>CM066625.1:8555000-9966346 GCA_033884665.1 Argynnis bischoffii washingtonia | reverse complement strand
ACATGAAGAAAGAAAATAAGTAAATTAAGTTATACAAATATATATAATTATATAATTATAAATATATAATTATATAATTTTACTTTATTTTCCACTTATTCTCGCGTGAGAATCAACAATATACAAAATCATAACGGCATGAAAGATAATGTAACTCTATTCATAGAAATAATAGATATTTGAAGGTTGGTGTGTATTTAATTATAGCCCAATATGACTAAACTTCTGCCTTTAACTTGGGCCTAATGGAAGTTCTTAGTGTACCCGAACACCGTGCTTTTATTACGGTTATTAAATCAAAATTTATTATCTATCTACATATTTATACTGTCCCAGTGATCTAGTGGCTAGCATGTACGGCTGTAGATCTGGATGTCCTAGGTTCGAGTCACGGGTGAGGCCAAGTTTAGTTATTGAGTCTTTCCGTTTAGAATGTCTCAGTAATAGCCCAGAGTTGAGAAGTTTGCAAAAACCTTACAGCTTCGCTGCAGTCGGAAAGGTGATATGATGAACAACACAAAATTGTATATTTTAATATAAATGTGTAGAGTTAAAGTATTAATTAACTCATATATTAAATTTACGTTTCTATTTTGTTATCCATAGTAATTTATATCCATAGTATTTATCCATAGTAAAACATTAATATGAATAATTGCAAAGTCGATCAAATAAAAATATTTGCTGACATTAAACGTTAAGAACGTTTTATAATCGAAGACGTCATACAACCGTTCAAGAACTTCAGAAGAGTCCAAAAAGATAATTTCTTGAGTAAAACTGTTCTTGACAACTGACAGGCCACGCCACAAAGTTCACTAAAAAGGGGTTTAAAATTCAAATATTTTCAAATTGTAAAACGAGTTACTATTTATAAGAACCACTGGCACTGACTCATTCCTTGTTAAAGTCATTTAGCCCAGTCGGGTTAGCATTAATCCCCGAATAAATTCTAGCCCAAAATTTTATTACACTAGGGAGGAGAGGAAGGGAGGGGGGGGCAGGGGTTGGCGGGGCGGTTCGTCATTGAAAGTGTAAATTCGAAATCGCGACCAAATTCGAGTGATGCTTTAGCCGCCTTCTTGATTTTAAGGAGGAATCGTTTTTCCTCAATATTTCGGCCATTTTCAACTTTTCGAGAAAAAATATAATAACTAAGTTACTCATTATTCAATTTTTTGCATTTTAATTTTTTGTTCATTTTTTCGTGCGATCGATATTTTCCGAGTTAATGAGGGAAAATGGGGACAAATAAAATTATTGAATTATCTCTTTTATTATTGGCTTTAGGGCCTAAATGTACAGGAATAAATTTGTGTGGAATTAAAACTCCTACAATTTTTTTGTAGATACTTAATTATTATTAAGTATTGGGTCCGATTTGATAAGATTAGGCTCTTTTTTTCAACAACCCGACTAGGCTAATTAACAAAAAACTGAATTAACATTTAAAAGAAATGAATAATCTTGCGTGAGATATGACTTATCCATAAAACTGCAATAATAATTTTTAGTAAAACTTCAAAAAGTATATTTAAAAACTTGAAAATAATACATAATCTATTATATTTTAAATTACATTTTAATTAGAAATGTAGAAGATTGGATGTGGAATAAAAGCATTTTTATAAAAGGTTGCGCCATCATTCTACCAAATAGAGTGAGCTTAGTTTTAATAAGGAATTTTATTCGAAGACTTACTTTAAATAGAAACCTTAAAAAGCTTTAACTTTAGCTTTAACAAGATCTTATTGTAATAAACTAAAATGAACAGAGTAAAGGAGTACTCATTACTGAATTAAAAAATCGCTAAGTATGTTCATGTCGTTTTATGTTTGTTTATTACAAAATATCTTTTGACATTTATTACTGTTTTAAAATTACTCTCTTCTACATACCATACCACACAACGCACAAGGAGGAGCCCACTTCAGTGGGCCATCATGCCATGTGGGTTGCTCCTGGTACTTCTCTGATAGCGTGGACTGTGGAGCAACCCCATGGTTGTTGTGGCTTACTTCAGCAGACCTGCCGTTAGGGCGTCGTGATTGTGTACGTAAGCGATCCTGTGACGCCTTAAGACGAGGGAGGTTCTGGTGGGTTTTAGTGAGTAGTACTGGTTTTGCAGGTGAGTTCCACATAACCACCTAAACCACATAAAACTGTAAGTATGCAGGTGGTATGCTTAAATACATTTCCCAACTTTAAAAAAGAAGAACACGTTAGTAAAATTGTGATTTAAATAAAACTAAAAAAGAAACAGATTTTGATCAATTGTAATTTACTTGTATGGTAGCCTTTAAATAGTTTCATGTTAAATTATTGTAATCCAGATCCGGATCTGGATTTCATGTACATTTCAAATTGATATCATATTACAAGGAAGTTAAAATCGATTTTCAATATTTCATCAAATAGTTACGAATGAAGTCACTAGAAGGATGTTGGAAACTATAACTGCATATTAGGTTTTAGAACAAATAAGTTTCTACCCGGAAATTCAGTTATTGTTATTGAAATAAAACCCAATCTACACTTTTAATCCAAGCTAATTTTATAAGACTCAAATTCTGTAAAGTAATGGACAAAAGACAAAATAAAAGAAAGGGGCAATTTCTAATCCGGAAAAGTCATCGTCATTTTTTATCTTTAATTTCCTTAAATAATAAAGATTCACTTTGTTCATCGTAGTGTAAAGAATAATATATTTTGTCCTAAAAATAATATTAAATAACAGTTTTAAGAGATTTTAAACTAATAAGTATACATTTGGTGGAGTATATAAAAATTTTACGAATAAAGTACACAAATAAATCTATAGAACTATTTCAATTTTTTTTGAACGCATCTAGTTGAAATATTTCTGCAAGTACTGATTTGTATAGAACAATATTATCATAATATCGATCTTATTTGCTGACAGAGTCAGAAGGTGGACCATGAAACTCTTCAATGAGTACTCGTAATCATCTCGAATTTGGGCTATTTTAGTTTGTTTCGGCAAGTCCAGTTCTTTCTTGTTCAATTATACTAGATGGAGGAAGATAAAGTTTGATTAAACTTTCTAAGTTACTAATTACAATAATTGTAATACAAAGAAAAGTTAAAGATATTTTAGATCGCGAAAAAGAATCCTTTGTTAGACTCCATTCATGTATTATTCTGAGTAACAATGAAAAATGCTTGAGAGGTGTTACCCTCATGAGAATAAGATTGTATATATTTAAAGGAGAAAAGCCTTTACGGCAAGCGTTATTTTACCAAACAACTAAAAACGTGCACGGTATGTTACCAAGTTCTGTATTACGAAAATGTTACCTTAGTAATGTATATAAAATTTGTTTTTCCATAACAAAGTAGAAACTGAATATGTTATAAAAGTATCTATAAAGGATTTATATTGAATTAATATGATCGGAAAACGTTTTGAGTATTGTTAGTATGTACCTATACAAAATTGTCAGATATAAATGTTTTTTTGATTTACTAAACCAAAGTATATAATTTAGATATTATGTAACATGCCAAATTCAGAAACATAATAACATTACAACAAAATAAGTACGGAACGGAATTCTCAGTACTTAACTCCTACTTGCAATCGGTTGATTGACTGCACCGTAACATTTTGTTTTCTCTGTTTTCTATACTTTTATTTTGTTATCTGTAACAAAATTTAGTCTACCACAATGTCTATATTTCAAATTTGAAAAAGAAAACTCCAAAATTGACTTATGGAAAGATTTTTAGATGTAGATTTTTTACATGTATATATTTTATATGTATGCAGTATGGCATCGTCTTATCAAACATAAAATTCACACCTCTTTAAATATGAAAAACAAGCTATGAATCAAGAAAAAAGAAAATGTTTCTACATCCTTGCTCCTTAAGTTGAGAAAGAAAAATGAGTAAAACTCTCTATACTAGTGATCGCCCAGTGGTCGAAATTCGACTTATTATTATAATTTTAATTACTATTTTTTTTTATTAAAACACTAAAGAAAGTCAATAGTTCCTAAGCAAAAAAAAAAAAGAAAATCTGTTGAAAAATAGAGGAGAAAAAGGTGCGGAACTATCTTGTCTTTGCTATATTTATATATAGATTTATGTTGTATCCAACCTAATGTTACTTTTTTATGAGTTCGGGGATCGAAAATTAAAGCAGGTCTTTTGCACTATTGATGTTTTATTGCTCTTGGTTAAGAAGAGTGACTTATGGAGATTCACTAACACGCACAGTATATACACAGTTCATCATATGAGGTATACGTGTGCGAAATTTCAATATTCTAGCCTTAAGTTTGGCCTGTGCATTGATACATTAGTCAATCGCTTTTGCCATATATATATATATATATATATATATAGAATATTTTTTTTAAACTGGTTTGTTTTGGTGGCATAAATAATAATATATCTTATAGTATTACTAAGAGAAATAGAAAACTAAACTAGAAGTAATTTTGTGGTCAACGCATGAAACGGAAAGTATATCCGTTTTTGAGTTGACTTTTAGCTACGGAACCCTAAAAAGAATAACAATTGATTCATTATTAGCAAAGAGATTGAGTAGCATGCCCACTATCATACAGACAAAATGAGTTATTTGTCAAATAGTGCAAGGCTTTATATAAATGCATTATTAAGTTCTAGAAAAAATAACACCACATTTAACTCTAATAGGTAAACATGCATCGCGGAGAATTTTACTGAGATGATATCGAAAATCCCTCAGGTGACGTTTAACTAGAAGAACGACCGTTTAGAACTATTTTATTGGATTCCTGGTGTAACCGCCAAAATTTATCAAAATAAATGAGGTTGTCGGCAGTAACTTACTACTTCTTTATATTAAATGTGATGCCATATAGTCAACACTTGGGATATAAAGTTTTGCGAATACTAAATTTTGTTCTTGAGCTAATAAAATATAAAGAAACATAGTAAAAATATGTCAAAATATAATATTTTTTTGAATTTCAGCAACTCTATAGGAGTTTTCACGTGAAAACGATGATTGCTCAGATGATGATGATTCAGATGACCATCAGCATCACGCTCATTATTTGAATACAATTTTAAAAGTATTTAAACTATCCTTGATCTTTCTTAAAGTTTTAGGAGTCCAACTGTCAATTTTTTGAAAAGTGACGTTAACAAAAGATGTCTGTTCTACATTTTTGTATAACGTTATCAGAAAGAAGCAGTGAGACTTGCCTTCGAGTTTATGAAATAAATTATAGTAAGCTAACTAAAAAAAAAGATAATAATTATACCGTAATCTACTATTTAAATAAATTAAAAATCTCCTGACGAGGCTATTAAAGCTATATGGGCCGGCGTAGGACTTAAACCCAGCACCTCAGAATCTGCAGCCAAATATGCCAATCAGTAGACCAACGAAGCCAACTTAAAGACGTATTATTATGCCAAAGTAACCTTTCCTATTATAATTATTCTAACATAACTGCCATGTTAGGGTAAGCATAATAATTACTTTTCAAGTTAACGAACGATCAAAATTGATTCGACAAATTGTATAAACACAAATATTCTCAAGGGATTTCGTAGCTTCATTTCAACTTGATACTTTTGCTTATCTATTTTCAGTATTATCAAAGTTATGATATAATTAATTTATACACTGGATGTTAATTGAGAAATTTGTTTTAGATTTCCCCAATAAAAATTAAATGGAGTTTTCAAAATAATACTTTCCCAGTCTTTAATGTTCCTGTTACGAGTATATCCTACGCAATATTTTCACTTATTTGATATGAATGACCATGATGCTTTTTTTAAACAATACAACAGGGATGGTCCTAGTTCAAAATAATTATAGATCTTAACATAACCAGTTACCATTTTAGTCAAAAGCCGAATATTATTTGTTGTACACATTTAATATATCCAAATATCTATTTAGCTTACCGTTGAAAAACATCTTCAAGTAATCGAGTAAAATTTTATGTCTTTCGACTTAGACACGATCGTTAAATCTTCCATTACTATATCTGATTAGCAAAGTTAAGAGAACTAAAACCGTATAATATATCGTATTGACGTAACCAACCGAACTTCTAAAATAGTCAATCTGCCTCTGTAGATTAAACCTTGGTAACTGGATTATGTATACTTCAGCTGACTTCTACAAAGTAAAATATTTGTTTTTATACATCGAACCCCAATCGTTAATATCGCTTTTCGAAATACGTCGCCATTTTGTGATTGAGAAATCTAACATCCGCCATGTCATTGAACATTACGAGTAATCGATATGGCGAAGTGTTCCGACTTCGACTATTCTAAAAAGGGGCTTCGATTATTTGGTTTTCAATAATAACACATGGTTCGAATCATCCAAGATTTTTTTAAATTCATTGTTTAGTCTACAAATTTTAATGTTAATGATTAATTATATTCATCGTTAAAGAAAATAAAAAAAAACAACGATATTTTTTTATAATAATGTTTGAATTAAATTTAATCTGACAACAATTGTTTACTTTATCTTTAGAAAATAATCCCAGCAATCGCAGAGATTTTTATACTATAGATAGGACTTATACAACATATATACAACTACAGCTAGTACAGTATACACTAGAAGTCTAAGATAGGCATATTTTTGTTGACGTTTGAAGATCGAAATTAGAATGATCGGTGTTACTGGCTAGCCGGCAATTTTAAAACCGGTAAATCTATTTGGCTAGTTTAAAACTATTATATTTTATAGGTTTACGCCTCGTTTTCCTCTTTGCATTCCATCGGTTTGTTAGTTTAAATGCGTCAAATAAACAAAGCAAATACGCAAATTCATTTAATGTATTTCCGAGTATCGCATACAAATGAATTTTATTAATAGCAATCACATTTTTTAAAAACTAGACACTTACCCTCGCTTCGTTCGGGTGCGTCCCTAGGTACGTTTTAAATAGATATAAATAGTTATTAGCCAACGTTAGTCATGTCAATATTATTTATATTTTTGTGATATTATCCGATGTTTTAATAGTTATTCTGCTATAGGGTTTATCTCCGCCCCCAACAGTGAGGATAAATGCCACAAATTAAAGATCATAAAAATCGGTCCAGCCGTTCTTGAGGTATAAATAGTGCTACTAACCTGCCTTTGTTTTATACATATAGATGTCTTCAAAACATGTGGAGTTCATATTATAAAAGTTTTAAAATAACTTAGTTTACATTTTGGTAAGCATATTCGATAGGGGTTTTCATATTAGTACTAATTTTTAGTTGTTAGTTTTTTAAACTTGGTTAAATTGCAAAATCTAATTAACTACACTAAAAATGTTGAAGTGTCTCGGGTAAAATAAAATTAGCGGTAGACTATAAAGTAAATTGTTTTCTTTTTACAAGAGCAACAATTATTCAGCACGGTCTCACTCGTACTTTCTTTGTTGTCACGAAATTACTACGTCGCCACGCGATGATTTAGAACAGTTGTGTTCTTCACTTTTTTTCTGTAATGAAAATGTAAATATGCGTGTGTATGAAACCGTAAAACTCAAAAATCTCCGAAAAGTACTCAAAATTGCTTTGGAATTATGACGCATGTACAATGTACATTATATATTTATAGTTTTGACTTGGTGAAGGTCTTTTCCACTCCATTTCTAGTTCAAAACTAGATGTTGCCGATGGTGTCTCTCTAATTCACGACATCACCAATGTTGCCACCCTCCCCACTTTAGTTTTTTGTTGTATATTTTTTACAATTTTATATTTCACTTCTTATTATAAATTTTCATCTTTTTTTGTTTCGTTTCTGTGACATAATAGACCTTCACAAGAGTTTTTGGAATTTATAAAACAGAGAATATTTAAAAGAAAGGTTGTTCTAATTAGACTGAAAATTCCAAACTATGAGGTTCTGGATTCAATTCGGCCAGAAGTCTTTAATAGCACGATTAAACCTTGTAAGACGCCTGTTTCTAGCAAATAACCCTTTATATAAGCAATAAATAAATATATATATGTCGGAGGAAGCTATGAGTCGAGTTGATTGTTGTTTGCAATAATTTACATTCTAATTAATTTTAAAATTCTTAATTTGATTTTATTTGATTTGTTACATTTTTCTATCATTTTAAAACCTCATTAATCTAATAAAAGTTATAATATTGTAATTAACGTAACGACCAATCGGAGCAGAGCACGTGCCTCGAGCGGGGTCGAGGCGCCGTCTTTACTTTAAAAGGGTCCGTTGGTTCTTGGGAGGGAGATTCGAGTGATAGCAACTGATCGAGTTGGATCTTGGAAAAGTATATCGCTTCGTTGGTTGAAGTAAAGGGCGGTGCCCTGAACCCGCTGCTCGGTCTTGGCTGTTAATTTCGTTTCGTTAGTTAGTGTCGTTTTCGTCAATAAGTGTGTGTGTAGTGAATATTGTTTAATCTGTGTGTAAAGTGAATAATCTGTGTGTGAAGTGAATTTGTTTAATTAAAATACTACGAAACTGTTCTATTGAGTTTGTGCTCGCATCTTACCCAATGACGCCCACTAAGCCCGCAACTACTGATGTCGATGTCGAAGATAACCATGTTTCTCCGACATATACATAATATACGTATCATAAATTGATGAATGGAAATTAACCTAAGAAATCATTTTATATTGAAAAAATATCTACTAACTAACAATATTAAAAACACAATAATATGAATGAAGTTTAAACAAAATTGATAAATTTAAACACGATTTTCTTATAAAATTTGTAACTTTTTTTTACATTAACGTATTGATAAAGCCTGCGCTGTCTTTTCAATAATCCTTTAAATAATCCACTAAAAATGAATAAATACGTACAGAATTCATACATAGTCAGCGAGACATAGTATTTATTTCGAACTATCGATTTTCCCTCGCTTCGCTCGAGTGCCCTAGCCTTTTGTGTTTACAATATATAGGCATGGCTATTTTGGCTTATTACTTACAGACTAAGGGTGGTCTATGTAATACTTTCTTAGATTTTACTTAAAGTGGCCATAATGTGTTACTTTAGGTATAATCTTTCGGTGTACTAAATACCATCCAAATCTGTTCAGCATAAAATAGACAAACATACACACTTACAACCTTTCGTAATCGTAGTAATAGTGTGATATGAGGTAAGTATATGCAAAAATTTTAAACCCGTTTAAATAGCTTACCAGATATAGACAGAGACATTAACAAAACATTACCCTTTTAAACTGAGTTAATTATGCAAAACATATTTTTTTGTCTGGAAAGTTTGTTTGTGGGTTGTAGTATATGGGATTAGCCGCTGTCTAAATTCGTCCGGGACGTCAGGATCCCGCCTACGGCAAGTAACAATTTGTCTGCTCAGTGACCCAGCAGAACTCAAAGTGGCGTACTGTTTGATCGGAACCAATTAAAGCTTTTACTTTTGAGTATACGATTTTAAGAGTCGTTACGAGTTTAAGAGCTTTAATTCATGATTTTTAAGTGTAACTATAAAACAACTTGCTTACTTTTGATATTTCATTTCGAATTCTTCGATTATAACGAGATGTAGGTACTACATGTGAAATTTAAAGATTTAACACAAGAAGTTACTAAACTCTCTCCATTTTCTAGTTTCATTATGCACTAACTGACCTGATAGCAATTCTGTTCAAATTTCAATTTGTTTGTGATCTTTGAGTTAATACAAAAATGTTATAGAAAAAGTACTTACCTACAGTAATTCCTGAATTTCCTAATTATTCAGGCAACTTTGAATATTTCTCCCAAAAACCTTATTTAGACCACCTTTTAAAAAATGCCGAATCAGTCCAGCCGATCTTAAGAAATGCCCTTATCAACGAATCGCATATCATCTTTATTTAATTAGATTCTTATGCTTACCCTACTATAATTTCATAGTATTATATCACATCATGCAATTAAGCATACCATTGACGTGACTTACATAAGTATTAGCAGGTCTAAATGAGTTTTGTAACTGTTTAATATTTGTCTCATAACATATTCAAAGCTATTTTCAAGCTTTAGTTAGAAGCTTCTAATATACGGTCCGCTAAACTAAACAAACTTTGGTGAGACGTGGATAAAAGCGGATGTATTCTATTAAAGTTCCTTTGTTTTTCGTCACACGCTTGCCACAAGGTTCGTGCTTCCTATCTATATCGTAAAGTTATAAATTATACAGTAAATTAGTTTTAACGACTAGCCAAAAAAAGTGTCAAACAAAGGAATAAAGAATCATTTATTATTTTAGCTCAGACTAATAATGATATAGACGGAGTGTCATAGAACTAACATGAAATATACAAAAATATCAGTGTGGTCCCACGTTTCGAATTTCTATTGTGTGTTACCAGGTGTTGATATGATCTCTCGGAATAATATAATATTTTTATCGGATTTTATAATCATAGGCAGGTATGAGATAGGCAGGTAACACATAGACTAAATGACTATACTAACAGTATAAAGGCTAGCCATATGTATATTGCTAGTAATAAAATTTGGCAAAAGGTAACGCTTCATGTACATATATCGAATACTAGCAGCTCACCCTCGATTCGTTCGGGTTCATCTCTATGTTTATTCCCCATATAAACTTTCATTCCCATTTTCACCCCTTAAGGGATGATTATCCCAGATAAAAACAATCCTCTGCACTTCCCAGGGTCTCAGACTATCTTCTTAGCAAATTTCATCTAAGTCGGTCTAGTAGTTTCGGAGCTTATTCGGTACAAACAAACAGACATAAAAATCTTTCTTATTAGTACAGATAATATATTAATACAAAAAGTACCTAGTGAAGCACCCGAGCAAAACAAGTGTAAACCACTAGTAAAACATAACTTTAACAAACTATACCAGGTATTAAAATATTGTGTCCTAGTTATATTCGCAGTAAACACTTCACAATATTTTCTTTTTATGAAGACGTAAAGTACAGCGGGGTGCGAGTAAGCGTGCCTTTGAAAAATGTCCTCGCAATATATCAAGGTAATTTAGAGCCATCCTAGTAAACTATCAGCTGCTATTGAATCGTACACTTGCTTTTATTTCCACTGAAACCTTGGAAATAAATATTAATATCTTTGACTTTTGTTCACAATTTCATGTAATGTGTTTCATGTAATTATTTTTCTATAATAAAAGCCTAACTTACTCCTTCTAACATCAGCTATCTACGAATAAAAGTCTCGCCACTATCGATTCAGCCGTATCACAGATTCGCCAGGACAAACAGACATACAGACAAAAATAAAAGAAATATGTTTTCATTTTTATAAGTATCGTATATACTTTCATATAGGCAGTGGTAGCCCAGTGGCAGCGCGCTTGTTTGGGAAACGGAGTGAAGCGGGTTCAAATCCCGGGTCTCGCACCTCTGATATTTTCATGTGCGAATCATTTCTAACATGATTACCACTTGCGGTGAAGAAAAACATCGTGAGGAAACCTGCATGTCTGAGAGAATTTAACAAGTTTTCGAAAGACATGTGAAGTCCGCCCGCATTTGGCCAGCGTGGCATAGCCTGATCCTCCTCGTATTGAAGGGAGGCCCGCATACTTTCATATATATTTAGTAAAAAGCTATGATTTTGACATTACAAACAGACACTACAATTCTATTTATTTCAATATATAAGTATAGATAATGTCTGTGTGTAGGAACGCGTAGTTAGTTGTTACATATATTAAAAATAAGTAGATTGTCTATGGTTCCAATCTGTTCTAAGTTCTTCGGCTATGACACTTTTAAAATCATTGCCTTTCATACATGATTGTCCTGTTATACTCATGTCATTGTTGTACTCAATAAAGAAAATCTCATCATTTATTTATATTTTTAATACTACATTAAAGCTGCTAAATTTCAAAATTACCGCTCAAGCTCATTCGTATCTTCCACACAAAACGTGACACTGGCAGAATGTGTCGCGTCTGTTAATGCTATTGCCACTAAAGAAAGAAAATATATAATCATCCACATCTTGTCTTAATAAAAACAGCCAGAAGAAAGAAGTTAAAAATTTGAAACAAAGACACCTTTGTTTGTCAACACACGACCGCGGCAATCTACAAGTAAGTCCTTAGACGTTACCGCTAGGACGCCACATGGCATGACCTATGACATGACCCTTCCTTCCCTTGAGTTAAACTTTAATAGTATGCCGCTTGAATAGAAGAAATGTTTAACGTGACTCAAAGTGTATGTCAGAGCCAACAATGTCGACGAAGCAGACGATAGCAAAAAGGTGGCAATTCTGTTACACTTCACCGGTTCAAAGGCACTCGAAGTATTGTACGTGTTTGGAGTCGACGTAGACAACATAACATTTAAAGATTTATACGATCGATTTACTAAATATTTTACCCCAAAACTAAATTTAACAGTTGAGAGATAAAAACTTTTCATTTGCAAACAACATGCAAGTGAAAACATCGAATCATATGTCATAGACTTAAAGAACACAAACTTAAAAAAAAGTTGCATCTGTAGCCCTTCCCTTTATAACGAATACATGAAATTCTATTTTAATACTTTAAGCAATAATAAAAACACAAATTTAAAGATCAGTAAATAAAAGTTAATGAACATAGTATTGCAACATTCGATTCCTATTTGAATTTAATGTTTGTATTAAAATTATTTTCATACAGATATTTTACCTACACCGGTTAAAAAATTTAGTGCTAAAAACCGGAAAAGTAAGTGCCAAAAACTTCTCGTTCTTACAATTAATTCTTGACTATACCGACCGCCATGCGATATTACGTGTCGCATGGTGGTGCAAAATGTACGTCTAGGCGAAGTAGGAGCGGTACGCTAGTCAACTACTATTAAAAATCCAAAAGTTTGTTTATATGTATGTATGTTGGTTAATTCACATTACAAAGGCTGGACTGATTTGAATGAAATTTAGTACATAGATGACCTGGAAGTACATTGGCTTCTGTTAGAAATAAAAAAATCCAAAAAGCGCGCTAGCTGTATATAATATTATTAATACAAAAGATATTAGAGACGCCAAGCGAAATCAGGGTAAGTCGGTAGTACTCAGTAAAATGATCACTGCATGTAACATAAAAATGGATATAAGCAAGAAATATCCAATTATTATTATTGCTTTCCCGCTTCACTGATCTGTAGGCTCATATAGGAAAATTCTTTTGTTATCTACTGATCTGTGAGGAATTAATATTTAATTGTATATCTTCCCTTTAAAAACTAATATATGATGTGACGTAAATAGTATACTGTAATAAAAAATATAAGCAAGTAAACTCGTGACTTGTATCATAAAAACGGCAATAACAGCCACACTCGTTTTTATTATGACTAAAACAGAAATAGGCGAAACTGAAACAAAAAGATGTTGACGTCAAAAATTATTAAAAGCCCTTCCATATAAAAGATTTCCTGGAGTAAAACTAAATATGAAAACGATTTTGTAAAATCAGAAATGTATAACGATTTTTTGAAAAAAATAGTTTTTTTCTGTTTGATTCTTTCCACGTCTGATTTTTATTACGATTTAAAAAAAAAATTTTTTTGCGTTTCTTGGATATGACAAAAGAAACTCAAAAATAAATAAATAATGTATTGCTTTGAGTTTAATTTCGACTACTGGGCGACCACTTATAATTAATAATTAAAAAATATTCAATAAATAAATTAAAGGACTCTATTTATTACATGAGAAAAATGTTTTTTGTTTTATTTCGCTACTAAATAAAGAATTAGTATATAAATTTCATCATTAAATCTATATTTAGAAAATTATCACAGTATATAGTATACACAATAATTATGTTTATAAAGAGCCGCTCTTTTGTTTCGTATTTCCATCAATTCTACAAATGCTAACAAAATTTTCAGTTGATTAGGCATCAACTTTACAGCTTTTATAATTAATGGTATTTTTTTGGTTAGTTTGCATTAATTTAAATGACTAATTATAAAACTATTTAAGCTTTTCTTTAATCTTTAAGCTTTTTACTATCTCCTAAAAAAGGAGGTTATCGATTTCTATTCCGTCTCCTTGTTAAAATTTCAATTGTTTTTTCTTTTTAAGAGTAACAAAAAACCTACATTTTGAAATAGTTTTTCTTTTTATTTCATTATCTTTCACAAGAACGAAATAAATCATAGAAATCCTTTTCACCAATGCTTTTTATTTTTTAACGAGCCCGAAAAATGTATTGCAAACATTCCACACTTAAAATCATTAATTTTGTCAAAGTAGGTAAAGCGTATCAAACGTCAAAGGTAAAGAAAAAAATTCAAGTAAGGATTACATTAATCTTTCGAAAATCACAAAATCAATACATTTATCAAAGTAAATCCTTTGCTTTCACAGAAAAAGACAATCTGAGAAGTCCTTTGCTTAAGATCAAACGAGTTCCAACTGTAAATCACTGTCTTAATCGACTGATCACGATATCTTTAGTAAAATATATCACTTTCAACTTACGACTATATATGCGATTAAATATGTAATACTAGCAGAACTCGCGGCTTCGCTCGCGCTAAAACTACAAAAAAACTAAAAAGCTAGGTTTCCATATTTTACCCCCTAATGGGACGAATGTCGAAAAATGCTAATACAAGTATTTATTTAATTGTATTAAAGAGCAGTAATACCAAGTTTCAAGTAATTCGTGTCTAATCGTAGTTTCTAGTATTATAACGTGTTTTTCCGTGCGAATAAGATAATATCCCGCGGAAAAAAGTACCCTATGTCACTCTCCAGCCCTTCAAATATCTCTACTAAAAAAATCACACCAATCCGTCACTCTGTTTTGCCGTGAAAAAGACGAAACGGACAAACAAACAAACAAAAAACAAACAAACAAACCAACAAACAAACAAACAAACAAACTTTATATTTTCCTAGGATCTAGTCGAGGCTCTTAAGGAATTAAAAATGTGCTTTAGTATTTTAAATTTTGCTCATTATAATATCTACTCAATTTCATATAGAGCTACATAAGGCCAGAACGAAAACCATTGCTAAATTTAATATAAATTATTCAAGTAAATTCAAAGACAAATGTACTATTTTATATAGTACATGTTTTCTTATAAATCATTCATGAAATAATGTTTAGTGATTGCGAACTAAATGGAAATGTAATAATGCTGGCAGTGTTTATAGTAAAATAAACATAAGATTTTTCAAGCGAATAATCGAACTACTGTAGGAAAGCTGTAAAGGAAAACTAACCACTGAATAAACGTCTAACAATACTTATTTTCTTACAATAAATGTACAAATAGATATAAAAGTGAACTACTTATGAAACTAGCTCAATACCCAAAATTTTTTAAAATAATAATAGAATTAACAATTAAAAACCTACACAAAAAAGATATCTTAAAAAGTAAAATATCATCAACAAGGGATTCACGGTCGCTTCGCTCGGGTTCATCCAATCGGGTTCAAACTTTCATCCCCATTTTCACCCTCTTAAGTGATGATTTCTGGGATAAAAACTCTATCCTCCCTAGTATCTCAAACTATATTCTTCCCAAATTTCATCTAAATCGGTCAAGTAGTTTCAGAGCTTATTCGGTACAAGCAAACAAAAAAATCTTTCCTCTTTATAATATTAGTATAGATAAAACCGCTTATATATCATCTGCGTTTACAACTTATCTATAATAATTATACTAATTAAATGACTAAAATAAATATATGAGATAGTCCAATAAATAGGCGATCTTTTGTTCTAGATATTTAATTGGCATTCATTTATCTCTTACAATAAACCAGTCATCAACTATTGCAAACTGTTAAACCGGGATTAACTTTGGATTACAGCTTTTCGGATCCGGATATCCTATTTGAACAGAGGCTCTAAATAAAATATTTAATACAATATTTTTTACCTTATGACAATACGTTTGTTAGTTTGGCCTCTTTAAGTACTATTAACGTAATATATAATATGTAAATCAGAAATGGAGATTTTTTTTTATTTATTAATCTTTATTGCACACACAATATAAAGACTAGAAGTATATTAAGCATGCAAAGTCGGTCTTTTTTGCTAAAAACAATCTCTACCAGAGAACCTTGATTAAGAGGATTTAATAAGACGGAAACGGAACGGGTTTATCAAAACATGAATATATTATCTTTTGTATTTTACTCAAAAATATAGAAATTTATATTTCTGAGTAAAACACGAATGAACGTTTTTCCTAGTATATAGGACAAGATTTTTTTTTAGGCAGCTTATTATCTTACTAATAGTAATAATATAATTTTAGATGTTTGGATCGATGTTTGTTACTCTTTAACGCCAGAACGGCTGAACGGATCTGGAAGAAAATTGGCACAGATAGATTATAGTCTGGAATAGTATATAGGCTACTTTTTATCCCGGAAAAATGTACGATTCCCGTGGAATAGATTTCATTTTGTATTTCTAAGCAAAGCTGTGTAAGCGAGGGTGAGCCGCTAGTAGATATTCGAATCACAGCTTCGTCTATTCTAGATATATTTTCACAATCAAATAAATAGATAGAACTGAAAGAAGAAAAACGAATTAGGCAAAGTAATATAAAGGCAATGAATTTTATCAGATTCCCTTAAGAAGAAAATAGGTTCTAGTTCTACTTGTTAGTAGTTTATTTGATTTGATTAACGAAGTAGAATGAATTGGGACGTACCTGCGCGTGAAAAGCCAATACTAAAAGTGGGTAACATTAATTTTACCCAATTGCCCACGGCTATTTATTTCACTCTATAGTACTGAAAGAATGGGTTTGGCGTGAAAACTAATGTGCTCTTAAAAACTGGAGATATTTTTATTTCTATCATCTATCTTCTTTAGATTAGTTGATTTTATGCTATTCATAAAACTAATAACTACAAACTATATGACTTCGTTATAATGCACGTTTTTTTACAGTATAGTTTTTTACTTTGCACGTAGAATAAATAAAAATAAATATGTTGGAACATTAACACATACTACCATCTAGTTCCATGGTAAGCTATGAGGCTTGTCTTGCGTGGATACCAGATAGTTGATACACTACATATATATAATTTTAAATATATACTTATTATAAATATAAACACCAATGACTGGAGTACAAACATTCGTGCTCATCACACAAATGAATGCCTCCAGCGGGACTCGAACTTGCGACCGCTGGCACAGCAAGTAGGGTCATTACAAAGTAACTCAACGTGTCGTCCATCAATTGTTTACACGTCCTCTGTACTACACGAAAACATACCGCTAAATACGTTTAACGGATTCTCACCAGACTTGTCAAATGAACTGAAGGAACTTTAATACCTTTAACCTACTCAGAATGATTACACTAAGAAAAATGCGGCTTTCATTTTTACACTTGGCACTTTCTGCCCCGCACAACCACTCTGTGGAACCAGCTGTCGCCGGCGGTCTTTCCGAACCGTTACGACCTGGCAACCTTCAAGAGAGAGCGTATTCTTTTTTGAAAGGCCGGCAACGCATTTGCAAGCCTTGCGGTGTTGCAGATGTCCATGGGCGGCGGTAATCACTTTCCATCAGGTGAGCCTCCTGCTCGTTTGCCCCCTTGATGACATAAAAAAAAAAAAAAAAAAAAAAACACAAATAAAAATAAATCGTGGCTATTTCTACGTTTATATTCGATTAAAAAACATTTTTTTTTAATCAATTGGCAATAAATATTGTAAAGTGGCATTTTGTCTAAGAACCATAATGATAATAGTGTCTCGTGTGTAATCCTGACCGATTTCGACCACGGCGGCCAATCTCTGCGAGACCAGCCAGATGCGCAGGAGATATTATAGCGCACAAGTGTACGCGCAGACACCAGTGCACTTTCTATACCTATCCCTCTCATACTCCTATTGGACGTAGTATACGTGAATATAATATTAGTATTTACTATGTACTTTACATTCTGGTGGCTTGATTTCAGCTGGGATAGATTTTTCATATAGAAAATTTAAATATATACGAGTTATTACAACAACAATAAAGTATAATAACAAGAAATATTATGAATAATTATTTCGCAAAATTATTCCAGCATCCAGCCATTTTTGCGTTCTCTGAAAATAATGAAATTTGTATAAAATTTTCATTTTATCTGCGATATCACCTTTTTGACACGTCATAAAAGAAAATACATTTTGATGTTTGGTTACGTACAATTTTAACGTTTTATTTAAACTTTAACTTGCTAACTGCAACTTTCTAATCACATATAAACTGTTATTCATACTAAACTCTCGCTTCGCTCGGGTTCACCTCTAGAAAAACAAAAACAAATCTATACCACAGGAACCGTACATTTTTCCAGGATAAAACGTACCCTATGTAATATTCTGATGTATGAGCTATATTATTTTAAAGTTTCATTAAAACACATTCAGTAGTTTTTGCGTGAAAGTTACTTTTTCACAGTACAAACATCCATACATCAGTACATCCAGACACCCTCACAAACTTTCGCATTTACAAAATTAGTAGGATATAGAAAAAGTATCAAAAGGATTATCATTTGCAATAAAAGATAATTTGAAATCGGTATTCTACCTGTCAATTATTTGAGTAAGTATAACATTTTAAGCTTAGTAAAA
Organism: Argynnis bischoffii washingtonia; assembly: GCA_033884665.1. Lineage (NCBI taxonomy): Eukaryota > Metazoa > Arthropoda > Insecta > Lepidoptera > Nymphalidae > Argynnis > Argynnis bischoffii. Next base: position 9,947,744 of record CM066625.1, on the reverse strand, counting down.
ATAAAAATCTATCCGGTAACTACCCGATTCTCTTTACAGGATTTGTTTAAAAAGAACTAAAAGTCTAGAATGATTGGAGTCCAGCCAGAGTTAAATGCGAACGGCAAAGTGGACTAAAATTCGTCTTTCTAATCAAAACAATGAAAGCAAAAACTAACAAACAAACAAAGCTCTTCATCAGACCAATTACGGTCTCTCAGGCATCTTCAAACAAATACTGTGTATCATATTTCAAAAAAAAACGTAATTAAATCAAATATTGTTGTAATTACATATTAATTGTATATTTCATAATAATTAAAATTATTTATAAAACTGCTTTAAAGGAATAAAAAAATAAACCTGCGAAATATTTTCTTTTCTTATCGTTTAAACTGAAATATGTGAATAATTACTGATTTTAATAACGTTTGAAATTTCACACTTCATATTATAAAAACAATGAAGCCTAAACAACTTGGGCCTAAAAACCAGGGCTCATTAAGTAAATGAGTAATTTAAAAATATATTTTTCTCGCTGGAATCAACGCAATCAAAACTCCTTGACTGCAAGTGCTTTTTACACAAACTTGAATTCGCATTTAATTTGAGAGTTAAATAGTTCTCTTCATTCAATATGCCGGCACTGAATTATTAAGTTTATTTTATGTATTAACAACGTTTTAAGCTTAACCCATAGGTATTAGTTTACTATGAAAATACGTTTCATATTTTAATGTATAATTAAGTTTTTTTTTTTTACTTCTTACCTGTTATATTTGTGTTTTATTTAGACAAATAATACATAGGGACCTAAAGAAGAACAGTTACATGTCGTCGACGTCTTAATAAATAATTATTATATTATTTGATTAGTACTAGCAGAACCCTCGGATTCGTCCGCGTACAAACTACAAAAAAACCCTTTGCCTTTACTTGTTATAACTAGCAACTCACCCTCGCTCCGCTCGCGTTCGTCCCTAGTTACGTTTTAACGTTAAGTATAGATTTCTCAGAGATGAGATATTTTCCCGCACTAAAAAGTATAACAGTTATCACCATTTTCTCGTGATGCGTTACCAGATAGACAGACAAGAATTCTAAAAAGTATAGATTCGATCCCTGTATCTATAATAGTGACTTTCGCAATTCGCTGGGTGCAAAGTAGGGGGTGGGGGAACTCGAATCGATCACAGCGCGCACTGTGGCAAAAAAAGGAACATTCGGTGGCAGACAAATTGTCACTTTTGTTTGAGTAGCAAAATTTACTTTACGTATCATTTAAAAAATAAATAAACTTCTTCTTTAAATTTCTTTCACATCTTGCACATGTTGAGCTAAAACTAATTTTCTTCCTTTTATTGTCGTTTGTGGTTGGAAAGTGATGTTGTGTGTTATTGTTTGGAATCCAGTTTTTATAATTAATTTGGCCATGTTTAACTGAAAATACATAAAAAGAGTTCACTACTTACAGCAATACAGTCATAAATAATCATCTGCAATGTTTATAAAATGTATTATTCGATTACATTTGTTTATTTCTGTACTTACTTCTCGTGAAGTCAGCGATGAGAAAGTCCGTGTATACTATCTGTAATTTATTTATTGTCACTCTAGACGGGTAATACAAAACATCAACGTTATTATCGACACTATAGATTTACATGATCGAATAGAATATATATAAATTACGATACTTTCTTGAAATTATTTGTTTGTTTACTTAATGACAGCCGCCCATTTGACATTTCAATGTCCGCCATAATTGTGAACGCTAGTTGGCGCTGTCATCGCGCACCCAGCGAATTGAGACTTGTTTTAGTTGTTGTATTTATTTTACTTACTGTTTTTAGCTGACCCACGGAAAAATTTTTAATTTAATATTCACTTTGTGCAATATATCACATTTCACATTGAAAATAAATTTTTTTCAATTAGATTTTATTTTTTCAATAACTATTTGACATCCAATACATGTTTATTTTCTCAAAAGAGCCACCGTAAGTTGTATCGTTAGATGGCGCTGGAGTCACGCACCCAGCGAAGATTTTCCAAAAATAGTTAATGTACAGATTCGACTCAGAATTTTATTATATGTATAGATTAAGTAAATATCTCACTAGTAATTATTATTATGTCATTAATAATAAATGAATTGTAAGTATAATTTCAAATTGTTCCTTTTGTTTAACTTCATAAAGTAAAACTTTATATATTAACGTTCAATTCTCTATTTTCCTTTAATTTAGCGGATGATTGTTGTTTCTCCCTCCGGAATAACAATTTATCCTACTTCGATGCTAATATAAATGAAACTTATCAAGCTTAATATCTTAAGTTATCTACTTGAAAATCCTTTTCAGGATGTACATGTTTCATTAGAGGGTTAAACCTTGCCCTTCAATCAGGATAAACAAATTATTTTACGCGTATATCTCTAGCTCCTGATTATCTAGACATTCTAATTTTTAAATAAAAAAAATAAAGAAATAATATCTGGATGAATAATCTTATAATATTAAACGAGCAATTCTTGTATAAATGTATATAAATTCATCTCATATATCTCGTTAGAGCTGTTTCTAACGATTTGGGTCAAATTATGTATTTAGAAACAAAATTTTTAAAGAATTTAAGATTTTTTTTAGATAAGGTTTCGCTTTTGAATTTTATCTATAGGTGTTTTTATATAAAGGTGTCTTTTCTGAAAAATAGATTTCTTTCAAAAATAATACATTTTCTAAAACTAATTATTATAAAACCCTTTTTTTCTTTCTGATCTCATGCTGGCAATGTGCAAACCTTATAATTAACCTACTCCTGATACTCTAAATTCATCTCATTATCTCGTAGGTTACTTTACTGAAGTTTCACTTTGCACACACATACACTCTTCTTATATACTCTTTCGATATTCTTAACCTAACCAAAATTATGCGAGTGTTGAAAAATATATTCAAATAACAAAAAACTGTATAATTTTTGTTTATCTGCGACTAAATTTAAATGTCATCTTAAATAACTCGAATAATTTTGTATCTTTTCATTTATTTAATAATGTATAGCCAGAGGACAAATATCACAGAAGTCCCGTGTGTATACCGAGACGTATCTTAAGGGCATTCAAAATTCCCTTTGTTTCGATAACAAGATTTCAGTCTTTCAAATATTTGCGCTACGTATTTATCGCGTCAAAATGTTTCGATGTTGTAAAAGTAAAGGCCTGAAGTTAGGTAATGATCTTTTTTAGATAAATAACGTTAACTTAATAAATATATTATTGATTTGAAATATTAATTTTCAATTTAATTTACAATCTAGCTAGTCAATACACAGAATAAATAGTTAATCTGATACATATTAATGTTATTATTTCTTATTAATACTGACGAACATACCAAGGTGAAGAGTTAAAAATTATATGAAATACTAGTGAGTACCCTCGCTTTGCTTGTGCATCCCTAGGTGATTTATTAAATTGACATAACTTTTTATTTATGAAGCGTTTGATATAAAACAAATACTAAATGTTACAGGGAACTTACCACAATATATTTGTGAAAACCACATCCAAATATGTTAAGCCATTCCTGAGATTGGCGCGTACAAACGCACAGACAAACAGACAATTATTGCGTTAATGAAACCCCAATAATAGTTTTTTCAAATACCTTCTATGTACAGACAGCGATCAGTTACACTTTTATTATATGTATAGATGGTATCATAAACGTCACGTAGATTACGCCTTAGTTCAAGCCGTAAATCTTCGTGACATGCATCAAATTTTTAAGAGTAGAAGAGTTGAATTCCTTGATATTACGTTTGCATAAAATGAAAATTTCACGTAACAATAAATTTTAGATCAAAGATAAAATCTATACATATAATAAATTTCTAACTAAGCCGAATCTGTACATTAAATATTTTTTTGAAAATCTTATTGTAATAGACGTAATTGTCGATACAGAGGCCGAAACTATAGTTTTTAGGATTTTTGTCTGTCTGTCTGTCTGTTACCGCATCACGGGAAAACCACTGGGCAGATTTTGATGAAATTTTGTATGACGATAGCTGGTTATCCGGTTCAACATATAGGATACTTTTTACTGCGGGAAAATATCTCATCTCTGAGCTAAACGTTAAAACGTAACTAGGGACGAATCCGAGCGGAGCGAGGGTGAGTTGCTAGTAATTCATATAGTTAATAAGCTAGTTTTAGTGAATAGTCCTTAATGTTGTTATTTGTTTGCTTTTGTTTTTTCCCCTCTTTTTGTTTATAAAATTTCCGATTGCTCAATTATATTATATAAGCATAAGTATGTGTTCGTCATCACATGTGCTCTTTCTTTTCACTCTCAAAATCCGACAAAATGTTAATCTCACCGCTTTAGTAAGAAATCCTATGCGTGACTGACGGCCTACAACATTCCATCTTGCCTCTAACTCATACTTGACACCGCCTGGGACTCGATCCTAGAACCTTCAGCTCTGCATCCGAACATACTAGCTATTAAATCAATGAGGCAGTTATACAAGACTTATTGCGTATATCCATAAAGGTTTTCTCAATAGGAACTATTTACGGTCGTTGGTTACAAAACTTATTTTCTATATGAAAATCTTTCGAGTTCAGGATAATCAGTAAATAATCACAGGACTTCAGTTGTTTTATTGTAACCGTAATACATTATAGCAATTAACGTGTTTATTCAAATTAATCCCTACTAACTACTAATGCTTTTCAATCAGTAAACGTAGTATAAATTTTCCCCTGTGATTTTTCGAGGTAAATTGATCCCCATTTTATACAAATAAATTAGATTTAGTATATCTAGATTGTGCATAGACGTAGTAGAGTGGACTGTTTCTTTGCCAGCTGTCAGCTGAAAATGGCGGCAAAGCGACAGAGACAAAACAAATGTTCGGCCAGAAGTCTTCTGTATTAATTGAAATACGATTAATAAATAGATATGTATATTATTTAACCATTTTACATTCAATTATGATATTTCAGTTTTCATTATACTAGCGACTCACCCTCGCTTCGCTTCGGGTTCGTCCCTAGACAAAATCAAATCTATCCCACGGGACCTGTACACTTTTCCAGGATGATATATATAGCCTATACCCTTCCTTAGTTAACGGGCCATCAAATGCAAAAAGAATTTTTCAAATCGGATCAGTAGTTCCTGAAATTAGCGCGTTCAACCAAACAAACAAACAAACAAACTCTTCAGCTTTATAATATTAGTATAGATTTTTTCACTATCTATTTATGATTTAAATTGAAATAAATAAAAGACGGGTATTTGCCGCACATTTGCTTTCTCTCTTTGTCAATTTCATGACAGTGTTGCTCAGTTCATTCTCTATGTCTATAATTTTAATGTCGTACTCCTTCTGTCCATATGCGGCTGATCTGTCAATTATCCACTACACTACACCAATGCGGGTTTGTGGACAACATACGTATTTTGAATAGTAATCCTATCAGACAACGCCTTTACCGTATTAACAAACAATTTTAATCATATTTAGTAGAAAGTAGCTTAAAATCGTAACCTTTAATTTTTTCCAAAGAGGGGATGGAAACTGAAAAAATAATTTCTAACGTGCCTATGTTTGACATTACTTACTAGTGCTAAATATTTTAATGAAGAAAGACAAATAATTTCATAGTAAGACAAATATTCATGAAAAAATGCATGAAAAAACAGTTCGATAACCATGTTAGTTTAAAATTATACATTACTAGCGACTCACCCTCGCTTCGCTTTGGTTTCGTCCCTAGGCAAAAACAAATCTATCCCACGGGAACCTTACATTTTTCCGAGATGAGATATAGCCTATAGCCTTCTTCAGTTAAACTGCCATCTAATGCAAAAAGAATTTTTCAAATCGGATTAATAGTTCCTGAGATTAGCGCGTTCAACCAAACAAACAAACAAACGATCAAACAAACAAACAAACTCTTCAGCTTTATAATATAGATTTTTAAATCCCGTAAAAAATCAAATCTTTTCTAGTACAAAATATTGAGAGAATTGTAGCACAATTATTGTAAGAATATTATAGCATATAACTTAAGATTGTATTAGCTAAGATATCTAAAAAAGATTAAAGTTTTATAAACATCTTAAATTAAACTCTAATTCTCAATGAAGATTAAATACAAATAACATTTACTATAAATCAAAGAGTTAAAGAGTTTGGTGAAAACAAAGCTCGTTGTTAATCTCCGTGCACCCAAAACGATGGAAATTGAAACAAATTCTTATCAAAAATAAACTATTATCAAACTACTATTATAAATGCGAAAGTTAAAATGTATGCATGTTTGTTACTCTTTCACGCTAAAACGGCTAGATAAATTTGGATGAAATTTAGTACACAGATAGACTATGACCTAAGGAACGCACCTGAGTGAAGCGATGGTAAGTTCTAAATAATAAATATGTTAGTAAGCTACGAGGCTTGTGTTATGGATACCAGTTGATACACTAAACATATATAACTTTAAATTCATACATATTATAAATATAAAAACCCATAACTGGAGTATAAACATTCGTGCTCATCACACAAATGAATACCTCCAACGGGACTTGAACCCGCGACGATTGACACAGCAAGTAGGGTCACTAAAAACTGAGCCAAACATGTCATCATATAAAATAATTTCGAATCACCCTCAAAATTCATAGCAGATACTTAATCTTATTTAATTTATTAATTACCCTTTACTTCTGGGTAACTTCAGTAATTAAGTGGTACACCGCATTGCGATCAATCGCGTACGATAATTATTCCTAATTAACGTTAATTACATTCTAATGATACAAATAAATCTGCTAATTCCAGCAATTTATATATAGTTCACTTCATTACTAGCAAATTAAATGAAAGTGCCGTCTCTTCTTGCGTCTACGAATGAACTTGCAGACGTAGTCTGTAAAAATATTATATTTTCTAACTTTAAACTTATTTTAATTTTTAGAATTTACTTAGAATTATTAAGTTACTAGCGATTCACCCTCGCTTCGCTCGGGTTCGCCTCTAGACAAACAAAAATAAATCTATCCCACGGGAACTATACATTTTTCCGGGATTAAAAGTAGCCTATTTGTTATTCTAATGTATGAACTATATTATTGTAAAGTTTCATTAAAATCCAATCAGTAGTTTTTGTGTACTAAGCTGTATAAGTTACTATAGTTTTTTAACTATCCCACGGGAAATCTTTAATTTTCCGGGATAAAAAGTGTCTAAGTTATTGACCGCGGATTTAAGGTAACACCATGCAAAATTTCATTTAAATCAGTCTAATTGTTTCGGAGGTTAGCCTGTACAAACAGACAAACAGACGGAGAAACAAAAGGTTTGAAAAAAAACTGGATTTGTTCTATTTCTCTTCTTACATCCCCCTGACTCGGTTATTAGCATTTTGTTTGTATGTACAGACATTCGACCTCTACAGTTTTATTATATGTACAGATGTAATATTGATTAATAACAGAGTAAAATTATTGGTAGAAATAAATGATTGCGTGAAAAATATATTTTAATTTTGCTCTGTCGAAGGTTTAAGCTTTCATATCGCAAATTGTTTCCATTCGATATGAGGATAATGAAATTCCACCTATAAAGTGAACACTGTCGAAAGTGTCAAAACAAAAATTTCTATATATGTTCATATGGCGGCATACAAAAGCAACTGTCACAATATAATCTGATAAATAGGGTACATCTTTACATAGTATAAAATAAAGTCGCTTCCGCTGTCTGATCGCTTAGATCTTTTAAGCTACTCAACGGATTTTAATCTAGTTTTCTGCAATAGATAGTGATTCAAGAGGAAGGATTATATGTATAATAATAAATGCATATGATAGTACAGAAAAGCCGAGAATTTCAAAGATTTGTATTTCATACTAACCGTTAAAACGGACGAACCCAAGCGAAGCGAGGGTGAATCGCTAGTGATGAATATTATTCTTTTAATTATGTTAATAACTAAACGGAAAAAAAATCTATCCCACGGGAACAGTCTATTTTTTCGAGATAAAAAGTAACCTATGTATTGTTTCAGACTATAATCTATCTCTGTGCCTTTCATTCAGATCCGTTCAGCCGTTCTGGCATGATTGAGTAATAAGTTATAAATGCGAAAGTTTGGTTGGTAAATAATGGGATAATTATTTTAATAATAATTCATCAATTAGGACGAGATAAATAGAAAAAAAAACTTTAAAGGGCCTGTCTTTAGAAACTAAGGTTTAATTTTAATAAAGCTATGGTACGTGTATATAAGTATTTTATCTGTCGGTATTTTATCATTATAATTTTTTTTTGAGCTCAATAGTTACCCGAAACACCTTTATATTTATTTTCTGTGAATACTTCACGTTTAATAGAGTCTGAATATCAAAATTAACAAAATACGTAAGAAGAGAAGATTGATTTTAAACTATTTTCGACATTAAGCTTGTTGTTTAAACCACTTGATGTTTAAGACAAAACAGAATTATAATACAAAATAATTATTATAAAATTTGCTCAATATATTTCTACTATTTTTCGGCTGGCTAAAATTTCTTTACTTTAATTTATTGAATGAATTGTGAACATTATAAAAATCATTTAAAGCTGTTTTTCTTTTGTAAATTACTGTATAATCCAGTGTTGTAAGGTTACAAAGTTTTAATTGTCCTACCATGACTTAGGATACATGGATAGTCTACATGGATAGTCTATACATATAATAAAATTCTAACTAAGTCGAATCTGTACCTTAAATATTTTTTTGAAAATCTAATGAAATAGACATTATTGTCGACGCAGTTTTATCTGTCTATCTGTCTATCTGTCTGTCTGTCTGTCACCGCATCACAGAAAAACTACTGGAGGGATTTTGATGAAATTTGGTATGGTGATAGCTGGTTATCCGGGTCAACATATAGGCTACTTTTAATCGCAGGAAAATATCTTATTTCTGAGAAAAAAATACAAAAACTAGTTAGAATAAAACCACGATGATACTCTAAATATTTTAGCAAGATAACTTACTAAATGTAGCGAAAACTATTAAAAATAGCTTAATATCTTGAAGAAAAATATATCAAAAGTATCATTTTATTCATGAAAATAGTTATTTTAATGAATATTTATTTATGTGTTATTTAGGTATTCGATAATAGATGTCGCCATGAGTTTTTAAAATACGTAGTTTTTATTCCCAAAAATTGAATGTACTGATATGACCTTTCTATGATTTTATTAGAATTACTACTGAATTAACCGCAATCCCGTCCGTGTTCAAATTATTTATAAAAATATACTAAAATCGTAACTAAGCTAAATCTTTACATAAAATATTTTTTGGAAAATATTATTGAAATGGACATTATTACAGATACAGAGGCCGAGTCCGTAGTTTATAGAATTTTTGTCTGTCTGTCTGTAAACGTAATACAGAAAAACAACGTTAGGGATTTTGATGGTATGGTGATACCTGGTTATCCGGGTCAACATATAGGATACCTTTACGACGGAAAAATATCTCATTTCTAAGAAAAGAAAAACAAAAACTGGTTAGAATAAAATCACGATAATACTATAAACATTTTAGCAAAGTAACTTACTACATATGGCGAAAAGTATTAAAAATTGCTTATCTTTTTTTTTATGGTACTCAGTGATAAACGAGCAGACAGTCCACCTGATGGAAAGCGATACCTGTCGCCCATAACACCTACGGTTCATGTACTTAGGTTTTTTGAAACACAACTGCAGAACCGCCGGTACGTTATCACTGTGAGGACTAAGATGATATTATGCCTCTTGCCTTTAATTACGCTGGCTACCTTATCCTTCATACCAGAACACAACGATGCAATCATTGTTGCTTGGCGGGAGAAATAGATAAGAAGGTGGTACCCATCCAGTCGGATTCCTCAGGCTTGACAGAGTCCTACCACCGGTAAATCTTGAAAAAAAAATATCTATAGCGTTATTTTATTCTTAATGAATAAACAATAACTCCAAAAATATTTATTTATGAGTTATTTAGATACTCGGCAATAGATGTCGCCATGTGTTTTTAAAACACGTAGTTTTAATTCCAAAAACTTGAATATACAGATATGAAATTTTTAACATTTTATTAAATTACCCCGCGGGTACCGCCCGTGTTCAAATTATCAATAAAACAAACTTTTTGGCTTTATAAATTAGTAACATATTAGTAATATTTTGCTGGCCGAAACGATTTTCAAATGAAAATATTTGTAAATTTTTATTGTTTAGTAAATGATGTTAATGTAAATCTTTTAATAATCTAATTTTTTTAATAGTATAATTGTAAATCTTTTAATAAGTATGAAAATTGGGTTAATGCAAGTCCAGCTCGCGCATTATAGGTTCCGTATACCAAAATACTGTGTTGTTTTTCTTACTTACGTATTTTGTTAAATTAACATTGAAATAAATACGAATAATATTTACGTGTCCACAATATTGTTTTATTTTATCAACCGTAAAAAAATTAAATTCGTATTTTTAAACATTTTATGAAAAACAAGTTTATATTAAACTGACAAAGCTAAATAAAATACTCCATATCTCATAAGCTACGAAACGCATATTCTGCAAAATAATTTTCGATAAAAAGTATAGACACACTATAAATGTTATTATTAAAACAAAAAGTGCAATATTACTAAATCAAATATGAGATTTACGGAGGGACCTTTGTGGCAATGTCAATCACCGCCATTATTTACCGATCATGCGGTGCGCAATGAAATTGCTATATGTATCTATTATTATCATTTGAACTTATATTTGATTTAAAAGGTATATTATAAAATAATAAAAAAAGCTTTAAAAAAGCTTTTTAGTACTATATTAATAGTACTAAGGCTATTGATATAAAGATATCAACTGATGGCACGGAAATTACGACCTTATTACATGTTTACTTGACAGTTGAGCTTCGATCTGAGTTCTTTTTTGTTATATCGTATTTTTTAGATAAAAAAAACTAAAAACTTAAATAAATACAAAAAAAACTTTGTATCCAACAGGGATTAGATCTCAGACACCTGTAATTGTTAATCTCGCACCTTGGCTTATGCCCGAGCGTAAGTGTATTTTACGTGGAATAATGCAAAAGAAAACCGCATGAAAACTCGAAACACATGTTTTCCTAGACATAAGACTAATCTAGATCAATTTTTCGCCCCCGAAATCCTCCACATACCAAATTTCAGCGAAATCGTTACAATTTTCGAAATCGCCGATATAAATCCATATTATTATTATAAAGCTGAAGAGTTTGTTTGATTGTTTGTTTGGTTGAACGCGCTAATCTCAGGAACCACTAATCCGATTTGAAAAATTCTTTTTGCATTAGATAGCCCGTTAACTGAGGAAGGCTATAGGCTATATATCATCCCGGAAAAATGTACGGTTCCCGTGGGATAGATTTCTTTTTGTCTAGGGACGAGCCCGAAGCGAAGCGAGGGTGAGTCGCTAGTAAATATATAAATAAATATACAAGGATTGTTCGTTTAAATGTATTAGATATATATATAGATCGAGATATGCCTCTGTAATCTAGTGGCAAGCATGTACGGCTGCAGATCCGAAGGTTCGTGTTTCAGGTCGGGTCAAGTTTACTTATTGAGTCTTTCTGCTTAGAAAGTCTCAATAACAGCCCGGAGTTGGGAAGTTTGCGGTGCTTTACGAGTACCTCCGTGCCTTGGAAAGCACGTGAAGCAGTCGGTCTTGCGCCTGGTCTCTTATTGGTCATGCCAAATTGTAGAATAGTATGAGAGTGACAGCAATAGAAAGTGCACTTGTGTCGACGCGTACACTTGTGCACTACAATATCTCCATTGCAGTTGACTAGTTTCAGTTACAGTTAAGAGGACACCATCATCTATACTTCTATACTAATATTATAAAGCTGAAGAGTTTGTTTGTTTGTTTGTTTGGTTAAACGCGCTAATCTCAGGAACTACTAATCCGATTTGAAAAATTCCTTTTACATTAGATAGCCCGTTAACTGAGGAAGGCTATAGGCTATATACCATCCCGAAAAGTGTACGGTTCCCATGGGATAGATTTGTTTTTGTCTAGGGACGAACTCGAAGCGAAGCAAGGGCGAGTCGCTAGTCATAGATAAGATATATTATTGACTGGCTTAATTTATTTCGCTAGTAGTCAAAATTATGCCTATAATGCCTAGTAAAAGTATGAAGTGAAAGTACTTAAGTGTAAAAATTTTCAGTTTTGCAATTGTATTTTTCAGTTTATGTTTATAATAATCAGTGTGAATTAATTACGACATCATACACACAAGATATAATGAATGTAAAACACAATTTTATTACAATCAATTAAAACAGTTTAATCTTTTTAGAGGCTTTGTGCTGAGGCAAATCTGCAGATAATTTATTTTCCATACATTAAAATATTTATCATCTGTATAGATGTTATAACTGACGTTACAGAAAGTCAGAGGAGAGAAGGAAATTTATGGTGTCAGGCACTCCCACACAACGAATAAAACACAAAGTCATACTTTTCGTTAAAATTATGCGAGGTACTATATAATAAAAGGGTATAAAATGTCTTGTATGAAGGGCGTTAATAGATGTTAATAAAAATGTCAGAACACTTCACGTACGTAAAGCTCTAACGTCCCATTTTGTTAATTACCTTTACGCAATGTATTTGTATAGTCAATTTGTTTACAATTAATCAACTTCTATACAATATTTAACTCATTATTTTAAATAATAAATTAATTGGTTTTAAATAAATAATTTAATTCCGTATACACTAAATAACCAACTGTTAATTAATTGTCAAATGTCAACTGATACTTGTTATTCTACTGTTTTATTAGTTGGAAATATACGTATAGCTACTCATTGAGCAATTTTAAGGTACAGGTAACCCTAGCTGGATTTGAGCCTCGCCTCTATGCGAGGGTTATCATGCCACAGTCCACCACGTTACACGTCCACCAGAGCAGTTCTTTCAGACGGTCAGGTCTTCTCATGTTTCCTTTACCGTAAGCCAATTGATAATTATGTTGAAAATTGAATATTATTATATAATTTAATATATATTATTCATATATGAAAACTCTAAGGTGCAAAATCTCCCATACCGCAGCAACTAATATTTTTTTGATTATTTATTTATTTATCTATTATTAAACACACTATATAGATGTTAAAACAATTCCATACAATAAATTTAAAATTAAAGTAAAAAAAGAAACAGACATACATATTAATTACAAATGTACATAGCATTCATAATATTATGAAATTATTATAGTAATTAATAAAAAATACAAAATTAACAAGAATTAGAAACAACATAATGTAAAATCAAATAAATTATTATTATTTATTATATTTGATTATTCCGCGATCAGTACATTATCATAAGTCATAACTCCGCTCGGTACAAACTATATGACTTCAAAATCACCATCAATCATTAAAAGTAATATTTCTACTTTTTAGAATGAAGTTTTCTAGAAAAATATAACATTATTAAAACTATATGCATAAAAGTTACATTTTTAAACACGTTTAATCTAAATCAAACGTCACTTCAACTTCTGTCAGAATGTGGACCACTAATACACTAGCGCAGTATTCATCAAGGGAAATATTTTCTAAGCCTAGATAAAATAATCCTGCAGTAAAGCAGTGAATTCTTACTCATTAAGTGGCGATTACAATAGACCAGGTAAAATTGTACTTTACAGCCGCATCAAATAATTAAAAAAATATTTTTATATGGGATCTATACAAAGATAACATACAATCCAAAAGTGCTTTTACCTCTTTTTAAAGTCGATCAATAAGGTTTAAAGCTGCGCCTAAACAGTGAAGCCTTAGTTTTCTAGTATTTTATTATCTAAGTTTTAATAAGTATCCGTTATCAAGCAACGGCTATAACAACTACGGAGATTGGATTTTAATGAAGTTTCTAAAAGTAAATCTTTAGTAACAGAACTACTGCGTAATTTTATTCAAAGTAGATTAAATTTTCACTCATATATATAAAAAAATTAAAACAATATACCAAATCTACAAATTTATTGGAAAGCTCATAATTGGTTCCATTATGGAAAAAAATTTTTGCTCTGTTTTAAAATTCTCGATGAGCAAGCGTTTATTTAAGATCAGATAAATTGGGTATACGTTCAAATAAAAGTGTTAGATTTATTAAAATTAATTTATATTTTGCCTGCAAAATTAAATTGGAAAAGTGTTTATTAATTTACCTAGCTTTTCCGCAGATCGACTGTGATTTATAAAGTTAGTTACATGTCTTGCGCAAGGTGTAATTAAAGCTATACTCTCTATATGAAATCAGGGTGGTTCAGTGGTTCTTAGGTTAATATAGAATTAAAGAAAACTGCATTGTGGTACGATGAGATATGTACATATATTAAAATTGCCCATATGGCAATGCGGTGGCTCTACTACATTCAATTCCCTCACAGGTGACCAACTTTAAATATTTGCTGTGTCAAGTTTTTGGTGCCTTTATAAAAAAGGTAAGGAAAAATGAAAATAAAGAACAAATTATTGTATCACAACGTATATTACCGTAATATACGCGAAATCATATATTTTATCTACAAAAATTTCACCCATATTTAACTAAACTTCTTCAAGAAATGGCGTTACAAAGAAAATCTGAACAACTTTGTGTGCAACAGAATATAATCTGAGTGATATATCAAAAGTTAAATCTCTTTGTATTATTTTGCATCTTTACCAAGTCGAGTGAACTTAATATTATTCTAGCGACTCACCCTCGCTTCACATCGGATTCGTCCCTAGTGAAAACTCTATCCTACGGAAACCGTACATTTTTCCAGGATATAAAGTAACTTATGTGCCATTCCAGACTATAATCTATCTCTGGCCCTAGTTTTATCCAGATCCGTTTAGCGGTTCTGGCGTCATTGAGTAACAAACATCCATCCAAATTTTTGCATTTATAATATTAATGAGATTATACATTTTTATCTTCGTAAACTTTACTTACCTAAACCACTAGAGAGACTCTAGAGGCATATTACATCGCGCAGCGATTTTATAGAATAGTGAGTGAATTGTATGGAATGATACAAGGGTAACTTATGTCGAACTTCTCACCGTAACACCGATAACGCATCCCTTATATCGCCCAACTTTAGGGAGTAAATTTTTAAATAAAGTCCCTGTTCACAGCCACCTTTGGTTGACTCTTGTGCTTCAATTTGTTATCAAAAAACCACACTTGAACTAAGGCCACTACATTCAATCTCAATGAAGGTAGTGCGTCCTCTACTTCTTTTACTCTTACAGCCTAGATGGAAATCCATCGCAACTGTTAAGCAATCGCATCGCAAGTGTAAGAAGTAGGCACCGAGGTATACTATCAATTTCTCAACTCCTGCTAATGAAAATTACTAGACAGAAAATCAGATTACTGTTGCCTGACACGGGACTTCAACTTCAGGATCTGCAGCGTGATTTGCTAACCACTAAACTAATGTTATATTTAAAAATTCATTAGCAGGAATCAAACTGGTAACTACCATCAGAATATCTGTGTTATAACTTATCAAATCTACTTATTTGAACTTTTACCAACTTGCCTCAGTTATATGATTTGATGGGTTTTTTTTAAATATATATAAAGAATAATATACGATGTTGCTTTTGTTCTAGCATATCTGGGGCTAGCCATTGTTCTTACATTTGGAGTTACATTTTTAATCAACAACAGCCCTATATCATCTTTTAAAGTAGAAGTATAAGTATAACTATGTGTAATCTATACTCGTATTTATGATTTTTTTATGTTAAGATATGTATGTGTGTATATAAATGAAGTCAAACAAATAAAAGATCGAGACTTACTAAAATAATTCTAACTAGACCCTTTGACAAGGAGCACTAAGAATGACTTAAGTTACAAAATAACAAAGGCTTTTAATTTTTACGCTTTTATATCTAACACTAGCGGCTCACCCTCGTTTCGCTCGGGTACGTTTTAACGGTTAGTATGGAATAGATAGACTATATTATATTATGTTACTGCTCCGTAATTAGCATGATGATATAGCCTATAGCCTTCTTCAATAAACGGGCTATCTAATGCAAAGAGAATTTCTCAAAACGGATTAGTAATCCCTAACGTTAACGCATTCACACAAACAAAGAATCAAACAAAACAAACAAACAAATAAACAAACCAATAAAGAAACAAAAATAAACAAACAAACAAAAAACTTTATAATATTAGTATATATAGATATAGAATCGTCAAAGTAATAAGTTGTATAAAGAGGCAATAAATAATTCACCAAATCATATTACCAAAGAACATTTTAAAACTCGAGTTTATGTCAACATTGAAAATAATGAAGTGAATTACAGTTTGACAAATTTGCCCGAAAAGTATCCTTTCTGTTATTAATAACGTTGTCCCATTCTTAATAAAAGAGAATTGTAAATGACTGCTTTGTGAGTTTTGTATGAAAAAATGAGTCCTCACGGGGCGATTTATGTCTGTCGCTGCAAGATGTACTTAAGTCCTCTAAATAATATGTATTTTAAAGGCTTAATTATACTAAAAGGTTTGTTATTAGACGTAATTTGACATAATTAAAATGATTTAGTTTTGTATGAAATCTCACTATAAATTTTTGGTCAAGTGTGAGTCGGACTCGCGCACGAAAGGTTCCGTACCTTTATAAAAACGGCAAAAAAAATCATGTCTGTTGTATGGGAGTAGCTCCCTCCTAATCTAGATTAGTCTAATGTCTGGGAAAAAGCGTGTTTTCGAGTTTTTATGCGGTTTTCTTTCGCATTATTCCACGCAAAATATGATCGATGAAGTAACAAAATAGCTGAAGATGTTTGTGTAAAAAATGAATGAATGAGTAGGCTATCTATCTATATAAATATAAAAAAATAACCAAATGTATGTCGGGCCACGCGCAATGTAGGTTTCCGTATTTGCCCATCACAATAATGCGGACTAAGAAGAGCGCTTTTTGTTGTTTCATACTTTGAACATTTAACGTTAATGGTTTTGGCGGCTCATAGTAACAAGTACATTTTATAAGTTGGTCGACTATTACTCGTAAACTTGTAAAGCCTACTTAACTGTGATAGTTTTCCTTTTAACTTCTTTATATTATTTTTATTAAACTATTCTTTGGATCGTAAATATATTAGGTATTATCTATCTTATTATTTTTAATTTCTATTTTTATGTTTTTTACTAACCATCTTTTTTCTATAGGATTAATAACTTTTATTCAACATTTACTACTACCGTGAATTTTTTCACAAAGCCAAAAACAATCATTTAGCTAACAGGGGGAGGGGACACTTGACTCACAAAAATTAGCGCATTAAAACTTAATATTTCACAAACGAATACCTTAATCGAAAAATTTATATTCACATACCTGCAATAATTTTGAAAAACCTATCCCACCCCACACCATAGGGTAGACGAGAAAAAAAACATCCCCACTTTACGTGTAATGGAGTTACCCAAAATTTTTTTTTCATGATTTTAATTTACCACTTTGCCGACGTGACTGACTAATATCCATCCAAAATAATATACATGCCAAATCACAGCTTTCTGGTACTAAGAGTCTTTGAGCTAAGTAGTGAGCTAGTTATTAAGTTGAAGTTAAGTATTTTATAGGAATTCGTTTTTATAATCTTATTTAGTCTTTAATTTTAAAAAAAAAGTAAATGAATTATTAAAAAAAGCATTTGGCGAAGTCGGAGTGGAGCGCTGGTTTCTTAATATTTTATGTACCTTCTATGTTATGTAGGAGCATGAAGGGATCCTTTTACAGCCTAATCGAAAAATTAATTAGATAAGTAACAAAATATCTTGAAAATATCGTTAAAATTATTTTTAACTTTTATACTATAAAACGAATGTAAATGTTATTATTTTCACGTACTACCCCTAGAGGGATAAAGAGATACTAAAAAAGAGGCTTTTATTTTTCTTCTAATTAAAATATTTACTTTTCTCTTCTCTAATTTATATTTGCCGATTCTAATTTGGAGCTGAAGCTGAATGGAGCTGAAATTGGAAAAAATTCAAAAGATTAAAATAGATAGCGAATCACCCTCGCTTCGCTCGGGATCGTCCCTAAGTTGATTCCTCATACAAACTATCATCTCCATTTTTACTCCTTTAAGGGATGATTTCCGCGATAAAAACTATCCTATATCCTTCCCAGGGTCTCAAACTATCTTCTTACCAAATTTCATCTTAATCGGTTCAGTAGTTTCGGAGCTTATTCGGTGCAAGCAAGCAAAAAAACAAACAATCAAATCCTGCCTCATTATAATATTAGTGTAGATAAACGATATAGTGTAGACTAGTGACTCACCCTCACTCCGCTCGGGTTCGTCCCTGGTTACGTTGATATTTAATTGAGAGAGATATTTTCCCGCAGTAAAAAGTATATGTTGACCCGGAAAACCAGCTATCATCATACTACATTTCATCAAAATCCCTGCAGTGGGTTTTCCGTGATGCGGTAACAGACAGACAGACAGCCAGACGGACAGACGGTCAAAAATTCTAAAAACTATAGGTTCGGCCTTTGCATCGATAATACATAATAACTAATTCAATAAGATTTTTCAAAAAATATTCAATGTACAAATTCGACTCAGTTATAATTTTATTATATCTATAGATATATAAGTTACAATATCAAAATAAACAAGGAAGGCCATCATACCCACTCAGAGTTCGTCACACTATAGTGGTTTCACTGAAAAGGAAAATCCCTATCTATCAAGCGAATAAAATTCTAACGCTTGAATTATTAGCGATTATTCTTAAACTTTCGCTTGAACTAAATATTTTATACACCATCAAAGGAAATAAGCTGTTCCGTATAATCGCACAAAATTTGAGGACGGCTGGAAGAGTTTCTATGGGCCATTATATTGCAAGTAATAATATCTGAAATATTAACACAACTTTTTGTTACAAAAGTAAAACGATCTAGAGAAAAAATATTTTAAAGATGCTGCTTGCATATTTATATGAACACTCTAGTTATTTTATCTATAGATGACATTGTTTAAGAACGGTGTACCGAATTATAACCAGAAACCAAAATATACTTTACAATACGAGCGAAACTGAACCGTTAATTGTAGCTAGTTTCTAAATAGAAAATGTATCATCTTTGACAGAAACCCATTTTTTGCTTATAAAATTCAAGCCACTTCGTATTAATAAACTTTCCCATTCATGACAATACTTTTATTCATAAAACTCTTTATTCGTCGCCAGAACTCTGAGCGCAAGAACTCACAAAAGCTTCTCGACTTGATATTTGTATATATTTCTTTTGACTAGTTTAAATGTCACCACTACATTCACTGCTGAAGCTATGCTTATAAAAAATTAGGGAATCGATATATGAAAATATGTGGCTAAAATGAAGATAATAATATGAATATATTATTATACTGAAATACTTATTATATATAATAATGTCCTCCTGACCGATTCCGGCCACGGCGGCCAATCTCATTGAGACTAGCCAACTGCGCAGGAGATATTATAGTGTACAAGTGTACGCGCAGACACAAGTGCACTCTCTATTCCTGTCAATCTCATACTCCGGTGAGACAACTACTCGACACGACCGGTGGGAGTTAAGGCGCAGGACCGACGGCTTTACGTGCTCTCCAAGGCACGGGGGTGAAATACCGCCAACTTCCCAACTCCGGGCTGTTACTGAGGCTTGCTATACAGAAAGACTCAATAACTAAACTTGGCCCGACCCCCGGGTCGGGCCAAGTTTAGTTATTGAACTCTCGAACTCGAACCCAAGACCTCAGGATGTGCAGCCGTACATGCTAGCCACTACACCACCGAGGCAGTTATTCATATTATTATAATGAATATATATTATTATAATGAATATATATTATTATAATGAATAGTTGTTATATCAAAAGTAATAGCTTAGCAGCTTAGGTTGAATTAAAATTGGCCAGGACGTTCGTTAGAAACAGCTATACACGTATAAGTATGTATGTATGTACATGATGACCGCAAATACCACCTATTGGTCCCAGTTCTAAGTAACCATGGAAACAAATATAAAATCTATAAAAAAGATATATCTCCCTAAAAATAAGGGAAATTTTAGCACTAACCCTAACCTTTAGAAAGAGGACTTTTCTAGAAAATGAATCAGAGGTTTTTCTTGCTGGGGATGCTGTAAATGATCACTGGCTAAAAAGATTTAGATTAATTCAGGTTTAATAAGTAGTAACTTCATTGTGTGCAGATCTCAAATGCACATTTTCATAAGTGTCCGGTTTCAATCCGCGTCAGGAGAATAATGTAATGTCTTCTCCATTCTACGTGACATTGGCAAAATAATTTGTGTTCAACTCGCAAGCTTGAAGACATTAACAAGAAAATTGAAATGAATGTATTAATTATAATTAACAACATAAAAACAAGGTGAAACATGGAAAATAACGCACATCGTTCTATAAAATAAATCGTGTGTTTTATGTCAGTAAGCTGGCTCTATAATCTATTGGCATAAACGTACGAGGGGTAAGACTTTGCGCATTTTTTACTTAGGTTATATGTATTTTCTGTTGCAAACCAAGAATTCGTCGTGAATAATATATAAGCTAAAAATATCTAAGCTTGAATGGTTTGAAAATAAAATTCTAAGGAACATTATTTACATCTAAGATGAAGAAGTTTAGTTAGATTTTCAAAAAAAGTCTTTAAACTGTCTTTCATCTTGACGTAGTACCATTGACCTGGGATGGAACCGATTTCATACCAAGAGAATGATTTATTAAAAAAATAATTGTAAAACTAAATAAACTAAGAAAATGTTAGAAATAAATAAATATGTTGGGACATTAACACACAGCACCATCTAGTTCCATGGTAAGCTACGAGGCTTGTGTTATAGATACCAGATAGTTGATACACTACATATTTATAACTTTAAATACACAAATATTATAAATATAAACACCCCTGACTGGAGTACAAACATTCGTGCTCATCACACAAATGAATGCCCCCAGCGGGACTCGAACCTGCGACCGCTGGCACAGCATGCAGGGTCACTACACACTGAGCCAAACTACTTACTACTACTTATTTATATTTATATTTTTGTGTTTGTCATGTTTTTACGTTTCGTGATTCTAAAACATTATTTATTTGATTTTTTATTTTGAATATAAAAGCGTAACATTGAATAAAGTAAGTAATCTATATGCAAAATACGTAAGATGGTATTGAGTTTGACACTAGCTGTATACTGCAAATGCGTCCCTTTATTCAAAATGAACCTTTTATGAAGAAAGCCACCTGAACTTACGAAATTCATTTTATTTAAAATATTCTATAGACTATTCATATACACAATCAAGTATAGTATGCAAAAGATATTCCTATAGTAAAGAACTAGGCTATAAAAAGTCTTTTCAGTTATATTGAGAGTGTAACTAAATTGTCTTGAATGTTACTAATATCATAACTGTGAAAGTTTAGATGTTTGGATGTTTGTTACTCAATCACGCATGAACGGCTGAACTGATCTAGATGAAACTTAGCACAGAGATAGATTATAGAAACATGTACTGTTCTCGTGGGATAGATATGTTTTATTTTTCCTTTTTATTATATATACTTTTAAATAATATCGATAATAATATGTCTAAAAGATAATTTAACACCGTTCAAAGAATCTCATAAAAATTCACGATTCTTTATAACTGAAATGTTATTTTATATGATTTATATTTTATTAACACAAGGAATTTTAATTACCAATATGCTTAAGCTTGATATAAAATAATTAAATATTTTCATATTTAACGAATAGTTGCAATGTGTGTGTTCTATGGAAAAATGAAAATTATTCAAAATCTCTTGTTTGTTTTTAACTTATTAGTTATACTAAATTCCTCATATTTCTAACAAAACAGCACAGCACAGTAGAACAATTACCACATAATTCAAACTGTTGTACAAATGGAAATGGAAAAAATCAATACGCAATAAGAATAAAATCATATTTCACGTGAGAAATTTAAGAAATCTAATTTTTACCTCTTCACCGAAAAATGTACGTGCCTGCGTCCGGCGTTAAAAAGCCCACTTGACACAAGAGCTGTCAGAATGTGAGATGCAAATTCTCGGAACGTTCAAAATATAGCATGAAATAATGTTTATACCTTTAATAATTCACAATTTACTTAAAGTTATAAATTAAATTTTTAAAAAATGAGAAGTAGTAACCCAGTGGTAACGCGCTCGCTTGGGAAACCGAGTGAAGCGGGTTCAATTTCCGGGTCTCGCACTTCTGATATTTTCATGTGCGAATCATTTCTAACATGATTACCACTTGCTTTACGGTGAAGGAAATCATCGTGAGGAAACCTGTCTCACTGACTGACTATGGCCTGATCCCCCTTGTATAGAAGGAAGACCCGTGCCCAGAAGTGGGACGTTGAAAAGGGCTGAATACATTCATACATAAATTATTATTTTTTTATGTCATTATAACTTTTATCAATAAAATCAATCCTTAATATCCATTCAAAACACATATAAGCATTTTCAATATTAGCATAATAATGTGATGTTGATTTGGTGCTAATTTTATATTAGAAGCCATTTCTAACCCTTATAAGTACATGAACTCCTTTGAGATATTAGTAAATTGCACAAAGTTTGTATTTCATGTAATTTTATCGCCTCAATAAATATTTACCACTTTGTTTTTTACTAAAACTATAGATCGCTATTTTTTATAAGTATTTACACCCCCGACAAAAAATACCTATTTTTGTATTCAGGATACAACACATTTAAAGAGTAAATTATTGGGCACCACTGTCACAACATGACTAAGAATTATCACGTGCCCTTATATCCTTGTTTTTAGGACAGATAGGGTCGTTGTAAAAATATATGTACTTATAACAAACAAGTTATTTGGCTTTAGGCTCAAACGTTTGGGGCTGTTACATTTACGTGTATATTGACTTGACTTTTGTTTGCAGGAAAGTTAAACTTTATTTGTGAATATTTTTTATGTATAAATATATTTTATGCATAAATAAGAGAATATGTAACAAATAAACTGTGTAATTCTGAAAATGATTGTTATTCTTTAGTATTATGGTTAAAATATGTACAAAATACAAAAACTGGTAATTTAGAAGTTTAGAGGGAGATTTACTCTATTTCCCTAGCATTGAAGAGATAAACAGAAAGAAAAATTGGCATCTCACTTCGTTTTCCATTTATCATTTTCAAAACACGCGAAAACCTTATTATATAAGCCTACAAAAACTACTACTATACTTCTTACACGATATTTCTTATATTTCATTTTGCAATTAGTCTGTGTAATCTTAGTATGCGCTACAACTTTTTGTCGTAGCGACTTTTTGTTGTCAAGACAAATGGTATGAAGATGTATGGGGTGTAAGCGCACCCTAGACACATTAGGAGACAGAAACAAAACGTGGCCGCAATAAAACGTTCAGCATGAACCTTCAGTAAAAAAAGAAGCCCTACTAATATTATAAATGCGAAAGTTTGTGAGGATGTATGGATGTCTGGATATATAGATGTATGGATGTTTGCTACTCTTTCAGGCAAAAACTACTGAATGGATTTCAATGAAACTTTACAATAATATACCTCATACATCATAATAACACATGTGCTACTTTTTATCCTGGAAAAATGAACGGTTCCCGTGGGAGAGATTTGATTTTGTTTTTCTAAAGGTGAACCCGAGCGAAACGAGTGTGATCCGCTAGTCATAGTATATAATGTAATAATATAATAATTTTTACCCGTGGGGAGACGGGTTTAGAATACATTTCTCCTCCGCCGCTGGAAAAGCGTCTCGTAGAAGGCGAGTAACCCATGCCAATTTATGCGGTGGTAGGTCTCGCAAGGGGCCGCCTGGAAGCTACCACCCTCCTGTCGGAATCAGGCGCCAAGCAGCTTGCTGCGTTCCGTCTGCGAGCGGGAGAACCAGTGCCTTGGGGGAACAGACGAGTATCAGTTGCGCCGCTTATTACTAGTCTGGGCTTCTGAGTAAAGCTATACCGGGTAACTCATTTTGGAGGGTAGCGGGATCCGAGGCACGGTCTTGCCGTTGGCCGACCGCAGGTAGTTGGGGGCCCAAGTAGCGCGCCAGCCACGTGCCAAAGGCTGCCCCGCCAACTCGCGAAAAATCCCGAAGTGCTCCACCGTGCCAGTTGGCGACTGGATGGGAGGACCCGGTGGCCATTTTCGGGGGGGCTCGGGCGTCCCCGCAGTCTCCAAATGAGTTCCCCTTCAGTTAGCTAAGCTCTGAATTCCTGTAGGTTTATTGAGCGGCGCCTCGATTTCCCAACTGTTTCCCCACCAACACCCAAAACCATAATGACCAAAGTTACAAAGAAGAAAAAGTTAAATCAACGGCGGCACTTCCTCCCACTGAAAGTGCACCTCATAAACATCAGAGGTTTGCACTCCAATCTCGACCCGGTCCACCACCACCTTGAGACCGAGAAGCCGCACCTTTTCTTCTTAACGGAGACGCAGATAGCAACACCGTCAGACGTGGCGTACCTCAACTACCCAGGCTATACGCTGGAACACAAGTTTAAACTGCATGCTGGGGTTTGTGTGTACGTCCGCGACGATATCTGCTGTCGGCGTCTCCGTTGCTTTGAGGTTTCAGGATTCTCGACTGTGTGGGTTTTGTTGGACACCGGCTTAGAATCTACCCTTTATGCCTGTGTCTATCGATCGCACAGCGGAGACCAGGAGACGACCAGGCTCTTTGAACACCTGTCAGAGATGGCTGATAAAGCCCAACACCGGTACCCGACGGCACAGCTGGTTTTTCTTGGGGATTTTAATGCCCACCACAAAGAGTGGTTGTTCCCCTTCAAATACACTGACCATGCTGGGAGAGAGGCGCGCAAATTTGCGTTATCGCTAGATCTCACTCAGCTGGTCCAAGTCGCGACGCGGGAACCGGATGTGGACGGACATACACGCAATTGCTTAGACCTTGTGCTGACAACAGACCCAGACAGGCACTCAATATCGGTAACATCCCCGCTGGGATCGTCCGATCACAATCTGGTGAAGTCCGTATCGACCTTCTCTCCTCCAGTTGACTGCTCTATAGGTACGAGGAGAGTATGGCGATATGAGTCAGCTGACTGGGATGAGATGCGGCACTTTTTTGCATCTTACCCGTGGCAGCAAGTATGCTTTTCTTCGAACGACCCCTCGTGCTCTGCTGATGCGGTTGCTGATGTCATACGGCAGGGAATGGAATACTTCATTCCGTTCTCCGATATCCCGCTCGGTCACAATGCCAGGCCCTGGTACAATGCGGACTGTGCTCGTGCTGAGGCGCGAAAAGAGTCCGCCTACCAATCCTGGGTTCTGGCTCGCGATCGCAAAGGCAGAGCTCGGAGGGTTCGTGCGAAGAAAAGAGCTTATAACTCTGCTACTAACTCTTGCAATAAGGTTCTCCGTAGGGCACGTTTCGAACATATCAGTCGTATAGGGGCCAGACTTGCTTCCTACCCTCCTGGTAGTAAGCAATTCTGGTCCCTGTCCAAGGCTGTTGAATCCAACTTCTGCCGTCCTTCCTTGCCTCCCTTGCAGAAACCGGATGGATCACTGGCTCACTCCGCAGTAGAGAAAGCAAATTTACTTGCAACTCTGTTTGCTAGCAATTCACGTCTAAGCGCTGGCTCTAAACATCCGCCAACTTTGCCTCACTGTGATTCTTCGATGCCAAAGATCACAATTCACATAAAAGAGGTCCGTAAAATACTCCAAAGCCTTGACGTGAATAAGGCCAGTGGTCCTGACGGTATACCTTCAAGGGTCTTAAGGCATTGTGCGCCTGAGTTGTCTCCTGTATTGACTCGCTTATATCGCCTCTCTCTCCAAACCAGCACGGTGCCCAACTCTTGGAAGCTTGCCAATGTTCAGCCAGTACCTAAGAAGGGTAGTCGTGCCGATCCCTGCAACTATCGACCAATCGCCATTACCTCCATACTCTGTAAAGTTATGGAAAGGGTGCTTAACAGTAAGCTGCTGTCATACCTTGAAGCTAACGATCTCCTTAGTGACCATCAATATGGCTTCCGCCGAGGACGGTCTACTGGGGACCTTCTTGTGTATGTCACACATTGCTGGGGCGAGGCCATCGAAAACCGTGGTGAAGCTCTAGCAGTCTCACTCGATATCTCGAAGGCATTTGATAGGGTTTGGCACGCAAGTCTACTGAGCAAGCTTCCTGCTTACGGCATCCCCTCCGACTTCTGTGACTGGATATCAGACTTCCTAACCGAACGGTCGATCAGAGTCGTCCTTGACGGCTGCTCCTCTGATATAATGACAATTGATGCCGGAGTTCCACAGGGGTCTGTTCTCTCTGCGACTCTTTTCCTGCTACACATCAATGTCACCTTTGGGATGGCTCTGCAAAATACCAACTTGCCGCACTTGACTCGGTGGAACGCAGAGCCAAAAAGCTAATCGGCGACGAGAAGCTGGTGAAAACTAAGCTTCACAGCTTAGCACACCGTCGCCAGGTTGCTTGTCTGTCGGTCTTCTACAGGCTGTACTTCGGAGAGTGTGCCTACGAGCTCCATAGTCTAATACCGCCATCACCATTCTTCTATCGGAACACCAGACGTACTGCAGGATACCATCCTTTCTTGGTTGACATTCCGACCATTCGCACTAAGCGCTTTTCATCATCTTTTATAATGCGCACAGCCAAGATGTGGAATGCCCTGCCTGCGTCTGTTTTTCCGAGAGTGTACGACCTGAAACTCTTTAAGGTGCGTGTTAACAGGCTTCTCTTGGGCAAACTCGCTACATCGTAGATCTTATCTGTGCCTTCGAGCTAAGATGAAGGTCAAGAGTATGCCCAATATTAATAATAAAAAAAAAAAAAAAAAAAAAAAATAATTTTTAAAAATTTCCCCACAATAAATTTGCCATGATTCATTCGTTATCAAAGTGTCTGTACCAAACTAAAAATCAGTTCAGTTAACGTAAAACCCAAAAAGATGGCAAATCGGCAAAATCAGCTTTACAATTTTGATAGACTACACTAGTTTTTTTGTATATTACCCGAAATTTTCGCCAACTGTAGAAACTGTAAACTGTACTTAATGTATATGATAATAGAGTAAATTCAAAAAGATAATGTGACGTGTAGCTAATTTTTAACCGTCAGACTTATTTAATCCCGTATTGGGTGATGTTTTTTGTAATCATTTCAAAAATTGAGCAGCTAAGTCTAATATCATAGAACCACAAGACAAAATTTCACACTTTGTTATTCAAGATAGGGCTCACAATGATGATATAACTACTTATTTCAAGGCCGGCTCTTAAAGCGGTAATTCGTCTCCAGTTACGTAAGCACAATTCCTAGCTACGATAGCGTACCTTCATTTTGTTTCAACTAAATAAGATTTCTAAACTCTGTAACTTGCTTTTTTGGCAAGAATATTATAAGTAATAAGGCTTTATTTTTAATAAGAGTTGTGTTTGACAAAACAAATCCTCAAAATTTGTCATTACAACTAGCCCCCAAGGTACTGCTATTCTGCTATTATAATTTAGTCAATATTTCATTAATATTTAACTACTAGCGGCTCACCCTCGCTTCGCTCGGGCTCACCTCTAGACAAACAAAAACAAACCTATCCCACGGGAGCCGTACATCTTTCCGGGATAAAAAGCAGCCTTTTGTTTATTCTAATGTATGAACTATATTACTGTAAAGTTTCATTAATATCCAATCAGTACGTCTTGTGAACTAAGTTGTATAAGTTACTACAATTTTGTAACTATCCCACGGGAACTCTTTAACTTTTTAGGATGAAAAGTATTTAAGATGTTGCCCGGGGATTAAAGGTACTACCATGCAAAATTTCATTTAAATCGCTTTAACAGATTCGTAGATTAGCTCGTACAAATAGACAAACAGACAGAGTAACAAAAAAATTGAAAAAAAACTGGATTTGTTCTATTGCCCTTCTTACCCCATTTAGCATTTTATTTCTATGTACAGACATTCGACCTCTATAGTTTGGTGTGCCCTTTTGAACGAAAGTCATAGTTAGGTACACTCATTTTCTTCATATCTCAAGTTCAAAGCGGAATACGACAGTGAAACTCATATGAATCGCTTTTCCACATCATAGGTTGCCATTACGGAGCTGGTTCGCTGTACTTATCCGGCTAAGCCCTTTCATCTAAATCGGTCCAGTAGTTTCGGAGCTTATTCGGTACAAAAAAATAAACAAACAAAAAAGTCTTTTCTTTTTATAATATTATAGCGGCTCACCCTCGCTACGCTCGGGTCCACCTCTAATCAAACAAAAACAGATTTATCCCACGCACCTTACCCGCCTAACGCACAGTCCCCGCACTATGTACTTTTAATGCCCTACGCACTTTACCCAAACTACGCACGTTACCCGCCCTACGCACTTTAACCGCCCTATGCACTATGACCGCCCTACGCCTTTTGACCTCGCTACACACTTTGACTCCCCCACGCACTTGACCCCTACGTCCTTTAACCTCGCTACACACTTTGACTCCCCCACGCACTTGACCCCTACGCCCTTTAACCTCGCTACACACTTTGACTAACTTACTAAGCTGTATAAGTTACTATAGTTTTGTAACTATCTCACGGGAACCCTTTAGTTTTTCGGGATGAAAAGTATCAAAAATGTTGACCGGAGATATAAGGTACCACCGCATGAAATTTCATTTAAATTGGTTCAATAATTTCGGAGATTAGCCCGTACAAACAGACAAACAGAGTAACAAAAAATTAAAAAAATTTCTGAATTTGTACTATTGCCCTTTTTACAACCCTTGACTCGGTTTTTAGCATTTTTTTTCTATGTACAGACATTCAACCTCCACTATTTTATTATAGTATAGATAGATTATTTATTTTAAAAGGGGTTGTTATTATTTTAAAAAATCTAAAATAATATAATATGCTTTCAAAGGTTACCTAAAACCTCGCTTTAGTTTTAAATTTCTAGCTTTGAAGGTTTTCGAGATATACCTTTTTGAACGAAAGTCATAGTTACGCTCATTTTCTTTATATTCCAAGGTCAAAGCGGAGTACGACAATTAAACTCGTATGAATCTCTTTTCTACATCAAGCCCTTATTGACACATAGGTTTCGATATAGGTTGCCATTAAGGGGCCAGTTCGCTATACTTATCCCGTTAAACCCTTTCATCTAAATCGGTCCAGTAGTTTCAGAGCTTATTCGGTACAAACAAATAAACAAACAAAAAAGTCTTTCCGTTTTATAATGTTATAGCGGCTCACGCTCGCTTCGCTCGTGTTCACCTTTAGACAAACAAAAACAAATCTATCCCACGGGAACTGTACTTTTTTCCGGGATAAAAAGTAGCCTATTTGTTATTCTGATGTATGAACTATATTATTGTAAAGTTTCATTAAAATCCAATCGTTAGTTTTTGTGTACTAAGCTGTATAAGTTACTACAGTTTTTTAACTATCCCACGGGAACTCTTTCATTTTCCGGGATGAAAAGTATCCTAAATGTTAACCGGGGATATATGGTACCACCATGCAAAATTTTATTTAAATCGGTCCAGCGGCTTCGGAGATTAGCCCGTACAAACAGACAAACAGACAAACAGACAAACAGACAAACAGACAGAGAAACAAAAAAATTGAAAAAAATCAGGATTTGTTCTATTGCTCTTCTTACACCCTCCTGACTCGGTTTTAAGCATTTTTTTTCTATGTACAGACATTCGACCTCTACAGTTTTATTATAGTATAGATAATTTCCAGTTAAGATAGCTTCTTAGAAGACACAGGAAATGATGATATGAATGTACTAGATAAGATAAGGCTACTAAAAAAATGGCTTAGCTTGTCGATACTGAACACGCGCACACTGCACCCAAACACCTCATATGATTCTTCAAATTGAATTGCGCAGATACGGTCGGCCATAGTAAAGTTATCAGAAGTCCGAAAAGAGGTAAAGGTTTTAATAATGCTTAAATCTTTATAATATTAAACAAAACTAATGACAAATTAAATTAAATGACAAATGAAGATTTCAAAGCTTAGTAACATACAAAAAATACGCATCACTTCTGCTAACGATACAAAAACAATATGTATGCAAGTGTCAAAACCGTTTACCCGCAGTAAAGCGACATTAAGCGAGGCCGAAAGGATTTTAAGATTAATCAAGCCTCTCTGGACACATCTGAGTCTTGTGCAGTAAATCAGTCATGCTCTTACTGTCAACAGTAGAACAGAAGATTTCTTAAATAGAAAAGAAAATTCCAGAAGCATTTCAATCAAAATTATAAAGGAAGATTAAGCCATGGTATATTTTGTATTTTTTAATATGTACACACCCACAGATATATTGTCCGTGCCTACAGATTATTTTGGATTAGTTAAGTTTTTCTTGAAAGTAGAACGTGAACGTACTATCAAAAAATTTACGGTTCGATATGCTAAAATAATTAAAAATAATAACACAGATGACACGCGATGCTGTGTACAATGGTTGGTGTCGTGGGACACCAGGTAGGAACGAAGTTCCTTCGGCTAATGTAGAATTGACACAACTTGCAAAAAAAAAATCGTGCTCAATTTTATGTAGGTTTTCTTGGTTTTTCTCTTAAATTTTGCTGATTAGTTTTTATTTAAGTACAGGAAAGTATTTAGGAAATTCAGTATTTTAGGAAAAATAATAAATTACGTAAAATAAAAAAAAAATCGTAATTCAAATTATCAACTAAAATAACAAAATATGTCTCTTTATTTTTGTTTGACAACATAAAATTACATAGAAATAGAAATAATTACAAAAAACGAAAAGAAAGAGGGAGAAAGAGAAAGATATTATACACTACTCGCTTGTGTATACGACTGTCGCGCCTGCGCACTTTTATCTTACGCACTGTTCATTACGCTCTTTTTCTTACGGTTTTACTATCACATTTTTTTCAGTTCGGTCGCGCAGCAAAATCCCTATCTCCTCCAAGCCTGCCGTAAGGAACTTCGTTCCAATATTTTTGCATGATACATGCACATACTTGTGTTGTGAATTATAATTTTTAATGCAAACATTGTTTGATATATTCAAAATAACCTATATTTATTGTAATTAATTGAATTTCCAATGAAATTCTATTTCATACTAGCGACTCACCCTCGCTTCGCTTCAGGTTCGTCCCTAGACAAAAATAAATCTATCCCACGGGAACCGAACATTATTCCGGGATGATATATAGCCTATAGCCTTCCTCAGTTAACGGGCTATCTAATGCAAAAAGAATTTTTCAAATCGGATTAGTAGTTTCTGAGATTAGCGCGTTCAACCAAACAAACAAACAAACAAACTCTTCAGCTTTATAATATTAGTATAGATATTAAGTATGGAAATGTATTATTTAAAAAAAAAATTGAAATGATTTAGACATAGTCAAAATTGAATTTCAATTATTGTTATGATTTAAAATTATAAAACGTATTCAAAATATTTATATTTATTTTAATAATATTTTTAAGTATTAGTTTATTAATGAAATACATATATGGATTATTATTATTTAGAGATTCCGCTGGAAGTAGTTGCAGTTACATTAAAATTATTAAAAGGGTTGATTGGAATTAAAGTTATTATATAAAGAGTGCTTTTTATGATTAAGATTCATTCTAGTTCAGGAAGAGTTACTGTGTACTTATACAACAGTGTTGTGTAATTTTAATTTAAAGCAGTGATATATGTAGTGTGGTGTAATTCTTATATGTGAATCTATAATTATTATACATTTGAAGTATACACTGGTGGTTTTTACTACACTTGTTTATTACTTTTCTCTTTTCTCACTCTTCTCCAGTTTGATTTTTGTCTTGATGCGACCATGCGATCTGTCAAAAGACACGTAAGGCACAGTTTACATGCCTAATTAAATACATACTTAATCAAATAAAACCTGATCGATGCAAGACAACTAGTACAAATTACAATACCTAAGCAAATACTAACTGCGAACCAAACTTCGCTCAAAGTTGGAACTCTAAACATGTCACGCATATAAATGACCAATTTCAATATGGTCTTGCCAGCTCATAAATCCGTGGTAGATTTCGACTTGAAAGTTACTTCGACGCGTACCTACGTACAGCCAATTTTATACCAGAGTTTTATAACTCAATAAATTTTATTTGACTTTGTATAATATGTAACATATAAGTTAGCTACTTTTATAGGTTATTTTTTTACATACTAACTAATATCTCTGGCTTCGCTCGTGGTTATTCTATTTAATTCACAGCCTAATATAGATAAAAAAGTACTTTTGTTATTTGGCTCCAATCCAAAACAGTAACATATTTGTTATTTATACTTGTATAATTATTAATTAATTTTACTATATTTACTATATTAAAACGGCAGAGGTCAAACAAACACGTAGGCACTTCATGCAAACTATTAGTTTATTAATTCACACTATACAAACTAGCAGAGTTTTTACTTATTTCGAGGCTTACACAAGAATAATCAGAGAATTTAACAACCTGGGCATTTATATTATGCTCTTCCTTTTGGTGGCAGGATGTGACGTCACTCCCAACCGGCAGACAGTTAACGAACAGGATGGCTTTGGCTTTGGCTTTGGTTTAGCTTCGCTTGGCTATGGCGTGGCGTCATAAGGCTCGGCTATACAATGTCGTGTGGCGTTACAATATTATTATTTGCATACGAAAAATCAAAGCTCCACACAAAAATTCACGTTCATCTGTCAGTCTGCTTCCACGGGAAAAAAGAAGAAGCAAAGTCAAACTATATATCGTAGAAAGAGAAAGTGTCAAATCTACAAATGCACTCAAATAGTTTATATTATTTTAAAGTTGCGTTCATAATTAAGAAGTATAAGAAAGCAAAAAAACTGCAGTTGTTACGTTTTTCTTTTTTTTCCAATATTTGAAGAAAAAAAAATTAGCCGAATTAGCCCATCCGTTCTCGCATTTTGCCATTCATTATATATATATATATATATATATATATATATCTGTATATTTCCAAAACAACTTTTAATGGCTCTTTCAGGAAAGTGTTCAGTTTAGAGTGACATGGCGTATATAATTAACCAAACAACTAACAATCTACTATGTACATCTTCATATTTGCTATCTTTATTTCTCTAACGAAAGAAAAAAATTTGATTAATAATATTTTTTTCAACCAAATAATTGAATATCACGCAAAGGAATACGCTGAACATTCAACATCGTATGCGAAGTCAAAGTCAAAAGCTATTATAAATTCGTCTTGGAGAAGCGACTTCTTAAACAGTTCATAAGTGACTAAGGCTTCTTGTTGAATCTTAAAGTTTTATAACTTAGAAAGATTGAAGACAGTACAAGATTCAGATCTGAAGACTTGAGTGGAAATGCAATTAAAATACATTTTACATTTAAAATACATACAATTTAACTTTTATCTTTATAGTTTGTTGTAAAACATAATAAAAGGAAACATGTAATGAAAAATAGAAAATGATCTATAATAACATCATATGTAACAAAATTACTCAAAATATATTTAATAAAATTATAAAATAAAAAAAATAAATGTTGAAAAGTGCCGAGGTCCTTGGTTTATGTAGTTAGTTCTTTGATCGAGTGACGCGCGTTATAATGCTTGTCCACTGACGGTTAGTTTTTACTACTACTACCCGCAAAATTAGATGATAAAATCGTTTAAGATGTTGTCTTGTTCTATAATAATGATTTTATTTTGTGTGTAAAAATAATAATAAGTATCCTTGTTCTGTTTCACTGGAAGAAACTAACATCTAAGAAACAATCTTGGTCTAGTTTAGATGTTAATGATCACCGAATGAGTATAATATTAAATTTATATCATAATTATACATGTAATAATAGTAATCTATTCTGTTCAGTGTTGTATTTTTGTCTTTGTCGTGTAAAAGAATTTAAAATCTCTCCCGAGTTGCGACAGTATAAGAAATCGTGTATTGGATGTTATGTAATTTATTGTAAAAAAATATTTTTTTTTCAAATAAATCAATTAATTAATTAAATAGATAAGTTTACAAATCAAAAGCTATCAATTTATATATATATATATATATATATATATATATAACCATAGGGACTGTGTTTTGCTACATTTATATATGTCTTATTTATTTCTTTTAACTGCCTCGCTGGCTAGCATATACGGCTGCAGACCGGTTCTAGGTTCAATTCTCGGGCCGGGTCAAGTTTAGTTATTGATTCTTTCTGTAAAGAAATTCAGTAACATCCCAAAAGTGGAAAGTTAGTAGTGATACACTCCCATTCTTGATGGGAGAGCAAGCGTCTCTCACTGGTCCTGTCTTATTCTGGTACAACCGAACTTTGTTCTGCACACACTTGTTATCACAAGATTTGCCTTTGTGACCTATCTACTGACGGCCATTATTTTGTTGGAATGAAACGGGCTACTTTTAATTCTGGCCCACCAAGATAGCCTTCTTTTTAAATCTTATGCCTCAAAGAATTGCTGATAGATAGGTGTAGCATATTAAGTGAAAAACGCGATTCAGTCGATGATATATCAATATTTCGCGAATAGAGTTTTAGAAAAGAACTCCAAAACAGAAAAACGTAAAGATAATGAAAAAACCATTAACATAACGTATGTACATACATATATGAACTTTAGCTATATCATGCTCAAGTGATTGTTTTTATTACAGCATAAAACAAACAATTCAACAGACTCGTGACATGGCTGACTGCGAGTAATTGAAGTTTGTATGGTTCACATAATTAATTTTAACAAAGTAGCGCATACCGAGTTCTGTTCTCGCTGATTCAAATTGTATGACATCGTTCATTTCATTTATTTAGCTTACTTTGTTTTTTCTGTGTTTGTAAAGATGGCGATTGCGTTTTAAAATTTACTCTACAATTTTTGTTTGAAATAACCCAATAAATAAATGAAATTGACGAGATTTTTGTTTTTTTTTCCACCTACTATTTCTAAAATATTTTGTCTCAATTTGTTTTTCATATGATTGTTTTTATATTTAAAATTTTGGAGAGCTAAAGTATTACTTTTAATTATTTAATACATTGTATTTTTTTTATTTTGACATTATATATGACGCAGGAGGATTTTATTACCTTTTTCTGCTAGAATGTAAAACCTTATTTCTGTTTAAAGTCACTATGTTATGTGATTTGATTTTTATTCTAAATTAATAAAGTTAATTTAAATATCGAGCAGAGCTACGTCTCGAGCGGGGTCGAGACACCATCATGACATTCATTGGAGACACGCTTAGTAACTTTGGTGGTTTAGTAACGTTGGTTGATCATGGTGGATCATAGAGAGTGATGTTTTGATAATATTGTAGTTGGAAGTCAATGATCGACGTCCCAGAACCCACTGCTCAACTAGATTATTAGAATTGCAATTTCAAGTTTATAATATTATGATATCCCTCATTAAATTGTAATGGAGCATTGAGAGGTCTTTATTATTTGAGTCCCAAATACGCCCACAAGATTAGTAACCACTAAAGATGATGTTTGCAGTATATGGATAACACTTTATATATATATATATATATATATATATATATATATATGTTACAGTTAAAACCCGTTTTTAGCTAGAACGCGTTTTCCCTAGTTAAAATTAGTTTTTACTAAATGCCTTTGTTAACTAGATATAACTAGTCAAAACTAGAATTTACCACTGATATATTTGATTTTCAGATAAAACTAGTTGTCACTCCGAGCTTTAGTTAAAACTAGCACTAGAGAAACTAAAGCTTAACTGTACAAACGATGACATCGAGTTAAGACTTCATATTTTTTTCATTAATAGATCTCGCTATAAGAAGCCTATATATAAAATGTGAGACTGTGGAAACAAATAGTTTTTTCAAAAAAAAATTTTAAAGTTTCAACTTTTTATGTAATTTTATCACGTTTAT
The DNA here is from genome assembly GCA_033884665.1 of Argynnis bischoffii washingtonia. NCBI lineage: Eukaryota > Metazoa > Arthropoda > Insecta > Lepidoptera > Nymphalidae > Argynnis > Argynnis bischoffii. The sequence goes on along the minus strand of CM066625.1, from coordinate 9,911,576 downwards.
ACACGTACTTATAGATGTTTTTCACAAAGTTCGTTATAATATTCTATTCTTTGAGTTATTTTCAATCCTTATTGTACTTAAATATTTATTTTAACACTTAAAATCACGATTTATTCGTATTTAACATCAATTCTATCAGTAAAACTGGCACTTGGTTATGTTAAATGTCAATGTCAGAATTAGCATTATTATGATAAATCGACGCCATGACAGAACCTTTTCTTATCTTCTAGGTTGGTTAGGTTAGGTTAGAACAGTTAAAACAACTTTTTCCGGGATATATTGTTACACTTTAGTTTATTTAATGTAAACATAACCTCAAAATTTGAAATTTTCAAAATTAAATATCTCGAAAACTATAAGTTTTCACAGTTTTTCCTTTTAAAGGGGGGGTCCTCTCACCCCTTCCCTCCCCCTCCACCCTTTCCCCCCCCCTTAAATCGATGTCATCGTTTGTACAGTTGAACCGAAACTAATTTGGGATTAAAAACATGATATAGTTTTAAAAATATTTATTAAAAAGATTTAGGACACAGAGTCATATGTACCTAGTAAAAATAATAATCTTATCTTAGTTTTAACTGATATTCCATTTTGAGCATTAGTTAATTCTAGTTTTAACAAAGGCATTTAGTAAAAACTAGTTCTAACTAGGGAAAACGCGTTATATCTAAAAACTGGATTTAACTGTAACATATATATATATATATATATATATATATATATATATATATATATATATACTACGAAGCTTAAAGCTTTTATGAAAACATATAAATATAAAACAAACTTTGCCGTTCATATCTAAAATCCTTATTAAATATTCTAAATTCTTCAAAGAAAGATGATGTCCTTTTAATTAAAATATCCGTAGGCGAACACAAACTTGTAAAGAATGTGCCGAAAATAAGGCTGTATGAGGCTAACATCATGAAGTTTGCAATGAATTTTATTAAAGAACTTTTGTCTGAGAAAGTCCCAAGAACTTCTTACAGCATGAAACTAACACATATTACTGTTTGCTTATGTTTTCGCCATATTATAACCATTATATATAATATAATAACTTTATATGATGTAGAATAAAATATATTGGTCAAGTGCGAACTGTACCTACTCACACTTTTATCAACCCATACTAATAAAATTATAAATGCGAAAGTAACTTTATATGTTTGTCTATCTGTCAGTTACATTTTCACGCTTAATCCGCTGAACCGATTTAAATGGGTATGAAGATAGTTTGAGACCCTGGGAAGGACATCGGATAGTTTTTATCTCGGAAAACATCCCTTAAGGAGATCAAAAGGGTGGGTGGAAGTATGAGGATTCAATCATTTCTCAAATAAGGGATGTAAAACTCATCATACCTACATATGTATAAATAGTATCTAATCCATACTAAGCGTCAAAACATACTTAAGCTAGTTTATTATAAGTAGGTATAAATGAAATCTACAGATACTATTTAAGTAAGTATATTGTAAACCTAAACAAGCTGTGATGAGCTCTATGAAAGTAGACAGTGTAAATGAGTCCATAAAGCAGACTCTATTCCTAATTAAACTTACCCGGGCGAAGCAAACTGGTACAATCTCATAGCTTTTTTTTTATTACGCTTTTACAGCCTATTTTGGTTATTTGCAACATAATACAAGAAGTAATTTGTATGTTCATCATATTTTAGGACTAGCGGCTCACCCTGGCTTCGCTCGGGTTCGCTCTATAAAAACAAGAACAAACCTATCCCTCGGGAACCGTACACGTAGCCTATGTGTTATTTCAGACTATAGTCTATCTCTGTGTCAAATTTCATCTAAATCCGTTCAGCCGTTCTGGCGTGAAAGAGTAACAAACATCCATACTTACAAGCTTTCATATTTATAATATTAGTTTAGATTTAAAATAATTAAATAAATAATGTGGACCACCACAGTGCACTTGTAGGTATAAAAATCTGAAATTGCTAACCTAATTTTATACATTTATATTAGTTACTAGCGACTTGTCCTCCCTTCGGTATTGGTATCGGTACTCGGGTGCGTCCCTAAGTACATTTTAATTTTTTAGAGCAGGACCCAAATTTTTTTATCTAAAATAAAAGTAGCCTAAGTTATTCCTTATAGCATCAGCTATCTGTCAGACAAAGTCCCATCAAAATCAGTCCAGCCGTTTCGGAGATTAACCAGAACATACTTAGGATTAGACAGACAGACAAAAATTTTACAAATTATATTTTTCTTATAAGTACCGTATATATTTCATATGCATTTAGCATAAAGCTGTTATTTTGACATTACATACAGACACTTCAATTTTATTTATCTGTAAAGATACGGTTTACTTTTTATACAAGGACTGAAAAAGTGATCTCGCGGAAAAAATTGAAAATGCTAACTGGATTTTAATGAAACCTTCACTGGCGAAGAGGATTCGAATTTTAGTAATAAAGGCATTTTTCCATCGCAAAGTACGATCGAAACCATGAGTTAAAACAAGTTATCAAATACTTAATTCATATGAAAATTGAAACCCACGACTTACTTCGGCAACGCAAATACCAATCGTTAAAATAAACGCAGTTTAAAGCCACCGCATAAGGTTATAGTAGTAAATTTTTCATTTTCGATCATCGCTTTTCATTCCATTTGCTAGGAAATATAAATTCTTTGCAAGAAGACTTATGCTTTACGAATCCTATTTCCTGATGTTAATGTTAAAATATTACAGGTTTTAAATGTACACGGGACCAAAACTTGCTGTTTTCTATAAATATTAATGTCAAGTAATATTAAACAAAGATTGAACTAAGAAAAAACAAAGACAAACGAAGAAGTTGTATTTCTTGATATTTTGATAAACAAATGTACTACAAAATGTTTAATTTTAGCAATTATAAACACCCTAGCGACTAACCCTCGCTTCGCTCGGGTTCGTCTCTAGGTTGATTCCCCATACAAACTTTCATCCCCATTTTCACTCCTTTAAGGGATGATTTTCGGAATAAAAAATAACCTATGTCCTTCACAGGGTCTGAAACTATCTCCATACCAAATTTCGTCTAAATCGATTCAGCGGATTGAGCGTGAAAAAGAGACAGACAGACAAAGTTACTTTCGCATTTATAATATTAGTATGGATAATATTAAAGGAAAAATATGCTCTAAATTTATTTGACACTCGGTTTGTATCACGTTGATTTAACTTTTGTTCCCCGTGCTTACATAGGTATTTATTAGTAATGAATTTGATTACAAAATTTTATAACCCATTCAATGTAATTTGCAAGCAAATAGCATTAATATTCTTTGACATCTCTATAAATTTCATTTCCAAGTACTAAAACCGCTGTGACTGCGTCTTAAATTATCAGATTGTAAATTACCATTTATTACCATGTAAATTGCCATACAACCATAATAATGAGCTGAATAAAGCGATAATTACAATATTCCATATTACTCAATCTATTTATTAATATTTTTGGGCATTTAATCGCTCCTTTAACAGCTATTGCAGTCTTCGAAAATGTTTATAATAGTCGTTACTGCTTACACCGCCGTTAGTCACGGGTTCGCATTCCGTGCTGTATATTTTTTGTATATTTTCATTTTAAAAGATCATTTTTACTGGCCCTAGGAAGTTAGCATAAATAACACATTTCATAAATTTTAAGCGGTTATCAGTAAATTGTAACTATTTACTCATAAAGCAACTTACGTGAAGTTAATAGTGTATTTATTTTGTTTGCAGTAAAATATGTTTTTCATAACAATAATGAATGAATATGTAATAATGCATGCAATACTCATGTGAGTAAGATAGCATTCACCCGCAGAATCACTCACTAACGAGCGAAAAATTTGCCAGCTCAGTTATCACTGATGGAAACGATACTTTTGCTTTTTTACAAAAAACACGATAATTAATCTCCACTGATCCGAGACTCATACCTAGGACCTCTGAATCTGCAGCCTTACAGCTAGCCAATATGATATTAAATATATAAAAAAAAAAACAAAAGAGAGAAAGGCAGAAATCATAAAAGACAGTTTAAAACATAAAATATACAATTCTCTTATAGTCTTATAGATTTTCATATCAAAACCTCAGAAAGACTTTGCTCTGTAAAACAGCTTTTCCCGAGTAAAATGTTTCACTCAGGTAAACTGTTATATACTGTTAGCAAAAACTACAACTATAAGTTATAGTTGTTTTTATAAACACGGCTCAACTCAAGAACTCTCATACAGAGCTTTTATAAGCTGATGAAAATAAAACGTACATAATTTCTTCTTCTTGGAGTATTGAATTACTCAAAAATGTTTTCTTTGGTTTTCCTTCATATAATTCACATAGTATGGCCTGAATATTGCGAAAAGGCTGTAAGCTAAAAGCTTGACATAGACACATAAGTGTATAAATGGAAAAGAAAGTTTTAAAATTAATAATAAAATGTCATGGCTAGTAAAAATTTAAATGTTAAAGTGTTTGTTGGTCTGTCATCGCAGCAGAACATAAAAAGGGGTTGACAGCATTTTTCAATAGACATAGTATATGGATCAAAGTGACATGAACTTTATATCTTGTCATACCAAAGGTTATCTAGGGGCATGTCATTCTGCCGCAAAAAGTGTTTGACGGTGAGTCACTTTTAAGAGTTTTTGCTTTAACTGAGTGTAATTGCAAATAGTGCTATATAGTATTAAATAGGTCTAGGATAGATAATTTTATGAATACATTATGCAGTTTGCATTTGAATTCATGCCCTAGTTCATGATTATCAACTAAATTACTCGACGATCTCAATTCAATTCAATAAAGAAATCTGAATAGAAGTTTCATATTAAGAAGCCACCATTAAAAACCACGGAGATGAAATAATTTTAACCTAGGAATTAGCGGGTGGTAATTAAATTTTACGAGCGTCGCGACGCTTCCACTGAAATCTTCTTCACATAGCCCAGCCCATATTATGTTAAGTTCAAAATTTCTCGGCGGAAAGAAAATGCTTCTTTAATTAAAATACTCACAAGGCATGTGTCGGAAATGAGGTCAGCTCAAAGTTTGGGTAGTTAAAGTTTACAAGTAACAAATAAATCGGTCAAGTGCGAGTCAGATTCGCATTATGAGATTAAAGAATTAGGGTTAATTATTTTTTCTTTTAAGCCATATTTTCAGGAAGGAAAACCATAATTTTTAATAAGGAAGATGTTCCAATTATCCGACTGTCCCAAAAGGAAGGTAATATTGTATCTTTAAATTATAATTATAAAGTAATTATAAAAAATATTTTTTTATATACTTTCGGATTTTTTTCTTTAGAGAATCTTCTGTGACTAAGATTGCTTTAAAGCAATTTAAAACGTCCAGGTTCCGAAATGATAATTTTATTTAAAATACTATATATTCACGTAGTTCAAGAAAGTACAGTACATCTAAGTTAATACTTTTAATTAATGTATTACAATTTCCATTTTTTGGTTTATTATCTAGTTAGTGACACATATGAAATTAAAATTAGAATTTATCTAGTTTGTTCATTTAACGCTACGTACCTACCTACCTACCTATATTAAATTTTAACTTTTTTCATCCTGCACATTTAAAAATATTTGAGTGAGAGTCACAGACACACGAATCGTTTTTACGTTACACATACCTCAAAAATATACTGGAACCTCTCCAAAAAATTATACACAGACGTGTAATATTTTGTATATTTAATCGCTTTCGCTTTGCCTAGAATTATGGATCAAATTCAAATCATATCGGTTGTTCTTCTTATTCTAAATTTTACTTAATGTGCTGAGGTATGAAGAAATCTTAATTACATACATATATTCCTACTACAGTCTATAAGATGTGCTCGCGAACTTTTCTTATAGCAAAAGATTCCTTTACACATTAAAATTAAGTTAAAATGTATTAGGAAGTATTAAATTATGATTTTTTTTAACTTTCAATGAAATTACTTTAACAGTAAACGTTCTTTAAAAACTTAAAAAAAATATTTGTTTAGTTTTGCAACGATATGATCAAAACACATTAGCATTGTTCTGTCAGAAAGGAATGTTGGAAATCAAATGTAATTTTATAGAGAATGTATTTTACAACCAATGAAGCACGTCAATTTTTCATTTCCAGTTATTGCTTTTCATTCTTACCGCCCTAGAGAATTCATTCGAGAGTTCTTTTCCACTGACGAGTTGTGCTTTAGAATAGTTTATGGATTTTATATATTACTGTGACTCTGTCCGCGAGTGTATTTTTACTACTTTGGAAAACTTAGCTATTTTATAATTTAAACTTACATTATACATAACTGTGTAATCAGGATCAGGATAGCTAAGGATAGAGAAAAATGGAAATCTTTAGAGGAGGCCTTTGTCGGAAGACAAGCTGCTACAGGGGAATGATGTTTGCCAACCATAAAACTTATATTTAATAATAGGATTAGTAGTAAAATACGAATTTTTCTATGGCATGTAGTACTTTAAGGTGTTATTAGTTAATTTAAAACTTTGTGCAGTAATAAAGGCTTATTTTATTTTATTTTATCATACATAACTGTGTAATACATTCGCCCGTTTCCTAAAAATCAGAATTGCGTCTCGTTACATCCAAAATGTCTCCGAAACGCAATAACTTTTTTTTTTGTAGAACTTTGAACCTATTAAAGTTTTGTTATAATACTAGCGCTTTGCTGTGGTACCAAACGGAAGCCTATGTGCTACTTTAGAATAGTCTATCGCCCCAAATGTACGTCCACCTTATCGCGGTGGAAGGGTATCATGAGCCTCCGGCAACTCAGCCGGGCGCGAAGCCAACTTACTGGCAGGCGGTGGGCGATGCTACGCAGGTTGCTCCTGTTAAATATGTGATAGCAGAGTGGACTCTTGGAGCAACCCCATGGTTGTTGTGGTCTGCTTCAGCAGACCTGCCGTCGAGGCATCGTGGATGAGTGCGTAAGCGATTTGCAATGCCCCATTAAGACGGGGAAGGCTTTGTTAGGTTTTAGGGGGTACTATTTATTAGCTTTGCCGGTGGGTGAAACCACTTATATGTATGCAGGTGCTATACCTAAATACATTTCCTACCGTTAAAAAAAGAGGTTGGAGTCTATCTGTAGACTAAATTTAATCCAAATCCGTTCAATTTTTTAAACGCGACGGAATAACAAACATATACACAACATATGTGGATTATAGAAATCGACTTTTATAAAATAAATAAATATGTTAGGACATTAACACACAGCACTATCTAATTTCATGGTAAGCTACGAGGCTTGTCGTATGGATACCAAATAGTTGATACATTACACATATATAACTTTAAATACATACATGTTATAAATATAAATACTGGAGTACAAACATTCGTGCTCATCACACAAATGAATGCCCCCAGCGGGGCTCGAACCCTCGACCGCTGGCACAGTAAGTAGGGTCAACACAGTACAAATTGAGTCAAACGTTTCGTCATAAATTAACAGATCAAATATTATTTTATAAATGTAATTTAAAATATACTTGATACAAGTCTCATAATTGACTAATACAGCCACAATACAAAGTAAAACTAAAACCGCTGGGGGCATAAAATTTTACACCAGAACTCCTTATATAATAAATTTATATGAAAGTTGGTTATTTTTAAAGTTAGAAACATGAATTTCATTAGAAGTAATAACTTTAGAATAAAATATTAACAATAGTTTAAAGTTATCTTCATAGTACAATATATGTTTTATTTTCAATTAAATTGTTATACTATATCTAATATATTATTATTTATTATCTACACTACTATTATGAAGAGGAAAGATTTGTATGTTTGTGTGTTTGTAACGAATAAACTCAAAAACTACTGGACCGACTCAGATGAAATTCGGTAAGAAGATAGTTTGAGACCCTAGGAAGAACATAGGATATTCTTTATTCCGGAAACCATCCGTCAAGGGGGTGAAAATGGGGATGAAAGTTTGTATGGGGAATCAACCTAGGGACGAACCAGAGCGAAGCGAGGGTTAGTCGCTAGTATATAATATAATTCTGTAATATATTTAAACGAGCAATTCCTGTATTATTTATTTATTTATTTATTTATTTATTTATTTATTTATACCGGCGATCTCGGAAACGGCTCTAACGCTAAAACTTCGCTGAAATTTGGTATGTGGGTTTTTTTGGGGGGCGAAAAATCGATTTAGATTAGTCTCATGTCTATTAAAACGCGTATTTTCGAGTTTTCGTGTAGTTTTCTTTCACATTATTCTAAGCAAAACATGTTTATAATTTCGCACACTAGGGTATTTGCATCGGTCAAGTGTTCAAATCCCGGTCGAATAGAAAGTTTTTACTTTTTTTTTTTTGTATTTATTCAAGTTTTTACTTTTTTTAAGCCAAATTAAAAAGGAAATTGTACTTTTAACCAAAAACTCCGAGCGAAACTCGATCGCCCAGGTACTATAATATAATTCTATTACACACACATTAACAAAGAGGGTTTCTTACGAACTATGTTTACCGGATCATTTTGTATGGCAAGTAACTGTCGTCTTCACAAACAACCTTGTTCATCTTTGTAGAGTTTCGTCAAACAAAAACAGGAACAATTCCACTTATTTGCAAACTAACACTATATTAATGTTTGAAATTATCTACTATTTTGTTCAGAATATCACTTCTTGATTTAAAACTTTCAATGGTGGAAATCTCATGTGACTAAAATATGTGTACTAAAATTATGTTTTTCACTGAATTACAAATAAATCATTAAATCGCTTTAAATAAAACTGAGACACATATATAAGTATGTACATATGTACAAAGAGCATATCCTAAACGAACATAATATAGAATACTTAATTTTTTAATAATTATTACTTAATAATTTTTTAATAACTTTTTAAGCACAGCGGTAAAAATATTAAATTTGAAGTAAGTATAAGCGGACAATACATAAAATATCAAACCTATTGAAATATTTAAGAATATTTTATTTCAATGAAATTATAACACTAAAAGCTTGTTGTCTAAGTAAATGTATGTTATTTTATAATATGAAAAAAACATCCTTTTTACATATTGTTGTTAAAGTGGCCTTTGTAGCTTCATTGGGTCTAATAAACATAGAACGGCTGTGTGTATGGAATCTATACAGATAAATAAAATTGAAGTGTCTAAATGTCAAAATAACAGCTTTTTACTAACTGCATATGGAATTATATATGGTATTTATAACAAAAAAATTTCAAATTTGTCAGTCTATATGTCTGCCTGTTTGTTCCGGTTAATCTCCGAAACAACTAGACCGATTTTGACGTGACTTTCATTTGCAGATAGCTGATGTTATAAGGAGTAAATGGGCTACTTTTATTTTAGAAAAAGAATTAGGATTCCGCTCAAAAAAATTGAAAAGTCCAGGGACGCACCCGAGCGAAGCGAGGGTAAGCAGCTAGTCTTTAATAAAAGTTTAAAGTGCACTTTGTGACATTCTGAGCTTTGGTAACGACATTTAGAACATGTTTGTAAGGTTACTTTTTTATAATGCTTTCTATTTACATTGACATCTTAAAGTAAGTACCTATATGAATTTAGAAATATATTAATATTAGATATAAAGATTAGATTAGGTACCACATGTCTACTTTTTCATTCATAACATTAGAAGAATGAGCCCACATAATCCACATATAAGAAATAAGCAGAAGTGGTAAGCTTCGTTTTTTCACCTCACTAGAGAACCCCAATAATATTAAATTTTCATCTGCTTCACCTGTGTTAGAGTAGATTTGAATGAATTTCGGAACTCAAAAAAAGCGGTCAAGCTAACTCCGATAAATCAGTGAACAAAAAAAATTACATACACATGAACGTAAAACTTTTTAGAAGTCGGTTAAAAATAAGAGGTACTCAATTAGACTGTATGATATTCTTGTGTATGTTACTAGAATTCTGTTATGATTCTTTTTTTATGATATATATATATATATATATATGTATATATATATATATATATATATATATATATATATATATATCAATATAAATATCAAAAAAATATTTCACACTGAAGTGCAGACTAAGTCTGAATGAAAAGAGCCTGAAGTGAAGTTAAGAGACTTTTTAAGTTTAAAAGTTTAAATTTTTATACTGCACATAGCATCAGATTTAAAATATAGCTAAGTTTTAATTGATAGTAAAGCACCGTAAATATACAGTTCGAGCTTTTAACTTTACGCGCTCTTATATTAAGCTCAAATAGTTAGTAGGCAATATTTTACTTATAATAAGTATTTACAATCAAAAATCATAATTTCAGGTTGAAAACCTAACAAAGCGTACGCCAATTCACCATCGCTTGTAACGTTTTTTTATTTTTATGCTCTATTTAATATGTATACATTTTAACAGAAACAAATTATATTATTTGTACGTAAAAATAAATACAACCGTTTCCTAATTGCCAATATATGAACGTCTACACTCATCAGTCACGTAGAATGAGGGGCCACAAATTATACGCAAATGTTATTACTTACAATGTATTTGACGAAATATGTTTATGTGAATTGGCATGGTTATTCCTCATTTAAATTCTTGTATTATGAACAAACAACTCACCCTCGCTCGTTACGTTTTAAGGTTCAGTATAGATTTTTTTAGAGATGAGATATTTATCCGCAGTAAAAACACCTAGATGTTGACCCGGATAAATCTAGCTATCATCTAAGCTATCATCATACCATATTTTAGTCAAAATCTGTTCAGTGGTTTTCTGGGGATGTTTTCACAGATAGACAGACATACAGACAGATTGAAAGACAGACAAAAAATCTAAAAATTATACATTCAGCCTCAGTATCGATAATAATGTACAGATTCGACTCGTTTAGAATTTTATTGTACCCGTATGTTATAGAATATATAAAATAAGAGTTAAAAGTAATAAGCTGTATAGTGTATTTGTAATTGTGGACATGTTATAAAATACTTAAGAAAATTAAGCGGTGTTCTCACAAAGAAGTAAGAAAATTAAAACGGCAGAGGTAAAACAAAAACGTAGGCACTTTATGCAAACTATTAGTTTATTAATTCACACTATACAAACTGGCAGAGTTTTTACTTATTTCGAGGCTTACACAAGAATAATCAGAGAAATTAACAATCTGGGCATTTACACGCTCTTTCTTTTGGCGGTAGGATGTGACGTCACTCCCAACGGGAGACAGTTAACGAACAGGATGGCTTTGGCTTTGGTTTAGCTTCGCTTGGCTATGGCGTGGCGTCATAAGGCTCGGCTATACGATATCGTGTGGCGTTACAAAATTGTTTTTTTTTTTTCATTTCATTCTTTTTTTTTCATTCGAGACAAAAAAAGTTTTGTTAATTTCCTTTATTAAGTATCGATTTTTTTTTAATTCAAGTGAGTGATTTAATTTAATTCGAGTTGTGCTTTTAGTAAATTATAGTTAACCCAAAAAGATTATACGTTTCTATTACTTCGAATAATAATATCTAAACTCGTTAGTTGACACGCCCGTGAGATATGTTATTTGTCGAGGCGTGTCTAAAAGATCGCACAAATTGTTATAATTCGATTTACGGGGTTCAAACATATTCCTACAATAAGAAATTTCAGAAGGGTTTTTATAACAAAAATAGTCTTCAAAGGCTATGTGGGGTGGATTATAAATATGAAAGTAACTGTCTGCTACTTTTTCACGCTTAAACCGCTGAACAGATTTCGATAAAATTTGGCTACGTATATGTATACCACATTGCATGGCCCCACATGCATGATGGACATAAGCTACCCTCTACCTTAAAATGTTAAAAATGTTTTTAAATTTTGCGATTAGTTTTTAGATACAACGTTATAATGTTTTTAATAACTATGTGTCCTATCAATAAATAAATAAATAAAACATATAATCTAGGTTAATCCCCTCTTCTTTTATTCAATTCTTTATTTTATGGATTTAATATGTGCTGGTTGAGCACAAATTATTTCGCCAACATCATGTTGGATCTCATAGACTTAATACTTTTTAAATGAAACCATGTTTTGGAATTTTGTCGTAATTTTATTATATATATATATATATATATATATATATATATATATATATATATATATATATATATATATATATATGTATTTGTTCCCGACTTTTTGAATGCTTTACAGCAAACATGGTCACGGGAGAGACTACCTAAGTTTAAAGTTTCAGATGACTCAAAAGTTATTATATATTTGTTACAAACAGTATCTACCCACAAACTTTTACAATAATTAGGAAGAAATAGAATAATGAGACATTTTATAGTGTCAAATATACGCGTTAATCTCGTCTCGTCTTAGCCGAAACGAGTCCACAGCTGGACAAAAAGCTTCCCCCAAAGACTTCCACAACTGCCGGTCTTGTGCCATCCGCATGTAGTGGTTTCCAGCAAGTTTGACCAAGTCGTCTGTCTGTCTTTGTGGGAGACCCACGCTTCGCCTTCCGGTATGTGCCCGCCACTCGATAACTCTTTGTCCCCAACGACCATCCGTTCTTCGAACGATGTGCCGAGCCCATTGCCACTTAAACTTGGAGATTCATCGGATCTTGATCATTCTACATATCTCCTCATTTCTGACTCAATCTTGCACGGAAACTCCGAACATCGTCTTCTCCATTGCTCTCATGATGACTTTAATGTTTCTTATGAGGTCTATCATGAGCGACATCTGTGCATTATGTCACAGGTCGAAGACTTTTATCTTGAGACACTTCGGTATTTGAGTATTATTATTTTAGCACTTTCTTAGATATTAATATGTTTTTGCACTATATTTCAGTTCTCTCGGACATATAGATTTCATCGCAATGTTTTTCTTCGCCGTAATGCACTAGGTAGTCACGTTGAAAATGAAGTTTCGCATATGAAAATAGCAGATGTGCAAGACCCGAGATTTGAACCCGCTTCACTTGGTTTTTGAAACGAGCTTTTTACCACCGGGCATTGATTTTTTTATCCATACTAATATTATAAATACGAAAGTAACTCTGTCTTTCTGTCTGTCTGCCTGTTACCTTTTCAAGCTTAATCCACTGAACCGATTTACATGTGGTATGGAGATAGTTTAAGACCCTAAGAAGGACATAGGATAGTTTTTTTTCCCCAAAAATCATCTCTTAAGACTGTCAAAAGTTGTGTCAAAGGTTGGAAGTTTGTATGGGGAATTAATCAATTCTCAACTAAGGGATATAATTTTTATTTTTATTTTTTAGAATACTTACTTTTTATAGCTATATATACATAGTTTATCTATTTCATACTAACCGTTAAACCGTACACGCGGGACGAACCCGAGAGAAGCAAGGGTGAGTCGCTAGTAGTAATAGTATTAAGTGAATACTTGTTCATATTTACTATGAAAATAAACAAACATAATATGTATTAATATGACGTTTAAGACAGAGCGCGGTATTTTTATAAGCTCACAACACATTATTTTATTATCTATACATAGATATATTATGCGTATGCGTAAAACGATGTTTTTTTTGTCTACTCCACAAAAATAAAAATAAAATGAAAACATATAGACTAGTATAATAAAGCTGAAGAGTTTGTTTGTTTGTTTGGTTGAACGCGCTAATCTCAGAAACTACTGATCCGATTTGAAAAATTCTTTTTTGCATTTGATAGCCCGTTAACTGAGGAAGGCTATAGGCTATATATCATCCCAGAAAATTTACCCGTGGGATAGATTTGTTTTTGTCTAAGGACGAACCCGAAGCGAAGCGAGGGCGACCGAGCTTCGCTTGGAGTTCTTGAAAGATTGTATATTTTACATTAAGTGACTAAGTGTTACTGAGAAAGTTGTATAGATGTCGCGATAAGAACAATTTTCTTTGTAAATTGGCTTAAAAATAAGTTTACATTAAGTGACTAAGTGTTACTGAGACAGTTGTATAGATGTCGCGATAAGAACAATTTTCTTTTTAATTTGGCTTAAAAATAATTTTACATTAAGTGGCTAAGTGTTACTGAGAGAGTTGTATAGATTTCGCGATTAAATTTTGCGTAGAATAATGCATAAGAATAACGCATGAAAACTCGAAAACACGCGTTTTCCCAGACATGTGACTAATCTAGATCAATTTTTCGCCCCCGAAAGCCCCCATATACCAAATTTCAGCAAAATCGTTAGAGCCGTTTCCGAGATCGCCGGTAAAAATAAATAAATAAATAAAGATATAAATATACAATAATTGCTCGTTTAAATATATAAGATATACTTACCTATATATTATATATGTATATCTTGCATATCCATACCCTAACAGTATATTCATGTGTAATTTCAGTCTTAATTTACGATTCTATTAAATTTTCTTGTTTATTTCGCCAGTGACACGTAAAATTAAGACGACAAGATTGTTAAACCTGGTTTTAGCATAGTCTTTAAATTTGTACTTTACGAGAATATTATTTTATTCCGTACAGCTAATTTTAGAACGATGAATTAGCAACCTGTCAATGTCAATGTCACTAGGTATTCAAAAAATAATATTCAATTTACTTGTCATTTGTCAACAAAAATATTTTACTATATTTATTTAAACCACCATCGTGGCTATGTGGAGTAATCTGAGCTTATATTTAACAAATAATGTTCATTAACTTACAAATATTTTTATTAAAATAATAAAATCTTATTTATTGTAAGGAAAAATTTATCAAATTGAAAGAAAAGTCCAAGTATCATTATAGGCATTATTAATGGTTTTAAAAAGCATAACATCAGAAATATTTATAGTGACACTTCTGTGGAGACGTTTTCACAGTTGGTTCTTAGTCACTGCTACAATGATCTAGTTTTAAAAATAAAACACATTGCTAACAATACAACGGGTGTCGTGGTCAGATTTAAAAGGGCATGAAGGTCAAAATAAAAAATAAAGGAAAAACATAATTGCTGTCAAATAAAACAACAAAACCAATAACACTCAAAAAAAATTGCCGTCGAAATTATCTTCTTCACTTTTCAATTATTATAACCCACTGGCAATACCATATGTTAATATAAATGCAGCTTTTTGACATGACTTTTTTGACTTTCTTTTCTATCCTCTTGATAACTATGTAATCTAATCTTCAGAATCTATTTTACCCCAGTGAAGTCCGGATAATAGTACAATGATAATATTATTCGAGCTTATGTGTGAGCGTGTGTTTGATATGGATAGTGCAACATTATGTTTGTTAAATGCTATATTATACAGTTTCATTCATTTTGATTAGTTCACATTAAAGTTTGCCAGCGTATTTTAAAAATAAAAAAAATAAAGAGTGCGTATATGAATGTGTACACGCGCAAAAAGTAAAACTTCTTTAGGTTATCGGTACTCTTTATAAAATTCAATTTATGTTTTAAATGATTAGGATACTTAGGTGAAATACTAAAAATAATTAAATAACGTATATGAGGCATATTACAATCGTATATTTATAGAATATCATTTAAGGAAAGAATATAATATTATATATCATTTGTCAGACAATAACAACGGTGACCATGGCAACAAACGTTTGCCTCGACCGATCACATTTTCCGTAACGATCTCATCACGCATTCACCAGCTTACACCCCAAGTCAAGCGTGCGTAAAGAAAGAAAAGTTAGCGTAAAGAAAAGAAAGTTTTACTTCAATAGTCATTACTAGAAAAAAAAACTAAGATGGATTCAATATTTCTTGAGAACATCCAAAACCTACAAAAAACAAACCAATCAACATATTCTTCATCGTGTACATATAAATAATATACGTAGTATATATATATACAGTAGTATACTTAGATATATCATTTCTCTATATTAACATTTTGATGATATACCCGTGTTGTTTCATAGTTTAACAAGAACACATGAGTATTTCATTGCATAATATTGCTGTTTGAATTGCAACGTGAATAGCTCAATAGAGAAGATTCATGATGTTGTTAATATCATATTTAACGCTATGGAATTATAATATAGACTCAAAACTAATAAATCAATGAAAAAATTTGGAATCTATCATTAAATGACTGAGAAATTCATTATTTAAGTTCGCGGTCTCCTTTTTTCTACATACATCTGTTTGTTTTTTTATTTATTGGTAGTGTTATTTTTGATTTAAAGGAGAATGGGCAACTTTGTATGGGATCCGTCCCCAGAATGTATCAAGTTGATACATATGTCATTTTAAAGATCAGAAGTATAGCTTCAATTTATTGTATGACACCAACACTGAGACTCGTGCAGGGAAAGAACTATGAATCATTTAATTTTATTAAATTCGTGAAAGTAAAATAGTATGACTTATGTACATCACTTTAAAGGTCATAATAATAGCTTTATTTTATTGTATAGCGCCAAAAGTGAGACAGTTTCATGGAAGATCTACGAATTATTTTATTTAGATTGTACAATATTTTCATAAATATTATTTTATATCGTACCGTGCCGTCTGTTTTAACACACCTTCGCACATATTGCGACTTTTGCAGCCCTGTACAGGATAGCTGAATGAATAAATGAGGGAGAATTGAGCACGTTACGATGGGATATTATAGGGTTATTGGAAGTTCGAAGAGACGGGGACAACTCGATAATGCTTAAATCTGGTCACCTGTTCTGTTTTCGGGTGACCAACAGTCCCAAGGTGGTGTCGGGTTTATCGTCCACAAGTCTCTTGTGATGTCTTGTACAGCATGGTAACTATGTACAGCTTGAACGCATCCAACTGACTCCGACTGAAGAAGTCCACGTTCTTACCAGTGCCACATCAAATCCAAAACCCCTTAAGCTTTCAGCTGGAACTCCAAAACCACTTTGATTGCGACAGCGATGTAGCTACTTTTAACGATGGGTTCCTCAAAGGTGTCCAATTAGTTGGGTCTTAAACACATTCTAAAAATAGACCAAAAAAGATTTCTGATCCTACTCTTGAGCTCGTGGTAGAAAGGAGAAAGATGATCTTACAGTCATCCAAAGGTGTAACGCTCCAAAGGTTTTCGAGGTTTTTTGATTTATCTTTTGGGCAAAACCGGCTAGTACAGTTCAAAACCGACGACAGTAGGATTGTATCATCTACTCCCAAGTTTAATAATGGGAGAGATCGAGAGATTTTATGGATAGCTATTGACATCAACACGACAGCCCATCAGTCTAGACAATGATTAAGGGCCAGGCTAACCCGACACTATATCGAAGAAATTCCGGACGTCATTAAAACAACATAGCACCGGGTGCAGGTGGAACTACAACTGAATTTCTAAGAGTGTTACTAAATTCCATCATACTCGAAGGAAAACCCCACAATTATGGAGCAGAAGCGTAGTTGTACTGTTCTGTAAAAAGGGCGATAATGCCTTGCTAAATAATTTTAGACACATCTCGCTTCTGATCCATGGCTACAAGTTGTTTCATTGTTTCAATAAAATAATTCATAGCTCTTCCATGTAACTGTCTTACTTTTGGCGCTATACAATAAAATAAAGCTCTTATTTATGACCTTTAAAGTGATGTACATATGTCATACTGTTTTAGACTTTCACGGGCTTAATAAAATTAAATGATTCATAGTTCTTTCCCTGCACGAGTCTCAGTGTTAGTGTCATACAATAAATTGAAGCTATTCTTCTGCTCTTTAAAATGACATATGTCTCAACTTGATACACTCTGGGGACGGAATGCCCATTATCCTTTCGGTCGATCAGGTCGCGTGACGCCGCGAAATTATTTTCACAAGCACAAATTTAAAGTTTTATAAGTTTTTCATTTATTAAGATATTTTAATAATTCTTTCATATTTTTGTTATATTTCACATAATTTTTTATAATTATTACATTAAAAAAAAAGAATACTTCTCTATTAATTCTCAGTTATTAATATTAGAGTTACATTATAGTATTATAAAACTTAATCTGTGCCCGCAGCTTTGATCGCTTGAAAACATTTTTTAGAATATTTCTTTGACGGCGCTTTCTGTATTTAAGTTTATCATCCCATGGGAGCAAATATAAAATTACATTTATAATACATGTTATAAATGTAATTTTTGTGGAGGTTGTGTCATCATAGTTAATACACATCCCATGTTATATAAAGAAATACACAAACAAATAAAGTATTCATCTACAAGGAAAATTATTCAGACGTCATATTTATTTGTGGTACTGGGATTAATCCACCTTGTCATGATCTCTTAGCTGGGTTGAGTGAGTTTAGGTGAAAGAATACAAATAATGTATACACATACATGTACTTAATAATAAAATGTGATTTTAAAAGTAAAGGAAAACGTTCTGCTATGTATTCAGCCAGAAACAATTAGTGACCAAATAGCCAAAAAGACACTCAGTGGAGTTAATGACGAGAAAGGTGATATAATGTTATGCTAAGATTACTTCATACTATGGTTTGCTAAGGCACTTCTTTTTTATTGTTTCTAAAGGTATTTTTAGGTATCTTTATATATAAAATCACAGCTAAGTTTACTTCAATCAATTAAATAATATCAAATATATCTACAGTTTGAGATCTACATTCACTATGAGGCACAAGATAAAGACAGTCAAGTAACTAAAAACATAGAATCATAACGTAATTTCCCTATATAAAAAACCTACCCCGAATTTAATACATGAGATTACCATTTGCAGTCGGTAAACGAGTACAAATGATATAAAGCAGTCAATATATAAAACAGACCGAAGGCTGGAAACATATTTGTCGCTTCTAAACCTTTTATACAAATCTTTAATGACTTATCGCATAACTAATCATTTCATTTTAACACTTTGTTGTTTTAAAAGCCCTTCACAGATTTACATTAAAACATTTCGACATTATGTTAATTTGAATAAATAATAATTTATATAACTAAGAAGTGTCTGCTGCTTAAAATTATTAGCATATATAATGTATGCATCTGTATGCCACAAATAAATATGGTATCTGAATGACCTTATGCCTTTATATAAATTATATATAAATATATGTACATGTTTTATTTATTTGTCTTTTCTTTTATTTACCCTCCGCGAGAAAACTATAGCACACTGTATGTATATATATTCATTACAGCTCTTAATCAAAATAAACTTTTAGCTTCTATATTCTACTGTTTAAGGTATACAAAAATAAATAAGTAATAAAGCCATATAGATTTGCATAATGTTTTTTTTCTACCAATATATTTTTCTTCCTTAATTTTTAAAAAATAAAACCAGCCTCTAAATAAATAATAATAAATAAATAATATTTCCATATTGAATTACAATACTTAGAAAAATTATAAAAATGTTTAAAATTAACAAATATTGTAAGGTACCTTCTACCTTGGTGCCATTACTACGACCCGACTGAAATCAATCCTTTACTACACTTACGAGTATATGTATTTAACAGACTTTTTCCATATGCTGAATTTCATATACATTGTTTGGACGTTCAAATAGTCGAATGGTAGAAAGTTAACATGTGAATAAGTACCAAAACAGGTACCAGAAGAGGACTTAAGCTCCCGATTATATGTATACTTTCTGTCTACACAACAAGTTAGTTGATATAATTTAAGATGTATTCTTAGTACAAAAGGAAATAAAAACAGCAATTCTTCCATCCAAGATAAGATAAAGTTCCAAAATAAGGAAACTTCATATCGTAATGGCACCATATATTCTTTTGCCGAAATTATTTTCTGCTTGAAGATATCGGTGAGAAGTTTTAATGGGAAATGACATATTATAACGACTTAAATTCTCGCTCGAATGTTTATATCTATACCTACATATAATAAAATTCTGAATCGAATCTGTACATTAAATATTTTTTGGAAAATCTTATTGTAATAGTCATCATTATCGATACAGAAGCCGAATCTATAGTTTTAGAATTTTTGTCTGTCTGTCTATCCGTCTGTCTGTCTTTCTGGAAACGCATTACGAGAAGCACTTGACAGATTATGATGAAATTTTGCATGATGATAGCTGGTTATCCAGGTCAGCATTGTTAATATAAAGCATTTAAATTAGTTTTGTATTCGCTAGAATCACTATATAAAAACAAAGTCAATTTGAGAATCGCTAAGCTAACAAAGTCGTCAACAAAATAAGAACAACATCCCATATTTCAAAAAACAGTCAACTTATTTTCATATTTTTTCGTTGGATGTATTTTGTTCACATTATTTATCTCATATTATATTTACATACATAAAATTTACACTATATTTTAACAGTACTTATATACGACTTTTTTAGGCATATAACTCGTTAAACATGTCATGAATATAAACTACATGTCTTAATCTTAAATAAAAAGTCGCTTATAAGCATCCCTCTTATTTTTTAGGACCTATCCGAAAATTGTATATGTGTATTAATTTTTTCTTTATAATTTTATACTTTAACTAGCGACTTGCTCTCGCTTCGCTCGGGTGTGGACCTACGTTTTAAATAGATACAAATAGTTATTTTAAGTGTACCTTAGGAGATAGACATATGCTGTTGCGGACTTTTCTGTAGATCTTTTCCAGACCTACAATTTTCTAGTAAAAAAATAGAAGCAATCATCAGCATCTAAACAAATGTCCCAAATAAATCATTCCTATATATCTCAATTATCTATTAGTGATATCGACTATAGATATTGATATCGACTGTACATTTACCTTAGAATCGACAATGGGTTGTCTTAGCGTTATCGACTGTAGATTGTCTTAGCGATATCAAATGTGGATTGCCTTAACGATATTGACTGTGTGTTGTCAGTCGTCCAAAATAATTGTATTTACTTCAAAGGCTCTTGTCATTTTACTAAAAAAGCTAATATTTCAAGAGAGTATTAAGGAGGATGAGAGAAAGTTAGTCTACTGTCCAAGCATGAAAGATTCCTTGTATTATAAATCAAAAAGAGGTATTAATAAATGATTAGCGACTTATCCTTGCTTCGCTTAATTGCGTCCAAAGAGGCCTTTGTACAAACAACGCCACAGTTTAGCAAATTTTATTAATTTTTTTATATAATTATATTACTCCTGGTCATAATCTATCTGTGCACTCAAATCTATCCAGCCGTTTCAGCGTGAAAAAGCAAAAAATATATATGTATTCAGTACTTTCAGGCACGGGTCTCCTCACAATATGAGGGGGATCAGGCCATAGTCCACCACGCTAGCCAAGTGCGGGTTGGTGGATTTAACATGTCTTTCGAAAACTTCTAAGGTTCTCTCAGACGTTCAGGTTTCCGCACGATGTTTTAATTCACCGTAAAACAAAATAATCGTGTTGGACATGATTCGCACATGAAAATATCAGAGGTGCGAGACCCAGAATTTGAACCTGCCTCATTCGAATTCCCACAAGAGCGCTATACCACTGGACTACCACTTCCTTATCAAACATATTCACACAGAAACTTTTAATATTTAAAATAGTAGTGTGATTTGTAAATGCTATATTTTTCACATAGTAACTGCCAAACTATATAAACAGTAATTAAGCTTATGAATATACTATACAACGACAAACAGAAATCAAAATCACAAGCGTTACATAATTTATACATTAAATATGACGTTGATTGGATCATTTAATACTAATACCAAAAATACCAATATTTTACTCGTTTCAAATTTTGAATGTATGAATCTAGTTATTATTTCTATAGCGATTTTTCTATGTGAAAACGAAAGTACTACTGAGGAGATCTCACGTAAGGCTGAGTGTAGCAGCATGGATTCTCAAATCAAGAGATATCATGTGGAGCGAACCCTGGACACAGCAGCCAATCATAGAAATTATCAAGAGTACTAGGGTATTTTAAACATAAAGCAACATACATTGTACATGTTCATCCTCATCGAAGAAAAACCTGCACAGAGTAAATGAATGTCTTACAACATACATTCCTTAAAGCTTATGATTGCCTGGTACTTAAAATGATGTCACATTATGGACTGCCCTTAGCTCATAATATCAGATGACAATAATCGTCACGAGTACTAGAGGGCCTCAAATCTCAAGGAATTTCTATTATATATATAGGACTCCGTCACAAGATTGCATACGAACTACTTACTACATATGTATATACCTTAACATTTTTATATGTTATGATCGCCTGATATTTATGATCACACTGCTCTTAGTAAATAATAAAAAGTGTCGTGACGGTCGAAACATTACTTTTTTTTCTGTCTAGCTTTCATTCGCCAAGTATATCAAGTTTAACGTTCAATAAGAAAGTAAGTTCCAATCTATATAAATAAAAATGAATCACCGAAAGGTATGTACGCGTATAAATTCCGATCGACGGCACCAAATTGGATAATTCTTTTTTTTTGTGTTTGTTATTGTCAGGACAAGTTTTGTATAGAAGAAATTTATAAGTAGGTAATTTATTTTTACTAAAATAAGTTTTATTTTAAATCTCATGATATGAAAAGTGAGTGAGCGAAATAATTTTTATCCCAAAAATCATCCCTTAAGGGGGTGAGAATGGGCATGAAAGTTTGTATGGGGAAGCCAAGCCAGGGAAGAACCCGAGCGAAGCGAGGTTGAGTCGCTAGTACATAAATAAGACAGGTATAGCTTTAGACTTGTCAAACATCTATCAATCGCATGACGCTTTTCACGTATACAAACTTCTACCACAGATAATACATTTTCGTAACTATTACTTTGGCAGTGAAACTGACAACTAAGAAACTATTTGCAACTTCAGAGCGAAACTGTTATATTGTGCGTACTATGCTGTGTATGTAGTTAATAATCTAACACAATCTTCATTTAAACTAAATCACAACAATAATTGTTTTTTAGGTATTACCACCGATGTACAATACAATGTCTACAAAATAATTTTACATTGAAATTACTATACTATAATTTTACATTGAGGTACTACATTCATTTACACTATTGTCGGTTTTCACTGCAATGCTGTGTCAACCATCGCCGGAGAGAGACAACTCTCTGGACGTATTCGTCCGTTACTCGAATAATACTAATGAAAAATGTACTACATTTCAGAAAGAAGTCACTGCAAAAAAATATGATATCCTGGCTAGCAAACATATTAGATACACTGTAAAACCGCGTTAGTTGTAATAAACTGACGGCACTGCACTCACGTTTAAATTTAAACTCAATTTTATTATTCAATATTTGTATTTCGTAAATACACTTACTATTCGTTCAAAACACTACCGTTACTGTGTTTTATTATGAAACGAATGCCAACCTATAATTATTTACATATAACATCTCATATAATTTTAATTTTATTCTTTCATTCTTTATATCTCTGAAATTCCAACTCTGGCTTTAAATAGGTATATAAATAATGTAAACAACTACAGTTTTATTCACCAGTTTTAATTCTGAAATTAAAAGTAAATACAATTAAAGTTTCAATTTCGAATGAGTGAATAGGGCAACTGACTAATCGGTCATTTGTCTGACCAGATGTCGACCAAATGTTGTTTTAGATCAGTTTCCTGATGGTATATATAAACACTGTACAGAAGCAATAACACAGACACATAAAGAACATTATTATTTATTATAATCTTTATTGTAGTATGTATGTATGTATGTAGTGAAAAATGGTGAAAGTGGACTTGGCTAAAATTTTAATATGGGGGCATTAACACACACCACTATCTAGTTCCATGGTAAGGGACGAGGCGATAGATACAACCAAAAACACCAAAACATTTGTGAATAATTTATATTGATTATGAAGATTGTTTTTGTGATTAAATAAAAATATAATTATTCTTACTTAATATTATCTTTCTTGTAAAAGAGTATTAATTTGTTGTATAATGTACTAGCGACTCACTCGTCCCTAGGTAAGTACGTTTTAACGGTTAGTATGAAATACAAATATTTGAATTTATCGGTTTCTATTGTATAATATACATGTATTATACATATAAACCTTCCTCTTGAATCACTTTATCTATTGCTGAAAATTACATTAAAATCCGTCGAGTAGTTTAAAAGATCTAAGCGAACAGACAGCGGAAGCGACTTCATTTTATACTATGTAAAGATTATACAGCAGGACAATTATTACACATTGCAAAAAGGCAGTCAATACTAACCAATATGTTAAAATATATATAATGGTGTTCCATAGATTACTAATTTCCATGATAGATAATTAACGTTAACCAATACGTTATAAACATGTAATAATCTTTTACATTGCTGTAACGAAAGAAAGTTAAATATTTAAATTTGGAATAATATTATCACATACCTTCTAGATTTCAGTTATGCATGCAGTACCAAATAAAATAATTGAATTCAATTGAAAAAAAAAAAAAAATTGATCCTCTAAAATCTAATGGATCTATGGGAAATGTACTACACTTTTTAAAATATTTATCTTTATATTAATTATTGCGTATTGTTATGAATGACTTAAGAAGTAAAACGACGAGTTTCATCAATTCCACTTTTATTTAATTCCTTCTACGGAATGTCTTACAAAATGATCATCACAACTATTAAGACACTATGTCCCCACCGTTGGATGCAATGTGGCGCCACTTATCTTATACAGAACACCCATTAGCCCACGGTGGATGACAATACTTTTAAAATATTAATATTTTGAATATAACAAAATCATATATATCTGTATTAATATTATAAACTTGTAAATAATAAAATATAAATAATTAACATCAAATTAATATTATAAAATATTATAACTAACAAAATATGAAGCATCAATATGATCTACAAATAATGAACAGTAATCAATTGAGATACTATAATTAACAAGAATCAATTAAACAACTATAACTAAGTGTATATATTAGTTGATCTACGGATAAGTTATAATGAACTGCATTCAAGGTAACACGATAATTATGTTCAAGCATACTCAATTAATATTTGGTATTCAAAAATAATATTTGATCCTCCTTTTTCATTATTGGTCTTTTATTTATAAGTTTTAATTTTCATTTATGTGATAGGCCCGACATGGTTAACGTAGGTTAAGAAGGCTAAGGCGGGAACGCAGCGTTGTTTAGCACCCGCTTTAGCCTTCTCGTTAAGTCCTTTTTTTATTTTAAGCCCAGAACCTAAATGCTCATTCTCATTGAAGTAACTATTAAATATAATTTCTACATCTCAAACATTTTTTGCAGCGCTCAAAATAGATTAAAATATAAAATGATTTGATTTATTTTACGTTTCAGAGAAAGAGGTTCAATCATTAAAAAAGATGACCGTTTCGATTTTTATGCTGTTTTCGCAAAATTAAAATAATCATTTAAATATGTGCCATATTTAAATATCAGAGATAATGTTTCATGAAATTTAATATGCATGTACAATGTACATTGTACATATTTTAGGTAGTAATGAGGCCATCGCCTGTGAGTTTATTAATACTTTCAATAATAATAGCGCTGCGAAACCGATGTGGTACAATTACATGCAAAATGCGGTGATACACACATTTACTGCCACGTGCAGTCTTGTTAAAATTCAAATACGATGTAAATATTATTTTCGCAGGGATCCGCAGGTGGAAACTTATCTAGTTATGTTTAAAACAATCGGACTACCAGTGCTGGATTTACACTAGAGGCATTCGGGGCTAGCGTCCAGGGCGGCACATTTTCAGGGGCGGCAAAATTCGGAGGGTGAGAAAAAAAAATTCAATGCGTTATCGAAAATGCTTTTTTTATTTAGCAAAAAAATAATATTAAAAAAAAATTACTACTTAGTAGTACATTTTTAGAAAAATTGAAAACATTTATAAATTATATTTTGTATTATATTATTATATATTAAAAAAAATATTAAAAAAATAATAAACTTTATCCATTTTATGCAAAATTTCGACAATGGGGCGACATCTTTTACAGTGCCCAGCGGCGCCAAGTTTGAATCCGGGACTGCGGACTACTATTACGAATTCGACATATTTGTTATTATAAATTGTATGTTTTGTAATACTGTTTGTTTCCCTATAATAAATAAAATTAAATTAAATTTCTTCACACTGGAAGGGCTGGACGAATTTAGATGAAATTTGTGTACACACATAGACTATGTATGACCTGGACACATGAGCTACTTATTGTTAGGCACAAGATGACGCACGGGTGGGGCAACTGTAAGCTGCCAATCATATATATATATATATATATATATATATATATATATATATATATATATATATATATGATTGGCAGCTTATACTGAGTACGTTATTTATTTAAAAAAAAAATCTATATCACATTTCCAAGTAACTTTTTAAGACATGTACCACTTGATTTACCTTTTTAAACAGCCTATGGTATTCTTTACCATAAAGTAGCTCTGCAAAAAAAATCTCGTCGATTCTTATCTCCCGCGATGCATTAAAGATGAACACAGCAAGAATCACAAATACATCTGTATAAATGCTACCATATCGTGTAGAGATCGCATTTCTCACCTCAGGAGGCTAATTAGTGCCCGACTCGATGTTCCCACACGATACTCATCATACTCAACATAAGTTGGTAAAAACATTTACTTTTACGATCAATGAATAAGTAATTATTTATTATTAACTAGCGACTCACCCCCACTTCGCTCGGGTTCGTCCCTGCTGCTTCCCGATACAAATTTTCATCCCCATTTTTACCCTCTGAAGGGATGATTTCAGGGATAAAAAGGATCCTATGTCCTTCCCAGGGTCTCAAACTATCTTCTTACCCTACTTAAATTTCATCTAAATCGGTTCGGTAGATCCAGAGATTAACCCTTACAACGTCACAAACTCACAAAATCACAAACTCACAAACTTTACCTCCTTATAATATTAGTATAGATTAGTAAACAACTCCAAAAAATTTACGCTACAGCGTTTTAAACCAGTTTTTAACATTTGGGATGAAATAAAGACGGATTTGTGGCATCACTCATTGAGTAAACAAGGTCAGCGAACTGACATTGACTGTGAATGTACTAAAATAACATTTTCTTCTAAATTTATACAATATTATGTTCTATTAAAATTGTAGTACAGAGTACGTATTTTATTTTGCTACAATACGTGGGCTTCGTTCTCTTTAAAATTTTTGGCAATACAAAAATCAATCGTCATCTCATTCAGCCCACACTGCTAGTCACGGACCATCCCGCATAGAAAATTGCACATGCGGGTCGGCGGATTTCACATGTTTTTAGATAACTAGTTATGTAACGTATATTTACCTTTTCTGAAAGACTATTTGTTTTTCAGAAATTTAGGTTTCCTCGACGAAGATTTCCTCCTTCACCGAGCTTCTTCTTCGAGCGTATATCGTGTTTTAAATGATTCATGCATGAAAATATCAGAGATGTGTGATCCGGACTTGAACCTGCTATACTTAATTCTTTAAGCGAGCGCATTACCACAGCCTCACAAACTATCTTTGCAATTAATTCACGTCGAATCTTTTATCCAACGAAGCATCGAAAGCAGACAAACAAAAAAACATTATTTTTATTTTAATAAAAACAATACAATATTGTAATATAGAGAGATCGCAATTCTCTCTTCAAGGACCTAATTAGTACCGGTCTTGATATAGGTACAAGATACTAAATATATAAGTTATAAAAAAGGTTTACTTATTCAATTAATAAACTAGAAATTATTTTAATTTAGCAACTCAATAATAACACAACAACTCATAAAGACAAAAAACACTCTACGCTATTGCATTTGAGACAAGTTTCTTACATTTGGCACTAAGTAAAGACGGATTTGTATTATTTGTAGCACTCATTGAGTAACCCAAGGTCAATGAACTGACAGTGACTGTATTCATACTGAGATAATATTTTCTTCTGATATTGTAGAAAACGTTCTATAAAAATGGTTCAAATTAAAAAAGATTGTACACACTACAGTTTTTAGTCGTTTTTATTAATTTTGCAAGAATGTTATTTTAATTAAGAATCCATTTTAATAGTTATTTTTTTTAAAATGAACTTTACTAGTCGTAAGATGTATATCTATACATATAATAAAATTGTAACTAAGCCAAAACTGTACGTTAAATATTTTAATAATATTATCGATACAAAGGTTGAATCTATAGTTTTCAGAATTTTTGCCTGTCTGTCTGTCTGTCTGTTACCGCATCACGGAAAAACCACTGTAGGGATTTTGATGAAATTTTGTATGATAATAGCTGGTTATCCGGGTTAACATATAGGATACTTTTTACTGGGGGAAAATATCTCATCTCTGAGGACTGTGAAATCTATACTAAACGTTAAAACGTAGGTAGGGACGAACCCGAGCGAAGCGAGGGTGAGTCGCTAGTTTTATACTAAAATTGATTATAGTTACAAAACAAATAAAATAAATAGCAGTGCAGTAGGTACGTGTAATATACGAGTATAACACATTACTTTTTTACTGACGACGAAACAAAAATAAAAACACAAAAAAATGAAAAAAATATTTTTATTATTATATAATAAAAAATATACATATTATTTGTAATATTGTATATTATGGCGAAGGACTGTACATAATTTTTTTTTTAAATCTTATTTAAATAGTCATTATTATCGATACAGAGGCCGAATCTGTAGTTTTCGGATTGCAACTTTTGTCTGTCTGTGTGTCTGTCTGGGAACGCATCACGAGAAAACCACTGGACAGAATTTGATAAAATTTGTGTGAAGATAGATCCGATTTAACATATAGGATACTTTTTATTATGGAAAAATATATTCTCATCTCTAAGAAATCTATACTAACCGTTAAAACGTACCTAGGGACGAAACCGAGTGGAGCGAGGGTGAATCGCTAGTTTTAAATAAAAAGAAAGTATTATCTAAGAAAGTATGACTCGAATTTGAATTTTACAATATCAATAATTCTTTTTACAGCTCTTATCATCTACATGGTATATCAATAACATAAACGTATTAGAAAATTTAAGCAGAAGCAGTAAAAAAAATTTTGAATCACAAAGATGATTCCTTATATGAAATATGTGAGACAACAATCATTAATTTTCTTATGAGTAGAGAACAGATGGCCAAGACATAGAGAAGCATTATGCACTGCCATATGCAGTGTTTGATTTAGGTCAAAATCTTTTACAAAACAAGCTTTTATTTATAACCTATAGCAGACCCGGCCACGCATTGCTGTGGCACACAAATGAAAATCGTCAATTTTGCAATAAAAAAAAGCAATAATCGGGATAAAAACTATCCTATCTTTTTAATTGGCACAAATCACACATTTTGACATAAAATACGTCTAGATCGAATAAATAGTTTTGGAGTTCATCCCGGACAAACATTGTGACACGAGATTTATATATATTAAGATGTGAGTAGTGTTAAGGTTTCTTTGGGCCAAAAAATGGTTACTATCCTTGATTCAAAATTATACACTAGTTTTCCCAGGCACTTTGAGGAAAGTGTGTGTGATGTTATAATGTATAGACAGGTGTCTATATGATTTTTTTATATAGATACTATTAGTTTTTTTTCTCGTCGCTTGCTGGCATAATATATTGAGAATGTTAAATATTGTTTTTTTTTATTTTAACACGACCCTTCCGAAGAAAGACCAAATCTTTAGAATCATCTAAACGTTTAAAATAAAATCTATTTATATTTTTTAGGTATTCAAACTGTAGTTTATATACCTACTAATAATAGTTATAAAAAATCGTTAATTCATTTTGAGAGACAGTAAAACTGTTTTGAATATTTAAACTTCTTAGTTTTGTTAGATAGCTATTACCTTTCATAAAGTTCGTTCAGCTGTTCTTAAGTCACACGCGATTCTACAATCGATTTGTAAATTTTTAAGACATATCCCAAATGTTCTTGAAACATAAATAAAGTTTTTACAGATTTATTCATAAGTCCCGTAGATTATAATATGGCAGTGGTGGTGCAGGTACCAACTTATACAATCAGCGGTTCTCAATAACCTATCTATGGTTCTTTTTACTGGTGATAGTAATTTAACATAATTTTTATGAAGCTTATGTCAAATTTCTATCTCCAGTACGGAAAGCGACAAATAGATAACTTTCTATGTCTAGTATGGAAATCGATAGATAGATGACCTATTAGAAACCGCCAATAAGGGAAACGCTGTAAGATAATCGATATGTAATCTACCGCATAATTAGCTAGCACGTGTCATATCATCATATAAGCTTTCAAAGAAATTCAATAGATACGATGCCAATGCGATAATTAGACGTGCCAATACAAGATCAATACGCGATAGTTGCCAATTCAAAAGTATTCAAATCATCGTAATTAAGTGCCGGGATACTGAAATACGCTTGCAAACAGATCCTCTCGAGATACCCGAGAGAATTTCGAGTATATGTAAGAGTGGTATCTTTGACCCAATCTATAGCCTAATGGGCCAAAAAAGAACGACACCTCGACGCTCATCTTCTTAACTCAACTTTTTTAAAACTTTGAAGCTACATCGATCAAAAAAGTACACTAGATACACAATCCCATACAAAAGTTCTCTTAAAACTGACACCTATTGTGTAACGGTAATTATTTTACTTGAAATAAATATACTACAATGTATATTGAACCTTAAATGCAATTTTTAAAGTTGTTTTCACAAAAAAAAAAACTAATTAAAAGCACGCTCAAATGTTCAAATGAGCACTCATTCAGTGAGGACATATTTTATCGATGATTGTGGATTTTGTACTTTTTTGATCGATAGAGGTTATTGAAATACTAAGAAAAGGTTTTAATTACTATATTTGCTTACTTACCATTTTGACGAAACCAAAATAAAACCAAGCAAAATTTTCTCTTTACATTTAAGTAATATATTTTTTCTCTCGAGCATTTTTTTACGTATTGTATTCGTGTAACTATTTTCTTGTTTATTTTTCTGTTATAATAGAGAAAATGAATGAATATATTAGAGATTCCTACATTGAAATCAGAATCTATATTTTATTTTATTATGTTTTTATGTTATTTTATATAAAATATTTTGTCAGCTTTACCACATTGTGTTTTGTAGTCAACTCACCACCTGCAACAAAGAAATTAATATAATTTATATACAAAATATTATTTACGATACATTACTTTAAAGAACATTACATTAAAGAACAATGTCAATGGTAATCCAGTGGTAACGTGCTCGCTTGGGAAACCAAGAGAATCGGGTTCAATCCTGGGTCTCGCTCCTCTGATATTCTCATATCAATAATTTTCAACATGATTACCACTTGTATTATGGTCATAAAAAACATTGTGAGGAAACCTGCATGTCTGAGAGAACCTAGCAAGCTTTACGAAAGACATGTGAAGTCTGCCAGCCCGCACTTGGCCATCGTGGTGAATTCATGCCTGATCCACCTCGCATTGAACAGAGGCCCGAGCCCAGCAGTGAGACGTTAAAAAAGGATAAATATATTTTACAGATCTGAAAAAAACATGTTCATCATTATACATACATACTAAAGCAAAAACTTCGATGGATCGCTATTAATAATTGTAATTTTCTTCAGTCTAAAATTTTATGTATACGATTTAACATTTGCCATTACGAGAATCAAACCCGCGTCTCCTAGTTAGTGGCAATTGAATAACAGTTACTAATCTTTGAGTTAAAAATTAATGGAAGTATTGCTGTTACTTGTTATGTTTTAACTGAAAAGTATATTAAAAATGTAAAATTTGATTGTTTTCAGCTTCGTAACTATTAAATGGTTTCTGAAAATAAATATTGTTCGATGTTTGTGAAAATTCAATTTAACAAATTGAATGCATATAGTCAGTATTTTAATAAAATGTAGGTTCGACTATGCAAATGAAATCGACTGTGCAAGTGTAAGCTCTAATTTTCATTTCGTACTTAAGAAGTACAACAGAATGGATTGAAAAGTTTGAATGTTCTGGTACTTTAGGAATTGAATATTTACTGTTAAAGTTTAAATCTGCTTATCCATTTTGTTTTTACTACGTAAGGATTAAGCGCATTTGCGCACCGACAATCGTATAGAAAAGTTTTGAGCGAAATATTTCTACCTGCTTAAGTATATCCTATTTAATATTGTAAATGTGAATGTTTGAGCGATTTGGATGTAAGGATATTTGGAGGTTTGTCACTCAATGATGTATATATAAGTAAGTTGCTGAAATTTGAATAAAATTTGCCACATTTATAGATCATATCAGGAGACAATGTATGGTGAAAACTATTTACACATGCAGTGTCGGATTCAACCTCATCGCCGCCACTGAGCACTGTATAAAATACCGCCCAATTATCGATATTTTGCATAAAGTAGATTAAGTTTCAATAAATTTTAATTTCTTTTAAATATTAATTTTTCGAATAATGCAAAATATTGATTTATGTTTTCAAATTTTCAAAAAATGTACTAGTGATTTTTTTTACCAATATTTTTTTGGAAAATACAAGAAGAATTTTCAATAACTTTAAGATTTTTTTTTTTCACCCTTTTAATATTTGCCGCCCTGGGCACTAGCCCCGAGTGCCCCTAATGTAAATCCAGCGCTGTACACACGGTTGAAACCGAGGCTGTGGCAGTATCAAAGGTAGTGGCGCATTAGGTGCAATAAAAAGATAAACAAAGTGAGGGCGATACACTAGTAATATTTATAAAACAAGCTTTCACTCGAGCGACAAGAGCTTGTTTAAAGGAAAACGTTTTCCGTAAAGACTTACATACAGATTACATACAGACATATGTAGATATATTTATTTGTAAATAAGCCAAACATTTTATAGGGGATTTTTAGTGTATTTATTGTATCTTAATTCGACTAAACGTGCATATGTAGTCCTACAATGACTGGGCTAAGTCATATTACTAGGCTTAATTTCACTCTTTTCCTTCGTTTATTGACTGTGGATTAAATGTAATAATTATATTCACACAGGGAATGATACAGGCAATACGAATGTTCAAAGAAAAATATAAGAAAACTATTATAGGTAATTTTCAACTTCTATCATCCTTTTGTATGAGACGTTTTGTAACAAGCCACTTAAATCAATTACTTTGAAATTAGTTTTACTTTATTTGCTTTTTTTGTTCATATACCTATTCCAATAACAGTTTTTAATTTCATAAGTAACGTTTTTCGATTAATTTATACTGTTTTTTAATAGTTGGGAGTCTTATTAAATTATCACAGAGAAAATAAGGATATCACATACAATATGCGAAGCTTTACACAGTATTATATATATATATATATATATATATATATATATATATATATATATATATATATATATATATATATTTAAATTAAATGTATTTAATTTGACATGTTTAATATTAAATATTAGTTTACAATTGAGGGGTATAGAAGCAAAGGTGACTATCTCCATATTTTCCTGAATTATAACTAATAGCGCCATCTAGTTGTTGGGATTCAAAGCCGTCGATCTGTCCAATTGTCACTTTCAAATACGTCTATAACCAATAGAAATTTATGGTTCAAAACTAGTAAATGAAACAAACTTGTCTATGTCCTCTGGAGATTGTCACTTTTGTTTTGACAGATTCAAATTTTCATAAGTCAATCAGTTTGAAGTTTTCGGTTAACGTGCAAAAGTGAAAAAAATAATAAAATGGAGCTAAATGCTTGTGAAGTGCCTCCAAACCGAGCTAGAAAAAAGTTAAGAGACCCTAGAAAGTGGAAAAGAACAATCCATACATTATTATACATACATATGAAATTGCTTTATCTTTTGAGTAACGGATTGATGTAATGTTTAACTCAATTTTCCCAAGAATATTTACCTTTCTGAAAGGCAGGTTATATTTATTTTTTTTTAATTTTAATGTTATTTTTTGCCTTTTGAACTCTACTATTAAATCACTAATCATGATTAAACTCAAGTAACTTATTACCATAAATAGGGACCTAAGATACTTTGTAATGAAAAAGTTGGTCCGTTACATGTTGCCCTTAAAATAATAAAATTGGTTTGAGTTTTTGAAATACTTAAAAATTAAAAAGGGTCTGAATGAAGCTATAGCAGTATTTGTTAAATTGTTGGTAATTGTTACTTGGTTGGTGTTATCTCGGAACATAAAAGGGTTTCTAAGAAATATATGAATTATTCTGAATTATTTAAGGGTTGGGACTATTCTGTTATATAATATAAGGGATGAGCGGTTTAAGGGTAACTATATATCAGCTTTAAATCATACCAAACCATTTATAATAACCTAATCTGCTTACCATTGCTCAGTGAAATTTACAGAATATTTTATTTGGGGCAGAGGAGATAAAAGTTGATTGTTTACGATTGCCTTATTAAAATTCGCGGCACGAACACTTTTTATGCCAGATAAACTCTTTCAGGATTTTTCAATGGAATTCGATAATCTTTATTCAACCAATACTTAAAGTGTAAATAATTTAAGCTCGTAATATACACACGATGCGGCTACTTCCTGTAAAATATTCACAGATATTATTATTAAATGGATATATAACATCTGGCATATATAAATGGTTGCTAATTAAAAAACTTGACGTAAATTACTTAAACTATTTTATATATTCCGTAGTTAGTATTTTAGTGACAAGGAAATTTTTACATGATACTACAAAAACTATGTTTAAATGTATGTTTTGGGAGAATTTTCATCTTATTTTACTCATGTTAAATAGTATATTGTGATGATAAAGCAATTTACCAATAACGGTCGATGCTTAAACCTAAACAAACATTATTGTTTCTCTGGGCTTTACTTATTTACTTTTTGCTATAACCCACTACTGTGGGTACAGTATCGTATCTATACTAATATTATAAAGAGGTTTGTTTGCTTGTTTGAACGCGCTAATCTCAGGAACTACTAATCCGACTTGAATAATTATTTTTGCATTAGATAGATGGTTTATTGAAGAAGACTTAAGACTCTATACCATCCCGGAGAAACGTAGGGTTCCCGCGGGATTGATTTTTGTCTAGGAACGAACCCAAAACAAAGCGATGGTGAGTCGCTAGTAATTTATAAAGGTAACTCATTAGTATTAAAAAGAATTTACACAAATTACATCTACACATTAGAAGTTTGAATTAAATTATATTACTAGGATTAGTAAAATTTAAATTGGTGCTAGTAAGGAGAGCGTTAACTCGAATAAAACAGATATTTGAGCGCATGCCGTTGACACCTCGTAATTAGTGTTGGCAGCACTTTGAAACGGCGATGTGAAACTAAATCACCAATTAAGCCTTGTTAAAAATATTTAACAAAAAATCTTCAAAATTACAATTATTGAATCATGTGCGTACAATTAATTTTTAAGATTAAATTTATGGGAAGCCACTCTTTTATATCACATAGAGCAAGGGGTTAAAGCTGTAATTCGCTTAAGAATCAATATTGCTATTGTAGTACACAAAAATAAGTTTATCTAGCTGTTAGCCTATTGAATTAAAAGGCTGTTGATAAATATTGCACTTAAAAAAAAACAATTTAAAAATAATTAGTATCGTTCGATGCTACAAGTGTATTGCTGGGTATAGTGTTATTTAAACTCGTTGAATTAACAACAGAATCACTTTAGTGTAAATTTCTTTAAAAACAATTTTAGCTGTATTTGTTCTATTGTATGAACCATTTCTACTTGAGAACTAAGTCGAGAATCACAATCTTGAGTATTTTTTTAGAAAACTAAGCGACAGTAGAAAAACGCCGGAAATTAGAGCTCAGGGCAAAGCCATCTCCTAAGATTGCTCTTAGCACTACACCCTCTGTTCATTTCTTTCCTGGTTAGTAAAGCAAAATGTTTTGAACGTTTTAAAAACATTTTACCTTTTTTATTTGTAAGTAGGTAAAATGTTAACATGTCATTGTTTTTTTTTTTTAATTATACATATATTTGCGCAAATAAAGTATTTAATTGCTTAATTGTTTTTTTTCTTCTTTTATTTTTTTACTTTTTTGGTAAATTGAAATGGTTACAAAAAACAAAACTTTTTGGATTTTAGAAATTTTTGAAAACTATCTATTGAAATTTATTCCTGCAATAAGTGACCCATCTATAACGAAATTTTATTACAAAACCTTATTCCGTTTGAGGAAAATAATAGGAACTTATTTAGTTTGAAATTTAAGAGGATACCCACATTAGTAACGATCAGCCCCAAATTCACCCGCATTATGATAATGTAGAATATATTATACAGATAGAAATTTTTAATTTTATTTTTATTTCAAGAGTGTACTAGTGTGGAGGATATCCTGGCTGCAGCATCAGCTCATTGTGTTGCCACCATTGCATTGTATATAGAATCAACAATACTGATGAAAACGAATTAAAACACGACATCTGCAATTATTTTTTCAAGAGTGTACTAATGTGCTGGATATCCTAGCTGCAGCATCAGACCAAGAATTCCATAATCTAGCATAGTTATGTAGCATATATGGGTGTTTCAAATTTTAAGTCTCATATATGTTTGAACGTAAAGTAAATACCCATTATGCGTCTAACATCCCTTCTGCAGTTAACAAGAGTTGGTGACCTTGAAACGGCTGAACCAATTTTGATAAAACATATCTAAGAACCACCGCTAGAAAATCCAAATCGGTTCAGTCGTTTAAGAGCTACGGCGCCACAGAAAGACACACAAATACACATAGGGGTCAAACTTATAACTTTAAATTTTTGCGACGGGGCTTAATAAAACACAAGTTATCATGATAATAATTCAAAATCGTTAATTCTAAATGATTATGAATAACTATGATAACAATAAGAGAACTCACTTCTTAAACGATTCCACTCCACTACACGTACGAGTAATACGGAATCTGCAAGATACTCAACTGTTTACTAAAATATGGCAGAATATGAGAAATGTTTAGGCTCATTGAAATGGCCTCAATGAATAGGTTATTGTGTTGGTTTTTTTTTTAATTTTAATTTAAGAGTTATTTTACTTTCAAACACGAGTACTGAACTAAAAAATTACATATCATGGGAACCATCATAAACTAAAGGCAAATTTTTCAAAATTGACGAAAACATCGATATATAAAAGTACGTAAACTAACATAGAACTACCTCGATTTTTAATGTTGGTTGAAAATTTGTCAACGAATGCAAAATGCAAACCAAACAAGATGAATGTCGTTGTTTATGACGCTTAATTCCGAATGATGAATGCACATACTCGAATGTTGCTCCTAAATTAATAACACCGTGTTACATTTATAATATACACTAGCGACTCATCCTCGCTTCGCTTCGGGTTCGTCCCTAGATAAAAAGAAATCTATACCACGGGAACCGTACATTTTTCCGGGATGATATATAGCCTATAGCCTTTCTCAGTTAACGGGATATCTAATGCAAAAAGAATTTTTCAAATCGAATTAGTAGTTCCTTAGTTCCTGAGATTAGCGCGTTCAACCAAACAAACAAACAAACAAACAAACTCTTCAGCTTTATAATATTAGTATAACTATATAACTATATAATAACTATGCCAGTATGCTTAATTGCATAAAACCATGACACCTGGACGGCGGCCTGCCGAGGCATACCACCAGAACCATGAGGTTGCTCGCATAGTCCACTCTGCTATAAGAAAAGGTAGATAGCCGCATGGTACACACCACACACCGAACTAGGGCACGTCCCAGTGTGACGCTTGGCTTTAAGTCCGACTGAATCGCCGGACGCTAATGTGTTCCTCCATGACCCAAATATCAAAATAAATTATAAAACTAAATTAATTATATACGTCAATCTTTTATCATTTTTAATAATTACCTTAAGACAACCCAATTTAAATTTCTAAACCAAGGGTGGGAACAAATAATAACCACCGAGAACATTCATCTCACTCAGTTTCTAATTAAAATATTAGAAAAAATTATATGTATATGTAAGTGTAAAGCAAAGGACAAAGTAATTTCAAGCCTACCCAGAATTGTTTTTTAATTGTCTTTTAACGTTAATTTAATAGAGATATTATCTCATTTGCTCTAAAAAGTTATAAAAACATATTAATAGAAAAACGAAAGACATACTTTAACGATGGACATATTTTAACATATATTATGTATGTAGGTAAACTGCCCTTTTGAGACAGGTTTTTGTAAGTTTCATTAGTATATTTTTTAGCAATAATTACAGGTTCGATTCCTGCAATAGTCAAAAACTTGTCATTATTATATATATATATATATATATATATATATATATATATATATATATATATATATATATATATATATATATATATATATATATTACTTGCATTGCCAAAACTATAAGTCATTGCGAGTTTGATGTAAAACCTCGATATTGGGATCAAACCGTGACTAAAGTCGTTATTTACATTAACGACTGTATCAGTCAATAAATGGTGCTTTCGATGAAATTATAATAGCTTTTAAAACGTATCAATCATGTATTTAATATATTGTTTGCGGAAATAATATTGTTAGCTAGCAGTATGAAATAACATAAAATATATGTTTTTTATTAATTTATAGATTTGTATATTGAAAAATATAATAAATAATAACTAAGCAGCATAATAGAAAAGTACCTGGGCGACCGAGCTTCGCTCGGAGTTTTTGGTTGATAGAACATTTTTTTTTAATTTGGCATGAAGACAAAAAAAACTAAAAACTTTAATAAATACAAAAAAATAAATAAAATAAAAGTAAAATCCGTATCCGACCGGGATTCGAACACACCTGTGATAGTCAATCCCGCGCCTTGGCCGCTTAACCACGGTGCTTACCTGTACACAACTGTGCGAAATTATTAACATATTTTGCGTGAAATAATGCTAAAGAAAATCGCATGAAAACTCGAAAATAGGCGTTTTCCCAGACATAAGACTAATCTAGATCGATTTTTCGCCCCCGAGAGACCCCCACATACCAAATTTCAACGAAATCATTAGAGCCGTTTCCGAGATCACCGGTATAAATAAATAAATATACAAGAATTGCTCATTCAAATATATTAGATAAGTTAAATAACAAAGCGTTTATTACATACATATATACTATATTTTTCAGAAAACTACATTTATAAACTTACAAAGCAAAACTATCTATCTAATACAAAATTTCCAGTGGTTTTTCCGTGATGCGGTAACAGACAATCTGTCTGTCGATTTTATCGTGATGCGTTCCTAGACATACACACAGACAGACAAAAATTCTAAAAACTATAGATTCGGCCTCTGTATCAATAATTATAAATATTTAATGCACAGATTTGACTCAGAATTTTATATATGTAGGATATAGATTTTGAACATCACAGCTAGGCGAATAGAATATAGTAACAGCTTACACTCCTTACTTTTTGATTTCTTTTCTATTTATTGATATAGATACTCTTACAGTTTGATATCTCGCTTTTTATAACAAACAGATGGTTGTCGTATATAATATTTATCAATTCATTTTTTTTATTCAGGATAGCAGTAGTGTATAATTATAAGGATTAAAAGATCTGACATCCTAGGTCTTATTTAGGGGTTATCCATCTCTAATTTTCATATGATTTTACATTTTATAAATAAAATCCACTTCTACTTTCTAAAAATAGTGTAAAGTAAAGGAAAAAGTAATTTCAAGCACACCCACAACTGATTTTTAATTGTCTTTTTATGTTCATTTAATAGAGATATTACCTCATTTGCTCTAAAAAGTTATAAAACTAAATATAAAAGGAAATAAAATATGTCAAATACTCTATTTACATAAGAAACTGAGGAAAATAAAAAAACAT
Source organism: Argynnis bischoffii washingtonia (assembly GCA_033884665.1). Taxonomy (NCBI): domain Eukaryota; kingdom Metazoa; phylum Arthropoda; class Insecta; order Lepidoptera; family Nymphalidae; genus Argynnis; species Argynnis bischoffii. Next base: position 9,871,722 of record CM066625.1, on the reverse strand, counting down.
TATACCTACCATAAATATCTATCACAAGAATCGAATCTGCAATCTCCATTTAACTAACCAACGCTTTACAAAAAAGGTTTATAGAAAACTTTCAAATACAACTTAATAGACTACTATTACTTAGCTTTAGCAATCTTTTAAATTCAAGACGTAATAAAAGTAACAAGTATTCACTTTGCGTGCTTTTTAGGTAAAGCTTTCCAATAGTTAATTAAAATTGTTACTTTAATAACGTGAACATACTAAATTCATTTACTTAGATAATATTTAAAAATGCTTAAATGTAAAAGCTATGGGTAAAAAATACAATAAATCGATTATATCCTATGAACTAGCGGCTCACCCTCGCTTCGCTCGGGTTCACTATCCCACGGAAACTCTTTAATTTTCCGGGATGAAAAGTGTCTAAATTGGTGATATATAAAGGTACCATAAACAAAATTTCATTTAAATCGGTCCATCAGTTTCGGAGATTAGCAAGTACAAACAGACAAACAGACAGAGAAACAAAAAATTTGAAAAAAATCTGGATATGTTCTATTTCTCTTCTTACATCCCTGACTCGATTTTTAGCATTTTCTTTCTATGTACAGACATTCAACCTCTACAGTTTTGTTATATGTTTTATTTTATAATATATATTGTATAAGTGAAACTTATCTATTAAAGATATCTGGTCTATATATATCATTTTATTTCATATCTACTTCTCTTTAGGGTTCCGTAGCCTAATGGTTCAGATAGAACCCTTATAATTTCGTCATGGCATCTGCCGTCCGTACATTACAGCTATTTCACTTTTAAACTGTTGCAGCTACGTTACTGAAATTTGGTTTCACATTGCAACTCAAGTACATTCATTCAGTATCAAATAAAAAAAAATAAAAATCTTAAAATATTTCTACCGCATATCTTGCGGGAACTATTCCTTTTCTCCCAAAAAAAGTTGAGATGCTTACAGTAAAAAATATCCATTGCAGGTGTCTGAAACATCTATTCGCCGAACGAAGTCCAGTAAAATAGGATTTTTTATCCGTTCTCAAGAAACAAATGTAGAGTGCGATAAGAGTAAAGAGATTAGAATAAAATCAAAAATCCTGTCATTCATCCTGGACTTGATGAAATTTTGCATGGTGCTAGCTGGTTATCCGGGTCAACATATAAGCTACTTTTTACTTTCTTTCTTTTTTATGTGATTCAGTGACAAACGAGCAGACAGACCACCTGATGGAAAGCAGTACCTGTCGCCCATAACATCTACGGTTCATGCACTTAGGTTTTAAGTAACAAAAATGCAGAATCACAGGTGCGTTGTCACTGTAAGGACTAAGATGATATGCCTCTTGCCTGTAATTGTGCTGGCTACCTTATCCTTCAAACCGGAACACAACAATGCAATCATTGTTGCTTGGCGGCAGAAATAGATAAGGGGGTGGTTAGTCGTGGTCAGTCAGACTCCTCAGGCTTGACAGAGTCCTCTAGTATATATTTATCCTACTGATAAATATATACTAGATGTTAAAACGTAACTAGGGAAGAACCCGAGCTGAGTAAGAATGAGTCGCTAGTCTATACGTATAATAAAATTCTGAGTAGAATCTGTACATTTAATATTTTTTGGAAAGTCTTATTGAAATAGTCATTATCATCGATACAGAAGCCTAATTTGCAGTTTTTAGAATTTTTGTCTGTCTGTCTATATGAGAATGCATCACGAGAAAACCACTGGACGGATATTGATGAAATTGGGTATTGTGATCGGTGGTTGTCCGGGTCAACATTTAGGATACTTTTTAGTACTCTCATATCTGAAAAAACTAGGTATACTAACCGATAAAATGTACTTAGTGACGAAGCCGAGCGCAGCGAGGGTGAGTCGCTAGTAGATATAAATCTTAAAAACCTTAATAAGGTAGCTTACCAGACATTACTTCTTATTATTGCTAATTATATGATTCTTTTATCTTGTATTTTTATATCTTATGATGATCACATTTTATAATAATTTTGCGTCTGTGTCTCTCTAAATTGTACAGTTTAGGCGACATCAGGATCAGGAGCTACTCAGACACTCGCCCACTTGCGACCACACTACCCAAAGAATAGGCATATAATACGACGTTCAATTCGTCCGAATTATATAATATATTATTCAAATCCTCTATTTCCATTTGTCAAGATATTATTGAATTTAATTTCATTTGTAATACACATTTGTAGGTTTAGGACTTCCATTTGAGCATAGCCTAATTAACTACTACTAGTTTTGTCTATTAAGAACAATGGCAAGTTTTTACCTGAATCTTTTTAAAGCGTCTTAGATTAGGATATATACAAAACTGAATTATTTAATTTGCTCTTTTTTTAAGGCGTTAATTTTATATGGCAAAGCCACGAAGAAATGTTTACATAATAAGCTACTAATTGATTGTTATTATGTACTTCCGGCTTCGCCATTCGTAAAAGATGATGTAAAAACTGTTGCCACAGAAGAAAATAAAATGCCGTATTTATTTTAAAATATTTTTATTAAAAGTGTTATGTACATAATTGAATAATTAACTATATTTTGTTCATTAATCTTACAGCTTTACATATAATGGAAACATTATATGTTAAGCTGTTAGATTAATTGAGTACACTATTACAAAAATTATTCATAAAAAGCAACTATTTTTAGTATTCCGTACCTAATGGATCCGGACGGAACTAGTAACAAATCCTTCGCTGCTGTTCATACTTCATGCAGCTGTATTTGTATATCCTATATTTCAAAGGCATTATTTATCTTTGATCCCATAACAAGTAGTTAGTGAAAATTTTCACAGAATATGTGTTATTTTAGCACCTAACAAACAATAAATAAAGTAATAAAAAATTAAAAAAAATAATTAAAGCCAACTTAAGAAAAAAACACAAAAAAGTATAAAATAACTGATTGGTACTCTTCATTTACTATAGCTACCTAATCAGATATTTTCGAAGTTGGTATGCTTTGATTTGTATCGGCCGACACCGATCTAGGAAATTTGTGAAAAATCAATCATCTCTATTTTTTTACACTTAGCGGTGGACTTTTTTTCAAATTTAAATAGACCAGCTTTGAGATATACCCTATCCGATAAAAAAATGAATAAACGAAATCACACTACACTGTAAAAAGTTATGCGTGGTCAAATATTAAAAAAAAAATACGTGTCGAATTGAGAACCTCCTTTTTTTTCGTCGGTTAAAATGTAGAAAATACATTATATATGATAATATATGTATATTATGTGTGTTAGATATTATTTTCAACGTGATTACAATCACCTCACGGCGAAGGAAAACATTTTGAAGAAGCTTGCGTGTGTGAGAGAATCTAGCAAGTTTTCAAAAGACATGTAAAATCTGCCAACCCGCTCGTTAGTCTATCGCGCTAAGTTACTTAGGGATGACAGCACTAATTAATTAGACGAAGTAGACATAGAAGTGTTACTTCCATCAACATTACAGACTTCATAGTGTTGCCACTTGAGCCCAAGCAGTAATGGAGATCAATGAAAACAAAATCCAAAAAAGGGTATATTTTCGATAGGATTAAAACGATATCAAACATAAATTGCTTTCAAAACAATTTGCCCGGACGCGTAACCTATGCGTGCAGGTCGAATTCAATTTGCAAGCTTGGTTGAATGTGTTGACTCGTGTAAATTTCCATTATGGAAATTTTGAGGAACTACCCCGATGTTGTTGCACTGTTGTATTTCAGTTACTCCTGTATACGGAACAGATAAATGCTTCTCTAAACATCTATTTCCTGACTGGTATATTGAGCTGGTATATTTGCAATAGTATATTGTAATATTTGAAATTTTTATAATATCGTCAAAAAACCACAACTTTCAGTAAGTTTTTGGATGATGTTACTAGTAACGTTGAGTTACATTAGATATTACATTTAAGAGACATTTGTAAAGTCATTATGAGCTTTCGTGCCTTCAGATCAGAGCTTCGTCTTTCGGAAACTAGTTTGGTACTCTCAGACATGCAGATTTCCTCGCAATGTATTTCACCGTATTGTCAGTAGAAATCTTGTACAAAATCATTCGTGCATGAAAATCTCACTTCCAACATCCTGATCCTCGGAGAATATAGTTTAAGCCTTCACCTGGCTTTACGTGCAATCGAACTGCCAATAGGCTATCACTGTTTTAAATATATTATATAACAAATATTAATAAAACTTATTTAAAAGTTAAATTAATAATCCACTATACTGGAACTTTAATAGATTGCAGTTGGCAGAAGTTCAAATTGCGGCATTCTTTATGAAAATATAAATCATCATGACCACGTACCTGGGTGCGGTTGAATCATTTACTCGTATATTCAAATATGAAAACTATCAGCGAAATCACTCGCTATTGTATTTATAGTACTTTAGTTTGGTTTTTTTTATAAAACTTTACGAAAAAATCTAATAAAAACCTCTCACTTTTATTCTAGTCGTATTTTGAAAGTGAAATATGGAGAGAGAGTATTCTGAATGAATCTGTCACGGAAACACCATGCCTGAAGAATCTAGTACAGGAAATATCATTATGGCCAAGCTAAATGCTATTAAGATCTTTTGACAGAAACTCTTACTTTTCAAACATAGAAATCGAGTCCAGGTTCTCTGGATTTTACACGCTTGCTACTAGATCAATGAGGTAGTTACACATTTGTAATTTTCCCACTTTACAGCAGAAAACGGAGTGGACAATTCACCACTTTTTTCGACGTAAAGCGTAGAGCATGAAGAAGAAATCACTGTTAGAAACTTATATTTCATTTATAATAAGCTACTTTTCTTACTACAAAATTATTTTATAAATGCCACTTTCAAATTTGGGGCTTATTTATTAGAAAATTCATCATAATTGACTCTTAGCAAATAACATCGTGGAATAAAATAGCCTGAATGGAGGACCCTTTCATTTAGAAGTCGGCCAATAATTATTAAGTAGCATTACACATTACAAACGTGTCATAATGCTAACAAAGGATCGTAAAACAAAAGCTTCTGGTTTATTTCATATTCTATATACTCGTATCTTATTTACACCATCACCTAATCCAATATTATAAAAAAGAAAAGATTTGATTTTTACATGTTTCTTTGTAATGGATAAATTCAAAAACCACTAGATCGATTTTAATCATTCTTTTATCTATAGAAAGCTATATTATCATCATAACATGGGCTGTATTTTATTTTTTTAAATAAAGATCCCCACGAATATTAAAATAATGAAACTCAAGGTAGCAAAAACGTGGCCCCCATAAGGCCCCCTCCCCTAGCTTACCATGGAACTAGATAGTCATGTGTGTTAATGTCCCAACATAAAAAAAAACCTCTACAATAATACAATACAATTCCTCTTAAATTATTCGAATCAGACCTTCGTTTATATTACCTAAAACGCTAAATAGTTTTTAAAATATAATTAGGTCTAAATGAGAAAAAACAAAACATAAAATAAACGAACTTTAAACTAATGCTTATTATAACTATTTGTTACTAATTTTCGCCTACGCCATTATAAGGTATCCAAATTTATTATTTCTGAAAACATGCTTTATAAAATAAATTTGATTAAACTAAATTATGGCGGTATAATTTTTAACTAAGCTATGATAATAGACGATTTTGTAACCTAAATCTGTAAATAATTCGAATCTTCACAATCATGGTATTCAAAACAAAAAAAAGCTAATTTAAGCTATTTTTAACAAGTTTTTTTTTATTTTTTTTTACCATGTATTGTACTGTTGTATTCAGCCCTTATTAACGTCCCACTGCTGGGCACGGGCCTCCGTTCAGTACGAGGGGAATCAGGCCATAGTCCACCACGCTGGCCATGTGCGGGTTGGCGGACTTCACATGTCATTCGAAAGCTTGTTAAGTTCTCTCAGATATGCAGGTTTCACGATGTTTTCTTTCACTGTAAGATAATCACGTTCAAAATGATTCGCACATGAAAATATCAGAGGTGCAAGACCCGGGACTTGAAATCACTCACTCGGTTTTCCAAGCAAGCGTGTTACTGGGCTACCATTGTCAATTATAATAAACTTTGACAAAAAACCCTTAATCTATCATCTTAGTTGTTTGTTCAACTTTAATTTTTTATTGAGTATGTAGTAACAACTATGTATATCAATCAAATCACTGTAATATGGTCCGATAAGCCTTAACACATGTTACATGTCAAACATAATTCCATAAATTCACATAGACTACTAATTATGTTACATAAGGTCACCGTGTGGGTAGAACCACATAATTATATCATATACATATACTAGCGATTCACCCTCGCTTCACTTTGGGTTGGTCCCAGACGAAAACAAATCTATCCCCATGAACCGTACTTTTTGACGGGATGATATAACCTATAGCCTTCCTCAATAAACGGGCTGCAAAAAGATTTTTTAAATCGGATCAAAAGAATGTAAAAATAATTTTTAAATCGGATCAGTAGTTCCGGACTTCAAACAAACAAACAAACAAACAAACTCTGCCTCTTTATTATATTAGTATAGATGAAGTCGATTGTAATATGGCCTTATTATAAAGGAACAAAGCATGTTACAACTAATTTTATAGGCAATAACTTGTAGATATTGCCATCAATAGGTACAATGATTCCTTAGAACAGTATAAATATATACTTTTATTAAACTCGTTCGCAATTAAGAAAAATGTTTAGTTAAGGAAATTTGTTTCTTTTACTAGCAAGGATATAAGGAAAAAGAAAGACAACTTTGTAATCTAGTCCAATCAAAAAAAATACTCAATCCTATATCCCTCTGAATCTCTGTTTTCACGGAACATAAAATACATGGAATGTTAGACAACGGATAGGAAATAATAATCATAACAAAAGCTATTTTATTAGAATTGTTTAAGACTTTTACAAATAAAAAATATATTTTCGAAAATCTTATATATGTATAAATCAGCGACACACTCGTTTCGTTTCGGATTCGTCCCGAGACAAAAACAAATCTATCCCACGGGAACCTTACATTTTTGGATAAAAAGTAACCTACGTGCTATTCCAAATTATACCTAATTTATTTCTGTCCCAAACTTCATCCAGATCCGTTCAGCCGTTCTGGCGTGAAAGAGTAACAACTTCACAAACTTTCACATAAAATTGTAACTGATCGCTGTCTGTACATGGATGATATTTGAGAAAACTATTATCATACTATCATCAAACTATTATATATGGGATCTTTATTAACGCAACTAGTGACTCACGCTCGCTTCGCTCGCGTTCGTCCCTAGGTACGTATTCACGGTTAGCTATGTTTAGGTATACATAAATAGTAGCTTGCTACTTCTAAGATATTCATTTAAATTATATAGCAATTTACCCTCGTTTTGCTCGGGTGCGTAGCCGTACGCGGATTTTGTTCACAATTTCATGGGTTTTAATTTTTTTTCGCGGAACCCTGATTCTTTTTCTAAAATAAAAGTATCCTAAGTTACTCCCTATAACTGTATTGTGGTAAGCTTCACTATTTTTTAATTATGTCAATTTAAAGAATCATCTAGGCGAACCAGAGCAAAGCGAGGGTGAGCCGCTACTTTATAATATTAGTATGGATTGTAATACTCTAGAAGATTATATGTCTAATCAAATTCTTTATACATAGTTTTTAGAACATCAGGTAGTAGACACGCTTAAAGAATTAAATGCTTAGAAACAATCCTTTTGAAACACATTTCTAGCACAAGATTGATGCCACTTTCAATCACCGTATTACTACCGCACGTTTCAATGATAAATAAAAAAAAACTGTTTCATCGATTCGGAAATCGGTTAAATAAACAATATATCCGTATTTACATTAAAAAACTGATATCCCATACGTGCGTAACAAACGAACGACGTATATTCTGATACAAAACGCATACGGCACGAATTTTAATAAGCCATGTGAACAATTCCCGACCTCCTAAATAAAATAGCAGGTAACTCTTCCGATAACGTGTTCGGGATTTATATATATATATATATATAATATATATATATATATATATATATATATATATATATATATATATATATATATATATATATATATATATATATAATAATTTGTTATCATATTGTGGTATTTTATTTATCTGGTGCTTTTATTCTAAGAAACGTTTGTCTTAGGTGGATGAGGTTGAATTAGGACTCAGTTAAGCGAGTGTTTGTATAGGTCCTACATGGTTTATACCTTATAATACGAGTATGTTGATAATGGTCGCTTAGTTATTTGGAAAACAAAAACAAATGTTCCCGTCTTCCATAATCTACAACTATAATAGTAATAATCCTATATACAGTATATATTATTTAACTAGCGGCTCATCCTCACTTTGCTCGGGTTTGCCTCTAGAAAAACAAAAACAAATCTATCCCACGGGAACCGTACATTTTTCCGGGATAAAAAGTATGCTATGCCATTCCAGACTATAATCTATCTCTGTGCCAATTTAATCCAGATTTGTTCAGCCGTTATCAATATTAACAAACATCCTAACATCCATCTAAACTTTCATATTTATAATATTAGTACCTATAGATTACATTCCATATACATAAAAAATACGTCTCTAAATGTTTGTTTTTTTACCTGTTTATAACTATAACAAATTGCTGTTTTAGATCACAATCATAAAAAAAAATACATTGCTAAATGACCAAAGTTGTACATTAAAGCGTATTTTGAAAGGTACTGCTTTCTGGGTGAGACTAATAATAATAATTTATGTTACATATGTACTATATAAATAGGCAAAGAAAAAACAGTTCAGTATGATCCCTTTTCTCCTTTGTTTGTCAACTGATTTTTCTATTTTAGTAGGTATTGACGAGTCTTAGTGTTATCAATGACAAAATTCTGTAAACAGTTACTTTTATATAGATAGGTGAATTTAATTCCTACAAGTTTTTCTCAAATTTTCAATAATGAATAATCATTATTCCAGACCATAAGGTCGAATTTTGATAACTGGGCGAACACTAGTTCATATAAAATGTTTACTTTCACTCTGAATAACTACATTCATCCTAACTATCATCGCCATATACCGAGTATCTCATATGTCATAACTGTAAAAATAGAGCAAAATAATAAGACAATTACTAAACCCTCTGTCTGTCATTACATAAATAAAAATTACGCACGACCTTTACTGTGAAGTAATAATAACGTACATAATTTTATCATATTAATTAAGTGAACGAGGTGGACTCGCTCGTGGGAAGGATCTGTTTTCAAATTTTAAGTAATGTAGGTAAAATTTTATTTTAATATTCAGAATTTATCTAGAATATATCGTATATTATAGCTTAATACATAGTTGTGTCAGTACATCTACATATATAATGTTAAACAAAATTTTCCATTCCATAAAAATGAAAAAATAAACTAAAGTCAAAATAGCTTGTAACGGACGAGCTGGAACTCACTTTAAACCAAGTGAAACGGGTCCATACCCGATTCTTGTATTTTTCGTAGCAATTCTTAGCAATTTGATTACCTACCACGTGTTAATGCATTGGAAACAATATTCTGAAAAAATATGAATGTATGGGGGAAATCAGGTAGTTTACGAAAGACATGTAAAATCCGACAACTTGCACTTGGCCAACGTGATGTACAATTGATTGATCCATCTCGCACTGAAGAGAGACCCGAGCCCAGCAGTGGGACATTAAAAAGAACTAAATTGTTGTATTTATTGTAGTGAGCAAACAGAAACCGAAACAGATTCGGTATTTCATGAAGGAAACCTATTAATAATTATATTTTCTGTCAAATCCTTTATTATAGACTAGCGACTCACCCTCGCTTCGCTTTGGGTTCGTCCCTAGACATAAACAAATCTATCCTACGGGAACCGTAATTTTTTTCGGGATGATATATAGCCTATAGCCTTTCTCAGTTAACGGGCTATCTAATGCAAAAAGAATTTTTCAAATCGGATTAGTAGTTCCTGAGATTAGCGCGTTCAACCAAACAAATAAACAAACTTTTCAGCTTTATAATATTAATATAAGTATAGATAAATCTTAAAATGATTAAATTAAAACACTTAAATAATTGATTGATTTCACAAATTAACAGTATCGCGCATATTGATTAGCGTATAACGTGTTTTTATTACATTGTACGGTTACAATGTGACGCATTTTTCCTTATCAGAGTTTAACAGTTGGTAGATAAGCATTTACACATGTTACTGTTTATTTATTTTTACACTTTATAATAATTTCTACTCTTTTTATCGAAATTTAAAATCATATGGTATGGCCATTTAGTTTTAATTTTTAATCTTTAGGCATATGGCTATGTAAATGAAAATTAATTCATTTTATAATAACTATTGGCTTGTAACAAGGCATGTCAATACTCGTACATAGCATAATTATTCAGCTCAATTTGTTGATGCCAAATAAAGCTGGCAGCATGTTCAATAATAAAATAACCTCGTGAACGAAACCGCATATACATATTACATATTAGGTAAAACTAGTACATACTTAAGTGATATATAACTTAAATATTACAAATTTATTGATAAATATACTGTTGACATGAAGACAAAGTCTGGTCTGATAACAAGCCTTTAACTAAGGAAGTTAACCAAGAACTTTGCATGCTCAACGTTCTAAACTATCTGGTCAGTGCGATAAGACGGCCCCTAGTTCCTGAGTGTCATGATAGACCAAGGCTGTTTACTTTAGAATTTTCATACATTTTCAAGATTATTTTATGACAACAACTGACTAACACCTGCAGTAGATGTTTGATGAACACTCATGTATTTGTGCTCTAGCCACTATTAATAACATACACTTTATTTAGGAGGTGATTACAGATTTAAGATTTAAATGAAACAGTCTCTTGGTATTCAAATAACGACATGTAATTCATTTTCAATTAATAATTATTATATCTAGATAGTTTTATTAAAAACCGTCTAACTTTACCGAGTAACGCGTGAGGTAACAAACACAGAATACATTACAAGAATGGGCAACTCTCAAAAGTGTTTTACTACCATTTTCTGTGCATAATTAATACTAGCGGCTCATCCTCGCTTTACTTCGGGTTCGTCCCTAGACAAAAACCTATCTTTTTTTTCCTTTTGAGGTATGGTAATGGTAATTTAATATCTTAAAAGCATATACTGTTCAAATTAACTTTGTAAATAAATTATTTGTGACTGAACTTTGAAGTTTGACACATTATGCCACACTTCAACATTCCATAATATACAAGCATATGCGAAAGGAGCCGCAAGCTAAACTAAAATAGAAAAATGTATTGAAACAAAACTAAAAAATAGGTCATATAACGTAATTAAATTTTTAAATAAAAATATACATGTCAAATTGAGATACTTTTTTTTTCGTTGGTAAAATTAAAAAACCAAAATCGATTATTAACTTAATAAGATTAGGTATAGTAAAATGAACTAAAAGTGAGAGAAAATCTGGCTAATCAACAAATTTAAACTTGACCATATTATACTCATGAATACAGTTAAAATATAAATAGAGCAAAGCGTTTAGCTTGAATACATTGACCGTACCATTTTAATCCTTAATGCGTTTAATATGCAAATAATTACAAAATATATAGCTGTGGGCCGCAAAAATACATATAAATAAATTTTATAGTGCAGTAGAAAGAAACTCATTCTATAATATATCATATTAAAACCCTGAAAACTTGTTAGTTATTTTTGTGTAACCAAAAAAAGTCAGAAGAAGCCGATATAATAAAGTCTGACGTTAAAAGAGAACTGTACCTGCTTTTTTGTGTACATAATTCACAGAAAATTTATTAACCGACTTCAAAAAAAAGGAGGAGGTTCTCAATTCGACCGTATATATATATATATATATATATATATATATATATATATATATATATATATATATATATATATATTTTTATGTTTGTTCGGGCATTTTTTCGTCGTTTATGAACCGATTTTGATAATTCTTTTTTTGTTGGAAAGGAGATATCCCAAGAGTGGTACCATGATAAGGAAACCAGGATCTGATGATGGGATCCCAGAGAAATCAAGGGGAACTTTCGAAAATTGTAGCGGCGACAATTGTATGATGCATCCGAGAGATAGTCGAGGGAACTCCTCAACGATTTACAGCAATTACCTGGTGTTTGGGCTTGATTAATTTCTATTGATGATACGTCTACACTAAAAATGGAAAAATAATAACTTTAAAAAAAAACCGACTTCCAGGCACTGAAAAATAAAAAATAAGTAAACGGGGGTTTTCATTTAGAATAGATACTTAATCAGATTTTTTCGAAGTCGGTGCCAGCCAATACAAGTCAAAGCACACCGAAGCACTATTCTAAATGAAAACCCCCGTTTACTTATTTTTTATTTTTCAGTGCCTGGAAGTCGGTTTTTTTTTTATCTCTAAACTGCAATTTATTGTATCTTATATTTATAATTCAAATACCAGTTTATACGTAAATCATAATTGCAACACGACCCTAGTGACTTTAAGACAATTTACTCATATTTTATACTATTTGTATTATGCCATTTATTATTTGTTTCGTAAAAATTGAACTATTCAATAAACATTAATAACACATTTTCATATTAGATTAGTTTTTGCTCGCGGCTTCGCCCGCGTCATATACGAAGCGAGGATAAGAGCCTCAGTCCGTCCACATGGTGTAATCTGCATATATACTTGATCACCTAAATCTGTTTAGCGGGTTGAGCGCAAAAATTAACAAATAGAGAGGAAATTAAGTTAAATTCACACAAATATGATATCAGTTTAGATATTATACTACAAGTAGTAAGAAAGGGAAATCATTTTATAATTCAGGCATCCTATCTTATAAAGCGATGGAACAACGATATAACACTACCGGAGTTATCAGGCGCGGCCGCGTGAGGTCAAAGGCTTAAAAGGCTTAGCGAAGCATGGAGGCGTATTACTGCCTTGCCCTACTATTTTGTTATCACTTCTATTGACACTGATAAAATTAAATTGAAAGAAATACATAACTTTGAATTCGATGGTATAGTATAATTTCAGAAAAGAAAACGGATTTTCTGGGCATGTCATTAAAAAATTCTCTGGAAATTACGTCCAACACATGCCTCACCCCAGTTTGTGTTTTTTAGTTAAGTACATATCCCTTCTTAATTTACATTACCATGTACATTGTACTTACAGCCTTTTCAAGTACTTGGTGCTACTGCATAATTTATCTTATTATACTACTGAAATGAAAAAAAAAGTAATTTCTCAACAACGATTTCATCATCATCATCAATTAAAAACAAACGATATTAACGTATCTTTATACCATTTCGTTGTCATGCCAATGATCAGAATAATATTCTTTTTTGCGCCTATTACAGAACAAAAACAATGGATGAAGAGATAAATGAGGGCAAAGGTGGAGTTATCTCTAAAATAGATCTCTTTTAGCCATCCAATAAAAGTGAGAACAATGTTGTAAAACGGCTCACAATAGTGCTGATAAAGGTAACAAATGGATTTAAAAAAGTCCGACTGCTTAAAAATTATCACTGGACTTTTTGTGCTTTATATCAAAATGGTAGCATATTTGTTATAATTCGCATACATGATTTTATATGGTTCTCATGTCGTTAAAATAAGAAAAAAATGATCGTGTATTTTGATTCGTATGCGTTTTTTCCAACTTATATACTACTAACGTGTACTCGCGGCTTTTTTGCGCAGAATATTCATGTAGGTATACCAGAATAAGTCATCTTTAGGTCTCTAACAGCAAAACTTGAGACTTTTATATAAACGGTAGCTTTTAAACCCCCTTAATACAGCCATGTCGCAAAATCGTCTCTTATTTAACTGCCAAATTTAAGCTTCACAGGTCAAGTGGTTTCGAGATTCCGTGTATATTCAGTGATTATACGTAATAGTAAATTTATTGTAAAGTCAGAAATAATTTATCAACTCTGAGATAGATTCAGATAAACGCTGGGCGCAGCTTCCTGGCAGCCAATGCGACCTTTACCGATCTACTCCGTACAGTCTATAAAGGGGTCGCCTCTGCATTCTTTATTGACCTAATGATCTATTTCTATTTACTGACTTTATCGTATAACAGTTGCGTTCGTTAAAAGTTTTTGTAAGCTTATATTTTCTAAAGCCACTTTGGGTAAAGTGAAGTTTAGTAGGGATTTATATTTTGACAAAGGATTTATGAGAAAGTTTATTTATCATTTGTAAAGTTTCTTTAGTTTATTATATTATAAAATTAAATTTTCCAAAATAATATTCAATATACAGATATGACTCGGTTAAAATTTTAGTACCTGGGCGACCGAGCTTCGCTCAGAGTTTCTTTTTTGATATATCATATTTTTTAGATAAAAATAAAACATAAGTAAAAACTTTGTATACGATCGAGTTCGAACTAGGACACCTGTCGCTTGACCACGGTGCTTACGTTTGAGTGTAAGAAATTATGGACCATATTCTGCGAGAAATAATGCAAAAGAAAACCGCATGAAAATTCGAAAATACACCAGACATAAGAATAATCTAGATCAATTTTTCGCTCTCGAAAACTCCCACATACCAAATTTCTGCAAAATCATTAGATCCGTTTCTAAGATCGCCAGTATAAATAAGTAAATAAATATATAAATAAATACACAAGAATCACTCGTTTAAATATATTAGATTATATGTATAGATATAATAATTATCTAATTATAGAACACCCAGCAACGGGTTAATGTTGCTTTGCACATAAGACATAGGTACTTTATAAGGCAATGCGCGATTTAGGTTTTATGTTAGTCTTTTGCAAAAAATTACCTACAGGGGTATGGTACACTTAGGTAATAATAAAATAGTCAACTGTACATTTTCAAACCTACTAAATATTTTAATATTATAAATGTGAAAGTTTGTGAGTATGGATGTTGGTTACTCTTTCACGCCAGGATGGCTGAACGGATCTGGATGGGCACAGAGATAGATTATAGTCTGGAATAACACATAAGCTTCTTTTTATCCCGAAAAAAAAGTACGGTTCCCGTGGGATAGGATAGTTTTTATATTTCTAGAGGCGGGCTCGAGCGAAGCGAGGGTGACTCGCTAGTCTATACTAATATTATGAATGTCAAAGTTTGTGAGTATGGATATTTGTTACTCTTTCACGCAAGTTAACAGATTTTGATGAAACTTTGCAGAATATAGTATATATAGCTTATAAATCAGAGTAACACAAAGGCTATAATTTTTACAGATATATTAATACATGATTGAATTATGCGTGCTGATTAAAAATAATAAAATTATAATCACTTAAGAAATTCGTCATTCTTTGAATACTCTTAAAAGAAATAAAGTTTTAGAGAAGAATTATGGCAGCTCAGATCAAAAATATTTCTTTTTAAAAAAAACAACATATTTCCTACAAAAATCTTTCCTAAATACCTTATATAGGTACAGTAGTATTCAAATTGCTAGCCCATTTAAATTCCGAGCTTAATGGTCAATGCATAATTTAGCCGTCAGCCGCCACAAACCTTCAGTCTTAGATATCTACGAGTATAAATTTGCATCACACGTAGCCGCTAGCCGCTAGTCGCTAGCTTCACAAACTTTGCCAATAGTAGAAATGCTTTGAAACAACAAATGAACGTAGAATGCTTACAGTATTGATCAGAATCGTATATCCATAAAATGACCGATCTCTGCATGATTTATATGAACTTTTTTCATACTAACTTTATCATTGATAATAAAACTGTATATAATGATGTTAACAATGTTTATCACTGACTACATTTCCAGCATAAGATCCTTCCAGCATGTTGCTATGTTCCTTCCACCATTATACCTACTATGGTTCCTTCGTCAAGTTGTTCGTGTCTTTTAGTTTGATTGTTACGCAGTCTTTTTTTGCTTGAGTTCTTATGCTTCCCAGGTAATATTTGTAATCCTTAAGCTTTTGTTTAGTAGAACCCTGAATTGAAAACACGATTTGATTTCACTTTGATAAAAATATAACATTTTTTGAATTATTTTCATAAAATTTAAAACTTCATTATATTTCAAATTAGTATCAACTACTAATTAAACGAGCTAAATAAGTCATTTATAAAATTTTATTTTTATCAATCTTTACAATCACATTTTTTACAATATAAAGCATTTATATATATTTATAAACATAACATTACAATAAAATCTAGCTTTTAATTTAAAAATTTTAAATCTGTTAAATGCCTATATCTTTTACTTAAAGCGGCCAATCTCATTAGATAACCCACCTGCGTGGGAGATACTCGTATGTTAGTACACTAATATGTGCGCAAACACAAGTAAACTACTAATTCTGTAACCCTCATAGTTCGATGGATCGACTTTTGACACAACCCCCTTTTTTACACTGAGAAATGCATTTACGCAAAATTGACTACTGTTAAAACCCAATGGGACCTCTGCCGACTTAATGGAGCGTCGCAGGATCGCTAACGCATTCAACCACGAAGCTCCGACGGCTGCCTGCCGAGGCAGACTACCATAATCATGTAGTTTCTTCCATACTCTACTCTGCTATCAGAAAATTACCAAGAGTAACCGCTCATCGTGAGAGGTATCCCACCAGTGTATCACTTGGCTTTACGACTTGTTGAATTGCCGGATGCTAACGTATTCCTCCACGACCCAAGATAGATTACAAAACTAAAGGTCTTACGTGTCGAGTCACGAGTATGTAACATACGAAAAAACTTGACGACTTCAAAAAATCCAACTTCCTTTTTGGCTTCAATCTGGTAGCGAAATTCTGAGGTATCCAGTAGTAATCTAACTACTATTCCAAGAGGTTTACTTATATATAGGTACTATGTATATTGCATATATAGGTATGTACATAATACCTATCCTATTTCTATACATATACAAATATATTTTTGTTACTTTTAAAACAACTTCACTCTAATAGACCCATTAAAATATATGAATATAAGAATCTAGTATATAGCTTAATAGTTTAGTATTATTAGGTAATAGCTATAAGGCTTTCATTGCCGGTTACAAATTAATGTTTACCCTCTAACTGTTTATTGTAAGATAATGAGATAAGTTGCGCCGTTAAAATGATTCATGAGTGTGACAACACGGCAGTGGGAATTACTAGTGATTTATACTTTTATATGTCATTGTTTGAATTTATAACTTCACTCTATTTCCCCTGTGGTTTTAAAGATACTAATGTGATACACTGTTTTTTAACCAGTCTACGGTCAAGAAACAGATCTAGAATCTACCTCACTGCATTATACACAATCTAAATATCGATTTTAATCAAAAATATATAATAAGTCTAGGTATTTGTAGAAATCGCAACTCGCAAGGGAATATAGGTAAAAAAATCGAACAAGTACGAGTATGCCTTACACAGCAAGGGTTCCGTACCATCTTTTTTTATATTTTACCTTACATAATAATTTGATAAATCAAAATCACAATAAAATAATTACGCATCCACAATATTCTAACGAACTTGTAATGTCGTAGTGTCTCTCAAAGATCTTTCAAAAATAGAGTGTTATCTATTTTGACGTCACCGTTTTCTAGCAGTTCACATGAAACTTCTATCTACCAAGTTACTGATTTATACTACGAAAAGCCTTTACTTTACTTTAATATTCATCACAGATGGACATAATAAAAAAAGGTTCTATTTTTACTTTTATCTATATATATTTATTTTATACTTTTGGTTATGTAATTATAGCGAATGTTATGTACACTTTTAAAGACATACATATCTGATTACTTCTTATTGTTTTCTAAATGTATATATGTAAATGTTTTAATATGTGAGTTGTTAGTGTACTTTTTCTAAATAAATGAATATTTTTGCTATTTGGCAACGGCACCCTAAAGAGGGATTGCGGCACTGACGATATTCACAATACTAAACTTATATGTAACAATATGTTTATTTTAAGCGTACACGAACAAATTAGCCATTCATACTAAATTCGACTTACACTTGGTCCTATTTTACAAATTCTTGTGTTATTTTTCGAGTCTGATCATTCATATGGACACGTACGCATTGCCGTTTTTACGATGTAGTAACAAAAAAAAACCATACAAATACCAACCATATTGCTTTTTTTGTTTATGAAGTACTGACTTATATATTTGCACATATTCTTATATATACATATATATATATATATATATATATATATATATATATATATATATATATATATATATATATATAAGCGAACCAACGTTATGTAGTATATAAACGAAACTTCTATACAGATAAATAAAATTGGAGTGTCTGTTTGTAATATTAAAATAACCGCTTTTTACTAAATGCATATGGATGTATACACGGTACATATACCAAAACAACATTTTGTACAATTTTCGTCTATCTGTCTGTCTGTATGGCTGTCTGTCTATCTGTCTGTCTGTCTGTTTGTTCCGGCTACTCTCCGAAACGGCTGGACCGATTTTAACGGGACTTTCACTGGCAGATAGCTGATGTTACAAGGAGTAACTTAGGCTACTTTTATTTTAGAAAAAGACTTAGGGTTCCGTGAAAAAAAATTAAAACCCATGAAATTGTGAACAAAATCCGCGTACGGCGTAAGCACCCGAGCAAAAAGAAAGTAAATCGCTATATAATTTAAATGAACATCTTAGGAGTAGCAAGCTACTATTTATATATATCTAAACATAGCTAACCGTGAAAACGTACCTAGGGACGAACGCGAGCGAAGCGAGCGTGAGTCGCTAGTTTAAAATAAAAATACTGTCCTTTCTTTATTCTGCTCGTATATAAACAGTACGAGTGCGCAGTCTAGTATTATGATACTCCAGGCAGTTGTCACACTTATTGGGGTTGAATCAGTTTATTTATTTGTCTGACCTCGGATTCCGAAGAAACTCGGCAAACAGCCAGATCCAATCATAACTTAAGGAAAAAATGCAAACATTCTGCGTCTTGCTTCTGTTTTGTTGTTCATACGAGTGTATTGGGTAAGAGGTGACATATATCTCTTATATATGTAGATTTTATTTTGTATTGTTGTGTATTGTTAATTAAAATTTAGATTTGATGCAATAAAATACCAGAAGTGATAATTTTTTTACTAAAATTTACAATTATGACTTTATGCGCCCTTCTCCGCTTTACCTTAGTCTAAGCTGGCACTGCATTCTATGCCGAAAGATACGGGTTTGATAACTCACACAGAGTAAAATTATTGACCTACCTATGACCACTCTAAAATCTCTTCGCCCATCTATCTACTGAAGTATTATGAACATTACTTGTTCCTTTGGGACGACTGATATTTGAAGAGTTTTTTGTTTGTTTGAATGTTGAATAATAGCTCTTCAGAACTACCAGTCCAATTTGGAAAATTATATAGCTTATTAATTAAAGAAGATTAGGCTGTGTAACATCAACTACACGGGCAAAGCCACGGAACGCTAGTATACAATTTATTATTTCAAATCTATACTTAATATTATAAAGCTGAAGAGTTTATTTGTTTGTTTGTTTGGTTGAACGAGCTAACCTCAGGAACTGCTAATCCGATTTGAAAAATTCTTTTCACATTAGATAGCCCGTTAACTGAGGAAGGCTATAGGCTATATATCATCCCGAAAAAAATTACGGTTCCCGTGGGATAAATTTGTTTTTGTCTAGGGACGAACTCGAAGTGAAGCGAGGGTGAGTCGATAATTTAATTATAAAGCTACATAAATTATTTCAAAACTATGAAACGATCTCTTATGACAGGTTTAAAAATAATAGCAATATTTCTTTTATTACTTCCAAAGCCTGTAATAATACAGATTGAACGTAAGTAAACATAAAACAAAGTGCGCCGGGTGCTACTAGCAAAACTACTTAGCTACCTAATAAAATTTCTACCAATGGGTTTGCCATTTCATCTCAATTTGTTTCTTAGTCCTTTCAGCTGGCATGCGACAATAGTCCATAACTCATGGCCAACGATATGGTGCCTATCGATTTCCCATACCTTGTTGAACAATTCCTGTCAATATTTTTAAAATCATGTTGATTTTTGACACGGTTATATTTTAAAAGTATTGTTGTTGTTTTAGCTACCTTTATAACCAAATATCCTCGTAACTCTTTTCGGTAGACTTTAAAAAGGAGGAGCTACGCCATCTTCGCCATTTGTAAATCAACTTTCATAATTCCTTTTTATTTAATGGTCAAGAGTGATCCATATAAATTTAAAGATCAAATTTACCCCCGAAGGCGGAATAAATACTAAAAAAATAATATTTTAAGGTAGTTTCATAGTCGGTATTTTTTATAAAAAAGTAATTATTTTGCATACTCTGTACAAAATTAAATTTGAAACTCATCTTACTTATCGTAATCATAAAGTTTAAATGATATTTATATTTTTGTTCCCGACGTTTTCAATGTTTTACAGTAAACGTAGTCACTGGAGAGGCTAAGGTTTTAGACATCTCAAATGTAATTATATTGTTACAGACGGCATCTACCCACAACTTATACAATAATTTGGAAGAAATAGACAAAAAGAAAAATCTGAAAAGATAGTTTCATTTAAAATGTCAAATATTAACGTAAATCTAAGAAAACTGTGTGTTTTTTTTTTCCTTATGTTATAAATGCGTGTATTTTTGGTTATTCAATTTGTGACTTGTCTTTTTTTTACAAAGCGTTAGACCGACGTGATATATTTATTACATCGAGGCATATGTGAGACAGGTGTATACTTTTTGAATCGCTATTATAAGTAGACTCAGATGACAAAAGTATGTTGCTACTAATATTCTGTAATTATGAAAGGTACTTAGGCAAAGGTTACTATGATTCATCACCAACAAAATATAACACAGCTCAAATATTTATCTAAAATCTGAAGTAATTTTATGGGATCAAAGATTATATAAAAAGGGTAAAGAACAGGAAAATGATGACTGCAATCTTATTTGTACACTTTGACTCGCACATCAGTGAGCATTGCAAAAGCACACAGGCCCTTGCTTAGACTCGCTCCAATGGCATAGAAAATAAAAGGATTCCAATAGATCTTTAGTGATTTCCGCAAGTAATGAACAGTATTTCTATATAAATGTTACCCGTAACATGTGTACTATTGGAATTCTAAAAAAACGCCTGGGTAATGCATAAATTATATATTCTTGGAATATGTAAAGCCTTTTTAAATATAACTTCATGTTAGGACTTAGAAATATTTTATCGGACTTCACTTTACCCCAAAATATGCCACCATATGTTTTGAGTTCCTTCTTTAATTGTGCCAGATGTTCGTTGAGTCGTAACGTTCGTTAAATGTAGATAGCATCAGTCGTTGTCGGCGGCCGACCGTAACCAGGGGGCATTTAGCACCCTGCCGTGACCATGGCTGCCGGTTTGACCAGGAACAGCGGGACGACGGGAAACTAGGGATCATTTCGTTCGTGCGCTAGCAATCGGTGATAATGTCGATATTAGCCACGCTGGGCAAGCGGGTTGGCTAACACGGGGGAGAGCTGACTCCTACCGGGCGCGTCCCCAGGTGGCGGATAGGGGAACGCCACCCGCTGCCCCGACGGCGGGTGGTACCGGAGAAATCCGGCGCGGACCAACAGCATGGGGATGCCTCTGGCCGTGGGCCGTCGAACGCGGTTGAGGCACCTCCCAGGTGGGGCCGCTCTCCGTTGAGGCTTCGGCTTCCGGAGTTGCGGTCACCGGGGGCGGGGCCGCTTTTGTGGTCCCGCAACCGGAGGGTTTGGGGGCCTCTCTCGTCGTGGCTGATCTGACGGCGTTGCGGCCACTGGTTGTGGGGTTGCTTTGGCGATCCCGCAATCGGATGAAAGTGGGGCTGCAGGGGAAGAGGCGTGTCGGTGTTTCGTTAAATAAAGACTCAATAACTAAACTTGGCCCGACCGGGGACTCGAACCCAGGACCTCAGGATGTTCAGCCGTACATGCTAGCCACTACACCACAGAGGCAGTTAGAACTTTTAATTATAAAGATAGTGGTTAACAATAAATTATTGATAATTTCATACTAATAGTTTTATAATATAATTAGTGACTCACCCTCGCTCCACTCGAGTTTGTCCCTACTTACGTTTTAACGTTTAATATACATTTCTCAGAGACGAAATATTTTCCTACAATAAAAAGTATCATACATGTTGACCCGGATATCCAGCTATCATCATACCAAATTTCATCAAAATCCCTCCAATAGTTTTTCCGTGATGCGGTAACAGACAGACAGACTAAGAAAATTCTTAAAAACTATAGATTCTGCCTCTGTATCGATAATAATGTCTATTTCATTAAGATTTTCCAGAAAATATTAAATATCTGTACATTCGGCTTATTTACAATTTTATTATATGCATACATTTGTGGTGCAATGTCAATATATGTATGTACTTACATATATATATAGTTTTTATATTACCTTTTTTTTTGTATTGCTAATTTCCTAGCATAAGAAAATGTCATGCTTAATTTTTGTATGACATTAGTTGTATAGACTCAAGACTACATAAACTCATCCCATTATGCGATTCCAAAAAAATCACCAGTCACGGTGACTGGTCGCATACAAAATTTATGTACCAAAATATACGATACGCGAAACAATAGGCTAAAATTTTCTCTGTATAAGACAAAAATATCCTACATAGCAATGTTAATAAGAACAAAACAACAAAACCTGCGTAAGGGTCATATATGTAAGGTTCGCTTAAATATTGAATAAAATTGTTCAGAAATCTGGACTCGAAGCAAAATGACCCTCGAGGGGCAGCCGTACATAATTAAACGGCTCTATACGTTTTACCATAATTCTAATGTTAGCTAGTAGTGGAAACGGCTAACAAATATCACTACATAGTATAAAAAAAATTCGCTTCCCGTCTATGTACTATCTACTCATCTATCTACTATGTATCCTTAGATCTTTAAAACTACGCAACAGATTTTGATGCGGTTTTTTTAATAGAGTGATTCAAGAGGAAGGTTTGTATGTATATTACATGCATATTATAATACAGAAAAGCCGAGAAAATCAAGAATTTGTATTTCATACTAACCGCCAAAACATCCTAGGGACGAACCCGAGCGAAGCGAAGGTGAGTCGCTAGTGTAGTAGTAAAAGGTACTTCATGATTGATAGACTGGCATTATAATAGCATTTTTTAGCCACCTTCAAGATACAAGATGCTCCGACGCATATATTTTTTTTCGAAGACGGCTTCACCAATGATAATAACAGCTATTGTTATAGATTTTTTTTAATTATCCCTACATTTTATTTTAACTACAACGGTACAAAATATTTACCCCAGGAAGGAATTAAACACGCGATCTAGTGTCTTAGCAGAAGCAATTCTGTTATGGAAAAATGCATTACTATTTACTATTACATGCGATGTGTTTACATTTTTAGTATGAATTCTACACATATTATACGAACTGAATACCTAGTTACCTACTTTTAAAATGCCTATACAAAAACAAATTCTTAATTTTCTGCTTTACAGTTATTTGTACATAAACAACTTTATGCCCACGCAACAAATTGGCAATACCTAATTTATATATAACTAGTAACTCACGCTCGCTTCGCTCGCGTAGATACGTTTTCACGGTGAGCTATGTTTAGGTATACATAAATAGGATCTTGCTACTCCTAAGATATTCATTTATTTAAATTATATAACGACGATTACCCTCGTTTTGCTCGGGTGCGTACGCCGTATGCGGCTTTTGTTCACAGTTTCATGGGTTTCAATTTTTTTCGCGGAACCCTGATTCTATTTTTAAAATAAAAGTAACCTTAGTTACTCCCTATAACATCAGCTATCTGCCAGTGAAAGTCCCGTCAAAATCGGTCCAGCCGTTTCAAAGATTAGCCGGAACAAACAGACATACAGACAGACAAAAATTGTAAAAAATGTTGTTTAAAAATATACCAAATATGTACCGTGCATACATCCATATGCATTTAGTAAAAAGCGGATATTTTAATATTACAAACAAACACTCCAATTTTATTTATCTGTATAGATTTTATCTCAAACTTAAATTATTTTCAGATTTACTTGATGATATATATATGTATTTGATTTCATTTTTGGAAAATACTATTGAAATAGTCTTTATTATCGATACAGAGGCTAAATCTGTAGTTTTTGGAATTTTTGTCTGTCTGTCTGTCTGGGAACATATCACGAGTAAAACAATGGACTGATTTTGATTAAAATTAGGTATGATGATAGCTGGTTATACGGTTCAACATATAAGATGCTTCTCTGAGAAATCTATACTTAACGTTAAAACGTATATATAACTCCTCTCCGAATAAAATTACTGTAATAAGACATGAAGGAAATATAAGTTTTAGAGATGGCCCTCACTCAAGTATTTTGAAGTACCGTCATCATGTCGATGGCAACAATCTGGATGACTAAGAATACTTACATTTTGTGTTTTTTTATGAAATAAATTAAAATTGCGAGCTGAAAATAATTTTACTTTTAACTCGAGGATCGACGTCAAAATCACTTTCACAATAATTATGTATTTTACCCTTAGGAGCAGATATTTTTTTATTAAAATCGTTTGGGTTTACATATATTTATTAAAAAAACATTACTAAAATTATTTTTGACTTACAAAAAGGTTGGATTTTTCATTTTGAAATGATTTTGAATTTAGATAATTAGGTATTAACCTTAGCCTTAAAACGTTACAATACTACTCTTGCATCACTACTATTATAAATACAATTGATTGTACGTATGTATGTCTGTATTTTACTCCCTCATGGAACCAAAAATCATAATAAATTCGCGAAATAATCCGAAAAGATAGTTTTATTTTGAAATGTCAAATATTCGCGTAAATCTAAGAAAGTATTAAATTATAATGTGATTTGATTTACCTAAAGGGACGTACCCGAGCAAAACTAGGGTGTGTCACTAGTTTGTAATATGAGTAATGATGATGACAGTAATCAATATTATTTTATCTCCTTCACATTTTTGCATTAAGAACAGTGTTCTAATATTACAACAAATGCAATCTTGCAAAGTGATCTTACACGTGGAAATATCTCAGGTCATTACCATAGTAGATACAATTGTTGTGGATGCAATGACTAACGAAAATTCGTATTATACCAAGTAAGTAATCTAGACTCAACTTGAAAACCTATTATTGCAGATTATATCTAGATCTAGAAATCACATATAATATTTATACATGTATGTATATTATGATATAAATTAGTAGGTACCTATTTACATACCCAGTAAAAATAAGTACAATATTTTTATTTACTTAAAAATCTAGTATAATTTAAGTCAATTTTCTTGATTATAACGTAGTGATATTTCTTTCTTTTCTTTTCAAAAAGCAATTTTGACTTTTTATTATTTGTTGTTATAGCGGAAATAAAAATACACACTCTGTGAAAATTTCAACTCTCTACCTATTATGGTTCATGAGATACAGCCCTATGACAGACGGAAGGGCAGACGGACGGATAGCGAAGGCTTAGTAACAGAGTTCCGTTGGCAGCTTTCGGGTACGGAACCATAAAAATGAGCAAGTATCTCTGTAGTATGTGAGATTTCAAACCGATACTACTTTTTGTTTAATAGCAACTCCCAAACTATTTTTTTTGTTTGTCTGTCAGTTTGTAACCGCTCAACTGTGTACCATGAAAACATTGGAATAGCTGACTAGGGCACGAGTAAAAAAATCTACTTGTAATCCTGGATTATGGATAAGAAAATGATCTCCATCAAAATGTATGTTTCAAAAATTTAATACTTGAAGAATGAATTTAATGAATGTTTAGAAGGTTTAAAAGAGAGTGAGGTATTTTTTCGTCACAAAAGCTAGCTAGATAAAATAATAAATTATTAAATTTACTTTTTAAGAAAAAAAATGATAACGACTTCAAAATAAAAGTAATTACTCCCTTCTTGGGTATAAAGTTGTTTTTTCTATTTTACAGAAAAAGAATTATGAAAATCACCAACGGCGAACATAAAGTAGAAAAATACTAACAACCTCTTTGTGAAAGAAAAAACATATTTGAGAAAAAAACAAATCGATTATACCTTTAATAAATAAAATAATTGAAAACTATCATAAATGTGTAACACGAAACACAACAGTGAAGCAGAGCGGGCAAGTTATCATACAGATGATACATCATTTCTGGGTAATTTGAGCAGAATCAGCGTAAAGATAATTTATTGAGCTGCCCGCAGTTATTCTTCCGTCGCAAATTAAAACAGTTCTCGCAATTTATAACTTTTTTCAAGTACCTAAGTAGTTTTTTAGTTAGAAATTTATTATTCGATTGTAAAAAAGATTTAATGAGGTACTTATTATTTTTATTTGTATTCCATACACATGCATGTGTTGGTATGTTAATACTTTTTTACGCTGCAAAATTAAAAACACACAGATGTACACAGATAGACAGTCACACATATTATATTGATACTAGTGACTCACCCTCGCTTCGCATCGGGTTCGTCCCTAGACAAATACAAACCAATCCCACGGGAACTGTATATTTTTCCAGCATGATATATAGCCTAAAGGCTTCCTTAGTTAACGGGCTATCCAGCGCAAAAAGAATTTTTCAAATCGGATTAGTAGTTCCTGAGATTAGCGCGTTCAACCAACCAAACAAACAAACAAACTCTTCAGCTTTATAATATTAGTATAGATATGCACATAATATCGATAAGATACTTTTTAACCGACTGTGGCGAATCCAATATGGATGATTTTGTGTTTAACCTTTATGTATTTATGTCGATCCTATTTTCCCTCGTAATTACTAAACGGCTCAACCGATCAGAGACACATATTTGTAGGTACATATAAAAAGATTCGCAGTAAGTATGAAAATCTATGCTTGGATTTATGTTATGAAGAATCAAAAATTAAAACAATTAAAGCTGATATTAATAAATATATCGAGTCAGAGCATTTTTTAATAATTTTACTTAGAGACTGTGGAGAAACGCCAGTTAATATGCCTAAATGCAACTAGGTCAAAGTACATTCTGTAGAAATCAATGGTCTATGTGATAATTAAATGTTTACCCAACTTTTGTATACACGATTAACACGTGTATTACGGATTTATTTTAGTGAAAATATTTGTACTGGTTTTTTTTACACCAGCTCCAACATAACTGTTATTTTTATTTTCCAATGTTACACGGATTTATTTTGATTTTATTTAACCCATAAAAAAAATTAAAATATCAAATATTTTAATATAACCCACTTTGTATATGAAAACAAAGTAGGCTTTGTTATTCTCAAGTTCATAATCTTTCTTAATACAATACAGATAAATAAAATTGAGGCGTCTGTTTGAATGTCAAAATAACATATTTTTACTAAAAGCATATTAAATTATAAACGGTACTTATAAAGAATTTTTTTTTTGTCCGTCTGTCTTTTTGTTCTGGCTAACCTCCGAAACGGCTGGACTGATTTTGACGGGATTTTCACTGGCTAGGCTACTTTTATTTAAAAAGAAAAATTAGGGTTCCGCTCAAAAAATTAAAACCTACCTAGGGTACTCGAGCGAACCGAGGTATGTCGCTAGTACCTAATACAATAAATCGGTTGGTCCGTTTTGTATTGGATATATAATTTTTGTATTGTAATAAAGAAGGACAAGCTCTCAAATCAACGACATACCGACAACTTTAAAGAACACCATTGTAACTCAGTATTGAGATCAGTATAAAAAATAATGTCTCATTATTTAGAGTCCAAATTCGAAATTATTGTTCCTTGCAGGCATCATAGATATTACAAGTTTATTTATTCGCGCTGCTTGCACCTTTAACTTACTAAAACAGTTAACTCCATTTAACTAGTTACTTGTTAAATAAAATATTCCAATAACCTATGACCTAGACAATGTTCCCATAACTATGACCTATGACAATGTGATGTCAAATACCCATATTATACAATCCCAGTTACATATAGAATAAATAACTCTTCGAAATATAATAAAGCCAAGAAATTCCAAAACACGTATATCGTATGATAAGTTCAATTCATTTGGCTTAAAGCAGCCAGTTAATGTTGAAGTGAACGTCGGAAACCAATAACCATTCCATACTAGTGCTTCAGTTATGAACCAAGAAACTCATTGGATCTATACAGTAATAATATCAAAGGATATATTCATATGTTAAATGAGCAAGGTATAGGTAAATATTTTGGCCGTTTTTACTGTATCACTAGTTAAAATACATAAAACTAAGATAGATTTAATTAATTCCATATAATAAGCCTGGAAACTAAGAGATCTTTCCCATAAGTACTCGATATCGGACGAGACGATCACTGAACATTACGGGAGTGTAATACATACTACCAAATTTAATAAATAAATATGTTGGGACATAAACACACAGCACCATCTAGTTCCATGGTAAGCTACGAACGAGGCTTGTGTTATGGATACCAGATAGTTGATACACAACACATAAATGTATAACTTTAAATACATACATATAATAAATATAAACACCCATGACTGGAGTACAAACATTCGCGCTCATCACACAAATAAATGCCCCTAGCGGGACTCAAACTCGCGACAGCTGGCACAGCAAGTAGGGAGTAGGGACACTAAAAACAGAGCCAAACGTGTCGACAAAATAAATATAATAATAATTTGTTCAATAACTGAGATTGGAAAGCTCGGGAGTCGAACCCAACACCTACGTTTCTTCAGCGGTATATGCTAGTCACTAGTTAATAACAGAATATGAGTGGGACTATAGTTGCAAACAGTATACATAATATACATAATACCCGTGCGGTAATCGAACCCGCACCTGGCATTGTTAATTACTACATTTTAGTTATTCAGTTGCAAAGGAAAAGTGAAATGTCATTATCATAACACATTCTTGGAATATTACAACTAGGCCTTGTACCTACGCAGGATATGCGCGTACCCGCGACTAACAAATTCCTGCCTCACACTTGTGAACGAATTAATTTTAATTAAAACATACGTACAATATTTCCCAGGCTATTTTGCTAATTTTCATGTGAAGCATACGAGTATGTTAT
Organism: Argynnis bischoffii washingtonia; assembly: GCA_033884665.1. NCBI lineage: Eukaryota > Metazoa > Arthropoda > Insecta > Lepidoptera > Nymphalidae > Argynnis > Argynnis bischoffii. The sequence continues at coordinate 9,842,470 of CM066625.1, read as the reverse complement.
GTTTATTATGCCTGCGCCCGCTATCCACTTTTGTAATAATTGCGTTATTCAATACAATCTAGGGTGCGTACCATAACGCGTAAAATAACGCCTTATATCCTACATAATAGGAATTAAAAAAAGATTAATAATAAAAATAATATTTTTATTTAAATAGAAACATTTTTTATAAGAAAATGTAAACATATAAAGCTTTTTCGTTGAAATAATGAAAACGCGACGCAAACATAAGAAAGTAAATATGTGTATTGTGGAATACAATAAAAATAGAGATTCTTTGTAATAAAACATCAATTATTTCTGAGATCATCTTTTGAAGTGGCTATAAGCTTTAGAATAAAAACGAATCCTTTGAGATATGATACACGTGTAAGACAGAAAACAACTTTAAAACCCTCTTTAAGTAACTCGAATAAGTATTGAGAAAACTACACGTGAGTCAAACTAGCAACTTATGGGGACTATGATTGAGCAACTTTAGGTGCCTAACATTAGTCATACCTTTTTTTTCATTATCACTGCTTAATTTATGAAATATTTTTAAGTGGAAACTTTACTGGTTTGTGTTTTATATATAATAATTTATCTCTATATAATACTGCACTGTATGTTTCCCAAATATATTAAAAAATAAAAACTTAAAAAAACCGACTTTCAGGCACTGAAAAGTAAAAAATAACTAAACGGGGGTTTTCATTTAGAATAGATACTTAATCAGATATTTTCGAAGTCGGTATGCTTTGATTTGTACTGGCTGGCACCGACTTTTCAGTGCCTGGAAGTCGGTTTTTTTTTTTTATTTTAAGTTTTTATTTTTCCATTGTTAGTGTAAGTAATTTTTAAGAAGTAAGATTTTTAAAAATATTTATTCAGACACATTTATTCAGACATGATTAAACCATTTATTCAGACCCCTAATGACAGTCACAACCCATCTAGGTGTAAAGTTCTCATCAATAAAAATTAATCGAACCCAAACACCAGGTAATTGCTGTAAATCGTTGAGGAGTTCCCTCGACTGTCTTTCGGGCCCAGCATCAGATCGACTCCAGATCTTCATTACATAGTAGTGCTTTAAAATACCTAATGAAAAAGTTAACAAACGCACTAGTTTCCGCTACAATTTTCGAAAGATCCCCTCTATTTCTGTGGGATTTCTTCATCAGATCCCGGTTTCCTTATCATGGTACGACTCTTGGGATATCTCCTTTCTAGCAAAAAAAGAATTATCAAAATCGGTTCATAAACGACGACGAAATCCGCTTTTTGGAAGTCGGTTGATATATAAAATAGAGTTTTAAGATAGACTTTTCATTCAAATCTGTCAATATAACAAACATACACGAATATTCACATTTAAAATGCAGTGTTCTTATATGTAAGTATAAGGATTTCTTCCAATAAATACTACTTTCTACTTCGTACCACACATGTGGATAATGCGTGTAATCCAGAAGAAATATTAGATAAGCGTTCCCAAGAATCCGGACGACACAACTGTATCTACATATTGCGGTATTTTGTACAGATATGTAGTCGTCCTGTGTCCGTTTTTGCAAAAATTATTCTATTTGATTGTTTATAAATATGCTGGGACAAATAAATAGATATGCTGAGACATTAACACGCAGCACCATCTAGTTTCATGATAAGCTATGAGGCTTGTGTTATGGATACCAGATAGTTGATACACTACACATATGTGACTTTAAATACATACATATTGTAAATATAAACATCCATGACTGGAGTACAAACATTCGTCCTTATCATACAATGAACGCCCCCAGCGGGACTCGAACCCGCGACCGCTGTCACAGTAAGTAGGGTCACTACAAACTGAGCCAAACGTGTTGTCAAATTTATAAAAAGTTTTTTAGTTGTAATAAATGTACGGGTTCGAAACTATTCAAGTAAATAGGTAATTTTACATAGATTTTTTTAATTCTTCTTTAAATAAATTTAAGGGCCGAAAATAATGTACGCTTAGTAAATTTAGAATTTTTTCTGTAGACCTTTTTAAAACCTACTATTTGCTAGCACATTGTTTTGATGTATCTCTTAAGGTTAGCCAGCGTTAGTTATCCATGTAAGAAAATAGTTTTTTTTTTAAAACACCGTCATAGGTCAGCCATTTTGAGCAAAATATTTACAAATTATATATACAATCCTTCTTTGTTTATTGTTCTGTGTATTAGTGAAAACTGTATCAAAATATGTTGCGTGATTTAGAAGAAGTAGGCGGAGAAATAGACTGATGCAGTCCGCGACTTTGTTTAATACTATGTATCGGTATAGATTTTCCCATGAATTTATATTATATGAATTTATGCAATATGAATAATTTTGAACTCTGCTATTTATGTTAATGAATCATTGAAATTTCTGTACGAAGGACAACGCGGCCGAACCTGTTATTATGTTTTCTCGTGGGAATGAGAGATTTTCCTGTAGTAAAAGGTATACTAAATGAGTATTAAGATACACAAAATTTCACTAAACAAAGTTAAAATCTGTTCAGTACTTTTTGCGTGAAAAGCACACAGATACCTGTATATGAATATTGTTACGTATTGTGTACAGAATATAGGGTCTATGTTTATTCTGTAAACACTACGTAGCAGTCACTGTTTTAAAAAAATATTTTATTAATAAAGTTTACTTTGTTACTATTTTATTTAATACAAGCGGCTCACTTTCGCTTTGCTCGGGTTCGTCTTTAGAAAAACAAAAACAAATCTATCCCACGGGATATGTTTTTGTTTCTATATTTTTCGGGTATAAGGTATCAGCATACCAATTTTTACTAAATTAGGTGCATAAGTTTTGTGTACTAAGCTGTATAAATTACTATAGTTTTTTTTTTACTATCCCACGGGAACCCTTTAATTTTCCGAGATGAAAAGTATCTAAAATGTTGACTGCGGATATAAGGTACCACCATGAAAAATTTCATTTAAATCAGTCCAACAGTTTCGGAGATTAGCCCGTACAAACAGACAGAGAAACAAAAAATTTGAAAAAAATATGGATTTGTTCTATTTCTCTTCTTTTTTTCTATGTTCAAACATTCGACCTCCACAAATTTATTATATGTATATAATTGAAAATTAATTATTCTTACAATATTTGAATTTAAAATGTTTACTGGATCCATGTTGATTTAAACTCAAACTGTTTAAATATTAAATTTAATAAAAGTTTTATTTAATTAAACAAATGTCCAATTTTAGTATAAACATGTTATGGTTAAAATGATGAATCGACAATCATTAATAACAATTTATTAATATTATTTATTAATACGTACGTACATAGTGTCTAGGGTCAATAGGTCAATGAAAATTCATATGTTTTTATAATCAATCGATCTAAGATGTATCAAGATTTAATGTGAAATACAATAATTAAATTATTTTAGCTTTATTTAACAATGCAATGCATGCAATGCATTTTTCGATTATCTTTCACACAGATTTATACATTATGCTTTGATAAGGTAACATAGGCCCTTGTGCACTCGATGATTTTGAATCTAGTAGTAGTATGGCTGTAGATTTCGAGGTTTCAAGTCCCGGGTCAGGCTAATTAAGGAAATTTCAATAATAGCCTAATAATTTGCAGTGTTTCACCGTCCTGCCTCGGAGAACACAGTCGTAGTCTCACTAGTCATGTCGAGTTGTAATCCTACCGGAGTATGAAAGTGACAGCAATAGACTGCACTTTTGTCTGCTCACACAATACTTATATTATGCGCTATTAAATCTCAGTCTCTCTTGTCTCTGTTGGCAGTAGTGTCAGGAACTTTAGAATTATATAAGTAGTTCGATTTTCATTTTCCATATAAAGACTTATTTATCTATACTTCTATACTAATATTATTAATGCGAAAGTTTGCGAGGATGTATGGATGTCTGGATGTCTAGATGTATGGATGTTTGTTACTCTCTCACGCAAAAACTACTGAATGAATTTTAATGAAACTTTACAATAATATAGTTAATACATCAGATTAACACATAAGCTACTTTTTATTCCGGAAAAATGTACGGTCTTCTTAGGATAAATTCGTTTTAGATTTTCTAGAGGCGAACCCAAGCGAAGCGAGAATAAGCCGCTCATGTAAATAATTAAGCTAAGTTCATTTTAATGTTTTCGGTAATTTATTAGCACCTTCCATATAAAAGTCGGATGGTAAGCTGTTTTGAATAACAACAAAAAAGTTAGACGACTAATTAGTAAATAGCTTCATCAAAATGTTTTGTAAAACAAATTATGGTTTCCTATTACTTAAAAAACACTTTAATTATTTTTTATTTATTTTTATCATAAACTAACAATCACACACACACTTACAAATTTTATATTTATATGTGTTGTTTAAATCGGATCTATAACTTTCTGTTTTAATTTGTATACATTTTATCCTCTTTCCTGACTTGTAACTCAAATGACACACTTGTATCTATTGCTCACATAGTGAAAAAGTCATAGAAATTGAGTCCACCAGTTTTTTATTGAAGCACCAATAATATAATGAACCAATAAAACACTCAGATATTGTATTCAGCCCTTTTTAACGTCCCACTGCTGGGCACGGGCCTCCCTTCAAGACGAGGGGGATCAGGCCATAGTCCACCACGCTGGTCAAGTGCGGGTTGGCGGACTTTACATATCTTTCGATAACTTGCTAGGTTCTCTCAGACATGAAGGTTTCCTCACGATGTTTTCCTTCACCGTAAGGCAAGTGGTAATCAAGTTAGAAAATGATTCGCACAGATATAAAAATTTATATTATAATTAAATAGATTTATTATCTCAATTACAAAAAAATCAATAAACACTTTCGGTGTTGAAATCGGTTGAATATAATTTAAACTTGTCCGACCGGTTTCTTTATATCTTTATTTGGATTTATTTATTAATATTATTATATTTATTTACATTTTTCGCATGAAAAAAAATATATCATCCAAATTTTCAGCTTCCCAGCACCTCTTAAGATTATCATGATTTATTTTAAGAAATACATATATACTTTGCTAGCAAGCTCTGTGGCAGGACAACGTTTACCTACAAGACCGCAGGTTGACTATATATTTTTATATCGTGTTGTATTGTAGTATTGAAATAAATAACTAGTTTGTTTCCCCAAAATTGTGGCTCCGTATTTTATTGTTTTCCAAATCGTTTTGCCTCATCCTGTGAATATTTGATGGATGAAAGCTGTTTCCGCTACCATAATACATTTATAAGTCATCATATTATTGTATTTCTTATTTTCTCTATTAATAGTTACAATAATGTATGAAATCAATTTTTTCTTTTGTCCATTATATAAGTTACAGTTGTACCTATACAAATATTATAAAGAGGTAAAGTTTGTGAGTTTGTGACGTTCTAGGGGCTAATCTCTGGATCTACTGAACCGATTTAGATAAAATTTAGTAAGAAGATAGTTTGAGGCCCTGGAAAGGACATAGGATACTTTTTATCCCGATCATCCGAATATCATCCCTTAAGGAAGTGAAAATGGGGATGAAAGTTTTTATGGGGTAATCAAGCTAGCTAATTAAATATAAATTAGCACAATATAATATAAACGGTAATGTGCCAGGTTTACTCTACTCATAGCAATCATAATTACCAATTTACGATTCAATAACAATTCATCTTATTTTAGCTTTCAGCATAGCTTGGTAAAAAAATAATATAGCCTGATTCCTCAATCGAGTAATGAAAGCTCCGTTAAAATCAATTCACTCTTCTGGCCCTAAGCGCGCCTACAGACTACCAGGCATTTTCTTATGGTTTATTTTCTTTTTTTCATGCATAATTCTGAATCAAGATAAATATTTTAAAATTACAGATAAATATTAAGAACATTTTGTTAGTAACGCAATGCTAACTTTTTATGTACCTAGCTAAATTGAGTACCGTATGTACGCACCTACTTAGTGTCTTTGAACAACCTCATATTAGTCATACAAATTAATAAGAAATCATTTGGACACCACCAGTAGATTTTGGCATGCAATTTGGCAAGTTAAATATGTGAAGAGAACAATCGTACCAATATTTGTTCTACTCAAACCCTATTCTTGTGCTTACTATGGATTGGATGTGCCAATTTTCCTATATAACTACAGTATTAAGATTTAATTATGATTATAATTTCTTAACATTATTATAAATACACTAATAGTAATTGCTTAGTGCCAACTACTCGTAACTATTTGCCGCTAGTTGCTACTAAAGTTCTTAATTAAACCCCCAATTTTTTTTAATGAGATCCAGTACTTAGGCTCGGCTTGAAAAAAATCCGAAGAAGCATAAATAACTTACATCATTTAAAACACCTTTGTAGCCCATTGGTAGCACTCACTCGAAAAACCAAGTCGAGCAAGTTCGATCTTTGTTTCGTACCTAAGTTTTTCCATTTAAATAATTTTTAAGATGATTACAACTTGTTTAAACTTGCACAACATATGCTGCGAAAATATGTGTCCATCTCCTAAGGTTCACTAACATTAGCTATTAAAAACTAGCTATTTTTACCAATTAAAAACTTATTTAAAGCGCATCCGAGCGAAACAAGGACAAGTCGTTAGTTGTATAATAAAATACTTCTTTTAAGAATTAGTTTCTAAGAATTTTTTTATATTCCTTCAAGGCGTAGACATGTATTAAATCATACATTATAATAATGTATATGTCTAAATAACAACACATAAACTGTTGAGTATAGGCCTCCCCTTTATCATTACGCTAGCCAAATGCGGGTAGGCGGATTTCAGGCGTGTTTCGGAAATTAGTTGGAGCTCTCTCAAACATGCAGGTTTTCCTGATTCCTAACAACGTTTTAATTTATCGAGAATCGCAAGTAAATCATAAAGACGCAAAACCCTGGAATTGAACCCACTTTACATTTTCAAAGCGAGCGGTCTCAAAATGGGCTACCGCTACTTATTAATTTTATTTTATATTTTCCCTAAATTAATTTTCGCCATATCCTCGCTATGACAACACCCCCACGTACAGTTCAAACTCTTTATGACAGTGTAAATATTTACACTAGTGAAACAGGGTCAGTGGGAGGCTAATTAGAGGCATCTTTAGGCAAACTTAATGAATAGAGCGTGTTTCATTACCAGCCACTGCCTGGGGGCTTTGTCGATATTTGGACTTGAAAGTGTTATTGTTGGTTTTCCCGCATTTTATTTGTAAGAAATACTTTAAAAAAATAATTGGTTTTGGTTATTTTGCAGTTTCATTTTTATTTGGCGAGAAATATCATAGCTCTTTTGATTTAATTGTTGATTTAGTAAGAAATTTCGCTTCATTCAGAATTTTACATTAAGATTTTTGTATGGAAATCTATATATATAAAACAAAGTCGTGTTAGTTACACCATTTATAACTCAAGAACGGCTGAATTAATTTTTAAGATATTTATTTTTTTTAATTTCTCTTAGTCCGGAATAGGATAATAAGTATTAAAATTTAAAAAATCACAAATATAAAAAAAAAAAATATTAAAATTCATATGACTAACGCTGGGCAATAAATATTTTAAATATCTACGTAAAACGTACCTAGCGACGAACCCGAGCGAAGCAAGGGTGAGCCGCTAGTGTTCTATATTTTAAACTAAAGTTTAAAATAAAGAACATTTGTTTACACATTTAACACACTAAACTTAAGGCAAAAATACTCCAACACATAAAACGATCCCTTAGTTAAAATATAGCGAAGCTTAAATATTTCGGGCTCAATCATAATTTTGTTAATTTTCGCTTTTTAAGGGTTTTTAAGGGCCCTTTCATGTGTCGAAAATTTTATCATACAAGTTTATGTAGAATAAATTCTAGAACACTATTTGAGATGCTTCCAAAAAATTTAAATAATTAAGTATTAAGTTCCTAAAAGTTTTTGTTTCTTAAAACTTAATTATTTTATAATAATGTATTTTCTTAAAAATATTGACATTTTTTTAATTCTTATATAAGGAAACTATCCAAAAAACTGTTTAAAAAATTAAAATTTAATTTTTACTAAATGCAAAACGTGATTTTATGTATACATAATAGTAAAATACGTTCGTCCTTATTTTATCTAATAATAAAAATTATTATTTGCTAGCAGAATCATAAATTGACTCGAACAGATGAATTTTAATTAAGAATTGAATGGTCTAAAATGTTCTCGACAATGCAGGTTTAATTAACATTATAGCAAACCATACATTGTAATATATTAAAACACTTTAATTTGTGAAATATATTATTATATACTATAATTTATGAATATTTCACTGAAATGGAATCTGTCAAGCTTGAGGAGTCCGATTGGATGGATACCACCCCGTTATCCTATTTTTCCGGCCAAGCAACAATGATTGCATTGCTGTGCTCCGGTTTGAAGGATAAGGTAGCCAGCGCAATTACAGGCAAGGGGCATATCATCTTATAATAAAACCTAACTGCTTTCCATCAGGTAGGCTGTCTGCTTGTTTATCACTGAACACTATAAAAAAAGATTTAATTACAAATTGTCTGTGAAGTATGCATAATAGTGTTGCATTTCTTCGCTGGCTCGAAGAACCAGTTTTCAAAAAATTAACCCCTGTCACATGTAGGAGGGATAATATAAGGTGTAATTGCGGATTACTTCATACAATTTAAAAAAAAACCACAAAATTCGTAATTTTAATCTAAGAAAATTAAATCGATATTAACTACAACTGTTATATCGATTTGGAACAATAAGTATGTGCTATCTGGATGACAAATCAGTAGTTTTAATACTCATCCAAGTAAAGTGGTCTTCGATCAACAATACTAAGTACTGTTGATCGAAGATAGTGGTGGATTTAGAAAGTTTTGAACAGTACCACAATTTATTTTTATTTAAGAGCTTTGTTAAGACGACCATGTTCACATACAAAATGTCTTAAATTAACTAGATATAATAAAGCTTTATTTAATCTATACATGCTTATTTATAGTTATGAATTACAATTACTTTTATTTATTTAATGATGATGTTCTCCCGACCGATTCCGGCCACGGCGGCCAATCTCATTGAGACTAGCCAACTGCGCAGGAGATATTATAGTGCACAAGTGAACGCGCAGACACAAATGCACTCTCTATTCCTGTCACTCTCATACTCCAGTGGGACGACTACTCGACACGACCGGTGAGAGTTAAGGCGCAGGACCGACGGCTTTACGTGCTCTCCGAGGCACGGGGGTGAAACACCGCCAACTTCCCAACTCCGGGCTGTTACTGAGGCTTACTATACAGAAGGACTCAATAACTAAACTTGGCCCGACCCGGGACTCGAACCCAGGACCTCAGGATGTGCAGCCGTACATGCTAGCCACTACACCACCGAGGCAGTTATTGCCTAGTAACAGCCCGGAGTTGGGAAGTTGGCGGTGTTTCACCCCCGTGCCTCGGAGAGCACGTAAAGCCGTCGGTCCTGCGCCTTAACTCTCACCGGTCGTGTCGAGTACTCGTCCCACCGGAGTATGAGAGTGACAGGAATAGAGAGTGCACTTGTGTCTGCGCGTACACTTGTGCACTATAATATCTCCTGCGCAGTTGGCTAGTCTCAATGAGATTGGCCGCCGTGGCCGGAATCGGTCAGGAGAACATCACATTTATTTAATAATTAGGCAGTGGTAGCCCAATGGTAACGCGCTCACTTGGGAAACCGAGTGAAGCGGGTTCAAATCCCGGGTCTCGCACCTCTGATATTTTCATGTGCGAATCATTTCTAACATGATTACCACTTGCCTTACGGTGAAGGAAAACATCGTGAGGAAACCTGCATGTCTGAGAAAACTTAGCAAGTTTTCGAAAGACATGTGAAGTCCGCCAATCCGCACTTGGCCAGCGTGGTGGACTATGGCCTGATTCCCCTCGTATTGAAGGGAGGCCCGTGCCCAGCATTGGGACGTTAAAAAGGGCTGAATACAACACACAATACATTTAATAATTTAACATTGTATTTTAACATATTATAATTACAACTTATTTGATTATATTTAGTTTAATTCCAAATGTTGGTTAGTGATTATTTATCATGTGACTTATATTTTTATAATTTTTTTCTTATTATTTTAAATAATTATTTTGTACTTTGAAATTAAGTTATTTTAAAATTCTTTAACATTGCTTGCTGCAATAGCCTAATTAATTACATTATTTTGACTTATTGTTAGGTTATGAGTAATATATAAGTCACTGGTTTTAATTAATTAGTTAATAATAAATTACCTTTAACAAATAGATAACTAGATATACGGTTATTAAAATTATTAGTACCATACATTACAGTTGGTCAAAAGCGAGCTTTTCTAACTATAATTTTATATAATACACACGTTTAATCAGCGAGCCTATTTATCGTATAGGATAGTGCTAATAAACAACATTTTGCTGTATTTACATTAAATATAGGATGTTCTTCAATATTGCTAATGACAAGGGAAGCACCATACCATTGTGAATTACAGTGAAGCTTATGTCGGTTCTAGTTACGCCATGCGTTTAACGCACTATGCTTTTATATTTGTAAAGGATACAATTAGTATAATTACTAGGACAATAGAACAAACAATATTTTGAAATACTGCTTGGTAAAAAGAGTTCTTGAAAAGATTCTTCCGCTGTTATGATTGAAAACTCTCCGTACTTTATTAATAAAATCGATAGTAATTTTATTATTTTAAATATTACACTTTTATATTTTTATTACACAACATAATATATGTTGTCCAATGAAAATATAATCATTCATTGACCGTCCCTGAATATTGTGCCATATTATGTCATTTAGGTACTACCTTCTATGTAGAAGTTCACTGGTTCGATATCCGCACACGTTAAAAGTTACATATTACTTCGGCCCATAATAAGCAGTAATAAAATTATTATACTTTCCTTTTACCCATTCCTATATCTTATGCATCGATCAAAAAAATACTAAATACACAATCAGCGACAAAAAATGTACTCAATGAAAGAGCGCACATTTGAACATTTGAACGTGATAACAACATTTTGTGAAAACAACTTTAAGCATTGCATTTAAGGTTCAATTTACATTGTTGTATATTTATTTCAACTAGAATAATTACCTAAACACAACTGGTGACAGTTTTAAGAGAACTTTTGCATGGGATTGTGTATCTAGTACTTTTTTGATTGATGATATTATGTATACATTTAACTTATTTCCAGTAACAATCAAATGGCGCCATCGTATCTGCATTACTATATTAAGACGTTAGGTACGATTTTTTTTTTAATCTATAAACTTTTTTCCAGTCAAAACACTATAAAAAGTCGTCTGTGATCGTGAAAAAAAACTATGATCAACAGCTATGAACAAAAAATAAAACTGTATTGAATTTAAAATTAAAAGTGACACGGGTTTGACATGTGCTCTGTCGTCATCACATCACGATGTACACAATATATGCAGGTACATTTGTACGGTAGGTACAGTCAGTATTATGTAGGTGAGTTTAAATAATTTAATGATGTTGTTATTGATTATTTAATAAAAAAAATATTTTACGTCATTTTCAGTAAACTTAAAAGATAAAAATAAAATTACAGTATTTTATAATTAAAATTTCGTTATAATATCTCAGGTATCCATTTAACTTTATAAATATAGCTATTTATGAAGTTGTACGAGTGTCTGGTACTTTATCGTGTGAAAGTTTTTAAACGAATTTGGATCAAACTTGGCATAAATAGACCACGTACTGGCCGACAATACCTTTAATAACTTTGTCAAAGTTAATTTCGAGATATTTGAAGTTTTGTCTTACTACTACGTCAAAATTACTACTTGTTTTGACGTTGTTACGATTAAAATGCTTATAGTATCTCCGGATTCATAAGACTTAGAGGTTTATAAATAAGACTATCAAGTAGCATTTTTTTGCTAATTCCGTATCTGCATTTAAGTCATTTTTGACCAAATTGTTAGTTACGGCCTTCTTTCTTATGACGACAGTATTGTAACTTTGACGTCATAAAGCAACAATTTAGTTCTAAGCTATACATTAGCGAAGTAAATTGTGCCCAAATGGCTCGCCTATAAGCCAAAGAACATAGATCATTCAACTTACCAATACATGGCACATAAAAGATGAAAGAAAAGACTAAACACGGGGACGGAACCGGAAGCAGAAGCAAGTTTATTACAAAGATGAATTCAGGTTATAATTATTCTTAAATTTTTCTCTTATCAGTGCAAGTTTAAATCAAGTTTTTTTACATAAATTGCTCTAATTAATCGTTTGTGAATAATTCGTTAAAGATACTGTCAGATATAAAAAAAACATTTTGAAACAAGCTTGTAGCTTGTAAACAGTGGTATGTATCCCAGGCTGATACAGGCTAATGATAACAGGCTTGCTTGGAAACCCAAGTGGAACAGACAGACAGACAAAAATTCTAAAAACTATAGATTCGGCCTCTGTATCGATAATAATGACTATTTCAATAAGATTTTCCAAAAAATATTTAATTAACAGGTTTGACTCAGAATTTTATTATATGCATAGATAATTTATCACTTGCCTTATGTTGAAGGAAAACATCGTGAAGAAATCTGCATGTCTAGGTGAACTGAATTAGTTTCCGAAAAAAAAATGATAATTCTGTGAACACGCCTTTGGTCAACGTGGTGGACTATAGCCTGATTCCCTTCACTTTGACCTCAGAGTCCCGTGCCCAGCCTTGGAACGTTAAAAGTACTGAATTATTATTGTTGTAGCTTGTTACTTAGCTAGCAATGATAATTTAGCAATTGTTAATTTTTTGTATAATATTTATTTATTTTATATTACAAATGTACATATGAAAATTTGCGTAGGTATATTGTTTTAATATAAAAATGTTACATAATCCACGCAAATGTTTTCAAAATAACCCAATAGGTGTATGAATACCACAAAGCAAAGTGTTGCAATAAAAAAGCCATTAATCGCGCATTCACATTTAATAGAATAACGACAACTATGCTTCATATGAAAATGTTAAAAGTGAAATAAAAAATGTAATTTTACTAAATATAAGAATATATATAGGTATATCTCTCTTTAAGAACACGTGAAACTACCATATTCTCTACTTTCCATGTAAAGTAAAACTAAAGTCCAGATATGAGTATATTTTACAAGTGACTTGTGACAATTAGCTCAGCCTTTAAACACGTTTTGGCCTGTTTTATTATTTGATGTATTACTATAGATTTATCGCTGTTATCAAAACTTTATCACTATGTTAGCGTTTTGCTCACGGCTTTTTGTTAAACTACTACGCTCTCGTAGGTCCTTTTTAACGTTGAAAAATGTATCTGTGGGTACCATCTGCGGTGATTATATGGAATTCTCTGGCTATAAAAGCCAGTACTACCCACTAAAACCCAACAGAACCTCCCCCGTCTTAATTGAGCGTCGCAGGATTGCTTACGCTCTCGACCACGATACCCTGACCGCTGACCTGCCGTGGCAGATCACAGCAACCATAGGGTTGCTCCCACAGTGATGTAAAATAACCTTTCTCAATAAATGGGATTTAAAACGCAAATAAGTTTTTTGAATAGGAACGTTGAGTTTGAGTTTGAGTAGGTCCAGAGTTTAGGGCGTTGAAACAAACAAATTTTTCAACTTTATATATTATTAGTATAACATGTTGATACGAGTATTATTTACTTTAGTACACATGAAAATCAAAACACCATAGATAAGTATTTAATGATAAGACGACTGACTGGACGGACAAACAGTATTTTACGACTTTTATATAATTTAGTTTAATTTCGTGACAAATTGTTTGGTTATACGTAATTGTACTGTAATGCCTTGTATTCAGCCCTTTTTTTTAACGTCCCACTGCTGGGCACGGGCCTCCCATCTCACTGCTGGGCACGGGCCTCCCTTCAATACGAGGAGGGATCAGGCCATAGTTCACCACTCTAGCCAAGTGCGGATTGGCGGACTTCACATGTCTCTTGAAAACTTGCTAGGTTCTCTCAGACATACAGTTTCCTCACGATGTTTTCCTTCACCGTAAGGCAAATGTTAATCATATTAGAAATGATTCGCACCTGAAAATATCAGAAGTGCGAGACCCTGGTTTTGAACCCGCTTCACTCGGTTTCCCAAGCAAGCGCGTTACCGTTGGGCTACCACTGCCTTGTGATGCATTGGCAAGAAGTAAATAACATACTGAAGTGTAGATGTAGATAAGAATGTGTAACTTGATAATTTGTTTACCTGTTAGCCGGTGTATTGATCGCATTATTTAAATGCTACATAGTTGCTTTGCTCGAGAGGTTTATATTGGTGCATGCAATCATGAGAGGCGAGTTTGTGCAATATTTAAGCTTAAATCTAAACATTTACCTACTTACTGTTGGAATAATAGTAGGAATGCAGTGACTGGTTGACTTAATCAAGATGACATTCTACAATCGTTCAATGTCTAGATTTTTTACATTCTATAACATAACATATTTAGACCACGATTAAATATATTCATACGTATTTATTTACAATTTAAGATAAAAAGTAACATATTATACTAAAACACACACGGACTCATTAAATATCTCCTCCTTTTTTGAACTGGTCTATATTTTCATTATGTATTCACTAGATTTTTCATACGGCTTAGAATGGTATATTAGCATTTAGTACTCAGTAACCAGACGATTGCGACATCCTCTTTACATATGGCCGCATTATATGGAAATTTCAAGAAAGTTCAAGTTTACAAAACAAATTACAATCTATGTTTAAACTCAATATTATCCTACTGGCATACATGGAGTAGGCTAGAACGAAGTGAGGTTCTGGTCTTCAGTACACTATCTGGCCAAAAGACTTATAAAACTTCTATTCTATATCTTGGAGTAGGACCTTTTTTTCTTGAAAAAAAAGAATGCGATCATCAAACGAAATTTTCCCAGCAAAGAGCCTATATACTTTTAGACTAAATCTTCTATGGATCTACATTACAGAAATTGACAGAAAAATCTATACTAATATTATAAAGCTGAAGAGTTTGTTTGTTTCTTTGTTTGTTTGTTTGTTTGTTTGGTTGTTGAACGAGCTAATCTCAGGAACTATTGATCCGATTTGAAAAATTCTTTTTGCATTGGATAGCCCGTTAACTGACGAAGGCTATAAGGCTATATATCATCCCGGAAAAATGTACAGTTCCCGTGGGATAAATTTATTTTTGCCTAGGGACGAATCCGAAGCGAAGCGAGGGTGAGTCGCTAGTATTTAGTAATACCGCTCCACTCTCTTGATTGCAAATATACTGCTTGCAGTACTACTTTCTTTTCGAAATATTCATTGGCTACACCATCCATAGAGCTACTTATATTGTTTGCAGGTGAGTGAGCCTATCTATACTTATATTATAAAGAGGAAAAAATTTGTTTGTACCGTATAAGCTGCGAAACTACTGAACCGATTTAGATAAATTTTAGTATAAAGATACATTTGAGATTATGGGAAGGACATAGAATAGGTTTTTTCCGGAAATCATCCCTTCAGGGGGAAAAAATGGGGATGAAATTTATATGGGGAAGCAACCTAAGGACGAACCCGAGCGATAGATAGATAGATAGCTGATGTAATAAGGAGTAATAAGTTACTCCTTTTATTTAAGAAAAAAAATAGGATCCCACGAAAAAAAATTTGAAATGTGGTTATATTGATCTCATTACAATTATCATGATTATATAAATATTTCATAATCGAAAGGGCATTATCGCTTAACAAATAAGTATAATCATTTTGAAACTTGTTCATTCAGGATACTACTAGCTGTAACATAGAAACTAAGTATGCTATAAAATTAAATAGAATAGTGCAATTAAGTACCTACTGATATGTAACTGTTGACATAAATTTTATTTATGGCAAGTTCATATTATAAAACTACATACTCGCACCTGCGGCATTTGACTTCACTCGGGTTCTTATTTTTAATTAGTTCATTTTTACCAATAATTCCCCCTGTATCTGAGAATGGAATAAGTCTAAAGCATCTTTAGATTTTCTGGGACGATAAAATAAAACTTAGCCGTTTCATATAATTAATTTTGGACTTTTTTTTTAAATAATAAATATATATATAACATAAAAACACCTCGTGT
Source organism: Argynnis bischoffii washingtonia (assembly GCA_033884665.1). Lineage (NCBI taxonomy): Eukaryota > Metazoa > Arthropoda > Insecta > Lepidoptera > Nymphalidae > Argynnis > Argynnis bischoffii. The sequence goes on along the minus strand of CM066625.1, from coordinate 9,826,267 downwards.
AACTTATGGCCAAATGGGTAAAACATCAATACCTACTATTGAAGTTCTTTAAACAACTGGTGACTCCCGGGCTGGTTACTATTTTGCTCAACATATAAGTATTATTATATTCAACGTATATTAAAAAGATAATGTTGCCAGTCTTGTAGGTGTCTAGCTCTTGCGTGGGGACACGCTTGATGGTATTTATTATTTATATTTGCCTTTCATTTGCCATATTGTCTTATATAAATACATAATGTAGTATAAATATACCTTTATAATGGATATAAATTATAATTAATTAAAAATAATAATTTATCAGTAAATATTTCCTAGAGTTCTCAATAGTTTAAACAATCAGTGCACCTTTTGTTAATGATGCATGCACACAAAAGGTACGGAAATCAAATAAATTATCATGTTTGTAAACAGAGTACACAAACAATACGTCACAATAAGTCGTATAAACTGTGTGAACGTTTACTAACAATGTAGTGTGTATACATGAATGCGCATATTTATAGAAACGCTATTTCTACTATGAGCTCTATTAATAACGTCACGTTACTACTGCGACTAGCGTAAAAATTGCCAATTCGTCACCCACTTCATATATGTAGATATCGTTTAATGTGGCACATTCTTACGTACTCACTAGCGAGTGAAGTCATTTTACGGTGTTTTTACAGTAGAGGCATTTGAAGATAATGTAAATAAAATAGATACACATACATATATAATACGCAAAAGTAAATTGTTTTTTATTCAATCACTTTATAACATGATATTACAACTAGGTAGCAGTACTGTAGGCAGTGGTAGCCCAGTGGTAACGCACTCGCTTGGGAAACCGAGTGAAGCGGGTTCAAATCCCAGGTCTCACACCTCTGATATTTTCGTGTGCTAATCATTTCTAACATGATTACCACTTACGGTAAACAAAACACCGTGAGGAAACCTGCATGTCAGAGAGAGCAAGTTTTCGAAAGACATGTGCAGTCCGCCAACTCGCACTTGACTAGCGTGGTGGACTATGGCCTGATTCATATTGAAGGGAGACCCGTGCCCAGCAGTGGGACGGACAAAAGGATGAATACATTACAACTATGCATATATCAATCAGATACATTGGTAATGTTTTTCACCTTTTTTGAACAAGCAATATCGTCCGCTTAAACAGGAAAGCATATGTATAATAAAAAAAAAACCCAAGTGGAGTAAAAAATTAGGCCAGTTTGACAAAGTCGCTCAGGACCTAACGTCTGATGTATTTTTAATTAGATTTTTAACCAACTTCAAACAATTCGAGGTGCCTACTCAATTTATGTGCATTTTGTGTGAGTAACTTGCGCATTATCATCAACAGTTCAGAATCGATTTTCAATATGTTTTTTAATGAATAAGTTATACTTCAAGGGCAGTATAAGTTGATAAAAAAACTACCCTAAAGTACTTTTAAGTGATTTTAAATTGGACATATGTACCTTTTAAAAATATTTTTTGTTATCTAATTCTGAGATACATCCGTATTAAGATTATAAACGTGAAAGTGTGTGAGTTTGTTACTCTTTCACGCCAGAACAGCTGAACGGATCTGAATGAAATATGGCACAGAGATAGATTATAGTCTGGAATACCACATAGGCTAATTTTTATCTCGGAAAATGTACAGTTCCAGTGGGATAGGTTTGTTTTTTTTCCTATAGGAGGAACCGAGCGAAGCAAGGGTGAGCCGCTAGTAATATATATGTATAGAGTACTGCTCATGCACGAAATCTAGTTCAAAAACTACTAAAATTTAACTTATTTTGTAACAGAAATTAGTTGTGTTTTATGAAACAGCGGATCGACGTAATTTCTTGTTATATATGCAATTAAGAGACGTACTGGGAGACTGTGGGTTGCTCCTGATTCTTTTCTGATAGCAGAGTGGACCGTAACAGCAACCCCCTGGTTCTTAAAGAAGGAGGGAGAAGGTCTGCCTCGGTAGAACAGTCGTCGGGGCGTCGTGGCTGAGCGCGAAAGTAATCCTGTGGCGCACCACGAATCTATTGTACAGGTGGTATCCGTAAATACATTCTCCGTTAAAAAGACGTACTTGACAAAGCCAAAATAGGTCACTTACTACTGTATGAATTCTATTTGGTTTCAAACCTATTTATTTTCTCTAACTATTTGTATTCAGCCCTTTTCATGTCCCACTGCTGGGCACGGGCCTCCCTTCAATACAAGGGGAATCAAGCCATAGTCCACCACGCTGGCCAAGTGCGGATTGGCGGACTTCACATGTCTTTCGAAAACTTGCTAGGTTTCCTCAGACATGCAGGTTTCCTCACGATGTTTTCCTTCACCGTAAGGCAAGTGGTAATCATGATAGAAATGATTCGCACATGAAAATATCAGAGGTGCGAGACCCGGGATTTGAACCCGCTTCACTCGGTTTCCCAAGCGAGCGCGTTGCCACTGGGCTACCACTGCCTTCTAACTATTTAATATAGTTATTTTACTTTACATAATGATAATAATATAGTATTAATACATAATATAAATGTATTACAAGCAATTATAACAAATAAAGCATGCAATTAAATGACTCATTGCACGGTCTTCTACAATGAATAATACACTGTCATCAGTAGGAATCAGGTCTCTGCATAATAAGATAGAATTAAAGTCAAGGTTACTTGGATGTATTTTATTGCTACTATAGAAAATAATATTAAGATCAATACACTAAGTAATACTTTAAGTATGTTAACTTAATTTATTTGTCCAGCGTCATGTTTAGGAAAAATTTAAAGCAAGTGGATGGCAATAATCTACTTTTCATCCATATTCATCAAATAGTCCCCAAAGGACACTGATTTATTTTCTAGATTTTTCTATGCATATAGATACATGGGTAATTCCACAGGGAAGTTATTAGTAAATTCTCTATCGACACTCATTTATCGCAAGAAAATAACAGTGATAAAGAATAAAGGTAATTTTGCAATTTTAAATCTTCTCAAAAATGAAAAATTTTTTCACTGTGTAGTTTTAATTCCACTAGAGTGTATAGTAAAATGTACCGTCACTGGAAATTATTTCCATAAGTTATGGGATTGTGAAGTTCCCAAAAAATGATAAAATTTGGCATTTCGGAACATATTGACGCCCACGTTGGAAATATGAGGTGAGACGATGCATAGAAATAATGAAAAACATCAACTTTCATAGCGAAAATAACACTAGCGGTGACCATATAAAATATTTCATAGCAGAAAATTTTTGTCCAAATTTGACAACAGCCCCTAAAACTGGGCAAACTGGGAAAGGTGATCCTTTAAATTGACAACTTTTTTATTTATAAACCGATGGAAATAAAACAAATGTTAAGTCAACTTAACCACAATACATTTACGCACCCAAATCGCGTTTCTAAGATTAGCGCGCACAAACGCACAGACAGTCAAAAATTCTAATAATCATCGTTTTGGGATATATGGTGTTAATAAAGACCCCCAATAATAGTTTATCTCAAATATTTTGTACCATGTACAGACATACACTTTTATCATATGTATAGATTAATTGTACACGACAAACATAAAAAAGTATAAAGCCTCACATATTGCTAAACCGAAAGCAAAGTGGAAGATCTCTTGATCTCTATGCACATAAATGATGCCTTTGTTGTAGAGTGGAATTGGGAAGCATGAAGTTCATAGCAGTGGCAAGGACAAATCCGGTATATTTTCATTAACATACAAGCATATGATCCGTAAAGGTTATCGTCAAAATACACGCCACATCAATTCGACTGCGGTACCTAATTTATTATTCAAATGTGTCATTTAAACAAACCAATTACATTATATTACCACATCTAATTAAAATTGTTTCATTATATGTATAAAGTTGTAGCATTAATAAGTAAATAATGTGCTATGTTTATATTATTTCTTATTTCTTATATCACAACTAGCGACTCACCCTCGTTCCGCTTGGGTTCGTCCCTGGTTATGTTTTAACGTTTAGTATAGATTTCTCTGAGATATTTTCCCGCAGTAAAAAGTATCCCATATGTTGTTCCGGATAGCAGCTATCGTCATACCAAATTTCATTAAAACTTGCCCAGTGGTTTTCTCGTGATACGTTCCCAGGCAGACAGAAAAAAAATCTAAAAACTATAGATTCGGCCTCCGTATCGGTAATAATGACTATTTCAATAGGATTTTCCAAAAAAATATTTAACGTACAGATTAGACTCATTCATTTGTATAGATTATTAGGTTAAGTATTTTTTAAATAGAATCTATCATAAAAAATCAAATAGATACAAATATTATAATATTTGAAATAAAAATTACAATGTCAAAGGCAATCACTGAACACATTTCGATCCAATCAGCATCTGTAATTTACAAAATATGTATCATTTGGGTTCTTGCCTTTTGAGGCAAGAACTGTATAGGTATTAAAAAAATGTAGGTATACTTTTTTCTTACAATGAGGACATCAGGAGAAATAGAAGAGAAAGCAATAGACGACAAGACGTCAGGAAGGATAAATCACCTAGTCAAGTGTGCATCTTTATTAATATAACTAGACTAGTGACTTACCCTCGCTTCGCTCGGGTGCGTCCCTAGGTTACTACAGTTAAATAGGAAGACCTTTTTAAGAGGAATAATTCTGTAATACATTGTTTTCATATAGTTTACGCGGCGCACGCCAATATAGCTCCCTGACGGCATGATTTTTTCCGAAATCTTCAGCAATCATCATCCTATTTTAGCTAATTTACACAAAACCTTGAATTATACACCTAACTAAACCTTCCTCATGAATCACTCCATCTATTGATGAAAACTGTACTGTAAAGTTAAATACATATGTTTATTCAAAACCACTGGAATATGTAGAAAATTAATTATATAATGGAGGCAAGTATGGAACTAACACTGAATTTTACTAACTAAGCGATACCCTCGTTATACAAATGGTTATTGTACAGAATAATAAAATTTATTATAACGGCTTTTCATAAAAGAATTAAAGAATATCTTTAAATAAAAAAGTCTCAAAGCCTTAGAAAATAAAATGGTCTGGGAATTTACTGAATCTCGACAAAGACCGGTTTCCTTGTACATCTAGTACGCCCTGAGAATTCTACGTATAGTATTGAATTCTTTGACTTTTCCACCTTTTGTGGCTCACTTGAAAAAACTTATTATTCGGTTTTTAATGGATTTAACTCTTTTGTACATTCACTTAAATTTATTGAGGCCAAGACCCTAGCGTGATTTTCATAATAGTTATACGTCTATTGTTGAAATGACGTTATTATTAATATGCTTTAATAAGTGTTGAAATAATATTATATCTAATTACAAGCAAAATTAGAAAACCTATATTTGATTAGTTTACCTGCTAGAGATGGATGGATATTTTATGTAGCCACTATGAAGAAAAGGACGATAAATAGAAGTTGTCTGTACGAGTAACTTAATCGTTTATTGCAGAAGCGTGTGGTTGGCGGTAAACATTAATTTGCCAATGTTATGCTAGTAAAGCGGAAAAATCGATTTAATAGATAAAAGTAAATACGTCAGACATACATGAGTATGTATAAAATATCCCACGGGTACCGGGATTTGTTCGGGATAAAAAATAACATTTGTGCTAATCACACTATAATCTATCTCTGTGCCAAATTTAATCCGGACCCGTTCAGCAGTTCTGGTGTGAAAGAGAAACATAATAAACATCCAATCCATCCTCAGAAACATTCAGATTTATAATATTAGTATGGATACCTATAATATGGTACCTTCTTTAATACAATTTATCAAATGTAATATTAAATAATATGTTAAAACCCTCAATTACTTTTAAAAATAAAACAAAACTTTTTGGTTTAGATAACCTATATTGGGTAATGTTATAACATAAGGTATATCAACTAAAATACTCTTTTTGTACATTATTATCTACATAGAAAAAAAAGAATATTCATATAAATATAAACATAGAATGGCACAATAGGGCCGTATCACTATGTCAGAGATTTCTTCCAGGCAATCATTTATTAAGATAAAGGTATAATTGCCCATCTGTCTCTTTAACTGTGACATTCGATGGACAGATTTTAATAAGACGTATGTATGTACGGGACCCTTTGATGCTTAGTACGGAATATACATATATGTATACATACATATGTACATAGGTATGATTAGTTTCGTATCGTATCGATTTACGTTTCGTTTCGTATCGATGAAATTCAGATAACTGGGGTCTTGGTTAGTGGTTGTAGGCTAAATTAAATTGCAAGGCGGGAAAAACGAAAGACAATAGCTAGTTTTAAATAAAAAAGAATACATAATAAATCTACAGTATAACAGGGACACGTTGATGACTGAGCTGTTCGGATGAAAAAAAAAACAAAAATGAAAAAACGAACACAGGAATTGCCGCTAAACCATTTGGCTGTATTCGTACTATGAAAGGCGGAAAATTTGACGCCAAAAGCCATTTCGCCAATGCATACTCCAAAATCGTTTACTCAAGCATTTACTCACCCGTGTTCATATGTTAAAACTAGTTAAGTATCTATACATGATATTTAGGTATACCAAACCCATTTGCACTGTATACAAAATATGTAAATGAGAAAACATGATCAATATCTGATTGTATTGTTTAAAATAATATTCCTAGCTAATAACTAAGAATTATATGTAGGTATTACTGATATTACAAAAAAAATTTTTACAAAAATAATAAAACCCGCCTGCATAAAAGCTAACTAAAAAGATGAAGCAAGTTGACGAAGGAATAAAGTATTATGCAGTCGAAGACATACCCCGGGGGAGAGCCAACTCCTACCGGGCGCGTCCCCAGGTGGCGGATCGGGGAACGCCACCCGCTATGTGCAGGGCGGGTGGTACCGGAGAAATCCGGCGCGGACCAAAGCAGGACGGGGCTGCTCTCCGTTGAGGCTTCGGCTTCCGGAGTTGCGGCCACCGGGAGCGGGGCCTCTTCGGCGGTCTCGCGACCGGAGGGTGGGGACCGGTTGCGGGACTGTGAAAACAGGCCCGTAACCGGTAGAGGGGAAGGCCGCGGTGGGAGAGGAGTGCCGGTATTTCGGTGCGCCGTTCTCCCTGCCCCCCGCGGCCTTGACGGGGCTGCCACCGTCTTAGATGGCAGACGCGGTGGGGCTGCAGGGGAAGAGGAGTGTCGGTGTGTCGTTGCCGCTCTCCCTGTCCTCTGCAGCCGATTGAGGGGTGCCCACTTCGGTGGGCGGGAAGGTTTAATGGGGCTGCTCCGGGTACTTCTCTGATTTAGCAGAGTGGACTATGGAGCAGCCCCATTGGTTAGGTGGCCGTAAGGCCTGCCGCCGGGGCGTCGCGGTAGTTATGCGTAAGCGATCCCGCGGCGCCCCACTAAGGCGGAGGGGAGGGGAAAGTTGGGGTTTAGTGGGTAGTACCGGCTTTTCTAGTCGGTGAGCCCCACATAACCACCTGGGGGTACAGGTGGTATGCGTAAATGCATTCCCCAACTATAAAAAAAAAAAAAAAAAAAAAAAAAAGTCGAAGACATACACGTTTCATCCTTGTTGCGAGATGTCATACACATATTTATGTCTGTAGCAGATAAAACGTTGGACTTTTATATATTTGTCTTGTCCAAATTGTCTAAAGCGTATCGTAACATATATATAATGTTACGATACGCTTTAGACAATTCGGCCCTGTCGTTTTCTAGATTTCGTGTTTAGTCAGCGAGTAAATGACCTTTCGCTTTCATATAGATAAGAAAGTTCGGACTTGATGATTGTTTGTTTTCGTGATTGATTGTCAGTTCGAAGTTCTCTCACGTAAATAATAGAACAAAGAATCGATTTAATTTTTAAGATACTTCGTAGACGAGAAAGTAAACTAAACTGCCTTTTATCTCACAAAGTACATTAAATAATGTAAGTGCACTTACGATATTATGAAATATAATGATTCTTTGTTCAATTAGACTTATACAAGCACTTTTATATCGATAACTCAATTGTAAGAGAGTCAGTGTAATCAATTCGTGAGGAAGCTACTTTGGGCTTGGAAATTAATTCTGGTGAGAAGAACCGGTGAAAAATTCAATAGTTACTCTTTCATATATTGATTTACGATTTTTAGTATTAGTTTAGATTACTGAGTTGCTAAACGAATCAAGAGTGCATGAATACAAAATATACCTATAATACCTCGAACTGATTAAACTTGTTACCTCTGGCTTAGTAACCAAATACGTTACTACTAAATATGACATAATAGATGTGCGAAATGGAAATTATAACATCGCATTCACATATCAAAACTTGATTGAACTGTGAAAAATGTCTCTTTACTGTATACAGAAACTCTTAACCCTATTACCTACTTTATTTCTCATGTTTTATTTTGTCGTGAAAATGTCGAATATTTTTTATGTCTCTTCATTTCAATTTAGCGTTTAGAAGTTAACACAAATGCAAGGCAGCTGTTGACATGACTATGATAGAAAGGTTGGCGATTCATATCTTATTTGGGGGAAATATTTATATTATTTACTGTACATGTATTTTTTTGCAGATATATATTTTTCTAAGGACAAATGCACAATGCTGCAAGCATTGAATCGATAGACAAACAAAAAACTGCTTGAAAATTCTTTAGCACAGAAAATCAAAATATAACCGTGAAAAAACCAAAAAGATAGTTTTATTTAAGATGTCAAATATTCCTGTAAATATAAGAGAGTAAGTATTATGTGAACCTATAGCACTGTGGCAAACAGAAAAAGTTAAATTAACAGTTAAAACAATGTAAGAAACTGAACAACTAAGCGTCAATCTATCAACTCACTTTTGTACATAGAGATTTTTTAACTTAAATTTTATCACTTTTTTGTCTGCAAAAGTTGCATCAAAATAATTAAATTTTAAAGTTGGGGAAGACTGGTTAATATATGAATGTATTATTATTTATTAAGAAAGAAATGTTAAAAAGTTTTTTTTTTTTACATAATTATATCATTATTAAATATTATTACCGCTGAACTATTTTGCGAGTAGTAGTATAGAACGGTACTTTTCTTCTAAGAACTGAATCATTTTTGACACATAAGTATAGGTACCTATAGCCGGAGAGCCGGATACACAATACAAAGTTTCAATAATAGATAAATACGCCTAAAATAGCTTGCCTATAGAAATCTTGACCAAGCTATTTTAAAATGCATGTATTCAGCCTTTTTTAACGTCCCACTGCTGGGTGTGGGCCTCCCTTCAATACGAGGGCGATCAGGCCATAGTCCACCACGCTGGACAAGTGCGGGTTGGCGGACTTCACAATATGTCTTTCAATAACTTGTTCGGCTATTTCAGACATGTAGGTTTCCTTACTATGTTTTCCGTCACCGTAAGACAAGTGGTAATCATGTTTAAGATGATTCGCACATGAAAATATCAGAGGTTCGAGACCCGGGATTTGAACCCACTTCACTCGGTTACTCAAGCGAGCGCGTCATCACTGGGCTACGACTGCCTTTATTTATTTTTAAATTAATTAACAAACTTTTTTTTATTTTTCACCGTTCTATTAACCAGCCGAAATTTGTTTTAACCGGTAGTAATTAATAAAAAGAATAATCCTAGGTAGCCTTATAGATCCGTCTAATTACCTATAGTAACTTTACTTGAACTTTACCCGCTTGCCAGTTAATGTGGTCAAGAAATAAGTAGGCAAGGCTACCTAGGCAGATTCTTTATATTATTTACTATCGGTTAGAATGAACTGAATGAGCTGAAAAATAAAAAATAACATAAAATTTTAATTAATTAATTTTAATAAAAGCCTAGTCAGAAGTTAGATAGGCAAGCTATTTTAGGCGTATTTATCTATTGTTAAAACTTTATAAGAAATATGTTTCATCTGGTTAACAGATCGGTGAAGGTTGTGGTGTATCCGGCTTTTAGACCACTATTTTTGAAATACTAAATATTGAATATAAAAATATAGAACTTCTGTATTGATTTTCGATTTCTTAATTTACAGTATAGTTATCAAGCCCCTCTTTTGTAGTGAGTGGCTAAAGCATTAGACGTGTGGACATACTTACATATGTATTATATATGTATATTGTATATAAAATATACATGCGGTCAACGACTGAGATATGACGAGCTCTCACACAGTATTTTATCGCAGTTTTCAGAGTTTAATTTAAAAAGTTTATTTAAATGTACGATGGATTTGTCATATTATATGAATAGATAAACAAATAAACAATAATTTAAAAGTGCTCAACAGTGTTTTTAAAATGTCTGGCAATAATATTAAAATATTTCATATTCCGCTCATCCTCATATCTAGTTAGTTGCAAACTAATTTACATTCAAAATGTCTGTCAGTTTGTTTCACTAATCTTCAAAATTGCAAAACCGATTTTAACAATACTTTAATGAGTTTCACGAAAGAATTTATGATAAGAGTATTTATTTTTTCATTTTTATATATATTCTTATGAATTAACTGTCTGGCTCAGTGACAACTTGTTTTGGGATGTTGGTAGCGTCTTCCATTCTTATGTAGCACAAATATTTTTATTACCTATAAACATTTTTACTTTATCGCCTGGTGACGATATCACGTTGCATTAAACGGTTTTCAATCCACAACACATCATACATTCTACTGTTTGTGGAATAAAGTGAGTCACCTTCTTTGTTTACTTAAAAGCGTCAAATTATACATAGTATAAAGTTGCTGTTTTCGTCTGTCTGTGTCTCCGGTAACTTCAAAAGCACGCAATGGATTTTGATACGGTTTTGACTGTAATGTAAAGATTTTTTTTCCGGAAGGTTTATATGTATAATGCATGTCTATTATAGTAGAGAAAAGCTGAGAATTTCAAATATTTGTAATAATGGCATTTAAAACATATTTTTGGGCGTTTTTATTGCTAACGCTGGCTAAACCTTACGAGATATATCAAAATAATAATAATAAAAATACTACAGAATTGTACCAATATATTAAAAAGGTCTCGATGGTACTTGTATATGTCTATATCTTAAGTATAATACAGTATTAATCCTTATCCAGTTATATAGATTTAGATACGTTGTGCATTTAATGTAGACTAAAATTGCCCTTTACAGCATATCATTACAATTAATATCTTAGAAGATCTCACACATTTTAAATTATTAATCGCTCGCAGCGAAACCACCAACGCTGGCTAAACCTCTATAGATACAGCAAAACAATGTATGTACTAGAAAAGCGAGTGTCTTAAAAAGTCCTACAGAAAAGTTCGCAATAGCAGGTGTCTACCTCCTAAGGCATGCTCATAATAACTATTTTTATCTATATAAAACGTATCTAAGGACGCACAACAGCGCTAGTTTATATCTGTACTAATAGGTATTATAAAGAGGTAAAGTTTATGAATTTGTGAGGTTGTAGGCGGTAATCTCTGGATCTATTGAACCGATTTAAATGAAATTTGGTAAGAAGATAGTTTGAGACCCTGGGAAGGACATAGGATACTTTTTTATCCCAGAAATCATCCCTTAAGGGGGTGAAAAGGGGGATGAAAGTTTATATGAGGTATCAAGCTAGGGATGAACCCGAGCGAAGCGACGGAGTCGATAGCATATTAATAAAATTCTAACTCAGTCGAATGTATAGATTAAATATTTTTTGGAAAATCTTATTGAAATAGTCTTATATCGGTAAAGAGACCGAATCTTTTTTTTTTTTTTTTTTTCGAATCTATAGTTTTTAGAATTTTTGTCTGCCTGCCTGTCTGTCTGGAAAAGCATGACGAGGAAACCACTAGACAGATTTTGATGTAATTTAATAGGATGATAGATGGTTATCCGGTTCAAAATATAGGGTACTTTTTACTGCGGGGAAATATCTCATCTCTGAGAAATCTATACTAAACGTAAGTGGTGGTGAGTCGCTAGTATATAATAAAATACTATTAATTATAATCATCCTCATCCTCATGTTTATAAATATAAAGCAAAAATGTTAACGTATTTTACCTTTACATTGCCAAATTGTTAAACTGATTTTGATTACATTTGGCATGCAAATTAAGCAAGGGAATTTTGTGACAGCGAACGTCGACAAATAATTTTAAAATCAACTCAAAGGAAAGACCTCATAAAATCGATTTCCATATAATCATAAAATCGATTATCATATTATACGAGATAGCAGATACAAAAAGGTTCTTTATTTAGATAGTTTGAGATATCAATTTTAGATTGTTCACCGAGAACATTTTAATAATATATAAACACCAACCTACCTAATACCTATATGTAGCATTAAAATAGTAACAATGTGACAAAACATAGAAATTAGAAACTATAACATTGATTATAATGATTACATTATGGCTGATTTCAAAATGACTCGATTATTACTTAGTAATCGCGTCGTTAGACGGATACTAACGAATATTAACGAATATTTTAGGAATACTTATAATTTTAAGTAAAATTAAGCTACACAGCAAATTTACAATAGGTACATGGAAAAAAAATTTAGAATCGGCGTCAATTAAGGACAAACGTGAGCATATACTGTTTTATATATTTCTTTTTGGGTATCCTTTAAAAAGTTACCGGTTCAGATAGAAATTTGTTTCAAAAATTTCTTTGTGTGTAGAAGCTATGTATAGATTTCGATATAATTAATATGACCTTATTTACTTTCTAATTCTCAAAGCAGGACAAACTGCGGTATTTTACTAAATCTAAAGAGATTTGATTTTAAAACAACGTAACAATCGTAATCTTACTCGTGCTACACATTTAGTTATAAATGTAGTCGTAAACCAATGCTTATTAATTTTGTACATGCACGTGTTGGTACCTTGTTTTATGTGTGCGTGAGAGTGCATTCGTGATTTATATATATAGAAATTATACTAGTATATGGTTACACTTGCGATAATAATCAATGAAATGTATACATTGAAATATTTCACTGTTACAGTACAGTACTTAGTACATATGTATATATGTATGTAATATCTATGTATAACTGCCTCGGTGGTGTAGTGGGTAGCAAGTACGGTTGCACATTCAGAGGTCCTGGGTTCGAATCCCGGGTCGGGCCAAGTTATTGAGTCTTTCTGTTTAGTAAGCCTCATTAACAGCTCGGAGTTTTGAAGTTTGCGGTGTTTCATCCCCGCGCCTCGGAGAGCACGTAAAATCGTCGATCCTGCGCCGTAACTCGAACTAGTGTCGAACAGTCGTCCCACCCGAGTATGAGAGTGACAGGAATAGAGAATGCACGTTGTGTCTGCGCTCTCCCTTACTCGCGCTGCACTATAATATCTCCTACGCAGATGGCTAGTCTCAATAAAATTGGCCGAGTGGCCAAAATCGATCGAGATAACATTATGTATGCATACCATTACTCATTCCGATAAAGATCTCCAACTACAAAAATCTGTATCTTCTGAGTATCATCATCATAATCATGAAAAAAAACATAAGCCCAGCCCATAACGAGAGCTACCGCGCTTGTATTCGCCGCGAGAGACGCTAGTGTAGAGTGAAGTCTCTAGAAATGTCAAATGACACTGAATGTTTACTGTTTAAGAGCTTTTCATTGCGGATCTTCACTAATTATTCTTCATGATTATTGTAAACATTCCTAAATAATTATGGCAGACATGGTACGGCTCAACAATTGGCATACTTTAAAAGAAGAGCTAAAAAAAGTCATTATTTTATCTATTTGGTTATTTGATATTAATATTTAAACCAAAATCCTGATAAACTGGTGCCGCACTAACAATATTATTATTACGAGTATATTAAAATGGCCTATGGCGATACGACTTTACTTACTTACCTTACGTCAGTGGCGCCAATTGGTGCCGCCAGAAACGGTAATCCTCATTAAGATGATACAACAATGTGGTATCATGTAGGTCTGGCAATGTGTTCATAAGAACTTCTCAATATATGCAATATTTAATCTAAGACGATCAGATGTTTTTAGGATATTAGGATAGTATGCGAACACCACAGACATTTGTCCGTGACTTTTTATGAGATTTAGTTATTTTATGTGATTTTTTTTTTGTTTTAAAAAGTTTAAGTTATAATCTCGCGTTTTATTTTGAGTTGAAGACTATCAGATTTATAAAAATGTAATGTATCTATAAATATTTATATAAATATTTATATTTTATATCATGCGGAGTCGAACCTCTAGCTATCATTGTGTTATTGAATTTTAATAAGTTCATTCTTTGTTCTAACACCTACATACATACGAGTATCTAGAACTTGTGAGGATTTATAACGCACGACCATGACTTTGTATTGCATGCACATAAGTACATATATTAATACCGACATTCACATACGAACTCATGTTTACCAACACACACTGTTAAAGTAGAGTAGAATAGTTTAACATCAATTTGCACTAGGGCGTCCCTGAATAACTTTTCAATCTAAAAACTAATTATATTTGAAATAAAATATAGATTATGGTACTTTCAAATAATATCGCTGTCAATTAAAAAAATTATTAAAATCGGTTCAGTCGTTTCAGTTTTATTGACTACTAGCAACTCACCCTCTCTTCGCTTGTGTTCGTCCTAGTGAAAAACAAAAACAAATCTATCCCACGAGAACCGTACATTTTTCCAGGATAAAATGTAACCTATGTGCTCTTCCAGACTATAATCTATCTCTGTGTCAAATTTCATCCAAATCCGTTCATCTATTCTGGCGTGTTTGAGTAACAAACATCCGGCCAAACTTTCGCATTTAAAATACTAGCGGCTCCCTCTCGCTTCGCTCGGGTTCGTCTCTAGGAAAACAAAAACAAACCTATCTCACGGGAAACGTATATTTTTCCGGGATTAAAAGTAGCCTATGTGTTATTCCATATTATAATCTATCTCTGTGCCAAATTCATCCAGATCCGTTCAGCTGTTCTGGCGTGAAAGAGTAACAAGCATCCATACTCACAAACTTTCACAAATTAAGATTAGATCAGATTAACATTAGACTGACAAACAAAGAAATCTTTTCTCTTTACACTATGTAAATTGATAAAATACCTAGGATTTAGTGTTATTGCACCCATATTCCGTATTATTTCAAGGTTAAGGAAATATCGTAATTTATATTTTTTTACAAAAAAGAAGATGGTTGTCATGTCTTTCATAAAAAAAAATATTTTTGTGCTGAATAATTTTTGAATTATTATTATTGACATATATACTCGTAATTTCATCATATTTCACTTGTAGATAAATACATTAAATACAGTCAATGAAAATAAATAAAAATCATTAAAGATAAAAAATATTAAAAAAAAAGAAAAGATATAAAATGTCTACACTGAAAGCACACGAGTAAAGAAAAGGACTACACATAATATGCTGAAAGTGTTCGCAATATTCTATGCATTTACGTATGTGCATATAATTATTGTACAATAGTATTATTAATAGCAAAACATGTATGTATATCTTATATATTTAAACGAGCAATTCTTGTATATTTATATATTTATTTATTTATTTATTTATTTATTTATACCGGCGATCTCGGAAACGGCTTTAACGATTTTGCTGAAATTTGGTATATGGGGGCTTTCGGGGGCGAAAAATTGATCTAGATTAGTCACATGTCTGGGAAAACGCGTGTTTTCGAGTTCTCATGCGTTTTTATTATGCATTATTCTACGCAAAATTTAATCGCGACATCTATACAACTCTGTCAGTAACACTTAGTCACTTAATTGTAAAATTATTTTTAAGCCAAATTAAAAAGAAAATTGTTCTTATCGCGACATCTATACAACTTTCTCAGTAACACTTAGTCACTTAATGTAAAATATACAATCTTTCAAGAACTCCGAGCGAAGCTCGGTCGCCCAGGTACTAATATAGTAACATCGTATAGTACTATAAATACCATAAATATAATAATTATATCTGTGATAGATACCATATGTACCTTTCTTAAATAATTCTTAATATATCTTAATAATTCTTTTATTTGCGAAAAATACGAAAGAAAAATAAACAAAATGTCAGAGTAGATAAGTATATTCTAGCGACTTACCCTCGCTTCGCTCGGGCGTGTCCCTAGGTACGTTTATATTTTTTTGAGCGGAACCCTCATTCTTTTTCAAAAAAAAGGAGCCTACGTTACTCCTTATACAAACAGACAGACAGACAAAAAAAAATAAAAGTTTGGTTTTCTTTTAAGTACCGTATATAATTGACTTTAATTTCATATGTATTTATTAAAAAGCTGTTATTTTGACATTACAAACAGATCCTTCAATTTTATTTATCTGTGTAGATTTTGAAATTTTATTATATTATTTTATTATATATTTTGAAAGTAGGTATATCTAAAACAATATCTTAGATAGAGCAAGCCATTGACTTATAAGATGCAGTTCTATTTTCGCTACGGTCTCATCCAAGCGGCACGTGTACGTACGAGTATCACTTCAGGGGTATACATGCACACGATTTAAAATCATTTAATCATTCTACGTCGTAATTTGGTGTATTAATAGCAGTTTTGCGCTCCAAAAACAAATGGCCCTGGTATCTGAACTGACTCTCGCATAGTGTCGAGTCATGACGCACACAATGAACAGATATTTCATTACGCTGTAAAGTAAAAGGGCTTCAGTTAAAATATTCAATTGTAAAGTGATTTATTGGTAGCGAACCTAACACTATTTATTGTAAGACTAATGAAGTTTTTTGAGTGATATATACAAGAGTAAGCAGTGGTAACCCAGAGATAGCGCGTTCGGTTGGTAAACCAAGTGAGGCGGTTCAAACCCGGGTCACACATCTGTGATAATTTCATGTGCGAATCATTTTCAATATGCTGACCACTCTTACGGTGAAGAAAAACATCGTGAGGAAACCTGCATGTCTGAGAGAACCTAGCAAGTTTTTGAAAGACATATTGTAATCCGCCAACCCGCACTTGGCCAGCGTGGTGGACTATGACCTGAACAGGGGTGTTGAAAAAGGGTTGAATACATACATATACAAAATGTATGTCTGTGTATGAAGATCTGGATAGTTCTTAATAGTACAATCCAAACTATTTAATTAAGAGCTAAGTTTTCAATCACGACTCACCCTCGCTCCGCTCGGGTTCGTCCCTAGTTTTAACATTTAATATATATTTCCAGAGATGAGATATTTTCCCGCAGTAAAAAGTATACTATATGTTGACCCGGATAACCAACTATCATCATAGGTACCAAATTTTATCAAATTCTATCCATTGGTTATCTCGTGATGCTTTCCCAGATAGACATAAAGACAAAAATTCTAAAACTATAGATTCGGGCTCTGTATCGATATTAATGACTATTTCAATAACATTTTCCTAAAAATATTTAACGTAAGGATTCGACTTAGAATTTTATTATATGTATAAGTTTCAGCCTTTTCTAACATCTCACTGGTTTCCTTTCAATTTTAGGGGAATTAGGTCACAGTCTCACACTAAACAAGTGTAGGTTGGTGGATGTTACATGTTTTTTGAAAACTTGTTAGGTGTTTCTTCACCGGGAGGCAAGTGGTTATCATGTTGAAAATTATTAGCATATGAGTTAGTTGAGAGAGAGAAATCAGAGGTGCAAGGCCCGGTATTCGAACCCGCTTCACGTGGTTTTCCGAGCGGGCTCTTTGCCACTGGGCTACTACTGCCTTAAACCTTATATATACATATAATAATATATCCTCTAGTAAGACATTTTTTTTACATATTAACATAGTTGTTTTATAGGATATCTTACTTCTGTTATTACTTTGCATAAATATCCATATTTGTGGAAAAAACTTTTCCATAGACATAAAATTTAACAAAGAAATGTATTTTTGTAATACAGTAAAATTTAATAAATAACAAACGTGACACAGCTGGTTGCTTTTGTCAAAACATGTACATGTACATGTATGTATAGAACAGTGAATCACTTTGTTTGACAATAGAGTGCCGAATGCGTTACCAGATTGGTAAGGATTAGTTACAATATGTATTTGAAAATTTTCATTTTTGTCCTCAAAGAATCTATTTTAATTACAATAACTGTCCTACGGGTTTATTTTGATTTTTGGTTGCCGATGTTTCGAATGCTTTACGACAATCATGGGCACAAGACTCTTTTTTTTTAAATGGGTCGTTCTTCTTTTCTTGCGACAATGATGTGTCCCTCATCTCATTTTGTGTCATATTGGAGTATAGATTATTATATATTCATTGTTTGAATTTACATCCTCATCGCTTTATACCTTTTAATACTAAATAATTTTTAACTTTCAATAATTTTTATGCATGTATTTATTTTTCATTAAATACCGTGACAGAGTAGTAATTCATAAAAGAAAGTAATATAATAATAAAGTCCTATCGAAAAGAAACCACTCTGTCACAGACTTTTCTCGAAAATAGCCACAAAACAAACAACATTACGGGCATGAAAACAAAGGTTAAATGATCAAAATGAAAATTAAATGCATTTGCAAAAAAATATCTAACTCTGAAATAAAAATATTGTTACTTGAAAAACTCGAAAAACTGAGAAACACCAGTTCATTGTCGCAAGAAAAGAAGAACGACCCAAATGTCAAATATTCGCGTAAATCTAAGAAAGGATTAGCTGACCTATAGTAACTTTTATAATATAAGGGAAACCAAACATCCTTTTAAATTAATTATAAAAGAAACAGTATGACTTAATCTATACAGATAAATAAAATTGAAGTCTCTGTTTGTAATATCAAAATAACAGCTTTATACTAAATACGTAAGGAATTATATACGGTACTTACATACTACTTATCAGAAAAACACAATTTTAAAAATGTTTGTCTATCTGTCCGTCTGTTTGTTCCGGTTAATCTCCGAAACGGCTGGACCAATTTTAACGGGGCTTTCACTGGCAGATAGCTAATATTATAAAGAGAAACTAAGACTATTTTTATTTTAAAAAAAGAATTAGTATTTCGCTCAAAAAAATTAAAACGTACCTAGGGACGCACCCGAGCGAAGCGTGTCTATAAACTATCTCAATAACATTTAATAAAAGTCGATTTATTTTGATTTTTGGTTCCCAACCTTACGATTGTGAAATTTTCGAATGATTTTCGATTTTTATTAAAAAAAAAGTCAATATTATTAATAAAAACTTTATAGATTAACATGTTCAAATTCTACGCAAAATAAGTTTAAAATTATTTTTTAAGTTAAAAGACTTTATTGAAAAGGAAGATAATAAATGATGTAGGTAATGTACTAAAAGCTAAAAAATAATTAAGTAGGTCCAAGGTACCAGTCATCACACCACTCTCCCCATCAATCTAGGGCATTGATCACTCAAAAATAAAAATCGTGGGGCGCAGCGTAACTTGAATCGTCGTCATCGTAAATATGTAAATAGCATTTATAATGATATAAGCGGTTGACTGTTGATAGAAATTTCGCGCGCCCCACGATTTTATTTTTGAGTTTGATTTGTGGCGGCCGCCATCTTGGATTTACAATAATACTGAATATATTCAATTGTATTGTCATTAGAACTAAAGGTATGTACCAAATATTAGATCAATCTGTCAACAGGTAAGAGATAAAATTTTAACTACTAAATTTACCCAACAAACAGGGCAAATTAAATAAAACCGTATAATAATATGATTTTATATAAAAAGAATTCAAATATTAACTCCATATTTTTTAGTTCTCACCAGGCCAGCAACTAATATATTATATAACCTAAGATATATTTTCTTGCTGTAAGCTTAAAAGAAAGTCACAAAGTTATATATTTACTACAATTCTTTTTATAAAAATTGCGGAAGGCGCCTCAAATTAGAGTTACCACATGGAAAAAACACCATATGGCGACAACAATAGAATGAATTTACAATACGAATATGAATTTATTTGTCGCATGTAACAAATAATAAATATTGTCCAATAACTAGTAGGTACATATTCCTGTATTTAATACATAAAACAATTACTTCTAACTAAAGTTTTCATTTACTTAGTTTCTTTTATTTCCAAATATATAAATATTGTACTCATAAAAAGAATAATGAATAATATGTAGTTATGTTCTGTTTGTTTGTATAGCGATTTGCATAGTGATTGAAAACAAAAATCCATCTAAAACCTACTGAATTATAAAACAATTAATTTGTTTACAAAGTAATAAAATATGTCAGTGAACCAGTTAGCTTTAGACTAGTTATACTACGCTTAACTGACAGTGAATAAATCGCACTAATATTTTAAATGAACGAACGAAAATTTGTGAGTCGTTAATTAGTGTAATATCTTCACGGTGTAATAAGTCATGCATTTGAGTGAAATTTAAAACGCTAATAGCCTAACCTAAATTAACACATAGGAAATCTAGTACTTAATCTATACATACATATACTACATATAATAAAAAAGTAACTTAGCGAAATCGATGTGCACGTT
Source organism: Argynnis bischoffii washingtonia (assembly GCA_033884665.1). Lineage (NCBI taxonomy): Eukaryota > Metazoa > Arthropoda > Insecta > Lepidoptera > Nymphalidae > Argynnis > Argynnis bischoffii. Next base: position 9,805,746 of record CM066625.1, on the reverse strand, counting down.
TTACGAAAAAATTACTGAACCGATTTTAACTAAAATTTGTATCTTGATAATTTATTACTCGGGTCAACATTTAGGATACCTTTTTTTTCACGCAAAGTAGGCGCACAGTCGTCGAGTTGCGGAAACCAGCCCGAACATACCATACCATCCCATACTCGGGTCAACATTTATGATACCTTTTACTACAGGAAAATCTTTCATTCCCACGAATTTTCGCATGTTAACACAATATCTGGTTCTATTGACTCGTTCTCAGAAATTTACATGTCTAACGCTGGCTAATGATTAGAGATATATCAAAACAATGTACTAGAAAATTGTAAGTCCTAATAAGGCCTACAGAAAAATTTGCAATAGCATCAGTCTTTCTCCTAAGGTACACTCGCAATAACTATTCATATCTACTTAAAACGTACCTAGGGACGCACCCGAACGAAGCGAAGGTAAGTCACTAGTAAATGATAAAATAATATGTATTAAAGAGAAAAATTAAAGACCATTCCTATAAAAACATGGTAAAATAAACTTCATAAGTAAAAGAAAAATACGCACAGAGAAATAAATGTCTCGAGAAACAACTACAATAGGCACTTTCTTCACTCAATCATTGACTCCCACCATCCACTCAATCCATTCGTAATTGAATTTTAAGACCATATTTCTGAAAGACGACTATTTTTATTTTCTTTAATAAGTTTATACTATTTGTAATATGAAGTTTTTTTTTTTAATTATTTCCTTAATTAAAAACTTCTTTGTTGTAATCACATGTTGCGTATATTTTATTGTTTTATGTTGAATGTATGAAAAATATTTATGAATGTAATATGTTCGAGATTTATTATAGAATAATTTTAAGGGAAAATTATTTTAATACTTAAATTGGATATTTAAGTGTGGTATGGGATACTTTAAATTACACAAATTTTTAACTTTAGCATAATAGATATTGCATTTCTGCTTATCTAGCATATAAGCCAACTCCATGTTTCTCCATTGTCCATTAGAGCGTAACAATATAACAACTCACAAACTATAATATTACTTCGTCACTTAGACAGTTAAAGTAACTTGTTTATTTGAGCTTTTTAACTTACAATAAATTCTGTTTTTACCTGATTGCGGCAGAAGGTGGGTTAGGTTTTACGAGTGTATATAAGTAAGTATATTTGTTTGTATATTTTTTTATCACACTCTGTGTCAAGCCCCAACGCCTTAATAAATTCGTCATAATTGTGACAGTGGCACTGGGAATATCAAAATTATAAAAATTAAAATGGTGGGCTTTTCGCGCCATATTGTTTTAATTTTTTTTTCCCTAACCCCTATCGAGTAAGGTATTAAAATATTAAGGGTTACAAAAATATATACAACTTATATAAAACAAATATTTACAAAAATAAAAAACCCGACTGCCTAAAAAGCGAACTTACAGATGAAAACAAGTTGATGGAGAAAAATAGTACGTATTAAGCAGTCGCAGACATATAAAATAATAATATGTTCATATATGTATATCTCCGACTACATTATATGTACTGTGTTCCTTCATCAACTTGTTTTCATCTATTTAGTTCATTTTTTACACAGTCGGTATTTTTTTTATTTTTGTATATCTATAATATAATATATTAAAACGAGCAATTCTTGTATATTTATATCTTTATATCTGAAATTTGGTATGCACGGGCTTTCGGGGGCGAAAAGTCGATCTAGATTAGTCTCATGTCTGGGAATACGCGATCGTTCGAGTTTTCATGCGGTTTTCTTTTGCATTATTCTACGCATAATATGGTCGATAATTTCTTACACTCAGATATAAGCATCGTGGTCAAACTGTCAAGGCGCAAGTTAGACAACACATATGCCTGGGATTGAGTCCCGGTCCCGGCATACAAAGTTTTTAATTTTGTTTTTTTTTTGTATTTATTCAAGTTTTTAATTTTTTTTATCTAAAAAATACGATATAACACACTCTGAGCGAAGCTTGGTCGCCCAGGTACTATTTTTTTATTCACATTACTTTTTAAGATACTTTGAATATAAACTTATATTTGCTACTAATAAAATAATCTAAGTACAATACTTATCGACGTCTGGCAAAAAAAAATTCAAAAGAACAATATATCAGGATCGGAAATAGAAGAATTTACCTTTAAATTCTTGCATGGAATTCATTCTCGTTTCTGAATGTCATTGTAAGTCGTACTAAAGGGCATTGACCAGAAAGCACAAACGATTAAGTTTGATAGTCCCTTCTGACCTTCAAAATTAGGAGGGACTTATTAGGCTGTATGTTTTTGTACGCGACATCTTCGAAAATTGTGAATCGATTTTGCCTCACTCTTTGTTAATTATGAACTGGTTATCATCGAAAACAAATCTGAAAGATGCGAAGGGATGTTAGTTTGAGTAAAAATCAAGGCAGGTGGCATGAAGCTTAAACTTGTAATATATATTTTATTAATTATTAGAGATTTACTTTTACTTTTTTGCAAACAATCAGCGCCATGTTTGGCAAATTTTATTACTAACAACAGCATTATCTTAGTAGAAGGGCTCAGTGAGTGAGTGAGTCAGTAGTAGAAGAGACACACTTAGGAGAAGAACCACCATGATGGGCCTCGGACGGTGTACCATTGCTCCTAATACTTCTCTGATAGCAAAGTGGACCATGAAAGCAGCCCCCTGGTCGGCCTTGGTAGGCCAGTTCTCAAGGTGTTGTGTGATCGGGGTTCCATTGGGTTATAATGGGCAGTACTAGTACTGGCTTTTAGTGGTATGTGTGATTGCATTTTCTAACATGGAAAAAGAAATTCATCGTAATCCATCCAGCCATTTAAGCCTGAAGAGGTAAGAAACATAGACACTTTTTCAAACATACGAGTATAACAGTAATGTGATTATTCCATCTCCAATGAAATATTTATTAAGCGTTTTTGTATATAAAAATTCTGTGGATATAGTACATATATGAATATATATGTAAACAATTTTGTTTTACGGTCCAACAAGAATTTCCTTTTATTTCTCTTCACCGCGGGCCCTTTTAATCTTTTGTGGGAAGTACGTATTATTTTGGTCAAACTTCCTCTACCCAAAGTAAAAAAGTTGCCTAATGTGCTTTTTATAAAAGAAATTGTTTCGAAATTGCTTTTAGATATTGGTCGCAAAATTGGTTTTTCAAACGTTTTATTTAGATGTAGATACAAGACTGTTTTAATAAATTTTTAATGAAGTATGTACATAGGTAGGCCTTTCTATGTAACTTTTAACCGTGGTTAATAGAAATACGTCAATAGGTTTCCCACGGGAATACAATGAAATTTTTCAATGAAAATAACAGCTATGTCCGTTAACGTGTCAAAAACAATCTATGTGCCAAATTGAACAACGATCAGTCGAGGCGCTAAGGCGAGAACGTATAACCAAAAATTTGGTTTTTAAATACCTTTTTTGTCATTATATTTTGCGTGAAAATAATTGTATTATTTTTAGCGTCCCACTACAGAACATGGACCTCCTTTCGATACGAGAGGGATCAGGCCATAGTCCACCATTCTGGCCAAGCGCGGATTGGCGAACTTCACATGCCTTTCCAAAACTTGATAGGTTCTCACCATGTTTTGTTTCACCGTAAGACAAGTGTGTATCATGTTGATAAAAATTCGCACGTGAAAATATGATAGGCGCAAGACTCAGGATTTGAACCCGCTTCACTCTGTTTCTCGAGCGTGCGTGTTACCACTGGGCTACCACCACTCCCTCTCAAAATTTTTTATATGTTAGACATTATTTACAAAAAAATATTTACAAAAATATTTACAAAAAATTACAAAGTTTTTTGTAAATTGCGTATTCTTTTTCGATTTATTGTAGACACTTAATAAAATGGTACCATTAAGTACATAATATACGAAAAATGATTCTAGTTCAATTGTATAAGATTTTGACTCTCGAAAATAGTTAGATACTAATAGAATTTTAGTTTGATCATTATACTTATTTATTAACATACATAACAATTTAACAAATTGCTGTAGCAAAACGAAATTTTAGGGCCTATTCACATCATGTTTTTGAAGCGCGCCGACAACAAGCGGTTATTGAACGCGCGTTCCATAAGTTAAAAAACTTAAATAATGCAGATTATTATCGACCGCATTGATACGACACACGACAAGCGAGAGCAGTGTTTTTGTATTTTTTAGTTGCATCGCCAATCCCCGATTACGTGCATGAGTAGCATTGTATTTTATCACTTCGTCGTAACGCATTCGAGTGACGATATCGATTATGACTTTCGATAGCAGTTTGAAAACTGTCGTTATGTTTCGCCAGGTTTGAAAGTTGTATTATAATTTAAAGCCTTATTCTGTCGTAAATTGACATTTTCAATAGGTATCTAGTGATTAATACAATGACATCTCTTTAGAACATTTTTATAAATACTATATATGTATAACGTATATAACGTGGGCCTTAAATGTCTTCTACATTTTTATTATAACAGTCACGTATCAAGTATAACTTGTAACGCTTATTTTCTCAACAAGATTTTTGCATGCTTACTACTTCGCTGGTTACGACTGCGAATAGTTTGTGGCTCCACTCGGTTTTCGTTTTTATTCATTTCACAACCACATATACAACGTGAAGATTTAAAAAATGTCTATTGGTAACCGTTAAGCCGTTCTCGAGTGATGATCGGTTAAAAAGACAGACAAACACAGTTTAAGTATAAAACTCATACTAAGCAGTACTTTTAGTGGGACTTTTAAGTTTTCATACAAATTACTTATCAAAAATATTTAAAATTACTAAAAATAAAGTCATATTCACTGTGTTTTATTCTATTGTTTAATTCATTTTACAGTAATCGGTCCCAGCTGTTAGGTTCGCCCACAATAATATAATTAGTTTAACATTCAATTTAACTTCTATAGCGCAGTAATTTTAGAATATTCTCTAATTTAGAATACTATTGTAAAACTAAGTACCAACCGAAACTGTTATGAGTTGGTATGTATTACTTCTGCAATACTGCAATAATGTTTGACAATCGAGACCAGAAGCTTACTAGTCGTTATAGATTAGAAATATAAAAAAAAAATGAGAACGACATAGAATTTTTGATTTTATTATAATTCTATGATATGTAACCTAAAGGCCCTAAAGACTTATCATTTCAAAAAACTTCAACGATTGAAAATGACATCTTTTTAAAGCCGCCTTTTAAAACCATCTTTTTAAGTGCCATTTACATGAGAGTTTCTTGCTTTGTAGATATGACAATAGACAGCAAGAAAAAAAATATGATCATGTTAATTACACATACGATATTGCATGTGGAAGGGCATTGAATACTGGACGTCTCTGTACAAACAAAATTGAAAGCAAGAATCGTATTTCGAGTTCAGCCAGTCAACTAGTAGATGAAGAGTCAGAGAAGTTTTTCTTAAAAAATTGTCTAAAGTATGGTACCAAGGCACTTAGGAACATAAACATTTTTGGCTCTAGCTCCAGTCCCCATAGAAGTCTTTATTTTTTCTTTTCTTGTACATATTGACTTCTCAATTATTATTATTTTTTTCATTTCTTACATTACGATTTTTATAATTTTTATGCTCACTTAACTTACTATTTACAGTAGATCCTAATTTAATACTTTCTTAGATTTATGCGAATATTTGACATTTTAAATATAAAACTATCTTTTTGGATTATTTCGCGAATGCTTTACAGCAATCATGGTCACGGGAGAGACTAAGGTTTTAAACATCTCAAAGGTGTTATATACTTGTTAGTCAGTCAGCCTACCCACAATTTTACAAAAATGATTTTAAAAATTCAAAAATGGCACCAGAGTACCTCACAATATTTGCTGATTTTAATTCTAAACATTTAAAAAAAAATAGTAAACATTATAATTAAATAAATAATATTACTGTATTTGTGTAAATGAACATGTGAATGCGATTATTGCCTAAAAATTATCACGTACGATAATAGCATACGACTTCTCACCCCAAAACGTGCGATAAAGTCTCACCATGTAAATAGCGCTTTACTCGCAAAAGGCATGAATGTTTGACGCAAGTACTTCGAGAATCATTAATATCGTAAATTAGAGGCCACTTTAATACCATATTCTTATTTGATTGAATGAATTCTTTTCGTTCAGTCAGACAAACATCGAATTGTATTATTTCAATTTCGCTTAAAGTGACCCTTGGTGATAATCTTGCATCCAATTGTGATGTTTACAAGCGCTACTTCATAGTAGATATACTATGTGTTATTGAGGCAGGTAAATAAAGCATTTACATTACAAAAACAAACGTAAACACATAGTTTTATGTTTCTTCCCATTAATAAGGACAATAATCGTTAAAAATATATGATGTATTATAAAGTGTAATGTTAAACATCTAAACGTTCAGTGTTAATGTTTTGGCATCGTACCTACATATAAATGAGCTATGAAATCTGCCAATTTCTTAGTTCAGGACTGCTGCTGAGAATTTTTTACAGATTTTGTCCCCCGACACTTGTATACAGGACCTTACTACCCGTAAGCATGAGCTGTCAAATAAACTAATGAGCCAATTTTATATAATACTTTACATAATATTTTGTATAATGTATATATTAATAAATAATAAGCTTTTATAATATTTTTTCAGGTTAATCCGCTAGATAAAATTTATAAGCAAAGAATTTATTATTTCTGCTAAAGCAATGTTGTTTTCAAGTACCTACCGTTTATTATGTAATAAAATGTTTTGAAGAAAAGGTTTACTTTGCACGAACAAAATAGCCAAGGCGAAAACTTTAAAGTGTCCTTCGAAAACTTTAGCGGCTGCATTTGCAAGACTTATTTAGGATAGAGTAAAAAATATTGCTTCGCTATAGAGCTTCTCTTTTAATATTTTAGATATATCGTCAATTATATTTTGTTTGTTTTATTGCGAATCTCTTTAAAAACTTCTTGTAATATTTTAATTTAAGACAATGAAGCTTAAATAAAAAAATACATCCCTGCCATCAAAAACAGTGTTTTAAAAATTTTATAATAGTTTCAAATTATTGACTATAAAAAGTATGCTGCGAGCCAATAAACAAGAGATAAACCCAATATCTATAAAACTGACTCGAGACTAAAATCCACGACCTCGCGATCTGCAGCCGAACATGATAACAACTATAGAGGTAACATACTCATCCAAAATATTGGACGTTGGCAAACATTTTTAAAGAAAAAGAATGACTAAAAGGAACAAAAAGTTATTTATATTCATTCATCGTCTGGCTATTAAGGAGGTGAGCCCAAGTCTCAAGATTCATGACCCAACAAATAACTGGCAACGAAACTTTGCAACAGACGAAACGCGTGCCCTGAAAAATTACCAACTTTACTACGGGGAACTCAGTTTCAAACATTCTAATATAAAATTGGCCAAAAAGATTTTTAGGTCCTAGGCCAAGATTTATTAATTACTATGAAATCTTATGTCACGTTATGGACCATAATAATTTAAGATGCTGTACGTAGATCTGAACTGATTTTTTAAATATTAACATCTTTAAGTTATCTTTAGATAAGTTTAAACTAATAAATAATACATAAAACACTGCCTTTATGTCTAACTAGCTAAAGTACTCAAAGGACACGCTCCCATATACATAAATATTTCGCAGACAATTTGACCTTGTTTTCGAATCGAAACCATAAAGTCAAAAAGGTAACCAGCCTCTGACGATATATCTGTAGTTTTACACCTGTTTTAGATAGCCCTTATTCCTATAATTTTAAGGACCACATATATTTGCAGCGCCCACTTATCAATAGCACTGTATAATAAATCTTAAGAACCGGTTTGTGTTATGTATTTTCTAATGTCAACAACATAATATTACTTTCTTGTGAGTAAATATTCTTACTAAAGTAATATGTAGCTAATATACTATGGTAATAGCTCATTAAATACATCTTATTTTTTGACGATACGTCTGGCTCAGTTTATAATGACCCTACTTGCTGTACCAGTGGTCGCGGGTTCGAGTCTCGCTGGGGGCATTCATTTATGTGATAAGCACGAATGTTTGTACTCCAGTCATGGGTGTTTATATTTATGATATGTATGTATATAAAGTTATATATGTGTAGTGTATCAACTATCTGGTATCCATAACACAAGCCTAGTAGTTTACCATGGAACTAGATGTGATGTGTATTAATGTCCCAACATATGTCCCAACAATATGTCACAACATATTAAATAATTAAGAATTAAATAAAATGAAACTTTACGTAACCGAATTTTGTTTAAAACCGAATGCAGTCAGCATTACAGCAATCATTGTTTTAAAGTAATTGTTTAATTTTAGGGGTACCTAGTAGGGGCACTATCTGTAACAACTATATGACTTTTGAGATGCCTAAAACCTTAGTTTCTCCCGTGACCATGATACTGTAAAGCATTCGAAACGTCAGGAACCAAAAATCAAAATAAATCTGCGAAATAATCCGAAAAGATAGTTTTACTTAAAATGTCAAATATTCATTCGACCAGCTACCATCGTCATACCTCATCTAAATCTGTCCAGTAGTTTCCTTATGATGCGACCGCATCATGAAACAGGCAGACAAAAATTCTAAAATGCAAAAAGTATAGATTCGGCCACTGTATCAATAATAATGTCTATTTCAATAAGATTTTCCAAAAAATATTTAATTTACAGATTCGGCTTAGTTACAATTTTATTATAACTAACAAATGCTTGAAAGTCCAGACACAGTAAAGGACTTTTTTGAACATTTTATTTTCATACTGACGTGAATAAGGAGGAATCCATGTAAAAATATGTAAGACGTTTTTGAATCGTAACTTTGTTTTTTTTTTGCTTTTTCACATCGATTTTAAAAACACATTTTAGTGTTTTAAAAAAATATAATATAAAACAGATTTAAAAGGGTGAAACCGAAGCGCATTAATAGTATGAATTAATTTTAAGAATTGAGCATTCAAAGTATTATGGGAAATTCAAGTCAGTCTTTTCTTTTGGATTGTTTCGACAAATGCGATCGTCTAAGAAAAATCCTTGACAAGAAATGTTTTGTAAATAATGTACCAGCTGTGATTTCTTGAACAATGTGTACATTTTTTATTTATTTATTGTTTTTTTTTAAACAAATGTAAAGATGACAGCAAAATCCGCCAGTGCCAGCGAACATTTTTGTCATTTCTATAACATAATATATGTATTATGTATGTAGTACTTATTAATATATTTTCTCTGTTCACGGTTTCTATTTCTGAAGAGGTAGATATACAATTGTTTAAATAACAGTCTCGTAAAGACAGAGTGGTGTTAGGACTGCGCCTCACAAGCAAATTTAGATGCATATAAAATAGAATTAACACAGATAATTAAATTTCTTAAATTTAATTCCTTAGAATTAATCTATACAATATAATAAAATTCTAACTAAGCCGAATCTGTACCTTAAATATTTTTTGGAAAATCTTATTGAAAAAGACATTATTATCGATGGAGAGGCCGTCTCTATAGTTTTTAGATTTTTTGTCTGTCTGTCTGTCTGTTACCGCATCACGGAAAAACCACTGGAGGAATTTTGATGAAATTTGGTATGATGATAGCTGGATATCCGGGTCAACATATAGGTTACTTTTTACCGCGGGATATTATCTCATTTCCACGGGAGTACACGTTATAACACAACCCAAAAAATATTTATGATCAGAATTTCTTGAAACTTGGTATTAATGCTCTTCAATACAATTAAATAAATATGTGTTTTAGCGTTTTTTGAAATTCATCCCGTAAGGAGATAAAATAAGGGATGAAAATTTGAATGAAACCTACCTTTTTAAAGTTTTTTTGTTGCAGTTTTAACGCGAGCGAAGCCGCAGGTTTTGCTAGTTTAAAATATTTCTGTTACATAGATATAATCTCGAATATTATTACTACAGTACCTATAAGATAGTGCACTTTGTCCACGTAAACGAATGGATAATTATGTCGTGCAAAATCAATAAGGAAGAGTTTAACTAGTTATTAATAGAAACTAGTGTTCGCCCAGTGGTCGAAATTCGACCACAATTTTTTTTTATTGGTAACACTAAAACTCGTTAATAAATTCTTAACAAAATCAATTTTAATTACAATTTATAAAACACCCGACACAAAAACGGCTGAACCTATTTTGATAAAACATGTCTAAGATCCACCGCAAGATGGACCGCTACGGTGCCACAGACACGCAGACAGACACGCACATAAAGCGGTCAAACTATATAGAACTATATAGAATATCGGTTGACAAAAAGAGGAGAAAAATGACACTGAACTATTTTGTTGTTGCCTATTTACATATGTATTTCGAAATACTACAGGTTAAAAATATTATTCCCACGTAAAAAAATATCGCTTATAATATAAATTTATAATGTTCTACTACATTGTTTTGAATTTTGAGGTATGTTTTGTTTATTATGTTTTTTAGGCAAAACAAGGCTCAGCCATTTTGTAAAACATATTTACAAATTTTATACACAAACGTGAGGAAGGTTTATTGCTCCTTCTATTAGTGAAAATCGTATCAAAATTCGTTGAGTAGTTTAGAACAAGTAAGCTGAGAGGCAGACAGCGACTTTGTTATATGTATAGATATAGATCAGCGACTTGCGCGTGAACTAAATTTTGTATTTTTCTTTGAAATTGTTAAATATATTAATTATTATTATTAGTTTAGTGTAATAAAATATTGAAATTTTTGTATGAAGGACAACTCCGTCAAACCAGTTATTGTGTTTTCCTGTGAGACTAAGAGATTTTGCTGCAGTAAAAGATATTCTTGGCCCGAGTAATAAGTTATCACTACACAAATTTAATTAAAATTCGTTCAGAACTTTTTGCGTATAATAAACACAGATATACAGACAAACAAACTTTTCCTATCGAAATTGCAGTCATGGTTCACGATTTATTGAAAGTGGGATGCATACAGTGAACTTTTCGAGGTTGAATAAGAACAGCCTCATATACTGATTATAAAGAACAAGACGACTGATCGAACGGGATGAAAGGAGCACGATAGCTTATCACACTACAACCATTTAATGCGAATGTTTATGTAACACTTTCTTAGATTTGCGCGAATATTTGATATCCATACTTCCATACCAAAATTATAAGTGTAAAAGTGTGTTTGTTTGTTTGTTTGTCCTTCTTTCACATCGATACAAAGTGACGGATTGGCGTGAATTTTTGTATGGAGATAGTTAGGGGGCTGGAGAGTGGAGAGTGACATAGGTTACTTTTAACCGCGGGAGATTATCTCATTCCTACGGGAAAACACGTTATAATACAACCTATAAAATATTTATGATCAGAATTACTTGAAATTTATTAATGCTCTTCAATATAATTAAATAAATACGTGTTTTAGTATTTTTCGAAATTCATCCTATAAGGGGGTAAAATTGGGGATGAAAATTTGTACGAAACCTACCTTATTAAAATATATTTTTTAATTTTAATGCGAGCGAAGTCGCAGGTCCTGTTAGTTTTGAATAAAACTATCTTTTCGGATTGTTTCGCGGATTTCTTTTGGTTGCCGACATTTCAAATGCTTTACACTTACAGCAACCATGATCACGGGAGAGACTGTGGGTGTGTAAAGTTTTTGTGCACGTCATTGTTACTCCTATACACTGTAACGGCTATAGATATTTGGATGAAACTTAGATTCAAACCAAACACATAGACAATGACATGGAGTAACTCATAGGCTACTGTTGTACGTTAGTAATAAAATATATGTATAACCTCTCGAGAGTCGCGGGCATACCGGTGTGCCAGTTAACAATTGATTTCTTAGAAATTAACCAGAAGGTGTTTAGGCTCGTAGTGAAGTCACGAAACGAATATCAGGAACGTCAATTGTATCTTATTATTTTACTAAACTAATTGCCGCAGCCACGATAATAATAATATAATTCTAAAGAATTCGCTCATAACATACAAGTGTTTACAGCAAACTATGCAGGACTTTCCAGATTCTTGAAAACTACTGTGAAGGTTAAAAATAAAGCAACAATAAATGAAGCACAGTACAAAATCAAAACCTGTCTTGCTGCAAATTCCTTGCACTAATATAGAAATGCGATAAACTTGTACTCGAACACTCACGTGAGAAATAATGCGACGCGTGTAACAGTTGTTATTAATAGAATATACTCGTAACTAAGTTAAACGGAAGGAGATTGATGTGGTATATATTATGGTTGTTTAACATAATATTATCTAGCTTATAGATCTAAAAGGTAATAAAAACGTTTCAATTTATATAGTAACGTATAAAAATAAAAATTAGAGCGCCTCTGTGTTTATGAGATTTTTATTGACCATTAGCGACTCATCCTTAGTCCGCTCGGGTTTGTCCCGATGATGAGATATTTTCCCGCAGTAAAAAGTATACTACGTATATGTTGACCCGGATAACTAGCTCGTCATTCCAAAATTTTATCAAAATTTGTCCAGTAGTTTTCTCGTGTTGCGTTCCCAAACAGACAGAGAGACAGACAGGCAGACAATAATTCTAAAAACTATAGATTCGGTCTGTGTATAAATAATAATGACTATTTCAATACGATTTTCCAAAAAATATTTAATGTATAGATTCGACTCAGTGAAAATTTTATTACACCTATGTATAGACTAACGACTTACCCTCACTTCGCTGGGGTGCGTCTGTCTAGGTACGTTTTCTTTTTTGAGCGCTTTTAAAATTGTTTTTCTTATAAGTACCGTATATAATTATATGCATTTAGTAAAAATCTGTTAATTTTTTATTATAAACAGACACTTCAATAATATTTATCATGTATATAAGATGTACTAAAATGAAAACAAAGTCATTTTCCAAAACTTTTATTTTCTGTTAATCCACTATAAACATTTAGAATATTAGTTCAAAACAATTCATCGTCACACTATGACCTCGAATAACACATAGTTTTCTGTAAGTAATAAAAGCCAAAGACTGGCATTGTCTGAGATATTAATTATTATATTTACAAAAAGTACCTTACGGATACCCGAACAAAGCAATGGTAAACCGCTAGCCATCTATAGTCTTATTATTACATATTACCTAGTACAGTATTATGTGATCTGTGCTATTACTTACATTTATCTACTATAGATCTATTCTTGCTATTCGAAGTGATTAAAATCTTACCAAGTCTACGTGTCTAGCATTACGTTGTGGTGTGTTTTAATTATCGTAGTGTTGTCTGAGTGTACTCTCCAAACAGCTGAGTATACACTCAACCTCGCTACGCGCAATGCGTTAGGTTTTTTGATTGCGAAACTGTTTTGATTTCTATTTCATTTATAATTTATGTAAAAATAGCAAATTAGGTATCTTTTTTATATTTTATAATACTTAATATATGTTACTTATTTTAAGCACTCATAGAAAATAACTTTCTTTACGTTTCTTGCTGGAGTCTAAAACTGAGATTTTTTTGATAGTTGGGTAGCAGGACCAAACTATTTTTGAAGAATGATAGTTACAATGGGATTATTGACATTTTGAATCGGGATAAAAGCAAGAATGTGTCATTGTAATCTTCCGAAATAGATATCACAGTATAAACTCGTAATATGTGCACAGTTTATTCCTAACCTTTACCGTTCTGGGCAAAGTCATTCCCTAAGGGCGGCTATAAACTTAATAGTTTTAAAAATAAGTTCCTTGTCATCTATTTAGTTCATAAGTCTTAACGAAAACACAGGTGCACTTTCCTTTCAATTTTTAAGTCCGATAACGCTATAAATCGAGTAATTCGACACTACTGGTGAGAGATCAGGCACAGTGTTTTGCTACGTCTCGCAAAATTTACATCACTTAACTTCCCTACAGCCTAACAACACCTACGCTACTTCGAATTTCTTTACCAAGACTTATTAACATTCTTAGCACTGGGACTCCGAGTCTACTGCCCTACATGCTTACCTCTGGCACAAGAGTAAGGAAAAGGAACAGAGACACAGCTTCATACAACTGTGCTATGATAGGTACACTACTACAAGCTTTAGGCGCGCGTGTGCGTGAGCACTCGCGGCTTCGTCGCGTACGGAAAAAAACCAGTTTATACTGACTCGGCGTGTGCTCAAACTCAGGGCTGAGTCGTCGATGCTAGGCGCGGCGCGAAATGTTTGTTATCGTTTTACGGTTTGAAAGTGTTTTAATGCATGTGCAAGAATGTAAATTTCATATACTATGCGAGTGTTTTCCATTAAATTATTTTAATTTTTTTTTTAGTTGGATTTAAAATATACCGTTCAATTAAAAAAACGAATTATTGAAAAACAAATTTTACAACAAAAAAAAATTAAGAGTAAGTAATTTGTAAAAATTAATTCTATCATAGTTCTTTACTAAACAACTGATAAACGTTTTGTTTATTTAATTTTATGCTCCTGTGCCAACACTAACAGAATAGGTAAACATTTTGTCCGATGCTTAGAAGCTTTGCCTCTGTTCCTTTTCTTTATTCTTATGCCTCTGGGCCAACGGGCCAAGTAAAATTGCGCAAGCGCGCTTGGTCATTTGTAAGATCATGATCGAGTTGTGTTTTTAGAAACATCGGATATTCGCACAAAGTAACTTACGTCTGTAGCAGCCCTTATACTTTACCGAACGCAAGCTATTTCCCTTGTGGGACAGAGAGAATATAGTTACATCTCACTCCTATTTCCGGTTTGTCCAGTTAATGCGCTGACGCCGTGAGCTTTAACCTGACACCGGAGGACGCTCTTAGCTTAGATGACTTTCTACAATCCTTAACATTCATAGAATAAAGGATACAAAATAATAGATATGTTTTCATTACTTTAAATTAAACTGAGATATGCCATTTCGATATTATAATTATTAATACATACTAGATTTTACAAGCCAACCTAGTTATATGTACAATGCACATATTAATATGGATTGAGCTTTAATTAAACTTAATTGAAAAAAAAAATAGGTTAGAATAGATTTTTTTAAGGAGCTCACCGATGTGTGTTCATCTTGTCGTGGTATGGGGGTTCATTAGTGCCCGGCAATCCAGCCAGGCGTGAAGCAAGAGACAGAATGAGAGGCAGCCCACCTCTCTGGGCGGTGTACCATGCGAATTGCCCCTGGCATTTCTCTGATAACAGAGTAGCTGAGTGCGTGAGAGATCATGCGACGCCATATTAAGACGAGGAATATTGCGTTGGATTATTATGTACCAGTATGTAGGCGGTATGCATAAATGCATTTTCCAGCGTAAAAGCTTTTTCTCATCAATATTGTTGTAAAATTTAATATCTTATAAGATAACGATTTTTAGCAAAATTAAGTTTAGTAAATTGAACAAAAAGGCTATGTTTAAAACGGGCAATGGAATGTGCATTTAAAATAGATAACTAAATTAAATCAACAATATTGTTTAGGATTTCGTAAAGGAAAACTAGATCTCTGTATTCCCTACGTCTCTCAAGTGAAATAGTACTAAGGTTTTTAACTTAAGTGAAATGGAAAAGTAACGTACGTGACGTTGAAATCTCATTCTATTTTTGCAAATCTATGTATAAATAGGCATAGATAAAACAGTTCAGTATCTTTTTCTCCTCTGTCTTGGTCTGGCAACCAAACTTTTATTTTGTTTAGCAGCTATTGAAATCAATAAAAAAAAGAAAGTTTATTTTTTTAGGTCATACTTCTTTTGGTACGATTGGAAAAAAATATGAGAGTAAAATTTTTTACGATGCGCGCGCACATCGACAGCCAAAAAGCGACATGATGTAGTTAGCTGAAAGCAACATGATGAAGTTAGCTGCATTCCTTTTACAAACAGAGAGTTGTGACATACGGGATGGAATCTTTAGCTATTTTTGTTCTGTTACGCCAAAGAAGTATTACTTCTGACGTGCGTACATAAGTACACGCACACGTTTTTTTATATATAGTTAGCTAAATTTCATCATATATGTTTTTCTCACATTTTCATTAATGATTATGGTCGAATTTCGACCACTAGAGGAACACTAGTTCTCTTAATTATCTGTTTCATGTTCCATGTCAGACACATTAAACATGCTTTTACAATATGTAAACAATCCATACTAATATTATAAATCGAAGTAACTCTGTTTGTTTGTTAGCTTTTCACCACTAAACGTCGGAACCGATTTGCGTGAAAATTAGTATGGACATAGATTCAGATCCTGTAAAGAACATATGATAGTTTTTACCCCGGAAATCATCCTTTAAGGTGGTGAAAAGGGGGGTGGAAGTTTGTATGGGTATCATTTCTCAAGTAAAGGATATAAAACGCATCATACGTATATATATTATATACCAGAAAAATCTTATATTGTTATATAGTAATTATTTAAATTATATTTTGCGTTTAATGTTTTTTCTATTTAAAATAAACCTAACTCAATAAAAATACTTAAGTTAATTTAAACACAATAATCGTTCATAATTTGTAGACATTTAAAGCTTATATTCACGCTTAATAGTGTATGTATTTCCAAAGATATATCTAAGCTGTGGATAAGCCATCAACAATGATGATTATAGTGTTGTCTGAGTTTACAGTATACACTCCTTGTTTAGAGTACACTCGACTGTGAGTGTGCTATACGTTTCCACCTTTTTTTACTTGTGGTACATTCGACTTTAGTAGATAATTGATTTAATACTTTGTATAGACAAAATACTAAATCAAAAAGTATGTAGACATATAGTAAAATTGTAAGTAAGCAGAATCCGTACATTAAATATTTTTTTGAAAATCTTATTGAAATAGTCATTAGGTATTATCGATACAGAGGCCGAATCTATAGTTTTAAATTTTTTTGTCTGTCTCTCTGTGACCGCATCACGGAAACCAATGGTTTTGGATGAAATTTGATATGATGATAGCTGGTTATCCGGGTCTTTTTACTCCGAGAAAATATCTCATCTCTGAGAATCTATACTAAACGTTAAAACGTACGTAAGAAGTAAATTTTACGGATTTAAGGAGTATATGGTAAAGGAGTTCCTGAATTTTTGGAGATAAAAAACAAGACAATCATTTATCATTTCATATTTTTTAAGGTCCCTGAACTATAATACCATTTTTTAATTGTTTAACCATTTAAAACATACAGTTGTAATTTATTACAGTTTTGTTGTATTTTGTTACATTCGCATTGTTTAATTTTCTTATTTTACTACAATTTTAGGACACAAAGTTACTTATAGCAAAAAAGAACTGGATATCGCAAGCACTAATTTTGCTCATTTAATTAAAATTAAACTAAAAAAAAATATTTTAACCTTAAGAAAATGTTCCATAAAAACCAGGATATTTATAATATTACAATATTTTAGTAGATAAAAATGATATTTTTTATTATATATGTCGATCTTAAAGGTACCGTGAATTTAATAATTTTAAAAAGCTTCAATATTCTATAAAATGAAAGCCTTCAATATTGTAATATAATAAACATATCTTTATATATGTATATATATGTATATGTATAATTCTAGTATGTCACTAAACTCCTTAATGGCTGCAGTCGAGTTCGAGAATTTTTATATAAAGAGTATAGTGAATACCGAATTTAGTGAAGACCATATTGGGACAGGACAAGGTCTTTCGGGTCCGCTAGTAGTATACCTATATAATATTTAAACATATGATAATAACATAAACATCTTTTCAATATTTACTTATATATTGTAGCTCCATGCGATAGAATAAGCAGATTAAGTTTATATATAATTCAGCAACGCAAACTGAGCAAACACTTAGCCACTCTAAGAACTTGTAAGCTCATAGATAGTATAAGATGAAATCTATCTTCAGTTATATTTTTTTCATAACAATTATTTTATAAAGTCAAACAACGCGAATTTCAAATATTGTAAATACGAATTAGCCTGTTCCTGTTAACGCACTAACAAAGCATAATATGATCAACGTCATTATTAGCATGAAGCAGATACTTTAGCGTGTTGAGAGGCGCATACACACCGGTGTGTATTTTAACAATTAATTTCCCGGATATTCGCACGGAGGCGTTTCAATTAAATAACTGATTACTCCCAATATATAATCAGTGTATTTGAGGTCGATTTTAATTTATTTCTTAACTTCATATAGATAGAAAATTTGCAATTCTGAAAAAGGTTGTACATTAATTTGTTATCATTGAGCTGATCTGATGATGAAAACGAGATGTCGATAGTGGCAGTTTTAAATTGCTATCTGAAAAATATTCGAGTTTTGAATTTGATTTGTTTTAATGAGTCCCATACATTATAGTTAGTTCATCAAAAATGATTTTTCTAGTGTTTTAAATCTATATTAATTAGTCCGTCCGTCCCTAGACAAAAACAAATCTATCCCACGGGAACCGTAAACTTTTCCGGGATGATATATAGCCTATAGCCTTCCTCAGTTAACGGGCTACTCAATGCAAAAAGAATTTTTCAAATCGGATTAGTAGAACCTGAGATTAGCGCGTTCAACCAAACAAACAAACAAACTCTTCAGCTTTATAATATTAAGTATAGATTTCCATTAATAATCATTTATTGGCCAGAGATGTGTGCCATGCCATTATCTGCTCACATCAAAAGGTTTCTATGGGATAATAGTCTGCTACTAAAAGCTGTGTGTACGGTTCTCTTAAAGTACAGAAATATCGTAAGTTACTTTAACAATATAGGAAATAATTCGTTCGTAGGTTTTTTTATACATATGTTACGATAATTCAGAGACGATTTTAATACAAAGAATTATAATGCTTTAAGGGCTCATATAATTAACTAATTGTTAGTGTGGACTATTTTCTTTTAAAGTTGGTACCTTTTTAGCTTTAAAAGTAAGTACCTGCGCGACCGAACTTTGCTCGGAGTTCTTTTTTGCTGTCGTATTTTTTAGATTAAAAAAAAACAAAAAAACTTCAATAAATATAAAAAAAACAAAAGTAAAAACTTCGTAACCGACCGAGATCTGAACTCAGAGATCTGTAATTGTTAATCTTTAGAGCCCTTTCGGAGATCGCCGGTATAAATTAATAAATAAATATACAAGAATTGCTCGTTTAAATATATTAGATATTAACTGTTAACATTATAGAGAAATATTGCCTGACATTTTTCTCGTCATGGCATGCGTTCTGCATTACGACGATTATATTTTTTACCTATTGAGCTTTCTGTCATTTTCACCACGATCACTCCAAGGACAATCTTCTCTATTTAAATCGCTGGAGAGTGAACCTTGGTGTCGAGGCAACGAGGCACGTACCACTTAGAAAATACTCAATCACGTATTCGTGGGAAACGAATGGCTATGCAAAATTGATTGTCAATTTACCCCCTCTATGTACTTGCAGTGCAATTTTTAGATTTACCTCATAAGTCAATTTGGATTTTTGTGTATGTTTATATTTCAAATACTAATACTGTCATGTATCGCGTATGGATATCTATAAAGGTCCACAATAATCTTTACTTATATACAAAGCTGAAGAAAATGTTTGTTTGTTTATTTGTTTGAGCGCGATAATCTCTGAATCTACTAGTCCGATTTGAAAAACCCTTGTACTCTTTAGTTTATTGTTAGTCTGTGGTCAAAATGAGAATAGATTAATATTGTAATATACGCAAGACAATAAATATATAACTTAATGAATTATGGTTGATTTTCAACCACGCGGCGATCACTAGTATATACATATATTACCTAATAGATGACTTGATATTAGCTTACTTTAAAAAAAATAAAAGTATTATATTTGATCTTTTTAATACCTACTAAGTACATATTCTAAATAAAATATATCTTATTTCAGACGGTCACGTCAGCGCAAAAATGTATAACATTTTAAAACTATTTCTATATTAATAGACTAGCAAAACCCGCAGCTTCGCTCGCGCTAAAACTACAACAAAAAAACTTTAAAAAGGTAGATTTCATACAAATTTTCATCCCTTATTTTATCTCCTTATGGGATGAATTTCAAAAAACGCTAAAATACGTATTTATTTAATTGTATTGAAGAGCATTAATACCAAGTTTCAATAAATTCTGATCATAAATATTTTTTGGGTTGTGTTATAACGTGTATTCCCGTGGGAATGAGATAATCTCCCGCGGTAAAAAGTATCCTATATGTTGACCCGGATATAAAGCTATCATCATACCAAATTTCATCAAAATTCCTCCAGTGGTTTTTCCGTGATGCGGTAACAGACAGACAGACAGACCGACCGACAAAAATTCTAAAAACTATAGATATAGTCTCTATATCAATAATAAAGTCTATTTCAATAAGATTTACCAAAAAATATTTAAGGTACAGATTCGACTCAGAATTTTATTATATGTATAGATGACTCGATATTTGCTTACTTTTAAAAAATATACGTAGTGTTTTTTACTACCAACCTTTTCAGATTCTCCTCACATTGTGTTGCCATACTGAATACAAACAAGTACAGAAAAACAAAATAAAATAAACAAGCTTTATTCGCACAAAACAGCACCTAACATTGAATTAATACAACTTCAGTATATGAGTAAAATTTATATGAAAATTAAATTAAAAGCAAGTTACAGAAAGCAAATATACCATAAAACCAAGTCTGTTCATATTTAATTATTTAACAATGGCATAACCCAAGTAATAACATTAGAGAGGTTAAAAGATCACCATAAATAGGAACTTTGCTAAATCTTCTCAATCTATACTAAGAGGCCATTCAATTATTACGTAAGTAGACTTAAGAGCGTGGGGTACCTACAAGGTTTTCTTATTTTGATAACAAATGTTAGCAATATCATGAATATGTTACCAGTATGAGAATACAATAATTAATGTAATTATCAATATCATTTAGAGTCAAATAAAATACTTATTTCCTGCCAAGCTTGTAGAGATGGCAGCACCAAAAACTGTATTTAGTACGAATTATGATTCTTAAAATAAAGTCAAAACATATACTCTTTAATTTAAATAAGTGTAAAAATTGTGTAAAGTATAAACAGAGGTATTTTGTAAAAAGAAAGGCAGTGTATTTTCTGGAGTGAATTGAAGTAATGCTGAAGGTTAAAGGTGCCATGATGTAAATTCTTATAAAATGAATTGTGATATATTAGTGATTAGTGATAAGTGAAGTGAAAGTGAAACAAATATGGTAAAGTACTACCGGTTTCTTATACCGTGGTTAAAGGTCAATTTTTACACATAGAAATATTTTAAAATAAGGTATTAAGTAGGATTGGATAAAAAATAATAATATAACGAAAATATTTTCAATGTGCGTAGTACTAATACTGTGTATGTTTACTGCGTATTCAGCTCTTTTTTAACGTCCCACTGCTGGGCACGGGCCTCCCTTCAAAACGAGGGGGATCAGGCCATAGTCCACCACGCTGGCCAAGTGCGGGTTGGTGGACTTCACATGTCTTTCGAAAACTTGTTAGGTTCTCTCATTGCAGGTTTCCTCACGTTTTTCTTCACCGTAAGACAAGTGGTACCTAATCATGTTGAAAATGACTTCAATACAAAATTAATAACTCGTAAAACAAAACTACTCAATGAAACAAACGGTACTTAATTCTGCTTCTGGTTTTATGAGTATATATTAAGCAATAATAGGTAATGCAATTTTAAAAACAATTTAGCTTTTAAAACCTCATTTTCAATATTAAATAACGTTTAAAGAAAACGGTTTACGTCTATTCATTTAGGGTGTTCATAATTTTCATATTGTTTGCTTATAAATAACTAGCGACACACCCTCGCTTCGCTCGGGTTCGTCCCTAGCTTGCTTCCCAAAACAAACTTTCATCCTCATTTTCACCCCCATAAGGGATGATTTCCGAGATAAAAGTATCCTTTGTCCTTCCCAGGGTCTCAAACTATCTTCTTAACAAATTTCATTAAAATCGGATTAGTAGATCCAGAGATTACCCACTACAACGTCACAAAATCACAAACTTTACCTCTTTTATTAGTATAGATTAAAAGTAATGAATGAAAATAAAGATTTGTATCTGTATGAGATTATAAAATAGCATGTACATCAAGTGCACGTGGTTATTTAAAAAACCAAGGCTCTAATACAGTTTTAATAGTATGTTTGTAGCCTTTATATGTCTGGATTGGCTAAGTTGATGTCATCGTTATTATACCTAGGAGAAGAAAAATCTCTAATCTCTTGCTTTTTCCTTGCCAAAAGTTAGTTTTTTTTTATGAACTTATGCACGAATAATGTGTTTTTCAAGAAATATATTTTACTTAATACTTTTTTACATTAACCGCATATTTGACATTTTACATATCTTTTCGGATTTTTTCGCGAATTTATTTTGATTTTTGGTTCTCGACGCGACGTTTTGAATGCTTTACAGTAATCATGGTCACAGGAGAGGTCTCACCCGTGACGATGATAGTTTTATTTTTTATTTAAAATATATTTTAAGTAAATTAGTAACACTTTAATTTTAACTCTGAGCACACGTGTGACAATTAGTTTACAATGTTGTAAGTTGTAACGAGGTGGATTTCCTCAAAGATTCTCGTACATTAGGTGATAGTATTTGGTTATTAAAACCACATAAACATAGGGGCTTAGAGAAATTGACATTTTACAATCATTATAACTATACAAAAAATAAATCATAATGTATTGGTAATGATAACTGGATGACGCTGCAACGCATTCACTTCTACATCGTTCAACACACACACAATGACACATGAGTATTTGCACGGAATAGGTAAAAAAGGCTGGAATGGTAATGTGGGCGTGACAGCGTCGCCGCAACTATGGTTAAACAACCTTACTTAAACCGATTCATGCGTGCACCGCTTGTAGTTCGTGTTTAGAGTGTGTCGGGTACGAAGCTGCGATAAATAGTGTTATAATGCCGTCTTGTGCTATTATTACTTGCAAGACAAAAAGTCAAACTTCGAGTATCGATCGAGGAGGTATATCTTTTCATCGGTAAGTCAAAAATAATAATGAATATCTCTTTAATTTCAAAAATGTAGCAACGATTACAAAATTCAAAACAAACGATACTATTGTAATAAGCTAAAACAAACAATATACATTGCTCGCTATGCATGCGCATAATCAAAGCAACGCGCGATCGTTGTCTGCAATGGATAGCGTTCTCTGCGAAACCCACACTTCTCATTGCTTGCTTTGCGATGATTCACTTTTGTATATTATAATAGTGATGGCTTTTGTTGTAAGACAAAATAATCGATAAGGCAATGATTTTTGTATAATAATGTGATTGAATGCTTTCTATGGCAAATTTAAAGTTTATATACAGGTTTATTTTAGAAATAAGAAAAAATCAATTTTATATATTACCTAAAAATATCTCATGCATGATTTGGTAATATCAAAAAATACTCTATAAGAAAATTCTAACTGAGTCGAATATGTATATTAAATATTTTTTGGAAAATCTTATTTAAATAGTCATTATTATTTTTATATGATTGTTCATTGTGTTTTCTCATTTTCGCGCCAACATATTGTAAAATATTTTGTCATGTAAAATGAGTGTGATAAAGAGAACTAACTTAAGAATTTACTTACCACGTATGTAACATTAAAAATACATTTATTATAAGTTAAACATTGTTTTATTTTATTTTTAAATTGAACTAATCTAATTCGTTTATAAAATGTGTTTTTAATAACTGTAAAATAACAAATATTATATAAAATTTATTTTAATACACTGACATAAATTATCGACAAAAATATCGTTAGCATTTTTTATTTTCAACCACTAGTCATTTTATTTATTTTACACAACACAAGACGCAACACTAATTATCTATGTGTTGACCAATTACAGGGCTGCGTTAAAGGTTGCGTATGTGTGCGAATGCTTGTGTTTATTTGAGTTGCGCGTGTAGTAAAAATATCAAGAAGGGATGAGTGGCGACAGTGGTTCCCATACAAATTACGCGTGTTTACCATTCTACTACCTTTCATCAATTCTGTGAATATTTGAGTAGGTACGGAGAATATTTTTGTTTTATATATAGGCGGCCGAAGCCGGGAGCAAAGGCTAGTAAACATAACATTTGTTTTTTATTTAAAATAACTACTCGCCCTCGCTCCGCTTAGGTTCGTCACCTTCTGTTAGTATAGATTTCTCAGAGATGAGATGTTTTCCCGCAGTAAAAAGTGTCCTATATGTTGACCCGGATAACCAGCTATCATCATATCAAATTTCATCAAAATCCCTCCAGTAGTTTTTCTGTGATGCGGTCACAGACAGAAAAAAATTCTAAAAACTATAGATTCGGCCTCTGCATCGATATTTCAATAAGATTTTCCAAAAAATGTATGTAGAGATTTTTGGTCACGTGGTCAAAACATGCTACTCGTATAGTAAACTAGAGAAGTTTTTTCCTAACGATATCGATTTTAAGTATCGGTAGTAATTGTTACGACATTGGCGGCAGACATTTTTATGAGTTCGAACCCAACACAACAGCGGTAGCGGCAAGTACAAGCGTGCGAAACGTTTCTTGATGGTCACTTTTCATGTTGTAAACTATATTATACATATGTACTATGTACAATGTGCATATAAATATTAAATATATTAACACCGATCTTCAATTTCATAGCTAAATTCCTTTTATATCATCTTTACTACTATATATACATAAATGCGAAAGTTTGGATGGATGGATGTTTGTTACTCAATCACGCTAAAACGGCTAAACGGATTTGAATGAAATTTAGCACAGTGATAGATCATAGTCTGGAATAGCACATAGGCTACTTCTTATCCCGGAAAAATATACGGTTCCCGTGGAATTTACTTGTTTTTGTTTTTCATTAGGGACGAACCCGAGCGAAGCGAGGGTGAGTCGCTAGCTACTAATAATTTCTTAGACACGCAGATTGTAATTTCGAGCCTATAAATATTGTTAGCTTATAGCACAGAATAGCTAAACTACCTCCAATGCGATTTTCTAGACTAAATTATTACCAGTGTAATATGAAATACATACAGATCGCCTTCAGGGTACTTCAACTGTATAGAAATATTGTAAATTATAATTTAACTTTCAAAAAATATAACTCAATCCTATTAGTCCCGCTGAGTTTAATTTCGCCAGTTCTTCTCAGGTTTGAGGCTTCTTCTTTCCGAACTGGTAGTAGACTCATGACGTTGAGTAACAAATTTTAATAAGTTAATGCTGAATAAAAAATGTTGAATTTTAAATACTTAGACACATTCATCATGAGATAAATATTGTCAAAAACCTATGAACGAACGAACTACTTTAACTTTACGTAAACAAAAATATTGATTTCCAAAGAAATAACTAATTTTAAAAACGTAGAAAATAAACATACACATGAAAATTGGAATTTATTTGAACTTATGAGTACTTCTTCATTCCTCGATCTTTAATTTCAATTAAACTCGTTCCAATGCCCTCAAACTCAACGCTCGTATTGCGTGAATTAGATCACTTCTCAGTACTTTACTAATAAACTAGCGACTCACGCTCGCTTCGCTCGCGTTCGTCCCTAGGTACGTTTTCACGGTTAGCTATGTTTAAACATAAATAGTAGCTTGCTACTTCTAAGATGTTCATTAAAATTACATAGCGATTTACCCTCGCTTCTCTCGGGTGTGTACGCCGTACGCGGATTTTGTTCACAATTTCATGGGTTTTAATTTTTTTTCGCGGGACCCTGATTCTTTTTCTGTAATAAAAGTAGCCTAAGTTACTCCTTATAATAGCAGCTATCTGCCAATAAAAGTCCCGTCAAAATCAGTCCAGCCGTTTCGGAGATTAGCCGGAACAAACAGACAGACAGACAGACAAAAATTATAAAAAATGTTGTTTTGGTATATGTACCGTGTCCATATGCATTTAGTAAAAAGCGGTTATTTTAATATTACAAACAGACACTCCAATTTTATTTATCTGTATAGACTAGACGACTCTGACCACATGAGATGGCTCGTTAATAATTGAACAACGAGTGTGGAATATAGCTAATTGCAAAGTTCTAAAATCTGCAACTGCTTTATTTAATTACAAATTGTTCCTAGCTACATAGTTTTTGGGCGACACGCGGACGTAAAATTATTGTTGGTAGCTTTTTATGAGCTGAAAACTAATGTTGCCTTTTTTTATATCAATCTTTTTCTTTTGTTCTCCAAATTTTTTTTTTTGGGCGGTAGATGTAAAATAAGCAATAGTGTTCTCCACATATTTTAAATAAATTTTAATAGAAATAACTAGTAATTATATTTATCAATTACATTTTGTGTAAGTTTAAAAGTTTAAATATACTTACAAAATATAATTCAAGTGTCTAATGTTGTGGTGAAGTAGTTACACTCAAGTGTCCTGCTGGTTGAACTGTCACTCACTAACACTCACTACTACCAAGAATAAACAGTGGTTTAGTCTTTGTTGCTGCACCATGGCGAATATCACAACTGTGCTGGAGGCTCAGCGGTCACTGGAAGCTGCACTTTTTACAAAAATGGAACAATTTGAAAGTCAACTTAATGCTGCAAAGGAGGCCCCCAAGTGTGCTAGTACCCTGCCTCAACTCCAGGAGGACTTCTCTTCATTTCAAACACTAGTATGTTCAATCTTAACACTCCTGAGACAACAAATTGCAGATTGCATTAAGTCTGTTGATACCATTGAAACACGGCACCGGAGAAAGTATCTTCTGATCAATGGTGTTTCTGAAGAAATTGTTGAAAACTTGCCTTCTCATATTGCGAGCTTGTTTCAAGAGAAACTTGGAGTGCATGATGCTACAGCTGAGAAGTTCAGGGTGTGTCATCGCCTCGGTCGGCCGGCAGAGGGCAAGACTCGACCAGTTTTACTTAGGTTTGCAGATTTATCTCTCAGATCTTCTGTATGGAGAAAAAAGATTGGTTTCAAGGGCACATCATTTGTTATATCCGAGTTCCTTACGCAGCAGAGACAGGCACTTTTCATCCAAGCCCGAAAGCGTGTAGGCATGCGTAATTGCTGGACTCTTGATGGCAACATCTACGTGAAGTTGCAAGATGGCTCTAGGCATCGCGTCACTACTGAGGCTGAACTACTTGCCCTTCCGGAAACAATGGCCCCCATTGACAGACCTAAGCAAACAACTGCACCTCAATCTACTAACATGCTAACCGGCAGTACCGGTGCCTCTGTTGATCATTGTGCTAAGCAAAAACGTTCTACACGTATTAAAAAGTGAATTGTTGTGTGTTTGACTGTTCTGCGTGATCTTTTCATTGAAAATGAATGTCCTAAAGTTGTCATTTAAAAATAGGTTTCTTTCTTTTCTTTTTTTTGTGTATTCATTGACGTATCCACTAATAGTTCATGGTTCAATAGTAATGCATATAATAATGAATCCTTGAGTATTTAATAATTAATGATTTGTCTTGTTTTTTTCTTGAGTAGCTTCTATAGAAAGTGAATTGTTCAGTTCGTGAAGGTCTTGATTCTCATAGTAGGTAGCACGATAAGATACTGATTATCTTAATTTTATTTTTAGAAAATGTAGGTAGGTATTTCTACTTTAACTTTAACTTTTAAATAACAGCAAAACAAATACTTTTTCTACTTGCTTGACGTTGACATGAATGTATTGTAGTACAATAATTGTACAATGTACATACTTTGTCATATTTGACATATTGACAACTCAAGTCTCCCAACGTTCGGATACTCGTTACGGGCGGCGTAGATCCATAGACAAATAATGACCATTCTTGAATATTCATTTAATAATATAATTATTATGATACCTTGATATGCATACCTACCTGAGCCTTTTACTATTGGTGGTTACATTTTTGCATGACACGTACAACGTGTTTCTCAATGAGACGTTGAACTTTTATTTTTTTTTTCTGTTTTTACCTTGTTTGTCGTGGATGAAGTTGTGTTTTCATCTGTCTTAGTTCTGTTTTTTTTGTAATTTATAGATAAACACTGTAACATTCTTTCGCACCAACCAACCGGCAGGACCAGCAATGATTATAAATAAATAGTATTTATATATTTTTTTTGCTGCTAATTATCCTTATTTTTTCTTATATTATATATAGTTTAATATTTTATCGTATATATTCTATTTTATTTTATTTTGGTACATTATATCTATCATTATGTCTGATGACGACTCTTTTTATTCGGCTTGTGACTTATCATCGTTCCCCTCCAGTGATGACTCTTTTAATGAGGTTACTGATTGTCTTAGTTATTTATTAGTAAATGCTTTAAGTAAATCCCCATTAGCCTTAAACTTATGTCACCTGAACGCTCAGAGTATACCAGCGCATTATACAGATCTTCTGGATACCTTTAACCCACAAACCTCGGGCGTTGTCCATGCGATTCTCATATCCGAAAGCTGGCTCAAACCTTCCCTTTCCTCTACTGCTTACAGCCTGCCGGGATACGTCCTAATAAGGAATGACCGCAGTGACAAAAGAGGTGGAGGTGTCGCAATCTACATCAGAAACGAAATTTCGTACAAAGTTATTGCTTCGTCGCCCTCCTCATTCACAGCATCAGCTGAGTATTTATTTATTGAAGTTCAGGCTAAGCGTGCCAAAGCCTTACTTGGCGTTGTTTACTGCCCTCCCTCTATTAATTACTTCTCCAGTCTTGAATTTGTACTCGAAACTCACTGTCCAAATTACGAGCACATCATCATAATGGGTGATCTAAATACTGACTTATTGAAGAGCACTTCATATTCTAGTAATCTTCTTGATATTGTCAAGTCAGTCAATCTCTCCATTCTTCCTTCGGGACCTACTCACCTTAACCCTGATACTTCTGACTCTCTGCTTGACTTGATCTTAACCTCCTCACTTGATCATGTAATTCAACATGGTCAATTACCTGCGCCTGGTTTTTCAAGGCATGACGCTATTTATATATCGTACAAATTAAGACCGCCTAAAATAAAACCTAGAATTGTCATGATGCGCTGTTTTTCCAGTATTGACAATGCAGCACTGTTGGAAGACGTTGCAAAGTTGGACTTCAGTCGCGTGTACGCGGCGTTGACTGCAAATGATAAGGTAGCTTGTCTTAATGCCGAAATCCTTACACTGTACGACAAGCATGCCCCTTTAAAAGCAGTTAAGTTAAGAAGACTACCAGCTCCATGGATCACCAAGGGTGTTCGTATTGCGATGTCACGCCGTAACAAGGCATTTCGCAAGTTCAAGCGTGACAGGTGCGCTGAAAATTGGTCTGCCTATAAGGTTGCTCGCAATACGTGTAACAAGATGGTAAGAGCCGCCAAACGATCTTATATCCTTGATAACATTTCTAACTCATCTTCAGCCAATATATGGAAGTTTCTTCATTCTCTTGGCTTCGGTAAAATCTCTACCGAAACTAAGAAACCTAGTTTCACCGCTGATGACTTCAATTGTCATTTCATCTATGCATCTCTTCTCAACTCTGTTGATAAATCCTCTGCAATTTCTGAAGTAACTTCCATGGCCTTCTCGTTGTCTAATAGTTTTACATTTTCTCCAGTGTCTGTGGAGGAGGTTCGCACAGTTTTGCTGTCAATTAAGTCAGGTGCGGTGGGGTACGATGGGATAGGCAGAACGATGATTTTGCCTGTACTCCAATTCCTTCTTTCGGTGATTACCCATATCATCAACTTCTCCTTAACCACAGGGGAATTCCCTATGCTTTGGCGGAAAGCTATAATTACGCCCGTTCCTAAAGTCGCATCCCCTTGTGAGTTAAAAGAGTACAGGCCGATATCTATATTGCCATTTTTATCGAAAGTGTTGGAAGCAATTGTGCACAAGCAAATCTCCTTATTTATCAATGGTAACAATCTGCTTAGTCCATTTCAGTCTGGCTTTAGGCCAGGACACAGTACCACCACCGCCCTTCTTAAGGTTACAGAGGATATCCGGGGGAGCTTGGAGGATAGAATGGTCACTATTTTAGTATTAATAGATTTTTCAAACGCTTTTAACATGGTTGACCATGATATCCTCCTTTCTCTTCTTGCGCGACTGCGATTCTCTTCCACAGCCCAGGAATGGTTTTCCTCATATCTTCGTGGCCGTCAGCAAGCTGTTAAGTTGGACAATGTGTTGTCTAGTTGGTGCAACCTCAGCTCTGGCGTGCCACAGGGTGGTATCTTATCGCCCATTCTCTTTTCAATTTTTATTAACTCTCTTACACACCTTCTTGGATGCTCTTACCATCTTTACGCGGATGATCTACAAATCTACACTCATGCAGTTGTAACTGACATTAATAACGCGGTTCACAAGATCAATGCTGACTTAAATGTCGTTAGTAATTGGTCTCAAAAATTTGGCATAAAAATCAACCCGGGCAAATGTCAGGCTATTATTGTAGGTAGTCCACGTCAGATGGCTAAATTTGATATTGACTCAGTGGCACCTGTCATGTTTGAAGGACACGTCATTGCTTATTGTTCCAGTGTTAAAGACCTTGGTATCTACATTGACAGCACTCTCAGTTGGCGTACGCAGGTTGCTGAAGTCTGCCGAACTGTAACTGCCTCTTTGTCTTCCTTGAATCGGCTAAGACACTTTTTACCAATTGAGACAAAGGCCTACCTTATTCAAGCGCTCATTTTTCCAATCATTGATTATGGTGATGTGTGTTATTTGGACTTGAGTGAGACTCTCCTAAACAAGCTGGATCGTCTCATCAATAATGCCGTTCGCTTTGTTTTCTGTCTACGTAAGTATGACCACATCTCTTCCTATCGTTCCAAGCTTAAATGGCTTCCTATCCGTAAGCGACGGCAAATTAGGATTCTCAGTGCACTCTCCTCTGTTCTTTTTGAACCCCTCTCACCTGAATACTTAAAATCCAAATTCCAGTACCTTTCCTCTTCGCATGATCGGCCACTTCGCTCTGCTGAATCCTACCTCCTTTCCATTCCACTGCATCGTTCAGATTTCCTTTCCAACTCCTTCGCTGTCCAGGCCGCCCGCTTTTGGAATTCGCTCCCAGCCGATATCAGAAGACCGGCTAGTAAGGTAACTTTTAAAAGAAGACTCCGGAATCACTTAATGGATTGACATCTTGGTAGTCGTAAGTCGTAAGCTCGTCATCTCTTATATATATCTATATATTAATAATTATATGTCTCTTTAAATATATAATTATATATGTATAGCTGTATATATGTACGTATAATTATATATATATATATATATATATATATATATATGTGTATATATATTATATATTATATGTATGTATTAATATAAGTAAATATGTGTATATGTATATGTGTTTAGGTATGTTATGTGAACATGTTATATATATATATATTTTTTTTTCTCTTTTCATCTAGTACCGCTCATTATGTTTCTCTGTTTGGCCTAAAGGTTGGCTGGTAGAGAATGCAATTAGCATTAAGCCCGCCTTTTGTACCGTTATATTGTAAATAGTGGTCAATAAAGGTTAAATAAATAAATAAATAAATAAATATTTAATTCGAACTCGGGACACTCTTATGATTGTTAATCTTGCACCTTGGTGGCTTGACCACGATGCTTATGCCTCGTTTTATTATTAGGATATTAAGAAATTATCGAGCATGTTTTGCGTAGAATAATGCAAAAGAAAACTGCATGAAAAAACACGCGTTTTCCCAGACATGAGTGTAATCTAGATCGATTCTTTTCCCCTGAAAACCCCACACCAAATTTTAGCGAAATCGTTAGAGCCGTTTCTGAGATCGCTGGTATAAATAAATAAAGATATATACCTACTAATATTCGCCTGGTGGTCGAAATTCTACCTTAATCATTTAAATTAGGAAATTAGGAAAACATATATAAATAGAATTTACCTATTTATATTAAAAAAAAAACTAAGTGATTTTAATTTTTTTATTGATAATACTAAAGCTCATCTATTGACGGATACTAAATAGACAAAATAAATAAAAAAAACTGTTTAGAAACACAGGAACAACATTAATGAAGTGTTTTGTCTTTGCCGATTTATACTGTATACATAATATGTAGATGAAAACAATCATGGCCATTACTTTGATCCCATGACTACATTGTATGATCAAATAGAACAATAATAATTAAAATAGAAATTTACATACAAGAAAGAAAATACAATGAATATTAATAAATATTAATAATACACAAATTCATACGAAACAAACAAACAACACAAAATAAAATTATATACACATTATTGATATGGATGACAAAATAAGTGAAAAATGTACGTTGGCTTAAATAATAATTAAGACATAGATCACGAAAGGGTAAGTGAAAATGTTCGAAACTGTCAGGTTGAAATGTATTAAACAGATAATGTATAATTTACATAGATAGCATTTCGCAATATAGAATTAAAGGAGTATGTATGCCTTTTTTATATTTGACTCGATATACGTATATTATGTATGCAGTACAGTATTTGTACTATTATCGTACTAACATATATGTTTGCATTAAAGAACGCAAATAACAGGATATTATCACGTGTTTTTCAATGTTTGCTAGAAAATATTATTTTCATACTCTATCTCCTTCTATTAGATTTTATTTTTAATGATCTTATTTTGCAGAATGTTTTTGGTAAAAAGATTTTTTTTTAAACTAGCTGTCACTGGCAACGTTGTGTCTTTTTTTATAATTTTTTTACAAACAAATACATCATATTCATGTATGTACATTTTTCGAGATATTTCCAGTCAAAATATACCTGGACAGTATCTAAAAACACTGATTATAATAATGTCAAGATAAAGGAAAATCAAGCCAAAAAAATAAATTTACAGAAGTAAAAAAAAAACCGACTGCATTAAATAAATTCACAACTTTGAGGGGAAAAGCGCGCATTGATGAAAACAGCAAATTTAAGCCTGCGGATACTAAGATACCACTGTTTATCACTAACGTCCACAAGGATGTGTCGGAGGACGACGTGGCCGAGTATATTTTTACTAGAACTAAAGAGAAAGTGGTTCCTATTAAGATAAAAATGGCACGAGAACGTAATTACAGCGCCTTTAAAATATATGTAAGCAAAGTTAATTTGCAAATATATCTTGACGACAGTATGTGGCCTATGGGCATTTCTTTTAGGCGCTTCGTTCATATGATGGGCAAAAATGAAAACCATCAACAACGTTTGGCTGAGAGGCATCATATAGCAGACGTCACTAATGGATAAAAAAGGAAATGTAAGGTTTATTTCTTTTAATTGCAAGTCTCTGAAAAGATCTATAGATGGAGTAAGAGATCTATGTGGTAAAGCGGATATTATAGCGTTACAAGAGACATGGCTACTTCCTCATGAGCTGTCAGAGCTAGCGGGTGTCAGTAAGGAGTTTGGGAGCACAGGAACATCTGCGGTAGACGTCTCAGCGGGCCTCCTTACGGGCAGGCCTTACGGTGGAGTGGCTATTCTGTGGAGAAAAAGTGTATTTCGATCGGTCTCGGTTATAGATTGTGGTGATGTTCGCTTATCTGCGGTAAAAATTCAAGTAAGTGGTGCATCTTTTTTGTTGTTTAGCGTTTATATGCCAACTGATTGTGCCGATAATCTGCCTACTTTCACTCAGTGTTTAAGTTCAATCAGTGCTATTATTGAAGAAAATAGTGACTGTTCGGTAGTTTATGTACTAGGTGACTTCAATGCACATCCTAATGAACTCTTTTGTAAGCATTTATTGGACTTTTGTGATGACCAGAAATGGACTTGTATAGACCATAATTTTATGAAAACTAACGACACGTACACCTTTATAAGTGAGGCCCATGGTTGTGTGCGATGGTTGGATCATTGCGTTGTCACGAATGCAGCGTTGCATACAGTAGTTAATGTACAAGTTGAGTATGACATGCAATGGTCTGATCACTTTCCCCTTGTAATAGATTGTGACTTGGATCTAGTGTCTTATACCCACACAACGGTCTCTGCACAGGTGTTCAGTGGGGTAGTATGGGGTGACCGTACAGACCAACAAGCCCGGACATATAATAAATTATGTAATAATCAACTACGAAAAATCGATATCCCGAATGAAATGAGTCATTGTTGTGGAAGTATATGTACTAATGTTGAGCACAAGCTATTGGTAAAAAATATGTACTTAAAACTGGTTACAATATTGTCCGATGCAGCAGCAGCGACGTGTAGAAAGGTAAAGGTACGTAGGAGGGGTGGTTATGTTGCGGGATGGAATTCTTACGTAGCATGCTACCACATGGAGGCTAGGCTGAGGTTTTTGGCCTGGGTGGAAGCTGGAAAACCTAATACGGGTCAAACATATGTTAATATGAAAGAAAGTAGGAAATTGTTTAAGCAAAAGCTAAAATGGTGTCAAGATAGGCAGGAACAAATTAAAATGGATGCACTTGCTTCTCATCACTCTGCTAAAAATTTCAAGCAGTTCTGGAAAGAGACGGGAAACATGAACCGAAAGCCTGGCCTTCCTGTGAGCGTTGATGGTATTAGCGAACAACATATGATTGCTAATATGTTTAGCGAACAATTTAAGGTGAAACCGCAGCATGACACAGGTATGTCTTGGTCGCTTGGTGCTGGGAGACGCAGCAAGATTAAGGTTAGATTTACAGCGAAGGAGGTTAGTCGTGTTATCAATGGTATGTCTAGTGGTAAATCCCCTGGATATGACGGTCTCAGCATCGAGCATCTTAGGCATGCCGGGGTCTACCTGCCACGCGTCCTATCCCAATTCTATAATCTTTGTCTTTGCCATGGTTATTTACCAGAGGAACTTACTAAAACTATTGTGGTTCCTATTATTAAGAACAGAACTGGGGACATCTCGGATAGAAATAACTACCGTCCCATCTCGCTCGCGAACATAATGGCCAAGGTACTGGATGGCCTGCTTAATAATATTCTTGTAAAACACATAAAGCTGCATGAAGCCCAGTTCGGTTTTAGGAGTGGGCTTTCCACTGAAAGTGCCATATTATGTCTTAAGCAGGCGGTTCAATACTATACGGATAGGAAAACGCCGGTATACGCGTGTTTCCTGGACTTGTCAAAAGCCTTTGACACAGTCCTATATGGTAAGCTCTGGGAAAAGCTGGGGAGTGCGGGTGTGCCGGTGGAAGTAGTATCGTTATTACAGGAATGGTATCGCTGTCAGCGGAACCAGGTGAGATGGGACGGAGCTCTGTCCGAGCCTTACGGCATGGATTGCGGCGTTAGGCAGGGTGGACTGACCTCTCCTTTGTTATTTAATTTATACATTAATGACCTCATCGGTGAGCTCAGCAGCACTCATACCGGTTGTCATATCGATAATGTATGCGTCAACAATATTAGTTACGCGGACGATATGGTGCTGCTGGGTCCAACGGTGGGAGCTATTCGCAAAATGTTGAACATATGTGAATCATATGCGATGGAACATGGACTGGCGTACAACACAAAAAAAAGCAAAATACTCCTTTTCAAGGGTAAAGCAAGCGTATGTGTGCCGGTATGTGTTCCTCCAATTAAATTGTATGGTCAGGAACTGCAGCGGGTATCCAGTTTTAGGTATCTTGGGCATATTGTGACGGAAAATCTGTCCGATGACGCGGATCTGGAACGGGAGCGTAGGGCACTGGCGGTCCGAGGGAATATGATAACTCGTAGATTCGCTCGCTGCTCCACGCCAGTAAAGTTAACTTTGTTTAAGGCATACTGCCAATCTTTTTACGCGAGCAGTCTGTGGGTGAGTCATACCCGTCGGGCCGCCAGAGTCCTGCGTGTTCAATATAACAACATCTTTAGAATGCTGCTGCGGCTGCCTCCATATTGCTCCGCGTCGCTTATGTTTGCTGAGACTCATACGGATGGCTATCAGGCGTTAATTCGTAAAAAAGTAGCCTCACTATTAAGACGGTTGAGAGACAGCAGCAACGGCATCCTCAGGATGATTGCTTCACGCACGGATTGCCCGATCCAACACAGGATGATGCGTATTACAATAGGCCAACATTGACTGATGACTCACTGTTATTTTTATTATAATATGGTATTATTGTATTTTATTATTTATATTATGTTACTATTCTTTTTATTTTTCTATTCTTGACATATTTAAACCTTTGATGTAATGTAATCTAATATTAAGTATTAATTTAATTTGACTGATTGACATGCCTTAAATTGACATATATGATTTATTTATTTTCCTGTGTTAATGTAAAATACTGATGTTTTTTTTTTATGGACTTCTTGTCTGAAATAAACGTTAAATAAATATTAAAGGCGAACTAAAAACAAGTTGACTGAAGAAATATAATATTATACAGTGTTCTATCCGACACATACAAAACACATAGCAAGACTCGTAACTATACTATAAAATATAAAACATGTTCATACATACATATATGTCTCCGACTGCATAATACTTACTATGTTTCTTAGTCAACTTATTCACAACTTTTTATTAGTTCGCTTTTTACAGTCGGTTTTTTTTTATTTTTGTAAATTATTTTTTTATTTAAGTACAACTTTAGTTTTGGTCAGTTAAACATTTTTAGTTCTATTTAAATATTTCTTATATTATATTTAAACTCATAAATTGTGTATAGTTTTGTAAATTGTAATCGCCTGTTAAAAACCTGTATTTTGGTATCACACTCGATTGATTAATTCCACCTACATTAAATTTTGTGCAAATTTTAACTACCATGGTATGCAGGCTTTTATAAGTACCAATTAAATTACTTTAATTGACAAATTAAATGTTATTGGATTAAAATAAATCCTTAATATTATTTACGAGTATTAATAAATATTGTTCTTAAGATCACTTTTCCTTTTAAAAATATTACACATACTGTTAACTAACATTGTTATAAAACCGTTCGAAAGAGTTCCGTTTGTATGCATTTAAACCTCAAGGTCTGCACTTGACAGTCTGATTTCCTAGCAGTAAACATGTTGTTATGATAACTAGTTTACTTAGAAATACTATTGCGAATACAATAATTACCTTTGTATAATATTTTTTTAATAAAATTACATTATTTTATAAAAATACACTGTATAAACTGTTTTTATGTTTGAAACCTGCATATTGTAGATATAATTAAATTATATATAAATGTGGCACGCTAATTACCATTTTAAAAAGTTTTCATTTATCAGGAAATGATTAATCAAAGGATAGCACTTAAACACATGAATAATCATATCAATCACTTTATTTCAATATCTTAGTTTACGAGCTCCTTTATAGCAGGTTGTAAATTATTTTAATGGGACTTCTGCAAACTTAGTTGTATTTTACTTTGGCCACGTGCTTAATGTTCTTAAGTATGACTTAATTAAAAAGAGCGAATTTTAAAATATCTACAAGATATTTATTTAAGTGGTTACGTTTTTTTTTTACTTTACATTATTTGTTAGAAATAACAGTCTATTTCTGAATACTATAATTCTGCGTATTTAATGAATAATTATATTCAACATGTACTCTACTAATAGATTTTGGTTAAAATTGGTACATCTTTTTGTTCAAAAATCAAAAAATTATCCCACATTTCATTAGAAATATTTTATTTAACTTACATTTTGCATAAGATGGTGTACGCAGGATCCACAATGTTTCACTATAATCACAAAACACACTGAACAGATACGACACTTGACATCTCGTGATTCACATCCACAACCGGCACTAACTACACGTCCAAACACATCGGCGTACGCCGGGGTACTGAAACTAAATTCCTCTGAGCCATCCAGAAGGGTGTTTTCAACCCTTGTATGCACGCAATTTTTAAACACCTCTAATAATATTATTGTACACTTTATATAAAATCTTTTGTAAAAAAATATTAAAAATCGACGTAAATTGGTTCTTTGATTTCGTCATAGGATTTGATTTCTTTAGAATTTACGACTTTTCACAATTTTGTAGTGTATACTTAACAGGTTTATATTAACAAATGTAATACAATTGAAAATTTAAGATTCAAATAAAAATTATTATTCAAATAACTGATTAAATTCGTTATTTCTTTTACTTCAACTTTGATTAGGTCGAAGCCTGCTATCTTATAAAAACAAGCAAATAGAACTACTTGTTGTTTATTAATTGTGAAGTTATAAGAAAATACTCTGCATAGTTCAAATTCTACTAAACTGTTACTCAGAAAACCCATAAAATAGATAGTTAAATAGCATTGAATACATTGTAGTTTATAGCTAACACAAAGAACTAAAATAAATTCAATGAGTTTTAATGTGGTGTCTTAATCTTCCTGACAAATAACCAGACAATGATTAAGGAATTAAGTCTCTGTATGGTTAATATTTTGTTTATAAAATACTTTCAAACTTAGCATATCTAGTTAAGTAAATAGTAATTTATTTGTATATTCAACATTGGCTGATATCACCCCACCCTATCGGTAAAAAAAACAAAAAGACAATATTTTTTTGAGATTTTCTGCGCTTTTGGTAAACATAATAGGTATTTATTAAATATTAGATACAACGAACATCGCTGAATTTTAAATAATCCTTGTTATAAATATAAATCGCAAATATAACTCGAGCCAATAGTTAAAATATAAGAAAAACTAAAAATATAAGTACCTTTCAATCCACAAAAAGGAGGCTTCCGATTGTAATGTTTTTTATTTTACATGAATGTTACACGATCTCCATATAATATTGTTATGAGTTTTGACCCACTTCAAAAAAAACAAGTTACACACTATGTTTTTTATAAAATATGTTTTTTTTTTGTGTATGTTACGTGATACCAGTTGTAAACCGACTGTCACGATTTTCTTTCCATAAATTGTCTTTAACATAAAAATAAACCTACCTTGTAAAAGTTTTAATAAATTAAATCGCTAAAATTATCATAGTTACATTTAAAGTTATTTTAAAAGTCGCTGAATCTATTTAATTATTTAGTAAACAATAATAATTATTTTTATGTTAATACTAGCGGCTCACCTTCGCTTCGTTCGGGTTCACCTCTAGGCAAACAAAAACAAATCTATCCCACGGGAACCGTACATGTTTCCGGGATAAAAAGTAGCCTATTTGTTATTTTGATGTATGAACTTGTAAAGTTTCATTAAAATCCAATCAGTAGTTTTTGTGTACTAAGCTTTATAAATTACTGGAACTCTTACACGGGAAACTTTAACTTTACACGGGAACTCTTTAATTTTTCGGGATGAAAAGTATCTAAGATGTTGACCGGGGATATAAGGTACCACCACACACAATTTCATTTCATTTAAATCGTTCCAACATATACGGTGATTAGCCCGTACAAACAGGCAAACAAACAGAGAAACAACAAATTTGAAAAAAAACTGGATTTGTTCTATTTTCTTCTTACATCCCCCTAACTCGGTTTTTAGCATTTTTTTCTATGTACAGACATTCGACCTCTACTGTTTTATTATGTGTATAGAAGTTGTAGCTCAAGGGTCTACTCTACTCACCTTTTTTTTTTTTAGATTTTTTCTTTTTGAATTTAAGTAGAAAAAGGCCTATGAATGAAACTAAATTTAACTCTATTATTGTCACCATCACGTGTTTTTTTTATAATCGCTACCGGAAGGTACAATAGAATACTTACAAATAGAAAAGTTATCTCTGTGCTGAATATTTTATCTTAATATATGAATTGCTAGCTACCGCCTGTGGCTTTACTCGCGCATGATTTTATACTATGTCCGTGAGTTGTGACCATTAACTATGGATGCCTGCTTTCTATAAGTCTGCCTGGTTTTCCTAGTTGCTAGTATGTACGGCTGCAGATCGTGATGTCGTGAGTTCGAGTCTCAGATCGGGCCAAAACACCGGATTTATCTGTCACGAAATACTCAGTAGCTGAATAATACAAACATTCATTAAAACTATGTCTTGAATATCAAAACTGCTTTAGTTCACTGTCATGGGTTTGCTATTCAAATTTTGTTTAATTCTTGTTCAATTTTTTGTTGTTATAAACTTTTGCAAATACTACAAATTTATGATTATGGATTAGATTTAAAATTCGGTAATAACTAAAGAGGTACGCCGACTTCGAAATCACTTTGATAGTAATTATTGTATTCATTTTTTTTTTCTTAAAATTTAAATGAGACTATACGTGAGAAATAAATTATATTTTATAATATTCATTTTTTTGCCCCTGTGACTAGTGGCTATCATGTACGGCTACAGTACGGTACGGAGGTAATGGGTTCGAGTCCCAGGTCGGACTAAGTTTAATTATTGAGTCTTTTTATTAATTTTAAGTTTATTAATTTTAAATCTTTCTATTAATTTTAAATTATATTGTATCTTTTTATTAATTTTAAAGTTTCGGTAATCGCCCGGAGTTGGGAAGTTGACGGTGTGTTTTTGCAATCGGTTAAAACATTATGAATTAATAAGCAGCATCGACGAAATAAAAACATTTCTAAAATTTTTAATGAGAACTAGACGGTGTTCCTACATAAATTTTACACATTTAATAAGGGAAAAATTGCATCCTTCATGATAGATATACCTTATATTACTATCTATAGTTAAAAATAAAATCATCAATAAAAGCTATTTAGACATAAGTGAATAAAAAGTAAGGAAATAATGACATTTTTTAATCTTTATATTCAGTGGTTATGATTTACTTTATACTTAACTAGCGTTTTCCCACAAAGTTCAATTATATATTATTATACATTTAAAAATTATTACCTACATATATGTTACTCTGATATATAATCAATATTACTGTAAACTTCATCAAAATCCATTAATTAGTTTTTGCGTGAAAGAATAACATCGTCCGTCCTCACAAACTTGCGCGTTTATAATATTAGCCGGATTTCGATCTGATGATCAATAAATCAGCCCTTAATAAAATCACTGTCCATAATAGTAGGCCCTTAAATGACGTCAGTCATTTTTTACCCAAAACCTTGTTGAAGCCATTAATTTGTGTCCGGATAATCGACGCTTCACCCATCGACTACATGAAGCCCGATCTTATATATTTTTTTAGTGAAAATTATTATATTTTCTGACCGCATTCATTGCATAATAATTTGCAAATATCTGTTTTTTATATATTATAGCTAAAAACACCTAGCAGGATCGGAGATTCGAACCCAGTACCCCTGGAGCCATACATGTCACTAGTTGAATGAAGCCGTTATTAAATAAATGTACTACATAGTTACAAAATAACTATTGTAATATAATCTGTGGTATTAGTAAAGATATT
This sequence comes from Argynnis bischoffii washingtonia, assembly GCA_033884665.1. Lineage (NCBI taxonomy): Eukaryota > Metazoa > Arthropoda > Insecta > Lepidoptera > Nymphalidae > Argynnis > Argynnis bischoffii. The sequence goes on along the minus strand of CM066625.1, from coordinate 9,764,357 downwards.
ATCTTAATTAAGCTTTTTCCACCTACTAGATAATTTCCTAGAACACATAAAATTAAGTGCATTAGTTTGTTGCATTTGCAAATTGTTGTTTATAATATTTACTCTCATATAGACAGAGATAAGGTTGTGCTTCACGAGCGTATGTGATCCAAATATTTACACGAGTGCTATATACAAACAAAAAATACTTTGACATCATTTTTAATATAGGTATGTATATTTTTTATGAAATTCGTATGTTAACATTTCCTTTATTTTATTCAGTTTTGTTTTTACGTAATACCTACGTGTTGCGCCATTTTGAATATCGTTGAATTTAAAGCTATGTGAATTTTAGGTCCAATATAAAAAATCAAGCCTTTGGGTAACGGCCGGTGGAATCTTTACAGTATAAGTAATTAGTTATAAATAAATAGTCAGGTTTGAATATTTCTTGTTCAAATATTTAACTGTAAATTGATAATTTTAAATAAACTGGAACCGACTTTAGTGCAGAAGACAAACTCGAAGTCTTACTAGTATATCAATAAACTAAAAGGTAGTCAATATATATTATATACTAGCGGCTCACCCTCGCTTCGCTCGGGTTCGTCGCTTGGTGCGTTTTACATAGATATTTAAAATAGTTATTGCCAGCATTAGCCATATAAATTTTAATATCTTTTTTAATTTTTCTGATTTAATATCATAAAAATTGGTCCATCCGTTCTTGAGTTATAAATGGTGTACCTAACACGACTTTGTTTTATGATGTACGTACTTAATATAAGAAATTATCCTCCTGACCGATTTGGTCTTAAGACTAGTCATCTGTGTGCAGCCCTGTTTTTTAATGTCCTACTGCTGGCTGCGTAGCCTTCCTTCAAAACAGGGGGATCAGGCCATAGTCCACCACGGTGGCCAAGTACGGGTTGGCGAACTTCACACGTCTTTCGAAAACTTACTAGGTGCTCTCAGACAAGCAGATTTCCTCACGATGTTTTCCTTCGCCGTAAGAGTACGACGGAAGTGCACTCTGTTCCTTTTACTTTCAAAGTCTTGACCTTTCTAGTGAGACTACAAAACGAGACTCTTGGTGAGAGATCAGACGCAGGATCAAAGGATTTTTATGCTCTATTAGCCGCGTAACACTCCAGCTTCCCAATTACAGGTTGTCACTGAAAATTTCTTGACAGTAAGATCCAATATCTATACTTGGCTTGACTCAGGACTCGAATCTAGGATCTCCGGATCTGCAGCTTTACCAGCGAGCTAATAGTCTAATGACATGAATAGTAGAATAACAAAATAAGAAAATGGTACTATCAACCTTTCTACAAAGGTCAATAGTGCCATTATCTTATGTAGATATAGAGGAAAGTAAAAAATAAGTCATCAATAAAGTGTCGGAAACGCCAAGTGCCTGCTGAATGCTGAAATAAAAAGTTGTTTATACTGAGAGTGAATATTTTTATGCTGGCTCGTGTCACTTGATAACTCTAACCTAAAATCGTTATTACCTACAAAAAGGAAAACACAAGCTTTAGTTAAAAAAATATAATTTGGTCATTGACTCCTACAGTTTACAGTATACACTATAGAGTTTGTACGGAATTCCATATGTAGCAACTTGTTCACGACTTGTGTTTGAAAATATTCTTTTGTCGAAATTTCTTATGACCGTTTTACATAAATGTAACTAAATTTTGTTAGAGTTGTCATCAAACCATTAAAAGATTTCAAAAAACAAGACAACAAGTTAATCATTCAACAATAGGGAATATGCGTGTGATTTAAATAAAGGTGAAATATTTATTTTTATAATCTTTATTGCTTCTGAATTAAGCCTTTAACTATATTTTTTTTAATGTAGTTCCTTTTTGATTAAGAAAATAGTCATTGAACAGTGCGAAAATAAGTGGGAAATTCAAAGTAGTTAGAACGCCATCGGCCAGACCGAATGTGACGTCAAAGTCCATTATAATAGAACGCTGTTGTTTGGTGTTTGCGATTGGTACTAACAATCTAGTCGTTGATTGCAATGTTGTCATAGACAATGACGTCACGCCAAAAGCACCAAAATGGTGAGCGTTTAAGGTATTCGGTGTATGTATATATGTGTATGATACTTTTATATACAAAACTAGCGACTCACCCTCGCTTCGCTTCGGGTTCATCCCTAGACAAAAACAAATCTATCCCACGGGACCCGTACACTCAGTTAACGGGCTATCAAATGCAAAAAGAATTTTTCAAATTGGATCAGTAGTTTCTAAGATTAGCGCGTTCAACCAAACAAACAAACAAACAAACAAACAAACAAATTATACTATTAGTAGAGCTGGATAATTTTTTTTCAATTATATGTACGATGTAATGTTTTCAGCCCTTTTTAACGTCCCACTGCTGGGCACGGGCCTCCCTTTAATACGAGGGGGATCAGGCCATAGTCCACCACGCTGGCCTAGTGAGGGTTGGCGGACTTCACATGTCTTTCGAAAATTTGTTAGGTTTTCTTAGACATGCAGGTTTCCTCACGATGTTTTCCTTCACCGTCAGGCAAGTGGTAATCATGTTAGAAATTATTCGCACATGAAAATATCAGAGGTGCGAGATCCGGGATTTGAACCCGCTTCACTCGGTTAGCCAAGCGAGCGAGTTACCATTGGGCTACGATGTAAATTATTGTATAAAAAACACGCGTATTCCGTATTCTAACATTGCGTTCAATCCAATATCTAAGCCGCCAATTCTAACCATTAAAATAGAAGTATAAACTAATAAGTGACTATAAATCTTATCTTATATATTTAAACGAGCAATTCTTGTATATTTATATATTTATTTATTTATTTATACCAGCGATCTCGGAAACGGCTCTAACGATTTTGCTGAAATTTTGTATATGGGGGCTTTCGCGGGCCAAAAATTGATCTAGATTAGTTACATGTCTGGGAAAACGCGTGTTTTCGAGTTTTCATGCGTCTTTCTTATGCATTATTCTACGCAAAATTTAATCGCGACATCTATACAATTGTCTCAGTAACACTTAGTCACTTAATGTAAAATTATTTTTAAGCCAAATTAAAAAGAAAATTGTTCTTATCGCGACATCTATACAACTTTCTCAGTAACACTTAGTCACTTAATGTAAAATATACAATCTTTCAAGAACTCCGAGCGAAGCTCGGTCGTCCAGGTACTAACAATAATGTTTCCTAACGTTTGCTTACATATTTTCAGAATAATATGTTATCTCATCAATTGATCACCTTGTACGAGTACCTACTTACTCGAATTCTTAACATAAAACGTAGTATATTCTTGAATAATATTTTCCTTAGGTAGGATTATCCTTTTGATGATAATTGTATGATAATATTTAATCGTTCCTAATAACTAAAATATTTTCGTATTTATTTATTTACTAGCGACAGACTAGCGACTCACCCTCGCTTCGCCTGGGTTCATCCCTAGATAAGTTTTAACGGTTAGTATGGAATATATAGACTATATACTATATGATATATAGCCTATAGCCTTCCTCAATAAACGAGCTATCTAATGCAAAAAAAATATTTAAATCGAATTAGTAGTTCTTGAGATTAGCGCGTTCAAACAAAGTCTGCCTCTTTATAATATTAGTATAGATATGGTTTATCTTACTTTTTATAAGAATATATATAGTCGATGGTGTTTAACAATCTACAACTTATAATTATAAGCACCACATGCATAATAATTATATACAGGAAAATTTAAAAGTAAATGTTAACAAAAAAAACAATAAATAATAATAATAATGAGCAAATAAGACATTAGTACAATAAAATAATAATTTGAAAGATACGAAAATGATAAGATGATTTTTATTTGGATTTCTTCTACTTTTGAATGTTATAATTATTGGAGACAAATTTTAAAAATATGACAAAGAGTATTAAATATAAACCACAGTCACTCACTCATACAACGCAGGCAATGTCTAGCGAGCTAGAGAAGCCAGTACTCCCCAAGTGTTAAAGCCGGCTGTACTGTGCATGTACCTACCGCAAAAATTTACAAATACCTAAATATATTAAAATATGTCTTCATTCTGTGTAACTACATAGGTACATTTATTATTACCTACTTACTAATGCCCAAGTAACTTAGTAGGGGACTAAGCATGGCTACTTTTTGACACTTAAAACTATCACTCTTTGCTCATTAGGGGTTAAATTTGGAAAACTATGATATAATGCTGACTGTACAGGTTCTTTGAGCCGTTATCTATACATATAATAAAATTGTAATTGATTGTTGTCTGTACTTGGAAGATATTGAAAAAAAACTATAATATTATGGGTCTTTATTAATATAATAAAACCTAAAACAAAGATTTTTTGGATTTTTGTTTGTTTGTTTGTGCGCGCTAATCTCAGAAACGGCTTAACCGATTTTGGTGCGGTTTTCACTAATGTATTTTGGTAAGCTTCACTTAACATCTAGTGTTTGTATTATTGCAATCGGTTCATAGATAAAAAAAGCTATGTCAATTTAAAGAATCAACCTAGGGTCGACCCCGAACGAAGCGAGGGTTACTAGTTAATAAATAATTGCATTATTTGTTTGTGTAGATATTATTTGTATAGTTAATTTCGCATATTCTACGGCCCTACTCTAGGAGAATACGCAATTGATAAAAAAAATCATTGAGGATATTTGTTCGTCCGTATGAATTCAAAGTTCTTCATGTTCTCGGCGTTAAATTAAAACTTTGTGAATATTCCCTCATTTCAAGTGAAAATGTAAATGGGCAAAATTGCATCGCATTCCATTTAAACATCAACATAATATTATTAAGTAAACACCACATATTTTATCTTTTCTTTGTAATTTTATTGGGAAATAATTTTATTGAACCTAACAAGAGCGGAACATATTGATATTAATAGTCTTTTTGTCAACGAAAAAGTAAGTTTTAAGTACAAATTACATAAAAATTTAATCAACATCATTCAGCAGAATTGGAAATTCATCAACTAGTTTCCTGGAGGAAAATTAACCAACAGAGCGATGGTCTACAGCTGCATTTAAAATGTATAGCAGTAATGGCCATTTCATTTTGGATGGTCTCTCAGCCTTCAATCACTTAATGGGTGAAAATTTTAGATGGATGCTGGTATCACCCTATTGGAACACCATTTGCGAATAACCACAAGGTTCATTAAATATCGTGAGTCTACTTGTAAATTATGTCGATGTTAGCAATTATCTGGCTAGTGCATATTATAGTGAAGGACAAAGTTTGAGTTTGTACAGGAAAGTGCTGTTATGATGTACCTAATGAAGTTGAAACCAAAACTACAGTTTAGCATTATTTGTCTGATACCGTACGCTTGGCAAAACAAACTTTTTTAATATACATCCTAGTTTTACCTTAATATTACTAATAGTGGTATGGTAATACATAGGTATTACTGTCTGACCTGAAATGAGTTAAGTAATATCTATTTTTACCACTTAATAATGTATGTATGTATGTATGTATGTATTCAGCCCTTTTTAACGTCCCACTGCTGGGCACGGGCCTCTCTTCAATACGAGGGGGATCAGGCCATAGTCCACCACGCTGGCCAAGTGCAGATTGGCGGACTTCATATTTCTTTCGAAAACTTGCTAGGTTTTCTCAGACATGTAGGTTTCCTCGCGATGTTTTCCTTCACCGTAAGGCAAGTGGTAATCATGTTAGAAATGATTCGCACATGAAAATATCAGAGGTGCGAGACCCGGGATTTGAACCCGCTTCACTTGGTTTTCTAAGCGAGCGTGTTACCACTGGGCTACCTGCCTTAATTAAATAAATTATATTTAAAATAGGAATCCTTCTTTAAACACTGATAATATTAAATTAGTATAATTAGCTCAATCAAAGTTCCGAATATAATTAAATTAGGCGTCCTTTACTAAGTTACCACAACTCATACTGATGGCTCCTTTTGAAAGGACCTCTTGTAAATAATTTACGCTATCAAAATTTAGTGCCCTACTGAATTCCGTTTAAATGATTTCTGATGAAATTATAATGAATTACGATTTTCATAATAAAAAAATAAAAGTCTGTCGGTTAATTCATACACTCTTCTTTTTAACTCGCAAAAAAAGGATTTAACCTATTGTAGCCCTATTAATAACGCGCTATCTTTGAAATTTTCACGTGAATGATTTCCAAAAAAAAGATTACTTGTTAATAAGTATCAAGATAAAGTAAGTAGCTTTTGAAAGAATCTAAATTTTGTCTGCAAATCCAGGCCAACGTGATGGACAATGGCCTTACACATAATGAAAAGATACTAGGACCAAACTGTGGGACATTAAAAAGACGTAATATTATAATATTTTATAAGTAGGCTAAAAATAATATATTTAGTATTTAACCATCATTCGAATTATTCATTTTATTACACGTGAATACAAACAACTGAGTGAAACAGAAAATATCCCATATCTCAAAAACTACTTAAGGTAACTTCATCAAAATTTTCGTTAAAATTATTTTGAAGCTAGAGGGGGTGGAACATAATGTTTTTGATTTTATAAGCTCTGCAACTATTGACTTGAACAAAAAATTCACTTTAGAAACATCTATCTCAATTTTAAATATTTATTGAAACATACGTTTATGTAGTCTTAAATTTTTTCGCCTCCCATTTACACGAATGTCAGTAGTAGCCCAGTGGTAAAGCGCTCGCTTGGGAAACCGAGTGAAGAGGATTAAAATTCCGGGTCTCGCACCTCTGATATTTTCATGTATGAATAATTTCTAACATGATTACCACTACATGTCTAAGATTTCCTAGCAAGTTTTTAAAAGACATGTGCAGTCCGTATACCTATCTTTAAGTGACGCCCATGCTCCGCAATGGGACGTTAAAAAGTGGAGTGCCACCCTTATTTATTAATTTTTTATAATTTGACTGCAGAATTACCTAGCGGTTTACATCAGACATAGATACAGATATGGAACAGACGGACATTGCGATTTATAATTCCGCGTAATACATAAAAAAAGAAGAATAGTTTAACCTTAATGGAACATTTAAATTAGAATGCTATTTTATAGATAATATGCATGAGTACTATATAGGAAAAGATTATTTGATACAAAAACTATTTACTCACCTGATTCATTTTTTTTCTACTTTAAAGACTTCATGAGCTTTATTATTTTTTTTCGTTTTTCTTACTTCTAATTCGATGACACGTTTGACTCAGTTTGTAGTGACCATACTTGCTGTACTAGCGGTTGCGAGTTCGAGTCCCGCTGGGAGCATTCATTTGTGTGATGAGCACCAATGGTTGTACTCCAGTCCAGTATCAACTGGTATCCATAACACAAACCTCGTAGCTAACCATGGAATTAGATAGCGTTATGTGTTAATATCACAACATATATATTTATTAATTGAAATGTTCTTTCTCCAGAGATGTTCTTTGAGCCCTACATCTGGTTAGTGGTTCAAGATATCTGTCTGTCCTGCCCTCATAATACTAGTACACGATGGCATTAGCTGTATGATATCCATACTAAATATTATAAATGCGAAAGTAACTCTGTCTGTTACGTTTTCACGACTAAACCGATGAACTAATTTTGATAAAGTTTAATATACAGAGGGATGGGATCTTAGAGAAGGAAATAGGATACATTTTGTCGCAAAAAATAACCTTGAAAGGGGTGGAATAGGGGTTGAAAATTTGTATTAGAGACAAATCATTTCTCAAGTTAGGGACACAAAAAACATTATACGATATAATTTTGGTAAGAAATAAAAAACATTTTGGCGTTTACCAATCAAGACAGAATAGGGGATACTTAATACTGCATAATAATAATTGATATTTTTGTACACCTGTGTATTCCATACTAACCGTTAAAACGTACCTAGGGACAAACCCGATCGAAGCGAGGGTAAATCGCTAGTCTTATATAAAAGTCATATAATATTTATTTATAATAGTAATTCCGATTTCGGCTTCCATTTACATATTCAATGAGGCAATAGGAAGTTCCAAACTAATATAAACCACTCGAGACAATAACGCAGAGTATGCAATTGTGTTTGAAATTACCTTTAGGCAGCAAACAAGGTACAGTAACTAAGCAAAAGCTGGATTTCGTGCCTCAGTAGTAATTTGACAATATTAACTGCGCGATTTCCTTCGTATTTTATTTTGCAATACTATGTTAGTGAAATCGGATTGTCTTTATTTATTGAATTTAATTAAAATGTTGGGATTGGAGTATTTTTAGACCAAAATAACAAGTCTTGAAATTGTTATGTCTTTTAACAGTCACAGGAGAATGATTGGTTTTATTTTACAGGTTCAGATTGAATCTAAGTTAATATTTTTGTAAGTTTTGCTGCATTAAAACCCATTTTTGTTAAAATACTTAACTGACTAGCTTGATTCCTATGCTAATTTTGTACTATAGATCATTAATTAAAAAAAGTACGGGTGTATGCAATTCACACTTGGTAGAAATGAAACTTAATATTATATATTTGTCAGACAGTAACAACGGTTACTATGGCAACATGGCAATGTATTCTATCTCATTCTCTCGCCGGCTTAATCTATACTATAATATTATAAAGCTGAAGAGTTTGTTTTTTTTTTATGTTATCAAGTGGGCAAACGAGCACGAGGCTCACCTGATGGAAAGTGATTACGCCGCCCATGGACATCTGCAACACCGCAAGGCTTGCAAATGCGTTGCCGGCCTTTCAAAAATAAGTACGCTCTCTTCTTGAAGGTTGCCAGGTCGTAACGGTTCGGAAAGACTGCCGACGAGAGCTGGTTCCACAGAGTGGTTGTGCGGGGCAGAAAGTGTCTAAGAAAACGCACTGTTTGTTGTTTTTTGTTTGTTTGGTTGAACGCGCTAATCTCAGGAACTACTAATCCGATTTGGAAAATTCTTTTTGCATTAGATAGCCCGTTAACCGAGCAAGGCTATAGGCTATATATCATCCCGGAAAAATGTACGGTTCCCGTGGGATAGATTTGTTTTTGTCTAGGGACGAACCCGAAGCGAAGCGAGGGTGAGTCGATAGTCCTATATATTTATGCGTTTGTCTCTTTTTAGTGTCGAATTTCCGTTTCATTTCCATTTCATCGCGTTTCAAATCGCAACAATTTTAAAGAATTTTCACTTCAAAAAGTTGTTAATTATACTTATTTACACGGTTTTGCTCAACCTCAAGGTCGCAACAGAGGAATCATCAGCCAACTCGATTTCCTTGTGAATCTATACCACAATAAACGAACGAACATAGCAAAATCATTTTAAATATTATTTATTATTCCACCTTTAGTAGTAGAATTTATTCTTGAAATTTAAATGGTATGAGCTGCAATAGAATTATGAAAATCAGTTTACCATTATCAAAGATATCGCGTAACATATGTGCAAACGAAAGCTCATTCCGAGACGGTCACAAACTACTCCTGTCCAAAAACTATTAATTTTATGAAATCATATTGATCAATAGCTTTGTTGCTGTATGAAAGAGAAAAATCGATAAACATTTAAGAAATTAGACTATTATTAAGGCTAAATATTTTGTTTTATGGTTTTAAGCTTTCGCATCTACAGAATACTTCTAGTTTTCTTAAAAACTGTTCTGTTTACAAAGAAAGGCTTTTCTACACGAAGCGCGGACAAAGCTTTGAATACATTAAGACGGTAATTTGATCGCAACTCTCGTGCATCTCTTATATGAAAATCCATTAAATACGAGTATATTCCTCAAGGGTTTGTTTTAAATATACAATTTTAAGTCAGCGATATCTTATAGAATATAAATATAAAATAAATAAATAAATATGAGCACCATCTAGATCCATGGTAAGCTACGGGGCTTATAGATACCAGATAGTTAATATACTACACATATATAACTTTAAATACATAAACATCCATGACTGGAGTACAAACATTCGTGCTCATTACACAAATGAATGCCCCCAGCGGGACTCGAACCCGCGACCGCTGGCACAGAAAGTAGGGTCACTACAAACTGAGCCAAACCGTATACTTTAAAGAACATTCGTTATTGTAATAGTTTTCTTTTCTAATTACACGTTAATCTTTAGTTAATATATTTTAGTCTTATAATAACTTTTATCATCATATTTTCACCTTTAGTAATCTATTTACATTTTCCTTTATTACATATACATACACACACATACACATATATTCCTTTTGGACTATAGAGCCGAGGCAAACCATTACTACGGCTGGCCCGAAAGCAAGCAGAATCATTGCCATACCAGTGACGTCACTCTACCACGTTAAGCATTCTCTGCCTAATGTGGTAGAGTGAGAGGGAAGAGTTATGGAAGGGAAAAATAGATATAGAGGGGTGTAGATGGTGTAAATATTGTGAGGTCCTCAGTGATTTCTTTCAGTAAGTGAATCTACAGCTGTAACTACATTGGTACCGCTACTTACTACTTTACGTTTTGTATATTGTATAATGTACGTACGTACGGTCCCTGTTTATTCAGGCTAAAACCAACAAGGCTGTATTCTCCAATTTGAGGTATGATGATTACTTTTCGACATTTACGCCGACTGTTTAAATTACTTGTGAAAATCGATTAGTTAATTTTACGTTAGTTGCTAGAGGGACAGAGGATATTAAATGAATTCAATAAATATTTATGACGAAATTTTTATTTCTCCTTTTATACTCCTTTTATAAATGTTGTGTTTAAACGTAAGAATGAAATGAATTTGACCATTGTTATTTTAACTTTTAGTATAGATTTCTCAGAGATGAGATATTTTCCCACTGTAAAATGTATCTACTACTATACTATATATGTTGACCCGGATAACCAGCTATCATCATATCAAATTTCATCAAAATCTGTGCAGTGGTTTTCTCGTGATGCGTTTCCAAACAGACAGACAGACAAAAATCTAAAAATTATAGATTCGACCTCTGTATCGATAGTAATGACTATTTCAATAAGATTTTCCACAAAATATATTTTAATGTACAGATTCGACTCAGTTAAAATTTTGTTATATGTATAGATGTAGATTATACACAAATATTCAGCATTGGCAAAGAATGAATAAATAACTAAAAAAAGTTAAAAATAGCACTTCATTGTATTACCAATAAAATTTATGATCCCTGTAGGCGAATGTCGCTAACAAAACATTGTAACATTTAGCGTGCTCTCAATGAAGCCTAACTGAAATCAATTTAGGGATATATCCCTTTATAGCATTTTTTTTTTTAATTTTTATACATAAAATTCCAGTGTGCGTGTGTTTGCAATACTTGTTCTCCTAAGCCGCTTGACTGATTTAGAATTTTTTTGTGATGATAAAATGTACTTATTTATTTTTTCTAATTCAGATAAGTATTTATAAGATGATTGTTTAAGCGCCCTTCCTTTTCCATGAAGGTCCCATAAATCCCAGGGGATTGAATCTGAATGGGGCAGATTATATAATCATAATCAGATAATATCCGCAATGTCGAAAAATACTCAATCACCAAAAGCCAAGACGTACTTTATTTTAATGTGCATTAAAATAAATTTATTCTCGATATGGTTTTTATTTAAGAAATGCAAATATTAATCTTTTTATATGGAAAACGTACATTATTCTTTTTGTTAAATTATATTTTTGACATCGTTACAATAGTTCGATGGCCTCTCGTGCGGCCTTTGTTGTCTTGAATTAAAAGCTCCGTCATGACTTTTTCCACGGTTACGAGTATATCAATAATCAATTACTGGCGGTAAATGGTTCTACTTAATTTTTTTCACGAAGTTCTATAAGCATTTATATTTTTCTATTTATAGAAACGTTTATCGTTTTATAACGCTAAATAGTGTATAATGGTTCTGGGACTGTCTAAGCAACAAATAAATTAAAGATAATATTAAAATCCATTAAACATAAATATAAATAAATACGAGTATTTCAATTAAGGAGTTGTTTTAGACGTACAATTTCAAAGTTTTGTCTGTTCTTTGTCTTGTTGAGTTCTTCGTATTGTACAAGTAAATAGTCTAATTTAGGTAGAGGGAAAAAGAGTACATCATTATAAACTAACTTACTTACAATAGAAAGGTGAACTCAATTGTTACTTTATTTACAGCTAATATTTACATAATGTTGAATTTTATAAATTTAGTGTAAATACCATATAAAATGCTTTTTACATACAGATAAAAGTTGAGTTTTTTGTTCTCGAACTTCTAATTTAATCAGTAGCCATTTTGAATAGTTTTACCCTAAATAAAAACACACACGTACACGGAAGCCGCAGGCAGTTCTCGATTTATCAGAAGAATCTCTAGATTTATACATATATTCCTGTTCTAACGACCAAAAGTTCGACCAAATACGGAAAGTTTAGTATTCGGGTCCTCACGCCATTGAATATCTTGAATAGCACGAATTCATCTAAACGTTTAACAGTCGTTAACACCTGATCCAGTTTGATATCAGCATTTAGATAATGATTTATTATGAGCTATAAACAATGTCTGACATCACGAGATAAGTTACATTTTGTGTTCTAATATCATAACTAACCACGTTTAATGCGCATCATGAATTTCGAACAACGTTAACATTAAATTTTGTGTTAAGCTGCCGAAAAAGTCATGAAATGTTAAAATTATAGTGTGGCGAATAACGTCGTCAGTCTGAAGATTGTTTGTGATTTAAAGGCGAGCGAAGAAGTCGATCTATGTTCGAAATATCCTTCGACTCCAAAATCCAAATATTACAAGGGCTTAACTATAATATTCCTATTCGTTGGTTTTTGGCAAAAAAAAATAGTACTGCCTATAAATATTCACGTTATTCTCCAGATTTTGCATCATGCGATTCCTGTTTAAAAATAAAAATCGGACTGAAAGGAGGTTTCGGGTTCATTCCCGACATTGAAAGAGCAGGTCAGAGCAATTTAAGGTCCTTCCAAAAACGCTTCCAATCATGAAATCAACGTTGGGAAAAGTACATCACTAACTAAGGAGACTATTTTGTAAGGGATTACTTCGATATAAACTTATTACTTTGTAATAATTTATTCACAAAACTTTTTGATCTGAATGTTATAGCAGTAACTATTATTTTACTTAAAAATAAAACAATATTAACAAAACTAAAAGGCTTTCGATTTCATTATATTTATTTCAAAACTATATTACTGAAATCTTCTGTTTTTCACTTGTTGGTGAATCCAAAGTGATAGACACAAACAAGAAGTATCAGGTGACATCTGCGAAATAAATTATGCTCAACTGTCAGTCCAAAAACTATACAATTGAATTACCAGTTGCGACGTAGCCATTGAATAAGAAAATAATAAACCGAGACGTTAATTTTCATTGTTTTATTAAATAAAGGGATAACAAATCGTTGTACCGATATCAATGCTATAGTCACAAATTGGAAAATTATCAGATTTCCCGTCACGTGCTGTCGGGGCCTTGGCCCAAGATAATGTGATGTAATTACTAGAGCCCGATAAATATTCCTTAGGACTAAAGAAGTTGCGCCCCTTCCTTCGAAACCTCGTTATCTTTACCGTACTGACTTACATTTTAAGCTAACAATTGGATGGCGAACAGTGCGAATAAGTAAGGAAGGAAGGTAGAGTGGCCGCTGAATAGCTTTCCCTTAAATATCTGATTTTTAAAACGCTAAAGAAGTAGGTACTCAATTTGGCTTTGTTTTATATCTTCGCCAATTGTAAATTGATTATATATTTTTTAATGAATCCATATCCATACTAATATTATAAATGCGAAAGTTACTGTATTTACGTGAAACGATAACGCTGAAACCGCTAAACAGATTTCGATAAAATTTGGTATCGGACATAGGCAATCTTTGACCCCGCCCCACTTATCACGCTAGCGAAGCCGCGGGCTAAAACGGGCTGTAATACCTAAAGGGTGATGGCATACTCATTTCAAAAAAAATGTCTACTCCCCAGATTAGAATAATTATCACTTTTAAATGTTATTAAAGTCGATATACCTTTTATAGTAAAATTTTGACTAAAAAATTTACACCAATTTCTGAATCGTCTTTAAAAACATTTTATAAAACATGTCAATTTGTTAGACTTAAAATTTTAAAACTGACATACCTACCGGTATATTAAAGACTTAATTCAATTAATGTATTTAAATATTACAAGAAGTTATAACAGTTAGTCATTCAATAAGTTTTTGTATTATTAATTGTAAGCAAATTAAACAATCGCATTTTATTTTTATAAAAAAATGTAATTTTTGAAATATAGGATTGTTCGCCCATTATGTTTATTAATATAGGCTGCTCTAGCAATATGGTTCTATCACAGATATTTTGTACTAACGGCTCACCCTCGCTTCGCGCGGGTTCGCCTCTAGAAAAACAAAAATAAAACTATCCCACGGGAACTGTATATTTTTTCGGGGTAAAAAGTAGAGTGTGTGCTATTCCAGACTATAGTCCAGACTATAGTCTTTAATATACAGACAGAGATAGATTATAATAGATAGATTATAATCTATCTCTGTGCCAAATTTCATCCACATTCATTCAGCCGATCTGGTATGATCGAGTAACAAACATCCATCCAAACATCCAAACATCAAAACCTTTACCTTTATAATCTTAGAAAGATTTTAAATATTAATTTGTTCAAATATCTCAAAAATTACATGAATTATTTAAGAGGAAACGATTCTGTAGATAATTATAATACTTAACCTAGATATCTTAAATACCCTTTAGATTTATCATTTATAGATTCCTTAATAAAGTATGAAATTAAACTCGAAGAGCATCAAGTGGCAAAGATCTAATCCGCATAAATAGTAACACCGAAGGTCACACATTCGATTCCCGCGCAGAACTACTATGGATTTGTTCCTTATGGTCGAGACTTGAGAAAACTCTCTAGAAAATCGAATGTGAATTCCGGGATCTGAGACTTTAAACCCAAAATTTCCCACTCCCAGTTCAGAAAATTTAAAGAATTAATTTCATTATCTTTCTTTAGCTATCACTACCGGTGAAAATAAAGAACAAAAAAGTCACTGTGCTTTCTCTGACATAAAGTGTTTGCGTAAAGATGAAAAAAAATTACCGGAACAAAATGAATTACCCTACTTTATTAAACTTTTTGCTCTTTTAGTCCAAATCTCATCAACGATATTAAATTATTATGCAAATAACAAGTGAGATTAAACGAAAATTTTCTTTTTTTATAAAGTATGAAGGCTATTTTATATTTTTTATATTATATAAGTGTAGTGTATGTATAATAGCTATCTTATAATATTAAATGAGCATTTCTTGTATATAATATATAAATTATTATTTAGTGTATCTCGGAAACGGCTCTAACGATTTTAATCATTTATTTTATTAGATAAGGTTTTGCTTTTAAGTTTATCTATATAGGTGTCATTTCTGAAAAAAAGACATTTTTTTTTTTTATAATTAATTATTAGAGCTTTATTCTATCTGATCTCATGCTGACAATGTCATATAGCGCCATCTCGTAATTTTTGTGGTACATGCAATGTCGACAATGGACGATTAACTTACTGATCGAGCAAGCGCCTACGACGAGCCAAGTTCAGTCGCGTACTAATAACTATAAGGCGACTCATACTCGCTTCGCTCGCGTTCGTCCCTAGGTACGTTTTCACGGTTAGCTATATTTAAGTATACATAAATAGTAGCTTGCTACTCCTAAGATATTCATTTAAATTATATAGCGATTTACCCTCGTTTTGATCGGGTGCGTACGCCGTACGCGGGTTTTGTTCACAATTTCATGGGTTTTCATTTTTTTTCGTGGAACCCTGATTCTTTTTCTAAAATAAAAGTCGTCTAAGTTACTCCTTATAACATCAACTATCTACCAGTTAATGTCCCGTCAAAATTTGGTCCAGCCGTTTCGGAGATTAGCCGGAACAAACAGACAGACAGACAAAAATTGTAAAAAATGTTGTTTTGGTATATGTATGTACCGTGTATACATCCATATGCATTCAGTAAAAAGCGGTTATTTTGATATTACAAACAGACACTCCAATTTTATTCATCTGTATAGATAGTACCTAGGCGACCGAGCTTTGCTCGGAGTTCTTTTTTGTTATATCATATTTTTTAGATAAAAAAAAAACAAAAATAAAACTTTGTATCCGACCGATTCGAATCCGGACACCTGTGATTGTCAATCTTGCATCTTGACCGCTTCACCACGAACGATGCTTATGCCAGAGCGTAAGAAATTATCGTCTATATTTAGCGTGGAATAATGTGAAAGAAAAATCGCATGAAAACTCGAAAACACGCGTTTTCACAGATATAAGACTAATCTAGATCAAATTTTTCGCCCCAAAAAACCTCCACATACCAAATTTCAGCGAAATCATTAGAGGCGTTCCAGAGATATTTAAACGAGCAATTCTTGTATATTTATTTTAATTACCGGCGATCTTGGAAACGGCTCTAACGATTTCGCAGAAATTTGGTATGTGACGCTTTTCGGGGGCGAAAACGAGTGTTTTCGAGTTTCATGTGGTTCGCATTATGCCACGCAAAATATAGTCAATTATTTGTTATAATCAGGCAAAAGCATCGTAGTCAAGCGACCAAGGTGCAAGATTAACAATCACAGGTGTCCGAATTCGAATCTCGATCGAATGCAAAGTTTTTACTTTTGAGTTTTTTGTATTTATTCCAGTTTTTAGTTTTTTTTATCTAAAAAATACGATATAACAAAAAACAACTCCGAGCGAAGCTCGGTCGCCCAGGTATTATAAGATAATATATAGAACAACGATACACTATGTAAACCTTACCAACAAATTGTGTAGTAGAAAGAGTCATATACATTATACAATTTGTACGGTTAGAGAATACTATTAGTGAAGTCTACAAACTACTTTCTCAAAATCCAATATCTTTGCAGAGGAAAATATTGACATTTGACCAAATGATATTGGCTAGAAAGTGGCCGTATGAAGAAAAACGACATTTGGAAATAATAAAAGAAAGATGATCGCTTCAATAAAATAATACGAGCATCGAATATCAAAAAAAGAATAATTAATTAACGACTTATTCGTTATTTGATTATATATATAAGTGTCATATTGGCTTAACAGAACGGTTGAAGTCTTCTTCATATTATAAAATTAATTATACTGGTTTTCTTTCTGTGAACTGTGTCGCAATTATGTGGGTTTAAAACTTTAATTGAATCTAATACCAACTCCAAGAATTTTTTTCTTATGACGGTGACTTTTGTTGTTGAATATATAATAATATTGCTTTGTTGGTGAATATATAATAATACTAGCGGCTCACCCTCGCTTCGCTCGGGTTCGCCTCTAGGAAAACAAAATTAAACCTATTCCACGGAAACTGTAAATATTTCCGGGATAAAAAGTAGCCTATGTGTTATTCACAACTATAATCTATCTCTGTGCCAAATTTCATTAAGATCCGTTTAGCCGTTCTGGCGTAAAAGAGTAACAAACATCCATACTCACAAACTTTCACATTTATTATATTGATACGGATTTTTTAGAAAAATTGTTTTTCTACGTACAGTTTGATGAACTGGTGTTACCAGATCATTACTTGGGTGAATTTCCGATAATAGGGGAAAAAAAGGATTGAATTTTAAATGATTCAAAATAATATTAAATCAATGTAGATCATAAAATGATGAAATAGGTATTTATGTCCAAAAAAAGAAAACCTTGTTTAATTGCAACAACAGCCACGTTGTAAAATTATAATAAAACTAGCATTTCCCCGTGTCTCTTCCAATCTTTCTTTAAAAATTAAAGTGTCCTATGTGTTACCCATCAGTGGGATGTATAAGCTATATTACTTCAAAGTTACATCAAAATCTATTCAGTAGTGTTTACGTGAAAGAGTAACAAACATCCATCCATACTCACAAACTTTCACATTTATAATATTAGTAGGATAGAATGATAGTTATTTTATTAAATACCAAAGGTTACGCGCGATCTCTTACGATCAAAGTTCAAGAAACTCGCATCTCATTATTTTTAACAAACAATAATTGTGCTCAATTTCACAGCCGTGTTACATTTCATAAAAAGTTTTAATTTATTGAAAGTTTAATATACATCAATGCTATATATAGAGGCAGTGGTTGCCCAGTAGAGGCAGTTGTAGCCCAGAGGTAACGCGCTCGCTTGGGAAACCGAGTGAAGCGGGTTCAAATTCCGGGTCTCGCACCTCTGATATTTTCATGTGCGAATCATATTTAACTTGATTACCACTTGCCTTACGGTGAAGGAAAACATCGTGAGGAAACCTGCATGTCTGAGAGAACCTAGCAAGTTATCGAAAGATATGTGAAGTCCGCCAACCCGCACTTGGCCAGCGTGGTGGACTATGGCCTGATCACCCTCGTACTGAAGGGAGGCCCGTGCCCAGCAGTGGGACGTTAAAAAGGGCTGAATACATACAGACGAATAATAATTATAATAATTAAGAAAACAATTCAAGTTTCATTACTATAGTAGGTATATCTTCTTCACCACTTTCTTATAACTAGTGTTCGTCGAGTGGTCGGAATTAAACCATAATCATTATTGCAAATTTGAGGAAGAAAACATGTATATGAATAGAATTTACTATCTTTAAAAAATCTGTTCCCAAAATGTTTTATTGATTGCATTTAAGCTCGTCAATACTAAGTCCATACTAAGGCTAAATAAAAAAGAAAATCAATAGACAAACGGAGGAGAAAAAGGTACTAAACTGTTTTGTCTTTACCTATTTATATATAGACTCTTGTTCATCCCTAGGTACGTTTTAACGGTTAGTATGAAATAGATAGACTTATATATTATATATAGGTATATAGTATATACTTAGGTATGATGAGTTGTTTTAGGTTGTATTATAACGTGTTTCCCGGGTGAATGAGATAATCTCCCGCAGTAAAAAGTCTATGTCACTCTTCAGCTCTTTAACTATCTCTACACAAAAAATCCCGCCAATCCGTCATTTTGTTCCGACGATCGAACAAACACACAAATACACTTTCACATTTATAATATTAGTATGGATTATACAATCATGGGTAGATTCGCAAAGAATATTGTATTTTTGTTAAAAAAATCTCATTGTAAGACATTTTACAAGCTATACAAAACATATACATCTACAAGCGATCGCTTCGCTCGGGTTCGTCTCTAGGTACATTTTAATTTTTTTGAGCGGAACCCTAATTCTTTTACTGAAATAAAAGTAGCCTATGTTACTTCCTTATAACATCAACTACCTGCCAGTGAAACTCCCGTCAAAATCGGCCCAGCCGTTTCTGAGATTAGCCGGAACAAACAGACAGAAGAAATTAAAAATTGTGTTTCTCTTATAAATAATATATAATTCCATACGCATTTAGTAAAAAGCTGTTATTTTGACATTACAAACAGACACTTCAATTTTATTTATCTGTATAGATTATATTATGCACATATCCATACATATGCATGTATGGAAATTCTACTTACAATCTGCTTTGCGATATACTATTCTTGTCACTACATTTGCAGTATTTTCAGATGCTCTGGCAATTTTCTAAGGTGTCGATGAGTTTCAGAAAACGGGTGTGTAAACTGGTCACGCGCGATACGACGTGCACCGATGTCCAATATTATTAGTAGCTTGCCTTCAACCCTATTATAATGGCTATTTCAAGTCATCAACTTGATCAGATAAAATTGGTTTTTGCGAGGAAATATGAAAATTGTAACTAACAAACTAAAATAGATATATGTAACTAAAATGGTTTTTTTTGAAAAAATTACAGGAAAATGTATATCCGATAAGAACTACAAAATACGCAAAAGAGATAGATACTATTTTGTAAAATTTCTCTTAAACTACCACCTTTATTACTCTTTAAATCTTATCTAAAAATACTAAAGTATAATTATAAAGTTTGAAACCTTTACAGCTAAATACTCTTTGTTTTCTGAGATTATGTAGGGGTTTAACATTTCTAGATTTCTAAGTGTAAATCAATTTTGTCAGTCTTCCAAGTCAAAATTATGGTAGAATTAAAAACCACACTACGTAGGTATACATATAATAAAACTGTAAGGGTCGAATGTCTATACATAGAAAAAAAATGCTAAAAACCGAGTCAGGGGGATGTAAGAAGAGAATTAGAACAAATCCAGATTTTTTTCAATTTTTTTTTCTCTGTCTGTTTGTCTGTTTGTACGGGCTAACCTCCGGAACTGTTGGACCGATTTAAATGAAATTTTGCATGGTGGTACCTTATATCCCCGGTCAACATCTTAGATACTTTTAATATAGATATTTAGATGCTTTTAATATGGATAGTTAAAAAACTTATTGGATTTTAATGAAACTTTAGGTACAAGATATAGCTCATACATCAGAATAGCAAATAGGTTACTTTTTATCCCGTAAAAATTTACGGTTCTCGTGGGATAGATTTGTTTTTGTTGGTCTAGAGGCGAATCCGAGCGAAGCGAGGGTGAGCCACTAGTGCTTAGTAAAAGTAATAAAAAAACTGTCAGTTTTGTAAAAAGTAAATACTAAGATGTGTGATTAATAAATAATAACCGACGATATGCATCCGCACAGCTATCGACAATGAAAAACCTAAAAATAGAAAAATTTATAGATACTCAAAGTTCTAAGGATATTTACTTAAAATAATTAAAGTACTGCTATTTTCTTAATTAGTACGACGTTTAGAATCATGTATTCACTAATGGGAGAATACCCGGCGTACACTTGGGCTTTGTTAAAGTTTAATTCAATTATTCCGAGACTAAGATGTTGCATGGAAAGCTAAGAAATGTTAACTTTTAAAAACACTTACCACCGACATCGCTAATGGTAGGTAAATAGAAGAAAAAGATTTTATGTAAGATGTTTTTTATATTGACTGGTCACTTTCACTTACTGTTGCCCGTGAATTCGAAGGAGTTTTTTTGTGAATTAAATGAAATTACATATCTTTTCGGATTTTTTGTTATATTTTTATTTATATAATTTCGGATTTTATGTTATTAGATGACACGTTTGGCTCAGTTTGTAGTGACCCTACTTGCTGTGCCAGCGGTCACGGATTCGAGTCGCGCTGGACATTCATTTGTGTGATGAGCACGAATGTTTGTACTCCAGTCATGGGTGTTTATATTTATAATATGCATTTGTATCAGCTATCTGGTATCTAAAACACGAGCCTCGTAACTTACCATAGAACTAGATGGTGCTGTATGTTAATGTCCCAACATATTTATTTATTCATTTATTTTTTTGTTCCGAATGTTTCGAATGTTTTACAGCAAACATGGTCATGGAAGAGACTAAGGTTTTAGATGTCTCAAAAGTTTTTATGTAGTTGTTGCAGACGGTATATACCCACAAAAACATATAAGAATTTGGAAGAAATAGATAAATTCGAAAAGTTTTTATTAGTTTGATTTAAAATGTCAAATATTCGCGTAAATGTACCTACGTGTAATAAACCTCACTTGGTTACATATAAAGAAGACAGTTTATTTATTCGAAGTCGAAAAGTCAGAACTGTCTACACTCTATATACAAATAAAAGCTTTATCTGCTATTTCGCAAAAATTACTGAAATCTAAATCATTCATTTCATTTTACTTTTCACTTCATCCCTCATTTCCCATCCCTTTTGGATATAAATCTATTTGCACCATTTCAGCACAGTAGTTTTATTACTGTTAAAATAAATACATATTTTCCCACTCACAATACTATTAGTAAGGCAAGATGTTGGAATATTAGCAACTTTTTAACCGTTCAGAAAAATTTAAACTGTTTCCTTTCAGATAAAATACATGCATTATGAGTAAATTGATCATGTCGCACTTATAAATGCGAAAGTAGATATATGTATGTGTGTACGTATGTTACTTCTTCAATCTTCACGGTGAAGCATCTGAACGGATTTGCATGAACTTTGACCTGAAATCACACATAGGATACTATTAGTAATAAAATTAGCAAAAGTGGAGGCTGTCTGTATATAAAACCTAGTGCCTGCCCCGCTCGGTGTAGGATTTTTTTAGAAAAGTACCCTTAAAAGATAAACTAAAAAAAGCAAAACCTTACCTAAATACAAATTTTCGGTTTCTAAAAGATACACGAGGCAGTGGTAGCCCAGTGGTAACGCAGTCGCTTGGGAAACCGAGTGAAGCGGATTCAAATCCCGGGTCTCGCACTTCTGATATTTTCATGTGCGAATCATTTCTAACATGATTACCACTTGCCTTACGGTGAAGGAAAACATCGTGAGGAAACCTGCATCTCTGAGAGAACCTAGCAAGTTTTCGAAACACATGTGAAGTCTGTCAACCCGCACTTGACAAGCGTGGTAGACTACGGCCTGATCCCCCTCGTACTGAAGGGACGCCCGTGCCCAGCATTGGGACGTTAAAAAGGACTGAATAAATACAAGATACACGAAATAAAATATTCATATAGGTATACAAGAATTGTTCATTCTATATTATAAGATAAATCCAAAATTTTAGTCATTTAAGTCACTAAACATAAATTATTGTTCATAACATGATTGAGAGTATGATATAGTCAATTATTTCATTAAATGTTGTTATACTCAATTAGCTATTAATAACCATATAATTTAATGTTTTACATTTAACGTTTGCTCATCGACAATGAGTCATATTGTTTATTAAAGGAGCAATTCAAAATAAAATCATTTTCTACCCGAGCTTCAATCTTTAATATGTACCTATAGGTAAAACAAAGTCGAGTTAGTTACACCATTTATAACTCAAGAACGGCTGGACCGATTTTTATGATCTTTGATTTGTTAGATTTGTCCACCCCGAATAGCAGAATAACTATGTATTAAAACATCGAAAAAATACACAAAAAAAAATGACATGGCTAACGCTGGCTAATATCTATGTATATCTATTTAAAAAGTACCTAGGGACGCACTCGAACGAAGCGAGGGTACTCGGTACTAAGTCGGCAAAGTTTATGAGTTTGTGACGTTGTAGGGGGTAATCTCTGGATCTGTTGAACCGATTTAGATAAAATTTGGTAAGAAGATTGTTTGAGAGTTGAGACCCTGGGAAGGACATAGGATACTTTTTATCCCGGTATTGCCTTAAATGGGTAAAATGGGGGTGTAAGTTTGTATGGGGAATCAAGCTACGGACGAATCCGAGCGAAGCGAGCATCAGTCGTTAGTATTATATAATCATACATGTTTGGCCATATCATGAAATCCCCGACTTCTACTTCAACTAATGATGTAAATATCATATCATAAAAAATATGTATTCTTTAAGTTTTATTTTAGACCTTTCCAACATGATTGATTACTCGGTAAAAATGCTACTTTTTTTTATAGTATAAAGTCCTTTTACGCTATAGTGAATGGATAATTTTAAAATAGCGATCTTTTCAATGTAAGGGGAAATTCGCCACGATCGTTCTTGTACTTAAACAATTTCAAGTTAAGATTAATCGAGCTTTTCATACGAGTAACGTCGGCTACAATAGATTCTTTTTAAATTTTAATCCACAAGAAATATTCGATGGGAATATGAAGGGTGTTAAACAAATGCTTTTTTACGTAACCATAGATTACCGGTGCATGATTAAGATTTTTGCTCCTCAATTAGTTTTACCAAATAATGCTCAGTGACTTGCAAGATTTAGTTAAACTGTCTGTTGTCAGTGTGAAAAAATGATCATTAGTTTAAAGATTTTTTGCAAGTTTTAACGCGTTAGTGTTTTGTGATTTTTAAGTAAAATACTTTTTAACTGACGAAAATTTTGCATCCATAGCACATATCCAGGCAAATTGATAGACCCCTCTACCGTTCATTCATCTTGTTTTGGTGTTGGGAAGGCTTATTAGCATTCGGAAGTCCAGCTGGGCGCGAAGCTAAGAAACGCACTGGGAGGTGGTCCACTCTGGTGGACGGTGTACAAGCGGGTAATGCTCCTGGTACTTCTCTGACAGCAGAATGGGCCGTTGGAGCAATCCCATGGTTGTTGTGGTCTGATCTGTGGTTGAGTGCGTAAACGATCCTGTGACGCCCCATTAAGACGGGGGAAGTTCCGTTGGGTTTTAGTAGATACTAGGCTTTGCCGGTAAGTGGCACATAACCATGCATGTATGCTGGTGGTATGCCCAAATGCATTTCCCAACGTTAAAAAAAGGTATTGTGATAGAGTAAGTAGCTACGCTAAAGGCCGCAGGTTTATGTCCAAATCGTTTTTATTGTTCAAGTTCCTGCAAATTCTTTTGGTTTACAGTAATTTCTTACTTATATCTGAGTTTAATTGTATATTTTACTAGCATTCAGTATCTAACGTAATTTTATTTATTTAGCTATGCCACTACTTGATAGATGGTTATAAAATGCCTATGTAGCTTTTTGTGTCTAATGTAAAAAATCACGGTGTTCCGTTCCACCATACAAGAAGTACAAACCATTTTAAACACACTCTCATGCTAACTATACCTATCAGTAATGTCTTGTAAAGGTGGGACTCTAATAATTTGAATATAATAGGAATAAAAATAAAATTCTGTAAGAAATATATTACATATATAGAGATTCACCCTCGCTCCGCTCGGGTTTGTCCCTATTTACGTTTTAAGATTTAGTATAGATTTATTAGAGATGAGATATTTTTCCGCAGTAAAAAGTATCTTATGTGTTAACCCGGATAACCAGCTATCATCATACCAAATTTCATCAAAATCTCTCCTGTGGTTTTTCCGTAATGCGGTAACAGACAGACAGACAGACAAATACTCTAAAAAGTGTAGATTCGGCCTCTGTATCGTTAATAATGTCTATTTCAATAAGATTTTCCAAAAAATATTTAATGTACAGATTCGGCTTAGTTACAATTTTACTATATGTATAGATTAGTTCGCTATCATTTCCACGAACGGTCAACAGCCTCGATTAATGAAACTGTATATGTTGTCCTAACTGTAGTCGCCTAGATTTTTTCAAAAACATGTGGACAATATGCGGATTCCGTAAGAGATCTTTCAAAATCATGTTATACTTCAAGTTTTTCTTCTTTGTAATAGTTTTGACATACAATATTTTTATAAGCAGGTTGTATTTCACATATTGTACGCCTTTTTTTTATTTCGCCAAGTGTTTCTCCCTTAGAAAATGTACTTAATGGTTAATATTTTCTAAGTTAAATTTTCTTCACAGTAATTTATTTTATTGTTTGAGCATATGAAAAAGAAAATGAGAAAATATATCGAAATAAAGCGTATGTGCCTATACATTGCTTGTGAAATAATGGAAAAAAGCTTTTTCATTTTAGTTATACCCGCAGTATACATGTTTGTGTGTATGAACATATTTGTTATTTATCGGCACAAATACCTTTACAACATACGCAGCAATTCAATTAATTTTTTTCAATTTTTCACACATTTTCAAACTTTTCATAAGATTTTATTAAATCAAAGGAAAATGCTTTTTATAAGTACATATTATTTTTGCTACTAATACATCACATAAAATGGAATTTAGTAACGTATCTACAATGTAATAACAATGTAATTACATACGAAGAGTCTACTCATTTTGCAAAGAGACTTGCAAATTCTCATAAAGACGTATACTTATGTTAATTTCATTTTGACATTGAAATGATGAAGACTCACTAAATGTAATATGTAGATCTTCTCAATATGTATCTATACATATAATAAAATTGTATTGTATTTAAATATTTTTAGAAAATCTTATTGAAATAGACATTATTATCGATGCAGAAGCCGAATCTATAGTTTTTAGAATTTTTGTCTGTCTGTCTGTATGTTACCGCATCACAGACAAACCACCGGAGGGATTTTGATGAAATTTGGTATGATGATAGCTGGATATCCGGGTCAACATATAGGATACTTTTTACCGCGAGCGATTATCTCATTCCCACGGGAATACACGTTATAACACAACCCAAAAAATATTTATGATCAGAATTTCTTGAAACTGGGTATTAATGCTCTTCAATACAATTAAATAAATACGTGTTTTAGTTTTTTTTGAAATTCATCCCATAAGGAGATAAAATAAGGGATGAAAGTTTGTATGAAACCTTCCTTTTTAAAGTTTTTTTGTTGTAGTTTTAGCGCAAGCGAAGCCGCGGGTTTTGCTAGTAAACTTTCACTTTATCTCCAAATGATGTAAAAGTTAGATTCTTATTAGATTATATCTCTATATTTCTCCGTATTTATGCGGACACCAAAATGTGCTTGTTTTTCTTTGGGCACAGCAAAATATTAGGTAATGAATGTACTTTATAATACTAATTGACGCAAGATGAGAACAAACATTAATTATATTCTCCTTGTCTTTTTGTATAGAAGAAGATAGCAAGTTAATACGAGTAAAAAATACATATTTAGATACTTGTGACAAATTATTTTTATTTACACACGTAACTAAATAAAATTCAAACGCTTTGCATGCGATAAAAATTTTACAAGCAGTAAACTTGACACCCGCACGAAATTACAAACTAATAATGTTTAAAGCTCAATCAATATCCCTGTATACATATATTTTATCGCATCAAAAGAACCTATTTGAATTGGTAATGAAAATTGTTATATAATAATTATTATAATATTATAAAATATAATTTAATGCTCACCAAAAAATAAACATAAAAACAAAAAACACAAAGAAAAGATGTACAGCAGGCGGCATTATCACTGGAAGCGATCTCTTCCAGTCAAGTTTGAGGTGGAGAAAGAAGTTTTAAAAAAAAAGTAGGCGTGTGTACTTGCTTTGACACGTTTATAAATATATAAATATATATAAGTAAATAGCTGATACATATATTGATGCATGAATATTTACATACGTACATACATACATACATACATACATACATTAAAAAATCAATCATATACTTTTATTTAATAAATAAAACACTGAAATCCAATTCATAATAAGAAAGTATCTACCGTCTAATAAAAAACGATGTGATAAACTTCCAGCTAGCAGTGTACTTATTTTTACAGAGTAACAAAGTGATAAATAGATGATCTATCTGTGTCAGTCAGCCGCAGACGCAGTGACGAAGGGTTGACACACTTCAATATATTATCAAAAAAATTAATGTGTGTATCCTTTACGCGTGGTTGAAGTGAAACTTCTTTGGCACTGTGGCAGATACCGCAATTAAATTAAAAAAAAATCAAAATATAAATATAATTCTTATAAAATTATTAATAATAAATTTATATTTTTATAAATAATAATTATCGTAAAAATATATATTTATTATTATTATTAATAATAAATTTGACTCTCACTTCCGACACTCATTTTTCAAATGTATTGACTTACCCCTCAGTCGCCTAAAAAAGTTTTACTTCAAAAACTATTTAGCGGTTTTAATCAATTAGTAGGTACCGCATTACCATTTTAATGAACAACACCATTTAACTTTGTGTTAACAGTTCAATTATAAACACTCTGCAATCAATTAACTATAATAATTTTAATTAGTTTCTATTTGAAACATTATTTCTGACGTACAGCTTGAATAAAATTAAACTTATTGTTGAGCCGAACACTATGTCGTAGTTTAGAATTTGAGTGGTACTGCTTACTTATGGGTATATTAGAGGTCATAAGTTTGACACCGGTTATATATTATGTTTAAAACATCTTGTACTAGGTCTTCTAGATGTAAAGATCAATAATCCCACTGAGATATATTGCCCAATTCCTATCGGGACGGAGATATTTTCTTTTCGATCTGGTAGTAAAATCAATAGCATTTCTGAAAATATGTTTTTATTCTAAATATTTTATTTTCTGACGTTCACTAGGTCCTACCTGTCTAGGCGGGAAGTCTTCCAGACATGATGTATTTGCGCACGAAGAAATGCAATATTTAAAAAAAATATGCAAATACTATTTTTTTTACATAAAATTAATTCCATAGAAAATTTTATTAAGTGCAACCCTATGTGCTTCTTCCTGAAACCAATAATACATCGTCCATGACATCATTTAACATCACACTATCGTATGCGTCTGTAATGTCTTCATCAGTGTACAATAGATTTTAATAATAGAGTAAATTATAATTTGCCACTAGTAAAATACGTCTATTTTATATATCTTTATATATCTGCATAATATTTATATAATATTATATACATTATTTATATAATATTATATATTAAAATATTATACAATGTTATCAATAATATTTTATATGATACAACTTTTACAGGATTTAAAACATTATTTTATTCAAAAATTATGCCCAAACGTATTTTAAAATTTACATAATTGAAGCCAATTCAATAAGTCTATTATAAAGTCTGTGCTATATCTTAAGGACGCGTTTCATTTGAAAAATGAATGAAAATTCAAATGATACTTTTTTGGTACAATTCAATACAATGCCAGGACCACAGTCTCTTGGCGTGGCAGGCCCGCGAGGTACGGGCTGTCCGCAGGGGTGTTGTAGTGTATGCACAAGCGATCCTGCAACGCCCCACTGCACTGCGGCGACGGATTCCGCTGTGGGTTTTAGTGAGTAAGTCTCACAGTACCTTACCCATTGACGGCCGGTAAGGTCCCCATGATGGGTTTCCCCAGCGTCAACAAAAAACAAAAAAAAAAAAAAAAAAAAGGACCACAGTCTCTTTCTCTGCTGTCGCCCTAAAATGACCCATGAAGATATTGGATAGATGGCTAGCTATAAAAAAAAATAACAATGCAAGTAATAGACCGCTAAATGAATTTAAATTTTATCTGTTTTTAAATCCAAATTAGAATTGATTTAAGAAAATGAGTGTATTAATAACTACGATAATTATTATGACGTCTAATATGACGTCTAATGTATTGCCAGAAATGTGAAAAAATTATTCATATAGTTTTGTAATGTAAAAATAGTTATAAGATATGTTAATTAATAATTAATAAATAGAGGTGTTTGCAAACATTGTGTTTTTAAATGTAGAGGACCTATGCATTCTATGAACATTCGAACTTATGAAAATATGCTGTTTTACCGACCGGTCATAAAAACTTCATCCTTTACTATGAACAAGGCCGTTTAATGAGCATAACGTGTCGTCACAAAAAAACGAATACGTAAGAATTAGAGTCAACTTATTGACATTACCTTGTTGAATCCCTCTTTAAATATTCCTTACAAAAATTAAACTTTACGTGTAAAGATATAAGATCGAATATACTATGTAAGGAGTAATTTAAGGGATTTAGTTGTCCGCATACGAATTGGCCTAATTGCCAAGTCCGAACAGTTCTGGATGCAGTTTTGTAAAGTTAGCACTTTGCCTCGTCTCGGCTTACAAAAAGCCAGTTAATTATCTCATTCCGACTAAGTAGGATTAAGCGGTTGTTTCCTTTTTGTTTAAATCCACTGTTTTGTGACTTGACCGTTTTAGATTATGCGTAAAAAAGAAATCTCTAAATTAAGAGCTTAAAATGGCGTTAATCTTTCAAATTTTTTTATGGGAGCTTTTTATAGTAAAAAGCGGAGACGAATTATAATTAGTTCATTTATTTAATTATTTTTTTCTACTCGACTTGTTTGAAAACCGTATCCAACATTAGATCAATTACTGAGATCATAATACCAATTTGACCTCTATATTATATAAGGAAGCAGCGATTCTTGTAAATTTACATATATTACATTGCTTAGACCTTAGAAATAGGTCAGAACACTAAGTAACTATTGTAATATTTATTCACATAAAAAATGTTTTGTTTATCCTTTCATCGTGATTTTTATCAAAATCAAGTATGAAGGCTCCATTGGCCTGTTACGCCATTTAGCATAACGTTGGCAGGCTGCCCACTTATTTTCTTTAGGTGCTGGACTGTCATCCAATCGGAGTAGCTTTAAGCAATGGAAATATTTAAGTTAAATACTCTTAACAAAGATCAGTTAGTTGAATATGCCTTTATTTGGTTAATTAAGGTGGGTGGTCATCTTACTAATATTATAAATGTGAAAGTTTAGATGGATGTTTGGATGATTGTTACTCAATCACGCCAGAACGGCTGAACGGATCTGACTGTTTGGTACTATAGAGATATATTATAGTCTGAAAAAGCACATAGGCTACTTTTTATCCCTGAAAAATTTACAGTTCCCATGGGATAAATTTGTTTCTGTTTTTCTAAAAGCGAACCCGAGCGAAATGAGGGTGAGCCGTTACTTTAATCATAAATTACCAACAATTATGCCTGGGTAAAAAGTCTTACTGTCTTTGAAACTATTCTGTAGTGTACTTATTTATTATTTACCTAATCAGTCGTCATTTTTTTTAATATTTATCTATATATCAGATACCTTTCTTTTAAAACTTTCATATCAAAATTTAGAGTTTTGGCTGCTTTGTAAAAGCTAGTTTTTGCAGCGCGACCAAATTAATCACTCAAGTCTTATTTCACATGTTCACAAAATCTTTCGACGTCGATTGATATAAAATTATGATTTTATTGAATAGAATTTTTATAGTAACGAATGTAAAATGATCAATAATTATAAGTACTTATGAAAAACACACATAATTATAAAAATATTTAGGGTATCCCACTTTAAAACGTTGTTGTGCTAGAAATAACAGATAAAAAGACTTAACCAATATTTTCAACAATGAGATGTGTAATACATAAATAATAAAAAAGAGAGTCATATCATATTGAATATTTTTCATCGTTATCCTATAATAACGCACATAAAACGACAACAAATCTAACTATATAACTTTTTAAATTATCACGTTCCATCATCATGTAATAACTAATTACACTGCGGGACTTAACGCGTGATTTTGTGTCTGCCCGTGACCACGGCTGGTGCAACCCAGTCGAAACGTGAGGAACGAGGTATATAGTTACAAATTCACGCGTTAAGTCCCATAGTGTAATTATTACATAAATCTAACTACACTGCTTCATCTGAATAAATTATTGTTCCAACACCTTTTTAGTGATGAATAATGATGTCTACGCATTGAGTTTAAAAAAGCCGTGAATTTCTTTAAAAAAGATACTGAACATCCGTGGAGAGTGCTTCAGTAAATGAAATACCGTTATAATTATACTTGAATGTTAAAACTTTTCATGTTCCACGAAAGCTGGAGGCATACCCATCCGCAATTATCACGCTGGGAATGATTGCATCATGATTTCCTTCAAAAGAGCCTCGAATGTCCGTGCTCTCATTCTGACTATACTCATGCAAAGCTATACGATATTTGGGGTAACGTCTACGGGATTTTGTATTCCACTATCAATTCTTAAAGTCCATGTTTCCTTGAAGTGACTAGAGTTGTCGCGCTGTAAATGGCAGGACTAGCGATGCGGCGATTTTAAAAAGTTGCAACTAGCGATGACTTTACCGGTACGGCGCGGCGGTAGGCATTTCATGAAATTTTTATATCAACCTTTTGACGGCAGATTCTGTGAGGAACGATGTTTGTGGTTAACTGGGTCGAATGAGGTCTATTGATGGCAATGAAGATGTGTCATGAGGCTTTGAGGTACACTTATACAATCTGGGGTAGTGTGTCTCTGAGCGTAAATGGAACTCGGACTGGCAAAATGAGTAAAGATATGAATGCTACAAGCGCGTATAGTTAAGTGTGTGTTTAACTAAATGGTTACTAATAAATTAAAAATTAAGGTCCAAAATATTTCGTTATTATTCGTATACTCAATTCCCATGAGATGATTGTGAACTACCGATAAACTGCTTAAAGGCTTAATTAATTAATCTTATATATTTAAATGAGTAATTCTTGTATATTTATATCTTTATTTATTTATACCAGCGATCTCAGAAATGGCTCTAACGATTTCGGTGAAATTTGGTACATGGGAGCTTTCGGGGGCGAAAATTGATCTAGATTAGTCTCATGTCTGGGAAAACGCGTGTTATCGAGTTTTTATGCGGTTTTCTTTCGCATTATTCTACGCAGAGGTCGATAATTTCTTACACTCGGATGTAAGCATCGTGGTCAAGCGGTCAAGGCGCAAATTACACAACACATATGCCCGGGATCGAGTCCCGGTTGGAACACAAAGTTTTTTTCGTTTGTTTTCTTTTTGGTTTCTGAAATAACCGTGCACAAACGCACAGACAAACACAAAAATTCTAAAAATCATTGTTTTGGGTTGTATTGAGATATCTTCCATGTACAGACAGCAATCAGTTACGCCTTTATTATATGATATGAATATACAAGAATTGTATATTTAATATTATAAAATTATTATTTTAACTGTATTTAGTCTAGGTTCCATAAATTTTTTGCGGTAGACATTTTATTACACTTTTCACTCCGATGATTTCTCAGTTAGGTATGAATATAATGTATAAAATAAATAAAAAAGATGTTTTTAAAACTAGTTTTACTTAATAGCCATGAACTAAAAAAAATAAATTAACTTTAAGTTTCTATTTAAGCGAGTGCAATCCTGAATTCTAAATTAACGAATATTATATATGTATATATAATACTCGTTAATTTAGAAGTGTGCTTTGATTTGTATTGGCTGGCACCGACTTCGAAAAAATCTGATTAAGTATCTATTCTAAATGAAAACCCCCGTTTAGTTATTTTTTACTTTTCAGTGCCTGGAAGTCAGTTTTTATTTTTTTTTAAGTTTTTATTTCTTCATTTTTAGTGTAGACGTATCACCAATACAAATTAATCAAGCCCAAACACCAGGTAATTGCTGTAAATCGTTGAGGAGTTCCCTCGACTGTCTTTCGGGTCCATCATCAGATCGACTCCAGACCTTCATTAAATAGTAGTGCTTTAAAATACGTAATGAAAATGTTAACAAACGCACTAGTCGCCGCTACAATTTTCGAAAGTTCCCCTCGATTTCTCTGGGATCCCATCATCAGATCCTGGTTTTCTTATCATGGTACCACTCTTGGGATATCTCATTTCCAACAAAAAAAGAATTATCAATATCGGTTCATAAACGAAGAAAAAATCCGCGAACAAACATAAATATATATATATATATATATATATATATATATATATATATATATATATATATATATATATATATATATATATATATATACCGTCGAATTGAGAACCTCCTCCTTTTTTTGTAAGTCGGTTGAAAATAGTGCCAAAAGAAGTATAGCTTAATCGAAATTTAGAAATGTAGAAATATTTAGGATATAATAAAATTGAGATATGACAAATAAAATACTATATACATATGTATTTAAACACAATATGAACCTGCAATCCACATTCCACAGTAGTTCATCAAATCAATAATTCACTTAGTTATATGCCAGAGGGCATAGCCTCTATATGGAAAATATAATTATTAAAAAATCAGACATTTGTGGACGAAAATAAACAAATTAGAAGGTTGAATATTGTTTTCCTAACCCTTCTATTATACTGTACGTGCAAGTTCAAACACAATTAACGCCCTCGGTAAACATTAACGTAGGCACCTCTTCAGTCACACCAACAATATTTCAGGCACCCATTGTCTCGTTCAGAAGTAAATATAAATAAAATGCTTTCACATCATTAACGTTCACTGAATTATTAAAGCGTATTTATTTGTTATCGTTGTTATTTCACGTGATTTATTTTAGCAATAACTTTTCTATACAAACTACTTTTTGACACTTTTTAATGAGTAAGTAGGTATTCTTTGCCTACGGTTCCTCTTGCTTATCTATACTAATATTATAAAGCTGAAGAGTTTGTTTGTTTGGTTGGTTGGTTGAACGCGCTAATTTCAGGAACTACTAATCCGATTTGAAAAATTCTTTTTGCACTGTATAGCCCGTTAACTGAGGAAGGCTATAGGCTATATATCATCCCGGAAAAATATACGGTTCCCGTGGGATTGATGTGTTTTTGTCTAGTAAAAAGCTCGCTAGTAAAAGATATCTCTATTACAAATTTCTTAAGTCCGTTAAGCTGTTACCGCTTAAAGAAGTAACGATCACTGACGCCTAAGCTTTCACATTTATTATATCGACTTAATGTGTTTTCTTTACTCATTAATTTATGAAGTCAATGTTAAATTGCCGTATCAATTTGCCAGCGTAGTTTAGATGATATACTTATTAATATAGTACCCTGGTCCTGATGACGAAGTCAATTAGTGAACCACTCAAATTTATGTTAATTTACTTGAATCCCACACATAATAGTTAGAAACGGGTATCTGAAGATGGGACCATTAGTGATTTATTTACTACTAGCGGCTCACCCTCGCTTTGGGTTCGTCCCTAGGTTGATTCCCCATACAAAGTTTCTTCCCCATTTTCACCCCCTTAACAGATGATTTCGGGAATAAAAAATATCCTATGTTCTTCCTAAGGTTTCGAACTATCTTCTTACCAAATTTTATCTCAATCGGTCCAGTAGTTTTTGAGTTTATTCGTGATAAACATGCAAAAATACAAAAATACAAATTTTTCATCTTTATAATATTAGTGTAGATTTTAATTTTTCGTATGTTTTATGCTTTAAATTTCCAAAAAAAACCCAAGTACAACAAACAATATACAGTATGACATCAACAATCTTTGCTGCTAGAATAATATGCTAATAAATAAGTATTTCCAAATATAGGAGAACCTGTTCTTTTCCCGTTTTTTCAAACGGCTTTTGTTCCTAGTTTTACATATTATCCATAGATTTTGTAAATTATGTATTTCATATTTGTGGAAACTTAATTGGTGAATTTATGTATTTTTATTTAAATTGTATGTACCTATACATAAAAATAAAATAAAATTATTCAGTTAAATAATTGTTCTTTCCATATATGTATGCATATTTTAAATGTATAATTATTTACTATTTAATCTTTAAAAACGAATATATAAATACTGGACTGGGTACAACAGGTTCCTCTACATACATTTATGTAGAATCTCTCGTCCATGATTCCATTATTGTTACTAAGCTTTGACAGCTAAAATAAAAGGTTTCAAATTGATTTTCTCACGGGACCTATATTTTTATTGAAATGTGAAGAGAAAAATAGCACTAGGAAGTGTATAATTTATTTTAAGTGAAAACAGAGTTCCATATGGCACTTTCTGTTAAAGGATGGTAACATTATTTTAATAACTTCTTTTAACTAGTCAAGATGAAAAATATTCGTCTTGTAGCGAGGAGGTACCTAAGATCAAAAAAAGAACTATCTACCCTATATGTTAATTCTTTTATTAGTTATTTTTTACTATTCTAATTTTTCATATTTGTTTCATTAAACATCTATAAAACTGCTATTGCCAATTATATCTAATTAGCTAACAATATTAATCTATCTACATCTACTATCATGTATTCAGCAATTTTTTTTAACGTTCCACTGCTGGGCACGAGCATCCCTTCAATACGAGGGGGATCAGGCCATAGTCCAACGCTGGACAAGGGTGGGTTGACGGACTACACAATACACTTGTCTTTCGAAAACTTACTAGGTTCTCTCAGACATGCAGGTTTCCTCACAATGTTTTCCTTCACCGCAAGGCAAGTGGTTATCATGTTAGAAGTGATTCGCACATGAAAGTATCAGAGGTGCGAGACCCAGGATTTCAACCCGCTTCACTCGGCTTCCCAACCGAGCTCGTTACCACTGGGCTACCACTTCCTTTTGCATCACATTTACTATCGTTTAAGCTAATTTCAATCGTACTACATAATATTTTGTTTTGAGCCTTTATTGAATTTGAATCTAACGTTTTACCTCCCCATGTTTATTATACTATCCCATATAATGCAAAGATCATATGTAGGGTTGCAAGACTGACTCAAAATAGCCAAAGGTAAAAAACGGATATACCAATATATCTAATGATTAATCTATCTGTCTATCTCGGCGATCTTAGAAACGGCTCTAACGATTTCGCTGAAATTTGGTATGTGGCGATTTTCGGGGGCGAAAACTCGATCTAGATTAGTCTTATGTCTGGGAAAACGCGTGTTTTCGAGTTTTCATGCGGTTTTCCTTCGCATTATTCCACGCAAAATATGGTCGCGAATTTCTCACGCTCGGGTATAACCATCGTAGTCAAGCGGCCAAGGCGCAAGATTGATAATCACAGATGTCCGGGTTCGTATCCCGGTCGGATACAAAGTTTTTACTTTTGTTTTTTTTTTTTTTGTATTTATTCAAGTTTTTTGTTTTTTTTTTTCTAATAAATACGATATAACAAAAAAGAACTCTGAGCGAAGCTCGGTCGCCCAGGTACTATTTAATAACGCAAAAGTTTACTTCTTAACTATATTCAGTAATAATCTAAAGTTGCATTTAAAGCCTTCAGTAGAAAGGGTTCCCAGTTTCAGCAGTCGTCGTTGTTGATGGTGTTGTTGCAATTGTTGAAGTTGTCGCTTCTGTTGTTGTTGCTTCTGTTGTTGTTGCTTCTGTTGTTAATATTACAGTTGTTGTTATCGGTTGAACTGTTGTTATTGGTTCAACTGTTGTTAATAGTTCAACAGTCGTTACGTCCGTAGTAGGTTTACTTATTTCTGGGTGTGATATTGTAGATTTCTTATACGTTGTTGTAGATTGCGTTTCACTTATGGATGTTTCTACAGGAAGTTCAGATTTTTGTGTCGTAGAAAATACATAAGATGGTTTTTCAGACTTCAATGATATTTTAGGTGTATTTGGCGTTTGACTTCTATCAAAAACTGTGTATTTTGTTGTTGAAATTATTATTGAATTACTTTTATTATAATTTGCTTTAATTATGTTGCTGGTTGTATCTATTGTTTTGTCACTATTTTTTACAACTTCAAAAAGTGGTTTATAACGTATAGTTGAATTTTTGTTAAAGTAAAGGGGTTGCCTATTTTCATTCCTTGAAACTTTGAAATTTTCAAATTTATTTGTTGTCCGAGCTCTCGTTTCCATGATTCTTTTTACTATGCTTATCGGCAACCAGTGACCTGGAAATTCTGACTCCACGGGATTATCTACATATGTTAATTCATCTGTCCTAGTTTCTGAAGGTTTAGTTAATAGAACACGTTTCAATATGATCATAGCACATACTAAAATTGGAAGTGAGTGCACTGCAAAGAGAATATTTAATTTATTTTTACTATCATAAACCAATAAAAATAACTGCATGTACTTCCGCCAATGGTTGTGAGTTTGATTCCTCTTAGGAAATATTTGGTTACATTTTTATGACAGAAACCATGTATTAGGTGATTGATAAACTATTGAATGCAATCAATGTTGAGCTTGAAGAAACACTTCTTTAATAGGTAATGTACATATGCAAACTGCCTCATTGGAGCACACTGCATATCCGGAGGTCCAGTATTCGAGTCCCGGGTCAAGTCAAATTTCGTTATTCAGTCTTTCTGTTCCCCTCTTCCCCGTCTTTCACTCCCGTACCTTGGAGAGCGTGTAAAACGGTCGGTGTTGCGCTTAACCTCTCACCGGTCATGTCGAATTATTTTATAATTATATAATTTGAGAGTGAAAGGAATAGAGAGTGTACTTGTCCACTATTTATGTAGGTAGTAGTACTATAGATGACATAAAAAAAATATCTAATACAGAATACTTGCTTTCTTTATGCGTCCGTCATCATTTTTAATTATGTCAGCGACATCTATATACATTCTGTCACAAAATATAATTTTACATGAAAAAATTAAGTATTTAAAAAAAATAACTGCGTCTAGAAATAATGAGAAATCAAAACATTTTAGGTTTAATATAATCAACTCTATTTTATATTAGGCCATGCGTTAAATTGTTTTTATCCCTGAATGATTTTACGACTCTTATAACAATCACGGAGTTAAACATCTAAGTATAAGTATAACCTTTTCAAGGTCTGTCTTTTTAACTAACAAAAATAAAAATTAAGTTTACTTTGAGATTTAAAATTAGGATTAATTAATTATTAGCTAGGAGCTCTTCCAGGCTAAAGTACAAATTTGAATTCGCGATTAATAAAAAATTAATATAAAAAAATTTATGTATGTGTTTAATTTAATTTAAAGTTTATTTCTACTTTTTAGGTATTTATTCGTATTCTTCTCACCAAAAGCTTTCATTTGATATCCATTTCATAGGGGTGCATAAAAA
This sequence comes from Argynnis bischoffii washingtonia, assembly GCA_033884665.1. Lineage (NCBI taxonomy): Eukaryota > Metazoa > Arthropoda > Insecta > Lepidoptera > Nymphalidae > Argynnis > Argynnis bischoffii. Next base: position 9,726,116 of record CM066625.1, on the reverse strand, counting down.
ACAACTCAATTCGGTTGAGGATGAGTATTTTAAAATTCAATTGCACGATTTGACCCCAACAAATATACATACCTACAAACATTGTAAATTAAACAAAAATGCTTGTAAAATTACTAATAGGCAACACAATTTGTCATTTTAAATAACGAGCCCATAATACCTAACACGATAAGTATCGAAATATACATAATATGTATTTCAGAGGTTTAACAACACCTGCACCATATTAAAATCTTATTGCTTCTACCTATATATAAATAACCTAGTTCGTAATTTTCAACATGGATGGTGGATATCGTATAAACTATTCATCACATTAGTCACTACTATTGTAAATATGAAAGTTTGTATGTTTGTGTATATTCGTCACTCCTTCTAGCTGAGAAGGCTGGACAGATTTGGATGATATTTAGTACACACATAGCTATAATCTTTTTTTTAATGTTGGGAAATGCATTTACGCATACCACCTGTAGACATACAGGCGGTTATGTGGGATTCACCGGCTAGAAAATCAGTGCTACCCACTAAAACTTCCCCCGTCTTAATGGGGATTCACAGGATCGCTCACGCACTCAACCATAAAACATAACCACGAAACGTAACATGTAAGCTAATGAAATTTGTCAAAATATAGCGCTGCATGTATATGACAAAACCTAGAGACGCGCCCGAGGGAAGCGGGGCTAAGTCGCTAGTTAAAATATAATATCGTGAACCGTCATGTCTCTCTGGAGGTTATAATCGATAACACCCAGCCCCCAGGGATTTCTTTTGCCCTATATTAACGCATTTCAAATTTTTGACCCGAGTATATAAATAGATTTATGTTACTCTCTATGCTTTAAAGTTTAACAGAAATTCAAACAGTTTCCATATAGGTAATACAGAATTTTTAAATAAATTTTAAGACCTCCGTCCGACGTTCCATTTATTTAATGGGTATACCGTGTAGGTAAGTTTTAATTTAAGATTATGTAACACCAATATTACATTTAAACCTACTAACCATTCTTTTATATGACTGGTAATTTTATATTAATAAATATTTATTTTTTTATCGCAACAATTGTATCAGTGACCCAAGAGGCACATTCCGTTCTTGTGGCCATAAAATGATTAATCCCAAGGTGAATTTCCAACATCAACTACATATAAATAGGCAAAGACAAATCAATTTAGTACCTTTTTCTCCTATTTGTCAAACTATTTTCTTTTAGTTTTTTTACTTAGTAGCTATTCACGAGCTTAAGTAAAAATTTTTTTTAATTTGGAACAGTTTTAAATAGATACGTATATTCAATTCATGACAAATTTTCATTAATGATTAGGTATGGTCAAATTTCGACCACCGGGCGAACACTTGTGACAATAAATGGGAGAAATTACGCGTTTTGTTACGTGCAGCTTATAGTGCAAATAGCATACGAATCCAAACTAAGCTCGTCCATTACACATAAAGTTTAAATGAAAAGTCCTGACTGACTGACTGATATATCAATGCACAGCCTAATCCGCTAGTCCTAGAAACATGCTATTTGAAAGGTGTGTTCTTTGTGAAGTGTAAAGCACTACTAAGAAAGATTTTTTTGTAATTTCACCTCGGTGAAAGGGGGGGTTGAATTTTTTGTGAAGCTTTTTATTCTCTGAGTCGATTGACTCCAAAATTGGTACACATACTCTTCAATTAAAATTATGAGATACGTGTATATCTGTTTTTTCAAAATCATCCCCTAACGAGTCAAATAGGGCTTCGAAAATCTTACACGGCATGGTAGACGGGCACATGGCGCGAGGTAGTGCGTGAGTAGGGTTATTTCTGTGTTAATTACTTATAACAAAGCCAAAAAAAATGTTTTTAGTAGTTTTAACGCGAGCAAAGCCGCGGGTTCTGCTAGTGTAATATATAGAGACCAGATTATATGCATTTGCATATTTGCGATATGCATTTGCATATTTAAGCCATCCTCAGCGGTAATAGCATATTTTACCTAAGATCTAGTTTTGAATTATGATGCATATTATCGGTACATTTACAATATTTTTCCGAGTGCAGTGCACTGACCCTGCGCTAAAAGTGATAATATCGCGAATCCGACCAAATTTAATAGTCACAAGTAATTAAATTTCTAAAATATGAAGCCAACAAAAAGATATGCTTCCTTAGTGAAATATTTCTAAAATAAACAAATGAAATACCGCATCTGTGTAGACTGCTTTTAAAGATCAGTACCTATTTTTAATTTTTTCGATAATACGAAAATTCTGAGATGTAATTTCTAAATTAAGTGCTTAGTAACAATAATAACAAGAATAAGCTACGTATATAATATATTATATATAATGCATATAATATGAAACGTTTATAATAAAGTTAACAAAAAATATCGACGAGAATGACGCCATTTTGCCGCGCAAAATGGTGGCGCAGTTTGTAACTGTACTTATTATCGCCTATCAAAGGATAATTTACTAATTGTATGCTGATTTTGAAATAAAAAAAAATTAAAACTTATTTTTTTTGTTTGGGTTCCTAAAATTTATCATTTAATTTCGCATATTTTGCCAATTTTCGTGCATATTTCAAGCATTTTTCATGCATATTTGCTTGCATATAACAAACTTTATATGTTGCATATAATCCGGTCTCTAGTAAAATAAATAGAATTACTCATTCATTTTTAAAAATTATCTTAAATTTGATTTAAATTAAACAACAATATATTAGTTAAATTATTATTACACTATTCAAAAATCTAATATATTTTTTACATTATTTTTGTCCCCATTTCTTGGAAACATCAATGTATTCGCCATCCGGAGAATCATAGTTCTTGATTGGTGGAGTGGAATATGTACCACTGATAGTGTATGGAATTAGTTGTAAATCAGGCTGTAAATGTAAAAATAAAAATATTATTATAATTATTATGACTTCAGAAAATAGACGTGAGAATTTTTAGTAATAATATAATGCCAGCTGTACACATTCACAGAGACATCACGAGACAGGCTGAGAGCGATTGTGTACATGGACCTCTAGTCTCGTCTCGCTCTCTCAACTCGCCTCGCACCTCTCGGTCACGTGAACGATCATGTACACACTAATTTGTTTAGTTACTTGCTAACTGTGTTTACAAAAAGCAGCAGCAATATCCAAGTCCATCATGGCAGGTACGGTGAACGTTGTTTGTAGTTCAACTGATACAATAAGTGTACATCGTAGGCCTAGCCGAGAGCCTCGAAAGCACGAAAAGTTTGAGACTACAGGCAAGAGGCTTTAGACGAGTGTTTAAAGTCAGCAAAAGAAAATTCCTTTAACACGGGATATGAAAGAGTGCATGGATGGATTCATGGATTCTTAAGATTTACAAATGGCTATTCTTCTAAGCATTATTAAGTTTTAATAGTGAGTGAAAATTGTATAATTACTTTAGTAGTAACAAGAGATTTCTTTAATGAATAGCAATGAACTGCAATTAGCATGAATTGTATAAACTATTTTCTACCGTTAGGAACCTTTTTATTTATAAAACCAATTGGTTTTTAATTAAAGTTTGACTAAGGAGGTACCCGTAGAGATATCAATATAAAATTAAATATCTTATGCCTACTTCAAGTAACTACAACAATACTTCTGCACTAATTTACAATAGGAATATAATATGGTTGCATAATTACCATATTATGCAGAAAGATATTTTTTTTATAAAAGTAAACAAAAAACCTACTCTTTTAAATGTATTAAAATTGAGTTTTACCCACCATTATAGCTTCATTATACAATTCCTCAGACTCTTCATACAGCTGGTCCAAAGCTCGTCTCTGAGATGCCATAATTCTATCAATTTGGGCTATATTGGCCATATGCTCTTGTTTCTTATATCTTGTCCACTCCTTAATAAGTAATGCTCGGGCTTCTTTTTCTTCCTCTGATAGAACTACTGCAGGTCTTTTACGTTTGCTGTAAAATAAAATGTTTTGTAAAATGCATCAAACCATAATCATATTATTTGATTATTTTTAACAATAATTTGCATTAACATGGTTTACAAAAAAAGTTGAATAAGAAACTTTTTCACATTTAAATTACTAAGATATTACCACAAAAACGAATTAAAATAAATAACAAATAACTAATAAATATGAATAATCATACCTCATTTGATCTAAAAGATGTAACGGAGGTTCTATTTCTTCAATTGGTTTAAGTTGTCTTGCATTTTTTTCTAATCTACGGATCTGTTTTTCTATTTTTTTCCGCCGCCTATCTTCACGAGCTTTTACGATGGCTGGGTCCATTTTTTTCTTTTTCTTCAATGGTTCAGCCCTGTAAATTAAAAAATACAGTTTTGATAATTCACAAATTATCGTGATGTTTTCGCTTATTCACACGTATGTACCTTATCATCATCAACTTACCTAAGCTTATAAGGCAACTAATAAGTAGTATGGCAGAGTTAAGTGGTATAAAAATAACAATTATTATTCTTACCATAAATTATCAGTTAACTTAATTTGTACAATAGCAGATGTAGCAATACTCCTTGTATTTATAGTTGTTTTGGTTGCTGAACTTATCGCCAAACTAAAAATAATGAACATTACATCAAAATTCATAACTTGATAAGAAGAGGTTATTTTTTTATAAACTATGGTTTACCGTGAAAATTGTCTTAAGATTTGTAAATTAAACATTTTGTAAAAATATATCAAGTATCACTCTATTAGAATAGTTTAAACCCCAGGAGAGGCTTATTTAATTTATATAAATAAAAGCTCGAATTCTTTTCAGTTTGCACAATTGACGATTAAATTCATATTTCATGGTCTTGACAGTTGACGTTTATTATAAAGTCATCCATGGTCTTGACAATATTATAAATTGAACTATTATTTCTTAGAATATATTTTCTACAACAATCGAACAGTAAATATAATATACTAATTATTTATAAAAGTTAAATGTTTGCTACTTATTTTTTACTTTTTGATAACAACACTTCACATAACGTATTAATATTATATTGCCTGTAAAGGAACCAACATAACGTTCCGTTTATCAGAAAATTATTGATTTGCAGAAATACCTCACATTATATACCTACATTTCAATATTTTTAACCAACGCTAAAAAAGTCATATATGGTATAATATTATTGCATCTAAACAAAGTAAATTTACAGGCGACATAGTTATAATTAATAAATAAGTACAATAAACATAAGAATTCGAAATAAAAAATAACATATTGTAGGTAATCTATTTTTGAAAAATAGAATACTCTTTTATTTAATATAAGAACCTAGCGAATTCTTTAATCTTATGAACTAGAATTATCAGATCTGAGCTTGATGTACACCTATATATATTAAAAGATTTGATATATTGTAACCATAGCAAAGACCTTATATTTAAAAAACATACAAATCAATAGTAGGTAAATTATACTTTACATATCTGAAATATATTTCATTTGGTCGATAAGTTCAAATTGCTGGCACATCCGGTTATAAGGAGCATTTTCCCCCTTATGGGTTAGACATCAGTGTTTTTATTGCGGCAAACATTCTTTAAAAGTTTATACTAGCTGCTCACTCTCGCTTCGCTTGGGTTCGCCTCTAGACAAACAAAAACACATCTATCCCACGGGAACCGTACATTTTTCTGGGATAAAAAGTAACCTTTTTATTATTCTGATGTATGAACTACATTATTACAAAGTTTCATTAAAATCCAATCCGTAGTTTGTGTACTAAGCTGTATAAGTTACTGTAATTTTTTAACTATCCCACGGGAACTCTTTAATTTTCCGGGATGAAAAGTATCTAAGATGTTGATCGGGGATATTAGGTACCACCATGCAAAATTTCATTTAAATCGGTCCAACAGTTTCGGAGATTAGCCCGTACAAACAGACAGACAGACAAACAGACAGAAACAAAAAATTTGAAAAAATAACTCTTTTGCTCTATTTCTCTTCTTACATCCCCCTGATTCGGTTTTTAGCTTTTATTTCGGTTTTACAGACATTTGACCTCTACAGTTTTATTATATATATAGAATATAGGTATAAAGTAACGTATGCAGCCCTGAAATATTCATTACTTTAATGACACGGTGAATTGCTTAGCATTTTTTTAAACTCAAGCCTAAAAGGATCAAAAGAAGTGGCAAAGTTTATATGAACATTCCATTACTTACTGGTGGCAATTTATAAATTACATCCTATGTGTTACTCTGATATATTGTATAAGCAGGGTTCGAGTCCCGGGACGGACCAAGTTTAGCTATTGAATTTTACTGTTTAGTAAGTCTCAGTAACAGCCTGGATTTGGCGGTGTTACACGCCCGTGCCTCGGAGAGCACGTTAAACCGTCGGTCCTGTGCCTTAACTCTCACTGGTTGTGACGAGTAGTCGTCCCACCGGAGTATGAGAGTGAAAGGAATAGGGAGTGCACTTCACTTGTGTCTGCGCGCACACTTGTGCACTATAATATCTCCTGCACAGATGGCTAGTCATTTTGATTTTTAAGAATCGCAAGGCAATCAAAACCTATAGGGTACCTACTTCCTGTTGACCTAGAATCATAAAGTTTGGCAAGAAGCAATGAGTGTCTAAAGGGGAAGATCCAAAAATCCGTAAATCCTGTAAGTCCCGTAGTCCCTAAATTTGTAGTTACATCACTAAAAAAACAAAAATTTGCGATTTAAACTTATTTTTGTCTTGCTACAAAACCCTCGGTGTGCGAATCAGACTGGCACTTGTCCAATTTTTTATCTTATATATTTAAACGAGCAATTCTTGTATATTTATATCTTTATATCTTTATTTATTTATACCAGCGATCTCGAAAACGGCTCTAACGATTTCGCTGATATTTGGTATGTAGGGGCTTTCGGGGGCGAAAAATCGATCTAGATTAGTCTCATGTTTGGGAAAATGCGTGTTTTCGAGTTTTCATGTGGTTTTCTTTTGTATTGTTCTACACAGAATATGGTAGATAATTTCTTACACTGTATCATAAGCATCGTGGTCAAGCGGTCAAGGCGCAAGTTATACAACACATATGCACGGGATCGAACCCGGTTGGAAAACAAAGTTTTTACTTTAGTTTTTTTTGTATTTATTCAAATTTTTAGTTTTTTTTAATCTAAAAAATACGATATAACAAAAAAAACTCCGAGCGAAGCTCGGTCGCCCAGGTACTAAAAAAATAAAGATAGAATTTTTTTGCTATTATTTTATAGACAGCTATTTATTCAAACAGACGTATGATGATATCTATCTATAGGTAGGTATATCTTCATCTATATGACTATATATAATGTTTCTTAGAAGCCACTAAAAAGAATTTAATTGAATTGAACAGTAATGTAAATTAAAATTAGACTACTAAAACGCGGATGATAGTTATGATCATATAAGCCCTATAGTGGAGGCTGTATCTCGGAAATGTCTATTATTTAAGTTAAGGGCTGTCTATATCATATCTATCATATTTTTTACATGAAACATTTGCATTGATCTTTAACTCAAACATTTTATTTTCATTTCTAAATCTAATTATGTTGGTTGGTTGATTATATCTTCAGCCGGTGTTGTTTTTTTTTTTTTGTTGTATCTAGATACGTCGATAACTTTACGGTCTTTGAGCTGATTTGCGTGATTCTTGTTTTTATATCCTATGCAAATTTAGTAATGATCTATTAAATAATAAGAATCGGAGATAGGCGGCGGAAGTCCTTAATAAAGTAGAGTAAAACTGTGATTAAAATCATTTAAATATTTGAAATGATGGAAATATTTTTATATAACCTAAAATTAATAAAGTGTTCATTAAAGTACCTATTACTAATAAGCTAATTTAGTTAGTACGTACTTAGTAGATATTACTTTGTAATAATTACATATAAATTTCAATTTACTACATGTATATTAGTAGGTATTTCTAAGTGAATTATGTATCTTATATATAATTGGTAGTTCGGCTTACAAAAGTGTAAAGGAAAAAAAATGTTTTTTACTTTGTATTTTCGCACAGATTTGTGTATTTGGAACTCAGTTTTTTTAAATTTTTCTTCTTTTGATTAATTTATACAAATAAAATATAAAAATGAAGTGTTTGTTTCTGATGTCAAATTAAACTACTTTTTACTAAATGCATATGTATATACTTTATATAAGGTGCAAATAAGAAAAAAACAATTTTTTAAATTTTTGCCTACCAGTTTGTTCCGGCTAATCTTCGAAACGGTTGAACCGATTTTGACGGGACTTTCACTGGCAGATAGCTGATGCTATAAGGAGTAACTTATGCTATTTTTAATTTAGAAAAAAAATTGGGTTTCGCGCAAAAAAATTAAAACCTATGAAATTGTGAGCAATCGGCGTACCCAAGGACGCACATGAGCGAAGCGAGGGTAAGTTGCTAGTTCAATAATAAAACAAGGGGGAATCCTTAATCCAAGGCCTTAATAATGGCCTTGTAACCTGACTCATTGCATAGGTTCATTTTATAAAAGTAAATTTATATTTACTACGAAACGTGGTTACTATGTTGTATTATGAAACTATGTAATGGGAATTTATTATAGTGCAAAGTATGGCGTTTGTTTTTAAATTGCAATGGTTCTTTCTAGAAATCGAAATATAATAAAGACTATGAAGGTTAATAAACGTTTTTTAATAATCTGCTTGTAAACTTACCCAGTAGGTATCTTTTAATTTTATGGCTCACGAAAAATATTTTTGATTATGTCTCAACAATTTAGATATAATAATTATTTATCAAACGACCCATTAACATGAATTCAACCGTCTTTTCGTGTATTTAGGTAACACATTACACATATGTAAATAATTAATAAGCTTTTGTGCTGTATACGTTTGTCTGATTGTTCTTGCGTTACTCTTTGGTCTCTACAATAGCTTAGTACTTAATTTGAATATCGTTTTTAAATTTGAGTTTTATATGTTATCTAATATTTAGATAGGAAATTAGTATTAATAATCTCCACAAGAGATGAACACTTGTTTAGGTCACAGATGTTTATCCTGGTCCAAAGCAGAAACTACGAAGACCTCGGTGCAAAGCGGGAAATGTAAATGTTTTGGTTCCGTTATTTTGTTTACTCATTACGGAAAAGGTCCCAACGAATTTTTACTAACTAAACCGAATCCTGTATTTAGTTGCATGCAGACACATTTAACGTTCCATTGCTGGGCACGGACCTCCCTTAAATAGCCCCTCTTACCAGTCTTACTTATCTCCACTTAATTCGGCAGTACGATTCGATCGGTTACCATAATTATGACCATAACAAAAAATTTCCTATTAATAAAATATAATTTAACCCTTTTCTTTTACATTCTTAAATGCCAAAATAAAAAAGGTCGACAAAAAGCGAGGCTTTTATTTGATTTAATTTTTGCATTGGCTTACGGAACCATAAAATGCAAATCTTCTCATTATAATAAACAAAACTTAACCAGTCGAGTTTATCCTCATGGTGCGTAATATTTGTCTTCATCTCATTCTGTACCAAGAGACGATGGCATTGAAATGTGCCAACAGAAAGGTCCAGTTATTTCTAAACATCAAAAAAATTAGCGACTTGTCGACTTGAGAAGCTTTGTCGTTAAATAAAATCATGGAGTGGGTGCAAATGAATGGAAGTGTTTCTGATTTGTTGAATATAAGTGATTTATTTGAAGTGTATAAGGCGAAAGAAACTCAGCAGGTCGTGATTTACAAAGTAGTGGCTTACATATTTGGGACTATCATCTTTCTTAGCAACCTAACTGTTGTTATTTCAAGTGGACTTATTTTAAAAAAAGGTTGGTTGTATTGAAATTTTTCAAGTTAGATTAATAGACAACTTTATAATTATAGATGTAGCTATTGGTTGGGTTAATTAAATGCTAAGTTTTTAATATGATAGTGTTTTTTTTAGATTTCTTATAATTAATTGTTTTTTACTGTTCTATTTTGTTACCTACAGGTACAATGTTCTCGTAACTACTAGGTTCTCTAAGAATTACAAAGCCATTTTTATAACTACACATCGAATATCATCGTAGACATAATTAATTATCTAAATCTATCATCGTAAAAAATTAAAACTAATTTTAAAAGAATGTATTTTTAGAGCTCCGTAGCAAAAATAACAAATTTAGAACTCTATAGTCTTCACTAATATTATAACTAATATTAACACTATTGCTGAAATTTCAGACATAGGTAGCTTATGTAAACCACTCAACAATTCCGTAGTCGAATAAAAAATAGGGGTAGCAATCGCTACATGTAACCGCCCAACCCCACTTTAACTTTTGTAGTAATAGTAGTTTTTGGGTGCCCATTCAGACGCCACGTTAATTTTGTTTCTCATAGTAGTACTATGAAGTACAAACCTAATTATGCAATAAATATTATTATATATAATACACATTTAAGTGCGAGTCAGACTCGCACTTGACCGATATTTTTTTCTTTATAATTTATTAATTTTCTTTTTTGTAGTGTAACTTTTAAGCGCCTCTTGACAACTAAGCCAACTTACTACTTTTGCTTTGTGATGTGGTTTAACTACTTTTTATGTCTATATTTTATCGTAATGCCATCACCAAACTATGACTCTAATACCATGTATTCATGCTTATTAGTAATTTGAATATATTTATAAAATCTATACATATAATAATAAATTGTAACTAAGCCAAATCTGTACATTAAATATTTTTTTGGAAAATCTTATTGAAATAGACATTATTATCGATACAGAAGCCGAATCTATAGTTTTTAGAATTTTTGTCTGTCTGTCTGTCTGTTTATCTGTCTGTTGCCGCATCCGGGTCAACATATATGATACCGCGGGAAAAAATCTCATCTTTGAGACTATACTAAACGTTAAAACGTAAGCGAGGGTGAGTCGCTAGTACCATACTACACTCTTCATGAAGTTCATTAATTTTCATCAAAACCTAAATCTATAGAAAATAAACGCATCTACTCATTACGTTACGTAGTTATCTTATAAAGGACTTAGTCAAAGATTACACTGTTGGAAACTAATGTGCGCTAATAAATGTCTAAATATATGGCTTCCTATATATTATGATACTTATGGTTTTTCCTCGAAGATAGGTGACAATTAATATACAGTGTATATGTTTGTCTTGTAACATAAAGAAATTGAAAATGCTGTAAAATTAATTAAGAATGACGGCTGTTGTAATATTTATCATGTAAATGATTATAGAAAATATTGTCTGCATAAATTATAATAAGGTTTACATTAATTTATATTTTAAGATAGAAAAGAGGGAGGAAGTTGTTTTTTCAGTAAGTTGTTGAACTTTTAACTCGTATGGATAATATGAATATGACTCTAAAAAGAATAAAATTGCTGTTTTTATTTATTTTGTAACTAGCGGACAAACAATAATATATCTATCCACGGAACCGTACATTTTTCCGGGATAAAAAGTAGCCTATTTTCTAATGTATGAACTACATTATTGTAAAGTTTCATTAAAATCCAATCAGTAGTTTTTGCGTACTAAGCTGTATAACTTACTATAGCTTTTTTACTATCCCACAGAAACTCTTTAATTTTCCGGGATGTAAAGTATCTAAGATGTTGACCGGGGATATAAGGTGCTATGCAAAATTTCATTTAAATCGATCCAATAATTAGCCCGTACAAACAGACAAACAGACAAACAGACAAACAGACAGAGATACAAAAAAATTGAAAAAAAAACTGGATTTGTTCTATTTCTCTTCTTACATCCCCCTGACTAAGTTTTTAGCATTTTTTTTCTATGTACAAACATTCGACCTCTACAGTTTTATTATATGTATAGATTTAACTCGAAACGAAAAAAAAGGTCCAAGTCACGTAGATACTTACATACATATTAAATGCCAGTCAAGTCAAACAGAGATTTAACCTCGAAATGGAATTTCATAAAACACATTATTATATTTACCTAAATTATAAAGTTGACCTAATATTTCAAAGTATGAGACTATGCCCTTTCCGAATGTACGCGCTCTATCTCAAAAACGGATCGTATGAAACATTTATTGCCTAATTCAATATTTTTAACCGACTTCCAAAAAAAGGAGGAGGTTCTCAATTCGACCGTATATATAAGGAAATATCCCAAGAGTGGTACCATAATAAGGAAACCAGGATCTGATGATGGGATCCCAGAGAAATCGAGGGGAACTTTCGAAAATTGTAGCGGCGACTAGTGCGTTTGTTAACATTTTCATTAGGTATTTTAAAGCACTACTATTTAATGAAGGTCTGGAGTCGATCTGATGATAGACCCGAAAGACAGTCGAGGGAACTCTTCAACGATTTACAGAAATTACCTGGTGTTTGGGCTTGATTAATTTGTATTGATGATGCGTCTACACTAAAAATGGAAAAATAAAAACTTTAAAAAAAACCGACTTCCAAGCACTGAAAAGTAAAAAATAACTAAACAGGGGTTTTTATTTAGAATAGATACTTAATCAGATTTTTTCGAAGTCGGTGCCAGGCAATACAAATCAAAGCACACCGACTTGTATGCCTGGAAGTCGTTTTTTTTTTAAAGTTTTATATAGAGAAGTGTATACTCTACAACTTGTTAATTAACTTTAAATACTACTTTGAGCAAAGGAATCAAGATGTTGATTTTCTAAAAACTACCTTTGGTATCCTTTGATCTTTTATAACACGTAGTCAAATATTGTTGAATTATATATAATTATAATTATAATAGTCAATCAGTTTTTTTTATAAATGTGAACGCAATTTTGTCTATTGTTGTCATGCCTAGTCGCTATAAAGATTTCGATGAAATTAAAAAGGACATAGATTCTATCATGGGGCCGGAACTAGGGTACCTTTTTTCCCCGGCCTTCTTGTCATGAAGCCGTTGGAAAAAGCAATTAATATGTAGTCAAGCACATGAGAACAAGTAACTAAAACAGGTTTTTGTTCCAGGCCAACAATCCAAAAGCACCTACTTGCTGCTCGGTAATATGTCCCTTGCAGATACTATCATTGGCGTATCCATAATTTTCGCAGCTATATTGGAAAACCCTATGAGCTCCAATCCATTGTGTATATTTCAAATAGGTATCCCGAAGTTTTCATATTCTTAAATATAAATTTTAAACACATAAGAACTAAATAGCACATTAAACTCAGAAAGAATATGCCTCCTTTAACATTTACACAGCTAGCTAACCGCGGCTTCGCCCGCGTCCAAACTTCCGATCGCTAACAAAATTCTGAGGATCACCCGCTAAGCTAATCTAAAGATTGCCTGAAAATTTAATCAAAATCGCTTCAGCTGTTTTGGAGTCCATAGGAAACATACATACACATATGTTTTTTTAATCAACAATTTAAATGTTTTTATTGTAAGGAAAATGGAGTCTTTCATGAAAATTTATTGACACACCGACTGCAGCGCCGCCTACTGGGTCCATTTGTTAATTCAAACCTTGCAGGGACCTAATCAAACATACACAAAAAATATCATTAAAATCGGTCCAGCCGTTTAGGAGTTAGGTGATTAGCACACTATAGAAGAATTATATATATTAAGATGTTTTTAATCAATAATAGAAGAATTAAGTAAACATATACGTATATTTATAATTATCTTTCTTTTAAGGAATGCTCGTGTGCCCAGCCATGGTATCAATATTCAGCGTGGGTCTAATAGCTGTCGACCGCTATATTTATATATTACATGGACTTTACTATCAAAGGTGGTTTAATACAACTAAAGTCCGAATTGGTATAGTCTGCACTTGGCTGATCTGTAAGATTATTTCTGTTTAATTATCATACTTAAAATTACTATCGTTAATGTTATGTAAGAAATGGCAAAATAATATGAACAATCTTTAATAATATTTCCATAATTTTTATTGCGTTAATAAACAGTAAATAAAATTCGATTAAATTGCTTGCCAGTAAACAACACATTATCGGCCCGATTATGCGTTGTTTGCTGCTTACTTAAAGTTTGATTTTCGTAATATTTGTGTATGTCTTGTAATACCATACTATCTTGTTGTTTTTGTTAGTCAACGTGGCCACATAGTATATTCAATTATTATGTCAGAAATGCTTATGAATTGCAAAACTTATATTTAACGCTTGGATTATAATACAGTCAATTATATTTTAAATAGTGTTATGTTATTCTGTTCCAGGTATTACTCTAGGATTTTTTCCTGCAGTTGGCTGGGTGAATAATGAACTAAGGCATTCACGTTGTTACTATGTCTCTTTATTTCCGGAAGCTTTAATATTACTCAATTCTCTTCTTAGTATAGTTCCTATTATTCTTGTTGCTGTCCTTTACAGTATTATCTTATTAAAAGCTTTAAAAAATGTAAGAGAAATTAAAGCTTCAGTCAAAATTGTGAACACAACCAACAATAAACCCGAACTACGAATTTATAGGGGAAATGGCCACAACAAAAAGAAAACTCAATCTGTTAAGGTCTCTATCATTCAAAATACAGGATTAAAAAGAAGCGCTTCATTCAGTGGGAGTTGCAAAAAAGATTTTGAAAATTTGAATTCTAATAATAATCTAAGTCATAAATTTAAAAGCAATGATAATATTGATATCATAACGACTGGTCAGAATAATTTTGTAACATTCCCAACCGACCAAAGCAATGTACCTAAAGAATATACCTATGAGTCAAATATTAGTATTTATTCTATTAATTCAAGTGTACCTGAACAAAGTGATACTGAACACAAAAAAGATTTACACAAATTTGATATAGAAAATGGAAAAAGAAAGACACTGAAGAAAGGTCCAAACAAATGGCGAGCAATTATTATTGTGATGTTAACATCAGGCAGTTTTATATTTACATGGATGCCATTTTTCATAACTGTAATATTTTATGTATTTTGTGAAGAGAAACTCACAAATCCAAAATGTATACGCTTTCGTATGATGCTTGGCGGACCCATAGCGACCTTGGCGTTTCTCAATAGCATTCTTAATCCATTGATTTATGCGTGGTGGCATAAAGGATTTCAAAGGTCTATTAGAATATATTTCAGAAAATATATCTATAGACTTTTTCAAAAAGATGTGTTAAGATAATTTGTTATTTAGAAATAGATAATAAACAATAATAATTTAGCTCTCTATTATTCTAAGTGTTATATTTGTTACTCTTAATTTATGTTTATTTGCAAAAGAACTCACTGTATTTTTATTATATTGAATGAAATATCAGAAATAGAATTTTATTTCTTTTATAGCTTTTTCCCGCGGCTCCGCTCGCATAATTTTTTCGCATAATTTTGTTGCTCCGCTCCTAAGGATCGCAGCGTGATGTTAGCCTATATCCTTCCTCAATAAATAGGCAAAAAATAGTTTAAAAAATAGGCTAATAAAATGCAAAAAAATATTTCATCCTTTTTCGTCTAATATCGAAATCTTTTGCTATTTTTCTAATACCTTTAAACGAGCAATTCTTGTATATTTATTTATTTATTTATATATAACGGCGATCTCAGAAACAGCTCTAACGATTTCGCTGAAATTTGGTATGTCGGGATTTTCGGGGGCGAAAAATCGATCTAGATTAGTCTCATGTCTGGAAAAACACATGTTTTCTAGTTTTCATGCGGCTTTCTTTCGCATTATTCCACGCAAAATATTATGGTCGCTAATTTCGCACACTCATGCATAAGCATCGTGGTCAAGCAGCCAAGGCACAAGATTGATATCCACGATATCCACAGGTGTCCGGGTTCAAATCCCGGTCGGACGCAAAGTTTTTACTTTTGTTTTTTTTTTTGTGTTTATTAAAAAAAATATTTTTAAGCCAAATTAAAAAGAAAATTGAACATTTGGCAAAAACTAGATTATCGTATAAAAAAAAGTAATGTATTTAAAATACATTAAATGTGTTTAAGAATAGTAGGTATGTAAGTACCTATTTTTGTTGTATACGACAATGTAACTGTTCTACTTTACTAAAGATGTCGTATAGGTATGATTAAAAATTCGTAAGGAAATGATTAAAAAAATATTGATAAGTGATGCATTAAATTGCCAATATAAATAATAAATAATCCATGATAACAGTATTTCTTAAGCTTGTAGTTATAATAAAATTTCTAGCTCTTTCTTGAAACATTATTACATTATTATGTAGTAAATAACGATAAGTACATTATCATCATCGCCCCCCAATAAGTTTTATGTAACCTGATGTTTTATGAAAATAGGGTAGCTGCTTGTTTATCACTGAATCGCATAAATATATATATATATATATATATATATGTAGGGTAGGTACTAGGATCTTATTATCAAAAAGAAATATTTGTCTTAATTGGAATTTAAACCCACTATCCTCTTTCTTTTCTTTTTTTTTAAGGTTTGGAAATGTATTTACGCATACCACCTACATACATACAAGTTATTATGTGCGACTCGCCGGCTAGAAAGTACGACCCACTAAAACCTTACGGAACCTCGTTTATTATGGGGCCTTTACAGGATCGCTTACGCACTCAACTACGAGGCCCGACGACAGGCCGATCGAAGTAGACCACAGCAACTACGGGATTGTACCAGTGGTCTAATCTAGTCTACTCTGCTATCAGAGACGTACCTGGAGCAATGCGCATGGTTCACCACCCACCGAAGTGGACCGCCAGAGCGTTTGTTAATGAGCCTCCTCCACCACGACAAGGTTAACAACTGGGGGAAACTGGACATTGGCCTCCCCCAAATTACTATAAGTTATAACCAGGAATAATAGTGCCGGGTTTGTTGAATGTATTACCCATTTATAGGGATTTTTCATAATCGCCAAGCAGGCGGGTTAGCGACAGCCTTGACATGAAAAGGATTGTTGTATTAATCACTTACTACCGAATACGAGTACTTTTGCTACCAAACTGCTGATTACTACACTATCAAATGAGATCGATAACTAAACCTTTTCTATTAAATAGACACATTTATAGCTGTAAATCAAGCTTATTTGATCACTTATTGTCGACAGTAGTGTTATTGGGTACTAGGTATATGAAAATGCGAATGTTTGTGTATTTGTACTCCGTTAGGACGAAACGGCTTTTCGAAATTTAGTACACTATATAAAATTGCACATGCATGCTTTCCTCACCAAATCTTTAAATAGGACCTAGTTCATTTCCTGGACCTAGCTCATTCCATGGTACACTTTAGACTTCGAGGATATCAAGGTATACCGGGTGGCAGTATCCAAGATTCTTTTTTTATCATAGCGAGACTCTTACTCGTAAGCATTTTTTCTGCACAAGGATGAGCTTTTACATAGCGTAAAATAATTAAATTAAAGAAAATCTATAGTTAAATTGTCTCTGTTCTTAATCTATTCAGAATTAAGATAACCATAAGGCCGATAACGCTGCTAGATTACCTACTAATGATAGAATATAGATATTATCGGGAATAGTTAGTGAACTGGCATTCGGCAATTTACTTTTGAATATGGCACGCTGGATCGCTTGTCTTGTCCTCCTCGTGGCGGTCGTTCAGGCCCGCCATGAAAAATATGAGGGGTAAGATTTACTTAAGAATTTTATATTTAACTCACTTTGAAGAAGTAGGAGGAAACTTCAGAGAACTTCTAAGCATCAAGTGTTTATCTCTATATATAATAAAATAGTAACCAAGCGAAATCTGGACATGAAATATTTTTAAAAGCAATTACTGTTACGTATTGTGTACAGAATATAGAGCCCAAAACACCAGTTATTGTTTTTTTTTCTTTTTGTCTATTTATCTGTATGTCTGCTTGTATGCAATTCATGCAAAAAGTACTTTACCGATTTTAACCTTTTATGTAATGATCACTTATTGCTCAGCTCAACATTTAGGATACCTTTTACTTCAAGAAAATGTTTCATTTCCACGGGAACGGGAAAACACAATAACTGATACTGTCTAAACATTAAGAGAAATCTCCGATGGTACAGGTTTCTCTATCTAAGGTGCACTTGCAATAATTATTTTATATATATAAACGTACGTAGAACGCATCCGAGGGCTATTCGCTAGTTATACTTAAAGAAGGCTATTTTAAAAGTCTGGTTTTAAAAGTTGGGTGAAAGAGAATAATGATAATGGAAGAAGAAAGAAAAGTAGGTATATAGGTATACTAGAATCGGTAGGGTAATCAAAGTCGTGTCAACCTTTAGTAACAGCCTTTAGTATAATAAAGTCGTTCACGTACAATACTGTCCCACAACAATCATCTTTATGAACTTGCTAAATAATAATTTAGAATTACATCCAACTTGGAAATTTTATTAATTTAGTAATCTTAAATAAGTTGAGAGGCTGGACGAAATTTCACAAAATCCCATTTCAAAAAAAAGTACGATGATTACGTCGGGTATCGTCTGTTTAATTCAGACAAAAAATATAGACGCATTATAAATGCGAAAGTTTGCTTGTTGGTTTACCTGTATCATGTAGTCATGGATTAAAGTTATATTCACTTATTGTTAGAGATAATTTATGGTGTGAAGAGAAACATACAAAATTTCGTTGCCGATACAAGTTTTCTAAGAATATTCTACTTAAAAAAAAGTGTATTTCTTTAAATATTTAGGCTGAGGTTACCTGATTGAAAGCAGAGCTTGTCAATATTTTTTTAATAATAGTACCTTTATTCACTTTTAGACACTTGCTATATCGTATATGGGGGTCTTCACAGCAAGTTGCTTCCCTGGAAGCTAGTTTAGACATCTTATCAGCAAAACCTGCAGCTACATCTGCCTCTGGTAAACTCGAAGCATTGATTAGATTGTCTCCAGAGCAAAAGGATCAATGGACCACATACTTTAAAAACAACCAAATGGGCTACAAGATGATCTCAAATAATCTTGCTAGGTAAGTTTAAAAAGTACGTTTTAAAATTCATAAAAGAAAAAGATATCTTTACATCGTTTTACTCAAAATTCTGATGAATTTGTATTTAAATACTAACTGAGCTGACCAAACAAACATTGTACTATATTCTTTGAATTCGTAAAAAGTAATATTCCCTTAGAAAGAAGCATTTTCAATTTTCAAAAATTTTCCTGAATTTTCCAATTTTCCTGACAAATTTTCCATATTTTTCCTAAAAAATCTAATTCAGACAGTTATGAAATATAAAATTTGCTAATAAATTGGTTTAGTCCTTCTCAAGTTATGCGCTTTCCAACTAGCTTTACTTTTTATATATTTTTTTATTTACCTCTGAATATTTTAGAAATATTACTTTAGGGCACCATATTGACAATATTTTTTGAAAAAAGAAATTAAATGACAATAATAAAAAAGTATTCCTTTAGAGAGATAACTCTGACGATAATTTGTTTAAATCAATTTTAATATTGTAAACAAATATTTACGAGTAAACTATAATTTCTCAGTATTCTCCGAGTTGAAGATTCAATGAATCAGAGATCAAGACAAGAAGCTGATAGAAGTAATAGCACTATTACCTGGGATGCATATTACAACACTGAAGCGGTAATACTAATTAGTAATTTTATTTTATTTATAGAACAATTTTTGTGGCTCCAGCCCAGCACCTGTAAAATCGACAAAAAAAGTTTGTTGAACAATGTAATAAATATCTACATATTAGAATTTAATAAAATATGTTATATATTTATATATTTTTAGATCAACAAGTACATCGATGAGATAGGTGTTCAATATCCTGAGTTAGTTACAGTTATCAATGCTGGTTTAAGTTACGAAGGTCGTCAAATTAAGTATGTAAGGATCTCTACGAGTCGCTTTGAAGATCTCAACAAGCCTGTTATTGTTATTGACGCAGCTGTACACGCTAGAGAGTGGGTCACAGCACCAGTTGCTTTATACCTTATCGAACAGTTGGTCAGCGGCGCTGACCCAGAACTAGTAAATCGCCTTGACTGGATCATTATTCCTATGGTCAACCCAGATGGTTACGAATACACAATAAATGAGGTAATGTCATAACACCTTTAATTATTTGTTTTGGTTATAGCCTAGATATAGGTATAAAATCAATTTTGTATTTCAAAACGTTTTGGACCCTTTGTTAAACACCATACTCATCTTGAGCTGTTCCATGTTTTATTTATTCGAAAGAAGTATTCAAATAAGTCTAAATTCAACGGAAACCTATCCCCCTAGGTCTATACAAGACATACTTTAAAAAATGGACAATTGCTAATCTGACTTATGGAGGTAGAATTCTGTACCACCAAATATGATTTTGCGTTATATTATAAATTACGTAATTTTTTAAATTGTATTGTAAATAAATCTGCCTAAGTGTACCCAACAAATGGCAATGAAATTCTAAGTAGTCTGTTTGAATAATATATTTCTTCAAGTAGGTGCGGTTGGTCAATTCCGAAACACACTGTAGTATGTGGGATAAATTAATGATATATTATTGCAACCCTCTTATTTGATTCATTATTTAAGGTGTTGATTTTTACTTATAGGATCGTTTATGGCGCAAAACTCGTTCTAAGGCTCACGAAGGTGCTGACAAATGCCCTGGCGTCGATGGTAATCGCAACTACGACTTTTTCTGGGGTATGTAAAGATTTCAGTATCCTCTTTAAATTGTTTTCTAAAATGTCTTTTAACCATATACTTATTAAAGCGCCCGATTTCACGCGCTTGCCTCAGCGCCATGGTATCATTACTATGTATTATAAAATTTTGTTTTAATTACATATCAGTTTTATTTATGGATAATTGCAGGTACCCGCGAAGCTTCAGCAGACCCCTGCTCTATCATATATGAAGGACCTAAACCTTTCTCTGAACCAGAAACCCGCATTGTCAGGGATGCCGTTTTATCCAATTTAAAACGTACTGCACTATATATATCACTACACAGTTATGGAAATATGTTCTTGTACTCTTGGGGAAATGATGGTTGGTATTGTTGTACTTGTATTCATACTTACATTAACCATTTCAAAATCTTAAAAACTACTAAAAACGTTCAGAATTAGCTGTAAATATATCCTTTCAACAGTAATATTATTAAGTAAAATTTATACCAGAATATACGTCAGTTCAAAAGAAACGTAATTACATACTTTTTTTTTAAATAATTTATTATAAAACTTTACATAAAAGTAATGACGACTGCAGAAAATGCTTGAAACAGCGATGCGTCGGCCGCTCGAACTCAATACCATACAACTCAGTACATTTTGTGATAGGCCTAATTTTTAAAAATAATAATAAATATTTGCAAAAATCTAGATTTTTATCCCTATTTGGATGGACCTTGATATTTGTATGTGTTCTAATATATTTGATTCAAATATTGTAGCAAAATATATTCACGTCTCGGACGTCGTGTATAAATAAACCTATTTTACTTTATATATCGGTGAAGGAAAACATCGTGAGGAAACCTGCCTGAGAGAACCTAGCAAGTTTTCAAAAGACATGCGGCCAACCCACACTTGACCAGCATGGTGGACTATGGCCTGATCCCCTTCGTACTTAAGGGAGGCCCGTGCCCAGCAGTGGGACGTTAAAAAGGGCTGAATACATGCATACTTTATATATCGCCAATCCCCAACTTATTTACTATCAATAATATTACCCGTACATCGCTGAATAGTAAACATTATTTGATTTTTTTTTTAATTATTCGTAGGAACGCTTCCACCAAATGCTTTGGTGCTTCATGTAGGTGGTATTAGAATGGCAACTGCAATCGACAAACTCAAGCTTGACAAAGCCAAACCTTACATAGTAGGCAACGCGGCCCAGGTCCTATATAACAGTACCGGCACCTCTCGGGACTGGACTCGGGGTGTGGGAATTCCCCTGACTTACACCATGGAACTGCCCGGATATGAATATGATTTTGTTGTACCACCAACCTACATTAAGCAAATTGTCACCGAATCTTGGGCAGGCATCGCTGAGGGAGCGCGTTATGTTCTATACTTGTATCAATAGAAAGTATTCGAAATGTAAAATAAATTATATATAATTTATTGAGTTTTTTCATAATTACACTTTTTATTTTTCTAATACCTCCACAATATCCAAAACGTTCCGCACACAAGATATCTCATGCGCAGAAAAGTTTTAACAGTTTTGGATATAAAAGACCTTATATTATTATTAACTTTACTGTTAGAAATATTATAAACAAAAAAAAATTTGTTCTTGGTACGTTACAAACCTGACGCTTAACCATGAACCAATAGCAATGACATTTTGTCCTTACCTGGACAAAGACACTTCCCGCAAAAAAAATTGAACCCTTTAAATATGTGAAAACTTATATTATGTAAATTCAATTAGATAATAAAATTTCCTAATAAATCTATACAAATACATACTATACAATATAGACCCCAAAACCATAGTTGTTGATTTTGATACGGTTTTCACTAAAAGAAAGAGCGATACACGAGGAAGGTTTGTGTATATTATTTGTAAATATTTTGTTCAAAATGGCTGAACTATGAAATTCTTTTGTCAAAAAAACTGTTATTGTACGCTTACATGACTAACGCTGGCTAAATCTTAAAAGACATATTATCAAAACAATTTGCTTACTAGAAATTGTAGAACCTAAAGTACACTAATAAAAACTATTTTATCTATTGTACAGGGACTCACTGATACTAGTATAATGCCGTTGAAAACTTACCATTAATTGAAGAGACGCTGAAAGTAATAGCACTAAGTATTATTTAAGATGCAATTCTGAATAATTTTCTACATAATAAAAATAAATATTTATACGTTCAAAGTTAGAAAATGTTAAATAGCCCATTGTCTTATAAAAACAGTACATAAATGTACATAAACAGTTTATGTTATATAGTAAATAAAATGAATCATATTGTGTGTTTTAAAATAGGTATCGTCATTGTTTTTGCTTATTTCTAGACATCGGATTATATGCATTTGCATGTTTGCATATGCAAATGCATGAAACGCAATTTTTTTAACGTTATTGCATAAGTATATTAGTACTTTTTTATTGATAGTTCTTATTTCAGTAGTTAAATATGTGAGGCGTGTTTTATTACCGTGAAAAGACTAGGAATTAAACTCCTTCCTCTGTGCAAGTCCTTGGAAATATTGAAAAACAAAAATGATTTAATAGATTAACACTCTTCTGAGTTCTGAGTCGACTTTCGGAAGAGGTCCGTGGCAAATTATTGCCCCCTACATAACCACCTGTTTGTATACAGGTGGTATGGGTGAATTTCCCAACATAAAAAAAAAGAAAGACAAAAATATTTTTTTTGTCTTTCTTTTTTTTATGTTTAAAAAAAATAATTAAAAAAAATGATCAACGGCACGGGCGAGACTGCCTGAAGAGATTTTTGCAGGAATGCCAAATTTCAAGTTTTGTCCAGTAACGTCAGTCGGTACAGAGAGGTCATTTTTAGCCTACAAATTAATATTAACTATTATATTTTAGAGCAATATTATTATTATTTTAGAGCACTAAAATCTAAAAAAAATGTTGTTTAGAGAGAGACTTTAGAGAGAGTAAGTAAATGTAAATTTTGATAACAATTACTATTTTGATTGTACATATCTTGTGCATATTTCGCCCTTTTTTAGTGCTTATCTTAAAGCAATTGCCTTAGTGGGGAGGACTTCTCTTACTAGAACAGAAATCATATCTTCTGATTCCGCACTTTCAACTTCACTGTCAATTTGACTTGAATTTAATTTTGAATTTTGCTTTGAATTTTTTACATTAATGAAATAGGAAACTATCAGCCTAACCTCGTCACAGTTATCAAGGCCGGCTTAAGTAAGCTACGAGAGTCATCAAATTAGGTGCGTGAGGATCTCTACGAACTACTTCAAAGACCTTCGCAATCCTGATATTGTTATATAATATAGATGCAACTGTGCATAGTAATGAGTGGGTCACAACACAGTATTAAAGTTTGTTTATTTCATACATAGTAGACCATATCTATACATATAATAAAATTGTAGAGGTCGAATATCTGTACATAGAAAAAAAATGCTAAAACCGAGCCAGGGGGATGTAAGAAGAGAAATAGAACAGTGATACAAGTGATACCTAATATCCCCGGTCAACATCTGAAATACTTTTTATCCGGAAATTTAAAGAGTTCCCGTGAGATAGTTAAAACACTATAGTAGGTACTATACACAAAAACTACTGATTAGATTTTAATGAACATATACAATAATATAATTCATACATTAGAATAACAAATAGGCTACTTTTTATCCCGGAAAAATGTACGGTTCCCGTGGGATAGATTTGTTTTTGTTTGTCTAGAGGCGAACCCGGGCGAAGCGAGGGTGAGCCTCTAGTAAGTTATAAGGTCCTTAACGCAATACCTACTTAAAAGGAAATGTGACATTATTGAACTGTTTTATTATTGCAAGGCATCTAGAGAAAACTAATAAATTCCAAAATTAGCAACACTAAAATAATAATGAAAATAAATCTACTAAAATAATTACAAGCTCAAGCAAGCTAGTCAATAGTAACGACAAGAAACTATTAGATTTCATCAGCTGGTTCATAATTTCTAATATCAACCCAAGAACGACTTCGAATACATAAATGAGGTAAGATCTCCTTCAGAGATTGAAAAGTACTCATTAAGTACGTGACTTATGATTCAAAAACAGATAATGTAAACAATGAAATGGAATAATATTGCTAAAGTGTGATTTAATTGTCATTAATATTTATTCATTAAAGTAAAAGTATTTCCTCAATATTATGTTCACTACAATGTTATCATATCAAAAAATACTTTTTCATAAAATGGTAGTGACAATCACGGTTGGATCCTTGCCGCGAGATGTACTTACGTATGTATGTCTCCGACTGTGCATAATACTATATTCCTTTGTAAACTTGTTTTCATCTTTTTAGTTTGTTTTTATGCAATCGAGTTTTTTATTTTTATAATATGTTTTTTAATAACAGTTTTTACTTTTTTAGAAATTTGAATTTAGCTATTTTAAATCCTAAATTACATTTAAGCATATTATAAGTTGTACATATTTTTGTAATCGCCTCTTAAAAACCTTTATTTTGATCTATCTATCTATTCAGCCCTTTTTAACGTCCCACTGCTGGGCACGGGCCTCCCTTCAATACGAGGGGAATCAGGCCATAGCCCACCACGCTGGCCAAGTGCGGGTTGGCGGACTTCACATGTCTTTCGAAAACTTGCTAGGTTTCTCAGACATGCAGGTTTCCTCACGATGTTTTCCTTCACCGAAAGGCAAGTGGTAATCATGATAGAAATGATTCGCACATGAAAATATCAGAAGTGCGAGACACGGGATTTGAACCCGCTTAATTAAAAAACTTAATTAATAAATTAATAAATAAAAACTCTATTTTTGCGTTGATTATTTTTAAGGCTCTCATTAGACAAAACTGGTAATATACTGGCATATATTTAACAATAATTTTTTCCCGATTTCAATAAAAGTAATTATTATTTCTGACAGTTCACACATTATTTTTCAAAAAGAAAAATAGCGTATAACACTCGGCGTTAATGTAATTTCCTATTAGTGAAAGAATTTTTAAAATCAGATGAGTAGTTTCAGAGATTACCCCCTACATTCAAACTTACAAACTTTACCTCTTTATAATATTAGTGTAGATAGTTTAGTCTGTAGAAGGAAATATTTGTAAACCAATAGTATGTTCACAATACCGAACGAACACTACTCTATTTGTTCCTAGAACAGATCATTGATGTTTACAATACGAAAGGTACAACATCATTTATCCATTTTATAAAGAGAGACAAGTCTATGTAGATCAAAAAGACCATGTTGTTTCAACTTTTTTTTAAATATATCGTCATATGTTGGGTTCTAACTAAAAGTACGAGTGGTGTTAAATTTTTACGTACAATTGAAGCTATAGGTATTCCATTTTATAAAATATCCTTTAAGCTTGGAACCTGTCAAGGTATATTTTATATTACTATTACAATAATGATATTACAATTTATTTACGTCACAAATAATATATATAATTGAATTAAAAATGTTGTTATGAATAATTTCTTTTTACTTCTAGACTACATTCTTTTTTCCGAACAGAAAGCATGGCCTGTCGCTCGTATGAATAGAATTTTGGATATTTATTACAGAAGTGAAATCAGTAAGTTTTTCAAGTACATACTACCTATCTATCTATTTTTTGTACAATATATTAAAAATCAAACTACATCGATACATATAATAAAATTCTGAGTCGAATCTGTACATTAAATGTTTTTCAGAAAATCTTATTGAAACAGTCATTATTATCAATACAGAGGCCGAATCTATAGTTTTTCGAATTTGTCTGTCTGTCTATCTGTGACCGCAACCAATAAATAAATAAAAAATGTATTATTTTTATTTTTAATAGAAATTATAATTTTTAGGTGAAATTACCGTATCGTGTGTGGAAATAAATTTAGTTATAAACAATACAGACTGTTTGGGTTACTCTAACACTGGCGTCGGCTCACCAGAATTCACCGCTACAATATTTTTATCAACCAACATGGCTGTTGTATTTTACAGTTTAAACATATATACTTGCGATCAATATTTTAATCAAAATATGCCTGCTAAAAAAACATAAAACCTAATTTACCGTTTTACACTCATTTAAGGCGAAATATTAATATATACCCTGTTCAAAAACTCCAATAGGATCCCATCAAAAGCGACAAAAGCCACAGAAACCGATGAATATTTATTGGTTTCTAAGTGGCTTTTGTCGTTTTTGATGGAATCCTATTGGAGTTTTTAAACAGGGTAATTGTACTTTTAATAACATACTATTATTACTTAAAACAACATCATAATATGTAGTCAGCAGAACGCGATCTTTAGCACTACGATTCCAACCGCTACCTGCCCTATTTTAGTTTTAATGTAATAATATTGTAAATTTATAATTTATTAAATACAATATTATCGATAATCTTTGCCTCAACAAAAATAAAAAAATATATAATAGGATAACAACGTCAAATGACGTTTCTAAAAATCTAAAACATCTGTCACTGAAGCGACAGTAAAACGGAACGTTATGTTTATTTACGTGCCCAAGTCAATCACACGCAAATCACAATAGTCATTACGCACAAAAGCAAAAATTTTTAGTGTAATGATCTTAAAATCTTGAAGATGTTGTGGTATCTGCCATGGTCTGAAAGCATCAAGAAAAGAGCTTGCAGATATTTACTTCAACGATACTTGGGTAATTTTCTTGAAGAAAAACTCACTTTAGCACAGCTGAGTGTCGATCTTTACAATGGAACTGGTACCGTTTCAGACGTTAGCCTTGACTGCGAGGTAATCAATTTTTGTATTTCATAAATTAGGCTAAAGCTTATCAAGTCAAATCAATGTATTGCGCGTGGTATATTGTTTGTATCATACTTGTCCTTGCCAATAAAAAGTGCGCTTAAATTTTATGCAAAATAGCACGTGTATATTGTTAGTATTAAACAAAGGAACTTAACATTTTCCTAGTTTATTGTTTTTTAGATTTACCTATTATTAACAAGTTTAGGCATAAAACTTTTTAACTTATGTTAATTATGTAGGAATTTCAAAGGTTACTTCTCTGAATTTATTTGTAATTGCAAACAATTGAACCTATATACGCTATTTAATATATTTCTTATTATATCTAGAATTTATAAATATTAATATTATTTTTAATGAAAACTAAATTCTAATTGGAATTTTATCAAACATTATTTTAGGCTCTTAATGACTTGGGAGACTCTCAAAACTGGCCACTTGAAATAGTGGATGGGCATGTTAGAGAGATTACAGTGACTGTCCCTTGGTCTACTATACTTAAAGATGATTCCATTGTGGAAATTAATGGCCTCTCACTCACAGTGCAACCAAAAGTGCGAGCTGAACCAGGTACGAAATGCAACATAAATGTAATTATTATATTTTTATAATTGTATTTAATGTCTTACTTATTTAGACAACTTCTGTTTTTATTTCTCTAGATCTTTATTGATTCATGTGATTAACATCTGACATCTGATTTTGATTTGTAAAGTATTAATACCTAAATTAGTGTTGGAACACACATAAACAATAACAAATAAAACAATTTTATTAGACAAATTTTATAACATTGTTATATTTGTTATTAGTTATAATATAATCAGTAATATTAATATATAATATATTACTGATTATATTACAACTAATAATAATAAATAAAAAGTATTTTTTTTATAGTATCATCCATGTTGGAGTCTATGTGGTCTTCTATGTCCTCTTCCATGCAATTAGCAGCAGAATGTCTACAAGAAGAATCTGGTCCTCAAGAATCGAATCCTGTCGAAGGCATTGAAATGTTTGCTCATGCTATAGATTCAAGTAATTTATTATTATTATTTTACATCTTTTCCATGGCCCTAAGTTATACACTAGAATAGTTTTATAAATACTATAAAGTAACAATGCTTGCAATATATTTCATCCATTTGTGTGATGAGCACAAATATGTGTACTGCAGTCATTGGTGTTTGTATTTACAATATGTATGTATTTAAAGTCATATATGTGTAGTGTATCAACTATCTGGTATCCATAACACAAGCCTCGTAGCTTACCATGGGACTTGATAATGCTGTGTGTTAATTTCCCAACTTATTTATATTTATTATTTATATTATGTTTGTTCATTTTTCCATTCCTATGTTATTTAACTCAATGAAACTAATTATTTCTTGTCTTTATATAATATAATAATTTATTACAGTTTTAAGCAGAGTGAAAGTAAAATTTGTTAACACAAAATTAAGAATAGAACATGTCCCTAAAAATGGAGACCGTGGCATCGCTTTGGAAGTTCACATCAAACAGTAAGTCAAAATACAGTTTATTATCATTTTTTAATATTTATCTTACTTTATAATTCGTATGTAACAATAATTTCTCTTTCAGTATTGATTATTTTGATGAAGCAGGATCTGAACCATTGCCAGAAGCGACAGATCCTGAAAAAACAAAAACATACATTGTTGCTACATATACTAACAAAAAAATCAAATTTAATGGTGTCACATTTTATATTGATGAATTCCCTTCAAAACTCCGTACTATGGCACCTAGTTTAATTATGGAAAAGTCTACATCAGCGTCAACTCAAGCTGATAAATCTGAAGCGAACTCTGTAGAATCACCAGATTCAAACTATCAAAGTACTATGTCAGATATTTTTTATGAAACAAGAAGTGTTATTTCAACAATAGATTCAGATCCTATTAAAGAGATAATTGAAGAAAGGCATACTGAATCAACACGAGAAAGTACCCCAGAAGAGAAAACTAGTCATCCTGATCCTATATTATTTGCAAAATTAACTGGTCAACAAGAACTGGCTTTAAAATTAAAACATTCAGAAGAAGTTGAGGGTCCCAAAGTGGAGGTGAAGATATTACTGGGCTCCTTCCTTATATTTTTTACTCCAAGACAATTACATACTTTGCTTGAACTTGTTGATGCATTAAATCAACCACATTTAGAAGATACAAGGTATGTTATCATTTTATGTTTTTGTTTTTATCCTAGCAAACATACTTGTAAATATTTTAGGCCTTTCCTTCACTTAATAAATATAAAACCGATTATATTTAAAAATAATACAAGGAGGTTGAAATATATTTTTTGACTCTGGCAGTTTAATTAATGATTATTTGGATATGATTTCTTTGCAGTAATATACCAGTTCGGCCAACTGGCATCAATATGCAATGCAAACCAATGAAACAAGCAGATTTTCAATTAATAGAAGCCCAGTTACTTGGCAACTTAGAAAAGCAACATTCCAAGCCTCCTGGGATGTATGGCTGGTCTGGACCTAGCTTTGGTATGTATATACATAAATAACAGTATTTATATAATATCCTTTCCACTACAAAACTATATATCTAAGGTCTTAATATACTTGAATAGCAATAATTATCAGCAAAAACTAGAATAAAAAACCAGGTTTTGCTTGTTTATTTCCTATGGTAGTGGCTTAGGAAACCAAGTGAAGTGTGTTGAAATCCTGGATCTCACACCATATACATGATTACCGCATGTCTTCCGGTGAAGGAAAACATTGCGAGGAAACCTGCGTGTCCGAGAGAACCTAGCATGATTTCAAAAGATAAGTGAAGTCCACCAACCTGCACTTGACTAGCAGCGTGGTGAACTATGGTCTAATTCCTCTGTGCCCAGTGTGTAGTGGGATGTTAAACAGGGCTGAATATATTAACTACTTCATACATTTGTAGTGTACTACAGCAAGGCATATCCATACTTAATATTATAAAGAGGCGAGATTGTTTGTGTGTTTGTTGGCACGCGCTAATCTCAGGAACTATTAATCCGATTTGAAAAAATCTTTTTGCATTAAATAGCCCGTTTATTGAGGAATGCTACAGATATATATTATTATAGATATATATTATTATCCCGGAAAAATGTACGGTTCCCGTGGACAAGTTTGTTTTTGTCTAAGAACAAACCCGAAGCGAAGCGAGGGTGAGTCCCTAGTTTATTATAAGATTGTCATAAGCAATATCTTAGACAAGAAGATCATCGACTGATAAAATAATTACTAAAATTGATGTCAATTTTTATCGATCAAAATATATTGATAAGATTAATGTCCATACACATTCTAATATTATAGATAGTAATAATAATATTATTTATTGTACACACAAAAAGAAAAAAAAGAAAATACAGAGTAGGTGGAAAAAGTACAAGAGCTTATTGCTAAAAAAATTCTTCATTTTTTCCAGATAACCATAAGGTGTAGAACACAGAAGGGGCGCGAATATTAAATAAATATATTGTAGTTGTTTTAGCTACTTACTATCAGATTTCATAAATTTCACTGAAAACAATATAAAAATTATTAACATTTGGCTTTGGTAAAAATTAAATAAATCGTAAATTATTTAATCACACTATTATATTGTGTGTATGTCTTTTTGTTACTCCTTTACGCTAAAATTGTTGGACGGATTTGAATGAAATTATAGAACACAGATAAATCATGACCTAAAGTAGTAGTATAGACTAATGTTAGTAATATTTTTGAAGTGAAAGTTCTTTAAAATCGTTGTGATTTGAAACTCGATGAAACTGAACACAACACTAACTGCAACACTAAAAAGAGACAAACATATAAATATATAGGATTAAAGCGGCGAGAGAAATACATTGGCATGTTGCCATGGTAACCATTGTTATTTGAAATAATATAATACATTACACAGGAAGTGAACATTTATAAAATTAAAAATGTAAAATAACTTTTAAATTTGGTAAAAATATTATCCTACTCCTCTCTATATTCATCTCATTCTCTCGTAGGTTACTTTTCTGAAGTTACACTTTTACCAAATGTGATTATGTGAATTGCACACACACGCACTTGTTTTTTTTAAATAGTAGTGTTGCTTCTATATAATATTTTAAATACAAAAGAAACCTCTGGTGGCTTACGAGCCAGAGTATGTCACTAGTTTCTAATAAACTATTTTGTAGGTATATTACCATATATTACTTTGTTTATTCTTACTTTACTGAGATATTAAACCATATTTGCAGAGGATAGCGATGCAGAGAGCGACAAGTTCCTACCGATGACGTCCCAGGCCAACCAAATGACGGAAAGCTTCACATCCTCAGTCAGCTCCATGACTACCAGCATGATGTCCAGCTTCAACATACCTAGCAGCCAACCGAGGGTCAAACGGAATAAGAAAGGCATGGCTTCCTTATTTATATTGTAAAAATGTGGTAGTGTGTTTGTTGGGTTAAGATGAATGATCATAGTAAGAAACTAGCGCCTTACCTTCCCTCCGCTCTGGTGCGTCCTAGGTACGCGGATTTGTTAATAATTTCATGGGTTTTAATTTTTTTGCGCGGAACCCTGATTTTTAAATTAAAAGTAGGCTAAATTACTCCTTATAACATCAGATATCTGCCAGTAAAAGTCTCGTCAAAATCGGTCTAGCCAAGGTCAAGTCAAGGACAAGAATCTTAAAAATTGTTTTTTCTTATTAGTACCGTATATACTTTTGCATTTAGTAAAAAGCTGTTATTTTGTCATAACAGATACCTCAATTTTATTTATCTGTATGGATGACAGGATAATGCTTTCAGTAATGTAAAAATGTTTTGGATACACATTGTGTTTGTTGCATTGTTTTCCTGCAATGGCTTACAGAATTCGAGTGAAAATCGGAATGGAAAGAGCTTATAATCTAGATTTACCACCTAAGCTATATTAACATTTTTTTTTTCGACAGTTCCTCACATTGATGGAGACCCGACAGCTGAAGCCTCCCACATCAGTCTGAGGATAGCATCGTTCTCTTGTGTGCTTCTGCATAAGGTATAATTTGAAGATTTACAGCTCAGCTCCACTATTGTTTTACATATTTGTATTTTGAAATTTAAAGTCCTGTGTCTACAAATGGCCATTCTTATTTTGTAAGATTCTTGTACCTATTAAAAGACAGCGAAAATAAAAAAATAAAAATACAATAATGTTATTATTAGCATAATAATAACCCCGTTAAATCTGCCTTTACATTGAAAATAAAATTACTACCTTATTCCAACACACTTACTAATATGGTAAAGTTTCTTTTCGATAATCTCATTCTGCAACAAAGATCCATATTGACATGGTTATTACGAATGAAAGATATTGATAAATATTATATGTTTTTTTTTAAATATATATTTAAAAAAAAAAACATAAATTATTGACGTTATTTTTGTAGCGCTTGTAAAAACTATTGCAGGAGCCAGTGTCATCCCCATATAACTAATGACATGCTTATGCCAACACAATGATAACAGTACAAACTACAAATAATATATAAAAAATAAGTTAGTACAAAAAAAAACAAAATAACAAAAAAAATGCCTTAGAAACGTTTAGATTTATCTTAATTTTTATTTTCTTGTACTTCTATTCAGCTCTTTTTAACGTCCCACTGCCGGGCACGGGCCTCCCTTTAATACGAGGGGAATCAGGCAATAGCCCACCACGCTGGCCAAGTGCGGTCGGACTGAGCATGTCTTTCGATAACTTGCTCGGTTCTCTCAGACATGCAGGTTTCCTCACAATGTTTTCCTTACCGTAATTTTCTTGTGTAAGTAAGGCAGTGGTAGCCCAGTGGTAACGCGCTCGCTTGGGAAACCAAGTGAAGCGGGTTTAAATCCCGGGTCTCGCACCGCTGATATTTTCATGTGCGAATAATTTCTAACATGATTACCACTTGCCTTACGGTGAAGGAAAACATCGTGAGGAAATCTGCATATCTGAGAAAACCTAGCAAGTTTTCGAAAGACATGTGGAGTCCGCCACTCCGCACTTGGCCAGCGTGGTGGACTATGGCCTGATTCCCCTCGTATTGAGGGAGCCCCGTGCCCAGCAGTGGGACGTTCAAAAGGGCTGAATACATGTGAATACAATTTTCTTGTACAGGATATTTTAATTCCTACGCCCTTGTCGACGGATTGCATCGCGCCCTCTTCAGCTACAAAGTTACAACACATCTCTACAGAATTCTTCAACCGTATCGAAACATTTAGTAAATTTGACGATAAGAGGGACTTGACTACAATCAATGATGCTTTAGATACAGCGACTGATATAGACCATTTGAGGTATTTTTTTTGTATATTTTTTTTAATGAAAAACTGATATTCTGCTTTTTTTGCTAAATCTGTATGGTTACGCGTACTTAGAATTAGTTATCAATAAATATAATTTAATTTTACAGCTTTCTCAGTATACAAGGTTTATTTATTTTTATTTGTATGTTTCTCTTATATAATTTTTGTTTTTTATAAACAATATACCAAAATCATGTCAAGTTATTCTGCCTTTTAATCTCTTCAAGATAATTTTTAAGAAATCCGTGCGAATTTCCGAGAATTCAATTGTTATCGTACACGCCAGCGTGTATGCGGTCCTCGAGGGGTTAAAGATCAATAATTATAACATGAATTTGCTTGCGCCGTAGGGATTTCGATAAAAAGTATCTTATTTATACTAAACTTGGTTGTAGAGTCCATACGTACGTACGTGGGAACGTACACACATTGATTTTTACATTATAAAGATATATGATTAATTAAAGTAAAATAATTTTGCAGAGTGTTAACATCGGAAATAAGCTTGGATGGTAGTGACAAGGTAACGACACACGGGAGCCAGACCATGTGCGAGGCGGCCGTCAAGTACGCACTCGTCAGGGAGTGTCTCTACGTGCAGGGGGAAGAGCCGGACGATATTAAACCGCAAAAGTTTGATTTGATATGGTTTGATAACAAAGGTAAATTGAAATTTAATACTCTTTAGCCACTTATTCTCGCTTCGCTCGGGTGCGTCCTTAGATACGCTTTAATTTTTTTAAGCGGAATCCTAATTCTTTTCTAAAGTAAAAGTAGCCTAAATTACTCCTTATAATATCAGCTATCCGCCAGTGAATGTCCTGTCAAACTCTATGAGAAGAGTGTATAACTCAATCCAGCCATTTCGAAGACTAGCCAGAACAAAGAGATAGTACCGTATATAATTTCATACGCATTTAGTAAAAAGCTGTTATCATTACACACAGACTCTTCAATTCTTTTTATCTATATTATTTAAATTACGTTTTTTTTAATAAAATTACCATAAACAATTATGACTGTATTTCAATAGAGAGATTCATTCCTTTAAACAAAATCATGATATTTTCCCTTTGCAAGGCAAAATAAAAATTATGACCTGTCATACCATTCTCCCATTTCCACCACATTGGATATAATGATTTTTATTTTAGTAAATTTTAATTTATTTGAACCAGATCTGTGTCGCTAGATAAGACCAATTCCACCCTATTCTGTTAGGTTATTACTTATTACATGTCTTGGGCTTAAGAGTAACTTAAGCAAACAGACTAGATTACTGTATGCTAGTGTAGTGATTCGCAATGATCTTCGATAACGAGTAATGGTTTATCTTTTTTTTAAATCGAAAGTTTTTTGTTGTAGATGAAGAAGAAAGTGCAAGTGTGACACCTAAATCTAATTTACGAATTAATTTCAAACAAACATCAAAGTATATGCGAGTATCCGGTGAAAAGAAATTGGTTTATCCTACTACAGATATTGTGTAAGATTTCATTGTAATAATATATGTTATTTTTATATTCTATTCTTAAAATATATTTTTTTCGCCTTTCATTCTTGGTTCGCAAAAGTTACATATGGATTATTTTAATTATTTATAGAAGCTTAATTTCGGAAATATTAGATACTAGCGAATTATCCTCGCTTCGCTGGGGCTCGTCCCTAGGTTGATTCCTCATACAAACTTTCATCTCCATTTTCACCCCATTAACGGATGATTTCCGAGATAAGTGTCCTATGTCCTTCCCAGTATCTCAAACTGTCTTCTTACCAAATTTCATCTAAATCGATTCAGTAGATCCAGAGATTACCCCCTACAACCTCACAAACTCACAAACTTTACCTCTTTATAATATTAGTATAAATTATATTATTTAATAAATTTATAATTCAAATTGATTGAACACAAATTCGAACTTACGCACACCACATAAAGCACTTTTTTGAACTACACAACGTGCGTTTGAATTTTGTCATTCGAAAAGCAATGAACTAAAGAGATGTGAAAAAAGCGTATAATTTCGAAATATTTGCTTCTTTTTAACCGACTTCCAAAAAAAGGAGGAGGTTCTTTGATGAAAATTTTGAGACGCTAATTATGTGTCTTAAGTTTTTGTATATGAAACATAAAATTTATACATAATTATATGTATTTAAACAGGTTAAAATGCACTCCATTTACAATAGATGTGGAGTTGACTCTGTTAGAGCGAATGTCGGCGACGTTCTTCGGCGGTGGAACTACGAGCGGCCCTAGCTCGCCACCCGGACAGAACCAACTAAATGTGACCTTGCAGTGTCCTGATGTTAATGTTATACTCAGGTATTACAGAACATATTATATTATATAAGTAAACTAAACGATTTTAGTTAGATCAATCTTAGTGAGATTACCAACTGTGTGTGATATAATACTTAGATTTACGCAAATATTTGACATTTTAAATAAAACTATCTTTTCGGATTATTTCGTGAATTTATTTTGATTTTTGGTTCCCGTCGTTTCGAATGCTTTACAGCAATCATGGTTACGGGAGACACTAAGGTTTTAAAGGCATATAATGCCTTTGAGACGTCTAACGACGTTTTTTATGTACAGACATTCGACCTCTACAGTTTTATTATATGTATAGTATTATTATAAATGCAAAAATTTGTGTGTATGTGTGTATGTTTGTTACTCCTTTACCCTGAAACGTCGACGGATGGATAAAATTTGGTACACAGACAGACTATGATCTCGAGTAACACCAATTACTGTCATGCATCTAAGGACGCACACGAATGAACCAAAGCTAATTTACAATAGACAATATAAAATCATTATTCCATTTATTTTGTGCTCAACATGAATAATATAAGCTCCTTATATAAATGTCTAGAGAGACCTGGTGTCCTGTAACATGGATTTTTACCTATCACAGGCACCAGCGATCCACGACCAAATTTTGTATCACCCAGCGTGTGCTAAACCAAGAACTTTGATATTGATGTATGTACTAATTTGTATGTCGGTTTGTGGTGAGAAATAAAGAATTTTCTTATTATTGGAACGAAGTTCTTTATCGCGCGTTACACGCACTGAGCGGATAGGAGCGAGACCGAAAAAAGTGTAATAAGACTTTTTTCGACACTTCTTGCTCATTGCCGCACTCTTTTCTTCGGTTTTTTTTTTTAATTTTATTTATATTTTTATAGAAAATAATTAATGTTTATTTCTAAA
The DNA here is from genome assembly GCA_033884665.1 of Argynnis bischoffii washingtonia. Lineage (NCBI taxonomy): Eukaryota > Metazoa > Arthropoda > Insecta > Lepidoptera > Nymphalidae > Argynnis > Argynnis bischoffii. The sequence continues at coordinate 9,689,094 of CM066625.1, read as the reverse complement.
ATTATGAAAAGTATTATTAATAGAATAAAATTAATACAGTTCTTAACTATTTATTTGTTATTAACTTAATTATTCTATATCATTCAAAGTTGAATTTCAATTGAACTCTATGAACTTGATATTTTATAATCAGTAATACAGTCATTATAAATTATATAATGACTGTATAGCAAGCGTTTATTAAAAAGGCGAAAGGAAGCTCGTTCCGACCGGGGGTCCATAGATCCCTCATTTTTTTATTATTATTATCTTAATGGAGTTATTCACCTCTCAGGTTCCCAATAGCGGACCTGCGCGCGCACACGGCCCGGCCGGCGCGCCGCGTGCGCGCCGACCACCTCGTGTTCAAGTTCTGCAACGCGCTGGCGGGCGTGCAGCAGGCGGCCAGCGCGCGACCGCTGCCCACCACGCTCACCGTCAAGAGCACTACGCTGGACTTGTACTATCATGTGAGTATATTATTTTTAAGCACTGAATTGAATCATGTCAGTTGTTTTTTTTATTTTTTATTTTAGTATTATAAAAGCGTGGTCTCCCAGTAATAACGAGCTTTTTTAGGATAAAGTAAAGCAGGTTCGAATACCAGGTCTCGATGACGTCGATGAGGTCGGTCAAAGCGAATATCCCGGTCTTAAAGTGATACTAAAATCAATATATTATGCTGTCACAAAATGTAACGACAAAAAAGTGTAGTTTAAAAAAACCAAAAAACACGCTTTTATCACGCATTAAAAGTTATAAAAATTTTTTGGACTCGTCAAAACGAATTATATGAGTCTAAACTTGAGGAGTTTACTGGTAGCCACTGAAGAGTTTCTCTATCCACCTTTTGGCCCCACGATCAGATCAGCTCTAAGATACCAAATAATAGTACTGTCATCCGAACTAAATATACATACATATAAAGTTTCATTTTGATACGACAATTATTAGTAGTATAAACTAGAAGTATAAAATTGACTTCTAAGATTTTATAACATAGTTTATTAGATATAAATGAAGCTAATAAAAGTAAATTAATCAACTATAGAATCTATTATATACATTATTATACAATCTTTTATTATATATATTATTATACAATCTTTTATTATATATATTATTATATAATCTTTGTTCCAATAAAGGAAAATGAACATTTGCCGGCTACCCACATAGCACAGACGACGATGGATGACACTTCATTCGGAGGAGACATCCTCAAAGGCAACACAACCTCTCCTTTGCCCATGTAAGTCAAATGTAAACAAAAATCTAGATTTATTTAGAATTTTTAACCTACTCCCATACCAAATGAAACTTTTATGTGTTAATACAAAAGCAAGTAATTCTTTGCTCTATGAATGAATTAATTACGTATGCGTAAAACAAATTCACTAAAAAATACTAAATAATAAAAAAATATATAAAAAGAATAATTGGTGTAATTGAGTTGTGGTAATGCTCGCTCTTTTATGCTCTTATTCAGAGTTTGTTTTTCGATTTTTTTGTTTGATCTATTTTAAAAGATCCTTGTCCAAATAATATTTTTTTAAATGGCCACTTCGACTTGCTTGCAATTACTAATCTTAAGTTTTACTTTGTGATTTACTCATCAACCAATTTTATTGTCAATTGTAACTACATAAATATGTAAATAATTAATAAATATATTATTAAAAAATATTCACTCGTTACCAGGATATCCATCACTTTCCAACCAAAAGATTCAAATAAGGGTCCCTTCGACTCTCTCCATGAAGAGTTGAACTTCGAGCCCAAAGCACCGAACCCAATGACTACGTCCATGTACATTATGGACAATCTACGCAGCGCTCTACCCAGTCCTTTTAGTGGGAAAAAGATGGCGCATCAGAGTATAAGCAAACACGAAAACAATCAACAAGGTTAATCGATTTTAATTTAAATAAAACTATCTTTTCGGATTTTTTCGCGGATTTATTTTAATTTTTGGTTCCTGATGTTTCAATTGCTTTACAGCAATCATGGTCACGGGAGAAACTAAGGTGTTAGATGTCTCAAAGGCATTATATAGTTGTTACAGACAGGCTACCCACAAAATACCCGTACATTTTTCCGGGATAGAGAATAACCTATGTGTTATTTCAGACGATAATCTATATCTGTACCACATCCAGATCCGTTCAGCTGTTCTGGCGTGAAAGAGTAACAAACATTCATACATACTCACAAACTTTCACATTTATAATATTAATACGGAATATTACTGCCGTCATAAGAAAGAAGGCCGTAACTATCAATTTGGTTAAAAATGACTTATATGCAGATTCGAAATCAGAAAAATACTACTTGATAATCTTACTCATAAAGCTCTAAGTCTTATGAATCCGGAGATACCATAACCATTTTCATCGTAACTATGTCAAAACTAACAGTAATTTTGAACTTTGACGAAGTTTTGGCCTTCTTTCTTATGACGGCAGAATAATAATACGGATAAGCGACCTTTCCTTGCTCAGATGCGTTCCTAGATGCGAAGCAACAGCCTATAATTTACTCCAGGTCATGATGTACTAAATTTCATCCAAATCCGTCCAGCCGTTTCAAATTGAAGGAATAACGAACATACATACATACACATAAAAAATTTCGCACTATAAATATGTAAATAGTAGACCAATTTTAATGTAATTTTATTTCTTAGGTCAAGAAGAAGAAATAATAGTCCCAGGAACTGATGAAGAGATGACCGAGTTCACAAACAGCTCTGTAGAGAACTCCGCTATACATCTCGAGTTCAATCTTCCCATTCTTAGCTTACAGCTTGAGTGAGTACCAACGCAATTATGTATGTATATCTTTTTTTTTATATAATGTTAAAGTTGGTAACCTAGTAGTAACACGCTCGCCTGGTAAACCGAGGGAAGCGGGTTCAAATCCCTGATCGCACCTCTGATATTTTCAGTGGCGAATCATTTCCGACATGATTGCCACTTATTTTACGGTGAAGGGAAATATCGTGAGGAAACCTGCATGTCTGAGTAGACCTAGCAAATTTACGAAAGACATGTGAAGTTCGTTCGCACTTGACCGGCGTGGTGGGCGAGGGCTAGATCCCCTTTGTATTAAAGGGAGTGGCATTTTAAAATGGGCTGAATTTGTATTCAGCACGTTTTAAAATAGACACCGTCTGTAATAACTTTAACATTATATTGTTACGATATTAAAGTGAAGACGGCGTCTACGCATATATAGTTAAAGTTGGTTTTTTCTTTTTTTTTAAAGTGAAAATTCTGTAAACAAATATAATTTATTGTTTCATAAATGTGTTTGTCTTTACTTATAGTTAATACAATTTCCCTTATTTTCTTTCAGATCTAAACAGTTATACGAAATAATTTACAACCGTATTAACTCGGACCTCTTGCTGTGGGAACCGCAACTGCAGCAATTTGACATCAACCCTCACATATCTTCCCCCATATACCCATCCTTTGGACTTTGCAAAGGGATGGGAGATGGTAAATACGGTTTTATCAATTTTATCAATGCTTTAAAATAATATAAAAGCTCTATTTTTTTAGTTTTCCTTTTTTATTTTGGTAAATTACTTATAGAGCAAAAAAAATAAAGAATTAACACATGTACCATTTTACACTCAGTTTAACTTTTTTTTTTTTTCATTTTGTTTGAGAGTCTGACTTGAATTGATAGCTAAGTTGTTAGTCTACATTGTCTTGGTAGAACAAATTCAATGTAATACGTACATTGAATTTCTCATGCAGTCCTACTAATATTATAAATGTGTTTGTGAGAATGGATGAACTCCAGCGCGGCTGAACGGATCTGAATGAAATTTGTCACCGTGGTAGATTATAGTCTGGAATAACACATAGGTTACTTTTTATCCCGGAAAAATGAACGGTTCCCTTAGGATAGATTTGTTTTTGTCTAGTGACTAACCCGAAGCAAAACGAATGTGAATCGCTAGTCTTAAATAGTCTCATTCAAAAGCTTATAATATATTTTATATTCTTATAGACTCCGACTCTGAAACTTCATCTTCCGAAGAAGAAAATTTATATTACTCCACATACGATAATAAATTGAAGAAAGGTATCGGAAATACACGACCCTTACCAGAGAATAAGGAGAGTGAGATGCATAACTTCTGTCTCACTCTTAAAGTGGGTAAAGGGCTGATGACCATCTATGCACCAGTGAGGGTAAGTATGTTTACTATCTTTTCTACCCGACTGCGGCGAAACTTATGTGATTTACCTGTTAGAAATTACTTAAGGGGCTTAATTTTGATAATTCATACGTTGTTAGATTTGAAATCAAAATGGCGGATCTCATTATGCATGCGTAATTTGCAGTCGAAGACATACATACACAATGGATAGCTCTCATATTTTTTTATTTAATTTTTATTTAATCATTTATTTCAGGCAATATTTACAAAAAGATCTTAAATATGTAAACTTATGATTTATTCCCAGGATAGTAACAAGCGTGTTGTGCCAGGACAGATGGGAGAGCTTGTGTTAGAAGCTAACAAGCTGTCTATGTGTCAAGTGAGCGGTCTCAACGGCCGGGCGAAGACCGCGCAACTGTGTCTGCGCGCGGGAAAAGCCACCTTGTACCATGAACGTGAGAGTTTAATTTTGTTTGTCACTTTTAAATTGACTTCCTCTTTGTGTTGTTTCATAATACATGATTTAAGAACATAGATATGTATGTAAAATTTCATTAGGGAATATACATAAATGCAAAAATACTTCTAAGTTGTAACCAAATCAAAAAGTATGGTTTTATAAATAAAAAGGAAAATTGCGAATTAAGAGGTCTTTATATACACATTAGTTGTTCATACATATATGTATATATATTTAATTATATAAATAATAAAATTATTATTTATTTTAGCTCTATTAACGATACCATCAGAAAAACCGAATCTTAGACTGTATGGAACAACTTTGCCTATGCACCTGAAGAATACAATATATCCATCCGGCAAGGGCATGGTGATAAAGGACCGGTTGCCGAAGAAAGATATGTTTACAATGGCGCTTAAAACTGAACCGGACACGGAAACGCCTAATTTGAAGGTTTTTTTAAATTTATCTTAATCTCTGATATATACTAATATATTTAAAGGTCAAAAAAAGGATTGTTTTGTGTTTGTTTGTTGTGTTGTATGCATAAGAAAGTCTATTTATTGAAGTAGGCTGTCTTATATCATATTATGTAGGTTAGGAACAGATCATATTTGAATGCGTACTAGTATATGTGTTTGCCTTTTACTTATTTCTCATTACTTTATCAATGCATCTATCAAGATCGAGATAAATTAACTTATATTGGTGTAATACAAATTGAATGCTTGAGCCCTATTGCTAGTGGAATTATTATCGTAATATTTTTATTAATGTATAATTCTAATTTTTTTGTTTGTTGGAATAACAAAATGAAATTACTATATTGAAAATACACATTAATATGTTTTGATTTGTCCATTTTGACGTTATAGTGAAACTATGAATCAACGTGGTTTTTTAATACATAATATAGTTTTATATCGGAAAGTAACATTGACTTCTACTTATGCAAATAGTCACTAAAGCATAGTGTTAACTTTATAGAAATATTCGGTAATTTTTATTTCCGTACACAGACAATCTGTATAGCGCTAGGCATAGAGCAGGCGACGCTGCGCCACCGCGGCGACGCGGGCGTGGCGTGGCTCGGGCAGCTCATGGACGTGCTGGACGTGCTCGACTACCCCGTGCCCGGCTACACGCCCACGCCCGTGCTCTCCGAGCTGCACGTCCACGTGTGGGACTGCGCCGTGGACTACAGGTAACAGCACACATACATATATACAGTACTTGGGCGACCGAACTTCGCTCGGAGTTCTTTTTTGTTATATCGTATTTTTTAGATAAAAAAAACATAAAAACTTGAATAAATACAAAAAAAAGCAAAAGTAAAACTTTGTATTCCGACCGGGACTCGATCCCGGGCATATGTGTTGTCTAACTTGCGCCTTGACCGCTTGACCACGATGCTTACATCCGAGTGTAAGAAATTATTGACCATATTCTGCGTAGAATAATGCAAAAGAAAACCGCATGAAAATTCAAAAACACGCGTTTTCCCAGACATGAGACTAATCTAGATCAATTTCTCGCCCTCGAAAGCCCCCATATACCAAATTTCAGCGAAATCGTTAGCTGGTATAAATAAATAAAGATACAAGAGATGCTCGTTTAAATATATAAGATACACACATAAATCTTCCTCGTGACAAATTTCGACCATAGAGACTAATCTCACTAAGACTAGTCATCTGCGCTGGAGATATACACTCTCTATTCCTGTCACACATTCTTGGGTGTCATGACAATTCGACACAACCAGTGAGAGGTCCGACGCAGGACTGACAGTTTTACGTGCTCTCTGAAGTACAAAAGAGGCGCCAACTTTGTGTTTGCTTATGCACGCATTGAAAAAGTATGTTGTTTAGTAATACATGTCTTTCAAAACTAGTTATCAACTTAACTCCAGGCAAATGAAGAAAAAATATTGAAGTTCCACAATATAGTTCTATTTTCTAACAAACAAATAATTAACTAAAAAATATATTGTTACAGACCATTATACCTGCCAATACGAACGGTAGTTACTTTGGGCAACTTTAGTGTATCCAGCAATTTGATCCCAGAAACGAACACGTCGTATCTTCGTTTCTTAGTACAAGAGTGTTCTCTCTTTCTCTCTTACCTGACTGGGGCTAAAGCGAACGCGGCCGTGCCCCAAGACGATGACAAAACACCAGACATAAATAGGGACTATGTTTGCGTAGTTGATGTGGGGCTGTTTGAATTGTCACTACGGATGGAAGATAAAAACAATAGTGTAAGTTTCTTCATATTCTTTATTAAAGTTCTTATTTTTTTTAATAATTTTAAATCGTTCTAATTCTTCCTAATTGTTTTATTAATTTTTTTTCTTTAAATTTTGCAATAGCTTCTAAACACGTAATATAAATGAGTGTTCCTCTGTCACGCCATCACGTATAAACTACTGACAGTATCAATATGGAGCTTTGACCAATCAACGCAGGATCGCCACTAGATGGTTTTAGGCTATTTATTTTTTGAATTCCATACACTGCTAAATTTTTAATGTATAAGCGAAATACCTAAATTTATACTAAAGTCTTTGAAGACCAATGAAAATTTACGTACGCTCAGCAAAGCAGATCATGGCTAGTAATAAATACATATACATATATAACGCCTCTTCTGATGGCTATTACAAAGTGTGTATGTATGTTTGTTTCAACTTCACGCTGAAATGGATTTGATCTGTGCTAGATATTAGTAATAAAATTTGCCAACAAGAGGAAGTATAAGTTGCTCGACATCATATTAAAAATTTAACGACCCATTATTTCTACTGTCTTCAGTCAAACGACCAGCCCCAGGTGGACCTGACAGCCTCTAACAACATGGTCAATTTGTACACATGTTGGGACTCCGCCTCGGCTCTCTGCAGACTGGTCACATATGTTGCTTCAGACGGGGACTCGCAGCCTCCCTTCAACAGATCGCGACAAACTAGTATATGTTCTGATCAACCCTTGGAACCTTTAGTCGGTAAGTAATCTTGTACGGAACAGTAAAAAATTAAGATAATTTTTAGTCATGTGATATATTTGTTTTTAGATGTAAGTCCAGTAATTCCATTATTATGATTTATCCTTAGGATTAGAAGATAGACCTTTAGTAGAGGAAATAAGGGAATTATCGCCCAGTGAAATCCAACAAGTGAACGATTTAATGGCCGAAGCTATGAAAGAAAGCCCCAATAACACAAGTAAGTAATCTCTTGCAAATAGACATAATTTAAAAATTACGATCTTAGCGTAATTTTTTTCTAGCAGGCTATATTTACTATTCTCTTAGTATGATTACCACTTTTTTTGTTTGTTTGTGTGTGTGTGTGTGTGTGCGTGCGTGTGCGTGCGAGTGTGTGAAATGTGAACTATTATGTATTTTATTCCATTACAGTGGAAGAAGACGAACTTAACAGCTCAACAGAGAAAGAAGGCGTAGAAGTATTCTTCTTCCCCGACGAATCTAATATGAAACAAAAGCAACCTTCGGACACCATAGACACTGACGCAGAACCTAAATCCATAGAGTACGAGGAGTTTCCAATAATTCAAACTGATGAAGTGCAAGACATTAAACCAACGAATTCCCAAGTGGCTAGAGACCTCGGTGACCCAACTACTACCCCGAAATCTACTCCACGCAAGTCTAAACGGAAAAAGGTATTATAAAAATGTATATATGTCTATATAATTTATAGAAATGAGATATTTTCCTGCAGTAAATGATAAATAATAGCAGGTATATCATCATACCAAACATAAAAATATGTCCAGTGGTTTTCTTATGATACGTTCCCAGACAGACAGACAGACGAAAAATTCTAAAAACTTTACAACGATATCAGACTATAATTAATTTATCAAGCATTTAGTTAGTAGTAGGTCGCGTCCCCTACATATAGATTCGGTCTTTGTATCGATAAGAATGACTATTTCATTAAGATTTTCCAAAAATATTTAATGTACAGATTCGACTCAGAATATTATAATATGTATAGATTAATATACTATGTATACTTTGAAATCTCAGAATGAACAATCATACAGATGGAGTAGGCCAAAATAATTGTCAAAAGTCAAAAATGGTAGCGTTATTGACTGTTTATGCTACTATTCTCGATTTTGCCATACATATAGTTATTTTAGATAGTTCTTTAAAGAATAAGGGAAATTTTATATACGTATTATATAGCTAAGTTAATAAACATTGCTTGGGAATAATATATGAATAATATAAATAATACTATATTCTTTTGAATTTTTAAGCATTAGTTACTTTCCCCTTGAACAAGACATAGCATAATAATAGCTCTGTTTTTTCTTTATTGTAATAAAATCCGTTAGCTTTTTTTATTTATTACTTATCACTCAATATAAAAATTGTCATTTGTATTCTATTTTAAAATATTATTATTTGGTTTCATGTTTCTATGACACTGTCTATATTTAGTTTATATTATAGTCTATATTAGTCTGAGATTAAAAAATACAATATTATAAAATTTTGTGCCTCGGAGAACACGTGTCGCATCGGTCCTGCGCCTTAACTTTCACCGGTCGCGTCGAATAGTCGTTCCACCGGAGTATGAGAGTGAGAGGAATATAGAGTGCACTAGTGTCTGCGCTCTCTCTCACACGCGATACACTATATCTCCTGCGCGGTTGGCTAGTCTCAATGAGATTGGCCGCCATGGCCGAAGTCGGTCGAGAAGACTTATAATACAAACAGCACTCTCTTCGCTCGGTTCGCTCTATGAGTAAAAAACGTATGGTTTACACATAAAATGATAGAAATGAAATTTGACTTTAGTTAAAATTTTCAAATTTATAATGATTTCAAACTTTATGTTTCATATGAATATGGTATATTTTAAAAAAATAGGTAAAATCGACGGGCGAAGGGAGCAACACAGACGACGAGTACTGCATAGTGGAGGAGCAGCCCTACGCGCAGGACAACGAGATGGACGAGCCCGCCGTGACGTGGCTCAACGGCCCCGTCTACATGGTGGACAACCACTTCACGCTGCCCGCTGCACGCTCCGACGTGCTCAAAGCCCCTAAGAGCTTTCCTCTGCCAGTGCTTAGGTGAGTTTGTGTTTATGGTTACTTTGTATTATAAAACTGTGGCACATTTTAATTTAACCATTTGTTATTTATTGTCTTACACTTTACAATTTAGAGTGAAGGGACACGTCACGATGAAACCCGCATATCTGAGTCTATAGGTTCTATAAGATAGACAGGTTTACTCAAACATGTAGATTTCGAAAGAAAAATGTCTTTGTCGTAACTTGAACTGCTCTCGCATTGAAGGGAATCTTGCCTAGCAGTGGGACACTAAAAATAGGGCTTAATACATTACATTTTAATGAACGTTCACTTGGACTCACTATGGGTAAATTTTTAACAATGTCTGGTAGTATTAGTAGCTTGCATGGAAGATATAATAATATTGAGCGAAAGTGTTCTAAGTTTTGTTTCTAAGTTTTATTTTGAAAATAAAAATGTAAACCACTTCTCATAATAACATTGATTATACTAGAAATATTTTAGCTTGTCTAAGTTTATTAAAATATAATATTTATATATTATTATTTTCAACTTTAGATATACTTTATGTGAAATGAGTCTGACGTGGAACATGTATGGGGGAAGTGACTTCCGACAGCCAAACGACTCCGCCATTACAAAGAAGACCGTCACAATCGATGATTCAAGAAAACAAGGGTCGCCTACAATATCCAAGTAAGATGATTATCCATACTATAATATTGTAAATGCGAAATGCTGTCTGTCTGTCTGTTACGTTTTCACACCTAAACCGCTGAACCAATTTCGATGAATTTTATTATAGAGTTTGATGGGACCTTGGAGAAGGACGTAGGCTACTTTTTGTCACAAAAATGAAACTTAAAGGTTGTGGAATAGGGGTTGAAAGTTTGTATTGGGTATTGGGAACAAATCATTTTTCAAGTTAAGGACATAAAAAATTGTTATATTCTATAAGTTTTGGTAGGAAATAAAGAATGGCGCAAATTTTGACCAATTAAGGTGAAATACGGGAAAAGTTGTGTATATAGGTGTGTTTTTGCCATATGTTTTATTGCTTTATTTCAAACTGTTAAAGCAGTGCACGCCGATAAAGCAATTTAACTGCCACATTTCTTTTTGACTTCTATTGAAATCACTCGGCACTGATGTAGCTTTCTCTTAGTGTAAGAACTTTCAGAATCGGTCCAGTAGTATTAGAAATTACCCCCTATATTCAAACTTACAAACATTACCTCTTTATAACATTAGTGTAAAGTGTAAACTAATATATAATTTATCATGATCAATTTTACTATTTAGGTTTTTTTTTTAAATATGTACTCTGTTGTTCACTCTATAAATTATCACAATAACCGATTGTTGACCTTACTTACTAGAAACTTTGCGTTCAAACTATATTTCCATTATCTTTATAACGCTGTAATATTATTAGCAAATAAATAATAACATAATACTATCGATCAAAAAAATACAAGATACACAATCCCATGCAAAAGTTCTCTTAAAAGTCACCAATTGTGTTTAGGTAATTATTTTCGTTAACATAAATGTACAACAATGGAAATTGAACCTTAAATGCAATACTTAAATTTGTTTTCACAAAAAAATATATTAAAAGCGCTCAAATGTTCAAATGAGCGCTAATTTGGCAAGGACATTTTTTGTCGCTGATTATCTATCTAGTTTTTTTTGATTGATGTATAATATACACTGCGTGATTTAAATACAATGCTTAAAGTTGTATTCACATAAAAAAAATTAAAATCGCGCTCAAATGTTCAAATTAGCGCTCATTTAGCATGGATATTTTTTTGTCGCTGATTGTATATCTAGATTTTTTGATCGATGATTAATATTATATACTGCATCGATGTATAATATATGTATACTGCGTGATCCGTCCAGCCGCAGCAAGGAGTACGAGCCGTACGAGACGGGGCGCGCCTACCGCGCGGGCGTGGCGTGGGCCGCCGGCGCCGAGCGCGTGCGCGCGCCCGCCTCGCCGCGCCGCGACCACCACACCTGCGTCAAGCTGTGTCTCACCAAGGTCATCTCTTTCAAGCTTTTTTAACACCCCACTGCTGGGCACAAACCTCCCAATACGGTGGGATCAGGCCATAGTCCACGCTAGCCAAATGCGGGTTGGCGGACTGAGCATGTATTTCAATTATTTGCTGAGTCCTCTCAGACATGCAGATTTTCTCATGATGTTTTCCTTCACTGTTAGACAAGTGGTAAACATATTAGAAATGATTCGCACATGAAAATATCTGATGTGACATTTCAAACAAAAAGTACTGAATATATTTTAATTAAATTTTGTGTAGTGATAACTTATTACTCGGATCAACATTTAGCATACCTTTTATAACAGGAAAATCTTTTATTTCCACGAGAAAATACAATAACTGAAACTGTCGAGTCGTCCTTAGAAATTTACGCTGGCTAAACTTTTAGAGATACATGAAAACAATGTACCTACTAGAAAATTATAGGTCTTAAAAAGGCCTATAGAAAAGTTCGCAATGTATATGTATCTATCTCCTAAAATACACTCACAATAAGTATTTTTATCTATATAAAAAATACGTAGGCATGCACCCACGCAAAGCGAGAGTAAATAGCTAGTTTATAATAATAATGACCTCCTTCCTCATTGAAACTAACCAACCGCGCAGGAGATATTATAGTGCAGCGCGTGTGAGAGAGAGCGCAGACACAAGCGCACTCTCTATTCCTGTCACCCTCATACTCCGGTGGGACGACACGAGATACGACCGGTGAGAGTGTCGGCGCAGGATCGACGGCTTTACGTGCTCTGCCTCGGCACGAGGGTGAAACACCGCCAACTTCCCAACTCCGGGCTGTTACTGAGACTTACTAAACAGAAAGACTGAATAACTAAACATGGCCCGATCCGGGACTCGATGTGCAGCCGTACTTGCTAACCACTATACCACCGAGGCAGTTTATAATAATATTAAAATGGTATATGTATGTACAGCTGAAGTTCCAACACGAGGTGTACCCGGCGGGCGGCACGCAGGCGTCGCGCCAGACGCTGGCCGTGGCCAAGGTGGAGGTGCTGGACCGCCTCGTGTGCAGCGACATCAACAAGCTGCTCAGCCAGTACCAGCTCAAGGACGAGCCCGAGAGGAAGAACGCGCACATGGTATGCTACACACGTACATACATACCTACATCTTCTATAGATGTGTAAGATTTAAACTTAGATGTTGACTCCTTATTGCGAAATATGTGTTTCAGTATACTTAAAACGCACTCCAATTTTTTTAATCTATGTATACTAATATTATAAAGCTGTTTTTGATTTTGTTTGTTTGTTTGGTTGACTATTCATATAGCTAAATATTTTTAACAGTGTCGAAGAAGTCATTTATTATGCCAGAAATTGCTACTTTGAACAATGCAAAATATATTTATCAATTAATACACTTGCTCGATATCTGTCTATGCACGAAATATTTTCATGAGATACAAATGTTTATTCTGATTATAGTTTTTCAGCATCTTTATATGCAAAAACTGTGGATGCGATTTTATTTCGTCGAATTATTTTGTGGGCCGGATTTAAACTTTTTTGTAATATGTCCAGTGGCCTATATAAGATTAAAATTTTGAACTCGCATCAATTGGTTTTCCAAGCAAACGCTACTTACTACAGTAAATATCAGGGACGATCAGGGCAGAGTCTTTCCAAATAGCTTTATTTTAAACGTCAAATATTTCCGTTAGTCCAGGAAAATGCTAAATATCTCTTTGTAATCTTCCACAGTTGGTAATAAAAGCCGTGCACTTGCGGCCGGACGCGGCGCTGCCGGCGCAGGAGTGCTGCCTCAAGGTGTCCCTCCTCCCTCTCCGGTTTAACCTCGACCAGGACACGCTCGCCTTCCTCGCAGGGTTCTTCTCTAAACTTGGAACTGATGAGGCTGGTAGTGGTATGTGTCGTTTGATTTTTTATTGTAAAAATAATCTCGCTCAAAGTGTATACAATCTTACACTTAAGATATTAAAATATACTTAAAAGTTAAAATGATCCAGCCGAATGAGATAACAAATATGATAAATGTGTTTGTGTCAGTTAATACTATGCGATTTCGAGAGCCACCATGTCTGTTAAAAGAAATAAAAAGAAGTAATAAGAAGTTATGGAATTTACCATATAATAACACATTTATCAAGAAATTTACTTCTTTATAATACAAAATAAATCATGGTATTGGATACCATATAGACTTCCAGATATGCTATGCAACACAAAAAATGTAGTATGTATACCCTGTTTTTTAATCTCAGAGACAAAACTGACATTACGTGGGTTGTCAGTTTTTTGCAATTCTTAAATAGTATTGTACCACTATCGAAAATTAATGTTAATAAAATCAAGTATCGTTTTTTTTATAATACGTGATCCTTAAGTAATGTGTAGGTACTTATTTAAAACGTAAGAATACAAAATTAATAATGTAAATTTAAATTTAATACAGTTAATTTTAATGATACTTAATGATTTAAAATTAATAAATATGATATTTTAATCAATGAGCATGATATTTAATGATTTAAAATGAATCCTATTATCCGCTTTTGAATATAAAACTTTGAAGCGAATAGTCTAATAAAGATAAAAAGTTACGATTCAACAAACCGGTATCGTAGGTACAACACTGCACAAAAGAGCTGGCAACATTGTTTGTAAATTTGACATTTGCATGTGTCAATTTAGTCTCTGAGATTAAAATACAGGGTATAGTAGATGTCATTAACGTTTGATTGTATATCATCCGAATATCATCACCCGAACCCACAGAAGAAGACGCGAAGAGCGTGGGCGGGCTGTCGACGGAGTCCGGCGGGTCGCGGCAGACCACGCCCACGCACCGGCCGCCCGTCATGACGCTGGGCAGCCACCTGCGCGACCCGCCGCCCACGCCCACCTCGCTCGGCGACGCCGACTGCCTCTCGCTCAACGATACTGGTGAGACATAATACTTTCATAGATTTACTCCAATATTTGACGTCTTAAATAAAACTATCTTTTCGAAGTTTTTCGTGGATTTATTTTGATTTTTTTGTTTTTGACATTTTGAATGCCACCATCAATCATGGTCAATGAGACTAAGGTTTAAGACGACTCAAAGATCATTATATAGTTGTTACAGACCCACACAATTACAAAATTTATTCAAAAATACAAAAAGTCAAATAAATCCGCGAAAAAACCGAGAAGATAGTTTTGTTTTTTATTTATGTATAATTTTTTATTATTTTTGTATTTAATCTATCCGATAAGCAGAAAATAAACAACGAAAGTTGTTGGAAATGGCGACCTTTTTTTATACTTTTTTTAACACATAAAAACAACCATTTGCACAAATCTTCTTATTAATAGTGTTTATCTTAATAATTCGTGTTTAGCTTTGGTTAAAATATAAGTAATTTGTTAAGAATGCATTAACTTTTAGTAACAAAAATATTCCAATAATAACTCTACAGTGATACGTGATGACGAACCACTAATGGAAACATATGAAGCTGAGCGCCTGGTGTCGGAAAACCTAATACAATTGGAAGAGGACTTCCAGAGGTTAGGCATCAACCAGGAGAAGCCCACTACAAAAGTACCAGACTCTGAGCCCGTAGATGACTCACCTATTTACTTCCGGTAAGTCTAAACTAAACGTTATAAAATCTCATATAAATATTATAAATTTAAAAGTTTGGATGGACGGATGTTTGTTACTCAATCACGCCAGAACGGCTGAACGAATCTGGATGAAATTTGGCACAGAGATAGATTATAATCTGGAATAGCACTTAGGTTACTTTTTACCCCGTAAAAATTTACGGTTTTAGTGAGCTATCCATACTAACCGTTAAAACGTAATATGCGCTAGTTAAAAAATAAATCAAAGTAAATATTATATTGATAGCTAATTATAAGTAGATTGACCGCAATAGCTGTACTGAGTCTTAGTTGGCGACAGAGTATAGACGTGCCGGTGCGGGTCGAATAGCGAAACATTAGTCAAGTTGACAAATAAATGACATAGATTGCAATTCGAATACAAAATATATAGGGGAATTGCGTTTTAACAGCTTATAAAAATATGTCAATTGATTGGTTGTGTCAATTACATTGATTTCTAAATTATAATGAAAATAAATATTCTACCCTTTAAATATTCTACCCTTAGGGGTGGAATGTTTTTATATACATCAGGGATTATCAAAATCGTTTCACAAAAGGTGTAGATGAAGCGGAATCTACAAACAAGATAAATCCCAATTAAAAAGTCAGTCTTCTTAGAAGACAACACTTCGTTCAATCGCTGCTACTGGTGACAAAGGAACTGGGTCATTTTTTGCCCAAAGAATCGGCATTGCTATTCTGCGGGGTTATGTGGCTGTATATTCTTGCTACAATTCCACGCGGACATGACTTGTACAGTAATAATTGAGTGTATATTTGTTTTGTATATATAATCTATACATATAATAAAAATTTTACCGAGTCGAATCTGTACATTAAATATTTTTTGGAAAATCTTATTTAAATTGTCATTATTATCGGTACAGAGGCCGAATCTATAGGTTTTAGAATTTTTGTCTGTCTGTCTGTGGCCGTATCACGGAAAATCCACTGGAGGGATTTTGATGAAGTTTGTTTTGATGATAGCTGGTTATCCGGGTCAACATAGGACACATTTTGCTGCGGGAAAATATCCCATCTCTGATAAATCTATACTAAACGCTAAAACGTAAGTAGGGACGAACCCGAGCGGAGCGAAGGTGAGTCGCTAGTAATGAAATATATTTGTAATTTCAATGTATTTGTTTTATTGTAAATAAATGTGTTCTAGAAGTCAGTTGAAAATATAGGCAGATAATGTATAGTTTTTAACCGACTTCCAAAAAAAGGAGGAGGTTCTCAATTCGACCGTATATATATATTAAAAATATATATATATACGACTATTATTTTTAATTTGAATTCACAGACGAGTAGTATTCTCCCCCGAAGTGCCGATCCGGCTGGACTACGTGGGCAAGCGCGTGGACCTGTCCGCCGGGCCCGTCGCCGGCCTGCTCATGGGGCTTGGACACCTCAACTGCTCCGAACTCACGCTTAAGAGGCTGGATTATAAGTTAGTATTATTTTATAATAATCACTTACCCTGGTTTCATTTGTCTTGATATACTAATATCGGTAGCCTGTTTTCTGCAAAATGTTCAAAATCCATAGACTATATAACCTTTTTAGAAAATTTCTCTTTCTATTGGTGAAAACCATATGTAAATCCGTACTGTAAGAGTTTAGATTAACCCATACATACACAGCTTGTGTTCGGCGCGGAGATGGATTCTAATTAATAATAAAATTATTTTTTAGTTTTTATATCGTCTTCAGATTAATATTTGGTTTGCTATTTCCAGTAACTAACACTTTCTTAGAGTCTCTTCCGTGACCATGTTTGCTGTACAGCATTCGAAACGTTGGAAACCAAAAAGCAATGTTTTGATATGCCAAGATAACAGTTAACCAACTTCACAGTCATATATACGCACATACAAACACAATGAGTGTGTGTGTGTTTGCGCATTTATCTATATTATTAATATCATAAAGAGGCATATTTTGTTTATTTGTTTGTTTGAACGCGCTAATCTCAGGAACTACTAATCCGATTTGAAAAAAACTTTTTGTATTAGATAACCCGTTTATTGATGAAGGCTATAGGCTATATATCATCCGGTACAAAGTACGGTTCCCGTGGGATAGATTTGTTTTTGTCTAGAGAAGCGAGCGAGGGTGAATCGCTAGTATAATAATAAGTATGATATGAAAATGTAATAAATATAAATATAATATTTATCAGATTGGGTCTCCTGGGGCTGGAGAAGCTGGTGCAGTGGGCGCTGCACGAGTGGCTGTCGGACATCAAGCGGCACCAGCTGCCGGGCCTGCTCAGCGGCATCGGGCCCATGCACTCGCTTTTGCAAATCAGTGAGTTATTATTAATATTTTCTAACAGTTTTGTTGATATTAATGTGATTTAAAACAGTTTGTTTTGGACGGAACTACTCTTTGTTAACGTTAATTTTTACTAGTCCAAAGAAAATGTAAAAAAAAGATTATTATTATTCAAGACAACAATATAAGACGTGTTGGGATTTTATAATATACTTTTGTTACTCTTGAATTTATTATGTAAAATTAAAGATATATTATATTCATCACATATTTTTAAATTTATATGAGTTATATTACAAATATATTTTTACCTATTCAACCAAAATACAATGTAGGTAGGTTGTAACGTTGACAACTTCTATGAATTTTTATGAACGAAATGAAATAAATGAATAACATGAGGATCACTAGTCTGTAATTCGTGCCTATATCTATGCTAGCTCTTAGTTGATATAATCTATAGACATGTCTTTTTGGCTTATTTTTCTATTGGATGATCATGTGTTAGTTGATTACTGTAATGCGAGACCTGTTATATTGTTGTACTAGCGACTTACTCTCGTTTTGTTCTAGTGCGTCCCTAGATACGCGGATTTTGTTCATAATTTCATAGGTTTTCATTTTTTGCGTGGATCTCAAATACTTTTTCTAAAATTATCTGCTATCTACCAGTGAGAGGCCTGTCAAAGTCGATTTTAAAGATTAACCGGAACAAACAGACAGACCGACTTAAATGTTAAAAATTACTTTTCTTTTAGTACTGTATATACTTTCATATGAATTTAGTAAAAAGCTGTTATTTTGACATTACAAAGAGACACTTCAATTTTATTTATTTGTAAAGATTAGGCTATAGTTTGTGCCATCCACGAAGACGCGCCCTTCTTTATTGACAGTTGAAATCGCGCGCCTTTGTGGACTATCTATAGTGGTCACAATTCGCGCTGTGTACTATAATAATAGATATATCATATATATGTATGTATGTATATATGTATGTATATATGTATGTATGTATATATGTATGTATGTATGTGTGTGTGTATGTATGTATGTAATTGTAACCGGTGTGCGGCAGTAACGGGCATCCGCGACCTGGTGTGGCTGCCGGTGGAGCAGTGGCGGCGCGACGGCCGCCTCGTGCACGGCCTGCGCCGCGGCGCCGCCTCCTTCACCGCGCGCACCGCCGTCGCCGCGCTCGACATCACCGCGCGGCTGCTGCATCTTATACAGGTACTGTTTTATATTTTTATGTGTATGCTTTGTGTATTCATCTATTGTTTTGTATATACAGGGAGTCCCAAACTCGACGTCGAGCGAATACGGGGTAATAGGCTAGATTCAGTGATAATAGGTATACTTTTGAAATTGTTGAAAATCAACACCCTTAGATTTTTAGATACTGTGATCACAAATTTCCCAATTTTTTAGTGCTATTGATTGCAGTCACAAATCCAATAATTAATATTATCAGTTTAGTAAAAAAAAAAGTTTTATTGAATCATGGCTAAAAACAATTTTGTCAGATAACTTTGACATTTAAACTGTTAAAAAAAATATACTATACTACCCTATGTAATTTATTTAAAAAATAGCTCATTCGATCAAGATTTCAATATGGTACAACACTTGCTACTTATTTTTCCATAAAAAATATTATTGCTTATTACTTACAAAAGCACCTAATTTCAGAAAAACTTTTACCTGAATACTAAATAATTACCTATTTGAGTGCAAAAAGATTCGCTTCACAATAGTATAAGAGAGACAAGCAGATGTGATAGAGTGAGATAGATAGTGACGCTATTAGAGTGAGATAGACTGACATTTTTTTAGAGAGAACGAGACGGGTAGTGACCCCGATACATAATCGTCAATTGATTATTATGGGTTATTATTAGTGTCCGACCGAAAGTTCGGTTTCGGTTTCGGTTTCGGTCGAGTTTCGGCAAAAAAACGGGTTTCGGTTTAATTTCGGTTTCGGCGGCAAACCTGCCGAAACTACGGCCGAAACCGAAACTGCGTTCGGGAGTTCTCACGCTGTGATCGGTCATGTTCGATGCGTTGAATTCCATCCAAGCGATGAAGACGTTTTGCCGCGTCCACGTGCTTAATCATATCGTTACTGGCTTGTGTTTGCAGTTAGTTTTGTTTGTTATGAGTTTTCGTGTGATTTATTTGAATTCAGTAAGTTTTATCACATGATATAGCATAAAAGTAGGTAGTAAACATTAAAAAATAATTCAATATAACAAATCAATACATTGATTATAGTAGAATCAAGTTTAACCTATCTAAAAAATTTTTTCGTTAATTTAACTCTCTCGCTAATGCTATACCTAAACAAACATTAGTGTACTTAGTACTTACTATAGTGTGTATATTAGTGGTGATAATATTAGTGGATTCAGAGTTTCAAAGTTCATTTTAATACTTATTTTATTTTATAACCAAGGTATCCAAGTGGCAAGTTCAGTTAGATACTTACCTACGTACCTAATGATAAACAAATAAGTAATTTTATGTTTAATATAATACTTTCTTAGATTTACGCGAAAATTTGACATTTTAAATATAACTATTTTTTCGGATTATTTCGCGGATTTATTTTGATTTTTGGTTCCCGACATTTTGAATGCTTTAAAGCAATCATGGTCACGGGAGAGACTAAGATTTTAAGACATCTCAAAGGCGTTTTACTTCTGAGAAGATGGCTGGGTACTACCATCATCATGGGATCCTGTAATAAACATAATAAAATCTAACAACAAAAACAAACATAATAGACCATAAGACGTAGTTAATTCATACTGTGTGGATCACAATAAGAGTAATTCAAATTAATATATATTTTTTATCTGGAAAGATAACAATAGCGTTATTTAATATTTTAACTTTAAATAATAGCAATCTAAATTAATAATTTTACTAAATTAAATTACATATAAAACAATTTTTTTTCAAATTACAAAACAGTAATATTCCTTAAATAAATAATTAATATTTTCATTTTTTTTTTAATTTTCTTTGTGGTTATACATATTGTAGTAATAGCAACACTAAATAATATCATGAATTAATAAAGTTTTTTAAAATTGTAATATTTATAATAATAACAGCTAAAATTAAATTAATAATATTACTGTGTTTAATTATACTTATTAAAAAAAAATCAAATGCTTAGAATTAAAATCAACAAATATTGTAAGGTACTCTGGTGCCATTTTTGAATTTTTGAAATCATTTTTTGTAAAACTGTGGGTAGGCACTGTCTGTAATAAGTACATAACGCCTTTGAGATGTCTAAAAACTTAGTCTCTCCCGCGACCATGATTGCTGTAAAGCATTCCAAACGTCGGGACCCAAAAATCAAAATAAATCCGCGAAATAATCCTACCTACTCAAAAAAACACCAAATGAGATTTTAGGTATTTTTAAGGCGCAATATATTTTTCTTAAATGAGGGGTTGAGTTGATTATCAATAAGTGAAAGTATCGAAGACTGCATAGCTATGTCATTTAAATTTTAAAGATAAGAAATAAAGACCGACTGATTATATTAACGTTTTCTCTATTTTTCCCTCAAAACATGATCCTTGTATGGAAGTTTCGGTTTCGGTTTCGGTTTCGGCCGAAACTGAGAATGTTGCCGAAATTCGTTTTCGGTTTCGGTTTCGGTCGCAAAAACCAGTTTCGGTCGGACACTAGTTATTATCATTCAGTACGCTTCGTTCCTTCGTTTACTGCGCATCTACTCGTAACCGTGTAACTTTCGTACTGACGATTTTGCCTTGTGTTGATACCCTGGACTTGACATTGTATCTGTGTAACTGTGGGCTGTGTTTCCCCGGACTCATTAACATGCCGTATGTATACACCTCGAAAGAATATGCGAACATGCATATTATCTACGGTGAATGCCGTTGTAATGCCTCTGCCGCAGCCAGATTGTATCGTGAAAGATACCCAAATGCGGCCCGTCACCCAGATCACCGCGTGTTCATCCATGTACACCTGTCATATTCGCAAGGACGATCGCCTAGTGCTCGTGCGGGCGGTGGGAGACCACGAGGTTACGAGATATATCAGAATCGGTTATAAATTATAATGAATGTCTTTAACTTTCGTTTTAATTTTTTTTTTTAAGTTTAGTTAGCCAACTTTAAAATTGAATAGAACAATTCGATACTCACGATCAGATACTGAAAAAAGAAAACACTGGACGGATGAGTCAACTCTGCCTCTGTCTTAAGTGCTCTGCCTTGGTACGGAGAGGCCAACTTTTCAACTCCGGACTGTTACTGAAAACTTCTTGACAAGAGAACTCGATAAATAAATTTAGATTGACCCGAGACTCGAACACAGGACTATCCAGGATCTGTAGCCATGCATGCTAGCCACTAGATCAAAGAGATAGTTCCATAATATGCAAATAAATTGGGATATGTCTATAAAACAGTGAAATCGTCAGCTTTAACAATTAAAACACGATTTCAACTTGATTTTTGTTTTATTGATTTTGATTAATAATTTCTTTAATTTGAAAAAGAATTGACAAAGGAACAAAGTATTGTTCTTTTTTTATTAACAGTACAATAGTACGTCTGTAATTATAAAATATTACTATTTATTGTAACTAACATACAATGTAAGGATTAATGAATGTCACCCAGGCGACAGCGGAGACAGCATTCGACATGCTGACGCCGACGCCGACGCCGGCGCTGGCGGGCGCCCGGCGCGCGCGCCGCCGCCGCGACCCCGCGCGCCAGCCCGCCGACATACGCGAGGGCGTCGCCAGCGCATACAACACAGTGCGAGAGGTAACCTATTGCCTTATTTTTAACTAGGTACGTTTAAATTTTTTTGAACGGACCCCTAATTCTTTTTCAAAAATAAAAGTAGCCTAAGTTACTCCTTATAATATCAGCTACCTGCCAGTGAAAGTCCCGTTAAAATTGGTCCAGCCGTTTCGGAGATTAGCCAGAACAAACAGACAGATAGACAAAAATTTTAAAAATTGAGTTTTTCTTATAAGTACCATGTATAATTCTATATGCATTTAGTATAAAGCTGTTATTTTGATATTACAAACAGACACTTCAATTTTATGTATCTATATAGAAGATGGGTCCGATATTTTTCAGGATTAAGTAATATTAATATATTCGTCAGGCAATATTAAATATTGTAACTAATACTTCATTAATAGTGATATTTATCTCAGGTGTGTCACTTATTACTGTATTTCTATTCAATATTACTTGTAGTAGGTTTGTAACTTTGTATTATAATAATATCAACTGTGAAAAGCCATTAATAACAAAATTGAATGGATTAAATTAGAAAGTATATTTTTTGAGGAATTTATATAATCATCAATGACAATTTCATATGTGTAACATATCTTTAAATTATTTCTTTACCCTACACCATTACAAATTCAATATTTTATAAACATAATAATACCCAACATAAAATTACTGTCATTTTTACGATACGCATGCACACCGACGGCCAAAAAGCGACATGATGAAGTTAGCTGCATCCCTTTTACAAACAGATAATTGTGACATACGGGATGAAATCTTTAGCTATTTTTGTTCTGTTACGCCAAATAAGTTTATCTTCTTACGTGTCTACATAAGTACACACACACGTTTCGTTTTTATTCTTTTAAAACACTATGCCGTTCCATTTTCTATGAGCACAATTCCACCCGCAGGGGCTAACGGAGACAGCGGCGACAATCAGCAGCGCGGCGCGGCGCAACCGCGGCGCGGTGCTGCGCCAGCTGCCGGGCGCGGCCGTGGCGCCGCTGGCGCTGGCGGCGGCGGGCGCGGCCGACGTGCTGGGCGGCGTGCGCGCGCACCTCGCGCCGCATCTGCGCCGCGACCACGCCGACAAGTGGCGGCGGATTGACGGTGGGTCAACTGTCATCTGTCAGCGACACAAGTCTGGTTTTAGCGATGCGATGTTTACCCTTTTTTTGTTTTTTACCACGTGCTCGTAACACTCAGACTGTCTTCCCTCCTCCTTCTCTCTCATCGCATTGAGCTCATTTTTTTTTATGTTAAATTAAGATATATTTATTCTACGAAGATTTTTTTCAATATTTTGTTTTTAGTTACATCATATTCACTGTCTTTAAAAACCATTCCTGTTATGCCATATTTTTTATACAAAATAGTTTCGTTGTTTCACATCTGCCAGGCGTCGCGCGACGGCATTCATTAACAATAGACAAAAATTTATGGGTTTAAATTTTTTTTTATTTAAGATAAAAGAAGCGGTGGCTCCACACTGATTTACTCGTGTTTGACATTTATCTTTTTTTTTACTATTGTTTTTATTAACGTTACAATAAGTGAAGAGGACTTTGGAATATATATTACTTTTAACACACAAATATTCCTTAACATTAAGGAATATTTTTATGTTAAAAGTAATATACGGATACTATGAGTTATATACTTTGCGAACTCAACACACTAATTCACAACCAGAGGGTTGCTCCCACAATCCACTCTGTTATCAAAGAAATACCAGGAGCGAACCGCATGATACACCTTAAATGTCCTCTCTTTGCTAAGGACCTACATTGTCCTACATGTCCTACATTCATATACTTAAATGATTATTATTTGAAATTTTCTTAATTTAACAAATATGATTCTAGCATAATATGAAATGGTTTAATTTCGATAGAATATTTAGATAATTCATCTTCTACCTGAGTAAAGGAAGAGCAACTTTAAAAAGCCATCAATTGAAATTTATTTTCCGTTTTCTATATTTCAGTAAAATATTGTGAAACCCATCTTGACTTATCTATACATACTTAATATTATAAAGAGACAGAGTTTGTTTGTTTAAACGCGCTAATCTCAGGAACTACTCATCCGGTTTGAAAAATTATTTTTACATTAGATAGCCCGTTTATTAAGAAAGGTTATATATCAACCCGACAAAATGTACGGTTCCCGTGGGATAGATTTGTTTTTGTCTGGGGACAAAGAGGGTGAGTCGCTATAGTAGAGCTACATTGTTATAAAAAAATACCAAGATAAGCCCCAACCAAGTATTTTTATTAAATGTCTTTTCTTGTTTCAGATCCTTCAGAATGAGAATATAAAGATGTCATCGATTAGATCTCTTTTTAAATATTATAATTATACTCAATTACAATGACGAGCCAAATACTGCGAAGTGAACTTAAAGACAAAACATAATGAAAAATATAGTATGAAAATTTCAAGCAAATATATTTTTATACTAAATACAAAGTTATTTAAGAAACTCAAGTCATATCACTGTAAATTAAGCAGTACCAGTACCTTTGCTTCATTGTGTTTTGTAAAGGCTTGCTTAATTAGTTCATATTAAAATGGTGCTTGATTTTCTAAACAAATCGGACTGGCATTTTAGAGCATTTAATTGCTTATATTTCCTAGGTATAAATATAGGTGTAAATATTTTTTAACAATTTTAATTAAAATTGGAATGATAGTGGGTGCCATGACAAAAATACAAAAGTAATATTAAAAATATTATTTTTTTTTCTATTACATTAAATGTAAACAAACATAAGGTTTTATTGTTGCAACAGCTATGTATGATTTTATTTATGTACTAGCAAAAGTACCTTCTATGAGTGATATTGTATAGGCTAGTGAAGTAAAAGGTTAAAAATTATTAATTAAAAATTGTATTCCTTTTATGATAAAACTATAAATAAATAAAAGATAATTCAATAATGAACATGTTTTTCATTATTTATCCCCCCCAAATTGCAATTAAATCAATGCAACATATGTATTATTCCAATTCTAGTCATTTAAAAAAAGTAGAAATGGTCTAGAACCTCGAAAAAAAAAGTTACGAAAAGTACATAATATGTATTACAATATATCACCATGTATATAATGACACATCACAAAATATATTTTGCTTATCATGAAAAATAAAAATCCTTTGCACGCATTTTGATATTTTCATTAACTATTAATAGTACTTTTTTTCCATTTTCGTTTCGTGTTTTGCACGACACTAGAGTTGTTGTATACGAATAACGAATTATAAGATTACATGGTTTTCTTTATTTTTAAGATACACTATTTGTTCTAGAGATTTTATCTTTACATTAAACCATATCAATGAATTAATTTAATAAAAGCCACGTTCTCGATGCTCGCTCGCTCCCTTCGATGCTGGTTTGATTAGTGGCTTAGATAAACTTAAAAAAACTATTTTTGCAAATATGTAAAAAAAATTTCCTTTGAGTAAAACTTGATATGTTCATTATTTTAGGTACTTTTCATCCAAGTCCCGTTTGTTTGTTCCAACCTGTATGTTATACAAACATGGCCTTGGGGTAACCTTTATATGTGATACTAGCAACTCACGCTCGCTTCGCTCGCGTTCGTCCCTAGGTACGTTGTCACGGTTAGCTATAACATACATTAATAGTAACTTGCTACTTCTAAGATATTCATTTATATTTTATATATGTAGCGATTTAGCCTCGCTTCGCTCGGGTGCGTACGCCGTACGCGGATTTTGTTCACAATTTCATGGGTTTTAATTTTTTTTCGCGAAACCCTGATACTTTTTCTAAATTAAAGGTAGCCTAAGTTACTCCTTATAATAGCAGTTATCTGCCAGTGAAAATCCTGTAAAAATCGGTCCAGCCGTTTCGGAGATTAGCCGGAACAAACAGACAAAAATTGTAAAAATTGTTGTTTTGTTATATGTACCATGTATACATCCATATGTATTTAGTAAAAAGCGGTTATTTTAATGTTACAATAGACACTCCCAATTTTATTTATCTGTATAGATAAGGAAAGCCGCAAATGTTCATTTTATGTTCCACTAACTAAGCTCATATAAGGTCATTTATAAATATACATATTAATATGTTAAAATAAAACAATAAATTTTGTAACATTTTTATTTTAATAATATACAATCAAAAATTATTCTACATCTAACTATAATTTATATTGAAAATATTGTTAAGAATCTTTTTCAACTTTTTCCTCAGGATACTTGTCATTCAGGAAACTTTTTACTTCACCATACTCAGTTTTCAAGTTTAGACGTATCTTTTCATGGTTTCTGTATTTTTCATATTTTTTAAGGAAGATTTCATAATGAGGCATTGTTTCATAAAATCGTGGAAATTTCTTTCTCTGTAGGATTACTTTATCATTCATTACATATTGATCAAAGTCCAGGGTCTCATCTTTAGGTATCTCCTCTTTTGTTCTAACATATGAAGGACTGGCAACAACTGTAGGATAGTTCTCATTTTCTTCTCTGAATTCTACTAAATGAAGTTTCTTTTCTTCAGCAAGTTGTTGGTGTGATCTCTGAAAATTACATAACCATTTTGAAAAAAAATATTATTGCACTATTGTATTTCTAAATAATTTTATTTACTATTATAGATGTGCAATGAAAATGACTTATTCTTCTTTCATACCTGTTGCAAAAGTCCAATAAAAAAAGCTTTGACAATGTGCTGTAAATTATTGGAGCCTTCAAGCTTGGCTCTAAGATCCTTTATTCCTATTGCTTGACAAATCTCTTTAATAGCTCTGTGACACCTTAAACCATAACCTTCATTTTTCTTTTGAACATATATCTTAGTTTTACCGAATGCTGTGAAGAAGTCATGAAAAACTGAAAGCAAAAACAATTTCATTTAAAGCTAAGAAAATAAAATGGATATTTACATAATTATAATGAATATGTACCAGTATGTCCATTGTATATTTCAAAATTCATCAATTTCTTTCCAGCCCTATTCTTTGCCTTTCTGAGTGCTGAAGGTGCTTCCTTCGCTTTACCAATACCAAATCCTGCAAGGCCTTGGCCATTACCTGTGACCACCTTAAAAGAATACATTTTTAAAGATAAAACTTAATATTTTGATTACAGAAATATTTTATTAATCCATACCATAGCTTGAAAATTTCTTGTACGACCCAAACTGCCTTTCATGATAAGAAGAGATCTAAGTTGAAGAACTTTAGTATCAAAACCAGTGAACTCCTCTGTATGGAAAGGAAACATATTTTACATTAAAAATATTGTTACAAAAAGTTACTAAAAACAATTATGTTTTTAATACAAACCATCTACAACAGGATCTGGTGGTCCAATGCTGCGACCTGGCATTCGAGAACCTGACCAACCCCTCTCAATTGGGCTTAACCTTATACGACGAAATTTTGTCATTGAATCTCTTAATTTAATCAGTTTTTCCATTCTGAAACAAAAAAAATATGAAGATATTTTTACATATAATTCCTAAAACATAAGACTTGCTCAAAGTTATGATAAATTATTTAAGTAATAATTTTCAGTAATTATTTAAACGTTTACCTTTCTGGATCATCTGGTAATCTTTGTTGTTTAAGCAGTTCTCTTCCTCTTATAACAGGTGCTGACAAACCTGGCCATAACATGTTGATTTTTCCAATGCCAATCATTTGACCGCGATTTAAATCTCGAATCCGAATTCTTCCTGCACCTTTACCACGACCCTTTTTTGCTCCAGCATTACTCACAGATGTTACAGATTTCCATAATTTTTCTGCGGGCACTGAAATAAACAAACATTTGGAAATAAATATTATTCTTAAATATTTCGTTTTTAAGTCAAGTTTTTATAAATAATACTAACATTTATTGAAAAAGTTAACACAAGCAATGGTAGTAGTACTAAAGTTTTTTAGGTTATATTCGTACTGATGTTGCGATATATTGTTTATAAATAAATTTAGTGGTTTATTGACTACACTCCTGAGTGCTAATATCTTAGTAGCCATTATTATTTATGAAACAGAGATAATAATCTCTGCTTTATGTGAAAATCTCTAACACAGCACAATTGACAATACTATTTCCATTGATTACATTTGATTCATGATTGACATTTGACAATGACACTTCACAGTTCACACCATGGATGACAATTTCACACTACTATTCCTTCAGGGTTACCAGTATTACAAATCAGTCAAGATTACGATATACCTCATCATCTATTTTATAATTATATTTTGTTTATAAATTACATATACTTCTTTAGATTTAATAATAATACAAAATAGATATGTTGTGATGAACAAACATTAATATTTTTTTATTCAGAATTTCATTCTATTTTCGACATAAATATTTAAGTTGTGACTTTTAACCATGGATGACAAAATATAAATGGGCAATTTTAAAAAAAAATAATTATTAATTAACTAATCACTTTAGACCTGGAGCAATTGCAGATTTCGGTGGAGCATTTTAAGAGCAATTTATTAGCATATAGCAGAATACAAAATAAAATATTTTTACGCTAACTTCACTCTGGTAAACTTTTAACATTTATGTTGATTGTTGACAAATGACATTTCATTTACGTGGCTGACAGATTGAAATTGCCGATATTGAGTTAAATCATCTCTTTTATTGTCTGGGTAAAAGTAAATAAATGTATATTACATATTGCATAAAGTACTTAGATTAAAGACAAAAATTATTAAATAATGGGTCTTTGTAAGTGTCCAAAAAGGAGAGTTACAAACCAATTCTGTTTTGAACATAGAGTAAATGTTTGTGAATATTGTATGGTAACGAATCATCCTAAGGTAAACTCCTAAAAATATATATTCATTTTAAATGTATTTATTCAAATTATATATTATAATAAATAAAACTTGTGTTTTAGTGTATTATACAATCATATCTTCAGTGGTTACAAGACAGTGATTATAATCCGATTTGTGAAATATGTACGAATAGTTTAGCAGATGGGGAATGTATACGACTTACATGTTATCGTGAGTGATTTCCTGTTGTTACTAATATTTACGTTTTAATTATGAAGGTATTTTCTCATACTACTTATAAATGTTAACCTTTTAGATGTATTTCACTGGGAATGCGCCGAATCTCGATATCGCGCATTGCCTCGCACAACAGCCCCTGCTGGATATCAATGTCCTTCTTGTGCATCTCCTGTTTTTCCCCCTTCAAATCTTGTCTCTCCAGTTGCTGATGTGCTAAGAGAAAAACTGGCTGGTGTCAATTGGGCTAGGGCTGGTTTAGGATTACCCTTGGTTGGTGTAAAATTATTTACTAACTTCAATGCAAATGCACAGAATATATTTAATTCCATGATTAATTTAAATTATTATTTCCTAATCTTAAGAATAAATAGTAAAATGTTATTTTTCATTTTAACTTTACATAGCTTTCTGAAGACCAAGATTTAAAAGGTGCAGCTGGAAGACGTAGCCAATCTCCTAATCACAATCAATATTTTACAAATATAATGGATAATCAAAGAGGGACACCTGTTGGGGCCAGTGATGATGAGTCCTTAAATCGATCAGCAGCAAGCACACCACATTCCATTGTTCAAATACCTGATGAACCTGTCAATATGTATGACAATACATCTCTAAAAAGGAATGATAGCTTACAAAGTAAGTTTGATTTGCTCAATATCAAGTTAATTTGAGTATTTGTACTACAATTTGTTGATAATACCCTCATTTACTTTCCAGGTGGTCAAGCATCTAGAAAAGCTTTTAAATCTATAGATCAAACACCATTACTAAATTTTGACCATGATGAAAATAAATACAAACAGAAATCTACTTTTGCATGGATAAGTAGGTGGTGGAAGTAAGTTAAAAAATAATTAATGAATAATAATTATATATATTTAAATACAAGGCACAGTAACATTAATATAAAAATATTGCTTTTTTTTAACAATTGATGTTATGTTTCATGTGAAAGTATAATATATTTTCTATAGACCTATAGCAAAATATATATCTTCTGTGGATTATATTACTTTAAGAATATGAGTAAATATGTAATAAGACAATATATATTTTTTAGAAACACACTTCCATCGTCTCGTGTAAGGAGAGCAGGTAGCATTCACAGAAGATACTGGATCATGTTATTGGTTTTTGTAGCTGTAATTGTTTTGCTGCTTCTAAGCCACAGAAATGTTGAGGATGATAACCCATTTGGTTCTATCCTTGATGACGACAGAAGAATATTACAAAAAAATTAACTATTCTATTTAATTCCAATGCTATATATTTATGAAATCAAGCAATTTTTAGTAATACATTTCTAATATTAAATGTTGTCTTAATGTACAATTAAAAATAAATTATTTAACAAAGTTCATGTTTTTTGTCATTTAGAGTCATATTAATGCATATTAAGATAGATAAGGCAGTATACAAGTAAAAGCTTCAGAATAAAATACTACAGGTTTATAAAACTTTTGTGCATGTGCTTACTTCCTTATCTAAGAACATAACTGAAAAAATATCATTGTAAAAATTAGGATAGTATTCACATGCTCTGCGACAATCAGGCATCCAATTTACTTCAAGTAATTTAGGTTGTATGGTTTTATTGTCATCACTCCAACTTAGCATAATATCGGCAGCATATAGAGCTCTAGATTGGGGGCTTTTGGCTATTCCACATGGTGCATCTTTGACTGTAGCTGCAGTGAATAACTCTGTAAACATCTTGAAAATTGATTTCTCTATTTCATCCCAGTCATAATGTGGATATTGCTTACCCCAAGCTTCCTTAAAATCTGCACACAATAATCTAAATAATGTGACACCTTGACTATAATTCATGACAGTGAAATGCTGTTCATATTCTTCAAAGTTATCAAGTGCAAATGCTTTATTGGCAAATCTTAAAAAGAAATTGTTATAAATATAAACTTCAGTAGGATTCACAGACTTTAAAAGAATAACATAGCGAACATCAAATTTTACTTGTCCAACATTAGGCCTTTCAAACAATACTGGATTTTCAATATATTTTTGGGCTATCTTGGGCCCAGACAAAGGTAGACGACATAAGAAGTCTAAATTATCTGTTATATAAGTATCTAAACCTCTAGCAAGATTATATGGTTTACAAATCCAATGATTATCTAATTCTTGCTTTTTACGCTGCATATAATACGCAACTAATTGAGGCAATTCTGTTTTCATGTTGAAAGTTGTAGGCAACCATGTTGGTAGAGTTTCAAATTGGTCTTTGCTACTACTTGTATGTTTAGCTCTTCTTGCAATGATGGCTAAAAGATCTTTAATGGTAATAACATATTCAAAGGGAAATTGATTTACAAATTTGTTAGGTGAATTAATACTCAATTCTTTAAAATTTTTGAAATGGTTTATATACCATAGAACATCAGCATCATCTTCATTATCAACAATTTCAAATTCAGGGGCATTAAGATATTGGTTAATAAATTCATATTCTGAATAAACTTTAAGAGTAGTAGACCTTTCCCTGTTTATTAATAACTCTAATTCAGGGAGAGACTCAACAATGTGACCTTCTAAAAAATAATTTGCATCTGGCTCATCCTGATTAAAGTTTTCATTAAAATTATCATAATGTTTCCAAGGAATAAGCATAGCTTCCCTTTGAAGGGGATTTATGTAACTACCTTCAACAAAATTCCTTGTAATAATATCACCTTCTTCAACATTCTCAATTGGGAACAATAATGTGTATGTAAGTTGCTCAGGAACATATATAAATGGAACAGTACGAAAGTTTGGATTATCCGAGTGTGTTATTCCTGATCCTAACTCATCCATAACATACCATACAGGTACCCTGTCTTCAACTGAAAAGTCTTCACCTCCAACAGCATATGTATTTGCATATTTCCATACACACTTAGATACATCATTAATTTGATCTTCAGTCGTTTCAGATGTAACCTGCATGAGATTACACATTCTTTCTAATAGAGACGGCACATTTCTTAAGTTATTTTTAATGCTGTTGGCTTTAAAAGTCCAGGCGTGATCTATTAGGTAAATATGACTAGAATCTGTTCTATCTATATCAGTCACAGCAATAACACTCCATAAAGGGTCATATGGACTTTTTTCTTCCTCATCGTAGTCAATTTTTACCAACTGAAACGCCGCACCAGAATCAAATATTTGATCTTTTAATTTCTTGCATAAAGTCGACCAAAAATATTCTGGCACACCTGAGAGTAAAAGTTGTGGCTTGTGCGCTGCTACAAATGCACTATAACTACATATTCCGTCCATTTTTCAAAGTTCAAGTTTTAACTTTTAAACTATTCAAATCCTTGAACTATCCGAATAGCTACTTTGGCACGATCATGCTGCTAACCAGGGCCGACCGAGCTCAAGTAATATTTTGTGTCGACTACCGGATTTACATATCTTCTATCTCTTAAATGTCCGAACTGTATGTCATCGTTATAAGGGCTATAATTGAATGCAGACATCGGGTTTCTCACTCCACTACTACAATCGCAACTCACGCCCATATCTAAACTTTTTATTACTATACTAATATAGTTATATACAATAGCGGCATAAACGTAGCGGGCCAACTTAGTTTTCACCCTAAATTTAGGGAAAACCACGCGACGAGAAAAAGCTAAATTCATTCAACATAATATATATTTTTAGAAGTTTATCATTTTTTTGATGCTGGATTTTGAAAAGTTTCAATAATCTCAAAGTCAAAGTTAATAAGTTATATTATATCAGTTTTAGAGATTTCAGTTAAACTTTAAAAATGTCTTTGGCGGGTAAAAAAGAACAATTGTTGGCGACACATTTTATTCATTCATAATTAATGTTTTAGTACTTGTTTTTTCACATTTCAAAAATCAAAATTTAAGAGAAAGCGCCATTGCTCGACAATAATAATTTCATTTAGGATACTTTTTAAATTTCGTTCTAATTAGTGTGATTTGCACTTGGTTTGGAATTTTTCAGTGTTATATTTCTTCATTAAGTGTCGGTTAGTTATTATTTAATTTTTATTAAGATTTAAGTGTAAATGTTTGTATCCAATATCCATTGTCCGCCATGATGAAATGTGTTCCTGGATTTAGAAATATAGGTACCTACATAAATAATTAATATGCAGTACTCACAAAGTTATTTCGTTGGAAGGCTTGGTTAAATATTTTTCCATTTTTCAGTAAGTATTCCCAAAAACAATCAAAGTACCTATGTTAAGATGTAATGTTCAATTTTTACCTCAATCACGTAGATTGACTGCGGATGCAATTCCTTTGTTGAATTTGCCAAATCAATCTAACAATAAGCCAGGAACTGTTTTACTTTCGACCAACAAAAAATATCTTGAATTAAGACCTTTCATTCATGGTCTCAACCTCGCAAGGTGAGTTTTCTTCAACAGACAGAATGGTACCCGGTTTTACTTTTACAAATGAAGTGCCCCCGTTGACAAACAAATTAACTCTTTCAGTTAGTAATGAACCAGTTTTTAAGTTATTAGACTCTTTTCTTGAAGAGGAAATCTTTAGTTCCAGCCCTTCCAATAATATGCCTTTAAATATATCTTGTAAACAGTCTTTAGTTTGTACCTCTATGTATTAATTTAGATTTTATTTAATTGCATTACATTGACTTTTTAACCTTTCAGGTGAAGTATGCTGTACAAGTCTTCAGCAGAGATGTGGCTGACAATGTGTCACTGCAGATGAAAACATATAAGGACATTTAATTGATTCATGGCTATTGTATTATGATACTTGAAAACATAGATAATGGCTTTTTCACTGCCAATATCATTTCTTTTATAAATTATTTATTTGATAGCTTGAACAGCTATGGTCATGTTAGAAGCAATTTAAGTAAGCCTTGTCTTTAAATTCTAACTATTTAGAGTTTTGGAATTAAGCTTTAAAAAACTTAGATTAGTTTTAATGTTGTATGTATTTTTATTACAATTGTGAAGTTTATCACAGTATTTTTATGTATCGGTGAAGCATTGTATGATGTTACCTAAAACTATAAACCGTTAATACTTTATTGGAAATCTTCTGTTTATATCAATAATTTAAATTACAATAATTGTTGTAGGAATTATTTTATTTATAAGCTCAGCTATGTATACGAAGGAAGCTATAACAAGTCAGATACAATGAAATTCGACACCACGGGGTCAAAAAAGTATTTTTTTTCGTAATTTCATTCAAGATATACCAATTAAACTGAAATCAAATTAATTCAAGATGTAAAATTCTTCTCGACTAAGTGTCTAATTAATTGATTAATGGCAATTCAACAAACAAAAGCAAAATTAATAATTTATAGTTTACAATAATTTAATTTTATAAACAATTTCAATTAGAAAATATTTGCATGAGGAGGATGTGTTTAGATTGCACTGAGCACATTATATAGACTTAAGGCTTTTTGTTGGTTGTCTTTAGAAGAATTAATATACATATATTATATAAGTACATATAACTTTAATTAGTTTAGTTTACAGATTAAGAATAAGAAACAAGGATAAATTGGTAATGCCTGGGTTTCGCTTTTAAAAATTAATATTGATAATTGATATTAATATTGATGGATAGATAATAGGATATTAAGAACTTTAATATCTTAATGTTATTTATTCAATATTTTGTAGGTACAAGAATTAAATATATACGAGTTTATGTAATTACATATAATCAGCTAGAACTTAACGTTAAGAAAAGTAATTTTGAAGTAGTATATATTTTTATTACAATTACAATCGCGAAGTTTATT
This sequence comes from Argynnis bischoffii washingtonia, assembly GCA_033884665.1. NCBI lineage: Eukaryota > Metazoa > Arthropoda > Insecta > Lepidoptera > Nymphalidae > Argynnis > Argynnis bischoffii. The sequence continues at coordinate 9,653,756 of CM066625.1, read as the reverse complement.
ACAGTAATTTTTATATAATGGAAAAGGATTGTATGATATCACCTAAAACCCTATAAATCATTAATACTTGATTGGAATTCTTCTATTTTTATCAATAATGTTTTTTTTTTCAATTACATTGTAAGGATTATTTTGTTTATATGCTCATTTGTGTACATACATTTCTGAAGGAAGCTACGACAAGTCAGAATCAATGAAATTCAACGATACAGGCTCAAAAAAGGCTTTTTTTCTTATTTTCATTCACGATGTCAAAATTCTCCTAGACTCTTTGAGCGAGTGTCGAAGGGCAATTAAACAAACAAAAAGTTTAACATCAAGTAATTTAATAATTTATAGTTTATAATAATTAAATTTTATAAATAAATACATTTCAATTTTAAAATACTTGTACCAGGAGGATGTGCTTACATTGCATTGAGCGCATTATATAGACTGAAAACTTTTTGTTAGTTGTTTTAAAATGGAATTATTATTTGTAGTAATTAGTATATACTTTATAAAAATAAATTTAATAGAATTAAAAATGTCCATGTAAGAAAAAGGAGACAAGACATAAAAAATTTGCTTGCTACCTTGAATAGTTAAGTAAATCTAATTTTTATTCAATTTTTCAATTACGTACAGTTTTATTAAAATATAGATTAAGAAACAAGAACAGACATACTAGACATAAGGATAAATTGATAACGCCTGGCTTTCGCCTTCAAAATGTAAATAGCTCGATTATGGGGCAAGGTGTACATACGCATATAAAATAGAATTCCACAGTTCATACTGAGCTTACCATTAAAACAATTTAAGTCTAAAACTAAATATATATTATTGAATAAAGCTTATTACAAAATAACGGAAATACGGAGTAGATATTGTCTTGGTTGGGTCTCACATAGGATAAGTAGATAATTATTGTATTGCAATAATGTAAACAAAAATTATTTTAGAAGAGCAACTGTTAAGTTTCTTGCTGGCTCTTCTCAGCAGAACTGCCTTCCGAGCCGGTGGTAGATTCATATAATAAAATTACATATTGAATAAATTATTTTACACTTTATTTTTTTGTTTAATTTAAAAACCTAAGGCTGAATTACAAAGAACTAAAGAATCGGTAATATATAGAAATCGGTAAAAAAACCGGTAAAGTACAACACTAATTCCTTGCGATTAGTTTACGGTTTTGTGCAATCGGTAACGAAGCGCATCCCTAAAATTACTACGCTTCGATCACGTGATTGCGGCGCACGTCATTGCCCATTCATGACGATTACATCTATAGAATTTTGAGAGAAAGAGCAAGTAGATGTATGAATGAATTTATGACTGAAAAAGTGAGATGGAAGATTTTTTTATGAATGACATTTAAGGTATACGTAGATATCGATTTTTTCTATATATAATACGTTTATATAGTCAAATTACTAAGCACAAACGTTTGTATGAACTGAGCTGTCTATCTTGTTGTTCCTTGTCTATGCTGCTAACATTTGTCATCCATGCTGCTAACTGCTTAGTGCTTCACACTATGCTTGGGCAGAAAATATCGATATATTAAAGTATCTATATTTTTCCATATAATTACCGATATATGTCATCGATATTTTTATTCGCGATATATCGATATTCGATATCCATTTGAGAGTATCGAATTCGTATCAATTTCGACATATTTTTAACGCAACTTTGGTTTCGTGTTTAATATCACTCGATACTCATTGCATGCTCCTCGTGCATCTTTATCTTTACAAAATCCCGCCACAATCTTTATGAAATACAATTTATCAGTAAAACTATTAGCTGCGTGCACCAAAATACTAATACTATTATTAAACCAATACCTTCAGACTTCAGTTTATGACGTATATGACCCTGAAGTTAACAGACAATTAACACTTATGGGGTTTTTTTTTCAACAAATCAATAACAAAAAAATAACTAAGAATATGCACATGTAGAATAATTTAATAAATATTTTTTTTTTACAATTTTGAATAAGTTTCAAAAATTATAAGGCGTCGGCTAACTTCAGTATCAAGTATATACCTTTTCACGACAAGTTCAGCGCAAACGCATCCAATATGTTTTAAAGGCAGCAATTTAAAAGTTTCAGACAACAGAAGCAGCTTGACAGGCGAGCTCATCAAACAGAGAGTGCTTCCTTTATCCATATCTGATGACTACTGGTTTAATTAAGTTATATATAACTGTTTAGGCTTGAGCATGAGTAAAGAATACTATTTTCTTCATGTGTATTCTTTTTTATGAATTTGGAATACTTTGGGAATATGTATGAATAATCATGCAAACGCTGACGATATATCGATATTTTTCACGTGATAATTATTGTTACTATTTAAAAATACCAATACGATAAATATCAATATATTTTTTTTATTTGCCCATCCTTACTTGACGCTGGAATTTGGATCACGCTATCGGTATTCGGCAGATAAATGTCAAATACACCACAGATGCTAAATGTAATATGTACTTCAATGGGAAAGAATTTTAGCATTTTCTTCCACCAGATGTCGCGATCACTATAATTCTCAGTATATTGTAAAGCTCTATACCGTGGATGGTTACTATTCCTTTTTCATTCTATTATATATATATATATATATGATATGTTTTTCGGGATGAAAACTATCTCATGTCATGCCCAGGGTCTCAAACTATCTCCATAACAAATTTCATTTTAATCGGTTCAACGATGAAGCGTGAAAAGATGACGGACAGATAGACAGACAGAGTTACTTTCGCATTTATCATTAGTATGGACATATAAAACTGGCTTTTTTTGTAGTGTAGGTCTATCATCATCGGCTTGGGCTGAACGTTGATAAGTCAGTCAGTGAGTCGCGAGTAATGAATAAAAATAGTAATTGCGAATGTACTTTAGGAGATAAGCATATACTATTGCGAAATTGTCCGTATTACTTTTTAACACCTACAATTTTTTATTACATTGTTTTAATGATATCTCTTAAGGATTACCCAGCGTTAGCCATATAAATCTCTAAGGACGACTCGATAGAACCAGTCATTGCGTTTTCCCGCGGGAATAAAAAATATGTGCCTGTAGTAAAAGGTATCTTAAATGTTGACCCGAGAGATAAGCCATCACCATACAAAATTTAGTTAAAATCGGTTCAGTACTTTTTGCGTAAAGCGCGCACATCGATTAGACTTGAGTGTTTTATTATAGGTATAGATAAGAATAGGTATTGCGAGTGTACCTTAAGAGATAGACATATACTGCTGCACATTTTTCTGTAGGCATTTTCGAGACCTACAATTTTTTAATACATTGTTTTGATGTATGTCTTAAGGTTAGCCAGCGGAAGGATTCTTAGGAGGACTCGATAAAACCAGTTATTGCAATTTCCCGTGGGAAAGAAAGGTTTTCATTAAGTAAAACATATCCTAAAAGTTGACCCGAATAATAAGTTATCTCTTCACAAAATTTTGTTGAAATCGGTTCATTACTTTATGCGTGAAACGCGCACACACAAAGAGACATACAGACAAACAGACAAAAATTTTAATAACTCTTGTTTTGGGGCCTATATCGTATACATAATACGCTGCTGTCATTGTTTTTAAAAAATATTTCATGTACAGATTTCGCTAAGTTACTGCTTTAATATAGTATAGACTATCGAATCATCCTCGCTTCGCTCGGGTTCGTCCCTAGGTTGCTTCCCCATACAAACTTTCATCCTCATTTTCACCCCTTTAAGGGATTTCCAGGATAAAAACTATCCTATGCCGGCCTTCCCAGGATCTCAAACTATCTTCTTACCAAATTTCATCGAAATCGAACCTATCCTATTCGGTACAAACAAACGTACAAAAAAATCTTTTCACTTTATTATATCATGGATAGATTTAATTAAAATGAAAAATTATGCAGTGCCAGAATGTAAAGAAAGTTGATATCATTTGTTTTCAAAAGAAAAAAAACTGTAGAAATTGTGGGCTAAAGCAATAAGACGACCAAAATTGGCGAAATCATATGTTTATATTTAAGAAAATGTGGACACCATTTTACAGAAAGTGATTGTAAGACTGTCAAATCGTCTACAGGTGAATAATTTTTAATTTTTGTACTTTTTTACTTCTATTGGAACTTTTACAGATATTACGCCTATTATATAAAGTACCATAACTGTTTAAATTCGAGGTTTTAATTTACAATATCGAAAGTTAAAGGAGAATGCGGTGCCGTCTGCTTTCCCTTGGTCCTAGGTTTTACCCTCTTATGCAGCTGCTAGGGAAGACTACGAAATAGAAATCTGAAAAAGGAGCTTTTCGCTCAAGAATTTTTAGTTTGTAGTAATAATGATACTGAAGTTTGTTCCATAGAGTGAACTATTTATCTTACTAATATTATAAATTGTCGTATATTTATTTTATGGTAGAGCGCGAGGCGCAAGCAGCGGCGGGTAACAATAGGGAACGGGGCTCGTTCTCGAAAAATCAAGCAGCTCGATCGACGTCAACTATCAATTCATCATTCCACCATCGATCGATCGGTGTCGTAGAAAAATGTCAATCGACGTCGATTAAACTATTCCACCATCGATCAACGATCAATCGATTGGTATGGTAGCACCCTTAAAATTCTTTTACATTACTTAAAGTTGTTATTTAACGTCCTTGTAAACTTGCTGGAAAGTAATTCTTTATAAAGTAAATAAAATTATGAAAATGTTCACGGGGTAAAAGAAAAAAAAATTAAGTAAGGACAATGTATTTTATCAGCATTAATATATGCTTACAACCATATAAGGGAAACATTGATATATCTTACTTAACTATATTTAACTTAATAATAGATCACAATTTTTTAAAAATAAAAAATAAACTATACAAAAAAACTGAAGTCTTTCCTACAACTTGATAACATATGCAGAGTAAAATTTAGGTAAAAATAAAGATATTGGTTTGAAATGTACATAAGATAAATAGTAGGGGAGCCCAAGAAGGGATTTTGATATTTACTCAAGCACGGTAGGTTATCATAATTGGGGACGCCTTGCACTCTGTTGAGTACCTCCACCATATATCAGGCCGTCAGTGCAAGAACAGCCTATGCACATTTTTTTGTTTTTCGACTTAAATACTGACTGTACTGAAGACTAAAAAAAACAAAAAATGTTGAAACTCAATTTAGCGCTAAATGAAAAACTAGCGACTTGCGTCCCTAGGTACTTTTCAAATAGATATAGTTATTAGCCAGTGTTAGCCAACTAGATTAAAAAAAAAAATCTGCTATTCGGGGCGGAGACATATTCAACAAATAAAAGATCTTAAAAATCGAACCAGCCGGTCCGATTTATCGGCGTTTTCCACAAGCCGAAGAAACAAAAATCGTCCATAAAGTTTATGCATACCACACCTTAACCTGATGATTTGAAGTATTTCTAACTTATCAAATTATTTTTTAAATATTCTGATCGGCTGCCCTAGACGCGTGACCTTATACAGAGGAGTTATATATGGTGGAGGTGCTCTACAGAATGCAAGGTTATATACATATTATATATATATATATATATATATATATATATATATATATATATATATATATATATATACTTTATTCTGTTAATCCCTTATGTTAATCTGCTGCACTTGATTATATCCCAAAATCCGCTCTCGGGCCCACTTACTATAAGAAAAATAGAAGTGTTGCTCTTATTAATAGTGTTATCTCTCTTAATTGTTACCATTTTAGAAATATAGCTTAGCATTAGTGTATTTTAGAATTAAATATACACATTCACGTACTTATGTGTAGTTCACTATAAAATTTTGAGTAAATAAAAAAAACTATAGCATTAAGCAAAAAAATAGTATATGAACAATATAAGAAATTATGGCGACTCGCTGAAGCCTCACATATATATACATATAATAAAACTTTTAAAAGTCAAAATTGCTTAACACTCATTTAGTCGTTGATAGTCGCCACATAGAGTAGAACAATTAGCATATCATGGAACACAATAAAAATATTATTAATATACAATAAACTCAGTTCAGTTGGAGTCAGATTCCATATGATTCCTGTAATTTCGACGGGCTTTTTTGACGCGTTGCCGAAATTTGAGGGTTTGGTATTCAGGGTCATCGGAGACGTCATCTGCGGGAGGCTGGGAAGCTCTTGTGCTGCTCCCTGCTACGGTACCCACGCCACTGTCCGGGGTGCCCATGTTGGGTGCGGGCCACAAACTGCTCTCAGTACTGCAGCTGCTTTCTAATTCACTTTCATTGGTTTCGTTCATGAGTCTTGCTACTGTCCTGTTATAGTGAACTTTTGGTGAAAGTCTGTCGTCAGCAACTGTTGACATTCTGTCCATTGGCTCTTTTGGAGGGGGCGATTCACTGGAATCGGAACGCTGTAGGCTGAGTCTACCATTACGTCTTACTCTTCTCAAATTCATGCGCAGTCTGTGCTCTGGAGGGGGGGTCGAGTTGCTTTCAGATTCCGGTGGCTCTACTCGCAATGAGTCACCTAATGAATCCCGTGATCCATTGATGGGTGTGGGGATGATACTAATCAAATTATTAGGAACACCGTTTACGTTTTGATTTCTTGGTGATATAGGTCGACTGCCCACTGATTGGTCATCATCCGAGTCGACCTCAGCTATCCGAAATAGCGCGGAATTGCTTTGGCCCCTGTATCCTGTAATTAAATGTAATTTTATTTTTCGTTTATAAAGGAAATATTTCATATGTATTTTATAATTATGATATATTACCTGTACTTGTGCTAGGTAAAGCTAAATTTTCTTCGAAATTATCGAAGTTGGAAAAATTATTGTTATCACTGCTATCTTGAGCCAACAGGTTGCCTAAAAACCACACAAAAGATTAGTACATGTAAGCACTTACATACGTAAAATATTAGGACTAAAAAATGTAACATACCATTACTTCTTAAATTCATAACTCTTCTATAACTAGTCACTTTACTTTTCCTTTTATTACTCCTTGTGAGGTTTACTCTTCTTCTTAATGGTCGGATTATCTGAAATTAAATGTATATGTAATACTAGCGACATACCCTCGCTTCGCTCGGGTTCATGCCTAGGTTGATTCCCCATACAAACTTTTATCCCCATTTTCACACCCTTAAAGGACAATTTTCAGAATAAAAATATATGTGATTCCGAAGGTCTCAAACTGTCTTCTTACCATATACCTATAACGGCCCAGTAGTTTTTGAGTTTATTCAATACAAACATACAAAAATACAAATATTTCCTCTTTATAATATTAGTGTAGATATAAAAAACGGTGAATTTCATATTATGCCTTGTATAAGTAATAATAATTTTGGACGAGTTAGTTTAAACTACAGACGGCTCGTGCTTTTTCCGTGCTCGTCCAAAGCACGAGGATGTAAAATCGCCAAAATTTTCAACTCTGGGCTATCACTGAGGATTTGTCAACGAAAAACTAAATAGTTAAATTTTATCCGACCCAGGAGTAGAACCCAAGACCTACGGATATACAGCCGTACATGCTAACCAATAGACCACCAAGATAGAATGCATAAAATGAATGAATGGTATAGATGAATGGAATGAATGAAGGAAATAAATAAAAATCCACTACACTCTTAGAAAGTGTAGAAGGTGGACACTAACCCTGCCCGAGGTCCTGTACAAGCAGTGCGCCGGCTCGTCCGAGTCGGTGCGCTCGCTGGAGGGCGCGTCGGGCGCGGCGGGCGCGGCGCGGGGGCGCGCGGGGCCGCGGGCGCCGCGCGCGCGCCGCGCCGGCCGCTTGCCCTTGCTCGGCTTGCCCACGCTCGGGCACGCCCTAGACTGCTTGCGCCTGGACCAGTCAAGTTTCGACCGACTTCAACAAAGGAGGTGTTTAATTCTAGTGTGTTAATTATATGGATTTTTGTGTTTTAAGTTTAAGTATTTGTTATAGGAATTGTGAACCGATTTGAATGATGCTTTTTTTTAATGAATGGGCCAGCTTAATTTTAGTCTTAATGAAATTTAAGGGAAAATTTTAACACTTAAACATAATTATAATGTTTATGTTTATATAATTTATTTTATCTATTGTGAATGAGGAAACAAAAACTTAAGTAATCTAATCTAAACTTATATAACATATTAATGCTAATGTAATAAGCTAAACATTTAACGCATAATTTCTAATCGAGTCACTAATAAAATGGTATGATGTATTGATAAAAAATAGGTCAATAGCGAAAAGTGTAATTATTTTAAAGGACGTACAACAAACCTACTAACGTTTACTGTTTTATATACAAAAAGCCGCAGTAAGTTGTGGGGTGCAGCATCGAAACAGTCTCAAAATTGTCGTGGAAGCGGTAAAGCGTGGTATTTCCTCACCTAAGAGAACCACGTTTCTGAGATCGCACACTCTTTGGATATCGCGAGGCGACTAGACGCGCTAGTCTGTTTGGGCATCTTTGATTCCGAGTGCCATTTGGTGTGGCTGGAAATAATAATACGGCAATTTTAATACACTTCAATTTATCTATTATATTGATAAACATTACAGTTTATTATCTCAATAAACATTACAGTTATTTAATATTTAATTATCTCAATTACCTCTCATCTAGATATTGAATATTTAATTGACAGAAATAAATAAAGCTTTGTAATAAAGGAATATAGGTTAAATATAAATATAAGTAGGTGTCTTATTGTACTTTTCGTACAATGAGAGAAATTAAGAAAAAATATGTCTGTTTACAACATAATACACCTGAAACTTTAATTTATTAGTATATTAATATACGATAATGGTGTGCAAGTGGTATTGTCTAAATTTTTATTTATTATCAAAGCCACACATTTTGTTTTTATTATATTTATTTATTTAAAAACATCTTTCTTTTACAGAAGACGTAAACAATCTTAAGACTAGTTTTTTATCAGGCTTTTAGATTGAGATTATAAATGCGAAAGTTTGTGAGTGCATGTTTATTACTATGTAACGGCTGGACGGATTTGAATGAAACTTAGTATACAGACATTCTATGGCATGGAGTAACACACATTACTGTGTGTGGAACAACTACACAGCACATACTCTGTTCCTGCCCCATTAAAACGAGGACGACTCTGTTGGGTTTTAGTGGGTAGTACTGACCCTAGCTCACATAACAACCTGTACGTATACAGATGTTAATTTTATAAATTTAAGATAAAAAAAAAAGAAAGTACCCCGTTTTTGCGGCAAATGTAGGAAGTCGACAACAATCTGATCGCTGTCGCTGTCGTCGGAGCGGCGCGCGGAGGCGGAGCTGGAGCCGTCCAGCGAGTCCGTCTCCTCCGCGAGGCACTCCAGCTCGCGCTGCACCAGCGAGTCGAAGAACGCCATCATGCGCGGGTCCTCGCTGGTGGACTGCTCCGCGTAGTTGTGCGATAGGTACTGGATACGCATATATATACATGTGTGGTAAATATGTGTGAGTACAGTCATCAACATATACAAGGTGGAACAAATCGATGGGACATGGAAAAGTAGTAGCTTAAATATTGATGTTTTTATTATTTTTTTATCATTAAAAGAAGCATTTTTTTTATTTTTAAAAATAACAATAACGGCATTTAATTTTTTTTAAAGAAAAGCTTACCTTAACCGGGAATCGAACCAAATAAAAATGTAAAAAAGGACACCATCACTATTTTATCGAATTAATCGACAGGGTCTATGGCAAGGATAAAATCTCTCGAACAATGTGATCTGCGACTTGCGAGAGTTCTGATGTGGGTGACTTCGGCTTAACTCGAAATGCGGAAGCCTTCATGAAAATTTGGCTATACGATGAAAGCGCCCTAATAATAAAAGGTATTTATATGGCAAAGACAAGCCACTAAGAAAAGATTTTTAAAAATTGATGTCTAAAATATATTTTTTTAAATTCATTTTCATCGTTATTTCAAATTTGTTTAACAATATTAATTTACTATAATTTTTTAAGGGAATAATAATAGGGGGTATAAACCTGTATAAAACTTCAGACGTTTCTAACTTTTTCGAGTGATGAAAGAAAAAGGCATATGATCAAATTATTTAAGCTTTATAATAAAAACACACAAAAAAACAAATAATTTAAAGCTGACCTGTCCACTGTGATGTACAAGTGACACATAGTCCTCATGGCTATATATCTCTCTGGGGTTGTCAGATCCTTGCGCTTCTTCTAACAAAGTTCCACGCATTTTAGGATACTCTAGCGCCGACCAAATCTATAATTAAAGATTGTTAATATTATTAAAGGAATAAAAATTCTAAATATCCTCATCACTCATAAAACTAGAACAAACCACGTATAACATTCTCTATTTTAAATTTTTGTATATTTTATAATGTCCTCCCGACCGATTCCGGCCACGGCGGCCAATCTCATTGAGACTAGCTAACTGCGCAGGAGATATTATAGTGCAGCGCGTGTGAGGGAGAGCGCAGACACAAGCGCACTCTCTATTCCTGTCCCTCTCACACTCCGGTGGGACGACACGAGGCACGACGGTGAGAGTTAATGCGCAGGATCGACGGCTTTACGTGCTCTCCGAGGCACGGGGGTGAAACACCGCCAACTTCCCAACTCCGGGCTGTTACTAAGGCTTACTATACAGAAAGACTCAATAAGAATATATTATAGATTCAATAAATATATACACTAAATATATATATTATTGTTATGATAAACCGTGAAGTCCTGAGTTCGAGTCTCGGGTTGAGCCAAAATGGTAAGTCGGTAACTGCCAGGCAGTTTATAGCTATAACCAAAATCGGTTAGGAGGACATTATCATTATTAATTAAAATTTAATATTTGTTTATACCTTTATAATTTTCTCCACTCCCGAAGATGCGATAAGACAATAATGCGAATTGTATCGCACCTGGTTCACAATAGACCTGTGTCCATACAACACTATATGAGGCGGCTCTACCACACCATCTGTGATAGTAAAAAAAATATATATATATACGGTCGAATTGAGAACCTCCTCCTTTTTTTGGAAGTCGGTTAAATAAAAGTATAAAATCAAATTATATTATTGTAATAAAAATATTAATTACTTTTAAAAAAAGTGATCAAGAGTATGTCTAAAGTTACATTTGCGTAGGATTCAGTAGCTGTCAAGGTGAAATTTCATGGAGAACCTTTCTCGCCTCGATATTATAAAAAAGTTGAGTAATGTAAACTAGTACCATATGTATTACTTCACACTGTACTTGAAAATGCACCTTCAATACAAACAATATGTGATTAAAGACGATATCGTAAGTTGTAATTTATGCGTGCAAAGTTGTTATTACAGTTTTTACAAACAAGTGTTTTCGGTCAAAACAAAACATTTTACTCGTAAACTATTTGAATTTGTTTCATTTAGATATTACAGAATTGGTTCTCGTTTAGAAAGACTTAAATCTACTAAATCCTCTGAGGTCAAAACAGGGCATGATCTTAAATTCGTTTCAATCTCCTACAGTTTTAAATCTTTACTCGATTTACAATATTTTTATGATACAAGGTAGCAAGCCTAAAATATTCTTTAAATGGTTTCTGTATTGCAAAAATATTCAACTATATATATGTACATGCAAATATAACAAAAATTTCATATTTACATATTAGTATTTCTATTAAGTGATAATAGTCAAACTATTTTTCACTATCATACCACTCGAACGGCTTACAAAATCTTCTATATCAGCTAACAAAAAAAATAAAGCGAATACAACTCACCAAATCCACCGCCAGTATCCGGAATCTTCCACATGTACAGATTAAAATCATCCGAGCCAGACAACACAAACTGATCGTTTCTGCCGGCAAAGCAGCAACTCTTCATTGTGCACGAGTTATAATAGTCTTGGTGGTAGAACTCGGCTACGGGTTCCGGAGAGTGCACAGTGTACAGGACCGGGGTCAGGCGACGCCGTAGGGCGAGTATATGGGTGCCGGTCTGGTTGAAGCGCACGCTCATACTGTTTTGGCACGACCCATTGGTGCCCACATAACGGATCACAGGACTTGAATCAAAGAAAGATAACAATCTATTAAATCGTCCATGTTTATTCTTTTATATACTGTGTGTTTGTGTGTGTTTCGAGTAAAGACAAGTATTGTATCGTACCTGCTGCAATGAATTGCATTTTTGTGCGCAACATTTGAGTATGGCTGGACCGAAAACTTGCTCGGAAAATTGGGTAGGAAACTGATAGTGACTTTCTATAGGATTTTTGTATGAATTGAACGATTGCAAACAAAGATCAAGAGTGCCTCATAAAGCACCATCGAAGCTAGTCAGTAAGGAGTACCCCCGAAATACATAGTTAAAGCTCTAAAAAATCAACCTTAACCTTCCATGGTAATTCCAGAGTCTGTTGAAACAAACTCTCAAATTTATGCATTAATTTATTAAAATAAATATTTTGGGACGTTAACACACAGCTCGATCTAGTTCAATGATAACCTACGAGGCTCGTGTTACGGGTACGAGATTGTTGAGTTGATAAACTACACATGAATACCTTTAAATACATACATATTATAAATATAAACACCCATGACTGAACTTTGAAAACGGAATAATCGAAATCTCAATAATCGAAAATAACACGAAAATAAAAAAAATAAGTTGTATTAATAGCATAAATTCGCCAATCCTCGACAAAGTAATAATCAGTTGCAAACAGGAAACATCTATTGATTATTTAATCTTTAATAGTAATATATTTTGATAACTGCAATATTATAATATTAAAAAGGCAGTGGTAGCCCAGTGGTAACGCGCTCGCTTGGGAAACCGAGTGAAACGGGTTCAAATCCCGGGTCTCGCACCTCTGATATTTTCATGTGCGAATTATATCTAACATGATTACCACTTGCCTTACGGTGAAGGAAAACATCGTAAGGAAACCTGTATATCTGAGAGAACCTAGCAAGTTTTTGAAAGACATGTAAAGTCCGCCAACCCGAACTTGGCCAGCGTGGTGGATTATGGCCTGATCCCCCTCGTATTGAAGGAAGGCCCGTTCCCAACAGAGAAACGTTAAAAAGGGTTGAATACATATGTATATACATACTAGTACCTAAGCAAGTATTACAAAAAAAAAACACAATTATAAGCAAATATATAATCTACTAGCGATTTACCCTCGCTTCGCTCGGGTGCGTCCCTAGATACGTTTTAATTTTTTGAACAAAAACCTAATTCTTTTTCTAAAATAAAAGTAGTCTAAGTTACTCCTTAAAATAAGGTAAAAGTGAAAGTCCCGTTCAAATTGGTCCAACCGTTTCGTTTCGGAGAGAGAACAAACAGACAGACAGACAAAAATTTAAAAAAATTGTGTTTTTTTTTCTTATGAGTACCGTTATATAATTCCATATGCATTTAGTATAAAGCTGTTATTTTGACATTACAACCAGACACTTCAATTTTTTTTTATATATATTTTGACACACAGCACTATCTAATTCTATAGTAAGCTACGAGGCCTGTGTTATGGATACCAGATAGTTGATACACTACACATATATAACTTTAAATACATACATATTATAAATATAAACACCCATGACTGGAGTACAAACATTCGTGTTCATCACACAAATGGATGCCCCCAGCGGGACTCGAACCCGCGACCGCTGGCACAGCAAGTAAGATCACTACAAACGGAGCTAAACGTGTCGTCGAATTTTATTTATCATGTATAAATATTATATGTGATTTCTAGATCTAGATATAATCTGCAATAATAGGTTTTCAAGTTGAGTCTAGATTACTTACTTGGTATAACACGAATTTTTGTTAGTCATTGCATCCACAACAATTGTACCTACTAAGGTGATGACCTGAGATATTTCCGTACGTGTAAGATCACGTGTAAGATCACTTTGCAAGATTGCATTTGTTGTAATATTCTTTCTACGTTCTACTTCTAAGATATTCATTTAAATTATATAGCGATTTACCCTCGCTTCGCTCGGGTGCGTACGCCGTACGCGGATTTTGTTCACAATTTTATGGATTTTAATATATTTTTTCGCGGAACCCTGATTCTTTTTCTAAAATAAAAGTAGCCTAAGTTACTCCTTATAACAGCAGCTATCTGCCACTGAAAGTCCCGTCAAATTCGGTCCAGCCGTTTCGGAGATTAGCCGAAACAAACAGACAGATAGACAGACAAAAATTTTACAAATTCATGTGCATTTAGTAAAAACCGGTTATTTTAATGTTACAAACAGACACTCCAATTTTATTTATCTGTATAGATTGTGCTGTGAAAACGAAATACCATCTTGAAAATCATTTAGAAGTATTATTAGTAATTTATAGAAATAAGTAACTTACTCTGAAGTTATATTTTGTACATGTATATTTTACATTATGTTATGTTTAAACCTCATTACGTTCTCCTTGCTCTAGTAAGGTTATCTATGCAAATTTCCTTGGATGTTTTCTTTGACGCAATATAAGATTTTGAATTGATATTTCAAAAGAATTGATATTTTGTTCTACTTCAAAAAGTACTGAATACAGATTTTTTATGGATAAGTTATTTTCGTCAAATATGAATCGATTTTCACACTTTTTTCCCCTAAAGGGATATATAAATAACATAAATAAAAAAAATCCTAAACACTTAAAAAAAAAAAGTATGTTACAGTTAAGTACCATAGGTTAGGTACATTGCAAAACGTTACTATAGCAAGCGAGTGCTTTGGGGCTAAGTAAGTAATTTGTAAAATACACAATATTTTGAAGTTTGAAAACATTTGAGACTGACACATAAATAAATCACGATTTAAAAAAATATTTTAACATTTAAGTGACATGCATGTAATATGCAAATATGTATGTGTTGCGGAAATCATCAATAACAATTTCAAAAGGGCACTAGAAATACATCTATACTAATATTATAAAGCTTAAGAGTTTGTTTGTTTGTTTGTTTGGTTGAACGCGCTAATCTCAGGAACTACTAATCCGATTTGAAAAATTCTTTTTGCATTAGATAGCCTATTAGGACTGAGGAAGGCTATAGGCTATATATCATCCCGGGAAAATGTACGGTTCCCGTGGGATAGATTTGTTTTTGTCTAGGGACGATCCCGAAGCGTAGCGAGGGTGAGTCGCTAGTAATGTATAAGATTTGCTTGTATTTTCGGTGGACCCTCATTTAATTTATTATAATTCTGGACATACTTTTAATCATCATAGCTTAGAAGGAAAAGGTCACTTGCTAGCACAAATTTTGATGTTATTGATGACCAATAGTTATACATGCACAATTACCAGTAACTTGTAGCATATTTTATATTATTCATAATAATTGTAGCTTTAACAAACAGAACAATAGATAAATTAAAAAAAAAAAGAACTTTATTATATTGTTTAGTGGCTTTGTGAAATCTCATTAAAAACATGCTGGTTTTGGAAACAAAATAAGGCAATGCTTAGTAATAAACTTTCAGGGTCGGGCTATTTATTTATAGTACCTGGGCGACCGAGCTTCGCTTGGAGTTCTTTTTTTAATATCGTTTTTTTAGATAAAAAAACTAAAAACTTGAATATTCGATTCTGCGATTCGAACCCGGACACCTGTAATTGTCAATCTTGCGCCTTGGCCGCTTGACCAATGCCTCCGCCCGAGCGTAAGAATTTTGAAAAAAAAAATTTTGCGTGGAATAATGCGAAAGAAAACCGCATGAAAACTCAAAAACACGCGTTTTCCCAGACATAAGACTTTAGATCGATTTCTCGCCCCCGAAAATCTCCACATACCAAATTTCAGCGAAATCGTTAGAGCCGTTTTCAAGATCGCCGGTATAAGTAAATAAATATACAAGAATTGCTCGTTTAAATATATGAGATATGCGATTACCTCATTTTAAACCATTACCATTTTCTTATACAGTAAGCAAAACATTGTGCGGAAATCTACATGTTTCAAAGAATACAACTATTATTTAATAAAAAGTAGGGTTATATAAATTATTTTATAATATAATACTCACTGCTTAGGAGATCGAAGGTCCCACAGCGCTACACCGTCCCTAGCGTTAGCCGACACTAGCATGCCCACTTGCTGGGGATGAAACATAACGCCGTGGAACGCTTTGCGGCTGCGAGATATCACTAATGATTCTAAAAAAAAATTTTTGGTAAAAGAATTGCTCAAATTTAAGGAAAGTGCTTTGGCATTGTGTGAAGAGATAGAACATTTGCATATTATAGAGACCTAAATGTTATATGTTGAATAAATAATTTCCATTTATCATACGTTTTTTTTGTATATTTTATGCTTACAGCCTGTGCTTTATGTAAATTGAGGATTTGTTCATGTAAATCCTTTGTATATAGCAATACTAGCGACTCACGTTCCTAGGTACGTTTTCACGGTTAGTATAGAATAAACTATATATACTAGGGTGCTTCAAAAAAACTTTTTTTTTTAACTCTTACCCTCTCAAATGTTTCTATTTGATATAAAAAAAATCCTCACCAAACATGAGCCCTATAGCTCAACTTTAAGGGGTCGCAATTTTAATTTAAGTTTCCCATTAATTAACATGGGAAAACTTTGGTTTTATATTGAATTTACACATAATTTATGCAATTTTTTACAAAAAGCCCTTGAGAAATGATTTCCCATACAAAATTACATCACCCTTTTTCACCCCATTAAGGGATGATTTCCGGGATAAAAACTATCCTGTCTTTCCCAGGGTCTCAAACTATCTCCATAAAAAATTACATCTAAAATTCAAATCCAAATATCATCTAAATCGGTTTAGTAACAGACAAACAGACAGACAGAGTTACTTTCGTATTTATAATATTAGTTGTTATGGTAGTATGGATGATATCTAAGAGAAGAACATTTATTTCTAAAGACAAAGTCTTTACTACATTCTCCAGGTAAAAACTGTTAACTTAGAATTTGTATAAAAAATACAGAAATTAAAAGTGTAGTAATATTTTTTATTTACCATGAACGGATTGTCTAGTATCAAACAACAGTAATCTGCCATCATTGCCGGCAGTGGACACAACACATTCATTAAATGGATCTATACTTAAACTGCACACTGCCCTCTGATGTCGTAGCACCTCCAATGGCCTTTTACTCTCTAGATCATGGACTATAACCTGTATAAAAACATTGTTATTATTATTATACAGTGGAAAAGAAACAAAAAAAAAACTATACCACATAAACCATAATTTTTTCGGAATAAAAAGTAGCCTATATGTAATTCCAGACTATAATCTATCTCAGTGCCAAATTTTATTCAGATCCGTTCAGCCGTGAAAGAGTAACAAACATTCATACATCCATACTTACAAACTTTCACATTTATAATATTATTTTATGTTTTTCATAACCCTTGTGCAATTAGATAATAAGTAAAAAAATATTAAAATTAATTCACATAAAATGAAGTCATAAATATTTCCTACTAGTGACTCACGCTCGCTTCGCTCGCGTTTGTCCCTAGGTACGTTTTCACGGTTAGCTATGTATACATTCATAGTAGCTCGCTACTCCTAAGATATTCATTTAAATTATATAGCGATTTTCCCTCGTTTTGCTCGGGTGGGTTTCATGGGTTTTAATTTTGTTTTGCGGAACCGTGATACTTTTTCTAAAATAAAAGTAGCCTAAGTTACTCCTTATAACATCAGCTATCTGCCAGTGAAAGTCCCGTCAAAGTCGGTCCAGCCGTTTCAAAGATTAGCCGGAACAAACAGACAGACAGACAGACAGACAGACAAAAATTATAAAAAATGTTGTTTTGGTATATGTATCTTGTATACATCCATATGTATTTAGTAAGAAGCGGTTATTTTAATGTTACAAACAGACACTCCAATTTTATTTATCTGTATAGATAAGTATCAAAAGTATCTTATAGCACAAAAAAAAATTATAGTTAATAATAAATGATAATTGTTTATAGTTTTAATGTTACTTACAATATCATCGTTTCCTCCAGAATATATCTTTTGACTATCAGAAGTAACACCCAAACAAAATATGTTTGACTGATGTAAAGCTTTCATTGGCTCAGGCTTGCCATGATCAAGAATGGCTTGTCCAAACTGCCAAACCATAACTCTCCTATCATCTCCACCTTAAATTTTAATAAGATATATTTAAGCCTTTTATAACTAAAGAATTTAATTTGAAATGTTGTAAATCTTAAATAGTTAACATTTGAGAATAAATTTTATATTTATTTACATTATTTATTTTTACATAATGATATTATCATTTATCAATAGTAGGTATATAATTATAAATATGTGTTGTAAATTAAAATACATATAATCAATATCTAATAAAATCTTCTATGAATGAAATGATGACTTTATGCATACTGTATATAAAGTTCATAATAATTCGTTTTACCTATATCACACCTTCACGAACAACCAGTTGTTATCATACGATAAAAAAATAAATACACGTTTTAATAATACAAAATTGTTATTAGAAAAGTTAGAATTCTCAGGTTAGCAAAAATGGAATTTTACATTTCTTAATAATACGAAAATTATGTAAAAAACTAAGTCATAATAATAGGTATTACCTGATACGAGTAATTCGCCATTGCTAGAAAATTCAATTGCATTAACACATCCAAAATGACAAACTAAATCACGACGGTAAAGATTTTTAGCAGCGTCGAGACGTTTATTATATAATTGTGATTTAAGATCATGTAAGAGTCCATATTCTCTCTTTGTAATATAAGGTAACGAACTTGCTATATTCGCCATTTTTACAGCGAATCCACCATTTTCCAAAGAGTAGAATATACTTGACGATCAGCTGTATACTTTAGTCTTTATTTTTAAAAACATCTTACGTTCCATTTCACGCAAACATAATTGAATTTTTTTTTATAATATACTCTATTGATAAAAAATAACGCTCAGAATGAGCGTTATTTTTTTCTCAATAGAGTATATTATAAAATAACGCTCAGAATGAGCGTTATAAAATATGAGCGTTATTTTTTTCATTAAAAGAAAATTATTTTTCTATTTAACCTTAAAAATAAATCTCCCTTAACTTGCGAATAAATAATAAGTATTTATTCATAGCTCTTAACAGCTAATAATTAAAAAAAGTGCGTGTGTGCGCAATTCACATATGGTATAAGTGAAACTTTAGAAAAGTAACCTACGAGAGAATGAGATAAATATATCAGGAGTAGGATAGTTATAAAGGTTTATTTTCTTATAATAATTTTACCAAGTTTAAAAGGTATTTTACATTTTATTTATTTAATTAATTTAATTATTTTTCACTTCCGGTGATAATATATTCTATCTCAAATAATTAAAAAATAATATTACACATATTACAATCATATTACATATATTTATGGAATATCTTATACGGAAAAAATATAATATTATATATTTGTCAGACTATAACAACGGATACCATGGCAACACGGCAATATATATACATACTATCTCATTCTCTTGTCGGCGTAACTCTATATATTTATCTACTAGCGACTCACCCTCGCTTCGCTTCGGGTTCGTCCCTAGACAAAAACAAATCTATTCTACGGGACCTGCACACTTTTCCGGGATAATATATAGCCTATAGCCTTCCTCAGTTAATGGGCTATCAAATGCAAAAAGAATTTTTCAAATCGGATCAGTAATTCCTGAGATTCGCGCGTTCAACCAAACAAACAAACAAACAAACACTTCAGCTTTATAATATTAGTATAGATTTGTCTCTTTTTAGTGTCGCATTTTCGTTTCATCGAGTTTCAAATCACAACGATTCTAAAGAAGTTTCACTTCAAAATCTTCAACTACTTTTAAGACCCATTTATACCTATTCTGTATTCTGTAAATAAGTCTTTAAGTTGTTGAATAAGAGCATGAACGACGGCAACGTCGCATGTTTAGGATGAAGTCTTGCTTTAATACAAACATGAAATTACATCTTAATTTATTGGTTATATGTAAAATCACAATTAACATTAAATAAGTTAAAAAGTTTTGCTGAACTACTAAAGATATGTTTCTCACTGAACCTAATCATTTGCGAGGGATATGTCATATAATAATATGGCATTACGTGTTGACCGAAATATTATATTATATTTTACATGAAGATAATATAATATGTTTTTCTTTTACAAGAATATATAACGTACGCTCATTTAATTTCTAAAAAGATTTGTGGCTAAATAATATATTTTATAGAATTTTATAGAATATTAAATAAAATAGAAATATGTCTGTCTTCTTCGGTGAAGCAATTTTAACTGAACTCATAATAGCTGAATTGCCTGAAATACTCCAATAGGATCTCATCAAAAGCGACAAAAGCCACATAAAAACCGATAAATATTTATTGGTTTCTATGTGGCTTTTGTTGCTTTTTTAAACAGGGACAGGAATGCAATAAAAAAACGAGTTGAATTGAATAATTTAAAAATATAATTATATACGTAAAATTGCTTTAAAAATTTTACGTGTATTTTATATGAGAAATGATAACAGATCATGTGTGTATTTTATATTTACTCTAATAATCTATTTCACCATCAAAAGAATAATTTAAGTTTCTTCAATAAGTAATAAAATAGCTTTATCTTAATATTTTATTTTTAGATGAATATAAATGTTAGACATAAAGGAATTAATTAAATAATTATTCAATTTAAAAGTCACGACTCACATAGAAAATAAAAATTAAAGTATATGGCAATCAAATGTAAACAAATCAATTTTAATGTCACCTGTCAAATTTTATATTTGTCAATTGTCATTTAAGTTTTAATTTTTATCAATCCTTGTCGTAAAATACGAAACAGCAACACGTGTGGAAGAATTTCATATTTATTTATTATTATTTAAAAAAATCGTAAGAAATATTTTCATAAGATAAACTTCAGGTAGATAATGGTTGTAGCCGAAAAAATGACTAAACCAAAAGTCAAAGTTTCAGGTAAATTTATTATTTTATAATTCATAATTAATTTGCATATAGAAATCATCTCAGTAATATGTTTTAGTATCAGATTCCGATTCATCCAGTGGAGAAGCTGATGAATCTGAATACGAAGAGGAAATTTCTGACGAAATAAACGATGACAATAAAGAAAGTAATGATGAAGTAGAAGATGAAGATAAAGAAAGTAATAATGAAGCAGATGATGAAGATAAAGAAAGTAATGATGAAACAGATGATGATAATAAAGAAAGTGATGATGAAGATGAACATATTATAAAAAATGAAGGTTGGGCCGATTCAATTGCCAAGATTCTTGGTTCAAGCAAACCTAAAAATAAAAAGACGTTAGTGTTATCTCGAGCCAAGAAATTAGCAGATGTTGTAAAGAAGGAAAAAGAAGAAAAACCAACATTCGAAGTTGTTGGTGAATTGAAAGAATCGTTAGAAAAAAAAACACCAACACCCACCCTTAAACAAAGTGAATCTATAACTGAACCCCCTACCAAAAAAAAGGTATTTTAATACTTAAGGCGATTGTTTTATAAATATCTTATTTAAATTTTTTATTTTATATTTCTTATAATTTACAGAAAATAGACAGATCATCAGTTAGAGTGAAACCAAATATACTTGAAAAAGATAGAGAAAGACTTTTAGCTAAAATAGCTACAAAAGGTGTTGTTCAATTGTTTAATGCTGTGAGAAATCAGCAGAAAACCTTTGAAAAAGAATTAAGCAAAGATGTACCAGAAGGAAAAAAAGAAAAAATCTTAAAGAAATTTGACAAGAGAGCTTTCTTAGACACGCTTATGGGCCAATCTAAATCAATAGTTGTTGAGGAACAAACAAAACCCTTAAAAGATGAAGTTAAAGCAGAAGAAAAGCCAAGATGGAATGCATTACGGTATCTATACAGATAAATAAAATTGGAGTGTCTGTTTGTAATATTAAAATAACCGCTTTTTACTAAATGCATATGAATGTATACACAGTACATATACCAAAACAACATTTTTTACAATTTTGTCAGTCTGTCTCTTTGTTCTGGCTTATCTCCGAAACAACTGGACCGATTTTGACGGGACTTTTACTAGCAGGTAGCTGATGTATAAAGGAGTAACTTAGGCTACTTTTATTTTAGAAAAAGAATCAGGGTTCCATGAAAAAAATTAAAACCCATGAAATTGTGAACAAAATCTGCATACGGCGTATGCACTTGAGCAAAACGAGGGTAAATCGCTATATAATTTAAATGAATATCTAAGTAGTAGCAAGCTACTATTTATGTATGGAATTTATGTAGGGACGAACACGAGCAAAGCGAGCGTGAGTCGCTAGTCTATCATAACTTTTTTACTAATGTTTTTATTTGATTGAGGTTTATATAATAATTGTATTCTCAAAAAAAAAAAAGAATAGATGTAATACTATTAATAATTTTTTAAGCTTAAATTCATTATACTTTCAGAGATGACTTTATGATGGGTGCAAAAATGAAAGATTGGGATAAAGAGTCAGTAGAAGAATAGCAGTCATAAGTAATATGTAATGATTTATTTTATATAATAAATATTCAAATAAAACATTTTCTCTTCATTTAATATGTAATGTATAATTATCACTATCAGCAGGTTGTTGAGAGATTTGTTTTGGTAGAGTGGAATAAATTTTCACAGGCAGATTCCATACCATGGTCTCAATAGGTACATTGAGAGGTGCATTCCAATCTTTGTCTTCTGCATTAGGGAATAGTTTTTCATTACTTGTCACAAACTCAAAGTGAAGACGCCAACTCAGAGACACTATAAAAGAAATAATGAAGTTTATTACATATTTTACTTTGCACCTATGATTCTACTTTTGAGTTATATACTAATTATGTCAATTATGTACCTTCATCACCATCAAAGGCTGGTGTAATATGTAAAGGTATTGGCAGAATAAGTTGTGAATGTGTAAGGCCTACAGTAACTTCATGATATCTTGCTACTGTCATTGATCGACTGCAGTTGTCTTTGTTTACATTTTTTGCTGGTGATTGTTTCTTCATCACCTCTTCAGGCTGTAACGATACTGATACCTGTAAGAAATATGCAATAGTTTACCTGAAGTAAGTATTAGTTTAACTGAACCTCTTTATGAAATATTATTTTTAATCTTAGGATAAATAATATACTAAACATATCTCAACTTATACACAATTAGATTTTATTAGGTTAATATTATAACAATTGTCTTAGTATCTAAATTTTAATTAATAAATACTTAATAATTAATAAATTACCTGCATACAAGTAACTGAACCAACTGAAAAATCAAAGGTACCAACAATATCTTCTCCCAATTTATAAGCAGATTTAAATAAACAAAATCTACCAACTTTGCCTCTAGCATTAGTAATCATATATGAATTGGGACTTCTTCTAGCTGTGAGGTTCTAAAAATATATTACAAATTATCAATATTTATTGAAATATTATACTATACTATAATAGTAAATTTGTAATAAAATATTGAGTATGTTTTAATACCCTACCTGTAATACTTGTAAAGCCATAGTGAGAGGTGTTTCAACTTTTCTCTCTTCAGAAAAGGGATTAGTTGGTTGTAATTCTTCAGTAGTTTCATTTCCACATAGAACAGCTAAGTCTTGCATATTAATAATTGGGCTAATAGGCAAAACTCTAAAAGGTATTCTGACCATTTTTATATGAGAACCAACTTTTTGTGTTGCTATAGTTATTTTATAAGAATATTTTACAGCCGTCCCCCTGTATGAAGGTGGAGCTTCAATAGGTAGAGATTCTCTGTACCAAACTGAAATGAAACAGTTGTTTTTAATACTACACATAACCACCTGCCTGTTTCATATTTACATAGGCCTTTTTAATAACTTATATAAAATACAGAAAACAATACAATAATTTGTTGCTATTAAGCTGATTTAAAAATATAGCCAGGTGGTGATTAATAGAACTACTCTGTAGCTATCGCTAACATTTAGGCTTGTTTAATTAGTTTTGATAAGCCCCTCACAAGGTTACATTAAATCATGGTTTTCTTGTCAGAAACAACGAACACTGCTAAACTTAGTTTCAATCCATGAAGGAGTAAATACAACAAGCAATTGAAACTGCTGTTGACATGCATCTGTGTAACATAGTAAGTAAAGAGATATATAGAATATGTAGTATGAAGTATATTTTTTACTTACAAGTTTTTGTTTCTCCCAATGGTATAGTCAAGTCACAAAATAGAATTTTAGGTTTTGTGTGAAAAATAACATCACCAATATCACAAGACGTTACCTCCAAAGCTGTTGTTTTTTCAACTGCAGGAGTTTTATCACCTGTATTTTTTGATGTTGAAAAAAAACAATGTATCTGTGCCGAAGCCCATGCTAAATTTTCTAAGATATCACTAAAATTTGTTAGAGTTAATTAGTATTAAATGTCATGGTGATATGTATATTATAGCATGATACATTTTAAATATGGATATAAATAAAAATATATTAAAATACCTGTGACTTTGAGAGTTTCTGTGCTCAGGCTGTGGTGTATGACAAAATGTGATACAGCATTCTAAAGCTTCACCAGCTAAATAAACTGTGCCAGTATTAAGTTTTGCAGAGAGTTCAATCATGTTTTATATTGTAAAAACTATTAATTATATATAATCTTTCAGAGCTCTGCAGATATAGACATTGTTAATATATTAGGATACCTTTATTAAAACATTATTATTAAAATATTAATAACTTTGTTAACTTAATTATTTATTTATTATAATTATTTTTGACAATTTGTTTTTTTTTTGCAATGAGTACCTACTTTTTGGGCTAATGTCAATGATTACATGTGTGTATTAATTAATACTTATAATATAGATATATTATACGAAATATGGAATCCCCGGAGCAATTTATCTTCTTTTTTAATTACTATTGTACTCCTATTTAATAAATACAATAATATTATGAATAAATATTTGGTCATGGACAATAAATGTTTTTATGATGACTTAATCGACTACGACAGCTGGTTTTGACTTTGACTTCTTGACTTTGTTTGATTACGAAGCTTGTCAATCTTGAAAACTAATATTTTGGAAATTGGGAACTCTAATTAAATTTATTGTGTTTGATATAATTATAGTTTATCAATTTAAAGATTAAAAATCTGTTATAACATTAAATGTCTAATTATCAAGAAATTGTAAACTTAAATATTGGCGGAACAAGGTACGATGTTTAGTAAATTTTATTTTTTGTGCATACCTAGTCTTCTTACCTTTTAATTTTGCAAGTATCATCAATTGCTTTTATTATTATGTTTTATGTGAATGCCACAAGTGCCACTGTTAAGAGAGTGATGGTTTTATAACTTCTGATATTTAACTTCATGATTTCTATGCATATTTTTAGATTCGCAACATCATGGCATACATTGACATGGGTTCCGGATACATTTTTCACTGCTCTCCTAAGTGGTCGAATACCTACAGTTCGGGATGAAACGGGAGCCATATTTATAGACAGAGATCCTAAATTATTTGGATTAATTTTAAATTTTCTAAGGACTAGAGATATAGATCTTAACAATGTTAATATAAGAGCGTTGCGACATGAATGTGATTACTTTGGTATTACTCCATTGAGTAGAAGGCTGGCACTTTGTGATGAGATGAATCATTCTTCTTGTGGAGATGTACTCTTTTATGGATATTTACCTCCCCCTTGTAAGTAATCCCTTACTTTGCTTGTCCTTTTTAAATAATTGTAACTACTACTAGTTATCTCTCTTTTGAATAATAGAGAACTTACTGATTAACATAAAAATATTTTAAAGCCAATATCATATAAATTCATATTAGTGATATTATAAGAAATATGAATATTTCTTATTCTCTGCTATTTTCTACTTTTATATATTATGTATACTATTGTAAGTAATTGTAAGTAATCTTAATAAATAAATATTAATTTTAGTAAATGGGCCTCTTCCAAGTAGTAGTACTGGTAGGAGTGGAAACAGTGTATCTAGAAAAAACTCTACAGCATCAAGTACAGATGTGGCAGCTAATAGGACACATTCAAGAAATTCTTCTTTAGATCTAAGGACTGTTGGCAGGATACCTTCACAAGACCAGTTGAGGTTTATAATGTTTACATACTAATAAATGTTAACTCTTGTAGTTTTTTTACCCTATGTGCATGACATTTTGTAAACAAGCCAATGAGGAGTATCATCAACACACTCATTTGTACTGATACACTTAAAAATATCATAATACTGCTCATGTTTTCATATATCGCACCAAACATGTGAAAAAAGTGTGTTCATGAGTCATTGTAGGGCACAGGCTCTTTATGTACTCAGCAATTAAAGCCAATATTTTTATATAATTGTTGCCTGTACAAAATTCAAATTACAAAAGCAAAGTAAAGGATGTTTAATAATATGCAATAATTGTTTAATAATAATAAAGGACAATTTATTTATTGTAGCCGATGTGGCAGAGGTCATTCAAGAGCAGCTTCATTAGGTAACGCGGATAGTCATAAAGGAATGCGTCCACCTGAAAGTAAGAAATATTTTAAATAATAAATACATATTTTTTTTTATATTTAGCATTATGCGTGGATGTAATGTTTTTTTTTTTCAGTAAATACATGGCAAGAAAATATGAAAGTACAAATTATAAAAGCACACCATAATTGGATTGCAGTAGCATATACACACTTTGTTACTGGTTACAGGTATATATATATACATTATAAAATCTTTTACCTATCTTTTACCTGAACATCTACAGATAGTATAAAGTTGCTTGTCGTCACTAATTTGTCTACAGTCAGATCACAATAGGACACTCAGAAAAAATTAATATAAATATGAATTTGGAACTTCTTAGTAAGCAATATTTATTTTAACAAATGAGTTGCATAGGGTATTAGAAACTCTATTGAATTTATGAGTTCCAAACTAATTACTGAATTGAAAACACAATTGATGGTTTTCATATCCTATGATACGAAACTCCTATAATAAAATATATAAAAATAGATTTTTTGTGTTTATTATTACATAATATACTAGTGACTCACCCTGACTTCTCTCGGGTTCGTTGCTGGGTATCTTTTAATGGTTACTTGAGAAATAATTTAATACTTACCCCAGACAAACTTTCATTTCCCATTTTATTTCCTT
This sequence comes from Argynnis bischoffii washingtonia, assembly GCA_033884665.1. Taxonomy (NCBI): domain Eukaryota; kingdom Metazoa; phylum Arthropoda; class Insecta; order Lepidoptera; family Nymphalidae; genus Argynnis; species Argynnis bischoffii. The sequence goes on along the minus strand of CM066625.1, from coordinate 9,626,522 downwards.
AAGGGATGATTTCCTGGATTAAAACTATCCTTTGTCCTTCCCAGGCTCTTAAACTATCTTTATACCAAGTTACATCTAAATCGGTTCAGCGCATTTTTAGTTTATCCATTACAAAAAAACATACAATATTTTTTTTAATAATATTAGTATACATTATATTATGTATAATAATTCCTATTGAAGATAATATTATTTGTAGATTGACCGATTCTTGTGGCTGGTATGTAGTTTTCCAATCACCAGTCCAAGATTCAGTGATAGAGCGAATAGCGCTAAATGCAAAGACGGGTGGTGGAGCGACATCCAGCGGGAATAACTCTTCTGGAACTGATGTGATGCTGGGCATAGCGAGTGGACCACTTGTGAGATTGTGGGCTTTTTCTACACATACTGAACCAGTACGACGGACGTTAATAGGTAAGAATAGGTAAAACAAAATGCTACTTTAGGATTTTAATAGAAAAAGAAGGATTCTTTAAAATCCGTTGAAAAACAGAGAAGAGAAGAAAACAATTAAAGCAAATGTGGAAGAGCGATTTTTTTTTGTAGAAAATTACTTCGATCAACAATATTACTAGATATCGGGTCGGCGTCAGAAATCCATCGGTAAATATCACCTCACTTGAGAAGTGACCGTATACTTCGATTAGTTGTAGGTTGTGTTAGGTATTTAAAAGTTGCAAAAATAATGCGCGAAGAATAAATTTTTCGGACGGAGTATCTTATCCCTGTTTAAAAACTCCAATAGGATCCCATCAAAAGCGACAAAAGCCACATAGAAACCAATAAATATTTATCGGTTTCTATGTGGCTTTTGTCGCTTTTGATGGGATCCTATTGGAGTTTTTTAACAGGGATTTTTGATAAGTACATGTAGATTAAATCAATATTTTAAGATTTAACCTACGAAATAATATAAAAATGAAATATTGAACAATTTTAAATCCGCTAAAAACTTTTGGCGAAATTCAAATAAGCAAACAGAAACAAAACATAACGATTTAGCTCACAAAATAACAACGGGAAAAAGTGCTTATGTCGTATAATATAAGGTTGCTTTTATAATAAATATTATAAAACTTACCAAATGATCGTAAGTGTACGATGATAATTTGAAGATTTTCTTTATTTATTACAAGGCGCTATGGTGTTGATTATGTTGAAAATAAAACTATTATACGATTATGCCTTGGTTGGTTAGTATACAAATGTAGCTGTGTAAGTACATTTTCGCGCGGACAGAATTTAGCTTTAATTTTGTATGTGACGCGTTATCTAATAGTATCGTTGATCGAAGGAGAATATGCATTATGCATGATAGGATGGTTTTTAAAGGCAGTTTATCTATCTATATGAATAAGAAAGAATCACTGAAATGTATGTAATATGACTCCACCAATTTGGATAGGTAATTCTTTTTTTTTTTTGTGGTTGTTAATGTCAAGACAAGTTTTGTATAGAAGAAAAATAAAGTTTTTTTTTTACTAAAATATTTTTTTTTTTAATTCTCATAAAAAGTCAGTAAGTGAAATAGTTTTTATCCCGGAAATCAGCCCTTAAGGGATGGGATATAATAATGACATAATTAAAAACAAATTATTTAGATTATTTAAACGAAAAAATCTTTATTTAAAAATACAAAGCGTGTGTAGAGGCGGTAAACGTGTCAAGTATACTATTGTCGGATAGCAACATAACACAGCTCACACATAGAAGCAACAAGAGAGTGGAGAGCGGTGGCGTAGAAGGAGCATGATGCTATGACCGCCTCATATCGTTGGCCTTTACGGCATAATAATCGGTTTTACTGATTAGGCGCTAATAGATGTTTCACATCAATATTTAATTGGGTTTTTTCATGTAATGTATGAAATAAATATTTATAAATATATTTTCGACCCTGTAACAATTTTTCAATGATTTTTTTTTAACTGTACGTGTTTATTAATATGAAATCTCTACTGTAATAATTAATGTCAATCATTTTAATTAAGTTATAAATATTGGCAAGAATTGAAAGCAAAAATCAGAACGACCAACAGACTCGCGTATTCATGTTACCGAAAGCGCCAAACAAATTCGTATCGATACCCATGTTTTTATTTTAAAATTTTGTCCATTGAAAAAAAATAATGATAATAATAATAAAATTCTAAAAACCCCAGTCAGATACAACTTAATCTTAAAGACCTTCTACAGGAACCTTCAATCTAGGAGTGCGTGTGGAGCATCTACTCTTCGTGGGTCCACAATTAGTGGCCCTCAGTGGGGCGGGCAGTAGGAGCAAGGCAGGTGTATGGCATACGAGCACTCAACACTGGCAAACCCAAGATGTGGCCCATCTCACCACATATGATACGGCTGGGTCATTCTTATTATTGGGAACTGCTACTGGCGCTATTAATTATATAGGTAACGATATTTGACTGTTTTTTCCTTTGTGTCTAATGCTACGGTCACACGCGCGCCGTGCAGCCCGGCGGGCTGCCTGGCGGGCTGCGCGGCATGCAGCCCGTCCCGGGCCGGCAGACATTCAAGCTGTTCACACGCACGCCGTCGTGTCAGTCAGTGCCAGAATGGCGAGCAGCGAGGATCTCGGTGTTGTTGCTGCCATATCCTTTAGCTTAACTTATTTTTATTGGAAAAAGAAACAAAATTATGAACGACGGAGAATGTTGTAATCTCCGATCGTAGCGACTTTCTTAGCAACGTTGAATGAAGATCCACTCGTCGCGAAAGCGCGGGAGAGACTGACTGCCCGCGCGCGTGTAAACAGTCACCGGGCGCCCGCACATTCATCCTTTGAACTTTGCCAAAAAACCGACACTTGCCCGATTCGCGGCATTCACGTTCACAGGCGCGTTCACGGGCTCGGGCGTACCGTTTACACGCTCGTGAATGTGAATGTGCACGTTGAATGTAGAGTTGAACGCGCGCGTGTGAACCTACCATAAGATATATTTGTTTAAAGATGGAGTGAGTGTTTGTTTTGTAGACATTTCATATTTAAGTTCAAAATGTAATTGATGAATTATTAAAATAATTTGTAAATGTTGTAAAAAGTACATATATTCAAATTTGTTATTTCGTTAATGGCTTTCATGCATGCTGTTGAAGCCCAATTTATGCTCCCAAAGTCTTGTAATTTCATTATTCAAAAGTTTCATAAGATTATGTTATTTCGTTTGTTTGTTGTACGTAAAACAGATTGTATATTCATTTTTATGAACGCCTTTGGGTTCCGCCACTACGCATAATATATATATATATATATATGTATATTTATTTCAGACATGCAAAAGTTCCCATTAAGAATGAAAGACAACGATCTTCTGGTAACACAACTGTACAAGGATCCAAATCAAGAACCAATCACAGCTATATCCGTATATCTTACACCAAAAACAAGTAAGTGATACAAACATTTATTGATTCAGAAACTATAATTATAATTAGTTAAAAGTTCGTTCTAACGAGCAATTTCTTTGGATTCGATTATTCGGATTTTTTCACGGATTTATTTTGATTTTTGGTTCTGACATTTCGTATGCTTTACAGCAATCATGGTCACGGAAGAGACTTAGTCTTAAAGGTCATATTGTATTATCCGTAACAACAACATAATGTACGAGTATTAATGCTATAAAACATTCGGAAGGTTAGAACTAAAACTCAATATAAATCTGCGAAAAAATCCGAAAAGATAGTTTGATTTAAAATGTCAAATATTCATTTAAATTTAAGAAAGTATATAATAAGAACATTTTCATATCACCATTCCCAAAACAATTGTCACGCCCGTAGATCTGTGCGGCAACTGGATAGAAATAGCGTACGGCACGCGCTACGGGTCGGTGCGCGTCATCGTGCAGCACCCGGAGACGGTCGGCCACGGCCCGCAGCTCTTCCAGACCTTCACCGTACACCAGAGCCCTGTTACTAAGGTAACTGTAGAAAATAATAAACTTCCTTCACTTAGGACTTTTCCTTTCCCTCTTTGTTTTCGAGATCCGGAGGACTTGGGTTCGAGTTCCGGGTCTGGCCAAATTCAGTTATTGAATTCTTCTGTTAAAACGGTCAGTAATAGAACACAGTTGGGAAGTTGGCTATGTTTCTCATCCGTGCTTGAGAGAACATGTAAAGTCTTTGGTTCTGCGCAGAATCACTCACCGGTCGTGTTGAATAGGGAATATGCGTGTGATTTAAATAAAGGTAAATAATTTTTTTTTTATAATTTTTATTTCTTTTGAATTAAGCCTATATTAAATTTTAGTTTTTTTGGAGCTGGATATTTTTTTTTATTGCATTATAATATGTCCTGCGCCGTTGGCTAGTCTCAGTGAGATGGGCCGCCGTAAAACCGGTCAGGAGGACATTATTTGTCTCCTGTAACGATGTTTGCTATAAAGCATTCAAACCGTCGGGAACCAGAATTTAAAAAATAACCGCAAAAGTAAATCCGAAAAAAATTATTAGTTTATTTAAAAATCAAATATGTATTTCCTTATTATATTATGGTAACTAATTAACGGAGTAAAATTTACTATATCTCTCTTCTTGTTCTAAAATTTATGTTTTAGGTAAATTTTCTTCTACTTTGTGTTGTCTATTGTCTGTCAATGGCTCTCGTTTGAGCATATTAAAAATAAGAAAAAAATATTTTAAAATGACATGTTATATAAAGATTTATTTAACAATATTTGTTTTTGTTGTTTATGTGATGTTTGCATAACAAGATTTTAATGAAATCTTGTTGAGTATTGAAAAATGTTTGTATCGAATAACAAATTTAATTCGTTACTTTCGCATGTATTATAGATAACGATATAATTAGGATAAAGTTACTAACCTACCAAAACTAAGTCATAGACAGACAAAAGAGAATGGAGGTAGATTTATTTGGATTTTTATTTCCCGACGTGACCTTTCATATAAATTACAACAATCATGGCCACCGGAAAGTCTGTCCCGTTTATTTAAAATTCGCGTAAATCTATGTGATAAAGTGTTGCATGATGATAAGATAGATATTTTCTTTATAGGTATCTCTATCAGAAAACTATCTAATATCAGTGTGCAGCGAGTACAACCACGTGCGGTCGTGGCGGGTGACGCGCTTCAGGGGCATGATCTCCACGCAGCCCGGCACCACGCCCAAGGCCGCCTTCAAGGTGTTGGCCTTGGAGGCGCCCACTGCTCAGGCTCATAATGACTGCGGTATGTGATTATGCTATGTTTTAATTCATATTAAATCTCAGACTAAGGAATTTTATAAACAGAGTGTCATTGAACAAAACATGAAGCCAAACAATAGTGTTTTAATATAGTATACAAATATTGATAGAAATACTTATTACTGTGATAACTTAATGTTAGTAAATAAATATAGCTTAGGAAATTTATTATAATAAAAAAAATAAGCTACTATTATGCTACCTCTATTTCGAGGGGATGAGAGCTAATGCTTTAAATTCATAAGAATTAGTTTAATTTTATTATATATAATTATGTATTCGTATTTTCTGTTCAAAAATTGTTAGCATAGACAACAATTCACGCTACTATTTTACTTTGATATTTTTTAGCAGGCCTAATATATTATATTATGTGTAATTGTTTGATTAATTAAAAATATTTTTTAATGAATCACATATGGTGGTAATTCCGTTTACTGCTCAGTTTTTTTATTTTATACTAGGGGGTAAACCTCCCGGATTGCGCCCCTAGGTGTCTTTTGCAATTATGATATTCCCAAATTCGCTACCCTAGGTCATCTATACATCTATACAGATAAATAAAATTGGAGTGTCTGTTTGTAATATTAAATTAACCGCTTTTTACTAAATGCATATGGATGTATACACGGTACTTATACCAAAACAACATTTTTAACAATTTTTGTCTGTCTGTCTGTTTGTTCTTCACTTTCACTGAGAGATAGCTGCTGTTATAAGGGGTTTTTGGGTTATTTTATTTTAGAAAAATAATCAGGGTTCCGCGAAAAAAAATTTAAACCTATGAAATTGTGAACAAAATCCGCGTACTGCGTACGCAATATCGTACGTACGTAACGTAAATCACTATATAATTTAAATAATTATCTTAGAAGTAGCAAGCTACTATTTATGTATAAACATAGCTAACCGTGAAAATATACCTAGGGTCGTACGAACGTGAGCGAAACGAGCGTAAGTCGCTAGTCATAAAATATCACTCTTTATTTTCTATAAATATAATATACCAGAATATATAACTCATCTTTATGTATCTAGCAGCAAAAACTTAGAACTTTTATACTTTCAGTTCACCTCCTTCAGGTTTTATTTTCGCATCAAAAAAGCTTATATCTCTCTCCAAGGTCACGTCTATCTCTAAAACAAAATTCATCAAAATTGGTTCAGTGGTTTAGGTGTCAAAACACAACAGACAGAGTTGCTTTTGTATTTATAATATGGATGTAACATATAAATATTGTTAAATTTTATTTTTAGGTCCTTATGGAGAACAGGACGAGGAGCAAATATTTATACAAAAAGTAGTACCTGACACCGACACGTTGTACGTCCGTCTTGCTTCTAATGGCAAAAGGTATTTATTTGTGTAAAGAATTTCTTGACATTACACTCTGACAACATTAAAGTGACTCTATTATGTAAGTTAAATAAATAAGTATGTTGAAACATTAACACACAACACCATCTAGTTCCATGGTAAGCTTGTGCTATGGATGCCAGATAGTTGATACACTATACATACATATATAACTTTAAATATATACATTATAAATATAAACACCCATGACTGGAGTACAAACATTCGTGCTCATCACACAAATGAATGCCCCCAGCGGAACTCGAACCCGCGACCGTTGGCACAGCAAGTAGAGTCAGTACAAACTGCGCCAAGCGTGTCGTCAATGAATCAAAAATTGTGATAGTATTATGGCCCACGTCGTAAATGTATAAAAAAAACGGCGTAAATAAATGTTAAAATGAAAATTTGATTTATGTATTGGATAATTGATTGCATTATTGATTATTCGACCAAAAGTTAGTCAAAAGTCACCTAATTATACAAAGTAAATGTTGAGTATGGGACGACGGCAGGCTGATTTTTAACGGACTTCAAAATAAGGAGGTTATTAAACACATTGCAACAAACTTTTACCTAACATTATAAAACTACATGAAAAGCAAGGTTCAGTCGAAACTTAAATAATAACCGATATTTAGTTACGTTTTCGTTTTCGAGTGTAAAAAATTGTTTCGATTACATTCATCAGATAGCACAAAGCTTGTAAAATATGTGAAGTTTGCCAACTTGACCAGCGTAGTGGAGTAAGGCCTGATCGCAAACTTCTTTGTGAGGATGGGGTGCAAATCGGTAAAGAGAACGTTATTTATTATTTTGTTAAATTCTTTTTCTTTTTTTCTCTCCGAATATTCTATAAATTCGATGTTATGAAATATCATTACTTTGCAGAAACTTTTCGACTAAACCGGTGTATGTGTGTTATATTCAGTCCTTTTTAACATCCCACTGCTGGGCACGGGCCTTCCTTCAATACGAGGGGAATCAGGCAATAGTCCACCACGCTGGCCAAGTGCGGTCGGACTGAGCATGTCTTTCGATAACTTTCTAGGTTCTCTCAGACATGCAGGTTTCCTTACGATGTTGTCCTTCAACGTAAGGCAAGTTGTAATCATGTATACGGATGTATACGAATAGCATATATACGGTTGTGTAATTATTAATATGATTGGTCCACTCAAGGGTGTGCACGATCCGGTCCGTGGACGGGTCGGCGGTGTCGTGCTTCGTGGTGGCGGAGTGCGAGGGCGCGCTGCGGCCGCGCCGCCTGCTGCTGTGCGGCCACCGCTCCGGCGCCGCGCAGATGTGGGACCTCACTGCGCCTATCGACCGGGCGGCGCGCGCGGGCGGTGAGTTTAGTGCGTGTGTATGTGTGTGTACGTGTGCGTGTGTACGCGTGTGTGCGTGTGTGTGTGCGTGTGCGTGCGTACGCGTGTGTGCATGTGTGTGTGCGTGTGTGTGTGTTAAGAACGTTATAGTATTTTTATGATTTTAGGCGATGATGATTTTAATATGGCTTATTTTGAGGTTGAAGTTTGATTTATCGGATTAAAGAATATGAATTTATTTAGAAGCAAGCTTCGTTACAAACGGAATCCATTGCATACATACTTTTCTATTTTCATATGATAGAGACGAAGGAAATAGAAAAAGAAACCGCTACTATTATACAATATTTTGTACATTAGTACTGTTTTACCTTGCTTTGCACGGGTGCGAGATACTTAACATAATAGCCTATGTATTACTCCAAGTTACAGGTTATTTATCTGTGTTTTAGTACACAATTGCCAGTAAAATCCGTTCAGTTTAAAAGAGTAACAAAAACACACGCCAACTGGCGCTCGAAACAAAATAATTGAATAAACATACACACACATACAAACCTTCACAACAAATATAAAACAACAAACATCCGTTTGACAGGTGAAGGCGAGGAGTCCCCCGTGGCCGACGGCGGGCCGTCCCCGGACGAGCTGGTGCGCCTGCTGTCGGCCTGCGACCTGGACGCCGCGCCCGCGCCCGCGCCCGCGCTGCCCTCGCCCAGCCGCCCGCTGCCGTGATGCCGCTGCCGCGCGCTGAGACCACTCTGCACTATGTTCTGTCACTCGCGATCGTTTGATTAGAGCTCTAGGCCCGCGCCACACTATAGTGCACTATAGTATAGTATATATCGGTCTGGTAAAGTATTTGTTATACAAGAAACAATGAATGCATTCACGCTATTATTAAGACTTACGTTTCGGTCGAATCACGCTCCTGCAACGTTTGTTGTATAGAAATACTTTACCAGACCGATATCGGATGAAGAACGGACTGTGATCGGCACTATAGTGTGGAGCGACCCTTACTGATACTACTCTGTCAGTTTTGTGTGATAATATCTTGCGGGCTTTTGCCTTTAAATGTCTTGATTGACACATCAATAGCAATCTTGTATAACATACGTCCGCACTACATTCATGTACCACGCTGCAGTACTTGCCCCAACTGCCCGCTGCCGTGATGCTTCTGCCACATCCTCGTTGCTCTGTGCACTATGTTCTGTCACTCGCGATCATTTGTTTAAAACTACTCTGTGAGCTTTATATGGTGATATCATGCGGGCAAAGACTTATATGTCTTGATTTACCTTCACAGTTATTCTGCCGTCATAAAAAAGAAGACCGCGACTTCGTCAAAGTTGATTTCGAGATATTTGATGTTTTATCTTAATACTACGCTAAAATTACTATTAGTTTTGACGTAAGACTTAGAGCTTTATGAGTAAGACTATTAACTAGGGTTTTTTGCTGATTCCGATTCTGCATTTTTGACCAAATTGTTAAAGAGCCTTCTTTATTATGATGGCAAAATTAGATTACGCGAATCGGGATGTTTACATATCCTATATCAATAGCAAGCTGGTATGACGTCCGTGGTGTATTCATATCCCGCGCTGCAGCAACCGTCAAACTACCCGCTGCCGTGATACCTCTGGCTGACGTTCTTTACTCTGTGCTCTACGGTATGTCACTCACGACTCACGTTGATATGTTTAGCGTTTTTTTTTTTATTTCCTTATTGCGGATATGGAATTGATATCCCGTGACCTTAGCTATAATGTTCTCCAGGATTTGCTTCGGGATACACTCCAAAATTTCATCTGGGCTTAGATGTTTCCTTAGATGAATATCACGCTTGTTCCTTAGTGGTTAAAAAGTGTTTATAAGCTTTACTTGATACTACTGACATGTGTAATGTGATGACTTAACTGCGAGTAAAGATTTATATGTCTGTATTTACCCTCGCCGCATTTAGTTCATACGAATCGTGAACTCGCACATCCCGCATTAGTAGACAGTATTATTCACGTAATAAGTATATAGTTATATTGATATTTATTTATAAATCATTTCCAATGCAACGTGATTCAATTTGCTATTTCCGTATATTCCTTTAAAACATAATCCTCATTTTTCAATTCAATTAATTTCTATATGCCCGTTCTAGAGTTAAATTAAATATTCTTGATACTTTTTGTATACATGTTGTTATACAATAACATTTACATTGGGTGTATTCTCTCTGTTAATATTTACGAATTTCAATCTTATCGTTAGGTGTTAAGGCTTATGTTAGTGTGACAGGCTTTATAATTCCCTATCAATTAAACTTCTGTGAAGATTTAAACTAGCCGCTAAATATTAGGTATTTTTAATACTTCTATGTATGACGAATTTAAGGGACTATGGCCTGATCCCATTTGGTATTGAAGGGAGGCCCGTGCCCAGCAGTGGGACGTTGAAAACAAGGATGGAATACACAATTATATATTCAACCTTCAACTTTAATGTTTTTTTTTAAATGTGATAGTTTTTTTTTAAATCATCTCGTAAAAACATATAATGTCGAAATTCTATCATCTTTTGAAAGTATATAACAAAAAAATATTTAATTTTAATCGTCACTATAATCATCCCTGTCTTTATAAAGGTACATGAGTGGTCCAATACTCATCTTATACTCAGTTATCGCTCATTGTTAAATATTTTTAATATCAAATTGTTGATAAATGATCTGATAGTCTACAAATAATATTAATTATTATATTTTTAATGAATTTAATCCTTAATGAAATGGGTCTTTTAATGCCTTTTGTAATCTTATATGATTATTATTCTGATATTATTCAATAATATATAACTTACGATTTAACTAAAAGTTTATTTAAAATTTGCTCAATACGGACATTACATCGGTTATTTGGTGGCAAATGCGTTAAAATGGAATAAATATCTCTAGTATGGGAGCCCAAGATTTTGGGATTTATTCAAGCGCGGCAGACCCCTTTAAGGAATGATTTCCGGGATAAAAGTATCCTATGACCTGCCCAGCATACCAAACTATCTGCTTACCAAATTTTATCTAAATCGGTTCAGTAGTTTCGGAGCCTATTCGATACAAATAAAAAAACATATTTTTCCTAATTTTATTATATTACTTTTTTTTTTCTTAGTCTTCTCTTGTTTTCTTAGTTTTTAGTTTCTTCGGCTTGTGGAAATTGGCAGATTATTCAATTGCACACTTTTTAGCATGTAATTAGCCCACCACACTTTAATTTCACGCGCTTCAGTATGTCTAATTTATCAAAATATTTTTAAAATATTCTGATCGGTTGCCCTAGACACGCGACCTTATACAGAGGACATATATGGTGGAGGTACTCAACAGAGTGCAAGGTATCCCGCCTTATGTTAATCTGCCGCGCTTAAGTATATCCCAAAATCCCCTCTTGGGCTCCCGTACTATTCATAGTCATTTCTTTAAATTTATATGAGACTGAATTGGTCTATGAGCTCAATCAGAGTTATAATGTTCTTATTTTGAATAATATCTATTTTAAAACTATTTGTACCTAGTTATGACTGAAAATAAGTATAGATTTAGGCGGTATGTATGTAGTTAGTAAATTATTTTTGTTATGTAAATCGATGTTGCATATATAAATGTACTATTATGTATGAAGTTGACTTAGTGTTGCCTCAATCAAAATTTATCTTATATTGTTGAAATGTATAGGAACATTAAGAGAAATGGAATTGGATCAGTTGAAATATTTCAACTGATAATGGTGGTGGTTGGTTGATGCGACTTTTTAAGTGATATTTTAAAGAGAAATATGGTTTTATTTGTTATATTAATAACAATTGTTGTCTCTATAATGAAATGGAAACATCCAGAAAATTGTAAATTTTATAATTTGTTTTAGATATTATATCCATTTTTGGTTTAAAATAAAAAATGTATAGTCCAATTAGTAAATCTTGATAAAAAACGATATTTATATTTGCACTTTTCTGTGTGCTTTACCTTAATTCTGAGTTCTAAATTATTTAATAACGCTGTCTCAACTAGCCATTTATATACAATGCAAGTCAAAAATACGTATTATTTGCGAGTGTTAGATTAAAATATACCACAAAAATAAATTTTAGTATATCTTCTACATTTAAATCTATATCAATTTTGTTGTAATGTAGCAATGTAAGCTATGTGTGTCTTAACTTTATAATTATGAAATAAAAATTATTAAATGTGTACTAAAAATAAATATATTTCTGACATACGCCTGTGTAATTTATTTACCTATGTACTGTATAAAGCTCTGTTAAAATAAGAACAAAATGGAAAGATTGTCTGTAAAATTGTGTCTTTAATTTTAGTTTTTTATGGGTAGAAATAAGGCTAAAGTCTTTCTACTTCTTCTTAGCTTCATCAAATTCACTTTTTCGTAATAGTCTGAATTTTTTTCACATGAGCTAGACCCGGGACAGAAAAGGTCTTCTAGATCTGCAGCCGTTCATGTTCTCGGATCAAAGAAAAAAAAATGCATTATTTTATGAATTTCTCGTAATTTTTCTGATGGAAAAAAGGATGTATGGAATAAATTTGTACTGCGTGCCCGTAGATGGTGCTGTTTGCATTTTTTTTTGTTTTCATGAACTAGCACTACTATAGTTTTTAACTTAATAGTTAATTAGTAATATTTTTTTATTATATTATTTTAGTACGCACATTACAATAATAAGTATTATATATAATGTGTAATAAGTTAGCGACTAACGCCATCTATCGTCTCTTTAGAACAAAGTTTGCCCGAATTAGAGTTGTCCGATATTTTACGGCTTATTGCTTACAATTAAACCTAACCACTTTTTTATTATATAGCAAACTAACAAAACTACAACAAAAAACTTTAAAAAAGGTAGGTTTCATACACATTTTCATCCCTTATTTTATCTCCTTATGGGATGAATTTCAAAAAACGCTAAAACACCTATTTATTTAAATGTATTGAAGAGCATAAATACCAAGTTTCAAGAAATTCTGATCATAAATATTTTTTGGGTTGTGTTATAACGTGTACTCTCGTGGGAATGAGATAATCTCCCGCGGTAAAAAGTATCCTATATGTTGACCCGGATATCCAGCTATCATCATACAAAATTTAATCAAAATCCCTCCAGTGGTTTTTCTGTGATACGGTAATAAACAGACAGACAGACAAAAATTCTAAAAACTATATATTCGGACTCTGTATCGATAATAAAGTCTATTTTAATAAGATTTTCCAAAAAATATTTAAGGTACAGATTCGACTTAGTTAGAATTTTATTATATGTATAGATATATGAAAAGTTGTGATTTTATTTAATCGGGGGAATAATTAAAATGATATATTATTCAAAATTTTATTGACAAGACACTTATAAATACATTAGTAAAAAATTAGTTACATTGATATTTTGCACAATTCACACTCGTCACAATCTTTAAGAACCGAAGCAATAAATAACTATGGAGGTATTACATTTGTGAGCGTAATGGTTTAATACTAAATAAAAGTATGCAGATTCAATACATACAGATGACCAAACTTAGTTATTAACAGCAGTTTAAAATAATCTCTGCCGAAACTGGATCTAGGTTTGAATCCATCAACAAAATATCTACACAAAAATATACCTACTTAGATAATAGATATAACAAAACATTTAATTCAATTAAGAGATTTTTAACCCAAATTATTTTTGTATTTTTATGTATTATTTTACTTGTACAGAAACAAAAAAACAATTACTAACAAACATATACCGCTCTACACCAACGGATTTTATACATTGCTATAAAATTTGTCCGACATGCACGTTGTATTGTCATTGGTCAGTCATTACTCATTACGTATTTGGAATTTAATGTAAACAATAAGGGCTCGTGCACCAAGTTCTTAATTTGATTGAAATGCCATGAATATGTTTATCAAACGTGAAATTGTACTGTTTAAAACAAATTATGAAATTTGATGCAAGTGTGAAGTAGTCCTACAATAAGTGAGTTCAGTGCCCTTAGTAAGAGTTTCAATTGTACGTATAAAACAATTAAATATGTTACCAAACATAATAACAAATACGAAATCTTAATAACGTCTAAACTCTTACTAAGCCTTCAAATTCATAATTATATATATAATTCTATTATTTTATAATTAATAATAAGTTACTATCGACAGGGGCGGACTATATGTATATAGGCTGTATGGGCTGCAGCCCAGGGCCCCTAAGATATAAAGGACAATGGATAATATTATGAATTTATAAAAAAAATATATATATATATATAAGAGCATAAAAGGTTGGCCTAATGATCCTGAGATCTATTAAGATCCAAACAATAGCGTTATCTTAATTTCGTCTAGTACTATGTATAAATAGAAATTTATATTTTATATAAAATGAAAATTAATTTAGGGCCCCACAAAGCGTTAAGCCCAGGGCCCTCAAATTCACGGTCCACCCCTAACTATCGATCAACATTATCCTTAACGTAGGTGACTAAAAATTCTTAGTTTTATTAGAGTAATAGTATACGAAAATACTTTTTACAATAGACATATTCTTATAAAAGACGTCAATTGACTAGTGAGGCAAAACATCGTGATTATATTACTTATATTAAACAACTATGTATAAATATTGTACGTATTATGAAGTATATACTATGTGACAATGTACTTTATTATATAATGAATAGTATGATCACATTGTGATACGATTTATTAGACAAGATACAAATGTTTGAAGTTATACTTCTTTTAGCACGTTTGGAAATAACTATTAGAGTAAATTTTTTTGATGCGCGCGCACACCGACAGCCAAAAAGCGACATGATAAAGTTAGCTGCATTTCTTTTACAAACAGAGCGATGTCCGGAAACATACGGGATGAAATCTTTAGCTATACTTGTTCTGTTACACCAAAGAAGTACAACTTCTTACATAAGTACACACATGTTTTTTTTTTGTCATTATAATATAATATAGTACCTAATAAAATTAACTAAAAGTGGATTTTGCTTAGCCAATTTTATTTGGACTAACTTTATTAACATTAGGTATTTTTACAGAATTGATATAAAAAATAAAATCAAGATTAACGAACCTTATACATTTTATGGTTGTCATGTGCATACGGATACCATGTCTATGGGATTTTTTATCGACTTTATATGTGTTTTAACCGAATTTGAAAATTATTAAAAGAGAATAATCTGTATTTTAATGTTTCGTATGCATGTGTTAGGTTAGATTGTGTTAATTTTCTAGTTGTAAAATACAGATTATATTAAGATTCAATGATAAAACTACCCCCAAAAACTGCGATAGGGATGGGTAAGACTTTATTTTGAGTAGGACATTTTATACATGAAATTTGGCAAATCTTTAGTCAGTTTCAATTTAATAATGAAATTGAAATTATATAAAGTCAATTTTCCATTTTTTACATATAATTTCATTGATTAGCAATATATGCATACATAAAAATTAGAAACTATTTTTGAAAACATTCTATATCAAAGATACATCTAATAACATTTTACATCATATAAGTACATTATAATAAAATAATATGTTAGGAATTTCGTACTCTTTGTGTGTTATATATTTATATATTATGGCACAAAATAGAAACGATAGTTACAAACGCATTAAACATTTTAAACACAAATTATTACATACATGCGTACAAAAATCAATAAATTAGTTATATTTAATATTGTTATTGAGTCTATGAATATTGTTAATAACAAAATAATAAATGAAGGACAATACTTCATTCCATTATAGGAAACAAACCCTGGTTACCTTGGTATAGTGCGAACATTACTTAAATAATAATTAATTAAACATAAAATATCATCAACTAATAGTTTTTTAAACAATAATTAAAAGAATCCATCAAAAGCCCAAAAATATATGTGCATATAAGGAAATATTGGTTAGATTAAGTTAATTGATTCATTTTTTAAATATAATTATCAAATTAAAATAATTTAAGTCATAATTCAAAAGAATATGAACATAGATAATTTTTATAAAAACAATATGAATATTTAGAGTTGAATAAAAGTCGTATAAATGTGAAATTTGAATATACTACTCTACTTTATATACTGACATTTATTGTGCATTTTATTCTAGTAATTAGAGACTCTCGCTTCGTTCGAGTTCGTTTCTAGGTACTTTATAACGGTTAGTTAGGAATAAATTAGGTGCATAAGTTGTTGTGTACTAAGCTGTATAAGTTACTATAGTTTTTTAACTATCCCATGGGAACTCTTTAATTTTCCGAGATGAAAGTTTTCTTAAATGTTGACCGGGGATATAAGGTAGGTACCACCATGCAAAATTTCATTTAAATCGGTCAACAGTTTCAGAGATTAACTCGCATACATCGGTTAGGTCGACAATTACGTCATGAACGTGTGACGGATTTAACACCATCTTTGCTACTCTTGCGTTACAAACATAGATTAAAAGGAAAATATCAAGTCTTGCTATTCATAAAAGTATGAAGAAAAGGATTAAACAAGGGAAACGGTGCATAAAAGTACATTTTATAAAAAAACTTTGAACCTATGGCACCTTATACTAACTATTAGGCAATCAAAGTACTTTTTCAAGAATGTTAAGGAAACCAGTGACTAAAACAAAATAGAATGAAGTTATAGTTTACGCAATGCTATTTGATCAAATACTAAGAGATTATAGATGATGGTAACCCTATAGAAACTGTTTCAATCTTATAATTTCATTAACATCAACTTACAGTTCGTGTTTGTGCACCAAAGTGCGGCATTATGCTCTGTAATTGAAAAACAGAGAGTAAGGCCAGATTAAAGTATTGATCAAATATGTCTCTAGACATTAAGTAAAATGTTATACTCACTTTTGGAACATTTAACCCAAATCCTAAAAATTTAGGTTAGATCAGACTTTAAATAGCAGGCATAGCAATAATTTAAATTCGCATTGTGCTTATTTTTAACTTCATTTTAATTATTCATGAATAAAACTATGTTTATATGAGAAAGGGATATTTTAACGAAAAATTTGTTCGGTGCTTATATTATTCATTAGGCAAAGTTCAAAATAACAGCTTTAAAATCACAAAAATATGTCTAAAGATAATTTAAAAATAGTTTTATCCATAATTATTTATATCATTTTGTGTATAAGTCCAGAAATCACAAATAAAAAATATATTCTCAACATAATTTAATCTAGTTTGTATTTTTGCACCATGCTATTTATTTAATTTAATAATTGTAACCTGTTGTCATAAATGTATGGATCTGTCAATGGCACAAGCAAGTAACACCATGAAATAAACCCAATCACAAAATTACTAAGAATAATCACACAAGGAAAAGGTGGAAACTCAAATGCTGCTTGGAAGTGAGGGAATCCTAGATGATTGCAGAATATGTGGGCAACTAGTGGTGCAAAGAAGTGTCCTGAAAAGTTAATTATAAATAATTATTTTTAATTTACTAAAAGTGATGTATTTTTATAAACTATTATTCTATGTTGTACTTTTATATATTTGAATATTTAACTTACCTGTCCTCAAAAACAAGTATGCTGAATAGGCACCAAACACCGTTGTAAATGAGAATTGGAAAACTAAAATAAAAATAGTATAATAGTAGGGTTACATTTTTGTAAGCAATTGCTAAAAAGGTTGCACAATAAATGTAATAATATTTATAGTAAAATAAATGGCATACCAGTAATAAAGAGAGCAGACTTAAATGAATGCCCTCCAGCCACATGCTCATATAAATGATGAAAATGAGCTGAAAATAAAATATCTATTTTAATACATACTATATTAATGTTATACAGTAAAACTTAATTATTACAAAAATCTACTTACCAGTCCCAAAAAAGAATGGTCCAATGAACACAGCTGTGAGTGGATCAAAACACTGTAGTAATAGTGGCATCATACATGATCTAAACACCCATTCTTCACTTATAGGAGCCATTATGTGGTTACGCAGCCACGCCAAATTTGTCCAATTAGAAAACCAGTAAAATGGATCTGAAATTTTAATTCAATGGTCCTATCAAGTATTCAGAAAAGTATTTAGGTTGATTTAAATAACTTCGAAATTCTTTAAAATAAAATTGTAGAAAAACGTGTTATTAATTTAAAATTTTTAATACAGTAGAAAAGAAATATACAGTTTTTTTCATTTGTACCTAAATATAATTTCCATGTTCCAGCAAAAAAATGCATCGTCAGGGGCCCCAAGAATAAAATAGCGGTTAAAAGCAAGGGAATAAATAATGCTGCTATCATGCCAGGTATTCTGAGGCCCATATAATCATATAAATTTCCATTTTTTAAAGTTTCTTCTTTTACAAGCGCATATGTAAAAAAGGGTGCTAGTAACATCATACAAATGACACTGAAAAATCTCCTTTTGATTGTAGTAGGGTGGTCTCTGAAACACAATTAAGGATATACTCATATATGTCTAACAATTTGAATTTGCTAAGCAATCATAATTACGATATTTCTAACCTGCTTAAATCAGACTTCCAAATGTATAAACTTCCAACGTAAGAAAATGTAAGGAATACACATGTTAATATAGAAAATAAACAACTATTTCGTTCTATTAAGTGCGTGAGCCCCATTTTGTAAATTGAAATGAATCAATTTATTTTTTATGACTTGAAAAATAAAAATTAAAAATTTATATTTTTAAGAAAATAATACAATGTATTTGACATTTAAAAATTTTTTTACTTTTTGACATTGACATTTAAAATGGAGTAACATTTAAAAAAAGCTTATGAAGTGATCTGGTTTTCTTTGATTAAGAAATTAATTTAAAACTCAAAATTAAAGAGAAGTAAATTCAACATTGGTAAAAAAATATTTTCTTAAAGTTACAATAATAAAATACGAATATTAATAAATAAATAAATACTAAATAAATATTACAAAGGACCTTTTATTTCATTATGCTTAAATGAAGTTTGTAATTATTAGTATAAATAAGCAAATCTTAAAATTCATCGTATAACTTGACCGACATGTAAATTAAAAAACAAATAAAAATCTAATAATTCTCGTTATATTTAGTAATAAATATATTACCAGTGATATATATATTCAGGGGAATAATTTTGCCATTTTTACCTGCCAGATGTCGCGATAACTATGATCCTCAGCATATTGTAAAGTTCTATAGGGGTCACCAAACTTGGCCGCCCAGGATAATTTTTTTTTCTAATTTTTGAATTTTAATTTTCACATATCTTTTGTTCGTCGTTTGTTCTTGATTGTTCGCTATAAATAATTGCTTATTCGTAAATCGTTTATTTATAAATTAATAAACAAAAATGTACCCTTAAAATAGCCCCCCTCAATCGAAATTTATAATTTTTCTTAGGTGTCTTTAAATATTCATTAATGTTTGTTATTTTATAAAATACGTTGGTTCTATCGTCAAAGTCTCTATTTTTTCATTAATAATTTTCATCTGGCCCCCAGGATTATCCTAGTGATTGAGGGGGCTATTTTGAGGATAAATTTTTGTTTAATAATTTATAAATAAATGACTTACGAACAAACAATTATTTATGGCGAACAATCAAGAACAAACGACGAACAAACGATATATGAAAATAAAAATTCAAAAATTAGAAAAAAAAAATGTCCTTGGGGGCCAAGTTTGGTGAGCCCATACGTATACCGCCCTCCTTTCAAGAAATCTTCCCCATCAACGTTTGATATTTTGGACGTCTGTTCTATATCTGTTTGAAATAAGCGCAATAGGTACCATAGATGACAAATAAAATAGATGAATTAGCTCCATACTAGCCTTTGGTGGATCTATCTATCCCTTTCAGTTGTTTGATTATTAACATGCTATCTCTATATTTGGCGACAACGAGTGGGACAACAACATATTTCTATCGCCGTAACATACATACGTCACTACTGTGACGTCAGTTCAACATTTTTATTTGTCATCCATGTTTGAAATTTTCAAGTTTTAACTTTTAAGTTTTAACAGTTGTTATTATTATACTTATCCCCGGGCTTGCCGTTCTTATATTAATTTACATTTAATCAATTTGTAGATAAGTATATATTAGTGCTCATTTGCGCTTGGATACAAACTTTGTGATTTCTTCATTAGTGCCATAGTGGTTCTTTCGTTAGTTTGTTTTTTCTATAAGTGTTGCGTAAACATGGGAAAGCATTGTAATTGCCAGGGAGGAAAAGAAGGTTTTTCATGTCATAGAATGCCTTATAAAGATTCACATCAATTTTAAAACGTATACATAAAGAGATTCTTAAAGCTATTTTCAAAACAGGGTTTATTCCTAGAGTAACTATATCTGACCAGGGTTCTGCCAATGTAGCTGCAATAAATTCATTAACTTCTGATACTAAGGTAAATATACTTCGTAGTGACAATGATGCATTGAGTGTTATCCATAATGAAGTTAATGGAAACAAAATCTACCATATATTGTATGATGTACATTTACTGAAATGTTTCAGTAATCATTTTCAGAAAAAGAATATGATAGTCAGCGTGCTCAATGGGATTATGTTCATATTATGTTGTATAAAGTAGATGACATTTAAGGTACTGCAAGGCTAACAAAATATACTAACAAGCATATTTATCCAAATTCTTTTGATAAGATGAAGAAATTGAAGGTAATTTTACTGTAGTTTAATAAATTAAGTTTAATAAATTAAGGTATATATTACTTTAGATCTTAGATGTTCTCTTAACTTTAATTTAAATTTGTTTTTAATTAAGAAAGAAAATTCTTGAAGCTATTGATATGCTCTTATATAATATTATACTATTCTATACTAATATATAAAGTTAAGGAGTTTGTTTATTGATTGTATGCACTCATCCATGTTAAATGCCCAGTCCATTAAAAAAATCCTCAGCTCTATAGCCTATTTATAATGTAATGTTAAAAGTTGTTTAAAGGCTTAATTGGCTTATCTACGTAGACCCTAATACTAATAAACTATTATTATATTACTATTCATCTATAGTAGTTACTAATTATAATTATACTATATTTATAGTTTAATTGACTGTTGTATTTGTTATAATACATTAATTTTAATAATATATTTACAGGTGAAGTATGCTGTGCAGGTATTTAGTCGAAGTGTTATAGCATCTTTATGTCGCCTGGTGAAGGCTTTTAATTTCCAGAAAGAATACAATTATTGTAATACATTAAATGTAAATATTGAGAATGGCTTATTCACAACTGTGATGATTATATTCATTAATGATTTATTTGATAGTTAAAATTGCTGTGGCTATGAAAGTACCAGCTTACTGAATTTGTTTTCTTTTCATTTGTATAAGACTAAAATGTTTGTTTGTTCGAACGCACTAATCTCAAATCTTTTACTTTTTATAATCTAAAGATGAAGGTGGTTCTAGAGCTAACAAACTTCAAACAAACGCAAAAGCTAGATTTTAATATATACCTACAATTAAAACCAAATACATAAATAACATACCTACTACTCGCTTAATAATGATAATGTTATTAACAAAAACTATTGTTCTGTGTAACTTCAAATTTTATTGCATTGTAATATTATAAAATATTTTCATTAACAGTTGTTAAGAAATGAGAAATTTGTTTTGCAATCAGATTTTTTTGCGGTAGTTAATTTTTGTCTATACCAAATGGTTGTACTAATTTGTATTCAATTGTAATAAAAAACAATGTATTATAAATGTTAAAAAAAAGGGTATCCTGTTCTTCTCGGATCTGAGGCATTTTTTTTCCAATTAGTGGTAGCATTAAAATAGTAAAATAAAATTTTTTTGAAACCTATCTTTGTATTTTATTTCGATTTTTAATTAATATCAAAAATGAAAACCTTCCTATAAAACCGATAACAATTGTTGAATACCGATAATTTTACGATAAAATACATCCCTACTTAATCGTAATTAATACCGATTTCACATCACTACGAACTAAATTCTCCCAGTTTGCATATGACGTCATACCCTTAGAAAGAGATGCGTGGCGACTCAAAAGAAATACAATAGGCGTGAAAGTGACAGCATATTTTGCCTTGCCATTTATACCTTAACTATCCCTAAATTAAGAGAAATATTATGACAGCTCTAAAATATAAATCAATTTTTATGAGATAAGAGCTTATGCTAATAGATATTTTATGTTTGATATGAAATATAATTAAAATATAAAATTATTCTATAATAGTTAAAATCATTTAGAATACGATTATATACATCAATAAATAGGACATATTATGTTTTCTAAAAAAATATTTTAAACGCATTTGACTTACGTATATTTTATAATATAATAAAATATTAATTAACATATCCCATGTAGCTATTTTTAATTTAAAATGGTTAAGTCGGGAAAAATCTTTCTTTGACTATCTTGACCCCCCCGGCCCCCGCTTCATCTTATTCGCCTTCGGTTTTATGAATATGCGCTAGTATGGAGCTCGGTCGGGGTTGATAGGTACGCACATTTTCGAATTGTGCGCTTTTTTTCTTTTAAGGACACTTGAGACGCGGGCTGTGTATATTGGGTTTTTCTATATCAATGATTTAAGTAAATAAAATAAAATTTAGAGCATATTGTTAAAGATCGATTTTATAACAAAAATTCTTACCAGTAAAAATAATAGCTACCAACCAAACAAGCAAAGTATCATTTTATTAATTCGAACGCAGTAAAGAAAAAAAATATGATTGTTTTTTGTTAGGTGGCGTTAGTATCGCCCCGCCATGTTAAATCCGAAATCCGCCATATTTTTCTTACAGAGAGTCGCCCTTCGCTTTAGGGTAGTGTGAATTTTATTGTAATTTGTTAAATAAGGTTTTTATAAGTTAACAGTTAGCATATTTAATAGCAGTGATTAGTGTTGTATATGTGAAATATTTAAATAATTGCTCAGCAGTGACTGATGTGGTATAATCTTGATTTCCTGTTTCGGTTCCCCAATCTATTCTAAACAGAAAATGGCCGACGGTGTTGGTGCGGGTGTCTCCTTTGTTTAGACTGAATTCTAGTGAAAATAAGAAGCAAAATAAATAATGCCTAGTGCCTCGTTTTCTTCTTCGCGTTCTTACGTCCGTAGATCGCGAAGAAAAGGTGGACATCGAATACCACTGCCTTCCAGGACACAATCGAGTAAGTTATCCGGGTCGTCTGATGTTGTCTCCAAGTATTACAAATGGCTCATTATCGACATTTCCATTATAACGCAAAGTTATTTATACGTGCACACATTTAAGTATTCAAAATTTTCGATAATATTATATGCCAAACTTATATGCTTTCATAGTATTCGTAATAATTTCCATACAAATTTGCTCGGATTTAAAAAAAAAGTATGTTTCGCTTATCATTGTATACTTCATGTTTAATTGTATGCATATGCTTTGTGAATTTTCAATTTCTGCACATCGATAATATTGTATAGCGCATTTCTGTGACATTTTGCGCAATATGAGTATTGATTTGGAAGATGAAGACTAATTTTATACAACATGACGAAACAGCTGTTCAGAAAAGATGGGATTTGAATGCATTCAGTAGAATAATAAAAATATTGTATAATATTGTAGAATAATATAATATACTACATTATCATTTAAATTGATTGATACATTGTTTTTGAGAATGTCATTCTAGATGTAAACAAAAGATTTTTCATAATGAGGTGAATAAAATTCTTTTACAGACAATTTTTTGAGGTTAATAATATAAAATCCATGGTATTTGAAATTAAATTATTGTATTAATGTTTTTAACTTCATAAATAGTTTAATTTTATATCACTGTTTTTTTAGTTTATTATTTTATAATATACCTTGGCCATAGTTTATACAAATTTTCTATTTATTAAAAAAAATATTTATATATAAAATATCATGAAGTATAAAAAAACTAAACATTTTTTTAAATATTATTTCTTTTAAATAAAATAAATCAATGTTTATATTTTAATTGTGTTTAGATTTTTGACAAAATTGAGTTATAATATGGTATGCTAGATTAAATAAAGATAAATATAACCAAAAGTTTTGGATAAATTTTTCAATTTATTAAGATTCAAGACCAATTTTTAACCTACTTAGCCTTATCGATATCTTAATCTGCAAGTCAGCTAACTTCACCTTGGCCATCTTTGTAAGGCTACAAAAAATTTAAATATTTAAAAAAATACCTATTACAAAGTGGAAAAAATATAAATATTTTTTATTAATTACATGTTATTTTTAATTCATAATATTGTAATAATAATGTTTTTAGTGCACCATGAAAGGTAGAGATGAGAGAGATACATTTAACCGATTTGCCAATTATGGTATCATTATAAAGAATATAATGTTACCATTACACTTGCATTGTGTCTTTTGAGATAAAAAATATGTTATTTTAAACTATGATTAAATATTTTTATAAAATTTATATAGAATTGTAGTTATTTACCATACAAATATACAACATATTTGAATAGTTAATAATTAATAAAGTGCCTATAAGTACAATTGAACATAAGTATATAGTTTTACTAGGAATTTCTACTTAGATAAGTAGAAACTTTACAGGTAAATAAAGGGGTTACATTCACATCAAAATTGTTAAATTAAATGTAAATATCAAGCAGAAAGTAGTGCTTAAAAGTTTATTTTTTTAGAATACTATTTCTTAAATAGGTCAGGTCTTTTGGCAACTAATCAAAATTTTGTCTAAGAAAAGAATCACCTTAGTACTTATTTTATCTAAGAAATAATAATTACTATATACTAATTGTTTAGTAAAAAAATATATTTAATTTTCTATATAATTTCTACTGATAGTTAAATGTAGAAACATAAATAAAGGTTGATTTTGTTATTAAAATATTTATAGTAAAATCTATTTTCAGGTATTTTTCTATATTGTGGAGATGTTGAGTATGATCTGTAGATATAGATTTGGCACTAGTTACAATATTAAAATGTAAAATAATAATATATCATTATGTATAATGAAGTATTTAAATTCTTTTTGGTATACAAATGTCAGGCAAAGCAAACATAAAAACATTATCCACTAATAAATAAATAAATATGACATTAACACACAGCATCATCTAGTTCCATGGTAAGCTACGAGGCTTGTGTTATGTATACCAGATAGTTGATACACTACACATATATAACTTTAAACACATACATATTGTAAATATAAACACCCATGACTGAGGTATAAACATTCATGCTCATCAATGCCCCTAGCTGGACTAGAACCTGTGACCGCTGGGTTAGCAAATAGGTTAGTTAGTATAAGTACAAACTGAGCCAAACGTGTAGTTAAACTGACACTGTTTTGCCATTATAACTTTAGTCAATGAAAACATTTAGTTTAATATAAAAAGTTATATGTCAGTATTCAAATAATATATATTGTATGGTAAAGGTAAATTAAATATTTTTAGTTCATATAAAAAATGATAACAAAAATATAACAACCTAAAACACTCCATTCCTGAATCATCTCAACAATAAATAACTAAATCATTTGCAATAATCTTCCAGGTGAACCATGTGAGTCAGTGCCGTGCCCCAACAACGTAACGGGTAGCGCTATGGCGGCGACCGCGTGTGCGGGACCCAGCGGCAGCGGCGGTGGGGGCTCCCCGCCTGTGCCGGCTGCCGCCGCCGCCACCACCGCCGGCCACCACAGCCCTTACGACCTGCGTCGGAAGTCCCCGCCCGCGTACCACGAGCCCGGGCCGTCGGGTGCCTGCTCGCTGCCTGCTAGGAAGAGGCCTAGAACGTATGTATATAGAAATGTTATCTAGATATACTAAACAGTTAGGCAATTAGTATATAGTGATACTTTTAATTTTTTATTGAATTAGGATTTTCCAATATGACTACTATGAGCTGAGAATAAAACCAGTTAACTTCTGGGTTGATAGGCTAGTTAAGTAACTAGCAAGCATATTAGTATTGATAGACTGTTATCTGTTAAATTTACTCTGATGAAATTTGAAGCAATTATATGGAACTAAAAGCCAAGACTTTGCTAATAAGGCGAAGTTAATTTAATGTCGTATAAAATTTTAAGTAGTCTTCAGAAATTTTTAATTGTTGTAGAAATAATTATAATATAACCAATTTGTTAGAAACTAAACATAAAACATTCAAAAATATGTTAATTTAGCATAAGTTAGCATATTTTAAAATGTCAATATGGGAATTTATATGAAATTAGCTGAGGTAGATCGTTAAGCCTAGTGAGTCATTTCAGCGTAATAATAGTAATTTTTACATCACTAGCGACCCAACCACTCCAGCCATGTCCTAATTGCTTCCAGTGACTATTAAAATCCCATCGCGGCACAACTTCACTTCCGAAGTTTGCTTTAATTGTTACAACTTATGCCCATTGTAACCAAATGTAAAAACTAGCCAGACAAATTTTTTCCAAACTAAAAAATATCATATAAGGAGTTGTAGAGCTAACAGACAAAATGCACAAATAGACTGACAGACAGAGACCTTGTCATTATAATATGAAATATGAATATGTAGTGTACCCACTTGTTGTTAGGAACATAAGTGTCAACATATATTTTAAATGATAATTGTAATCATTGTCTTAATAATGATGTCAGAGATTTCAATGCCTATTAATAAATTATGCTTTCACATATGGACAATGGTGATTAAGTCAAAGTTTAATATAAATCTAAAATTTGAATGAGGTCAATACTAAAAATATACATTTGCCTTTGCAAGTCTGATTCTATTCTGCATTGATGTACATAATTGAAAAATCATGAATACCAGACTAACATAATTGAAAATTGTTTCTTTCTGGAAACAATCTCAATTTGTGCAGTATGCACATAAGTAATAAATGTCTTTCAGAAAATTTAATTGTGTAGTAGTTCCACATTTTTATATCTATCCATATGTAGTACTTAGTTGAATATACAAATCCTCGTTTGGTTCCTATTTTATTATTAAAAACATATTTTTACATTCCTCATTTTGAGGAAAACCAATGTTTTAACATTTATCATATTAATATGATTTTTAATTGTTTATTTTATTGGATTTGACTGAATGAATACTGAATATTTTGATAAGTACTAAGTAGTCTGTAATATTTTTAATGGTAATTAATCAAAAATAAACATTAAACGACATATATAAAACAGTACCAAATATATTATTTCAAATCAAGATATTTTTAAAACTTATTATTTCTAAAAGCTACTTTCAGATTGCATTATTTACTTTATTCAGTGCAAGATTTCATGTTAGCTAATTCTTTATAAATGAAATTGTGTTTGTTACTCTAATTATTCTTGTCAGTTATCATTCATCCCACTTATAGTGGTGTTTTTTTTTTAATTATAAACTATACAGATAAATGAAGTGTGTTATTTCAAAATAAAAACTTTTTGCTAAATACATATGAAAGTATATACATATACAGTACTTACTAAAAACATTTTTTTTGTTTGTTTGTTCTGGATTTTGAAAAGTCTTTCACTGGCTGATGATAGCTGATGTTATAATAAAGAGTAACTTAGGCTACTTTTATTTTAGAAATAGAATCAGGATTCCGCGCAAAAAAATTAAAATTATGAAATTGTGAACAAAATCCGCGTACGCAAGTCACTAGTTCGACAGAACTATCAAAAACATAACAATAAAGCTATTGATACTAATAATAATAATATAATTAATTTTTTTGTATACTCATTCAGTGTGTTCCTCTTTGATATGGTTATTCATTTCAATTATCTTTTAATTCCTTTCAATTCAAACACGACAATCTAGAACAAACGATATAATTTAATAACCATTGTGTTACCCATGTAATTTCATCATCAAACAAAACTAGTTATCGGTAATGAAACATCAATGAAATTTGAAATGATAAATAAAAAACGAATGGTTAAATGTATGATGTTTATATAAAACATATTAAGTACTTTAAAAATTAAAACTAACTAAAGCCACTTAGTACTTTTTAACCAACGAAATAAAAAGGAGGTTCTTAATTTGACTCATATTTTTTTTAATGTTTGATCCACGCATAACTTTTTACAGTGTAGTCCGATTTCAATGATTCTTTTTTTTATTGGATAGGATTTGGACCTCAAAGTTGGTCCTATTTAAATTTGAAAAAGAAATCCACCCGTAAGTCTAGAAAATAGGGGATTATTGGTTTTTCACCTAGTGTTTTTTTTTAAATTCTTCATACTTTGCCCTACTATGTCTACTACAAAATTGGAAAAAAAAAATGAAATGCTGTGACTTGTATCAGCTGTCACCGACTTCGAAAATATCCGATTAGGTATCTATAGTAAATGAAAAGTAACAATCAGTTACTCTTTAATTTTTCGTGTTTTTTTTTTAAGTTGGTTTTAACTGTTTTTTTAAAGTTTTTTCAATTAATGTACTTAGGTCAACTCAAATGAATTTATTACTGCAAGTCTTGTTGCCTGTTATAAACATGCTTTCACTTACTGTAATGCAAGTATTTTCCATGTTGGGCACACTTTGCAAGGTTTTATTATTTTCATGTCTATATTTATGATTAGAAAGTTGATTTATAATACAATATTGAAATTGCAACATGAAACTTGTATTTATCTTATAAGACATTAACATCAAAATATTGTGTGCAAGTATCATTCATGTTTCATGACTTGATAACATCAGAAACATCTGAGGTGTCTATTCTTAGTATATCATTAATGTGTTTGTAATATTGACTATTGTACTTATAAATTCTAGGTTTTGAAATATTTTAATTTGAGATCTTTGACTTGAGTAGTAAACATTCTGATAATTAAATAAAAGAAAGAATCATAAGACGCACTTCTCACTCGAAAAAACTTTGTACTAATGTGATATTTTTATATATATTTCAAGTATTATAAAGCATTTTATATATTTGCTTCGCTCGGGAGCGTTATTGTTTTCCCGTGGAATGTGAGATTTTCCTATACTAAAAGGTATCCTAAATGTTGATCTGAGTAATAAATAATAAGTTAAGTGTTATCACTTCACAAAATGTATTTAAAATCTGACAAAAATTTGAATAACTTTTGTAATTTTGGGGACTATATTCTGTACACAATATGTAACAAACATTTTATGTACCGAATTCGCTGTTATAATTTTACTATTTTTATGTATGTTATATATGTGTAAGATATCTCAGGAAAAGCCAGCATCATGTTTCAA
Organism: Argynnis bischoffii washingtonia; assembly: GCA_033884665.1. Lineage (NCBI taxonomy): Eukaryota > Metazoa > Arthropoda > Insecta > Lepidoptera > Nymphalidae > Argynnis > Argynnis bischoffii. The sequence continues at coordinate 9,597,278 of CM066625.1, read as the reverse complement.
AACTTTATATATTTTAACTAGATTTAGTTACAATTCATTTATAAAACACTTATTCTCAACAATTTATTATTTTTTTGCTAAAGTTACGGATCGCAACGGATAAAATTACGGATCGCATCCCTGTTAACACCCCGCCGACTAAGCCCCTCTGTTGTTTATTTCTTCTTTCTATTTTTGAAATGTATTTTTATTATAATTTTTTTCGGCCTGAACAATCTCGTCATTTTAAACTGCATGATTTACAAAGGTATCATAATTTGTGCGTTCGCGTTGTCAGTGTGGCCAGTATAATTAGTTAATAACTGTTTGATTGTACATTAATATAGCGAAACCTTACATATTATGTATAGATAGAAATCCATTGCATATTGTAAACACCAAACCGTTGTTACAGATCTCTATCACAGGGCGTGGACGTGTGCAACGTGTCGCAGTACCTGCAGTACGAGCTGCCGGACGAGGTGCTGCTGTGCATCCTGTCGCACCTCACCGAGCGCGACCTGTGCCGCGTGTCGCAGGTCTGCAAGCGGTTCAACACCATCGCTAATGATACCGAGTTGTGGTCAGTTTGATTAAGATTTTAATTGTTTAATATGACTTTGTAATTAACTTAACGATTCAATCATATCTTGGTAGTTGATTTTAGAGCTTTTAAACATTGTAGAATATAAATGCAGATGGCAATACAATAATTTAACACTTTCGAGCTTATCTGATGATTGCAATGAGGTGGATAGTTAACTGAATTCTATAATGGATAGATATATTTTGACGCTTCCTGTACAATGTAATTGATTAAAAGCGTCTTTGTTACTTAGTTTTTAAAATTGCAATATTTATTGTATCGCAAATAGGTATGTTTCCTTAAAAAATACATAGGGACTTGTCTTTCTGTAATATTTTTTAAAGGTTAGTTGCTTTAGTTTTATCATTTTTAATAAATTACTAGCGACTCACCCTTGCTTCGTTCGGGTTCGCCCCCATCTTGCTTCCCAATACAAACTTTCATCTCCATTTTCACTTCCTTAAGGAATGATTTCCGGGATAAAAAATATCATATGTCCTTCCCTATCTTCTTGCCAAATTTCATCTAAATCGATTCAGTACATCCAGAGATGACCCCCTATGATCTCACAAACTCACAAACTTTACCTCTTTATAATATTAGTATACATTGTAGATAATTTTCTAAAAACAACAAAATATCACTTTTAACATAGAAAAGGAGCATGATTCTTTTGAAAATCTTTGTAATCCTCAATATACATTAGTAATTTTAGTTTTTATTATTTCATTCTGCCCTTAAATAGATACGAAAAAATATTAATTAAATCTTTTAAAATATCTTATGTTTTACACAGGAAAAGTCTATATCAATCAGTGTTTGAATACGACACACCCTTAATGCATCCGGCGCCGTGCCAGTTCGAGTTCGTGGCCGCGGACGAGTGCGACGCGGACAACCCCTGGAAGGAAAGCTTCAGGCAGCTCTACTACGGCATACACGTGCGCCCCAACTACCGTCCCAAGAAGGACTCGCGTATTAAACACTTTAACACTATTAGGGTGAGTATTCAATACATTTTTGATGGCTTTAGTGCTATTCTAATAAGCTTTTACACATGTAATACAATAGCTGAATTCGCTTGTATGCTTGCAGATTCAACTGTCGAGTTACATAAACATTTTTACGAATTAGCACATACAGCATAGAAGAGTCGGCATGAATGATAAGCTCTTGGTGAGCTCTGTGAAATCGGAATGAATATTGGCATATTAAAAAATATATATTAAGAGTTAAGACAATGAGGTCATCTGTTTCATAATTTAACTGTAGGATGTGGTTATGGTTACAGAACTTAATTGACTAAAATAGTTAAATTATACCAATTTTATCTTGTACATTATAATATGTATACGAGAAAATAATAATAAATCCTTTTTTGTTTAAAGCAACAATGCGTGACGTTTGTAATTGATCATAGCAGAGAAAGTTATTGAAAAATAAAAGTGTTTCTTCATACAGGTATTAGTTTAATCACGCATATTAAAATATTTTTTTATAATGATTAAAATATTATTGCCAATTGCCTTTGGAAAAAATACGCTTTTTTTGTAGAAAATTTAATTGATATGTCATATAATACTAACTTATTTACTTATAATAAAAAATATAGAGACTCATTTTTTATTGGAATAACGAAGAATTTGTAATAATACATAATTTTTTTTTTTTTGATTAAATCATGCGATCAGTCTTTCAGTCTATGAGCAGATGTGTTGGTTATGATGGCATGTTGGGCACTACTCCCAGTAGAGTAGTCAGCCCTATCTTTACAAAGTCATTCTTATGTCTGACTATTTTGGTCGAAAATGTCACGCCGCTTTTTTAATCGGCGGATGCTTTCTGGGATAGTAAGCTGCCCCGCGAGCTAGAATAATACATAATAATGATATAATTTGATCCAATTCATACTCAAAAAATATCAGTTTTCTTAATCTTTTCATGCAATTGCTGACAATTTTGAATTTTCACAACTGTGACCATTGTGTCCGGTTAGCCGATTAACCCTTTGCTGCGTTTTGTCTTAATAGGACCCTGAAAAATATCTTCTGATGCAAGATTCAAAGTAGAAATGTTACGGAGATGGTTTTATGTAGGGTATAGGGATGTTCAGAGGTTCGCTATATCAGGGTCGAATTCGAAGACTGCAGCTACAATCGTATTCGAAATTAAACTTAACACAAAACAAATTAATTTACTCTAGTTAGCAAAATATATAACTATCGATAGTGTGAAAACGAGCGTGACGGGATTCCCCTCATGACAAGTCGTTTTAGATTGTACATATAAGAACAGTTTTTACTTTGACCACAGGCTATCTTGTTTATAAAGTACGGTGGATTTGGTTATTTAATAATAGCAATTAACCTTCGATTCGCATGGGTGCCTCCCCTGTTACCTTTCAGTAATCTACGTTTACTAGATTTCATCCAAATCGGTTAAGTTGTTTCAGCGTCAAGAAATAACAAACACATATATATCCATCCAGACATACATTCTCGCATTTGTCGTATATGGTATAAGTAGACCGACTATAATAGTAGCATTTGCCACCAGGCGGCTCTCGAGTACGTGGAGGAGCGCGGCGGCAGCGCGTTGACGGCGAGCAGCTCGAGCGCGTGCGCGTGCGCGTGCTCGTGCGGCGCGGCGGCGTGCTCGTGCCGGCGGCCGCCCGCGCCGCCCGCCGCGCCCGCGCCCGCGCCCGCGCTGCTCTTCGTGCACGCCGGCCTCTACCAGGAGGAGTGCCTCGCGATAGACACGGATGTTCAGCTCATTGGTGAGATGCATGCTTGTTGTGTTTGACTTGAATGTCATTTATAAGAAATATAAATGTTTCTGTTGTGAAATCTTTAAGTTTTAAAAATGCTATAAAGTAACGTCGGCTACATTTTTATAATTAAAAAAATATATATGTGTGCTAAAATTAGTATTAAGTACTGTCACTTTTTTTGCTTTTATTTTAACATTTTAAAGCTTTTTTCAGTTGAACTAATATTGAATACGTTTTTTCGCGGCTCTGACCGAGTAGTTCAATTATATACTGTAGTGGGTGTGTGTGTATAAGCAATATAAAAGTTTCAACAAAATCCGTTCATTAGTTTTTGCGTAAAAGAATAACATACATACATCATTAGTATGTATACTAATATTATAAAGCTGAAGAGTTTGTTTGTTTGTTTGTTTGGTTGAACGCGCTAATCTCAGGAACTACTGGTTGGAATTGAAAAATTCTTTTTGTGTTGGATAGTCCATTTATCGAGGAAGGCTTTAGGCTATAGAACATCACGCTCCGACCAATAGGAGCGGAGCATAAATGAAAAATGTTGCAAAAACGGGAAAAAATGATTCCTTTTGAGAGCTTCCGTTGCGTGCGCTGCGTAAACGGTTAATGTTACGCAAAAATCGTGTATGATAGAATTGTTCCCATTTAAAAGTTCTAAAAAAAAGTCCGCGACAGCATATGTCTATCTTTTAAGGTTGACTCAATATAACCCTTTTTATGGTAATCAAATTTGTTCTAAAATAATGCATTACTTCCGAAGGTGTTTTTATAAACATGATATTAATCCTTATCCAAATAAACACGTTATTCATCACAAGTATTTAATTTTGAACAAAATTACCGTTGACATCATTTGATTTCAATGAATATCTTAGGAGATATCATAGTTTTAAAATATACATATTTAAGTTTACACGGACTATGGGTGAGCGCGCGCTCAGCCCGATGCAAGGCGAGGGCTGGGTGGTCGTGAGGGGGGAGGGCGCTGGCCGCCGCGCCGGTAGCTCTGCGAGCAGTCACTATTCCACGCGGACGAAGTCGCGGGCAAAAGCTAGTATTGAATACGTTTTCTCGCGGCTCTGACCGAGTAGTTCAATTATATACTGTAGTGGGTGTGTGTGTATAAGCAATATAAAAGTTTCAACAAAATCCGTTCATTAGTTTTTGCGTAAAAGAATAACATACATACATCACACAAATTTTCACACTTATAAATAGCAAAAACAAATGAATTTTTTTATTAACAAAGAAAAGAAATGTTACATTTAAAGAAAAATCAAATAAATGCACTGATGCAAGTTTGTGTTGTTCTTCTTAGCGGAACTGCCTTTCGGGCCGGAGGTAGCTTCCTCACGTACTTAGTTATTGACAGTTACTAAAAATTAAAAAGAAAGAAATATAATTGACGATTCAAATTTGTTTGTGTATTTGAATAAAGTATATTTTGATTTTATTACAATTAGCTTTACATTTGTCTTTGTTTGTTGAACATGCATTATATTATTATTTATTACTGGATATTTATTTAGATTTATTTTAAATGAATATTTTTTTAAACTAATCCCATCACCGACATCAAAATTTTCTAACTACATGTTCGTAAAATTAAATTGATACTTACCTTAAGAATTAACTTCTGTGTTGCAGAAGTGGCCTCATGTGGGCCGCCACAGCTAAATTATCAAGAAGCTTTTGCAGCTGCAATGGTAAAGTTAGGCGTGTTCATCGATCGGCCGACTTGGATAATTTAGACATTATACACACCTAAAATAATAAAATACCAATTGATTTGGTATGATTTTTTTTCTGTTTTACTAATATGATAATTTGATCCTTCAGGTTGTGCCCCAGGCAACGTAGCGGAATCGGTTGTCTTGGAACGTGAAGCAGAGTCTACGTTAACGTTCGCGGAAGGCGCGAATCGTTCATATGCCGGACACATGACTCTCAAATTCTCCCCGGACGCTACAAGCACTATGCAGCACCACAAACACTACTGTCTGGAGGTGTCCGACAACTGTTCCCCCACCGTCGATCATTGTATTATACGCAGCGCTAGTGTCGGTGAGTTACTTATTAATTTGTTCCCTTTTTTCAAATTGTATGTATATAGCTCACTGCTAGGCACGGGCCTTCGTTCAATGTGAAAGGGATCAATCAGGCCATAGTTCCACCACGCGACAAATGTGGGCTGAATTAACAAGTCTTTCGAAAACTTGCTAGGTTCTTTTAGACATGCAAATTTTTCACACATGGAAATATCAGAGGTGCGAGCCCTGGGATTTGAATTCGCTTCTCTCAGTTTCGCAAGCGAGTGCGCTACCGCTGAGCTATAATATTAAAAGGTGGACATAACTTAGCCTTAACAAATAACATTATTAATTCTAGTTTATTTGTTTGTTTATCCTTTTTTCACGTAACAACGGATCGACTTGACTTTTGCTTAGAGATTATTTATTAAATATGAGTGGTATAAACTCCTATTTATTACACTTTTGCATAAAGAGAATATTGGTTATATGAAATATTTGCCAAAAACATGTAAATAAAATATGTATGCCGTACAGTGGGTGCAGCGGTGTGCGTAAGCGGCGCGGGCGCTAACCCCGTGATCAAGCACTGCGACATCAGCGACTGCGAGAACGTCGGCCTCTACGTGACGGACTACGCGCAGGGCGCCTACCAGGACAACGAGATATCGCGCAACGCACTCGCTGGCATATGGGTCAAGAACTTTGCCAACCCGATAATGCGTCGCAACCATATACACCATGGACGGGATGTCGGCATATTCACCTTTGAGAATGGATTGGTTAGTTTGTTTTTGTCTATTATTATGTATATAACTTTACTATACATATTTTAATTGATTAGCCATCATTCATTTGTCAAATTGTTGTTTAAAGAGGGGTTGTTTAATTTGTATTGCATTCTTTTTAAGCTTCTTGTAAAAAAAAAAATAGTTTTCACTAAGTTTTGTGATTAAACTGACCAGATAAAGCTTAAAGTAAAAGGAAATATAAAATCAAAATTATATTTGCACCACAGTAATTTGAAACAAATCAACATCAAAAAATCCTCTCACCAGGGTTACTTCGAGGCGAACGACATCCACAACAACAGAATCGCCGGTTTCGAGGTGAAGGCCGGCGCCAACCCCACCGTCGTGCACTGCGAGATACACCACGGTCAGACCGGCGGCATCTACGTGCACGAGTCCGGTCTCGGACAGTTCATCGACAACAAGATACACTCTAACAACTTTGCGGGAGTCTGGATCACTTCCAATAGCAATCCCACCATACGCCGCAATGAGATATACAACGGCCACCAGGGCGGCGTGTACATATTCGGCGAGGGCCGCGGTCTCATTGAGCACAATAATATTTATGGCAACGCTTTAGCTGGTATACAGGTTGGTTGGTGTAATGTATTTTGTATTTTTGTCGTTATTTCTTTTAAACGAACAAAAACTTAATTGAAGTGAAGTAACCTGTATAGAACTAACCTGAAGTAAGATAAATTTAATGTAATCAAAAATACCTTTTTTAATTAAGTCACTTTAATTCGTGTTTTTAAATTAATTTGAATAATATGTTTTCATTGTTAATTTTATCTTTTTTATCACAGAAAAATAAAAAGTTAACAATGTTTATTAAGATGTTTTGAATACTTTTATTTATTTTTAACAATATTTTGTTATTAGATTCGCACAAACAGTGACCCAATAGTGAGGCACAACAAGATCCACCACGGCCAGCATGGTGGCATTTACGTCCACGAGAAGGGCCAGGGTCTGATCGAGGAGAACGAGGTGTACGCGAACACGCTCGCTGGCGTCTGGATCACGACCGGCTCCACGCCAGTGTTGCGACGTAATCGCATACATTCGGGGAAACAGGTATTGATATTGCTTTTTAATAATAATTTTTAAACTACCTCGTTTTAGTAGTTACTGGAGAACGTCAATGAAACATGGAAATGGAAAACTGATTTAATGTTCATATGTTAGTTTACCCCCATACAAAATAATCACAACATAACAGTTATCATATATGGCTGCATATCCTCTTCAACAAAAGGTCTTGGATTCGAATCCTGGGTCGAGCTGAATTTAATCAGGTTTTTCTGATATAAACTTTTTAGTAACAAGTTTGGAAGTGGTCGGTATGCCACCGTGACCGAAACCGGTTTCTTAGTTGGTAATATGCTCGAATGGCCAAGAGAAAATTTTAGATAATATCTTGGTGCAAAAAAATATTTTAATCATTGCAAGAGATAATCTACAAAAATGTGTGCTAACTTATCTTTTTTTAACACCTCAGGTTGGCGTTTATTTCTATGACAATGGCCATGGAAAGTTAGAAGACAACGACATATTCAACCACCTTTACTCAGGAGTTCAGATTCGGACAGGCAGTAACCCTGTGATACGCGGTAATAAGATATGGGGTGGACAAAATGGCGGTGTTCTCGTGTACAACGGCGGCCTAGGTTTATTAGAACAAAATGAAATTTTCGATAATGCCATGGCTGGTGTGTGGATAAAGACTGATTCAAACCCCACCCTAAAAAGAAATAAGATTTTTGATGGCAGAGATGGTGGCATTTGTATATTTAATGGTGGCAAGGTTTGTACTTGTTTATATTTTAGTTTCATTATTGTGTCTGTATGTCTGTCATATTGACTAGACAAATATTTTTTTAAACCATAAAAACATTAAAAGATTAAAGAAAAGTTATGAAAATGAGCATTTCTATCACCGAAAGTAAAATGGAAATATGAAAAAATAAGTTTAAATGCTAATTTCATTAAACTTTATATGTAAAATGATCTCAATGTGAGATGAACGTAATGGCGATTACAGCTAGCTTATACAATGACATTTCTGTAACATGAGATACAAAACAATAATTGATTATTACATGATAACAAATTACAGGGCGTGTTGGAAGAAAATGACATATTTCGCAACGCTCAAGCCGGCGTCCTGATCTCAACACAAAGCCACCCCGTGCTGCGACGTAACCGCATCTTCGACGGGCTGGCCGCCGGCGTCGAGATCACGAACAACGCCACCGCCACGCTAGAGCACAATCAGATATTTAATAATAGGTTTGGAGGTAAAGACACTATTTATGATACAACTATCTTATAAATTAAAGATTATTTGTATGGATATATGTGTATGTCTGTTACTAATTAACGCTGAAACGGTTAGGCGGATTTGGAAATGAAAAGTATAAAGATAAACTATGACTTGGAGTTACACAGGCTTCTGTTACTGTTGTTGTGTAATAAAATTTGTCAAAAGTGACGCTATATATAAATTATATAAGCACAAAAGGCATCTAGGGTTTGCTGAATGTCATATTAAATAGGAAAACATTCTGAGATTTTTATTATATATACCATTTTTATGAGTCTATTATCTTAATTACTTAATAATAAAAATAACACTATTTATTGTTTTCCATGATAATTGACATTATTTTTTGCAAATTTTCTTAAGGACTTAATTTAAATCAGTAACTTTCTACTTTTAAGCAAAAATGAAATGTAATAGCTATAAAACTAAATGTATTTTGCTACTTTATCAGGGCTATGTTTAGCGTCGGGAGTGTCGCCTTTAGTACGCGGCAACAAAATATTCAGCAACCAAGATGCAGTAGAGAAGGCTGTCGGCGGCGGCCAGTGTCTCTACAAAATTTCTTCTTACACATCCTTTCCAATGCATGATTTCTATAGGTAATTATTATTTACATTACTACATTCACATATAAACTTAAAAATTTGAAAGCTAAATCTATTTATTTTATGATTTACAAATATTTTTAAAACAATGCTTGTGATTTCAGGTGCCAGACGTGTAACACGACAGATCGTAACGCCATTTGTGTTAACTGCATCAAAACATGTCATTCCGGACATGATGTTGAATTTATTCGCCATGACAGGTAAAGATACTATTTTTTTAAAAGTTTTGTTTAAAATTATAAAAACATTTTGACGAACCAATTTGGTAAAAATACTATTATTTGCACTTAATAAATAATTTCGTCTGTTTCTAGATTTTTCTGTGATTGCGGTGCCGGTACGTTGTCAAATCAATGCCAGCTGCAGGGCGAGCCCACGCAGGACACCGACACGCTCTACGACTCGGCCGCTCCCATGGAGTCACACACGCTCATGGTCAACTGAGCCGCGTCCCCGCCCGCCGACACCCGCCGACACCAGGCGACACTCGCCGACATCTGGCAGCACTCGCCGACATCCGCCACTCTTCGGACCGCCCGCCGATACCTGCCATTAAGGACGACCGTACACGGATGTCAAATGTATAGTAATTATTTAAACTTCAAACTGTGCTTGATGCACATACAAATAAAAGTACTATAGGTTTCGTACTTTACAGTCAATGTTATACGAAGTTTAATTAATTACGGTGTAATATTGCAAATATTGCATGTAGTCAGTTGTGAAGTAAACTAGAAATTGTAAATGCGAACGGCTTACTTGCCTCTGCTGTGGTTAAATGTTCTAGTTCACCGCAATTTTACAGTCCGTGTATGTCAAGCCTTAACTAAGTATTTTTAGTAACTTCGCATAGTACACTCACCCGTGTCGCTGTACACTTCCTCGTATGTGACTTGTAATCGGTTCAATTATGTATTCTATTGATGTATTCTATAGACGAAAAGTTTCCAGGTACGCTATTTGTATATGTAGGGGCGTTTTTATCATCAGTACTTAATATTGTATTTTGTCGTGTAGAATCATGCATTCCCAAATTGTAATCATCCCACTTTTCGTGTCACGTTTATATATATTTAGAGTAATATTATTTTTTTTCATAAGATATACTGATAACCTTATATTGTAACGTCTTCGATTATGTAATCATGAGGAAATTTGTCATTTTGTTTATGTTCGGAGTCGACGCCTTGTTTACTTTACTTGGGCCGACTCGATCCAGCGACTGCGACGGTCAGGTTAGCTAATTGTATTATAAATATCCTTTATAAGTATTTTTAACTATTTGACGATACGATTCATTTTATATAGATAAACATATTGTTTAGCTCACCTGATGTTTAGGGTTGTTTGTTCGTGTTTAGTTAATAGAAATATGTACCACGTTTGTTTGACGGTCGGGGACTGACCGGGGGTCGCGCCGCGTGCGAGCGCAGTAGCAGGTGTTTCAAGTTTATTATCTCTTGATTGGGAGTCCGCCTCGCCTAACTATTTTCGGCGCTCCTGTCGCGCTTTGTAAATATTTATGTCTCACAATAATCGAAAATGTAGTAATTAATGTATTTGTATCATTATATTTTTATTATTGATCACAACGTGTATGTTTAATTATTATTATGAATTACGTACGTCACTCGGAGGGAGATGATCGCGGCGCCGACCGCGCTAGTGTATTATAAAATGCAAATTAAGAACGAATGTGCGTATTTAATTGGAAAAGATCTTAGGTACAATTGATATTTTATTATATTGTTAATTTAAATGTGGTATTGATATCGAACGACAAGCAATGTTAGAGGGAGGGAGGGAGGCCGCGCGCTGCGGCCGGCGTGCCGTAGTGATAAGTTAGCCGGTAAGATATAATGAAAATCTAAATTACTCAGTAATCACTATTGCAAGTTTCGAATCGTTAAATCGTCTCCATAGCACGGTATGTTCTGAATCTGCTTTTTTATATCCTCAATCTGTGATCATCGCTAAATATTTAAGAGAAAAGTATTTTAGTTCACGCGTACAGAACGAATAAGACTTATTATCGTTACATCAAAATTATCGTAATAAGTAGCGCCGATGCTTTATATAATTGAATTGAATGTGAAATTGTTATTTATTGAATTGTCAGTATGTTATAATTTATTAAATTAAAATCTGGATAATATTTTGTTTATACCTGAGAATACCACTGTAAAAGCCGTGATATACATCATATAATATTATACATCTGAATTTTATTTAATCCCTTATTTTTATTTCACAATACCACTTTCATATAAAACTCAAATTTTAGACGTTAGCCTAGTGCGCTTTTCACCTGTGTGCATTAACTTTAACTTAACATCAAATAGTCAAACGAATCTATCCCACGGAAACCGTATATTTTCCGGGATAAAAAGTAACCTATGTGCTATTCCAGACTATAATCTATCTCTGTGCCAAATTTCATCCAGATTCGTTCAGCCGTTCTGGCGTAAAGGTAACAAACATCCATCTATCCTCACAAACTTTTACATTTATAATATGAGTAGAAATAAGAAATTCTATACAAGAATGTTAAAAGGTAGGGGAAGTTGATCTTATAAATCCCGAAAGTTTTTAGAAAGCACGTATTTTTTGTTAAAACCAAGAGGAGAACGAGGAAGACCTACGCTGTGTAGTATTAAAGAGTCAAAGGAAATTCTCATCATATGAGCGAAGGATAAACTATGTTAACAAAGAAAAGTTAAACTCTAAAGAGTCGATTTTGATTTTGTATTATCAAGTTTTTAACAATAAATTTTATGGACTAATGTCGAGTCTAGTACCAACAAACATCAAACACAATAAATAAATAAATTAAGGACCGATCCACACTATAGTGCCGATTACGGTTCGCTCTCGGTCTGGTAAAGTATTGTTATACAAGAAACTGCATTCACACTTTCAGTAACAGTCAAGTTCTGATCGAATCTCACTCCAGCAACGATTCTGGCATAAAAAAATCTTTACCAGATCGATATCGGACCGAGAACAGACTGTGTTCGGCACTAAAGTGTGGATCGGCCCTAAATGATATGATTAGTAATCTATACAGATAAATAAAATTGGAGTGTCTGTTTGTAATATTAAAATAACCGCTTTTTCCTAAATGCATATGGATATGCATTTTTTTTCAATTTTTGTCTGTCTGTTTGTTCCGGCTAATCTCTGAAACGGCTGGACCGATTTTGACGGGACTTTCACTGACAGATAGGTGCTGTTATAAGGAGTAACTTAGGCTACTTTTATTTTAGACAAAGAATCAGGGTTCCGCGAAAAAATTGAAAACTCATGAAATTGTGAACAAAATCAGCGTACGGCGTACGCAATAACATACGTACGTATGTACGTGAATCGCTATATATATAATTTAAATGAATATCTTAAAAGTAGCAAACTACAACTTATGTATAAACATAGCTAACCGTGAAAACGTACCTAGGGATGAACGCGAGCGAAGCGAGCGTGAGTCGCTAGTAACTAATAACTTTTATCATGATAGGCCACCATATCTTCATAAAATTTTCCAATATTTCCCCTACCTATAAGTAAAATTTATATATTTTAGTAAGGAGAACAAGAAATCAATTTAAAACGAAATTTTCTTTATTTTTATTTACACAGAAATATGATTTTTATACAAATTGTTAATAATTAAATTACCTAATTTAAGTACTTATGGCCATTGAATAGGTACAAATATAACGAATAATACTAGATCAAATTAATTATATGAACGTTGTTTCTGCCGCGGCGACCTTCTCGGTGAAATATGCACAGCTTTCATTGGCGTATTTAGTTTCCTGTGATCTGCAATAGACGAAGGCGTTTTCAAACTTCGAGGAGTACATAAAGGCTTTTTCAAGGCCGGCGGTTGAGGCGTCTTTAACAAAACATTCGGCTGTGGAGACACTACCTTTTTCACAGGAGTTAATTTTCTTAACCGCGAATTCATTTCGTCTTTATGAGGTATGGGTGTTCGGAACCTTGCGACGTTTGCACTTATGTCGTTAGTATTTTTGTTGGTTTTAAATGAATTTGTTTCCACATCGTTTGCGTATGACTGGAGCCTCGTTTTTGGATGACTTATTATTCTTTGGTGTTGGTTGACCCTTGGTTTTCTTGCAAAACCTGTATGTACTGCCTTTTCGTTTCGTTCCGATGATTTGTCTGAGCTAGATTCGAATAGCTTAGCCTTCGCAAGAACCGCCCCTGCATTCTGTCGCCGCAGCTTGTTGACTGATGGGCGTCCTGTTTGACCGTTGCTTTCTACTTCACCGGTTTTATCCATAAAAAAAGCAGCGGCACTCCGCCATTTCTGTTGCGAATTCGGAGGGTTCGTATTCTTACTACGTACATTTTGATAGCATTGAAATTGCGACGAATTTCTCGATTTTCCTTTAACATTGAGCGTATTATTCATTGAGTTCTCAGATTCCGTGCCATCCCAACTGCTGTTCATTGTGATATTGAGTGAGCGGCGCGGCTGAACTTTGCCGATAGTCTTGTTCAAATTATAATCTGGAGCGAGGCTTATCCTTTTTCGTTGATGATATTTTTGACTGGTGTCCGAAACATTGATAGAATTCTCTGAGAGTGAACCATCCCATTCAGATGTGGAATTTTGGGTTTTCGTGGCAACTTGCTCCGTTTTGACTGTAGTTCGTTCTCTACGAGAGAGGCCCACATAAGGGTAAAATCTGTCTACGTTATGGCCAGCTTGGGAATGTGAAGAAGCATTCCAGGACTTGTGTCGAACTATTTTTGTTAAATTTTCTTTGGAACGGCGTCTTATAGAGCCAATTTTTCTAGCACTTGGAGATCGTATGATTTTTGCTTCTTCTTTTGGTCTTATCTTTAGTTCTTTACTCAATCGACGTGCCAGGTGTTCGGAACTCTGGCAATTTAACATAGCTACTTCTTCTAATGTTTGTTCATATACATTTTGGACTTGCTGTACAGGCTGAACTCTTGGTATGACATCTGTGAATTCTCTCGATAACCTATTCTCTATGGCGGATACCCTACTTTTTATTTCCTCATATTCTTGTTTGGATATTCTTACATAATCTTTGTCTACTGCTTTCATGTCTGGCGACAAATCTATAGTATCGTGTGCGCTAAACAGATTCTCTGTAGAAGTTAACAAATCTTCACTACTGACGCTCGTTTCGGAGTTTTTGTGTGAATTAAAATCTTTATTTATGATAGGCGTGCTTCTTGCGTCTATGAAACTTAATCTTAGCCTTTTCCTTTCTGTTACACCCCTGCAAGTAAGATAGATAATTATTAATAAAAAAAACATTTATAGTAGTATTCTTTTAATAAATAACTTACACGCGAGAAATGGCAGACTCGTGTAACCTAAGAAATAATTGATCTTATTGACTTTACACAAAAAAAAATATTATATAGGTCCTTTGTAGGTAGTTCTTTGTCTTTTTCTAGCAGGAAATTGCCATTTTTATTTGCAATAGAAATGAGAAAATATAGTATAAATTATAATTTATTTTATCAAATGTAAGAAATATAAACATATGAAAAGGTAAAATTGGCTCTCTATTGCAATATTTTGAATAATTAGAGCTAAGCAATGTACAAGATGATAAGAATGTGAATGATGGAGAGAAGATCACTTAACACAATACTTCATTTTCCCGTGCAATATAAGTCAAGAAGAGCAAAACTAGTGATATATCCATCTTTAGTTACTTTCTTTTTACCCGACTTTTACACTATAAAGATATTTTAAATTAAAATATCTTTTCGGATTATTTCGCAGATTTATTTTGATTTTCGTTCCCGACGTTTTGAATGCTTTACAGCAAAGTATTATATAAAGATATATTATTATTTAAGAATAATAATGGTTTAACAATAACAGCAGGTTAAAGTTCAAAACTTACATTTTCATTGGCGTAAAAGATAGCTCCTTTTGTGGTAGACCTTTTGTTATTTCTTTCCTGTTGGTACAAAAATAGAAATTAAAGAAAAATAAAATCCGTCAAGTGCGAGTCGAATTCGCACACGAAGGAACCATCCACCGTACCATTGTACATATACTTTTTATTAATATGACTTTTACTCTATGTATGTAGTATATTAACTTTGATGATCAATTACGTATTTAAAAAAATGTTTCTTGTAAATTTTTTTTATTTGTTGTCATAGCGACAATATAAATACATACTTTGTGAAAATTTCAACTCTCTACCTATTATAGACGGACTGACGGACGGATAGCAGTAGCATAGTAATAAGGTTCCATTGGCAACCCTTCGGGTAAGGAACCCTATACACATTTCTATGACTTCACACACTGTGAATGTTAAAAATACAATAATTTGAGAGATAAAAGTATTAAAACAATAAATTAATCAGTAACGGAGAATTCAAAAATCATAATGTTAAAAATAATAATAATAGTACTATTCTTTATTGTACACCAAAAAAGAAACAAAAAAATGCACAACAGCCTTATCGCTGGAAGAGATCTCTTCCAGGCAACTTTGAAGTTTGATAAAAAATTATATCTATTATAATATGAATTATAACAGATCCTGTTTTACTTACTTTGTTTTTATTGAAAGACCTTCATAAGTGTCGAACTTCCTTTTGGCAGCAGATTTACTTAATACTGGGGTTTTAGTATTCTCCATCACTGGAGCTGGTGTAGTTACATTTCCGGATACCATTTTCCTTAAACCACTTAGCATTCCTGGAAAAAATAAAGGTGTTGTATGTTATGCCTTTTGAAAAAATTCGGACGACACGTTTGGCTCAGTTTGCTCAGGCTTTTGGAAGTCGCGGGTTTGAGTCCCGCTGATCCCGGTATTCATTTGTGTGATGAGCACGAATGTTTGTACTCCAGTTATGGGTGTTTATATTTATAATATGTATGCATTTAAAGTTATATATGTGTAGTGTATCAATTATCTGGTACCCATAACTCAAGCTTCGTCGCTTACTATAGAACTAGATGTTGCTGTGTGTTTATGTCCCAACATATTACTATTACTAACTTACAAGTGCGAGTCGGACTCGCCCACCGAGGGTTCTGTACATTTTTTTTTATTTTTTGGAATTTTTCCTTTATTTGTGCTGTGAAACCTTGCTTTTTGCCTCGTGGTTCTAAGTCAGCGGGAACTACCATATAGGTTGAAAATTAAGGTAAATATATTTTATCGTGTTGACTCAGGACCTTCATTTTTATACACCTAATACTATTGACCTCAGTATCCGGTATAAATTTCAACTTGCTAGATCCACGCGTTTCTGAGAAAATCGGTGGTGACACACGGAAAGACAGACGGACAAGAAAGTGACCTTATAAGGGTTCCTTTTTTTACCGTTTGAGGTACGGAACACTAAAAATAGATATGAATATATGCATCTTCAGGGAAAAAATGCACTATTTATCTAATATATTTAAAGGAGAAATTCTTGTATATTTATTTATTTATACCGGCGATCACGGAAGCGGCTTTAACGATTTCGCTGAAATTTGGTCATGTGGGTTTTTTCGGGGGCGAAAAATCGATCTAGGTCTTATCTTTCTTACGCTCGGGCATAAGTATCTTGGTCAAGCGGCCAAGGTGCAAGATTGACAATCACAGGTGTCCGGGTTTGAATCCCGGTCGGAGAAAATGTTTTTACTTTTGGTTTTTTTTTGTATTTCATCAAAGTTTTAGTTTTTTTTTATCTAAAAAATACATTATAACAAAAAAAACTCCGACCGAAGGTCGGTCGCCCAGGTACTTAATTTAATATTCAAAATATACAAATACAATACTGATATTTTTACTTTTTGATATTGTCTATTTTTCCCAATTTTTCTCAGGTGACTTATTTTTCTAACGATCTTACATTTTTGTTATTATTTTGTTTGTTTGAATTTGCTAATCCATAGTAGCTTAGTTATTACTATTTTTACTTGACTGTGGCGAAGCTCAAAGGAGGCGAGTAATGTAACTTACGTAGCAAGACTCTCAGCAAGTAAAACATGTATTTCTCCAGTTGCATAATTCTATGTTCCTTCATTAATTTGTTCTCATCCTTTTAGTTTACTTTTTACACAGTTAGGTTTATTTATTTTGTAATTTAGTTTTTTATTATAAACTATTTTTAAAATAATACTTTCTTAGATTTACGCGAATATTAGACATTTAAATAAAACTAGGCAAGTGGTAGCCCAGTGGTAACGCGCTCGCTTGGGTAACCGAGTGAAGCGGGTTCAAATCCCGAGTCTCGCACCTCTGATATTTTCATGTGCGAATCATTTCTAACATGATTACCACTTACGGTGAAGGAAAACATCGTGAGGAAACCTGCATGTCTGAGAGAACCTAGCAAGTTTTCGAAAGACATGTGAAGTCCGCCAATCAGCACTTGGCCAGCGTGGTGGAATATGGCCTGATTCCCCTCGTATTGAAGGGAGGCCCGCGCCCAGCAGTGGGACGTTAAAAAGGGCTGAATACAAATAAAACTATCTTTACGGATTTTTTCGCGCATTTATTTTGATTTTTAGTTCCCGACGTTTCGATTGCTTTACAGCAATCATGATCACGGGAGAGACTAAGGTGTTAGATGTCTCAAAGGCATTATATAGTTGTTACAGACAGCCTACCCACAATTTTTTTTTTAATAGTTATAAATTATGTTATATCACACAACTATGGAAGTAGAATCAAAGGCAAAAGCTAGACATATATCTTAAAGATAATAAAAATATCGGGTTAAATAAAAAAAAAAGTAATTGAATTAAAAGTAATAAAAATATTAAGTGTACTTACTATTAAGAGATCCACTTCTTCTTTTCTTACGCCTAGAATGACCTACATCTGAATCATCATCAAGTTTTGTCATGAGATCATCTGTTAAAAGTCCTATGTATTGAGCGTTTTCAATAAATATCTAAAAAGAATAAATCACATATTGGGTTTGACAAAAAATGGAGATTTTATTGTTCCGGAAGCTATATTTTACATAATATAAACCAATTTTCTTGTTCTCACTATCACTCAGAGGTCAGACCAAATCACTGTTTAGTATGTGTAAAATTCAAACTCTTAAAGGGGTAGCCCGTAGCATGATTTGCATGGAAAACAATGTTTTGAGAATGTCATAGTAAAAAAAATAACTAGTCCAAGGCAGAGCAGAGGAATAGGTAGACTATTCCTATTTCCCAAAAAATTTTTTGTTAATGAAAGTTTTTGTCTTTCGGGGCATAAATAATAAGCATAGGGTATCTACAGTTTTCTTAACATTCCCACTTGTTTTTCCAAAAAGAGATAAATATCTATGATCATACACAATACATAAATGTAGTGGGAACCAACTATTGTGTTTCAGTTGCCATAGATCAGGAGTTCCCAACCAGGGAGGTGTCTCTTCTGGTGGCATAGAGTTTATTTTGTATAACTTACAATTAAAATGAATAAAAATCATTAAAATAATGTGTTTTATTATTATAAAAAAATAAAGGGGGCCATGAAAATATAAATCATTAAAATAATGTGTGTTTAATTATAATAAAAAAATAAAGGATGGCATGAAAATACTTATTATAATCCTGGAAGGCTTAACAGAAGAAAGGTTGGGAAATCCTGCCATAGATATTTTTTTTACTTTATTTAAATGTTATATTTTTCTATACATGTATTTGATACGTCCTCCATATAAATACATACACATATTTTTCTTATCACAGGATGTTGAATTGTTGACTTTAGATACAATATCCTATAAGGGGTTGATAAGGAATGGTCAACAAGGAAAGTGAATGAAATGTGAATTAGAAGTAATTTACCTTGACTAGTGCAACATGGTGTTCTAAACGTTGTGTGGAGGAAGCAGCTGGCAGGGGCATAATACTTGGGGCTAAGACAATAGCCAAGTTTGAAGAATCCATTAAGTTTTCTTTATGCCTTGATGCTATGTATTTTAGCAACTAAAAACATAATTTAAAAAGTATAACTATTAAAATTTAAATACAAAAAAATGTAGATACTTTATTAATTTTATGTTGTTTTATTTTGTAAGCTGTAAAGGATAATAATGAACATTGTTATTTATGGAATGGGAAAAATTTATGTTTATACCTCCATAATATAGTGTAAAAGGTGCACATGTAATACTGGTAATAATAAAAGTGTATTCAATAAAGGCTTTAAACTATCATCTCCTGTTGTAACTCGACACCGCAGTAGTAAGTCTTGTACTTCAGCACTGATCAATGGTTCAGGTAAACATCTGAGATAAAGCTTTAAAACACTTGCTACATCTATAGGATGATGACCTTCTGACACACAGCCGCCAGCATCAAGCAATCGCTAAAATATAAATTAATTCTTACTTTACAAACATCACTATACTAAATCAATTATTTCCATGAAACAATATAAATTTACCTTTATATCTTTCTGGCGGGTTTGAGATCCAGCTTTACGAAAGAGACCTTCAACATGAGCATTCGTTCTTAGCACTGAAGACATTTCACTAACAACGTTAGGGACACTCAATGTACTTCCACAACAAATTACACTACACGATGGGACTTTCACCAAAGGGGCTCCAAATACAGTTTTATGATCCTAAAAAAAGAAAAATCACCATATAGATCTCAAGAAATATATAAAATACTGTTTACAAAACAAATATTTTGTTAATTTACTTTGACATTTTTCAAAATTATCTTCTTGAAACGATGTTTCAGTCCTGCTTTTTTTAGTTCACCGACTATAATAGACTGTAATTTCCCATGATTAATACCGTCTGATATTAACATGTTGCTTGTTTTATAACATTAAAGATATACTTTTAAGTTCTAATCTAAATAACTAAATCAGAAATGTAACACTATTCTGCCCACTTTTTAAATCATGTAATTTCGTTACTAATTACGTTCCGTTTTACATTCGTTACGTTAGGGTAGGTACGTTAAGTATTTATTCTGAAAAAAAAATGAAAATATAAAATAAGCGCATTCAATTATATCATAATATTAATGAAATTGTATTATAAAAATAACTTATTTAAATTACTTTCTATTATTAAGTATAAAATATAACGAAAAACTTTTTAAAGCTAGTACACACGAATTTGATCTTACATCAGTGATGGGATTTCATCTGCGCGCGATGTTATTTACTTATTTATTTTGTATAGTGCATACATTAAATTGAATTTGGTCTGATCAATATCTTACCGTGTGAACCCAGTTCCAGTTCACAGATTTCATGGATCATTTAAAGTGGCATTGAGTCCCGTTTAAAGGTCATCTATTGTAATTTAAATTATTTTTAACCGATTTTTAGTAGAAATTTCTTACATATAATGTAAGTTGTATAATAAATATAGTTTAGTAAATTAGGTAATAAGTATACTTAAGTTCTGAAAAATTATTTTACGAATACTTAGAACTTACAAAAAAGTCTCATTTTATCATTAAAACACTCGATTACAATTATCATTTAGTTAATACATGAATAATTTAATATTATTTCCATTACTACGGTCTCCAAAAATTTTTTTTTCTTTATTTGACTAATTTTACCTGCTTGTATTGTTTAAGTAAACTACAATATATTATACGTTATAATGTTTTTTATAGTAGGTACCATGGATAATTAATAAAGTTAGTGAAATGAAACTTTAATGAAATAGACTTATTACAAGCACTTTTGAATCGTAAAATTAATTCAAAGCTTAGACGTACGCACTCAAGTCTGAATTCTTTTTTATTAATGTCTTGAGAAGCTTGATCTTAGTTAAGTTCGTCCAAGTCCACAGCAAGCGTTGGCTGTTGGATTTTTTCTTGAATTTCAGCTGTTACTCTGTCTAAACATGAAAAGTGCGAATAAGGTAAAGATGTAGATATTACGTAATAATTCTATTTAGCAAATGTTTTTAAGTAGAATAATTAAGATATTAAAGATCTCTTGTTCTCTTTTTTAACTACTCGAACCATTGTCCGCTCAATTCTTGAATATATGATTCAATTCTTATTAATGTGGCTTTTAGGCGTGCGAGATACATATTATTTTGCTAATGTCGTGTAGAATAGAGAAGCTAAACGGTGTAGATAAGGTATAGAGAACATCTGTATGTTATCTCCAATTAATATCTCCGAAAATATTAACCGGTTAAAAAAGAGATTTTGACACTGAAGTCTTATTACATTTAAAATATAAGTAAATTATTGTATAATCTGGATTTACTTGAATGTATGTCTGCACAATGACTTTTTCGTATTTCGCAGATATAATACTTAAAAAAATTTATGAAGGTTGATTACCAGTAATGTAATACTAAACTTTAAAGGGGCGGGGAGCAGTCGATACAAGCGGAGCCGAAAAGAAAAAGCTAAAAGTTTTTAGTTAATTTACCGATATCAATTTTTGGGTATATAAAATACAAGAATTGCTCGTTTAAATATATTAGATAGCGACTCACCTCGCTTTGCTCGGGTCCGTCCCTAGCTTGCTTCTCCATACGAACTTTCATCCCCATTTCATCCCTTAAGGGCTGATTTCCGGGATAAAAATTACCCTATATCCTTTCCAGGGTCTCAAACTATCTTCTTGTCAAATTTCATCTTAATCGGTTCAGTATTTTGGAGCCTATTCGATGCAAGCAAACAATCAACTCTTTCCTTTTTATAATATTATTAGTATAGATGATCAACACTTACGGATTTTTATGCAAAAGATATAGAGCTGAATTCGTTAATCTTAATTTAGGATTAATATTAAAAATAATATATTTTCTTTTAATAATTTATAAGTAAAAATGCTAATCTACAATATATTTTAACATATTTTAATAAAGTTAGTAATAAAAGATTCTTGTTGATAAAAATTATTTTTATAGTACCTATATATTTTTATTTTTTATTTACAACTGGCAAGATTGACTTTAAAGAGAGACGTGTCAGTCAGCCAAAAGTCAATCAATTTCAATAGAATCGTATTGTGGAAATTGATGTATGAGAAATCTTTTATTGGATATTTAGGATAGTCAATAATTTTAACTTGTATTAAGATGCCGACATCGGCAGTGCCGCAACCAGGCAATGGTCAGAATAAGGGGGTGTTTAATAATACGACCGGCTTCAGCACTCTGATCACGGTTACAGTTTTATCACTGGCTTGGTTGGCCGGCTTTGCCTCCCGGCTTTTCGCTGTAATACGTTTTGAAAGCATTATTCATGAATTCGATCCATGGTAAGTACCCTAATGAAAATAATATTAAGTCCTTCGAATATGTTTTTCTTACTTTATATATGTGTTACAGGTTTAACTATAGATCCACAGCATATATGGTACAACATGGGTTTTATAATTTTTTAAATTGGTTTGATGAAAGAGCATGGTATCCCTTGGGGCGTATTGTAGGGGGTACTGTGTATCCTGGTCTTATGATCACATCAGGGACCATACATTGGATTTTGCATGCTCTTAATATACCTATACATATAAGAGATATTTGTGTGTTTCTTGCACCAGTATTCAGGTATGTAGTATGAATTTGTTTTTATTGCAAGATATTGAATACATATTTTGAGTTTTGTAATTTTTTTAATTTTATTTTAATTTTTCAGTGGACTAACAGCTATAGCAACATACTTATTAACCTCAGAATTATGGTCTCGAGGTGCTGGCTTGTTTGCTGCTTGTTTCATAGCCATTGTGCCAGGCTACAGCAGCAGATCTGTGGCTGGAAGTTATGATAATGAGGGCATTGCCATATTTGCATTACAATTCACGTATTATTTGTGGTTGAAGAGTATAAAGAGTGGATCAATTTTCTGGTCTATTTGTACTGCACTGTCCTACTTTTATATGGTGAGTAATAAATAATATTTTATAGTAATAATTGTTGACTTTTCGATATATGTATCTAAAAATATTATAAAATTTCTATTAAATTTTTTATTATTATATCTATAGGTGTCAGCATGGGGAGGCTATGTGTTTATCATCAACTTGATCCCACTTCATGTGTTTGTCTTGTTGATAATGGGTAGATTTTCACAAAGACTGTTTGTCAGTTATAGTGTTTTCTACATTGTTGGTTTATTACTATCTATGCAAATTCCATTTGTTGGTTTCCAACCAATACGCACTAGTGAACACATGGCTGCATCAGGTAAAACACTTTTCATTTTATATGTCTTTAAAGTATTATTAATTATTCAAAAAGTTTGTTTTCTAATATTTGGTGTGGTGCACGACAAATATTGGAAACAAAACTTTCTGAAATAAAAACGGTAAAAAAAAACAGGAAAATTACAGGCACACTTGTTATAAGATCATTATTTTTTTTATTATTTAGACTGCAATAATTCTATATGTTAATGGATACTAAAGTAAATTTTATTTTCTAATTAAAAAACTATATTATTATAGAATTTGGTTTTATACTGCACACAACCAGTTGAAATAATGGCTTGATAAGATTTTATTAGTGCTAGTACCCTTTATGTATACACTATTATAACGCATTTGAGGTAACATTTTACATGTTAGTGGATAGAAAAAGTCATAATATTTTTTTATTTTATCATCTTACTAATAATATATATGTGAAAGTTTTGATGTTTGGATGGATGTTTGTTACTCAATCATGCCAGAAAACGGCTGAACGGATCTGGATGACTTGGCACAAATATAGATTATAGTCTGGAATAGCACATAGGTTACTTTTTATCCTAGATAAGTGTATGGTGTTGTAGGATAGATTTGTTTTTGTTTTTCTAGAGGCGAACCCAAGGGAAGCAAGGGTGAGCTGTTTGTTAGTAACAAAATATAATTTGCTTAATGTAAAGAAGAATGTGAAAGTTTAATCTTGTATATGACATACAATCATGAACATTTTCTTATATCATACATATCATATTACAATATGATAGTACCTGGGCGACCAACTTTTGCTCAGAGTTCTTTTTTTGTTATATTGTATTTTTAGATAAAAAAATGAAAAACGTGAATAAATACAAAAAAAAAACGAAAGTAAAAACTTTGTATTGGATCGAGATTCGAATTCGGACACCTGTGATTGTTAATCTAACAACCTTGGTCGCTTGACCACGATTCTTATGCCTGAGTGTAAGAAATTATCAATTATGCTGCGTGAAATAATGCGAAAGAAAACTCACATGCACTCAATGCATGAAAACTCGAAAACACGCGTTTTCTCAGACATAAGATTAATCTAGATTGATTTTTCACCGTAATCGTTAGAGCCCTTTCCGAGATCGCTGATATAAATAAATATACAAGAATTGCTCCTTTAAATATATTAGATTAGATAATTTGTACCACATTACGATTACAGCTTTGTGTTTATGCCATAAACAATTAACAAAATTACAAAAATTAACATTGATGATATTTGTCATAGTATATAATTTATAAATATTCAGTAAGAGAAAAATAAATATTTTTATTAAGGGTAAAAATTTGAATACATTCTAATTCTTGAGATTTCATTAACACCTGTGATAAAGAGGTTTTAAGAAAAAAAAAGGAATATGTTTTTGTTAAATAAATTCTTTTAACATAAATTTTACAAAATATACATACATCTTTGCAAAATATTTATAATAAACATGTTTTCAGGTGTATTTGCTTTATTGATGGCAATTGGTGCATTGAAATATTTGCACAGTCTAAATCCAAAAGGGCAGTGGAAACAATTGTTAATACTGGGTGGATTGGTAGCTGCTGGCACGGTCTTCCTAGCAGTAGTTTTACTTACATATATGGGAGTAATTGCTCCTTGGAGTGGCAGGTCAGTAATTATATCAATCAAATTTTCAAATAAATCTCATTAGTCATTATTAAATCTCATTATTTTGATGGAATTTTGGTAAATGATAACTTTTTATATTCTTTTTTAGTTACAGAAATAGCTAGTAAATTATTACATCACTTAGTTATTAGTACATCTATACATATAATAAAACTGTAGAGGTCGAATATCTGTACATTAAAAAAAAATGCTAAAAACTGAGCCAGGGGGATGTTAAAAGAGAAATATAACAAATCCAGATTCCTTTAATTTTTGTTTCTCCGTCTGTTTGTACGAGCTAATCTCCGAAACTGTTGGACCGATTTAAATGAAATTTTGCATGGTGGTACCTTATATCCCCGGTCAACATTTGAGATACTTTTCATCCCGGAAAATTAAAGAGTTCCCGTGGAATAGTTATCCGGAAAAATGTTGGGTTCCCGTGGGATAGATTTGTTTTTGTTTTCCTAGGGGCGAACCCGAGCGAAAAGAGGGTGAGCCGTTAGTTTTAAAAGAAGTAAATTTGCTCTTATAAGGTACGCAAAATTCCACAGAAAAAAATAATTAAATTAACAATTAAAAATGGAGAATGGTTAATACTATTAGTATTCATAGAAGAGTTAATTCTATCCCTTAACTTATAATTGTAAAAAAGTAAATAGAAATGAAGTATTTTTGTATAGATATTTGAAATATTCCATTACAACAACTTGTCTTAATCGAAACTATGTATAGTTAATATTGTAATATGTACATACATAATTAATTTATAGAGCATCTAAAATGAATGTCAGATATTATTTATTCATACTACATACCTTGTTATAAAATTAGACTTGCTAATTTATTAGCCACAATAAACAAACAATAGTTAGTATTACATATTCAATAACTAGCGACTCACCCACGCTTCGCTCGGGTATGTCCCTAGGTGATTCTTTAAATTGATAAATTTTTTTATTTATGAACCGATTGTAATGAAATAAAAACAAAATGTTATGTGAAGTTTACTAAAATACGTTACTAAAAACCAAATCGGTTTAACCGTTTCTAAGATTAGCGCGCACAAACGCACAGACAAACAGATAAAAATTCTAAAAATCATTGTTTTGGTTTTTACAATACAATTTAGTAACTATTTAACTATTATTTAACATCTTGTAAATGATGACCTGGTTACTTATTGTATTTAAATTTATAATTACTATAAAATTAGCCTTGTTTCATTGTTTCTTTAACTGCTTTAAGTATGTATACAAATCCTACAACATACACATATTATCATTATAATCATTTATTAAGACTACATTTTTCATAAAATTTTATTTTATCTTCCAAATATTTAATTCTTAGCAATAAATATTGCTTATCATTGATGATTATTGTTATTTTTCGTTCATCATTGTTATTATTTAACATTATTGTTATTGATCAGCATTGTGGATGTTCTTGTTCTACCGAAAAGAATATTAAATTCCTGTTACTGTTGTTTGTTGAAAAAACATCTGTTGTTCACTATTAAGAAAAGAATCGTGAAAGTGCTTGTGATAGAATTTTTGTGGCATCGCCAACATTCCGCTATCTTATTTTTTTTTAACTTATGGCTCACTATGGAACTGGTGTATACAAAACAAATAAATAATGAAGTATCGAGAATATAATAGCCTAACGTGTCACGTTCCCGAGATATTTGAAGGTCTCGTATGAAAACAATAATTATTGTTATTTTGAGTAAAAATGAACTTACATACATAATATGTTAAAAGCCTTTATAACAAGCAAGGCTGTGGTAGCATAGTGGTAAGGCGCTCGCTTGGGAAACCGAGTGAAGCAGGTTCAAATCCTGTGTCTTGCACATCTGACATTTTCATATTCGAATCATTTCCAAGATGATTACCACTTATCTTATGTTGAAGAAAAACATCATGAGGAAACCTGTATGTCTGAGAGAACCTAGCAAATTTTCGAAGGGCTTGTGAGTTCAGCCTACGATCCCCCTCGTATTGAAGGGAGGCCCGTGCCCAGCAGTGAGACATTGAAAAGGGCTAAACACCTACATTAGCCTTAAATAGTATTCAAGAACTTCTTTCCATAGTTTTCATTTAAGCGATGTTTACCTCAAAATATCTATGAAACGTGACACTTTAGGGCGTCATATTGCGTATATTATTTGTTTGTTAAACTGTCCTTTATCTATTTATACCAGTTTTATCGTGCGCCGCTAATTGAAAAATAAATTAAAATTGTTAAATCCTGACTGACGATTTCGACACTTGTCTAACTGTGTTTTAGTAAGTTTATGGAAGTTTCTATGGGTGTGTGAATTTTATGATCTCTTACAGATTCTATTCATTGTGGGACACTGGTTACGCCAAGATCCATATCCCCATCATAGCGTCAGTGTCCGAGCACCAACCGACCACGTGGTCGTCCTTCTTCTTCGACCTTCACGTACTCGTGTGTACTTTCCCGGTAGGGCTCTGGTACTGCATCAAGAATATTAACGATGAGAGAGTTTTTGGTAAGTCTAAAGTCTAGGTTAATTTCGTAGAATAATTATATGAAATGTGTATATTTTCTTTGTGGAATAAAGTGGTAAAGAAAATTACGGTGGCAATCTTTGTAACTTTTTTATATTTACATATTAAAAATTAATAGATAGTTGTATAGCTACATGTTTTACCTTATAATTAATATTTAATATAATATAGTGCCAAAGTTAGTTTGTTTATTATCCTTCTTTTTCATAATAATGGGACACCATATTAACGTGATTTTTGCGTACTGGCTGAATGTGAAATGCTACTTCTTAGCCCAGTTCACTACACTAAGTTCCATAGTACTATCGGATATTAATATAAAAATGAGATTGTGAGTTGTGTTGCATCACTTGAGAAGGCCTGAACCGTTTAGTCTGAATAATGTTTTAAAAAAAAGAGAAAATCTAAAAGTTCCCCAAAAATGAAAAATTCTGTAAAACTGAAAGTAGTTGATCATATAGATTTTTTTATGAACTCAGGATCTTTTCTCTCAAAATAAAAATTGCTTAGCTTTTCTGGAAGACGTAAGCATTATATGAAAGTGTATCAGGTGTTTAATTTTAATCTTTGATGAAAAATTAATGTTCTCATTTAATACTTTCTTTAATTTACCCAAATATTTGACATTTTAAATGATTTATGAATAATTTTTTCTACTCTAGGACATCTAAAACCTGGAGTCTCCCATGACTATGATTGCTGTAAAGCATTCGAAACGTCAAAAACAAAAATTAATGTAAATCCGCGAAAATACCCGAAAAGATAGTTTTATTTAAAATTTATAATATTTTTCAGTGGCCTTATACGCACTAAGTGCGGTATACTTCGCGGGGGTGATGGTGCGTCTAATGTTGACATTGACGCCGGTGGTTTGTGTACTCGCCGGAATCGCCTTTTCCATACTGCTTGATTTAGTCCTGAGAGAAGACGACCTCCCACCTACATCTGTTGAGGCAGATGAATCCAAGAATTTGTATGATAAAGTAAGTGATTTAGTATGACGAAGTTTCTTAAACTTTTTTGTGACTAACCAAAAATCATAGTTGGGTTTTAAATAACTAAAATATAAGAAAAAGAAAATGGTCGTAGGAAACAGATTGATCATTGAAGTCGTTGTCGTAATCCAAACTTAATATTATAAATAAATGTCTGTCGTTAACCTTTTTATGCTTAAACCACAGATCGCAATAAAATTTGGAAGGGCATATGTGATTGTAACATGGGCAGACAAAGGCTACCTTTAATCCTCATCCTACATCAATTATTATCTATACTAATATTATAAAGCTGAAGAGTTTGTTTGTTTGTTTGTTTGTTTGTTTGGTTGAACGCGCTAATCTCAGGAACTACTGGTTAGAATTGAAAAATTCTTTTTGTGTTGGATAGTCCATTTATCGAGGAAGGCTTTAGGCTATAGAACATCACGCTACGACCAATAGGAGCGGAGCATAAATGAAAAATGTTGCAAAAACGGGAAAAAATCATTCCTTTTGAGAGCTTCCGTTGCGTGCGCTGCGTAAGCGGTTGAAGTTACGCAAAAATCGTGTATGACGGAATTGTTCTCCTTTAAAAGTTCTAAAAAAAAGTCCGCGACAGCATATGTCTATCTTTTAAGGTTGACTCAAAATAACCCTTTTTATGGCAATCAAATTTGTTCTAAAATAATGCATTACTTCCGATGGTGTTTTTATAAACATGATATTAATCCTTATCCAAATAAATACGTTATTCATCACAAGTATTTAATTTTGAACAAAATTGCCCTTGACATCATTTGATTTCAATGAATATCTTAGGAGATATCATAGTTTTAAAATATACATATTTAATTTTACGCGGTCTATGGGTGAGCGCGCTCTCAGCCCGATTCAAGGCGAGGGCAGGGCGGTCGTGAGGGGGGAGGGCGCTGGCCGCCGCGCCGGTAGCTCTGCGAGCAAAGTCACTATTCCACGCGGACGAAGTCGCGGGCAAAATGATTGATATGTGTAGTGGTTAATGAGGTCTAAATGAAACGACTTCTGAATGATGACTGGTTTATTCTAATTCCTTTCTCTTAGAGTTACAACTACCGACATGACAATGCGTTATTTAATATAATATAAATATATACCCACAACAATTTGGTAACAACATTATAGCCTATTTATTAAAATACACAATAAAACTACGGTTTTTTAAACTCATAAACTTTCCCACAGGCGGGTAAAATAAAGAAGCGTACACACGAGCCCGCGCCGCCCGCGGACTCCGGCCTCGGAATGAACGTGCGCTCGGGCACACTCATCGCCTTCATGATCCTGCTCATGCTGTTTTCCGTGCACTGCACCTGGGCCACCTCCAATGCTTACTCCAGCCCTAGCATTGTGTTGGCCAGCTACGGTAATGATGGGTGAGTGGCATTAATCGTTATGTACATACATATGTGTTTGGGTAACTGATGATGGTCTTATGGCTTGTATGTAAGGATGTAGATTTGGAAGTCCTAGATTTGAGTCTCGGGTCGGGTTAAGTTAAGTTACTGAGCCTTTTTCTTGAGAAAGTTTCAGTAATAGCCCAGAGTTGGGAAGTTATCGGTGTGTTTCTGGGCGTCTGGCGCCTAATCTCGCACCGGATCTCAGAGTGACAGGAATAGAAAGGGCGTTTGTGTCTGCGCGTACACTTGTCTGCCGCCAAGCAACAATGATTGCATTGTTGTGTTCCGGTTTAAAGGATAAGGTAGCCAGCGCAATTACAGGCAAGAGGCATAACATCTTAGTCCTCACAGTGATAACGTACCGGCGGTTCTGCAGTTTTGTTACATAAAACTTAAGTGCATGAACCGTAGGTGTTATGGGCGACAGGTATCGCTTTCCATCAGGTGGACTGTCTGCTCGTTTATCACTGAGTATCATAGAAAAATATATATATATATATAACCTTATATATATATATATATATATATATATATATATATATATATATATATATATTAGTTTAATAATTTTATTTATATCTACCTTAAATCCTACTGGAATTAGGACAAAGATAGGAATGAAGAAATGGTTTTTTTTAAAAACCCTTTATCATTTTGAATATTTATTTGTATAGGTCCCGGAAAATCCTTGATGACTTTAGAGAAGCTTATGGCTGGCTTTCACAAAACACTGCCGAGGATGCCAGAATTATGTCTTGGTGGGATTATGGATATCAGGTAATTCACTCTACAGTACTGCATAGTATGAAGATTATTTTATTACATTTGTGTTAGATATTAAACCGATTTCGAGATAACGTTTTAAAACATGATGGTATACTTCGTGCTTATACATATAGAAAAGCTTTAAAATATATAAAACGATCAGAAAAATGGTCATAATTTAGTAATGAGAATATTTTAAAGATAATATTGATTAATCCAATAATTAGATTATATTATAATATGAAATGAGCAATTCTTATACAAGAAAATAATTATATATATATATATATATATATATATATATATATATATATATAATAAATATTTATATGTAAATTTATTTTGTGTACCTCGGAAACGGCTCTAACCATTTGGTCCAAATTTTGTATTTAGAAAAGGTATTGCTTTTAAGTTTATCTTTATAGGTGTGTATTTTCTGAATAGGGAATATGCGTGTGAATTAAATAAAGGCGAAATATTTTCTTTTATAATCTTTATTGCTTTTAAATTAAGTCTACATTAATATTTTTAATGAATTTTTTTTAAGAAAATAATTATTAAAAAGGGCATAAACAGATGGGAAATTGAAGTTAGTTGAAAAGCAACGCCATTGGTCAGAACGAATATGATGTCAGAGTATATCATAACAGAGCGGTTAGCGACTTTGTCGCTTACGAATTTGAGTCGTCATTTCTCTGTGTATATCATACTGTGATGTCACGCCTAAATGGCGAGCGTTTTAAGTATCCGTAACGGTATGATATTTAGAAACAAAAAATTAATACTAAATTTTAGTTTTTTGGAACTGGATATTTTGTTAACAATTATATAAGGATGTAAGCTATTGATTAAAAAAAAAATCATGCATATTCCCTATTAACGCAATTTTTATATCTTTCCGAAAAACATGATGTTACACAAAAAAATGTCAAGCGAATCTGTCGTCTAGGTAATAAACGATTAAATGAATTACTCAACAGATAGCCGGTATGGGTAACAGGACGACGCTGGTCGACAACAACACATGGAATAACTCCCACATAGCGTTAGTAGGGAAAGCCATGGCGAGTAACGAGAGTGCCGCGTACAACATAATGACGATGCTGGACGTGGATTACGTGTTGGTCATCTTCGGTGGAGCCATCGGGTATTCTGGTGATGACATCAATAAGTTCATCTGGATGGTGCGCATTGCTGAGGGAGAACACCCTAAAGATATACATGTGAGTATTTGTATTTTTAAAGGGAAACTTCTTAAGAATCGTTGTCATTTGAAACTCGATGAAACGAAAATGCGATACTAAAAAGAGACAAACGCATAAATATATAGGATTAAGCCGACGAGAGAATGAGATAGAATACATTGCCATGTTGCCATGGTAACCGTTGTTATTGTCTGACAAATATATAATATTATATTCTTTCCGTATATAATATTCTATAAATATATGATTGTAATATGCCTAATATGTCTTATTTAATTATTTGAGATAGAATACATTGCACAGTTAAAATACTATAAAAAAAATAAACCTTATATTATTTACTATCCTACTCCTGATAATCTATATCCATTTTATTTTCTCGTAGGTTACTTTTTTGAAGTTTTACTTCTACCATGTGTGAATTGCACACACACGCACTTTTTTTTAATTTTTTCTTTATATTATAATAATAAATATGCTGTTTTAATATTTTTATTATAAAAGTAGATATTTACTTAATTTATATGTGGCTTTTGATTATATATCATTTTTACTTCTTTTCTTTAGAAAAGTATTTTAAAAAATATTATACAATTTTATTTGTTTTAGGAAGCGGATTATTTCACAGAAAGAGGAGAATACAGAATAGATTCGGAAGCTTCGAAAACTATGTTGAATTGTCTCATGTATAAGTTATCATATTATAGGTAAGAATTTAAAGTCTTCATCCATTCTTTAGTGTCTACAAAAGAAAAAAAAATACTCTGTATAAATGATTTTGATAAATGAATCAAAATCGATGTTTTTATTACAAATTCTGTTTGTATTATCGATGGGGAATCCCACAGGGTTTATGTTTTGTGACAATACTACTTATTATAAACTAGCGATTCACCCTCGCTTCAATCGGGTTCGTCCCCAGGTTGATTTCCCGTACAAATTTTCATCCCCATTTTCACCCTCTTACGGAATGATTTTTTGGATAAAAACTATCCTATGTCCTTCCCAGGGTCTCAAATTTTCTTGTTACCTAATCTTATCTAAATCGGTTCAGTAGTTCTAGAGATTACTTCTTACAAACAAACTCACAAACTTACAAATCTTTCCTCTTTATAATATTAGTGTAGATTAAAGTTGAGTTATTGTTTATTCGGGCTAATCTCAGAAATTATTGTACAGATTTTCATACCATTTCCACTAATACATAGTGACTAGCAGAACCCGCGGCTTCGCTCGCGATCAAACTACGAAAAATACGAAATTTTATTCAAATATGTCGAAGGAATAAAAAGTTTCATACAAACTTTCATACCCTATTTCACCCCTTTGAGGGTTGAATTTTGTAAAATCCTCCCTTAGTGAATGCCTTCGTCATATGAGGAATACGTGTGCGAAATTTTAAGTTTCTAGCCCTAAGGATTTGGCCTATGCGTTGATACATCAGTCAATCACTTTTGCCTTTTAAATATTATTATACAGATATAGATTAAGTGGGAAGGATTTTTAGCAAAAATAAATTATGATGATATTTATGAATTAAGTCGGTAAAAGTCTTCTTCTTTAAGGATAATAATTGTTGTAAAAGTAATGGGGTAAGCCTTTAGTACATATATCGCTGGTTTGCGAGAATAGCGACGGAACTAAAAATGATTAATTGTAGGGAATGGCGTTTTTAAATTTCTTAACAAATGTTTTAGTGTATATCGCAAAATGTAAATAATTTGTTGAGAGTTTGACTTTACTGATTAAAGGAGAATTTATCGCAGTATCAAAACACATAAAAATATTTATAATTTTTTATTAAAATTATTAAAAAAAATCGTCACCCAAACGAGGTTTCAGACATCAGTCTTTATTCACGAAACTACAACCCCTCGTAAAATTGTCGATAGAAACTAGGTATAATATTTTTGTCAACTAAGTCCACTAGTCCTCTCTTCTTATTTTCAGAGATTCCGTTCCTTTTTTTATATGCAGATTGCAGTTTGTAATTTTCGTCCAAAGATTTTGAAGTTCGGCCAGTAACTTTCACACATTGAAATTTATTTTCACTGTACGAAGTTTTATACAAAAAGAACCCTTTGTGATCAGCATCTACTTTTAAAATTTTTATATCTGTCATTCTTACAGTGTCATTATTAGTATTTTTATTAAAATTTTTACCTACATCAGAAGCTAGTGACTTTAAATCATAAAAACTTCTATGATCCATTTCTATGACTTCGTACGGAGATCCTTTCTTTTTCGCAGTGCGAATAATAGAAATGTACTGATCCGGTGTATAGATAGGGCCAGATTTTAAAGTCTTATTGATGCTTCTTTCAATGACAGAATGCACACTGTCACCTTCATTTTGCGTGTGCCCTTTTATTAAAAATTTATGCGTGATACTATTAATATAATTAAAAGTAGAAACAGCGTACATGTACATACTAATAATAAATTTATTCTTTTGCTGCCCGCAGCAGTTATCGGAATAAAATATGATATCTAGCTTAGCTTCAGTTGTTAGTTTTCTGCCAAGACTTTTTAAATATTCTAAAACACAGGTCCCTATTTCTATAGCTCCCCTATTTGCTTCTCCTTCATGCCACATGTAGCAGCGCACTTTCTTATTATTCATTTCATAAATTGTAAAGTTGAAGGTATTCACTTTTGAAACATAGTAAAAATTTGACACATCTCCCCTAGGACATGGCATCACAGCCTGTAAGTCATAAACTGCGACAATAGTTGAGTCTTTATCTTCCGCTTCTTTTTTGTCATTTATCTTTTCTATTCTTGAAAGCTCTTTTTCTTTTAGATGGTTCTCGTATTTAGGCTTCAGTCGATTTTTATCTTCCCCAGTTGCATTATTGTAGGCAATACAGTCCTCGCACTGATCCTTTTTAGGTTGGTAAAATGCTATATTAAATTCTCCATTAAATATTCTATTAAACATTATATAATTAGCACTTGCCTCTCTTTTCTCATCACACTGTTTCACATAATCTCTATAAAGTTCTGCAATAGTCTTACTTCCATCAATATATTCTTTTCGCGTATCTGCACGACAGTAATGGCTTTCTATTTTTGGAATGGTTTTAATAAAATTTCTCACACTATCTTTAATATTATTATCTACACGACTGTGATTGCCATGTTTTCCTCGACGATCTTCCACTATAATACCTGAAACATCACTCCTTGATTTTTCTGTGACCGTTCGAATAAATCTATCAGAAACATCTAGTGTAGACATAAAAAACCTCTTACAAACACGAATTCTTTCGCCATCTTTGTCCGTTAAATAAAATGCGTTGTTGTTTCGACGTGTTCCTTTTTTATATTGATACGTTGGAACAATAGAGGAAATATTGAATGCTACAAATGTTCTTTTACTTTGCAAATCTGCTAATTCATAATATGCATCAAAAATACGCCGTCGAGTCTCATCGTCAAACTTTGTGTTACACTTTAACTTACACTTTTCTGTACATCCTAATCCTAATCGTCTTTCTCGTATGACTTTATTATTTTTGCCTATATATTCTTTCCCTGCATTTCGAAGACGTTTTGCTACATTCGTTTTCCAAAGTTCTGGTTGCGCTTTTCTCTTCCGTGATATATTTTGTTTTGATTCAGATGAAACATTTTCTTTTTCATTCTCTTCTATTGCTTTCTCCGAATCTGATGATAAATCGTTATTTTCAATGTGATAATTAGGATCTGCGATACTATCGTCGGATGAAAAATCTTCTTCTTGCTTATCTTCTTCACTTTCAGTATTCATATTGGTCAATTCAATAGTTCTTGGTTCACTTTCTATTTGTAAATTACTATCTACTTCAGCCTCATCTTTCGTATTATCATTTACTGACTCTAGGCTTACCTTATTTTCTTTGGTTTTATTTTCTAGGCTAGAACCGTGCCCTTCATTTAAATTTACTATGTTATCCAGGTCTTTATTACACTCTTCTGTTTCTCTATTTGTGGAAACGCCTGAATTACATTTTGTACAGGACGATGAGCAAGATGATGAGCTAGAAGATGATGATGATGAAGACGATGTGGACGGTGATCTTTGTCGCAAAATCAACTTATTTTCTACCGAATTATTGCCTGAAATTCAATAAGCATTTATTTATTTAAAGAATATATACCAAAAGAAACAGTATTGTGCATACATTTTACAGCTGTCTCCCAGAGGAACAAGCTGTTGTGAAATAGGTACACTCACATACTTGTAATTCCCGGGAATCGAACTCAGAATATTACGACCAGGCATTAGCGTAAGTGTAGTTCACATTTACACTTTGCAACAGGACAAACTACTCATCTAAATAAAATTAAATCGAAAAAAAAATCAACTGATCGAATGCAGAATATTTTCTTTTACTTACCTGATGTGTTGTAGTAATTTATATTGTTTTCGACATTTTCATCGTTACTTGTATATAACGGAAATCTGCATTTATGTATATTGGTACCTAAAATATTTTTAATAGTTAAATAGTTGAAAGAACAAAGAACGAAGAAAGAAGAAAAAGAAAGAAGAGTCATACTGCAAATATGTAAAAATTGTAGGGAGGTTACCTTCTTGTTTAATAGTCATTAAACCATGTTGATCCTCATCTTCTCTTTTTTTACTGGCCGCTTCTTTTAACTTTTCTAAGAATAACATTCTTTCTGCCATATTAAATAGCTCCAATAAAATTAATCGTCTATAACAAATAATTAATTGTAAATAATTAATTGTCAATAAATATGATGTAAAATAATTAACTCAATATTTCTAACTCAAAATTCCTTGAACAGAGACTCATCTCGTAATAAAAAGCAATAACATGCCCATTTTTTTTCAAAAGTAACGACGTTTTTTATTTACGACAAAATAAAAACTGTTTATTTTTCGTGAATATGGACTCAAATAAGATAAATTCAGTATAAAATAAGATATCACAAGTAATGGATCAAATTTATTCTAGAATACAGGCGTAAATAAATATAAGACATAAAAAGATACTTACCTTTATCAAAAACAACGACTGATCACTTAATGCGTCACTATTTTAGAAATTTTTTTAACAATATTGCAACCAAACTCTAAATACGTCGGTATTTAAGAGAATCGACCGTGCGTTCACTTCGTTGTCAGCGGCTCAACTGAGAACAGTCTGTATTTAAGATTTACACTTGAGTGTTTTGTCTCAAATGAATAATGACGCTGCCTCTTTCTAACGAACACTGGCGCGAAATTCGCATTGAGTCTCTGTTCACGATAAAATATCAAATATTTATAATCGTTTGGCATATTTAGTTTAATTTGACAGAATTTTGAATTGCGTCGATATTCTCGCAAACCAGCGATATGTTGTGGATG
Source organism: Argynnis bischoffii washingtonia (assembly GCA_033884665.1). Classification (NCBI taxonomy): domain Eukaryota; kingdom Metazoa; phylum Arthropoda; class Insecta; order Lepidoptera; family Nymphalidae; genus Argynnis; species Argynnis bischoffii. The sequence continues at coordinate 9,560,084 of CM066625.1, read as the reverse complement.
TCGATGGATATAATATTACGTTATCGCGATTGTATTGTATAGATATTTGTATTGTATAGTCAGTGTGCTCGTGTGGTACAGTCGAGTGTTCCCAGTAAAGTCTCAAAGTGAGTTCACTCGTGCTACTGACTCATGTTATAAATTATTCAATATCAAATATGTTAAACGCTATTGTCAAGTACCGTCTTCAACTACCCTCAAAATCATGTATAAAATATCACATATGGCAACACAAGTAGTTGAAGTAAAAACTTCTATAGGCAGGTTTGCATGGTTAGTAAATTCATATAAGTCGTCTACATGGTCACGTGACGTGTTAACGCTAACACTCACAGTGCCGATAGATGTTAAAACCAGATAAATGTAAACAGTTTTAATTTACTTTTAATTAAAGATCAAACAATTTGAATATCCAAAAATAACAACTGTTTGTTAATATATTCAATAAAAATAATTTATACATAGTTTTAACTTTTCGCTTCTGTCGGTAGTTCTCTTGATTGTTTTTTTTTTAATCAATTATTCTCTAACATATATATGAATTGCAGATATGACAGCGGCGGCAGTCCGTCGGGCTACGACCGCACGCGCGGCGCGCTGCCCGGACACCGCGGCTTCAAGCTCACCTACCTGGAGGAGGCCTACACCACCGAGCACTGGCTCGTCAGGATATACAGGTGACCTGTCATTTAGGTTTTTTTTAATAGTCATTGATATATAGAAACATGGATATACATTTCATAACATATAGGCGCTGTATGCCGTAATACAGGTCTCCTAGTACGGCAACAGAGGCTACCATATCTTTTGAGTCAACACAGCCTAAATTAAACTGAGAGCTTAAAAAACTAAGATTATTCTGTATAATAATATATGTATATCTGTTTTTGTATGTAATATTGTTTACTGTTTTATGTGTTTTTTTTGTTCAATAAATTATTATTATTATTAACAAATATCAAAAAGTCGTGACGTTAGGTCAAATCAAAAATCGAAAGTTCTAATTGTGTAAACACAAATTCAAACTTACGCACACCACATAAAGTACTTTATTAAACAAAACAATTTTGCTTTCCGAAAATCAATGAACAAAAGAGTTTTGAAAAAAGAGCAATTCAATTTCGAATGGTGTACTCTTTTTGAGGACACTTGAGATTTGTGTATCTTGTGATTAAATCTGCTAGTAACTACAATAAGCAATATCTATTTTGCCTATATTACCTTTTTGTATGACGCTAAATACATCGTACAAAGAATTGTAATTTATTTTCTAAACTGATGCAAATAAAACTTAGTTATGTCGACTGAAAAAAATTAACCAGCGCTATTTTAATGTAAAATTTTATATAGCGCAAAATGTTTTATATTAGACGTGTATGCCCCGATATTTTACATTTAAAATACGATTATACTTTGTATATCCATAGATTTATATTGTTTTAAAAATGTCTTCGTTTTTATTATATACAATATTATTAGACATTTGAATGATTTGAATAAAAAACTTGATCTTACATATCTTATGAATTAAGGAAATATTATAATATGATGAATTATGCAGAGTAAAGAAGCCTGACGAGTTCAACCGGCCGCGGCTGCCGCTGTCCAAGAGGTCGATATCCACCAGTAATAGTATTTCTAAAAAGGTAATGTATAAAAAATCTACTTATCCATACTAATATTATAAATGTGAAAGTTTGTGAGGATGGAAGGATGTTTGTTACTCTTTCACGCCAGAACGGCTGAACGGATCTGGATGAAATTTGGCACAGAGATAGATTACAGTCTGGACTAGCACATAGGTTACTTTTTATCCCGGAAACAATTACGACTCCCGTGGGATAGATTTGTTTTTGTCTATCGCTAGTTCATTATATTTTGTCATCACATTATATTACGTAACATCACATTGTTTACTTTATCCATTGTGATTTGATCAAAAGAATTAGCTGAATCAAGTGGGTCGGTAACTTTATTGTATATTCGATTCAAGAGTTCTTGATAGCTTTTATTCAACAAAAATAGAAAAAAACAATTACATGTTTATATCTTAAAACATGGGTATTTTCATTTTTAATTATCTCTTGAGATGTTTTTCATATAAAAATGATGCACTATGGTACACATTTAATGGTACTTATTCTATTTAAGCATTAAAAATATAGTAGCTTACATATTGTTGGGTGTTTTTAAAAGCTTGAAGTTTAATTAGAGCTTATAAACAAATTCTTTAAAACAGTATCACTTGGATACACCCACGTATAAAGTGGCACACGTACATATTATATCGAATGAATGATAAGTATACGACATTACAAATATATAATCATATATTTTTATATATATGTATAATATGTATAGATTTAAATGTTCCATTTGATTGCAGCTCTCTTACGGTGTAGGACCGATGGTATAGTACAAAGTACCTATTCGTTTCATTGTGTTTTGATGTCGTGTATGCGTAGAGTAGTGATAATATTTGTTTTATTTGAAATTTTAACTAATTATGTTACTTTTAGTAAACTCCAAATAGTCTTCGCAATATGTCAGAGTCGTACTAAGAACCTTTAATTCAGATATAATGTGCACAAAATTACAACATACATAGTACATTTTTAAAATATAATATAATAAATTTTAACCATTTTGTTAAAATTAGTCAAAATTATTTTTTTTTAATTAGAAAACTTACAAAAATCGTTGGTAAGAAATCTGCCCCGTTAAATACAATGTCGTTATAATTGTGTTTTTCGATCAATGCATTTTAACTATGACCGGCGTATAATTTAAAAATGCTAGTGTTAAAGTATACTTAAAATATTAAAGGTATTATAAGATAAATTCATACACATATTTTGTTCATTTATTTTAACTTTTTTGTTTATTTAGTTTTTACTATAAAGCAATATTTTATTTTAATTAGGGCATGGCTAAAATAAAATTGAAATAAACTTATATAGTGTAATATTAAATCAACTATTTTGCTTTGAACTCTCAGTATCGAATCTGACATATTAATAATACATAATATATTAAAAATTACTTCTTGCACGTCAAATAATACCTAAAACAAATTAACAGCACGTTAGTATCCAATTAAATACGAACAAACATGCATTATAATTATCTATTTTATATTTTATTACAGACATCAAAAAGGAGAAAAGGTTTGTTAAAGAACAAACCGACGCTAGTGAAGGGCAAGAAGATCGGCAAGCTCGAGTGACGCAGTTAACGGCACCGCTCAGTGGTTAATGTACAGTGTTCCTTGACATTACGTGTTTCTAAGCAATAATATACATTTTAAAGAATTGTTATTCATAATTTTTTTAACTTTTTTATGCGTCACATACATACATGGATATAATAATACATATGGATATTTTTTTCATGCAAGGACTTGTGACATCACAATAATATGTCAAGTATAAACTTGTACTATATTATAATCCATTTGTGTTAAGAAAATGGTGAGTCATCAAGTGGAACGGCAGGTTAAGGTGTATTCACAGTGGATTAAAAATTCAATTCAAATATATATATCAATAGATTAAGTTCAATGGTTATCTCAAATCTTGATTTGAGATGATAATGACTTTATTTTGATTTGAGATAACTAATCAACTTAATTATCTTAAATCAAATAAATTTATTATATAATGATAATGACTTTATTTTGATTTGAGATAATTAATCAACTTAATTATCTTAAATCAAAATAAAATCATTAATAATATATTTAAGTCTCAACTGGTCATTATGAATTTGAGTTTATAATTTTATGCAACCTAATTGGTCGAGTGACTCACTATTTTCTTAACGCGAATGAACTATAGCTGTCCATTCCGAATTAGTTTGTTAAATATTAACAAAAAAAGTAAAATACAATTGATATATTATTAGGAAGGCCAAAAACCCTGGTCGATATAACGATGAATCTGAGTAGCATAATAATATTTGAAATGCGAAACCCCATTTGTATGTTTTATACAAACAGACCGTAAATGTTAATTATACTTTTATGTTTATATCTTATATTCAAGATGGTAACAGGATTGGTTATATGAGAATATTAATGCTTTCTTTTTTCCCTCGAATATAAAAATGTATTTGCAAAAAACAAGTCAACATATACTTTGTTTAATGAAACAATTTAAGTTTAAAAAAAAGTATATTATGTTGAGACTGCGAAGAAGTTATTACTGGCAAATATAAGTTTTTACATAATTCAACATATAGGTACATTTAATGTTTAGTTTAATATTTTAACGCTTTAAATAAAAAGAAGTGACTCATTAAAAGTAAATATCGCCAATCCTTATAAAATTTTGGATATTATTACTTAAAAAATAGCGATTTTTGGCCATGGCAGGTAATCTCATTTGGACCATTTATCTGCCCATCAGATATTATAACAATAAGAATTTCTCCAAGGCTTAGTGATTTATAACACCAAATTACAAATATAACACCAATTCCCGAAATGATACAAATTGACCCAACTATATGAGCCGAATGGGGAAACGAACCTGGGATATTATGATCTACAGCCGTACAAAACATTAGTGATTAAAGAATCTAAGCGTCTAGATAACGTTATATTATGTATGTTACTATGATTAAGTTTTAAATATCTTAACTATAAAAGATATCTTTTTGAATAAATTAACATTTAAACTACGTTTCATGTATATTTCGAAAGGTCAATGAACACTGCATGTGTTGTAACCACTGATGCGAATATTCGACCTGTGACTGACACCAATTCTTTATGTAGTATGTGGTCCTTTAGACGAATGTGTTTCTTGGATTTTAAAATTTTTTAGGTGAATATGTTTAAATTATTTTTTTGCACCTAATTACATGGACATTGGCACTGGCTTAAACTTTAACTCAGTTTCAGGTGCTAATAATCATTTTCATCCTTATTCACTAGTCTTATTTATTTATTATCAACATGTATTGATTTTTGTCTATGATTAACCATTTTTATAATTGTTGATATTAAAATTGTAGTGGACTGTAACAATCTAAATGATTTATATATGGCAACACGAATTTATATATTATGTTCTTTTTGAAGTTAAAATTGCATTCATTTGGAGTGTATTTTTCTAATGGGCACCATGAATTTGTGTTTGTAATAAAGAAAAATTTAATTGTAATACAATTAGTTTTTAACTATGTTTTTTTTTATTATTATTATTTAATAATCACTTAAATGATATATCCACTCTTAGAAAAATTGCACACGTAAACCCAATTCAGTTAGTACGCCTTTCTTTTTTGAAGTCGGTCGGTATAATTAATTTGGAAGTATTAAGTTGCGATCGACGCTAAAGCTTAAGTTACACGCATGATGTGTTTGCTTTTTTTTGTGTAGTGGAACCCCTTGTCAAAACCCCTTACAAAAACCATTGTCCATGTGAAGGTGTCTTATAAATGTTCAAAGAGGGTGTTTGTAATTACTACGTCCATTTGTATAATATTTAAATAGTTTTAAATATTATATTAGATTTATTTATCATTTTAACGCCGTGTTTATTGATGGACAATGTTGCCAGGTGTGTTGTTATTAAATTCAAATATTGAAACGTTGAAATTTTATCTACAGTTGATAATTATTTTTCTATGAGAATAGCGAACGCCTGATGGTTAACAAATAATAATTGTCGATAAATACGTAGCACTGTACACACGGTAGTGATGGTATTTTTTGTTGTTTTTGTTTGCATACATCTGGCAGCACTGATGAAAAGTTTACCTCGCTTTGTTTTCAGTACTTATCACAATAATTTTACCAACATGAAATTTATAATTTTATACTATTAAGTCATAGCCTAATGTCGAATGCAATAATATTTTTGGGACTGTATTGTTGAACTTATTGCAAATGTGCTGGTCAACTTAATATTTAAACTTGGAATTTATTGTACGGTATCATTATTGATAGGTTACATTATTGATTGCTTTTGATATCAATAAATTTGAAGTTCAAAAATAATTGATATCAAGATTACATATTTGATACATAAAAAGTCGGTATGACTGAGTTCTGAATTGATCCATATGAATTTTTAACTATAAACAAATGTATGACTTAAAAACTACTTAAACACATAATTTATAAGTAAAAACTTAAATAATTTTCTGTAGATGTACTGTGCTTGTTAATGTTGGCCAGCAATAATAGGTGTCGTCTTGTTCATAATATGTCATTGTGGGATATTAAGCGTGGATTGTGTTCTAAGCTAAGAACGCTTTGGATACGTCATAGGTTTGGTTAAAATACGTTTGCGTAATTAAATATAAAATGATGATGAACGAGAAAAGATCTTGATTGAAATAATTTAGGCCTGATTATACTTTTTTAGATTTGCGTGAAAATTTGACATTTTAAATCTAACTGTCTTTTCAGTTTTTTTTTTTGCGAATTTATTTAGTTTTTGGCTTCAATCATCTGAAAGGAAAATTAGGGTGCGTGAAGGGTTAATGAACTTTTAACCCAACTTTTATCTATTCAGCTGTTTTTTAACATGCCTGTTTATGTAAATAGCTTATCTTTTTTAATAAAATTTTGGAATCGATTTTGGCGTACTCTTCATGTATTGTAATATATTATATACGAATGTCCATGCAAAAATTAAATATCGTCGTGCTGATTTGATCAGTCTAACAGAGTTGGAACTCTTCAATGGCTACAAGCAAAACCGCCTTGATTAATTCGATTCGTTTTGGTGAATACCATACATTACAACACTATTATAATGTAAAATGAGATATTTACCATGTTTATCACTTACTTTTGAAAGTTCCCGACATTTATGCTCAGTTACAAGCGCCACAGTCACGGGTATGATAATTGATAACTGCGGGTGGATGTTAAACTTTTTATTGGCAGGGCATATCTATCTACCCTATTTCTAGTTTGTTTTGTAACTCGATTGTGGTTTGTGGTGTCGTTTTGTAACTCGATAACTCGATTCGAGTCTCTATACACAGAACTCACTGTATCAATTCGCAAACTTTTACTCATACTTTTACAGGGTTGACACATTTTCGAAATTCTCAAATCAAGTTAGTGCTACTAAATATCCCGTTTTACATCATAATAATAGTGTTAGTGACCATGAAAGTTTAAGGACTTGTACCGTATAATTACACTTGGTCAGAAATGTATTATTTTAGTTTGTTAGAACTGTACTTTTCCAAGGTGTTTTCTGGGCACTGTACTTTTAGATATTTATTAAATATTGATTGATTGATTGAGATAATATTGAATGATTTTTAAAGATATAGACCATTAGTAAGATTTGTAAGTATGTATTTTTAAAATTCGTATCCAAAGTGCGTTTTGGCCTAAACCATTATTGTGTTGGCAAAGTGTTGTCCCGTGAAGATGTTATAAGTTTTAATTTTATTGTTGCACAGCACTATTTGTTTTTCGTATATTCTTACAGAGTTTTATTGATGTATTAATTTCATTGTAGCCTACAATGTTCTTAATAAACGGCTAAAAGATAAATATTTTTATTTTATACCAGTCTTCGTCACTACCTCACTAACCCCGTGCCCACGAGCTGTCCTCTTCTACAACTTCCTCGATAAATTGATCAGATACAAGATGATTCTTCAAATAATATATTCACTTATTATATTAAAAAGCCAAATTCGTTTATTTATTTTGATTTTTTAAAAGTACTTATTTTATGTATTATTTGTTAGATTTGTCTGTTATTCAGTTCGTAGTAATAATCACGTAAAATAAGTCACATAAAAAAAGAGTTGGATAAAAATGAAAAAAATAAGTTTCACTTTCTACTTATGCTCATATTAAAACAATACTAGTGAAGCCTAATTCAGTGTTATTGTATGTGTAATTACGAATTCCGTATTCTAAGAATATAATAAATACTAGCGGGTGCGTTCCTAGGTACGTTTAAACGGCTAGTATAGAATAGACCAGCGGTTCTCAAATTTCTTTGGCCACGGAACCCTAATTGATCATAATTTTTTTAACGGATCCCCGTTTTGATATATTTATTGTATCAAAAATGTAACCTATTTAATGTGATGAATGATTTTTATAATAGCATTATAATTAGGTTTCATGTCTGACGTTTTTTATAACTGACGGAACTCGGAACCCTTGTGACCCTTCTACGGAACCCTAGGGTTTCGCGGACCACTATTTGGGAACCACTGGAATAGACTATATATTATAATATGACATATAGCCTATAGGTAGTCTTCCTAAAAAAACTAGCTATCTAATGCAAAAAGAATTTTTCAAATCGAATTAATAGTGAGATACTAATCTCACGTTCAAACAAACAAACAAACAAACAAACCTGCCTCTTTATAATATTACGCTTAAAAGCTTCATTCTTGGCGATTTATTAGTTAACATAGTATCGTCTCCACGATTCATCCTTGAGCGGATGTTTAAAGATAAGTTACCTTTCCCGCCGCCAACAACTTACGTTGGGACTGGGGATGACCGTCTCGCTTTATTCTTCGTTTTTGTGCTCAAGCCTTAGCACGACTCCTAGGTCCGCCTGAAGTGTTTAGTTAAAAGTGAAGATATAATGAGGAAGAAAAATCAAGGAATTGGAAGACTGGTTGGTTGACTGGAAGAAGAAGAAGAAGATGCAGAATTATACGTCAGATTTAAAGAGATACGAGTCTATTTAGGCTACCTCTGTCTCACAATCAAAGAGATACGAGCCTATTTGGGCCACCTTTGTCTCACAATTTATTGATGCGTTCTGCTACCCTGGGCAGGTACTTTACAGGTATTTTGCTCTAAGATACAAACAAATACATTTTGTTGATTCTATCAAAGTATATCGTTAAAATTGTAATTATACAAATAGACCGTTCGACTGCTATACATAAAAACAATTCGCATAAGAAATTGTTATTGCTATATGTAGTTCGAGGGAGGAATTGATGCATGAGATGTAACCGGAGCCATTTTCGCCTATATCTGTTTTAGCGTTACAAGATTCTAAACTACCAGTACCAATGAAACTTAGGATGTTGAGTTGAATGAGGAAATATTGCACATACTGGGCAACATCGAAAGAATTGAGACGTCCCTTGCGTGGCAAAACATTCTAGTCAAGTGCTTGTCCAGAGAAATAAAGGATACACTTTTTCAAGTATGGGGTATACTTTTTTCAAGTATGGGGTATACTTTTTTCAAATAAGGGGTAATACGGTTTTCAATTGTTAATTATTGTTTATCCTTAGTTCGAAAGCAGTGGCTGCTATCCTATATACTGTCATTAGAGACTAAGATTTAATGCAGAAATGTATGGCCACTTTTGAGTGATGTTTGTCGTTGCTTAACGTGGTGGCCGTCATGAGGGAACAAAGGCGCCATGCTTTAAAAGGCACAAATGTCATATTTCATGAAATTTTCATTTTATGGTTGGGCTACGAGCCTTAATATCGCAGGACTGACAAGAAGCTGGACAGATTATGGCACGATAAATAGTTATAAATCTGCTTTGTCTTTATTTTTACTTGTTAGCTAGAAAGTAGAAACATCCTAAATGGCCTTCTATAGCCATTGAACATAAGAATTGAATTGAATATTCTAAAGGATAGTAATACTAGCGTTTTATGAAGGGCGTAGGTATATAAATGATGGCCCTCGAGACTTAGGGGCTCAACTTGGTATTTTAATATTGTACGTAATTTTTATTTATTTACATAAAAGGAACTATAAACTAGGCAGTGGTAGCCCAGTGGCAACGCGCTCGCTTGAGAAACCGAGTGAAGCGGGTTCAAATCCCGGGTCTCGCACCTCTGATATTTTCATGTGCGAATCATTTCTATCATGATTACCACTTGCCTTACGGTGAAGGAAAACATCGTGAGGAAACCTGCATGTCTGAGAAAACCTAGCAAGTTTTCGAAAGACATGTGAAGTCCGCCAATCCGCACTTGGCCAGCGTGGTGGACTATGGCCTGATTCCCCTCGTATTGAAGGGAGGCCCGTGCCCAGCAGTGGGACATGAAAAGGGCTGAATATAAAAGGAAATCAACTTAGCATACAGTGTTATCACCCGCCTTTAGTAATTTAATTATATTAAATTATTACACTTTATACCATACTTACAGGTTAACATTTTAATTTATAGTTTTAATATACTCAATTCTGGAAATAGACAAATAATAAATGGCCAAAAAAAGATTTTATCTTACTTTGCTAGCTTTAGTCTCAACACATACAAACATTGTCGTTTATTAAAATTAGAAACATAATATATAAGTGTTCATAATTCTAAATATTATATATTTATTAAAATAGCTGATTTAAAAAAAAATTGCTTAAACTATGTTAATTTTAATATTCATCCTGAGATTTACCCATCAAGGACTTTAGAAGCTCATCTGAATAAAATGCACATTATCTATTACTATAATAAAGCAGTAACTTAGCGATATCTGTACATGAAATATTTAAAAAAATATGACTGTAACGTATTATGTATAGGTACAATATAGACCCCAAAACAACAATTATTAAAATTTTTGTCTGTTTGTCTGTGCGCGTTTCACGCAGAAGGTAATGAACCGATTTCAACGAAATTTTGTGAAGTGATAACTTATTATTTGGGTCAACATTTAGGATACCTTTCACTTCATAAAAATCTTTCTTTCCCACGGGAAATTGCAATAACTGGTTTTATCGAGTCCTCTTTAGAAACCTTCCGCTGGCTAAACCTTAAGACATACATCAAAACAATGTACTAAAAAATTGTAGGTCTTGAAAAGGCCAACAGAAAAATCTGCAACAGTATATGTCTATCTCTTAAGATACACTCGCAATACCTATTCTTATCTATATCTATAATAAAACTAATTTAGTCAAATCGATGTGCGTGTTTCACGCAAAAAGTACTGAACCGATTTTAACTAAATTTTGTATAGTGATAACTTATTACTCGGGTCAACATTTAGGATACCTTTTACAACAGGCACATTTTTCATTCCCGCGGGATAACGCAATGACTGGTTCTATCGAGTCGTCTTTAGAAATTTATACGGCTAACGCTGGCTAAACCTCAATCATGAAGACAATGGACTAGAAAATTGTAGGTCTTAAAAAGTTATACAGACAATTTTGCAATAGTTATATCTATATTCTAAGGTACATTCGCAATTACTGTTTTTATTAACTACTGGCGACTGAGTGACTTATCAACGTTCAGCCCAAGCCGATGATGATAGACCATCACAACAAGAAAAGCCAGCTTTATATATCCATACTAATATTAAATGCGAAAGTAACTGTCTGCCTGCCTGCCTTCCTGTCCGTCATCTTTTCACGCTTAACCGTTGAACCGATTTAGATGAAATTTGGAATCAATATATATATATATATACTATATAATAATTTATATTTAAATTTATAATACTTACCTACTTTTCTATACCTGTTTTTGTTTTCCTGGGCAAACTCGCTAGATCGTTGACCTCATCTGTGCTTTCGAGCTAAGATTAAGGTTAAGAGTAAGCCCATTTCTAATTTTTATATATGTACATTGTACATACTATATAATATAGTCTATGCTATACTACCCGTTAATAAATTTAATTATTATTATTTTTTTTAGTTTTAACTGACCTCGTACCAAAGTCAATGATTAGACCAAGGTATCGTTCGACTTTGTACCATTTCTACGGGTGGGCATTGGCAGCCATAGCTTATACAGTTGTGTAAACAATCGTGATTGTGAGTGGTTAGTTGTATTCTATCATTGTATCTATTGTGACTTGAGCTTATTTACATAAACTTAGTTTTTGAGATATTATTGATAACACCGACGTCATGTGACCATTTTGCAAGCGCGTCGAAATCTGCCTGGAGAAGTCTAAGTGCTTCTTCTATATTACGGCTTGTTATGTATGTGACATTTGTATATAGAATACAAATATTAACTATTTCATATTTTGTGCTCTAAACATCTACACCATGTTAACTAATAAATCACTAAGAATGAAGCTGTTAAGCATATTTAAAAATCAAACGAACTTATCTGTAAGTGAAGTTCGATTACAATTAAGATGTTTTTTATTTAAAAAAGGAATAGGGGTTTGAAATGAATAAAAAACCAAATTGACAAAACCTTCACCATATATTTATTAATAAAGACAATCTAAAAGATCACGTAATAGTCATTGTCTTAAAAAATTAGTTACCCTAATAAATTTATCAATATATATATAGTTTTATTTTATTACTTATTGTTTCAAGGATATGCGAAGTTGTGAAGTCGCCCGGAGCAAGAGGGGACAGGACTCGAGAAAAATCGTTGTTCTTTACGACTCATCACATTGAATATAACAATGAATCTAAAATTTATACGTACATTTACATCGTCCAATGATTACCTATTCCAGTGTTTAATCTAAATGCTTACAACCATTAATGAACTAACGTGACTACGCGAAGAATCGTGCTAATCTAAAAAGGTGTCTACAATTTTTATAGTATTTAAAGACTGTTAATTTACAGAACGTTCAAAATCACAACACAGAGTGTAATATCAAATTATCGTGCATTTGGCACGTGTCAGTTATTTCCTACGGATACATTACAAGTAAAGTACGTATGATGCTAGAGTACAGTACTATCGCGTACACACGTTCTTAACGTTTTAAAATACAAAATTAAAAATATTGTTTTTTAATAAATCTAATTAAAGTTAAAATATAGCTATTCGCATAGAAATTTCAGTTAACAATACATTAAAAACAGTATTTGAAATAAGTATATTTTTAAAATACGCGTGTCTTCGCGCTAGTACCGCACGCGCTAAAGCGCCGGCTTGGCACTTCACTTATCTTACACACTTTATTCGATACAAAATTAGAAGAATATATTATCCACTTAGGCTTATTATAACATTGTGTTGACACAAATACAATATACATTTATATAGTTTACGAATTAGGGGACTGGAATCAGAAAATAGTAATGGTAAGCGAACGTAACGCAGGAGACAACACGATGTGGGTATAGAAACATACATTATGCTTATATTTGAGTAACGTCCTCTTGTTCATGTAGACGCCTACAGTATACATTGTTATAGTTTCGTAGATTATTCATTAAATTGACTTGTAGTTATTGTTTGTGACTATGCCGTTGTTGTAATTCAACACCGTCGTATAAAAGATTTTAGTCTATGGTACTTAGGCAAATGATTCGATATTCGTAAAGAATGTTAGCCCATAGTGTCTTTATAATTAAATAATAAATTAACACGTAAAATAATTTACTAGCAACGATTGAACTAATATCGGCCACTACACACCGACTCTACACGTGCAGAGTGGACGTAGTGGACACAAATAAATGCAATTTCCAGTGCTTCGTGTAATCTGATTTAAATAAAATAATAACAAAAACAATAACAGTATAAAAATAAAATCGTAAGGCACTTCTATATTTAAATTGAAATAAGATTGTCCAATAATAATCGATCTTATAATTTAATATCTAGCGTTTCAGAGAGTATTCGAGGGGTTATAATTTAAAAAAATGAAGGGGTCATGGTTTTGAGCTAATTCTAAGAGTCTTTCAAGACTTAGCAAAGCGCAGCATTAACTAGACGTTATTCCAAGACAAATGAACGCAGAAAATTCTTCGTATTTGTAGAAAAAAATCAACAGCTGTTCTATTTTAGCTCGCTAATTGGATAGTTTTAGTTAAATAAAAAGTTAAAACATATCATTCAATTTTAATTAAAATAATTTATATGTCAAATATTAAAATATATTTCAATAAATTCAAACAAATAAACTTAACTTTAATTTTGTAGATTTTGGGATCTGCGCTTTGCTCAGTCTATGACTAGACTTAAAATGTTATGAATGTTTGTTAATACACTGGATAAATTTAAATCTATACCTAGTAGCTACTCTGACTAGTGACGCTTTGGCACGTGGAATGGGTGAAGGTGATTAACTTGTACCTACTTTGAAAAAGAAAAATGACTTTACGCTGAATGAAGCTTAAAGAATTTCGCGTAATTTTCAGTCTTAATAGCTAGAGTATTGTTAAAAAATATTTCTGGAGGGAATTGTCTTTAATAAATCGTAATTTATGACGTAGACGTAGATCTATTTCCGGTATCATAATTTGAAAAAATATTCAGTATTTACGTAACGATTTACTTATTTTATGAAAATAATTTCGATCTGAATGTCGACGAATGAAGACTAGATATTACTATACAAGCCACGGTAAAAATAAAACGTCTTGTAACAGTATTAAATAAACGAGTGATAGGGTAATTTCTTTTTAACATTTCGCTTAAAATATAATAAAATAGAATGAGTTCATAGAGACAGAGTTATTTAGGTAAATAAACTATATAACCTCACAGCTTTACATTTACCGTGGCGATATCTTTATAGAATATATTTAACTTTTACATAATTTGAAATTTTTAATCTATTTAGTTTTTTAAAAAAAATAAATGGCACATATTTTCAGCAGATTAAAAGCATTAAAACTTTACTAAACCTTTAAATACGGGGTTTTAGTTAAAGCCTGGCCTTAATCTAAAACAATCATCTATGTTTCCAACGTACTCGATTCTATATATATATAGCTCCTATATATGGCGTACTTAGTAAATTTATTTGGCAATATTTTGGCATTATATCAAGTCGGAAATCAATTATAGAAATAACAGTTTACCGTAAAAAATTCGTCTACATTGTCATAGAACACAACCAAATAATCACACGAGTTAGTGATGTACAAATAGTATTTTATTTTTGTATTAACCTTATAAATAGTCTAAAACGATATCGCGACACTTGAGTTCCAAATTTTTGTGTCAAAGTTTGGCAGAATTCCACTCAGGTACAGTTGGAAGGAAAACAAGTACATTACGAATACAGTGTACCTCCAGTGCTACATACTTCGTTTTTAGTGTTGCCAACTCATATTTGAATTTGTATCTAAAGATAGTCAATCGCCAGACTATCTCGTAAAATATTATTCTATAATTGCTACTGTTAAAACTTGTAGTTGATTATTATTTACTTCATTATTTTTAGACCTTTCGCTGTTAAATAAAACAACGACCCACGTTAAATGGAACATCTGACAACACCATTCTCATTTGACTTCACATTATTTACCAGGTTACCGCAGCTTTTAATATGACTGTTACGTCGACTGTACTTTCTTGTGTAGAACCGACAGCGTCATACGCTACCTCTAACCATGTAATATTTAACCTAAAATTGGTTAACTTAAAACAGAACACGAATTTATATGTATTTAAATAATTAACATGTCTTTTTCAAGGAATACTGCCCCAAAGAATTATCTAGATCTAGAAGAAACAGACAAAGTTTAGGAAGACAAAAAGTGAATAATAATTTCACAACCGCTGAATACATCTATAAAGGAGATTCGACATTGGCAGCTGGATTCACAGTATACATAGACAGATCCACAATTTGTTATATAATTGAGCAAAATTATTGCCCGATTTGTACATTCAGTTTAAATAATACACAGATTATTATTTAACATAATAAACATTACATATCACAACACGTAAGGTACACGTACATACAATTAGTTAAGTACAATTATACATTGATGAAAATAATGTACACTCAATTAACTAACACATCGAGTACAAATGATGCGAGATACCAACGAACAAACAACAACAAGGACTTAGTTCATAAAATTACCAACATAAAATATAGTATTTTGAGCATTTCGATAATATTCGTGTAAAAAAATATTGTTTCATACATTTTTATTATTTCATGTGCTTCTGTGAATGTAGATCAAAGATATTTATAAACATAACAACTCTTAAAGTAAGAATATCGTAGACGTAACATAATACTAACTAAAATAATGAACAATGTTATATCTAAATGTAGAAGGCTACTTTAAGCAGAACAATGATAATAACATCTAAAATAATAAGTTTGATCGAGCACTCACAGAGACGGCATCTCATTTACTGTCAATATTTTCCTAAAACTGCATCGATATGTGACTAAATACGGTACGGATAAAGAATTGAATTCCATTGTCTTAAATTATAACTATCTAAAACTCCCACGCTTCTATGCTCCATATATTTATCTAGTATGACTAGAGAAATAAAATAAAACAAAAATACTACAAAATAACAAGATGTGAGCAAACAAGCTAATGTATAGTGAGCTGGGCTCGCAATAAAATCAAACAATTCAATAGAAACGAGGTAGTGTAGTTACTACACGAGTTACGTTAATGTATCACACGTAGTCGTTATAGAAATATAGATTAATATCTCGATGAAGCCGAATCGCGCGTCGAACAACTATCGATTTATTTACAACATCACACTTGCAAAGTCACATTGAGAAGTCTGTCATATAAAAACTTTACGAAGGCCCTATCTATCTACAATTATCAATCGTTATACAAAATATTTTTATGCGCTCTCGTAGTTTAGCATCACGAAAATTTCGAAATAGTTGCTGTAATTTCGTTTATTACCCAAGATCTAATCTTCTCTAGCTACTATTTACTAACTTGCTCTTTCCTAAATCACTTTGTTTTAAATATAAAACTATTTGTAACCATAATAAATGCTGATTCTATTAGCATTTCTTTAATTCGAGCTAGTTACTTAATTATGTACAATAGGGCGTGGTGCGAGTGCGCGCGGGGAGCGCGGCGGCGCGGCCGGTGGCTCGGAACACGAAAGAGACTATTTGTTGCGCGTTAACATAATGACTGTTCGACGTGACAACGTCTAATTTATCAAGCATATCAACATTACATAGAATAAGGTATGTGTAATAATGCAAGAAAATCTCTTTTAAATTGAATAAACATTGCCACGTTAAAAAGTAACATATATGGAACAGTGAGGTTTACGCACAGCACGAGTGTGCCACAAGAGTAGCCCGAGCGTGGCGAGTACGCGACCCGGGCGTGGCACGGGGGCGCACGAGGCGACGCGCGGATGGAATGAATGAGTACTGGGTGTCAGTTACTGTGCTAGCAATTGATATTCAGCAGTCGCTTGTGTTTTATCGTCAGATCTCTCGACCTTTTCATAAGGCTTTTCGAGTTTTGGCCTTTTCGGCTCGGCGTCGAGTGGCCGGTGCGACTTCATGTGTGCGCTACGACTTTTAACTTTGTTAAATACTCTGAAACATAAGGTACACCGATTAAGAAACGGCAACAGAAAAGAAGAAATAAGCCAAACAAAAAATCTCAAAAGCAGAAAAGCTAAGCGAAGCATTCGGTTAGTGATGTGTAAACCTAGTGATGTACACACAACATTAATACACAAACTTTTCTGATTATATCTAAGTGCCATAAATAAATTTTACACATAACATTTATGTCATTTGAATGGATATAATAATATTGTTTAATACATATATTTTATATTTACAACAGTGACATAGCGTGGTCCCTGGGACAGTAGTTATATAAATAACTGCACTAAAAACCTTATGAATACACAAACGTTATTAATAATTTTAATATCAAATATCATTCGAATCATGAAATACATAGTTTGTGTATTCAATAGTAAAAATAGAGTGTAAATTGTCACAGGAATTCTTCTATGCCTAATAACCTTATCCACTCATAAATTATTTTTTCTTTTAATTTATCTATTACCAAATAATTTATTTATATGCATTACATAAAAGCAACTAAACAATTGTTGCTAACAGAGAAAAGATCCGTTGTTGAATATATAAATTATTATCATTACACTAATTGTTAAAGTAACATTTTATGGTACGGACAGTGAACACCAGAATCTGTATGTACTCATTACAGCATTTAAATTCAGTTGATATATATACATATATACCGACACCCTTATATTATTGTGCATGCGCATTTTAAGTAAAACAAGACTTCACACAAACATATTTAAAATCACGCGTGGTATTTGGTATCTAATTATTTTCATTGACTTGCGTTGGCGTATGAATGCTATTTAGGCTATCATGGAAGCGTTACGTATTCCGAATGTCGAAACTTACTTCCCGCATATTTTGCATGGAAATTCTTCCCCTTCATACGAAGTCGGCGGCGAGCACGCAGATCCGAGAGTCGGAATATGAACTGAACCCTGAATTTTTAAAGTCGTATTAACATCCTACTTAAAACTATTCTATGAACCTGAAGAAAAAGTGTAGGCCAGCATTTGTGGCGGTGCTTACTTGGGTTGCTTGAGCGTTCCAACTGCGCAAGTAGAGTGTTTTGTAGTCTTTCGTCACTTTCTTCCAAAAGTAGTAGAACTGAACGCACTGTTTTGAATCCTTCGTTTTTATCTGAAAGTAATCTCGATATTAGAATACTTGATATTTGTTTTCATAATTTTATGAATATTTAAGGATATACATTAAAATACATTACCAGCTGAGAAATTCTAAAGAAGTCCTTATCGTATTGGCTAAGTCCCGCTAAGAAGGCTTCTACTTCATCTGGAGTCCAGCGAGACTCGTGTTGTGACGGAGCGGCAGGACGGGACATAAGGCGTAAAGTTGCAGCTCGGATGTCTCCGCCGCACTCGCCTAAGGTTTGTAAAGCATACTCTCTCGTGTGGCCGCCAACCGGCATGGCGGCACACATTGCCAGTTCCATAAACATGCGCACTAAAAAGAAAAAAATATATTAGAACTTCCATTTAGTGAAAGCCAGCTTATCCATGCTGCTTTACTCGCAAGTTAATGTTTTTATTTTGATACTTTTACACATTAAAGCTGAAGTTGTTTTCCAATGTAGTTAATCAATCAATAAAATAATATTTTTTTTTTAATTCTGACTGCAACCAACAAAAACCCAAACTATTATAAGCATGTTAGTATGTTCTATCTTGTTATTTTTGATACCTTGAAACAACACCTACAGTAACAAAACATTTTTAGATTTAACTATCACTAACATAAAAAGAAATAAGAAAAAAGTCAATGTATAAAGTTCATACCGTGAATATTTTTATATGTCTAGATTTAAAACATTCAGTGATATTATCCATAAACAATACCTTCGTTATCGTCAAGAGCATCGTTAATGCCGGGATCCCACAGAAGCTGTTCCGGTATCCGGTGTAAGTCTATGCGGTCGTTACATAGCTCGGGAATATCTGCTTGATGGTCCGTTCCTATATTTATTTGTGGTAAACGTGGTTCTTCTAATTGTGTTAATATATTCACATCTGCTTGAAGGCCTGTAATTAATATTTTTATTTCATGTCTCATATCATATATGAATTAATAGTCGAACAATTATAAAAACGAAATAATACCATTTACTAATTCCATGTATAAGCCACAACCGTCCCTATCAGGTGGTAGAATTGGCTGAGGAGTGTAATGGCTGACTGTGCGTCGCATTCGTGAGCGATAAGGCCCTGCTGGAGAAGCGCGTCGTTTACGTCTCTGCGGAGAAGCTGGTATACTGCTAGGGCTTAAAAATACTGCTGGTAATGGATCCCGTCCTTCAACGCAGACCTGGAAATAAAATAAATGTAACTTATTCTATAACATGCCCGTATAAATGGAAATTACTAAAATAATACGAACCTGTAGTGTTGTATTATCGTGCCAATGATGTACAGGTGCTGGAATAGGAGTTGTAATTCGATGTTGTCTTCGAATATTTCGTTGATGGGAGAAATCACGCGGACTGCTGGATAATAGTGGATCTTCTGAATTCAACATGATCCGACGTGCAGTGGTAGATGGTTCTAGTGCATATGCATCTAATGATCTACATTCTTCTGGTAGAACCTCTTCCAAAGCTTCTTCCACCTACAAGAACAAATTTTTAATAAATTGTTAAGTAATATATGTATAAAGTTATTATGATTCAGTACAAAAATAAAATTTACCTCTTCTTGACTCGACATAGTAGCAGTAAAAAAGGCAGCTGTTAGGGGAGACGATGCTCTAGGGACGGTGTGCGCAGGTGAATGGGCGTCATGAGAAGCAGGAGGTGTTGGGTAAGCTAAGCCTGGTGACTGTTCTGGTTGAGTTGAATAGCTTCCACTCGGTGACGTTGCTGTATAAGCTAATCCAGGAGAATCCCCAGTTGTATATGATAGTCCTGGTGAACTTTCAGTGTAACCAATACCAGGCGACGGTACGGGTGATCCACCATGGCAAGCTCCAAAATCAGCAAGTGATTCTGGTAGAGGTGAATTTAATACAGCGGCAAGACGACGACTGGATGGGAACGTTACTGGAGATCTTTCTCGTATAGATGCTGCAACGGTCGCGTAATCTTCTAGTGAAGCTAGTTCTTCTAGCTGGTCAGATGTAGATGTAAATTGAAAAGTGTCTTCATTGAGTGCAGGTGAAAAATAACCATCATCTGAGTTAAACGATACACCAAATAGTTCCGGTCGAAATGTAAATTCTTGTTGTGGAGATGCTTGACCTGGATCTGACGCTGATCGCTTAACCACCTTTACGAAAACATGAAATTAGTATAGATATCGATTTCATAAATCAAATCAAATCAAATCAAAATATACTTTATTCAAATAGACTTTTACAAGCACTTTTGAATCGTCAATTTTACATTTTAAATTTAAATTAAATGTCAGTGTAGTCAGTCCGTGAGGAAGCTACCACCGGCTCGGAAGGCAGTTCTGCTGAGAAGAGCCGGCGAGAAACTCAACAGTTGCTCTTTTAAAATAAAAACTGTGTACAATATTGTAATACAATAATTATTATATATTTATCCTACGTGAGATCCAACCAGATATTAGTTCCACACATTGATATCTCCGAAGTATTCCGTAATTGTATAATAAGCTTTATTCACTAATACATTTTTTATTTTAGATTTAAATTGTTCAAATAAACAAAAAGCTTGTTAAAAACAAATATCAATCATAGATCTGTACCTTTGAACTGCCTTTTTTCAGTAGTTCTATTAAAGTAGAGTCTCTTTGGCTAGCTGTTACATTTGTAGCTACGGCCACTAATGGCGGCGCACGGGGTGATATAAATTGAGTAGATGTGACAACTGGTGGCACTGGCGAGGCAGATGTTTTAATAGTCGACAGAGGAGGAGGAGCCGGTGCAATAAATCCTGAACGAGATGTTGCAGTTTCAGTAGTACCTGAAAAGTAATTTTTGGTATATAATTGGATTTATAAATAATGTTATTTACTTATTTTAACGATAGATAACTATATCAATTAAATTGTTGTATAATTTAGATAAAACTACCAATAGATGGGGAAGTTGTGACATTAGCACCTCGCCGACTAATGATCTTTTCTTCAATTAATGCCCTTACTGAAACAGAAGCTGTTTGCAATGGTGGTCCAGTTGATTCTTTTTTATCTAATTTCTTGTTATCCGAGTCCTGTAAAATAATACACATATTAGCTCAGGGGGAAAAAATTGTTTGTTATTGCTTAATGTCTAAGTCAGACTAACCTTTTTAAAATATCCACCATGTAATCGCATGTGTCCATTAAGAGCGGGGATGTTTTTAAACTTTCGATGACAAAGATTACATTCTACAGGCTTGACGTCGTTAGGACGTGCCAGCACTGTTGACGTTCCACTAGCGCTGCTTGATCCGCTTCCACTCGCACCATTCCCACATTTTGGACTACCGTGCTGCGTCTAAGAAATTCACGATTATTTTATAGAACTTCAAGAGACTTTCAAACCTATTACGTACTTTGTAATTTCAAGGTATAAACTTTCGATCTTGAGTAGCTCGTTAATATTCCAAGTTAATTAATGGATTTTGATAGACTCCAAGTAATCTCCGTTGGTTTAAAGGGATCTCGTAATTATAGATCAATCCAGTGCAGAACAGTAAGTAAAATTGGAGCAATTTTGACAGACTTTAAAATAAAAAAAGAATGGAAATAATAAAGGTTTTGTGATATTTATTCAAATAATTTGCCACAAAGCGCCGACAGCGCAGTGCAGTAATTCATTCACGTAGAATTTTAATTCGTTGCGGAAATCCGTAGCAGTGTCACCGGGCAAATGTTTCCTCTTGAGTAAATTAGGACACAAATATCTGCTTTAGTTAAATTGCTAATGTGAAAGTTTACTGTATTATAATTTTAACTGATGTGTTAGATTACAACATATATATATATATATATATATATATATATATATATATATATATATATATTATATATATATATATATATATATATATATATATATATATATATATGTTGTAAATCATACATATACTAGTATGTTAAATTATCCAAACAAATGTTTTAGTTCTAAACTTATTTTATAATACATTGCACCTATAAACATAGTTTTTCGTGTAAATTTTCGTATAAAATATTGATAATGGTACGAGTAAAAGGTAGTATTTATTTAAAATAGTTCTTATCAAAATTAAAACATTTTCTTTTCAAACTGGTGGTATTGTTCTAGACTCTCAGAAAATATTTGATTTGGACTTTAAAGCAATAGTAAAATTTTAAACCAATCATAATGTAAAAGTATCCACTTTTATGTTTTTATCTTTAAGAGCCTAGGCATAAAGAAATCTTTCTAATTATTGAAGAAATCTAATATTTCTTAACGTCACTAACGTTCAAAAAGATCCTTTGTGATATAAATATAAAGATTTGCAAATGAAATAAATGTCTTAATCAAATTTAAGAAAAATATACAAGACTATATTTATATAATGCAATAATTCATCTGAATATATTATCTACATTTAGCAGTAGAATGATTTGAGTACGACGGAGACAAATTAATAACCTAAAGTTAGGGTTGCAGATAGAAGTTTTTATAACATTCTCGTTTTTTTTATAAGATTGATTAGGAACGTAGTAGGAGGTACGTTTAAAGGAGTACGTTTTTTTAATAGTATGTTTTTACAAAAATAGTTAAAATCAGGAGTTTCACACATTAGCATTTTAATTTACCATACATTATTCCGGGATAAAAAGTAGCCTATGTGCTATTTCAGACTATAATCTGTCTCTATAACAATTTTCATCCAGATTCTGACATTATTCAGTAACAAATATCCATCCATTCAAACTTTCGCATTTACATACTATATATGTATATAGTAGTAAGATGTACAGTATTACTATTAAGCATGACCTCCGTTTAATATGAGTGTTCGTGGAATAGCGAACACAAGTTGCATCTGTTAATCATGTCGGTGCCAGCCAATACAAATCAAAGCACACCGACTTCGAAAATATCTGATTAAGTAAGTATATATTCTAAATGAAAACCCCCGTTTAGTTATTTTTTACTTTTCAGTGCCTGGAAGTCGGTTTTTTTAAAGTTTTTTAATTTCTTTACGTTCCTCTACAGATATGCTTAATTACTTTCGAGGAATCAGGCAGATATATACAAATTTTAATAACTGTTGGTTTTGGTTTGTATTGCATCTTATTTGTACAACAAACATCGAGTACAAAATGCATACCTAGGAAATCATAGGTATTCATAAATATAAATCATTTTATTTTACACGTTGATTTTTGAAGAGACTTGGTCAATATACTCACGGATAAGATAAAAAAGTATGCTTAAAGAAATTGAGGAACAGATTTGTTAGGAAAAATATATAACATGATTATTTAAAGGCTATATTTAAGTAATAACTAATTTTATTAATTGCCTATAATAGTTAATCTTGAAATAATACTAATACGATATTTATTAAATCTTATGCTATAATAGTTATAGTATGTAATCTCAAAGTTATTTTGTAAATATTTAAAGTGTTTATAAGAATTGTGGTTTATAAACAAATGCAGCGAATATGTTACCTTTGTATTATTTTAGTAAAATAGTTAAGTATGCTATTTAATTGAAAACCTTCACTAAGATTGATACCAGCAGCAGTCGCTTAAGCTCTATCTAAATAAAAATAAAAGTAAAGAGCGAGAAAGGCAAACACGGAAGCTTTATATAAGTAGGTGGTAATTTATTTTAACGTAGCAACCCTAATAGAGGCCATTAAGGATGCTCGTTAGGTTTGTAACAGTTAACCCGTTACTTATAGTTCTAGAGCTGTGGAAACTTACTAGAATATAGTCAGGATTAGTAGAAGTAGGATGGTAAGAATAATTGCAATCTGATAATTTTCATTATCTATCGATTTTTTAAACAAGATAATTTTGTTATATCTTTTACACTCTATATTTTTAACTTCAATTAAAATATATATTCTCCATGTAATAGTGCTGATAGTTCCTATGAAAATTAAATAAACTTAATACTATAGGTCTGTACTTCATATTCTTGGATTTACTCAAAGCATTGAACTTCTAATCTCCTGCACAATCACGTAACAGAAGCAGGCGCTAATGTAATGTTTAATCACTTCTTAAGAACTATGTATCTAATGACAATACCTTAAAAGAGCTTTGAAATACTGCAGTAATTTATTAGAGTTTTTTCACGTGGCAACCCTAAGGCGCCATTAGGGCAGCTCGTTAGGTTAATGCGCGGGAGGTGCGAGCAGCTGTTTGTTGCTGCTGGCGTTTTTGTCATATATCATTCTTGTACATTCTTGCGTCTTGGTTAACTCGATTTTAGTATTGCACATTATAAACCAATGTTATGAGAGTAAATTACAGACAATTTAGAATTCATAATTATGTTTTTAATGTAAAATGCTCGTTTCAGCTTTAAAATTAAGATTTTTTTTGAATTATTTGTAATGGAAAGACAATTGTAGACCAAGAGGGGAAAAATTATAATACTTTAAACACACGTACACGAATTTGTATGATTATTTCATGTCTAATTCAAAAATAAGCGAAATTTATAGTGCACTCTTACCTTAGGTTTAGAAAATGTCGGCGTTTGAAACAGTTGTGTAATCCAATTATCCATTGCACTTTTACCACAAAAAAAAAAAAACTAAGATAGACAAATAAAAAGGCGCCAAAGTCGAACTCCAATTTAACGATGCTTATCTCACGGTCTACGAAAAGTGAATGATAGGATATGTGGGAAAATATTGCAGATGACCCCTCTGTTTGAATCTCGCGAAATTCAAGATGAATTGACCAGTGCTACTACAAAAGGTCCAGTTTGTATCAAACTAATTTACATATGGACCCACATTTCAACTATAGAAACATTAAATTGCATTGCCACCTTTATTTATAGTTTCGTCTGCATTTTATAAGTTTTTTTTATCATTAAGGTACTTTATACTACAAATTAGCATTTGTCGGTAAATTTTGTAATCGTAAATCGTAATTATTAAACAGCTTAACCGACACACATGTTTCATACTAGATGCGAATATGTATGTATGTCTCCGACTGCATAAAATAATGTTTCTTCGTCAACTTGTTCCTATTTTTTTAGTTCATGTTCACGCAGTCGTTTTTTTTTATTTTTGTATTTTTTTTTAATAAGGTTCTCTCTAAAATATTTACTTTTGTATTTATATTAGACAATCATATTACGTTATCAGTCATGCATAATTCCACAGGCGGCATAGGCTTCGCAATATAGAGTTTCGACCATCCAATTCAGGAAGGAAATCAAAAAATAATAAAGTAATTTCTTGATACTCTTACGAAACACTGCTCTTCATATTTTAATAAAATTTGTAAGCGTGGCTTTTAAATCTGCCGTGAATTAAAAATATCTAAGTAAGAAAAATAATAGACAGGGGTCAGCTGACGTCTTCTATTCGATGGGGCCATCCACGTGGCAGAGGTCACAGGTCAACCGTGCAGAAGGTTAACGGCAGGGGTTGTAAAATAATTATTCAAGGCCTGTTAAGTCAAGTCAGGTGCTTATAAAACATAGGGCAATTTTGTTGTTTGAAAATTAACTATGTTTTCTTTTTTTTATAAAAATAATAGTTCTTTTGTGACAATTATAAGTTTTTTAAAAAACGAATGTAAACTTAATTATTACTGTACTTTCTTAATTAATTGTTTTCTTTTTTTGTTGCATTTGCAAAACTTTTGTAAAAAGGTTTATTTATTTATTATAACTTATATACATATTCGTTATTACCACACATCACTAAGAAAATAAAAATATATATTATAAAAATAAAAAACCCGACTGCATAAAAGCTAACTAAAAAAACAAAAACAAGTTCACGAAGGAATTAGTATTATGCAGTCGGAGACATACACGTTTCATCCTTGCCGCGAGATGTACATACTCGTGTGTATGTTTTAGTTTTTAAGCTATTTAGCTTTTATGCGGTCGGGTCTTTTTTATTTTTATAATATTTTTTTTATTTACAGCTTTTTAGTTTTTGCCAATTAGACATTTGAAGTTATATTTAGCAAATTTTTTCCTAAATTACTTTTAAACATATAAGTTGTATATATTTTTATTTTTTTAAGTATTTTTAAGTTGGAATATTAGCGAGAATGGTTGTCAACCAACTTTAAATCATTATATGTCCTAAACTGTTATTTAAAATGAAAAATGATGAAAGAAACCTAATAATTAATTTTAATAAATACATGTGGTTTTAATTATCATTATTTTAAGTAATACAGGGATGTTATACTTTTTTTGGAATTCTTGTTAAGAGTCCTTTAATTTGATACCCATATTGCAGAAAAATAAGATTAAAAAAAATTTCACCTTAAACAATGAAGTCTAGCAGGCTGTATATATTTTTTTTATGTCACCTATCTCTTAGATATTGGACACACTTGGACTAATGAGACGAATCTAACGCTACTATATATTCATTTTGTTAAAAATATATATGTATATGTGCAAAAAATATGTATATATATGCAAAAAATATTCACATATTTTTTGCATACATATACATATTTTTTCTGTGTTCATATATGTGTGCCAAAAATATGAATACATAGGAAAAAGATTTTATTTAATCCGCAACGTTAGAACTAGTCGGGAATTCAAATAAGCATCTGTTGTTTCATTGAGCATCGATGCTCATATTTTATTAAAAGCATATTTCGATACATTCACATATGTATATGGTGGCTTTCATTTTATGATTAAATTCATGAATTTTGTTTTCCTAGAATAATGTAGTATATTTAACCTTTAAAATTCAGTGATTTTAAATACATAATTTTTTACTATATGTACTATTTTAGTTTAAATAGTATGACGTTTATAAGAATGAAGAGTTTTATGATTAAGTTTTGCAACTGTACATTATTTGGATGAATATTTAATACCATCGAGCTGACCTGATTATCGAGCAAGAATAAAGGGGTGAAACTTTTTAATAGTTACTAGTGCTCGCTATGAACTCATTGATTAGTTTTGACAAGTCTAAAAGTGAGGAGGGTCTGATAATGGTGAAGCTTTTGAAATTATAATTATTACTCTTTCTACTATAAAAGGAAAAGTCAATGAGGAAAAATAATTTGGGCAAATAGAATATATATATGGAAAGTAAAAAAATAGGTTACGTACGTTTCTGGTTTCCGACTACAATTTTGGTTTTAGTTGAATTTAATCTACATAATTTCTAGAAAATGTAATATGTGGGAGATCAATAGACGGATTATGTGACTTAAAATATGCGGAAACGAGGAAACGTACAGAATTACTTATAGCTTGTTTATTTTTGCTCCAGTACCTAGGCGACCGAGCTTTGCTCGTAGTTTTTTCCCAAAACTACAATTTTCTTTTTAATTTGCTTAAAAAAAACTAAAAACTGAATAAATGCAAAAGAAACAAAAGTAAAAACTTTGTATCCGTACAGGATTCAAATCCGGACACCTATGATTGCCAATCTTGCGCCTTGGCCGCTTGACCACGATGGTTGTGTCCAAGCGTGCGAAATTAACGACCATATTTTGCGTGGAATAATGCGAAAAAAAAACCACAAGAAACCTCGAAAACACTCGTTTTCCCAGACATGAGACTAATCTAGATCAATTTTTCGCCCCCGAAAGCCCCCATATACCAAATTTCAGCGAAATCGTTAGAGCCGTTTTCGAAATCGCCGGTATATATAAATAAACAAACAAATAAATATACAAGAACTGCTCGTTTAAAGGTATTAGATAGTATGTAGTTATTATAAATATCTAAATTATGAATTCAATTATAATTACATAATATGTACTTATTATCAATCACACTTAGCGCCACTTGGCTTTCCTCAGGGGAGTCACGTAAGCAACGCGTCTTCAATTATGCATCGAGACGTTTACAGCGGGGCGGCTCCATGCCACCTGCGTCCTTGTCACCGTACATAATTAATGACAGAATAAGCTGACTTGTGATTTGACTCTTATTCCTAGTACGTAAGGACTGTGTGCGATTTATGCTGGCAATGGAGTTGGCGCTTGCTGTCACTTATCAGTTTATCACTATTGCAGTGCCAGGTTTTAAGGCACTTGTTTTTTTGATTTGATATATATATTTCTTTAAGCGCGGCATGCTTTGTACAAATCTCTACTCGACTCGACAACCTAACGGCTTATTTAATTATATGTATACTATCTAAACAAATACATTTTTTATAATGCAGGTACTTACTTAACGTAACTGTGTATTTCTCAAAAATACAAAGTTACGTTAAAGAATATATACCTACATATATAGTTTGTCAAAGGCAAATATGACGACGATAGTTAAAAAAAACCGACTTCCAGGCACTGAAAAGTAAAAAATAACTAAACGGTTGTTTTCATTTAGATTAGATTCTTAATCAGATATTTTCGAAGTCGGTGTGCTTTGATTTGTATTGGCTGGCACCGTCTTCGAAAATATCTGATTAAGTATCTAATCTAAATGAAAACCCCCGTTTAGTTATTTTTTACTTTTCAGTGCCTGGAAGTCGGTTTTTTTAAGTTTTTATTTTTCCATTTTTTGTGTAGACGTAATAAGCAGGAATTTTTAAGAAGAAGGATTTTTAAAAATATTTTTAAGCCATTTATTCAGACACATTTATTCAGACATGATTAAGCCATTTATTCAAACCCCTAATGACAGTCACAACCCATCTAGGTGTAAAGTTCTCATCAATACAAATTAATCAAGCCCAAACAGCAGGTAATTGCTGTAAATCGTTGAGGAGTTCCCTTGACTGTTTTTCGGATCCATCATCAGATCAACTCCAAACCTTCATTAAATAGTAGTGCTTTAAAGCACCTAATGAAAAAGTTAACAAACGCACTAGTCGCCCCTACAATTTTCGAAGACTCCCCTCGATTTCTCTGGGATCCCATCATCAGATCCTGGTTTCTTTATCATGGTACCACCCTTGGGATATCTCCTTCCCAACAAAAAAAGGCTTATCAAAACCGGTTCATAAACGACGAAGAAATCCGCGAACACACATAAAAAAAAATGTACGGTCGAATTGAGAATCTCCTCCTTTTTTTGGAAGTCGGTTGAAAAGTAAAACGTACTGATTTTTTTTTTAATTTTTATATTTTGATATAATATTTCTATTCAAGCAGACGATTCTTCTGTACGATAAGATCGGCAAAAGTTTACCATATTTTCTCGTCATGGCCTGTAGCATATACTTTGATGAAATATTCAGCTGCTGGCTGACACTTGGAAAGAATCGAATTTGGACTTCGAATAAGTTTTCGTGGAAGGTTTCAGTTTCCACGATAGGAAAGTTACTAAAGTAAAATGTTTTTAAATTACTTTTTGTACACGATATTATTGGACGAAATATATTGGAAACATTTAATTTATTTCTTTAGGTGAACAAGATAAGATTTGATTTGTTCGCTGACATTTAATTTAATTTAGTCTATTTTTATATAGGTACCATGAAATATAAGGTTCCCTTTGTCATTTTCTCAAAAAATCTATAGAAAGTCTAAAAATAATTACTGCTATAAAGCTCTTTTCACTATGAAAGAGTTGCGAATCCTCCAATTTAAATCAGACAAGACTGCAAAGATACATTAAATAGAATGTTTCTTTGATGTGCGTTCTGTCCCGGACCCGCTGGCAGATCCGCTACAGTCTCAGATAAAAGGATATTACAAATAATGTAAGGTATTAAGATAGTATATTAATTTGTTTTTACAACTTGTATTTAAAAAAAAAAGTTTATTGAAGAGGTATGTATATTAAAATATGAGATTGTCTATTTATTATTTTTCATTTAGGTTTGTTTATTTGTTATTTAGGTTTGTGCTACACGGTTATGATAAAGTTTTAGTTAGTTTTTGTGCGTACATTTGCAAAGATAATTGATATATTACCAATAATATCAATGATACATAGCTCGGAAGTTATGTACAATTACCTAAACTTTATAATGAGCATGTTTAAAGGTCTTATACTTAAGCGAAGCCGGGAAAGGACACAAAATAAAGACTTCGCTTATTTTTTGAAGTTATACCTCTTTTGGGACGTTTGAAAAAAATTATGAGAGCAACATTTTTACAGAAAAAAAGGGAACTAGTTGAAGCTGTTATTGTCTGACAAATAATATAGAATATTATATTCTTTCCTTAAATGATATTCTATAAATATATGATTGTAATATGCCTAATATGTCTTATTTAATTATTGATTTGTTTTAATTTAATTGAGACATTTTTTTATTAATTTATCATTCCTTTTACAAACAAAGAGTTATGACGTCCCGTATGATGAAATCTATAGCTATTTTTGTTCTGTTACGCCAAAGAAGTATAACTTCTTACGTGCGTACATAAGTACACTTACACGTTTTTTTTATTGTAAACTTGATATAAAAGTAGGAGTGTTCATTATACAACATATACAATTTTAATAGTTTAGAAGTTGCTATATATTATCAAAAAGTATGACTTTTCAAAATCTATAGTTTAAAAATTTATAAAATCAGAACAGATTCAATAATTCATTTAATGGAATGTGTCTTTGATACATGTTCTGTCGTCAGATTCTGCTACCGAGAGGATCACAAAGAGATAAAATTCTACCGACACTACGATGAAATCATCAGGAAAAAGGGAGTTTACCAGAAATTAGCTTTTTATTTGTGTTATTGGATATTATTAGTTATTACTTTATGTTATTTATTACAAAGGATGTAGATTGTAGGGTTATTACAATTTTATTGTTATGCTAAGTATCCATTTCAGAGCAAGTAGAATACGTTCCTAGATGTTTTATAATAATTAGGTAAAACCCAAAGATATTTCTCAGAAAGTCTCTCCAAGCCCGAAAACTACGTTAGCGTGGCTTCCAGAACATCCCGCAAATTGGACTACTTTACACCTTTCCAAGCCAGGAAAGTTTACGATTTTAATACTGTCCGTGAAATTTATGGCCAGCGCAAGGAGAACTTTGGAGCCGCATATAAATTCTAATATTTTCGATGTGTTACAGCCTTAAGGAAGCGGCAAATGCAATTTTCAAGCGTGGATGAAATTGCACCATCCACCGCGATTCAGACCAATATGTTAAGTGTAACACGTATTTTAAACTCGCAACGTATTTTCAATGAAAAATTACATATAGGTAATTCTATTAAAAATCATTGATATTATTTTCAGTTTTGTTTTGATGATTTTTTATCACTCAATAAACAGCTACGTACGTAATATACACGTATACGTAAGAGTATAACGTATACGTAAGAGTGCTGAACACTAAGAAAAACAATAAATATAAAAAAAATATATCAATAAAAAGGTATGTTAGATGTAAGAAAGATAACATTATTAGTATTATACTTATTATGTGCAGAATTTTTTTATAATATAATAAACAAAATACAATAATTTAGAGAACCCACGCATTTGTTTGTTTAAATATTTATTAAAACTCAACTGTGGTTGACTATAATTCAATATTATAGTATTTTAAATTGTTATATTTTACCTTACTGATTTTTCTCTATATTTTTTTAATTTGGATTTATTATGTTTCCAATATTTTTCTTTGATTTCTAAAGCTACTGAAAAAAAGTCAGCTATAATTTATTTGAATCTTATTCAATAACATAGGAATAAACTATTAAAAACTATGTTTATGTGAATTAATTCGATGTTGACGAACAAACGGATATATTTAAAACTTTTTCTCATGAGCACAATATCGGAGATAAAATGTGTAGTCACAAAGTCAGTTGAATATTTGTTAATATGTCAAAGCAAGTCAGAATGCACAATATGCTAAGATATACTACAATAGACATTGTATGTCATGATAATGCCTCCGGGCGCGTCTCTTGTGGAAGATCAAATTATACGAGTAGTGATTATAGATAGCTGCCTATATTATAGGGAACCTGACGAGATCACAAATACATTATGTAAGTAATAGCTTTGTGTTAACAAATTATAAACTTAACACCAGGAGAATGTTCTGCCGTAGGGAAGTTGAAAAGCAACGTACATTAAATGTTTTATTTATATAATAGCAAAATCAAATAATGGAACTAGATATTATTTCAAAAATAATATTATACTATTCCAATAACAATAATTATTCAAAATGAAAACATTGATCTTTCGACTCGATTGATATATTGGCAAAATATTTAGCTAAACAAGAATTCTGGGCCTTTAACAATTAATTAATCTCAATTGTTTTTGAATGAGCGTTTACGATATCCACTAAACCTAACCGTCAAAGCATAACAGGTAAATATAATTATTTCGTCATAATGTACGCAAATTCAGCAATCCGAGCCGTAATGAAGTGCCTCAAAGTGGATTTGTTCCGTTCAAAGCATTCCGCTGTCAATATATTGTGAACAAAACCGGCCCGTTTGTAATTATGAGGCCGTGTTGTGTCGGCCGTTATTACTTCCTGCAGGTGACGTCAAATCAGGCCCGATCAAAGTGAGTGCTTTTAATAAAGCGCCCGTCACTATACTATACTCTCAGTTATATCAATAGCCATGGTCTACACTATACGTCATACATACGTTTATTCCGATCACTCTAGACAGATGTACAAATGTTGAGTAATCTATGTATTGCTATATGCGAGGTATGTCGCATCCATTAGTCATGGCCGCGAATAATTTGATACGTGTACGTAAATATGCTCTAGTATATTTGGTTACGTAAATTATAAGCAGACATTAATTTATCATCGTTTAGATTTAGTTATGAATATGACAAATTATATGCTGAGTTTAAATTCCTCTCAGCTGTAAATAAGCTTGTGTTAATAATTCTCCTATGTTTATCCTGATGAAATAATGAAAAGATGAAAAAAGCTATAGAAAATGTTACACAAATTAAACCTAAAATTAGGTGTCGTGAATTTTTAAGTAAAATGTATATTACGAAACAAAGAAAGTACTGGTCACTTCTGTCCGTATTTGTTCCATGTATTATTGATTCGATGGCGAAGCAGAAAAGAGAATATAGATTGAATAATTGAATTGTCATTATGTAATATCCATCTTCCATGCAAAGCAAATATTTTAGTTTATTTAATATTTTTAATACATAATATATAAATTATACTACAATTGTTTGAATAATTTATTAATAACAAAAATGAATTGAATTGTATTAAATTTTATTTATAAAACATTGATCGCAACAATTTTTGTGTTATCTCTCCCTAAGTGTGGAGCTATTTTATTTTATTAAAAGCAAAATCTGCCAGCATTGACGTGTGTAGCAGGTGTGTAACTGTAAGTTCTCACGCGAAATAGATCAGCAAAAATTTCACCCTACGCGTAATACGCACGCATAAATCTCATTAAGCCAACTTTTTAATATTTCTAGTTTAATCGAAGCAAGTAAATATAACCCTCGAGTCTAGGGGTTGAACAGGTGACAGTTCGACAAAGTCCAGTTTGCGATTCGCGACCCCTACCATGTTACCAAATTAATATTGTTGCTTCACAATAATAATAATAATTAAATGTTTTATTGATTTAGATAAAAAAATTAATAAATAAATAATTTTATTTAATAAAACATGTTTCTTGTGAAATTATGTCTTAGTTAATTCCTATATGTATTATGTATATCTCAAGTATATACATATACCTTATAGCAATTACATAGTTAGGAAATAAAATGTATACCTACGTCATATATAATTTTGAGATTAAAAATATTGATATCAGTAAGCTTTTACTAATAGTTTCTAATAATATTTTACTATCGCTATTTTAGTTCTCAACCCTACCGAGATTTCAGCGTGGTACAGGGGTGAGCTGAATTATTAATAGCTCGAATGAATGGTCCCTTTAATTCACTGGACATTTGCACACCGATCGCGATATTGTAATTACCATAAGAATCTGTTTCTCACGACCCAGTCTTATTGTTTCGTGTTATTTTTTAGCAAATTATAAATTCATCTAGTGTATGGGAATGAGTATGTATTTGTGGATATACGAGTATCTATAGAGTTAAAATGATAATTGAAAATGTATACATATAATAAAATTGTAACTAATCCGAATCTGTACATTAAATATTTTTTGGAAAATCTTATTGAAATTGACTTTATTATTGATACAGAAACCAAATCTATAGTTTTTAGAATTTTTGTCTGTCTGTCTGTTACCGCATCAGGGGAAAACCACTGGACAGATTTTGATGGAATTTGGTATGATAATAGCCGGTTATCCGGGTCAACATATAGGATACTTTTTACTGCGGGAAAATATCTCATCTCTGAGCTAAACGTTAAAACGTAAGTAGGGACGAACCCGAGCGGAGCGAGGGTGAGTTGCTAGTAAAAATTTATTAATTTATAATTTTCTGGAAATTTGACATGTTTATTATTTTTAGTAACGTGTACGGTTAAATAGATTATATGCTTTAGTTATACCATGCCATGCTTTACATCGAAATTTTTCTTCCACCTTCGCGCTTGACCAGAGCAATACAATATTATATGATCGTGTGAGATACATATATAATGTTAATATATTATGATATTCAGTAGTCGTGGTTATTCTTCTTTATATACTTAAAATAAAAGTCCATAAATAAAGCCCAAAACTGATTTTATGCCAATTAAATGTAAATTACCTTATTTGTAAAACAAATATAAAGTTGTAATTTCTACGGATATTAGTTCTATTAATATGTGCTTCGGATAAGAGGGCTACACTATACAATAAAATTTTATTATTTCTTTTACAAAGCGAACTATTTTCCTCGGTCCCGTCGGAACTTGTATTGTTTCCGCGCCAGGGATAAGCAAATTAGAAGGGAATGCTTTGCAAATTGAACTCCTTTTGATAGCAGTCTCTTCATTTCAAATATTATTCTCTTTGTTCATTTATGATTGTGTAAATACGAGATGTAATTTTAAAATTAATATTCGTATCCGTAAGAATTATGAACTTTTTTATGGGGTAAGTATTTGATTTAAAGTACGAATCAGATGTGCAAATGAAGACTTATCCCTAAAAGAGATCTTGTCCAGTGTAAAGAAGCATTGTAATAAATTGGGCTAAAATAGTGCAGTTAATATAAATTAAAATTAAAATAGGTGTATAACAAATTTTATAGATATATCTATATGTTATATATAACATTGCATTAATATTTATTATACATACATATACACATATATAATATTCGAAATATATTTATAAAAAACCTAAATCGTTAGTACCTAATACAATATATTAGTATTCTAAATTGTTTACTCAAGTACCTATCTCCGAGTTAGGCAAATAAGATCTATTCCTTATTTGCCTCATTGGCTACGTCAGCTACGAACTCTGTAGCAGTTTACGTAGCGCTTACGTAGCGATACATTAGTGCTGCGCTTGGTTTGTTGTTCTAGAGACTTACTGTTCAGTGTTCAGGTACATTCAATATTATTCACTGAATATTTGCTTAGATAACATCTTAGTTTCTAAATCATAGCCCATACATATACATATAGTAGTATTTGCCCATAACTCCATTCACGCAGTACACATAATTTTCGCAATTATAATATTAGTGTGAAGAGATTTGGTTATTCTATATTTTGATGACATCGTAACTGTATATTTCATTGACATTTATGTTCTTCACATAATAATCTGGTTAATTTTTGACGTTAATTTTTGACGTTAATTTTACAAGTCGCAAGAAATTTACGTTTGTATACAAATAATATCAATATTATCTATTGACGATAATATTATAATTAAATGAATTAACATTGGAATATTTCAATATTTCTCGTAGATTTTTTTATCTGTTGACGATAAAAAATAGTAAATAGTAGTTACTGTCCTATTTTTAATAATAATAGTAGTGTTATTTATTTATATTATTTGGTAGTATCTTTTGTTGTATAGATCATTTTAATATGTATAATTCATTAAAAATATATTTTTAATGTGAATGTAGCATAAAACGCGAATAGATTCGTATAACTGTAAGGGAGGGAGATTGAATCCGTGGTATGTAGTAAATATGGGGCGCTTAATACACTACAAACACAGGATTAGGATCTAAACACTTAATGTTATTCGTTTGATTACTCTAAATACAAACTAAGACCATCCACTTAACGTTATCCCGATGAATATTCGGATATCTTTTTATCACTTCTTCAAAACATCAAATTGCTTGTTAAAATTAACAAAGAGTATTATTCTTAATTGTACCTTGTAAACAATTAATGATAATATATTATTTGATGAAATATTTACCGTCGTAAATTAAATATTATTAATTACGATGAAAATATTTATGATATTAAATATTTCATCATTTCCATGATTTTGAACAATAGATGTAAGGGCGTTCCTACTGAAGGAGATGCTGTAAATATTCTTTGATACTCGTACCGTGATTTCTAAATTTAGATAATGGCTGTTGCTATTCATCCGATAATCGGATGAATAAAAAATATATTATTCGTCCGACTTTTGTCGGTTTTTATGACATCTACAACTTGTTTGTTTTCTAATGTAAAATATGAGATTTTTTGGTGCAGGCGTTTCTATATGCATAAAAAATTAACCTTAACCTACCGAGCTGAATACTTATTCTTTTAGACCCTAACGTTTTTCTGTTTTAAGAGTTTTAATGTGTAAAAAGTGATTTTTAGGTGCAGGAGTTATTGTATGCAAAAAATAACCTTAACCAAACTGGCTGAAAACTTATTCTTTTTGATTCCAATGTTTTTATAGAAACATAAAAATAGTCGCAGTCGCAATATACCAACAATATTTGGATAAATAATATATTATTGGACGAATAGACACACCGTTTAATAATATTTATGAATACTGTGACAAATACCATGGTAAATTGATAATATAGACTATATTAATTTAGATAATAATAATTTAGTATAATTTACAAGTTTGATTCCTGCATGAGGTAAATTTATGTGGACTGTGGTTAAGACGGTGGACTTCAGTTATCGCAACTTTAATGCTGGCAAAAAGTAATGTAGCATACATAACAGAAAAATCGAAAGTTTGTACCTGTATTGTTATTACATAATTGAAAAATTTTGGTGAATTCTATTGATACTTTACATATAAAGCTACTTACTGAGGAACTAGTTTTTAGTTTGCTATTGTTGGCTTTGGTAGTTTTAGGGCGTGCAGGTGGTGTGGGCGGGGCGGGCGGAGTGCGTGGCGGACTACTGTCTCCACCTTGAGGTCCATTTTTGTCTGAGCCGTTACTAGACTGAAAGATAAATAATAATTTAAACATATAATTTTTGATTAACTTTCTTCTATATACATACAAGAATTTCATTACATTCTCCTTTTAAGGAGTAAATTGCGAATAAGTATTGTCTATATAAATAAAAATGAGGTATCACTTATGAACGGCTAGACGGTTTAAATTTTAGCTAATTTATTATTTTACAATGTTCGTAATAGTAACAGTAGAAAAAAATTGTAAAAGTTGCCCGTAAAATTGAGAAATTATAAAAAAATGAAAGTGTATTTTTAGCAATACTTTATTAAAATAAGACAAATGAATGTATAACTAAGGCGTTAGACATGAGGTAGACAAAGAATGTTGGTTCATTAAAAGTGAAAAAACTTAGGCATCAAAACCAAGACTTCTCCAGGATCCTCAAATAACTAAAGGTACTCGGACTAACAAAGAAGCTTTTTCACTCAAAGCAATATAAAACTTAAATCGCTTTTCCTATTAAAACTCTGGGAGAAAACATTCCCCGTTGATTTGCCTGAGCGATGTTTGTACTTTGTTCATTCTACCGAAATGAATTGTTAGGGAACACGACCGTCATTATTTCTAATTTTTCCGTCCAAAACCTGTAATGGTAGCGTGAAATTAAAAGAGAACAACGCGGATTTGGGCTAATTGGTTAATTATTAATAGGGACGTCCGGTGGCAAATTTTACACGCGGTCGGTTGGACAGACGCCAGCCAGCACGTAATAAAATGTGAGATTTAATATAACGTCACACGGACATATATAAGGAAATTATTTAACGTTTCGTCATTACTTACCTAATTATAATATGTACTTGATGTAACGATGGCTGCGTGTTTACAGTATTTATCTATTTCATAATCTTGCCAGATATTTTAAATTATAATGCCAGATATTTTAATAGAAGCTATTGTTTTTGTTCTCTTAAACCTTGTAACTAAGGAACAAACAGTTTATACGCTTACACTGCTTTATATTGCAGGCAGTTTAATCCATGGGAAACCAAGAGAGTAGATACTATTTTAACTTTAACCAATCGTATATTCATTTTTATTTAATTAATTTTAATCATTTTATATTTT
The DNA here is from genome assembly GCA_033884665.1 of Argynnis bischoffii washingtonia. Classification (NCBI taxonomy): domain Eukaryota; kingdom Metazoa; phylum Arthropoda; class Insecta; order Lepidoptera; family Nymphalidae; genus Argynnis; species Argynnis bischoffii. The sequence goes on along the minus strand of CM066625.1, from coordinate 9,521,424 downwards.
TATGGTAATAAAATTTATACTTACATCGGAATTTGTAGAGTTTGCACGGGACGGTGACGGGGGCGAAGTGACGCGTGATGAGTTCGACTCTCGCTCTGTGCTGCTTGCATTTGTGTTGGAGGTATTCGTTGTTTCTTTAATAAACATACATAAATTAGTTTCGATGAAAATTAAGTATAGCTTACATATTTACTATAATAACGTAAAAAATATATAGTATTTTACAGTTAGGTATTGAAAAAACTTAATTATATTATAAAAACGTTGAAATTTACTAGCAAAACCCGCGGCTTCGCTCGCGCTAAAACTACAACAAAAAACTTTAAAAAGGTAGGTTTTATACAAATTTTCATCTCTTATTTTATCTCCTTATGGGATGAATTTCAAAAAACGCTAAAACACGTATTTATTTAATTGTATTGTAGAGCATTAATACCAAGTTTCAAGAAATTCTGATCATAAATATTTTTTGGGTTGTGTTATTACGTGTACTCCAGTTGGAATGAGATAATCTCCCGCGGTAAAAAGTATTCTATATGTTGACCCGGATATCCAGCTATCATCATACCAAATTTCATCAAAATCCCTCCAGTGGTTTTTCTGTGTTGCGGTAACAGACAGACAGACCGACAGACAGACAGACAGATAAAAATTCTAAAAACTATAGATTTGGCCTCTGTATCGATAATAATGTCTATTTGAATAAGATTTTCCAAAACATATTTAGGGTACAGATTCGACTTAGTTAGAATTTTATTATATGTATAGATTTTATACACTTAACTTCACATTGTAAAATATAATAATAAAAATTAAACTGATTGTAATGTTTTGCACATTGAGGACTCTTTAGCATCGAATAATTTTTATATTTTCACTACCTTCCCACGAAAAACGTAAAAGATTATTTTTCTTAGTGTGTATCACACAAACTATAATCTGTACAAAGATCATGATCTTAGTTTCAGTAGTTCAGTCAGTTATATAAAACTATCTTTTCGGATTTTTTCGCGGAATTATTTTGATTTTTGTTTCCCGACGTTTCGATTGCTTTACAGCAATCATGGTCACGGGAGAGACTGATTGCTGTAAAGCAATCGAAACGTCGGGAAACAAAAATCAAAATAAATCCGCGAAAAAATCCGAAAAGATAGTTTTATTTAAATGTCTAATATTCGCGTAAATCTAAGAAAGTATTAAGTTCAGTCAGTGATTGTGTTGTATTTAGGTTTTATATACCTACGACTATAATATTACGGTTACCCTAATTAGGAATCGAACTTGAGTCCTCCAGTATAACTAAACCTAGAAATATAGTAAAAGAGACATAATATCAAATAAAATATTCCTTACTTGGTTCAGCCGGTGGTTGATGATGATTTTCCGTGTGCCTGCGTAATGATCTCGCATCGCAGTACGACTTGCCGCATCCATCCGCCTTGCACTCGTACGGTTTCTTGTTGCGGTGCGTCAGCATATGTCCATTCCTACAGAATATACTAGTTAGACTCTATTGTTTTATATTTAGTACCTGGGCGACCGAGTTTCGCTCGGAGTTTTTGGCCAAAAGTACAATTTTCTTTTTAATATGGTTAAAAACAAAGAAAAAAAGAACTAAAAACTTGAATAAATACAAAAAAAAAAAACAAAAGTAAAAACTTTATATCCGACCGGGATTCAAACCTGGACACCTATGATTGTCTATCTTGCGCCTTAGCAGCTTGACCACGATGCTTATGCCCGAGCGTGCGAAATTAGCGATCATATTTTGCGTGGAATAATGCGAAAGAAAACCACATGAAACCTCGAAAACATGCGTTTTCTTAGACATAAGACTAATTAGATCGATTTTTCGCCACCGAAAACCCCATACATACCAAATTTCAGCGAAATCGTTAGAGCCGTTTGTGAGATCGCCTATATAAATAAATCTATAATATAATAATAATATTATAAAGCTGAAGAGTTTGTTTGTTTGGTTGAAGGCGCTAATCTCAGGAACTCTTTTTGCATTAGGTAGACCGTTAACTGAGGAAGGTTATAGGCTATATATCATCTCGAAAAATGTACGGTTCCCGTGGGATAAATTTGATTTGTCTAGAGATGAACCCGAAGCGAAGCAAGAGTGAGTCGCTAGTAAATAAATAAATGATTATACAAGAATTGCTCATTTAAATAGATTACATTAGATTACTTAGAATTTCACTATTTGTTCCGTTTTGATGAATTTATGAAGAATTTAAGAAGAGTGTTTGTTATGTTTTTGTTACATTTAATTTATTTATTTTGATTTTTTTTCCTTTACGTTTTTAACATCAATATCAATTTACTGGTAAAATATATAGCAATAAGAATAATATTGCTACATGTATATTTATTTATTTAACAAATATATTTGCAAAATACATAATTTACCTTATTTTATAGTTAACATTTGTCACAATAAAGCTGTGCCAACATCAGATTTTTAATCACCATCCATCTGTCGTTAATATAACCCGGTTACAATTTCCAAATAGGTCACCAGATAACAAGGCCACTTTGCGTCGAGTCGATACGCGCATTTTGAACATTCATTAATATTCATGTGGCGTTCGTTGCTACGATTAAAGGGACGAGCGTCGGCGAACAATGACTTAGCGGGGATATGGACACTCCTTTATGTTTAATACCAGTACAGTTAATGCCCGACAACCCCTTACAACATGCATAACTCGAGAATAAATTAATATTGTCATTCTCTCTACAGGATTTCAAATTGACTCATGCCAAGCCTACAACCTAGGCAAAGATAAATAACAATTGTTGTTTGATATTGGCAGACCATGGTATAACTTAGCGAGTTGTTGCTGTTCTTGCCCGCATTAAACAAGTTAGTTACGTTTAAACTTTTTCCAGTACAGGCATAGTTTCATGTCAATCGTTTTTAATGTGAACTGAGACGATACGAGAGAATTGCATGAACTTAGAGATTTATTGCTTAATGAATATGTTAGATTTATAAATGAATGCATACAACAATTTACAGCGTGTATTTCAGAACTTAAGTTTTCTTCCATACATTTTATCCTTGACTAGCGACTCACCCTCGCTTCGCTTCGGGTTCGTCCCTAGACAAAAACAAATCTATCCCACGGGACCCGTACAGTTTTCCGGGATATAGCTTATAGCCTTCCTCAGTTAACGGGCTGTCAAATGCAAAAAGATTTTTTCAAATCGGATCAGTGGTTTCTGAGATTAGCGCGTTCAACCAAACAAACAAACAAACAAACTCTTCAGCTTTATAATATTAGTATAGATATTTCTATCAAAAATATCACTGAAATTTCTATTACATTATATCACTAAAATATGAATACAGCTTTTTATGTGTTTAACATAAAAAGCGGTATTTTGTTCATATTTCTTAAATTAGAGAATTGTTAGATTAGTCTCTCCAGGTTAATTTCTAAGAAATTCGTGCGAATTTCCGAGAATTCAATTGTTATCGTACACGCCGGCGTGTATGCGGTCCTCGAGGGGTTAAAAATTATTTCTTTTGATAGAATGGATTTTTATTTAAGAAGTTTTTTGCTATGCCTTGCGACGAGAAAGACGGGGAGATATTTTTGTGACACTCTTATGGCTTTCATTTATTCAACTAAGTCATTGCTATTAACAATTATAAAGAACCTATTATTTTTATTTTATTTATCTTATTATGTATGTAACAGATATACATACATATATTGTATTTTCCCTGTATTCTAATCTTGACTCTAAAATAGTTATAATGCAAAGTGCAATACTCACAGATGGTCTTGCCTCTTGAACGCCTTGGCGCAAGTTATGCATACGTATTTGCGCTCGTCGCTGTGTGTCAACTTATGCTTTGCCAGTGCTGACGCGTTCCCGAATATCTTGTTGCATACCTATGGAAAATAAGAGAAATGGAATTTATATCTAATATTTATTATCACAATAATAATATCATAAGTTCTAATTGATAGACACTTACAATTAAATTTTAGTGAGACGATAATCATATTAAAAAATTTGAGGAAAACATATATGAATAGAATTCACCTATCAATATAAAAAGAAACGAACTTTTTCAAATTTTTTTATTGATAACAATACTCATCAATAGCTACTAAACAAAACATAAAAAAAAAGAAAACCGGTTGGCAAACAGAGGAGAAAAAAGTACTAAGCTTTTTTATCTTTGATAGATGTATATCATTTTTTTACTGTTCTGTATATTGTTTTGTACACTGAATTCTTGTAATTTGTCATATGGTTTTTTATATGTAATTATAATAATAATGTCCTCCTGACCGATTCCGGCCACGGCGGCCAATCTCATTGAGACTAGCGAACTGCGCAGGAGATATTATAGTGCACAAGTGTACGCGCAGACACACGTGCACTCTCTATTCCTGTTACTCTCATACTCCGGTGGGATGGCTACTCGACACGACCGGTGAGAGTTCAGGCGCAGGACCGACGGCTTTACGTGCTCTCCGACGGGGTGAAACACCGCCAACTTCCCAACTCCGGGCTGTTACTGAGGCTTACTATACAGAAAGACTCAATAACTAAACTTGGCCCGACCCGGGACTCGAACCCAGGACCTCAGGATGTGCAGCCGTACATGCTAGCCACTACACTACCGAGGCAGTATATACATATGTAATTAAATATATAATAAATATATTTCAATTCATTTTTCTTTCTTAAAAATGGATGCCAAATTATTTATTATAATACATTTGCTTTATTGAATTAAATTTAAAGTGGAAACTGTTGCAGAATCAAATCTTGTTTCATAAGCACGAAAACTTGAATGGATTTGAGCCAAATCTAGATAAATATAATACGATCTAGAAATGCATTGAAATTACATTCTTTAGCCTTAGAAATTGGGTCAAATACGAAGTGATAAATAGAAATTGAGGAACTTTTCACGTTAGCGTTCCATTATCGTTGTGCTATAAGTTAGAAAAATGCTTAAGTTCTTAAAGACATATTGCTTTTAATAGCTTTTAGTCGGAAGCAAATTAAGAAGTTAAAAAGATTTTCTTGATAATAAAATTGAAGAGACTGAGTTTGTTTGATAGCGATGATAAATGTTTTTTTAATAAATCGTCTCTTTACCAGTGTTTATATTATTTCTGATACATATGGATGAGGTAAGCATATCATTCTTTAAAATATTATCTTAACTGAAAACGTAGTGTGCTAAATCTTAAAACATTATTATTGAACAAACATTGAAGTATTTATTAACTTACTTTATTTTAATTTAATTTAAGAAAAAAATCATTTAGACAATTGAGAAATATAGTAAGTAAATAAAATTTAAAAGTAATCTTCAGGTAAATACAAATTATATTCAAAGTGACATTTGCTTAGTGAGCGAGACGTGCGTAGAATGTTATAATATTCGTGACGAGACGTATACTTTAGGAATAAAAAACCTTTTCTATAAATATTTTATTAAATTTTGCTCGAATGACAAATGCGAGATATCTGATATAGACACAGCAAACAATATAATATCGGTGTGACACCAAATACAAAATATTCCGACCCGTCGCCATTGTCTTCAATATTATTATTGAGCATTTGAATATTTTACTGCAACCCAAGAGTTTTGGTAACGCTCTGTTGTCGATGGCGGTCGAAGTATTTGCCCGTAGGAATATTTCTTGGCAACACTCCCTTTTTTGTTATACCCTTTTAGTGCGGTTATTGCTGTGTTTGTTGAAAGGGTTTATAGTCAACTTTTTATATAATCCTATAATGTGGAATATTTATAGTGATATTTATGTCGTGCGATAGAACTAGGTAGATTCATTTTAACGATTGATCTCGTAATGTATTTTTTTAATTTTGCTATATTACTTTCGATTATTATAGACAAATTAATGTATCCTTACAAAATTCCAATCCATATTCTTTTATATAAAAATACGAAAATTCAGGCCAGCATATCTTTCATCTATACGGCACAAAATAAGTCCCTTCGCCACAATAGGTTTTTCCTATGGGACGTGAGTTAGCCCTAAAAATCGCTCGCCCCTCCAATGAATACCCATCGAATATAATAGACATATAAAAATATGTAATGGCTTCTCGTCGCAGGGTCCGTTAAGTTATCTCACGGACAGATCGTTTATGTAAGGTTTATGTCATAGGCTTTTATTGGGAAGTAAAGTGAAATGGCGACTTGTGTTTGATATAAATAATATTGATGTTAATATGATAGATGATATGTGGCAAGGTAAACAACGTTATGTTAGATATTATCAGATTATGAAACAATCGATGTTTATATCCCGGTATATAAACAGTGACATCGTTAATAGATTGAGTTTCTAAATTTTAGTAGTTTATTTGGCAAAAATGCTCGTAAAATACAGTTATTTGACTTAACAAAAAATAATAACGTCAAAAGAATATTGTTATGTTTTTGTAACAATATACTTACCATTCAGTTATTATTTACAAAGCTATAAAATTTCCCGACAAATCTATTCTAAGTTTGATCTATGAAGTATGAAAAGCATATATCATTGAAAAATGTATACAAAAGTTATTTGAATAAAAAAGTACAGCGCACTATACTCCACTATGCAGTATATTTAAATTACATTTGAATTATGTCAGTTCCCAGTACAGTCGTTCTGTGGCACTTGGGCAGCGCGGAACATGCAAATCATGTATTATCGTTATACACTTATGTATATAATATTTTCTTTGCTGTCACCAAACTAAGAGAGAATTTACTTCTATTTAAAAAATAACACCAGCCCTGTCCATTACACCAGAGGTTATGAATTTCATTCTTGCACGTGATGCAATGTCTACACTAACTATACCTATAGATTTTGCTCTAGTTTTTTTCTTATATATAAGAAAAGCGCAGCTGGAAGATTGATGGTAAGCATTAACCGTAGACTATGTACTGTTGAAAGACCATTCACCGGGACATAACTCGCTACCAACATTCGTTACCACCTGTGATACATACAGGTAAAACAGATAATAGGTTGAAAGGTATAAGAATGATAAAGTGTAGGAATTGAGTCATTGAGCCTCCAGCGCTTTTTGTACATTCTAGTTAAACAAACAAACTAAGCATTCGTAAACCTACATGTTTCTGAGTCGAACGCGTAATGTATGATTTTTAGAATTTTTAGAACTACTAACTATCCAACGTAAATGTTGTTATTGAAAGAAAACAGAATTTAATATACATCTGTAGTATTTTTTCTTCATGCTCCTAAGAAAGAGAAAATGAATCTGTAAATGTAAACTGTTATATTTTTATTATTTTATCAATTTTATATTATTTTATTAAAAAAATATTATTATTTTTTCAAATACAACGTAATTGAAATTTTAATAAAAGAATGTTCAATATTCTTAGATATAATGTTATTACAGATATTGCTTTACTATGTTTGGTTAATATGGAGCTCTTTATGAATCGATTTAGACAATACACCAATAAAAAAGTATTTCATATATATATTGTATATGTATTGTTTGACTTTATCTATACATATAATAAAATTCTAATTGAGTCGAATCTGTACATTGAATATTTTTCGGAAACTCTTATTTATAGGTTTCAGCATTTTTGTCTGTCTGTCTGTTTGTCTGGGTGTCTGGGAACGCATGGTGATGCGAAAACAATTAGATAAATTATGATGAAATTTGGTATTATGATAGATGGTTGTCCGGGTCAACATATAGAATACTTTTACTACTGAAAAATATTTCATTTCTGAGAAATCTATACTAACTGTTAAAATGTACCTAGGGAGTAGGGATGAACCCGAGCGGAGAGAGGGAGTCGCTAGTATTAAATGAAACTCAAAACATAATTTATGTTAAAAGTTTTTTAAATAATCATATTTGACATCAACGAAGTCAGTTGGTGTGAAAGAGATACTTTTTCCACATTCACTATGCTGCATTTAAAAAAAACCTTTTTTATAGAACATAAAAATATCAAAAATGAAATGAATACGTTTCATTTTATTTTCACCAAAATCTCTTTTTTATCCTTTTAATACAAAGCTAGGTTTCGTTGTAGTAATAGAATTTATTTCTATCCGGTTTCCTGCCATTTTATTCCATAAAGCTCGACCTAATTCACGGGCCGTGACCCACATCAAAAATGCATGTAAAACCGGGTCGTGCGTCTTCTCGCAACAATTTTTCACTTGACATTGTTTTATAAGAACACTTTTCGTTTACGGAGACGTTGAGATTCATCTTATAAAATCCAAAATATGTAGAGGTGTTAGAGATTAAAATAAAAACTTTTCGGTCAATAATAAAACATTGATAAGAACAATTATATTTTGCTTAACATATCTGTACATATGTATAAAAAGACTTATTTAAAAAATATATTTGTATATAATGTTATTTCAGCCGAAATCAATCCGAGGAACAGGTGGCGAAGGCTACGTCATATCCCTCATAACAAAGTGTTGGGATATTGAGATCATAAGATCCATTTGCTCATGACGCAATTTCCGTAGAAATGTGAGACGGTGTGGGATGATCGCGACATTCAGTCTAAGTCAGGGGACTATACGACGCTCACGCACATAATATCCGATATAATTTACAATATGATTAAATATGAATGTAATACAATACATGGTTACATGGTTAACAAACAAATATACATGGTTAATTCAAAGTGAAAATTAGACATGAAACATAAAAATGTTAAATAATTCTGTCTTAAGATAAATAAGTAGGTCGATTGATTTAGCCCTTGTCCTACTACAGGAAAAACATCCCTCAATGCGATGAAGACTAGTCACTAGAACATAGCCCAATTATAGGACAAATACAGATTGACAGATTTCACACATCTTTGGAAACTAGTTACGTTATCTCAGATTTCCTTACAATATGACACTAGTGGTAATTATGTTAAAAACGAGAAATTCATTCATGAACATCTCAGATTCGAACCTTAGTTCATTTAGTTTACCATTCGCTACTGCTTTAAGAAGTAAAGAGTAGATATACAATTTCAATTATGTGCTGTTTTGTCTACGTTTAGACATACAAAAAAGGAAATGCTTATTGTAAAATTGTAAAGAAATGCTATTGTGTAACAATAAACATGGAATAATTATGGTAATTTTTACGACGGCAATGTTAGAGTAAATTTCATGTATGGAACGTCCGTTATACAGTTAGAATGAAAAAAAATATGTTTCATATATTCATTACATTTTATTAATAACGTCATAGTTAAAATTTATATAAAAATCTCGTGTCACGGATTTTGTGGTTGCACTCCTCCGAATCGGTTCAACTGGTTTTAATGATTTTTATTTATATTTGGTAGGAATGAGAATAGGTCGTAAAGTATTTTTCACCCTCCTACCCCCACCCCCTTTTTTAATCATGATTTGAGTATTTTTGTATGAAAATAATAAATAAACACATCGCAGTATAACATAAAGCCAAAGAGTTTTTTTTATAGATTGAATGCGGGCATAGTCGCAAGTTCTGCTAGTAAGTAATTAAGTTACGAAGTTAACAATGTACTTTGAATTAGAATTTTGTAATTTATGAGAGTAATTAATTCTAAAAAAAAATGTAACACGAGGAAACTCAAGAATTTAAATAAAAATCTAAGAATAACGAAGTAGTACTGGAGATATATTTATAAAAATAAATATTGGAAATAGTGAACAACGTATGAAAATGGTCAAATCGTAAAATATTTTAATCCTTCTTTATAATAGTATTTATATATTATAAGACGACGTCAATAAAACTTCGAGATATTCCTTGTATATGGTTTTATATTCAGTACTTTTATAATCATCGGTACATCTGTCCGTGTGGAAGCTACCACCGGCTCGGAAAGCAGTTCTGCCGAGAAGAGCCGGCAAGAAACTCGACAGTTGCTCTTTTAAAATAAGGAGTTACATAGTTTTTTTACAATAATTTTGGTATTACAAACATTCCATAACTAAACACTACAGAGTGCTACTGACATCTCTCTGCAAAAGCGCGGGAAAATAAATTAATAACCGCGTCCTTTTTATTTTTTTAAATACATTCCTATCGGCCAAGGTCACATAACTAAATGCCTTAAATATAAATCATTACAAATTAATCAAATATTACATTATTTTTCATTAAAACGCTCATATTTATAAATGCAACCTTACAATATAAACAAAATAATATCCAAGTATATAAATCGAATAACTCGTCCTTAACGTAATCTCTCAATGTTTTCTCTTTTCGTTTTTCCGATCGCGGCGGCTTTGCTTTCCGTGAATTGAATCGAAAATGGGATGAGTGCCTTTTGTTTATGGATTCTGTTTCGACAAAAAATATTTCATTACGCATCTGCCAGGCACATAAACTTCAAATCTGTCAAATTGATAAACAATATTAAACATTCCGTCTGCTTAAATGAATTTACATGTAAATTATTAAAATGAGCGCATGCGATTGTTAAATTAATTTTGCAAATTAACTCTTATAACTCATTTTACATTATTATCCAAAAAGAGTATTTATAAATTAATATAAATTAAATAAACGTTTATAACTAGATAGGTTATAGAGTATTGCAATTTATTTGCAAATTAAAAAAAAAACAATTATGTGAAAATGTACATTAGAAATTTTCCTTTATTTTTTTATTTTGGCAATGTAAAATTTTGACACTAAGTATATATTATGTTCTGGTTTTAAAATGTATTTTATTATGTTTTCATGTTAATTTATGTGTATATTAATTTTATAAATACAAAACCAGAAGAGAAGAACAGAAGCAACATAGAAGATAATACATAAGCAGAAGATAAGTAAAATATTTATTGACGCATCTTAATATTTTGTTATACAAATCAACCCCCGCTTAGAAGACACGGCGCTATGGTATTTACGTAATTTTCATTTTAATAACACAATTTATTTTAGAACTCCTCGTTTCTTTAGGGGAAAAAATGATTGCACACATTGTACGAAATTTTCAGAGCCAGTGGGTTGCATATTAAAAGTTAAAGAGAACTAGTTTTTATTTTATTTGAGATCTCAATTTAAAAAATGAATTGATAAACTTTAGCAATATTTCCATACATTAATAACACAGACTGTAGTTAGTTATTGACATTAAAAATTTACATGTTTAATGTCAATAATTTTTGTTTATTTTTTTTATTAAAAGAGTTTTGTAATCGTATTGTACTACTAGCGACTCACGCTCGCTTCGCTCGCGTTCGTCTCTAGGTACGTTTTCACGGTTAGCTATGTTTATACATAAATAGTAGCTTCCTACTTCTAAGATATTCATTTAAATTATATAGCGATTTTCTCTTGTTTTGCTCGGGTGCGTACACCATACGCGGATTTTGTTCATAATGTCATGGGTTTTAAATTAGAATTTTCTAAAATAAAAGTAGCCTAAGTTACTCCTTATAACATCAGCTATCTGCCAGTGAAAGTCCCGTCAAAATCGTTACAGCCGTTTCGGAGATAAGCCGGGACAAACAGACAGACAGACAGACAGTCAGACAAAAATTATAAAAAATGTTGTTTTGGTATATGTATCTTGTATACATCCATATGCATTTAGTAAGAAGCGGTTATTTTAATATTACAAACAGACACTGCAATTTTATTTATCTGTATAGATATAAGTTATCTTTGAATAATTTCTAAAAGAAAGATATGCGATATGTTGCTAATTGTGAACCAATTTTTTTTTATAAACAGGTTATACGTCTGAGAGAACCTAACAAGTTTTCAAAAGACATGTGAAGTCCGTCAACCCGCACTTGGCTAGCGTGGTGGGCTATGACCTGATTCCGCACATATTAAAGGGAGACTCGTGCCCTGCAGTGGGCCGTTAAAAATAAAGGGCTCAATACATACATGAGTAGGTAGGTCCTTTATATATAAAAGCCCATTCTAAAAGATTGTAATAATTGCTTTTAACTGATTTTAAAAGTAGTGTACTTTTTTTAGTGAACCGTTGTCAACTTTGTTGACTAGAGACATCGTAATACTTGAAGTATAGTCTGGTACGAACGATACCTCGAACGAGCTGGAACTACATTTAATTAATTAGCTCATTACTGTTTGCAATTGCATTGGACAGGTAGCGTCGAGTGTATAGCTTCAAAGGTTTTCTGACTGCATATAGTTTCAATTGGTGGTGTTCTAAAGTCTAAATAAATGAGCAACTTCTTTACGAAGGATTTTTTTTTCAAAGTGTTTGAATGTTGCCTTTTTAAAATGAATATAATGTATTGTTTATTTAAAACGTAACATGTTAATTGAAAGAGTACTGTTTCAATTTCAATTAAGTTTTACCAGGTTTTCTGAATTAATTATGACCTTTTTTACACGTAACTATTAAAATATATTAACTAAAATAATAATCAAAAAGGGAAAACAAAAAATTATTCAAATAACCTAAACAATTTTAGCATTCTATATTTAGATTATAAACCAATACCATAACAACCAGTGTCTCGAGTTCGTAGCTAGCAGAGCGTATAAGTATTGATCTGAGTTGTCTTATTGTATCTCGCATTTCCATAGGCTATGGCTAGCCATGGCTCCGACTGCTAATTGGATGACGTCCGATCCGTCTGTCGGTGTTAAATTAAAAACCATTGATATTTGTGCTTCATGAACTTTTACTGACTTATATCTGGTAAAAAGCCAGCTTTGTATTATACTATTCAAAAATATGTATAAAAAAGGGATTTCATTTATAAATATACCCCATGGAATTGATGTACGGAGATAAATAGTACCTTTAGCCCTTTGCGTATTATATATTATGATCATGCAATATTCATAGTTATAAAAATAAAACTTTTAACCAGCTGTACTGTATGGGCCTCATCAAAACAAATCAAATGAGACCAAACTTAAAGATCCGTCTTGTAGTTATTGAAGAGTTACATAATCAACCGCCTGGCTTCATCAAGGAATCAGCGTAATCTATAAATAGAATAACAAAGAGGCTACTTTTTATCCCGGAAAAATGTTCGGTTCCCGTGGGATAGATTTGTTTTTATAAGAGCCGCTAGTAAGGAATAAATAAAATATTATAAAATATATTTGGTATATTCCAAACAAATGCGACTCTTTTTTACCCTTTCTAGCGGTTGGATTTACAAAAGTCTTTCCTATTGGTTACTGAGCTGTTAGCCTGAGTCCCAGCGTTTTGGTGTTATATTATAATCAGTCCAAAAAAAACTACTAATTATAATTAGAAGTATTTGAATATTTTCCCCTGTAACCGTAAGATATCTTGCTTTACAGAACGATTGAATGAAAGAAAGATTTATCGTTAAACTTTTCTATTTAAATCAGCCATTAAAAATTAAAAATAGTTATATGTGAAAGACTTTCTGTTAGACAAAAAAAAAATCATTGGTTTACGATGGTTTTAGTAGTGGGTTCATCTTTCTACTTACTAATCTTTAGTATAAATCAGAATCGGTAATTAATTAACTTTTAAAGAAGATATCCAAGATGTAAATATTTGTCTATTCTCCCAATTCTTTAGTGATTTTTGCTTTCGACATAAACTTTACTACGAGTTCATATTTATTCTAGATGCTAAAAATTTTGAAATAATTCGACCGAGAATATTAATTCATAGAAATGCGGAATTCTTTTGAAAGCACGTTGTACAACAATGCAATTATTTGTATGGCGCATTTTTTCTCAGAGCTCGGCTGCGATTTCACCTCCTGTTTTTGTCCCCCTGAATGCCAGCCATTTGTCAACCGCGTCAGCCTTTGTCTACTCTCGCGCTATAGATTTTGCCTTTTATTTTATGGTATGTTTTATTAATTTTGTAAAACTGACTATGTCAATGTAACGTTTATTGAAATACTAGTTTTACTGTGTTATAGTAGTTAAAATTTTGTATTATGTATTTGTTCATGTACATAATATAAATACTAAAAAAATAACAACCGACTTCCAGACACAAAATTGTAAAAAAAAACTGAAAGGGGGTATTACTTTACTATAGATATCTAATCAGATATTTTTGAAATCGAAAGTTAATTTAGAAGTAGCTGTTGAAACCTTCCACTATTCTGGCCTCGCCATCAGATCACCTCAATGATACCAAATAACTGTGTTATCGTCAGACTACAAAGAGTTGCAAAATTTAAAGTCGATATAACAATTAGAAGTAAGTGAAAAAGACTAATTAGATCTGTTAACATACTTCAAATTTCATGGTTTTATTAGATTTTTTCGAAAATGATAAACTGTATGTGAAAAAAAAAATTCACGGGACCACGGGACATATTAGTATATATATGTATGAGATAAAAATTATCCTATATCCTTTCCAGGGTCTCAACTATCTTCATACCTAATTTAATCTAAATCGCTTCAGCGGATATTATTTACTATATCCATTACAAACATATATATATGTACATGATACATACTACATACAGCAAATATAGAACCTCCTCCTTTTTGGAAGTCAGCAAAAAATATAAACTCCGCAAGTTTATAACGTTAAATGTATAAAATAATATGGCTTAAGATAGACTTTATATTGAGGTAGGTAAGATCATAAAAAATTTTAGACGTCGTATATTCTTATGTCAAATAAGGTTTTGCTCTAAAATATTTAATCAACTACAACTTTAATGAATTTTGTACTTTTGTTGTTGTTTATTATTAGAAGAGAATCAGACTATTTACAGTATATGAAAAACTAGTGGAGCACTTTGCTTCGCTTGTGTTCGTTCCTAGGTACGTTTTAATGGTTGCGCTCCCTTGGGTAGTAGCATGATGATTGGACCCAGCGGGTGGTACCAGAGAAATCCGGCGCGGACCAACAGCATGGGGGTGCCTCTGGCCGTGAGCCGTCGAACCCGGTTGAGGCACCTCCCAGGTGGGGCCGTTCTCCGTTGAGACTTCGGCTTTCGGAGTTGCGGCCACCGGGGGCGGGGCCGCTTTTGTGGTCCCGCAACCGAAGGGTTTGGGGCCTCTCTCTCGTCGTGGCTGCATCTGACGGCGTTGCGGCCACTGGTTGTGGGGTTGCTTTGGCAATCCCGCGATCGGATGAGAGGGGGGCAGACGTGGTGGGGCTGCAGGGGAAGAGGCGTGTCGGTGTTTCGTAGCCGCTCTATCTGTCCTCTGCAGCCGAGGTAGCGTTGCCCACTTCGGTGGGCGGAGAGGTTTAATGTGGCTGCTCCGGGTACTTCTCTGATTTAGCAGAGTGGACTATGGAGCAGCCCCATTGGTTAGGTGGCCGTCAGGCCTGCCGCTGGAGCATCGCGGTAGTTATGCGTAAGCGATCTCGCGGCGCCGCACTAAGGCAGAAGGGAGGGGAAAGTTGGGGTTTAGTGGGTAGTACCGGCTCTTCTAGCCGGTGAGCCCCACATAACCACCTGGGGTCAGGTGGTATGCGTAAATGCATTCCCCAAGTATAAAAAAAAAGTAGCATGATGATAGATAGCCTATAGCTTTCCTCAATGAACGAGCTATCTAATGCAAAAAGAATTTTTTAAATCGGATTAGCAATTCCTGAGATTAGCGTTTTAAAAACAAAACTCTACTTTCTTATAATATTAGTATAGATAAGAATGACTAAATTATAATAGATGAAATAGAAATAAGTGTTCAGTAATGCAATTATTTATACCGCACATTTTTATGAAAGTTTTGCAGAGATTTTATCTCCTTATTTTCGTCCGCCTTGAATGCTAGCCATTTGTCAACTATGTCGCGGCTTTGTCTTTTTACTTTGTAGAGTTCGCCGTTTAACGTAAAAGGTAATTATTTTCAGTTACTTAATGTAACGAAGTAAAAACGTAATTAGCAAAAATAAAAAAGTAGTATTAATTAAGTAATAGTAATTTGAAATTATTATACAAATGAGTTTATATGAGTTCAAGCTTTTGTTTCAAATTGTGTATTAAAGTTTTTTTATCAGTTTTGTACACATTGATAATTTTGTTGATGGTGAATTAACGATTTATAAATATTAGTTCCAACGAGACACCAATTGTCACGTGATAAGTAAGTGTTTAAGTAAAAAAAAAAATATCCTTTGCTTTATTGTTATGCGATAGAAGACCAAAGCAACAAACTAGAGAACACATTTTTAGATCGCACTACTATTATAAATGCGAAAGTTTGTGTCTCTGTGTGTTTTTTTCTCCTTCACAACAGACTTCAGACGGTTTAATTTGGAATAAATTTAGTATACCGATACACTGATGGCGATGATGTCCTCCCGAACGATATCGGCCACGGTAGCCAGCCTCACTGAGACTAGCTAACTTCGCACGAGATATTAAAGTACACAAGTGTACGCGCAGACACCAGTGCGTTGTCTATTTATTTCACGTTCAAATTCCGATAATTCAAAACGATTAGTGAGAAATCAAACATAGGACCGACGAGTCTACGTGCTCTCCGAGGCACGGGAGTGAAATACCGCCAACTTCCTAACTCCGGGCTGTTTCTGGGACTTTCTTAACAGAAAGACTCAATAACTAAACTTGGTCCGACTCGGGACTCGAACCCAGAACCAGAATGTGCAGTCGTATATGCTAGCCACTACACCAATGAAGTAGCAACCGGTATACTATAGCCTGGAGTAAAAAATAAACTAGTATTGGTATTTAGGGACGCATTCAAGTAAAGTCAGAATAAATTGCTAGTTAAAAATATTACTAATGAAGTAAAGATGTCATAGCTTAGTTGATGATTATAATTTAAACAGGTCATATAAAAAGTACTTTTAGATTAAATTTCTGGTCTTATTTTCTTTTAGAGGAATCTCCATTAATCATCGCTGACGGGGATATTGTCTTACAATGTTTAGATTTTATCTGGGCTCAGAAAAAGCTAATTACTTTTAATTATAATTAATAAAATACCCCGATGAACATGTTGAAAGAGGAAAATAAAAGAACCTTCGGTAATTAAATAGAAACCTTACGTTTAATTTGATGGTACAAGTAGGCTTTCCTTCACGACAATCCACAAAAAAGCGTTCCACAATCATACGGGTTACGTAATTTAATCTTTTATTTTTCCTTTTCATAAAATAATATACATTGCCGTCAAATTCACTTTAGCGAAGTGCCATCAAATGTATCATTATTTTTATAACAAACGTCCATTCTCGTTGTTTAACTAACCGTGCCACATTTCCTTCCCCTGACATAAAACTGACCTTTTTCTTTTACGGTCACATGGACAATTGCGAAAATGTAATGTGGATTTGTTGCGACAATCCAACACCTCGAAGATTAGAAGTTTACCTTTTTAAGAAAAGCTTCGAGGGCACGGTGTTAGGAGCGGATACTTGAAGCCTACCACGTGCCTTGCTCAAAGCCGCGGGGATATACTACATTCGTTTAAGGCTTAACAATAAAGCGCTCTCTCAAAGAGAGAGAGATCCTTTTATACGTCCTTTACTATCGAAATTTATTCCATCTAACCTTCATCAATCTCGCGTACGCCTAAACCGGAGACTGACGTGTTAACAGGTGATTTCATCCCTTCACGCTTAACGAATGTTGCGTGATCAAGCATATTTTTACATGTTTTCGGGACTAATTTTAGAAGTTTTTCTTATTATATGAATATCAAAATTATCTCTTATATGTTACTCATCATATTTAAAAAGTTTGATTTATCAGTACTTACTATATGTAGATGATTATTAAACGAGCTCATTGAACATATAATCTTTAATTATTATTAATTTTAATTAATATTTAAAATTATTTTAGACACATAAAAACGACATTAAAACATTCAAAATACATGCAATACCTATGAATATTGTCCGATAAGGTACATAAGGTATATATATAAAGCTTAATAAACATAAAGTAGAAGTACTAAATTGTTGAATATCCAATTACAGGTCCCATACCAAATTTTAAAAGCTAAAGTTTACACGCGCGTTCATTTGGAATTACCTGGAGTGGCTTGGCTGCTTGCCGAATCCATTTATTGGGCCACTCTAATATACTGAAGTTTTGGACAGCGTTTTGTTATTGCTATGAAGCCAACTTAACGTATGTACTTAAGCTTATACTAGATATAATCGCAGTATTTAAAGTTATTTTAACATCAAAATATTTACTTTGTATTCAGTGTATTTGGCCGACTTCAAAAGGGAGACGGTTTTCAATTCAGGATGAAGATTTTTAAGGTTTCAATAGCCAAAAAAGCAGATAAGGAATTATTATGGTTTTGTTATGTCAATGGCTAGAAAATGGTGAATTTGGATTACGTAAAATATATAAATAGGGATGGATGAAGGGGCTTTCATACATGTAACAGAGCGGTAAAAAATGAGTACAATACAAATACAAATACAATACAATACAAATACAAATACATTAGCATGGGTGGGTATTAGGTCCAAAATTGAAACGAAGGTTTCTAAAGGTCAACTTTTCTATTTAACTCACCTTTTAACTTTAGTATTTTTTGTTCTTGAAACACTTCTTTATGTAACTCTAAAAAAATTAATAATAAAGAAGTATTTTTTATAATATTTAAAATACGAACGCATATATGTATAAACCTACATAATACATATTCACAATCACAATACACAAACCTACATTATACATTAAACATAGAGACCTTGCACTAGAATAGATTAGAACAAGCAATTTTCTTTGCAGATCATTGATATTTAAATTTTTCGGCTATAAATAGGAGAAAAAATATTTCCTACGTATTCATTACATTTTACTGTTTAGAAGTTCATATTCTACATTACGTATAGTATTATTAAAACTTAAATCGAATATAACTCCAAGGCGTATGTATATTATTGTGGGATTATAACATGGTGGAGACTGATTGGTTGGTGTTCTTAAAGTTTATAAGACGTATGTAATATACAGTTAGATGGTGCGGGCTTATCGTAGGCTGGCAAGCGCCCAACGGCTCACTGCTGGCTTTACGTCCGACCACGGCTCAAGTCTGGTTTACTTAAAGCTACTTTCTGTATATGAATATACATTCTATATATGCCAATTGTTCTGTTACTGTATGCTTGTATGGTAAGAAAGAAGAATTTTTCTTTTCTTTTTGTTTTTGCGATTTGTTTAAAAGTCATCCAAAAAATGTAGTAGCTTATATTTGCATGAACTATTACAATCGTAATTAAATATAAAAAGCACAAGAGTAATCCGGTCATTCGCACTGTGGCTAACCACCAAATTATAAAAGTAAAAGCGACAATTACTTATGTAATTTGTTAAATTAAAAATAAAATTGTAAAGCAAATTTAAATTTTATCTATCGCAAAAATAAGTTGTTATGTCATACTATTTCTGAAAAACACTATGAAACACGGTAGAGCGACCGCAAGAAAACAAAGTTAATTTTACGGTCTTTATACTGATCGTGTGTAATAGAAAATATCGTATATCGTATATCGTAAAAACTACTTAAATTATTTATTTCCCATAAGTTTTTTTTATCATACTTAAAGTAATTAAAAAGTGTACTCGACTTAAATAATAAAAATAACTATTACTTTAAATAATAAAAAAAGTCTTTTAAAAAATGTTATGTTATTTTTAATAACCTATCCAAAGATACTCTAAACGTTTACAACGGACAGCACGAAATTTTTAAGGGTTTTAAAGGTTTTTACCATTTTATTACAGAACCCTTCAAAAAGAATTATGAAAATCAGTTCACAATTAGCGAATATATCGTAAAAAACACAATAAGCCTTATAACCGAAATAAGTACTTTCTCCTTTTAGAAGTCTTTCAAAAATAAGATAAGCATGCTTTTATTCTGTTTTAGAGTTCTTAATTGAATAACTTTTGGACAGCCGGCCGTCAAAACAACAATAAAAAACAACAATTAGATTGCCCTGCCGAAAATATATTTATACTGGCCGTTCACAACTGGAATACAGAGTGAAGAGCGATTGTAATAGGATGTTGTTTGAATATTATAATCAAAATGCGAAAGTAATTTTATGTAAGCGTTAGAGAAGTAGAACAGCGCGATGAGATTAAATCTGGAGTAAAACTAAGGAAGATACACATTGGTGATAAGTGATTGTGTTCAGACGGGAGATATGACGAAGTTGGGTATGTAACTTTATTAGTTAGTAATCATGAGCGATTTTGTTTACATAATAATTTTTATTTAACTCATAAGGGGTATCATTTTATAGATGTATTTTAAAAAGTGTATTTTAGTATCTTACTATTTGAGTAAGTATTCTATACTATATAATAAGATTTAAGTATCCAAATGTGCCTAAAACTTAGCTGACACATCAAAAGCAGTGTTCCCCACGAGAGGCGTTATGGGGGTAAATAGTTAAGAAATTAAAGTTCGATTTTAAAATGCCGTATTTTTGTGTGAACTGTTTTTGAACACCAATAATATTATCCATACAAAAGCATGTAAGTATGTTTGTTATCTTTTGTAAGGACTTAAAAAGAGTTTAGTGATATTCTGAATGGAGATTCACAAAGATGATAATGATAAATCTTGATTCACAAGATAAACCTTGATTAAGACACAGTTACTTTTATATATAAAAGAAGAACAAAAAGAAAATTACACAAGAAGAACCGCGGGAAAAAATTAGTTACTCGTACATAGAATTTATTTGTAATATGAATTGAGTACAACTCAAACTGGTATTTGTAAGCCCCTAATTGGCAAAGTTATCCTTTTACTGTATAATAAATTTATATTTTAAAACAACTTTCATGTTACACGATGAGTATTATATTCGAAATGCCATAGAAAAGATTAGAAAACATACAAATGTTAAGTGATTTCATGTGCGGGCAACCCAAGTTTATATACACGTCTTAACAAGTTGAACGGCATTAGGCATTCTGGACGCGTTCGGGTTTTCAGCGCCCTACTCACGGACTGTTAAATGAAATAAGAATCCGTCATAATTTGGTCGGATAAAATGAAGATATCAGCAAATTCGATTTAGTTTGTATTGACATGGCAGTGAATAATTGTTGAATATGCTCTGACACTGGCTAATTGACAGGGAAACATTTCGACTTTTATGTCATTCTATTATATTATTATTGTTTTGTTAATATGTCGGACTTTCTGGTTCAAAAAACAATACCTCCATTCCAATGCTTAGACTAATTTAATAGAATGAGTGGATAAGCAATGTAGACTTAGGACACCATATCCAGGAACTGAAGATTTGTTTAGAAAAGCACTGTGGTCTTATGCTTCATCTAGCACCTATGGATAAAGCAGGAATCAGCCATGGGAACTCTTTTGGTAAACCATTAGTATAGTAGAGATCTTACACTCCTAAACTGCGCACGACCTTGGTGCAACTACATGTTTATTTCAATGTGCGTAGGGAAATATTTATTTCAAGCTCTTCCTATTCCTTTTATTTATTTTAAACTTACTTGTCTAATGAATGTAATAAATATAATATGTCTCTTCAAACATTAAAATAATTATGTAAAACTAGCGACTCACCCTAGCTACGCTCGGATTCGCCTATAGGAAAACAAAAACAAACCTATCCTACGGGAGCTGTACATTTTTCCAGGATAAAAAGTAGCCTATGTATTATTCCAGACTATAATCTATCTCTGTGCCAAATTTCATTCAGATCCGTTCAGCTGTTCTGTCGTGAAAGAGTAACAAACATACATCCATACATCCATACTCACAAACTTTCACATTTATAATATTAGTATAGATGCTTAGAGATCACCTGCACTTTAAGAGTGAAAAATCTCTACCATTGTTGGATTTGACATGATAAGTACTTTGACTTTCGACTTGAGTTGGTGTCCATGGTCAAATAATGAAGCAAGAAGGTGGCCATAGTATCTCGTCCATTTCGCTCATATTGTTAGAACAAGAATTTAAAGCTTGAAATTTCCTGTAACTTTTATCCGGAACATTTTTCAATTAGTTGAATAGTTCACAAGCTACAGTGCTGGTGCAGCTAATTTTGGAACAAATTTTAAAGTGTTTGGCGAAAGTGAATACTTTCAGAAGATTTCAAAGATACTGCCAATCATATGTAAAAAACAGATACTTGATTTTAATGTAAGTTAGTAAGGTATTTTGTAACATTTCTATTTAGTATATTTAGTGCCTACTACCGATACCGCATTCAAATAAAAGGCATAAAACGTCATTCTACTTAATAAAAAACCAAGATTTTAAGGAAATATTCAGCGATCAAGTCCTATCCTTGGTCGCTGAATGGTCACATTCTGTAGCTTTACCATCTAAGAATACTCCTAATATACTTTTTTAGTTGAATAGTTTATAAATAATGTCTTGGCTTAGAGCCGCGAGGTGTTTGATTAAACCTCTTTCTTTTTGAAGTCGGCTTAGAAAAGATATATTATGTATAAACAAAAAATATATTGATCCAATGGCTATGGAGAATTTCTGTCAATCTTAGGGTATTAAAGATTATTATATACTTTCTTATTGTTTTATTTAAAGATTATTCAGACCGTTCGGTTCGTAATTGCTTGATTAATTATTAGGAAAGCGAGATGGGGTTAAAGCGAGACGAGGGTCGGAGATCCACGGCGACATCAATAAGCTTTAATTGGTAAGGCCCATCAAGGCTATTAGTCTGGCCAATTAGTAGTATCAGTTCAAATCTCATTCCAACATTAAAACAACTCGGTATCTGATTATATTATGAAGCCTTTGTAAGTTATTTTGCGAGTTTGAATGATGGAATTATGAAAGTAGGAATTGACATTGGAGGCGGAGACAAAAGCAATATTAAATGTTTCGTATTTATATAATTCAGTAAACTTGCGTTATATCTGGGAGTCTGTCTTAATAATTATAAATGAGCGGGTTCCCGGTTTCTATTTGTTTTATCCTGACGACATAAAATATTTGAAATTATATTTAAAATATTAATATTTGACCGACTTCAAGAAAGAAGACTACTTAACTCGTTTGCATATTTAGTTGAGTGTATTTTATGCGTTATCTTTGTTAAATTATGAATCGATTTTCTTTTAATTAAATTAAAACTTAAAGCAAACCTCTTCAAGTGAATTTACTAACTTGAAGTGATTTTGAATACGGTATGCTTTGCTTAGATAATAAAAGATTATTAATAAATTTAAATGTATATTGTACATATATTTACATTAAAGGATTTTTATAGTTTCATTATATAATACACTTTTTTATTGTAAATAATAAAAACTCTATCTATGATCGACTATCAAATAATAGGAGTAACTTTTACATGACTTTTATTCATTTATTTTAACAAGAATAAAAGCTATTAAAGTATAATTTGTTATAATAATCAACGTTGTTTTCCTTTAATTACATGTTTCCTAGAAAATATAGCATAATTTTAATATGGCTCTAGCCCAACCATTAAAATTAACCGAGATTTTTGGCATGATTTAAGATCATGAAATATCATTTTAACTACTTAGAAAGTTAGAATAACTACATTTTAAGATAATTACACACTACACTACAAATATATAAGAAAGAGAAATATACATAAAAAAGCTGTACAAGAGGCTGCCGTATCTCTAGAAGCGATCTCTTCTCAGCAACCTTAGAGTAGAGGAATCAGTATACGAAATATAAGTAACTTGTAAGCAGGAGTACATTTTTTACAAAATCTATTAGTTTTGCGTTATTATAAAATAAATTAAATTAGAATCCAATGACGTTAAAGTGGTCTATGATTTCGTAGCTCTCAAAAGAAAGTTATAACAATACAGAATAGCTTTATTTCTTAAAACGAATGAAACCTTAATAATAATACAATCGTAAATGTAAATCTATCTATTGGGGATAGAGTATAACGAACTGAGATACATAATATAATTCTACTACAATTATATCTATTGAAAGAGCAATTCTCTTGATAAAATGTTTTACTTTAATAAGAGAACCCACGTAAGTGTTGCTAACACGAAATAATAATACAAAAGCTTTGCATAAAATATTCAAAAAACTTTGATGATGCATCTCTTAGCCCCTGGCCCTTTCTTTTGATTGGTTGACCTATAAACACAGTTTCCCGTCCCGATTCAAAGGGATCTAAATGTAGGAATCTGCTGATTTATTTTCGTTTTTTCTTTATGGATAATACCGTTCTATGGTTATCATAGCGTATATAAAATGTTCATAATAATATGTTAAATAATTAAAAATGCGTGAAAGTTAGTTCATAGTTTTACATAGTTTTATTTGTGGAATAGACAATAAAACTCTCTTCTTTTTTTAACTGTTTCAATTAATATTTTAGCAAAATAATAGCAAAAACTTACGCTTTTAGCTTCTATTATAATGGAAAGTCATTTTTCATTAAGCAGAGTTTACTTTATAGAGCTTACTATTAATTAACACATCTCTTAATTTAATTACTAAATCTTTGTTATAAATTATATATTTATAATTAATCTTTGCCTGCGGTTCTGCTTGCGTATTTTTATGCATAATTAATTAGGCTACAAAATATAATAAGATTTTTCTGAGACTTTTCTTCAAGTGTTTTGTTTGAAGTAAAAAGACAAACACAAAATAAATCTCTTTAGCTTTATGATGAAGTTAGTACAGATAATATAGTATTATAATACACAGTACAGATAATATATATATATATATATATATATATATATATATATATATATATATATATATATATATATATATATATATATTTAATACATAGTAAAATCTATCAAAATAGCTATTCCTGCTTATATATTTTATTAGAAACTTTTGCTAAGTGCGAAATCTAATACAGGGCTTATAAATGTTATTTTCGTAGGCGTTCGTACCGATCGTCGCGTCGGCTTAAATGTCTACATGAATAAATTAAAACTTAATAAAAACGTCAATCTATGATTTAAAACAATTATGAAAATTCTTTGTTACATATTTCATTTAGTAATTGAGAAATAACTTAGTTTTTAGTCTACAATGATTTAAATTATTCTTGCTATTATATATGTTACAGGAATTTTAGTAAGTATGATATTTATAGGTATATTATGTTAACTAACATGTAATTGATCCTTTATGACTGCAAGTGCAATGAAAAATACATGCATCAGAATAATTAAAGTTTAATTATGAGAACTATTCAAACTATTATTTTTATTATTAACCATTATTTATTTTTAACTATTATTTAATTATTTTCAAGGATGTTTATGAACGAAAGAAATATTATATTACAGTATATCTCATGTGTTCGTCTGCTTGTTTACCATATCCTATATTATCCGACTTTTCTACATGGGTAAATGATGCTTAATATAATACTTTCATTATTAAGGACAGTAATATGCGAACATATTCACGAGTTAATGGCACCATTACGCGTCCCGTCTCTATTCTGAGTGACATGCACCCTCTCGTGGCATGTCGCTGTAGTTATTATTATGTACATATATACCTAGTGTATTTACAAAGAAAATGAACTATGGATTACAATGATTTGAAATACAAAATTTTTATATTATGTGTAGAATTTATTTAAAATGCCCCAGGTTCAGTGGGATTCTTTTTAATTTTATTTTTTAGATAGCTTAACTTACATTCTTTTTGAATTGATCTCATTAGGAAATATTTGTTTTTGGGAAATTTACCTCAAAGGCGTGAACTTCTTAAAGTAACTTCAGTAAAAATATTTTTTTGCGGTAGTTTGCCACATAAATAGGCTATCCGGAATAGGCTGTTTACATTTTAACTAAGCAACTTTTTATATAAGGGTTGTCAATTAGTTGTTGTCAAAGCTACTAGCACTAGGTCACAATAAAACCAAAGGCATTTCATGTATACAATTTAAATTAACCAAACGACAACGTGATTTTATTGATTAAGTAGTAGGCGCCAGTGCACCATTTATTATCTAAAAACAAAAAAACTTCTAAAATTAAACATTATTTGTATTTGTAGTAGTATACATTTTCAGAGATGAAATATTTTCCCGCAGTAAAAAGTATCTTATATGTAACCAGCTATCATCATACCAAATTTCATCAAAATCTTTCCAGTGATTTTCTCGTGATGCGGTGACAGACAGATAGACAGACAGACAGACAAAAATTCTAAAAACTACAGATTCGGCCTCTGTATCGATAATAATGACTATTTCTAAAAAAATAAATATTTATTCGACTCAGTTAGAATTTTATTATATGTATAGATGTTAGGTCGCATTTTAATATATGAGCGTTTTAACGGAAAATAATATATTTGATTACTTTGTAATAATTCATGTATAAGGCATTTAGTTACGTGAGCTTGACCGATAGGCATAATTTAAAAAAAATAAAAAGCTTTTCTTCCTGCGCTTTTGCACAGTGTTGTCGGTATCAGTCACGAGTTATGAATTGTATGTGATACTGTAAATTATTATTATAAATTGAGATGTTGAGTTTCTCGCCGGCTTTTCTCAGCAGAACTGCTTTTCAAGCCGGTGGTAGCTTTGATGTACCGACGATCATAAAATAATTCATTTGAATAAAAGCAAGGAATACCACGTTAGATAATATATTTTAATAGATAATAAATATACGTACTTTTAAAGTATTCCAAGAAACTTCAGCTATATCATGGTTGTATACCAGAAAAAAGGTAAGAGTTCTCTTGATAAGACGTTTGGCACGTGTCACTTGTGAGGACATATTATATCAGATGGAACCTACTTGGCACCATCGCAAAACTTCTTTGAGCTAGAGCCAGCGTATTTTATGAGACGGTGGGTTAAGATGAGGTTTATTGGAGTAACACGTAAAACTTAAAATACCTTATAAATATAATATTTTTTTAAATATACGTTCTACCTAGATTTCCTATACTAATAAACAATATCTCTTTTTTATATGTACCGAGATTATACAAATAATATAGTTAGCGGTTATCATTGAATCAGTTCGATTCACTCACTCAATTTTAATTAATCTTTATTTTTGTAAAGCAGTTTGTCTTGCTCTTTAATAAATTGTCTGTAGATATAATATTATTTTTTGTGTTTTATAATTATATCACTGAGTTTATAAGTAAAAATAGAGCATTTTGACAAGGAGGTTCTAAGTTTTTCTTGATTTTCACCCGTGCTCGAATAAAAGCTACTAATATACATAATTGTAGTAGGTGTAGCTGCTGGATTCTAAATCAAATAACAGAATGTACGCTTTCAAAAATATTATGCTGTGTTTGTTTCGATGCTTGAAATGTAATACGTACTTGGCATTGTTGGGGTCCTTGTCGGTTAGGCGAGGCGGGTTTTGGACGTACTTTCTTGGCTAGCGGCCGTGTATCAAGCCCTGTGACTGCTACCGACACAGTAGTGATGCCACTGATACTTGACGATGAAGACGTTGTACAATCTGAGAACAAAAAATATTTACATAAGTTAATACTAAATTTAAATATTTTTTTTTTGTAAATATAAGACATTTTAAGAAAATAAATTACACAAAACGTGTCTTACTTTTATCTATATTAAATATTATATAGATAAAAGTAACCGAACGTGATATCCTGAACTTCAACAGCCCATTTGCGTTTGATAGATCGCTAGAAATTACCTATTTGCAGTGAAATATTTCGCGTTGATACATGCCTCCCATTTATTTAAGTGCCCACTTTGTATGGCGCGTTGCCTACGTGGAAGGTACGGGCGGTAGACACATAAAAACTTAGCTTTGCAAAAATAATAAAAATAAACAGCCAACCTCAACGTTATATTTGTTTAATTTAAATATAAATTCGATACCAAAGACTTGTATCTCTAGGATTTCTATTGATTCACACGAAAATCTTAACACTAAGTGTTTCTGTTTGTTACAGTAACTTGAGCATTATTATTTATGTAAAGATCTTCTTCTTTGTCTTCGTCTTTTCTCGTTACGCGGGATCGGCTTTCTTAATCTTGAAGCGCCATTCATTCCGCTGACAAGCATCATCGTCAAATAGACCCAGCTTCTTCATGTTCTTCTGGATAATCTACATCCACGTAGTTTGTGGTCCACTTCGCCCTCATTCCTTTACGTAGCCATGGAAAGACACTTTCACCACGTGATCATTTATGTAAAGGTGTATATTTTTAATTTAATTTTAAATAAAAAAATCGCGCAATATCGCATCGCATATGCCTATTTAATTATTTTTATTGAAAATATGTACTCATTAAATGATGACATTGCTTTTATATGCCCCTACATTATATAACTCATTGTTCAAATAAACAAATCACGATACTACAATTTAATTAGTATTTAAAATGAAATGGAAAATAATTTATGCATTATTTACCTATGCCGTTCATTATTTGTTGGGTAAATATGCAATTTGTCGAAAGGTGCGCTCGTAATAAATTCCATCATAATAAAACAGAATAATAAAGCAAAACTTTGGAAAATTCGTTATTAACCTTATTTTGAAATTCGGCAGTTCGTTTTAAAATAAATGCACCAAATATTTGTTAATGAAAATTTAAAAGAAAAAATAAAACAAAATCCCTGACACATAAATATTGTGTAAATAACCACAGCTCTGAATGATGAACTATGAATTTAAACACCCGTTACTGTGTTTTTATAGACCGTGTGTTTCGTATACTTCTTTAGATTGAGAAATATGTATATACATTTAATAGTTAGGTACTACAATAGTTAACCTTAATATTTCACTCTCGGACTGAAAAAGTAACTTCTGAATTTATTTACTCCCGGTAATTACTAATATTACTAGTAAAAGGTTTAAACTTTAAATCGACTTGCAAAGTGTTCTTACGCTTGTAGTCTTAGTCTAAGTGGAAGTAATAAAATGTTATTTTTAATAATATTGGGATAATTCATTTTGAAGTATTTATTGCGAATATTGTTATAAGTACACAATTAATGTAAAAAGAATTGTAAGCATTTTTGTAAGCATTTGTTTTTATAAAGCGTTTTTTTTTAAGTTTTTAATTATAATTTTATAATACTCAACTTATAATTAAAAGTTATTACTGTAAGACGACGTCAATAAAACTTCGAGATATTCCTTGTATATGGTTTTATATTCAGTACTTTTATAATCATCGGTACATCTGTCCGTGTGGAAACTACCACCGGCTCGGAAAGCAGTTCTGCCGAGAAGAGCCGGCAAGAAACTCGACAGTTGCTCTTTTAAAATAATGAGTAACATAGTGTTTTACAATAATTTTCGATGTTACAAACATTCCATAACTAAACAGTAAACACTACAGAGTGGTACTGACATCTCTCTGCCAAAGCGCGGGAAAATAAATTAATAACCGCGTCCTTTTTATTTTTTTTAAATACATTCCTATCGGCCAAGGTCACATAACTAAATGCCTTAAATATAAATCATTACAAATTAATCAAATATTACATTATTTTTCATTAAAACGCTCATATTTATAAATGCAACCTTACACTCGTCCATCCTGATAACGTGTATGCCCTCATACACGCTTCCAGTTGGAAAACCTTACACTTGGCCAGTAGGTTAACAATACATAGTAAAATATTCAAATCATAACAATAAAATATAAAATCATCATTAACAAATACAGAAAAAAAAAAATCGCCTCTTATTAAGTTTGTTTTACAGGTAGGTAATTATTAATCATTAATTTACAAAAAAAAAAATTTAAATCAAAAATATATTCAATCAATCAAAATTCTAAAATTTCTGATAAAAATTGTTTAGAAACAAATATTAAAATATCGACACCAATTCTGTAATAAATAAAACAAAAGTTTAAGCCATTTAGAAAATTAAAAACTATCCAGAGAACCAAATCTCTATGCAACATCTATTTTCTTAGAACTAATATGTTATAAATTTTATAATACTTATTTTAAATTAATAATA
Source organism: Argynnis bischoffii washingtonia (assembly GCA_033884665.1). NCBI lineage: Eukaryota > Metazoa > Arthropoda > Insecta > Lepidoptera > Nymphalidae > Argynnis > Argynnis bischoffii. The sequence continues at coordinate 9,491,526 of CM066625.1, read as the reverse complement.
AGAACTAAACTAAAAAGTTTATTAATATCATCAACAACTTAACAAATACTTAATAATTGTAAACTTCATAAATTGACCATAAATTAAAACTTCAAATAAAATAGTGCTAATAATAGCAGTATTTTTTTTGTTATGTACAATATTTCTCGTATAATCTCTGTATTACTTTTTTTTTGAAATAAAAATAATATATACATATTTTTTTATGTGAACAATTTAAACTGGTAAAGAAAATGGGGGGAAAATAATTGAAACCATTACCTATTTTATATTCATAACGATACCTTAAATAAAAATCTCTTTATTGACTACCCAGGGAATCATACATCCCTAGGCAGCAACTCTATAAGTCTCATCAAACCACCCAGAGAATCACATCTCTGAGCAGCAGCCCAATAAATCTCATCAAACTACCCAGAGAATCACATCTCTGAGCAGCAGCTCAATAAATCTCATCAAACCACCCAGAGAATCACATCTCTGAGCAGCAGCTCAATAAATCTCATCAAACTACCCAGAGAATCATCACATCTCTGAGCAGCAGCTCAATAAATCTCATCAAACCACCCAGAGAATCACATCTCTGAGCAGCAGCTCAATAAATCTCATCAAACCACCCAGAGAATCACATCTCTGAGCAGCAGCTCAATAAATCTTATCAAACTTAATATCTTCTATATATAATACATACTTATCACCTATCGATATCACATATCAAAGAAATCTCATTTTTTTTTAAGTGATAGTAATTTCAGCTGTAATTTTTTTTAATTAAAAATTGATTTGTTTTTTTTTTTTTTTTTTTATTTTTTTTTTTAATTGGTGGTTCTAATATTTGTATTCATATCATTCCTTTATTTAACTAAGAACTTAATAAATAAATTTTAAATGTTAAAACTACATTTATGTAATTTTAAAGGAAAATTGTACCATATTATGTAAATTTTGAATTTCTAAAATATAGTGTCTGATTTAAATCATTTCATGTCATTTTCTAGAAATCTAGCAATGCCAAACATCTCTTTTTTTTTTTTAAATAGTTGAGTAAATCTCTGTCTTACAATAATTAATTTTACTATTTTGTATCTAATGCTAAGATTGTTTTGTCTTTGCTGTTGGCTTGACCTAGTCTACCTGTATTTTGATGGGAAAGAAAGTAAATTCCTAATCTCAAATATAACTTAAATTGGCAAACCCTTATTTGATCACTTGAGATATCTGAGACTAACCTGAACTGAGAAATATTTTTAAGTAATTATATTTTTGTGTGAATGGTCTTCACTGTTATTAGGCCTTGGTGTTAAATAAAAGACCATTAAAAGAAATTTTATTATCAACATCCCCTGGCATACTACATAAAATTATTACTTCAACATGTATCTACTTTAAACCTACAACATGAACTGTGATATGATTTTAAAATTACTTCTTTTTTTTTTTTATAGCTTAGGTACTTTCCATGTATAAGTAACATTTTCTGACACAACCAGGCCTCACTATGCGACTTTTTGTTTCATAAATTGACTAATTCTAATAAGAATAGCTAAAATTACATCACCTGACAGATCCACCAAGATTGTCCATGATACTCTTGATCTTAAACAATATGGTCCTTCGTCAATGCGTCATAAACCAACCAAGCCAAAGCGACGCCTCAAGATTTTTGAAACGTGAAGTTTTCTTAGCGGATCTAAACTTAAAAAAAATATATTAGTATACATGTATAACCGCTATTGTTTTCATAAAGTCATTTACCCTATCCTAGTTTTAATTAGGTACAAATATCCAAACAAAGATCACAAAATTAATTATGATTAAGGTTTTTGTAAAATTAGCAGTTTCATTTTCTTACACTTTTAAATTATATACCTACATAGATACCCACTTTCAACTTTGTCATTTCCGTTTTAACTAATTTCCTCACATAAAGTATACTACTCTAACGGATGCAAGACTAACATATTTAAAAATTAAAATATACTTAGCTTAATTGACACAGACTTCTAAATCCATTTTACTCATACCCTGATGATTGAGTGGCATCGGCAGCGTTGTCATCCCACTTCTGAGATGTAAGACGACGTCAATAAAACTTCGAGATATTCCTTGTATATGGTTTTATATTCAGTACTTTTATAATCATCGGTACATCTGTCCGTGTGGAAACTACCACCGGCTCGGAAAGCAGTTCTGCCGAGAAGAGCCGGCAAGAAACTCGACAGTTGCTCTTTTAAAATAATGAGTAACATAGTGTTTTACAATAATTTTCGATGTTACAAACATTCCATAACTAAACAGTAAACACTACAGAGTGGTACTGACATCTCTCTGCCAAAGCGCGGGAAAATAAATTAATAACCGCGTCCTTTTTATTTTTTTTAAATACATTCCTATCGGCCAAGGTCACATAACTAAATGCCTTAAATATAAATCATTACAAATTAATCAAATATTACATTATTTTTCATTAAAACGCTCATATTTATAAATGCAACCTTACATTACTAGCGACTTATCCTCAAATCACTCTGGTGCTTCTCTAGGTACCTTTCGCATTTATATATTACTAGCAGAACCCGCGGCTTCGCTCGCGCTAAAACTACAAAAACAAACTCTAAAAAGGTAGGTTTCATACTAACATTCATCCCCTATTTTACACCCTTATGGGATGAATTTCGAAAAATGCTAAAACACGTATTTATTTAATTGTATTGAAGAGCATTAATACCAAGTTTCAAATAAATCTAATTATAAATATTTTGTTGGGTTGTATTATAACGTGTTTTCCCGTGGGAATGAGATAATCTCCCGTGGAACAAAGTAGTCTATATCACTCTCCAGCCCTCCAACTATCCCCATACAAAAAGTCACGCCAATCCGTCACTCTATTTCGACGTGAAAGAAGAACAATTAATCAAACAAACAAACAAACACACTTTCACATTTATAATATTAAGTATGGATATACAGTCAATGCAACCTTTTGGCCTAATTTATTACTAGCAGTGTTTATCATAGTTTACCTGTGTATTATTGAATTAAATTCAAATCAGTGCAGCCATTTCAGCATGATAAAGTAACAAATATATGCTCATACAAACCTTTTAACTTATAATAGTGTCGTGATTAAATGCTTTGTTATTCCAAACTACAAACTAACCATGATGACCGTCGTAGTGTACTGGGGCGAATACTATGGTATAGTGAGGATGCGTTTATTGAGTATATAGATATTAGCACCAATATGGTTTAGACAAAGCGCGGCGTATGATGCATAATAAACTTGTATGTATTCAGCCCTTTTAATGTCCCACTGCTGAGCACGGGCCTCCCGTCAGTACGAGGGGAATCAGGCCATAGTCCACCACGCTGGCCAAGTGCGGGTTGGCGGACTACACATGCCTTTTGAAAACTGCTAGGTTCTCTCAAACATGCAGGTTTCCTCATGATGTTTACCTTCATCGTATGACAAGTGGTAATCATGTTAGAAATGATTCGCACATGAAAATATCAGAGGTGCGAGACCCTAGATTTGAGCACGCTTCACTCGGTTTCCTTAGCGAGCGTGTTACCACTGGGCTACCACTGCCCTCACATAATAAACTCTCCTCTCCCATTCTAAAATATTACTGTAAGGCATTGTATAAAATTCATTACAACTTCAAAGTTCTATATAAATAAATGACTTTAACAGTGTGACCTATTTGGCTGAAGGGCAGACGGCATTTGTACGTGAAACAAAATCTGCCTAAATACGATTGCTCAAAATAAAGCTTCGGATTTTTAATACACTTTGTATGAAAAAACATTATGCTCAGGTATTTTCTTTATTCACAAGAAGTTGTAAAGTGTTTACGCAGAATTTATGATGACGACGGGGCAAAATATTTTGCTTTTGTCTAAAAGTTTTTTATTTTTATCAGATTACTATTTGCTGACAGTTGTTATGCTCGAGTGTGTTTTGTATGGTTCAAATTCATAATAACCAAAAGTAACTTGACCCTATACATTTATATACATATAAATGATTAGGATAAATATACAATTATATTATAAATGGCAGTGGTAGCCCAGTGGTAACGCGCTCGCTTGGGAAACCGAGTGAAGCGGGTTCAAATCCCGGGTCTCGCACCTCTGATATTTTCATGTGCGAATTATTTCTAACATGATTACCACTTGCCTTACGAAGGAAAACATCGCGAGGAAACCTGCATGTCTGAGAAAACCTAGCAAGTTTTCGAAAGACATGTGAAGTCCGCCAATCCGCACTTGGCTAGCGTGGTGGACTATGGCCTGATTCCTCTCGTATTGAAGGGACGGCCGTGCCCAGCAGTGGGACGTTAAAAAGGGCTAAATACATACATTTATATACACATTAATTTACCTATTATTTTGGTAAATACATACATTAAAGTGTAATATTATAGTACAACACGGCGCATAAATTCATTGTAGAAAGATCGAAGTGAAAACGCGAATTTTATTCATAACTAGCAAAATCCGTGGCTTCGCTCGTGCTAAAACTACAACAAAAAAAACTTTAAAAAGGTAGGTTTCATACAAATTTTCATCCCTTATTTTATCTCCTTATGGGATGAATTTCAAAAAACGCTAAAACACGTATTTATTTAACTGTATTAAAGAGCATTAATACCAAGTTTCAAGAAATTCTGATCATAAATATTTTTCGGGTTGTGTTATAATGTGTACTCCCGTGGAAATGAGATAATCTCCCGTGGTAAAAAGTATCCTATATAATGACCCGGATATCCAGTTATCATCATACCAAATTTCATCAAAATCCCTCCAGTGGTTTTTCTGTGATGCGGTAACAGACAGACAGACAAAATTTTTAAAAACTATAGGTTAGGTCTCTGTATCTATAATAAAGTCTATTTCAATAAGATATACCAAAAAATATTTAAGGTACAGATTCTACTAACTTAGAATTATGTTATATGTATAGATCAGCATAAGGACGTATCATTTGGATAAAATCTAAAGTAAATTATTAAATAAAACTATGATTTTTTCGATAATCGAAAAATCGAAAAATTAAATTATTCGAAACGTTGGGAACCAAAAACTAAAATAGATCCGTAAAAAATCCGAAAAGATAGTTTTATTTAAAATGTCAAATAATCGCGTAAATCTAAAAAAGTATTGAATAAAGACTACAGGACATAGCCACTCTGAGCATGTTTATTTAGAAATTACGCTTCAATAAAAAATTTATTAGCCTTAAAAGCCTTATTCAGCGGATATCAACTAAAAATCTCCCGAATGCCATCGAATCCATCACTGGGATAGTGAAAAGCAGGCACTTTGTTACGCTTGCCTGCCTCCTTACTCTTGATGGGTCGTCATTTTTCGTCCATTCCATTAGCGGTCATTGGTTGGCGAATGTGCGGGAAAACATAAATAAGCTAATGGCATTGGCAAATACATGTAGATCTTTTACTATTAAGATTTTATTTCTGATGGTATACTTGACATTTTAGTATGATATGTTGGAGGAAGAGGAGTTTTATTAATGAAATTAATCATAAAAGATATTGTTTTATTTATATCGTCTGTAAATATATGTATGGTAAATAGAGTATAATGTGACATGACACAAGTTATGTAACGTAACATGCGGTATATGTAGATATTTTTCTTGGAAGGATTTTTTTCTAACAAATGTATTGCCTTTTTAGAGATCCTTCCCAGAAGGATCTATTATTATAAACAATTCACATGTAAATCAATTGAGTTGTCACACATAGCAAGCAATTAAGCATTAATAGTTTAAGGGTCCTTTTTTGGCTGAGAACCCACACACACTACCGCACTCATGTATCATATAAAACCATAGAAAATAAGAAAATAAAGTTGTACTTCTCCTTTTGACGAAAAACGTTGTTTTATTACAACCTACAGTGCTGATAACTTAACTCACATCTTACGTCATCTTTTGTGTGTTAGATAGCATACAGCCAATAAATCTTACTAATATTATCTAATACCTTTAAACGAGCAATTCTTGTATATTATTTGACGACACGTTTGGCTCAGTTTGTAGTGACCCTACTTGCTGTGCTAGCGGTCAATTTATTATAATTAATATATAAATATGTATGTATTTAAAGTTATATATGTGTAGTGTATCAACTATCTGATATCCTTATGGATATTACATATACAGGCCTTGTAGCTTACCATGGAACTAGATGGTGCTGTGTGTTAATGTTCCAACATATTATTTATTTACTAGCGGTTCACCCTCGCTTCGCTCGGCTTCGCCTCTAGACAAACAAAAACACTACAAACACTATGAACTATATTATTGTAAAGTTTCATTAAAATCCAATCAATATAGTTTTTGTGTACTAAGCTGTATAAGTTACTATAGTTTTTAACTATCCCACGGGAACTCTTTGATTTTCCGGGAGGAAAAGTATTTAAGGTGTTGACCGGGGATGTAAGGTGTAATATGCAAAATTTCATTTACATCGGTCCAACAGTATCGGAGATTAGCCCGTACAAACAGACAAATAGACAGAGAAACAAAAAATTTGAGAAATATCTAGATTTTTTCTATATCTCTTCTTACATCCCCCTGACTCAGTTTTTAGCATATTTTTTCTATGTACATACATTCGACCTTTACAGTTTTATTACCTATGTGTATAGATATTATTTATATCGGCGATCTCGGAAACGGCTCCAACGATATCGAGGCTCCAACGATAATTTGGTATTTCGAGGTTTTCAGGGGCGAAAAATCGATCTAGATTAGTCTTATGTCTGGGAAAATGCGCGTTTTCGAGTTATTCCAGTTCCAGTTTTCTTTCGCATTATTCCACGCAAAATATGGTCGCTAATTTCGCACACTCAGGTTTAAGCACCGTGGTCAAGCAGCCAAGGCGCAAGATTGACAATCGCAGGTGTCCGGGTTCAAATCCCAGTCGGATACAAAGTTTAACTTTTGTTTTTATTTTATTTTTTTTGTATTTATTCAAGTTTTTATTTATTTTTTTTGCTTTTAAGCCAAATTAAAAAAAAAATTGTACCTTCGGTCAAAAACTCCGAACGAAGCTCGGTCGCCTAGGTATTAAATGTGAAAGTTTAGATGGATATTTGTTACTCGATCACGCCAGAACGGATGAATGGATCTAGACAAAATTTGGCACAGAGATAGATTATAGTCTGAAATAACACATAGGCATACTTTTTATCCTGGAAAAATATACTGGGATAGATTTATATCTGTTTTTTAGATTTTTAGGCTATAAAATACAAAAAAGAAAATTAAAAATCGAACTAGTAGTTTCATAAACTAGTGCGTATAAACAAACAAACAATTTTATAATATTAGTATGTATATATACATTTTATAAGTATAAGTAAATATCTTTATGCTAACATTAAAAGGATTTAGAGTTTGCTTACAATTTAGTGGCTTGTTATTGAAATAGCGTTTCGAAATTTCATTTTAAATTCAAAGTACACATTTAAGCTTTAATTATTCTACTGCTCGTATTCCGCCATGAGCCTCGTCATTCAAACCCTCTGTCTGTGCACCGAGGCATATCATTTCATCGGTGTAATATAATTATTTCAGATTAATCACCACTATACATGAGATATGTATATTGTGAATCTATTGTGAGAATGTGCATTGTCGATAGAAATAATAAGCTATTCGCATATTTTTGTTGCTTATTCCTTTTAATATTTAAAACATCAGAACAATGCCTTTTAGGACAAAATATATTTATATCGACAGTTTTTATATGTAATATTTTAGTTTAATATGTTGGAAGATATCTATACATATAATAAAACTGTATAGATCGAATGCCTGTACATAGGAAAAAAATGCTAACTGTACAAGTACTCTAAAATGTACGGGCTAATCTCCGAAACTGTTGAATTGATTTAAGTGAAATTTTGCATGGTGATACCTTATATCCCCAATCAACATCTTAGATGCTTTTCATCCCGGAAAATTAAAAACTATAGTAAATTATAAAGCTTAGTACATAAAAACTACTGATTAGATTTTAATGAAATTTTACAATAATATAGTTCATACATCAGGATAACAAACAAGCTACTTTTTATCCCGGAACAATGTACGGTTCCCGTGAAATACATTTGTTTTTGTTTGTCTGGAGGTGAACTTTACACGTGAAAAAGCTTAATAATTATTAAATAACCTAAGTAATTTCTTAATATATTGCGAATTATTATGATTTAAATATGAAAAGCAGTTTTAAGCTTTATATTGCATAGGCTTTAAATTAATAACGTTGAAAATTATTAACGTTATTAAGTTCACAGAGCGTTTATCAAAATTTGAAGTCCATATCGAAAATATAGTTACCAAATCGCTTTATTATTTAAATGAATAGGTCCCTCGCGGTACCTCATTACGTATAATTCTGTGCAGTTTCCATTTAATTATTTTAAAATTATCTTTTTCTATATTGCTGTCCATACTTTTTGAGTTAAAACAAATTGTATTATATTATGTTTAAGATATTTTGAGCATAGAGTTACGTGTTAAAACTACCTGAACAATTTGTTTATTTGATAAGTAATACTAATAAATAAAACGAATTGCAATTTTTCTGTACAAATCGGTAATTTCATACTTAACCCCTAATACTTAAAAGCAAAAAAACCCTGTCCATTTGGACTAATACATAGGTTAATTATAATAATACGATAGGTTTACATTATTTAGATAAGATTATGAAGTTACTAGATATTTTTGTTTGTTAAGATTATTATACAAACATTGAAAGGAATAGGCTATGGCAAACAAAATGGGAATATATCTCCAATATCTAAAGGAAAATTAGCACGTGAAACTCAATTTCACACGTCACAAATTCAAATCCGAATTTCGCTGTTGGTTTTATGACCAAGTACCTACTGAATAATAACAACTTTTACAGATAAAGTAACGCCATGGTATTGAAAGTAATGGTAAAAACAAGCCCTGTTATGAGCTTATTGATTTAAACAGAGAATAAAAATGGAATATTCAATAAATGGGAATAACTAAAAAAAAAAGTATTTTAATTCTGTCTTGTTCTTGTTATACGCACTAGATATTTTAGCGATTTTCATCTTGAAGCTTAATAAGTTTTAATATTCAATTTTATGGTATTAAGTGAATTTTTCAATTCTATTCCCAAAACTTTAATTTTAAGCTCATTATCTTAAATATAACAATACTTAGACCTTAAATGTGTAAGCAAGCCTCAAGTTGAGCTTAATATTTCAAACGAAATATTTTCCTTGAATTTCAAAATAAAGTAGGTCGTACGTCTAGACGTTACGAAATTTATATAAAATGAACTAAGATACTTATAAATGTTTGCATTTAAAAACCTTAAAAACCTACTTGAAAACGTGCTATCTTTTGACTTTAATCAACAAATCGACACACTTTCGCATTTAAAAATATATTCAATCTTACATTATTATTCATTAGTTCAAGAATTTACCCTATAATAATAGTTGTAATTTATGTCATCAATAAGCCCTTGCAAGCGACCTATTTAATCTTCACCTTAATATAAGCAGTCATCGCCCGAGCACTTATGAAAATCCACTGAGAAAACTGCCTATTAAAATGGTTGCTTGGGCTTTGAATTGAATACGCTATGCCTCTTGTAGATGTAAAGAACCTAATTCACATCAAGTTTTTAATTTTGCCTAATGAAATAAGTAGAAGTTGAACATAAAGCTACTATATATTTCAAAATATATAGTTTTTTATATGAATGGGCTATTTTAAGCTAATACTAAAAAATCATATTGATGTTGACAATATACAAGAATTTTATCCCGAAGATATAGAAGTTTAGTAGTTTGCAAAAGTTATATATGAAATACTTCATCTTTACAATTCGAAGGTTCATATGTGTAGGTTCGATAGGTAAACCCGTTAATTTATCCTTGACAAAGTTCCCTGACATGATAAGTTTACAATTAATCTATATAATAATACATAGAAAAGTGAAATACCACTCATTCACTGACTGATAATACGAAATCTCAATAACCATTAATAGTTCCAATAACTATTAATCTGAGGATCATGAAATTTGGTCTAATCAAAGTTTAAGTACTAAAGGGATTCGTTAGTTATGAGTACAGTTAATGAATTTTAATAGGCGGGCAATTATTTGTTTAACATGATTTTATTAGCTTCTATTTATAATTAGCTGTGTAATGAAATTTTGGAGTTCGATTTCAATCTATTTTCAATTGCCTTATCGTTTTGAAACTTTATAAGTATCTGATATCCAGATGAAAGACAATAATTTCATATTTCTGAGGATCGTTTGGCTTAGTACGTAGTGACCCTATTTGCTGTGCCAGCGGTCGCGGTTTCGAGTCCCCAGGGCATTCATTTGTGTGATGAGCACGAAAATTTGTACTCCAGTCATGGGTGTTTATATTTATAATATGTATTTAAAGTTGTATATGAGTACACTACACTATATATATGTGTAGTGTATCAACTATCTGATATTTCAAAATAAAACTATCTTTTCGGATTATTTCGCGAATTTATTATGATTTTTGGTTCCCGACGTTTCGATTGCTTTACAGCAATCATGGTCACGGGAGAGACTAAGGTGTTAGATGTCTCAATGGCAACTATCTGGTATTCATAACACAAGCCTCGTAGCTTACCATGGAATTAGATGGTGCTGTGTGTTAATGTCCCAGTTTATTTATTTATTTATTTGATCTGATGATGGAGTCAGGAGGTGAACAGTACAGCTTCTCTATGGTTACTACAGAACTTTTAATTTGTGTCCATTACTATTCGTTTGGAAAATCGCGTACATTATCGAGTACGTACGTTTTTCTCCTCTATTTATTATCAACCGATTTTTTTAATGTTTTTTGCTTTGAAGCTACTGATGAGCTTTATTGTTCAATTCAATCAATAAAAAAAAGATTTATATCGAATTTCGACCACTGGGCTAATACAATCCAGAATAAATCCCATCTCATAAATATTGTAAATGCGAAAATTTGGATGGATGGATATTTGTTACTCAATTATGCCAGAACGGCTGAAAAGATTTGCATGTGCCAAAACACAGATATAGATTTTAGTCTGGAGTAGCACATAGGTTACTTTTTATCCCGGAAAAATGAACGGTTCCCGTGGGATTGATTATTTTGTGTTTTTTTTTACAGATTTTTTTAATTCCATACTAACCGTTAAAATGTACCTAGGAAAGTACCCGAGCGAAGCGAGGGTGAGTCGCTAGTCAAACATATATCTTAATACTAACTTCATAAATCTCGTCCAAATATATAGTCTGAGCTTCCTTTTTATGTGGATACTATGTAAAATAGAGTATTAATTTTAAGATTGCCGATTCCTTAATTCAAGTGCGATTCGCGAAGACGACCTTGGCACGTTAATTAATAGCATGGACGAGTAAGATTTGCCCGTTTTAATTATTATTGACTGAAGTATATAAAATATGAAGATGCTCTGGGGCGCGTCTATTAATTACATCAAAAGTAGGTTATGTTAAAAAGTTATACATATTCCTGTGGGAACTCCTTACAAGATCTTATATAAGTAATGTAAAGAAATAAATGTATGTTTATTCTTATATTAATTAGGACAGAAACTCTGAAGCCAAGTGTAGGTATGTGACGAATTATATTTCTGTATGCGCTTAGTATAGTGATACGTCTTGAGGATGCTTTTGACGAGCAAATTCTGTCTCAGCCAGAATTGCTTGTCTCCTTGATAGGTAATTTGAGCACGTTTCTGGCTTCATAGAGCTAAGAGAGTTACGTGGAGCGTGTAGGTTTGTATGTGGTTAGGTTTTATTGTGGAATTGAATTTGTACATTAAGATCTCAATTAATTTTCATGGTGTACAAATTGTGAGTTTCGTATTTCTAATTCTAACTACATGAAATATGTACCTACTAGGAAATAAAACTTTAGTTTAAAAAGATTACTTAGTACATTTGATTTATGTAAACATTTTAGATTTAAGTTAAAAAAGTTACTTAGTTATATTTATAATTTTAAATGCAGTGGAAGAATGAAAATTACATTTACTACCGAAATACCTAACCGACTACAGTATTTTTAAAACTTACAATTTTAAATTGTGATAAACTAATATTGTTATAATTAAACTTGGCTCATACGGAAATTATTTTGTTATATTCTATTTTGTAATAGGGTATAAGCCATACACCAGCTTGCCAGTTAAGTACTTCAAAAAGTAATTTATCTCCCTACACTTAAGATTTGATGTCTGACAAAGTATCATATAAAGCTTTATTCGTTTAATCTTCCAAGCTCTGTACTTTATAATCTACATTTCACGTCGTGTAACAGTCAGGCTTGACGCGCGCGAATTTCTAGTAAAACGCGATACATTTAGCTAGACGCGACACGCTTGATAAATAACCCCACCCGAGCCAGTTCTGTATCACAGACAGGAACACTGCACACAGTTCTGATTTAGTTAATTAAAAATAGTGATGTAAATACGTGTGTTAGATGCAATCAATATAATTTTATCGAGATTTGGTAGTAATTACTATTTTTTTTTTATTAAAACACTAAAGAAAGTCAATAGTTCCTAAGCAAAAAAAGAAAGAAAATCTGTTGAAAAATAGAGGAGAAAAAGGTGCTGAACTATCTTGTCTTTGCCATATTTATATATAGATTTATGTTGTATCCAACATAATGTTACTTTCTATGAGTTCGGGGATCGAAAATTAAAGCAGGCCTTTTGCACTATTTATACGAATTTTAATCTTTAATAATATACCTATTTCTATTGCTATGGTATGGTATGTTATGGTATGTCGGGCTTGTTTCCGCAACTCGACGTCTTTGCGCCTTATTTTGCGTGACCTATTTCTATTATTTACATTCCAACGTATATGTATACATAAGCATATAAAAACATATAACTAGATACTATTATAAAATACTAACTAGCTGTAGCTAGTTGAGTAAATTATTGCAACAACAAGGCAGTTAAAAATATGTGTCAGACCAAAACACAGTGTCGGTATGATGAATAATGAAGCAAGTTGTAGACTCTTGCCCTTCCTGCGGCCTGCGGTCAGCAAACAATGGAAGCTGCGATTTATCAAAGCGCCCACGTTTACACTAAATAGTTACAGCAGAATGTTTTCTATGATAAAATGTTACTTTATTACCCGACTATAACAGAAGGAGAGTAATGTTTTTCGAGTGTATGTATGACAAGAACTTGTTACGTTTTTACTTTCTCACGATCAATAGACCAAAAAAATATTTATATTTTATTTTACACCATTACAAAAGAATATTTGTTTGTTAGTGATTTGATAAGGGTATAGTCTCTGTAACTGATTATTTAACTAATAGAAAGCTAATACTTTCTTTGATTTACGTGAATATTTGACATTTTAAATAATATTTATCTTGTCGGATTTATTCGCGGATTTATTTTGATTTATATTTTTATTCAAAATCAATCCGTAAAAAAATCCGAAAAGATAGTTATATTTAAAATAATAGAAATTTAATATATATACAATGGGTCAACACATTATATTTCGTTGGCGTAAGCGAGGCCGCGGGCAAAAATTAGTACGCAATGTCAATAATAGATATTTCTTTATACTATGAGAACTGTCGACTTAGTTTGATAAGGAACGTTGGTATAACTATAATAAATAAAGATGACGTGACATATACATGAGGGTCAAATGTAATACATTAATTTAAAAGTTATTTTTACCAATGAATTAATCGATTGTCTTGACTATTGCAATAAAAAGGTGTGGTAGTGATCAATCACATCAGTGTATGCTATAATAATTTTTACTGCTAAACGTTAAATATATAAATACAATGGAATAATATATTAAACGCCCGAGGACCGCATACACGCCGGCGTGTACGATAACAATTGAATTCACGGAAATTCACATGGATTTCTTAGAAATTAACCTAGAGAGATTAATAGAAAGTTTGTTATATTTAAAATATTTAAACTAATTTGTTTTTATAAAGATATACATATATATGAGAGGATAAAGAAGGATGTTTTCGGTATTTTACAAAAAAATGTAGGTAAATTAGAGAGAGAGGGTATTTTATTAAAATATACACACAAACATATATAGTGATTACGTTAACAGACAGTATTTGTTAACTTGGAACTCCCTAATGGCACGGTATGGAGTGCGGTCGGCAAACAAAGGATGCTGCGATCTATTAGAGCTGTCAGCGGAAGGACGAGGCGCACGCATCATTACCATTAACCTCTATATAAATATTTCTATATTATATTTATTTATTATATTATAGCAACATAAACATAGACATATAATTGTCTATTAAAGATTCTATAAAAACATATAATACATATAATAGTAGCGTGTTTAATTGATATCACTTCTAAATAAACAATAATGTTTAGTTTATTAATCAAATTAATCATTTAGTTAATATAAGACTATAACATAATAAATTTAAAGTTTGGAGTGGGTTAGAATGTCCATTAATATATTCACTCTGCTAGCGCTACGAAACGTTTTGAAACTTTATTTATTTCGTAGCAAGCACTGGTGGCAGTTCATCTTCCAAATACAAACAGAATAACAATGAATACTTATTAAATTTACAAACAAGTTAAATAGCCCTTAAGCACTTTAAATCGTGCACGAAATGCGAATCAGAAACCACCACAAGATTAGTAGAACGAATCGGCTTTTGAATGCAATGGAAATGTTTAGCAAAATATCCATTCAAAGCCCTAATTGCTCGAAGAAACGTACTTTAAGCTCTTCAATGGAACTCGGAGAGTTCGTTTTATTTCTCACGAGAGTGGGTCTGTATTATGAAATTTTTTGTTGCCCGAGATACATTTTTAATTCTACGAATGCAGGAACTAAAATTGTATTCGTTCTTTTCTATTTTGCACAATTCCCAGCTACAGAATGTCGTGCATAAATAATTAGTCATTTTAAGGACAATTGCTGGTTTTTCTTTACTTTTATAGTTGACGTTTTTAAATTATGAAAACGAAGTTATCTTTTTGTTTTTTATTTTACAAGCTTGACTCAAAGAGTGACAAAGTTCTATTTAAATAAGTTGTGAATGTAATAATCTAATAAATACAGTATTATTTTCTTTTGCAGGATAGACACGGAAAGTATAGCGACTCCTCATTGTATTCTGCATTTTCTTTCAGTATCAAGACATTAGCCCTCGGTTGAAAGTTCCTAAATAACATGGAGATTTCTTAATTTTACCTCAGTTCTACTGCAGTATAAATATGTATGATCAATTTATTCCAACATTTACGGTTTAGCACGCAAAAAATAATGGACGTACATCCAGATTGCGACTAGTACTTATATCATAATATAATCATTTTTTTAAACTATAGAGTTTCGATTTTTTTTTAAAATCATTGACTTTCACTAAAATACTTGTAAGGATTATTAGGGATAAATAATGATAATAATAATGTCTTCCTGATCGATTTCGGGCACGGTAGCTAATCTCATTGCGACTAGCCATTTGACAATATATTGCACAAGTGCACTCTCTATTCTTTTCACTTTTAAACTCCGAAGGGACAGTACTTTGACACGACCTGTGATTAAGTACAGGAGCTTTACGTGCTTTCCGAGGCAAGGGGTTGTAGCATCGCCAAGTTCTCAGCTCCTGGCTGTTATTGAGAATTTCTTGATAGAAACTTAGCCCGACTCAAGTCTAGGGTCTTGAAACTTGGATCTCTGGATCTGTAATCGTGCATGCTAGAAACTATGCATTACAATAATTTGTAATTTTTAAAGATATACTCAATTATGCATTTATGTTATTAGTAAATCAGATCAACTACTATTATGAGGCAGTGGTAGCCCAGTGGTCACGCGCTCGCTTGGGAAACCGAGTGAAGCGGGTTCAAATCCCGGGTCTTGCACCTCTGATATTTTCATGTGCGAATCATTTCTAACTTGATTACCACTTGCCTTACGGTGAAGGAAAACATCGTGAGGAAACCTGCATGTCTGAGAGAACCTAGTAAGTTTTCGAAAGACATGTGAAGTCCACCAATCCGCACTTGGCCAGCGTGGTGGACTATGGCCTGATTCCCCTCCTCTTGAAGAGGCCCGTGCCCAGCAGTGGGACGTTAAAAAGGGCTGAATACATACATACATACATACTATTATGAAACTCTTTAAAATACATAGCAAATTGTAAATATAAAATGCTGTCGTCTAAATGGGCAAATAATTAGCTAATGCAGTCTCTTAAGAACCAACTTCGTCATATTTGCACATTCCGTTTATGAAATAACTAATATTGATTAGTTTCATTCCTCTTTGAAGTATCAGTGTTTATATCAGACTAATGGCACAGTCATTTCACATATAAGTTAATAACTGTAGAAGTTTGGTAATATCTTGTCTCAGACGGAACAAAATTCAATATTTAATCAAAATAGTTATTCTGATTACTTCACGTGTCTGACAATTTTAGATGAATTAGCATCGAATATATTATAATTTTTGATTTTAAATATTGTTATGGCATGTAAAATTGTATGATTCGTTTTAATTAAAATTGAGCACATTTACTGGGACAAAGTAATTTTAATAGCGTTACCTACAAAGGTTATTCGATCATCGTGCAACATTATATGTTTTAATTTTTCTCTGCACTTTTAAAAAATAAATATAAATTAAGAATTAAAACTAACAATATTTTAACGTATGTGTCAATTATAATTTTATGTGTCGATTATAATTTTTAATTTGTTTTTAAAAAAAATTGTTATTAGGCACTAAAAATAAAAGTAAAATAACTGAACGGGTGTTTCCATGAAGATATCTAATCAGATATTTTCGAAGTCGGTACTAGCCGATACTTTATTAGAAAACAATTTAAAGTAACAAAATCGGTCCAGAAATCAGTGAAGATAAATAAAAAATACATACATAAACATAGAACCTCCTCCTTCTTGGAAATCGGTTGAAAACTAGTCATGCCGATTGTTTACTTAGCTACTAAGTACATATTAAATACTTCATTCACTGAGTAACGTTAAATTTAATTCAGCACCGTAATTTGCTGCGGAATATTTACATTGTATTCAGGCTATGCATATTTGCAGAGTATTCCTTAATTTTGGTGGAATATTCATAAATATACTAACTCTATATTTGTAATAAGATAGTCGTCGCGGGGATGTGTGTATGTTTAACTGTTATGGCCGAGTACACTGAAAGTTATGTCTGGATTTTAGTTTCCAGTAATGTCCTCTAAACAGATTCGGTTACGGTGGCTAAGTTCACTGAGACTAGCCAAGTGCATGGAACATATGTAATATAAATACTACACAAGGGTATGCGCAGACACAAGTGTACTCTCTATTCCTTTAAATCTCGTATTTTGGTGGGATAACAACTCGACACGATCGATGAGAGATACGGCACGAGATTATAGACAATATGCTCTTTGATACACGAGGGTGTACACAACGCCAACTTCCCAGTCTTAGTTTGCTACAAAATATTTCATGACAGAAAAATCTAGTAACTGTTTTGGACTGATCAGGGACTCGAACAAAGGAGCTCACGATTTGCATTCGTACGGCGTACATGCAAGCCACTAGGTCAACGAGGTAATCAAGATTTCAGTAGTTCCATGGTAAGCTTCGACTCTTGTGTTATGGATACCAGATCGTTGATGCACGACACATATATAATACAGAAAGTGGGCAAACTGGGCCAAACGTGTCGTCTAAACGTGTACTAATGAATTACTACGTTTAATAATGAATTACTATGTGAATTATTACGTTTCTATTTCTAATCAGATTTAGTGATATTTTCACTTTTTTACCCATCATTCTATAAATAACAATAAGATATTGAGGAAAACTTACAGTTTTGAATACTTGCAATGATATGAAAGATTTATGAATCGAAACTATTATTTTAAATGCGAAAGTATCTGTTTATGTTTTTTTCGAGCAGCAACTTTGCAGTAGAGAAGATTTCGGTTCGAAGTTGAAGTAACATAAGATAACTCATGTCCTGGTACATTCTCTATGAATGTACTATGCATGTCCCAATCCCATGGGATATGACTCACGAGTGTCTTCCAGGAATGAAGCTGATTGAATCAAGAACATATCACTAGTTTTATATAGAGGTTTCTGGAAAAAAGAAGTAAAGTAGTTTTTATTCGTTCTGTATTATATGTCGCTTTAGGGAATAACATAGGCTTTTTAGGAAAAAACTAGATACAAGCTCTTAAAAAGAATTTATTTATTATTCCAAAAATTATATCTCAGGAGACATAGTACTAGTTTTGTTTTATTTCCAAAGACATACTCGTATATTATTTATTTTATCAAATTGGCTATTGTCGCTGGACATTTATTGTTAATGTTGATTGATGTTTGTTTCTTTTTGTATCTGTCAATATCACGCATTACTACGTTTCTATATGTTATCAGATTTAGTGATATTTTTTCTTTTTTACCGGTATAAATAACGTGCCTTCTACGTGATGTTGTCGAAGTAAGTGGTGCAAGTGGCACTCCTAGGAGTCATTAAACAAAAGATTTGAATTTGTCAATATTTACTTTTTTAAACGACTAAAAGAAGTAGGAGATTCAGCTGATGTTCTTCTGATTCTTTTAAAATACAAGAATACAGAAATTGAAGACATTATTTCTGTTTTATTGTTATATACATATGTGAATTTCACATAGAAAAGTACCTATCACATAAAGCATTTTCTTGAGAAAGCTTATATTATAAGGTTTTATTATACTATTTTCATACCTAGCAGGTACATTTCATTAAAAAGGTCCATTAGGGTAATGGATTGTCAAGTCGTCTTCTATTGCACCGTTAATCATAAGCCTAGCAATAACTTGGGACAAGCATAAATCATTAATATCCCTACTTCTATATAATAAATAATAATATTCATCAATATAAGTGACTATTTAAAATACTAGCGATTTACTCTCGCTTTTCTCGAATGTGTTGCTGAATGTCTTACAGTAGCACATATTACTCTGTGTTACAGTCTATCTGTGCGCTAAATTTCATTCAAATCCGATCAGGCGTTTCGTATAGAGGAGTAATAAATATACACACATATGTTGGCAACAACAACAATTTTAAGTTTGAGGTGCCCTCTATTTCCGTACAAAGTAAAACGTCATAGATGACAGCGTCATGTAAACAAAGCTGTCATCCCCACTTTGATTACGTTACGTTTAAATACGGCTTCTCTCGCTAAGAACATTCATTCCTGTGCAAGTGAAGTTAAGGTGTATAAGTGTCAGTGAACTTGAAATTAGTGAAGTGCAGTGATTATGTTAGTTAATAGTTAAATATATATATCAAGTGTATAGAGGTTATTATATGTGGTGTAACTAAATGTGGTAGTTGGAAATAAATAATGTGTGATAACTATTGAGTGTTTACTTGTTTATATATATCGCCGTTTACATCAGAAGTTGGATATGAACTATGGGAGGACGAAAATCACGCCGTAAGAGGGTTCGTTCACGATCCTCTTCTAGCAGTTCTAGTGCTGCCACGCCGCCACCGCCACGGGCAAAAAAGGTATCACGTAAAGCTGATACCAGAACTGTGAGTACTACTAATGCCATTACTTTGAACAACATTATCCCGGAGTTCGACCCGTTAAAAGATGACATTAATGCATGGCTTAGTATTATCGAAACATATGCTGTAACATTTGCTTGGCCCGATGAAATGATCCGTTACCAGGCTTTAAATAAATTAAATGGGTCGGCTAAACTATGGTACGACTCCTTAGTGCGCACGGTTAGAGAATGGCCATCATGGAAATGGGATCAATGGAAATTAAAATTAGCCTCTAGTTTTCAAATAAATAGAAATATGTTTGAATTATTAAAAGAAATAATTAATAAGAAACCATTTGAAAATCAATCTTTGTATGAATTTTATTTTGAACAAAAATGTAAGATAGATAAACTGCATTTGAACTTTTCGGAAAAAGATATAATTTCAATAATCGTAGGTAATATTGCAGATAGTAATATTGGAGCCACCATAGAGGCTAGTAATTTTAATACATGCGATAGCCTGGCCAGTTTCTTACACAGTCGCATTCATAAAAAGATTTCTAAGCAAAATAACAGTTATGATAGTTCGTCTCGAGTTAATAATAATAAGGAACAAATTATTGAAAAACCATCTCCGTCTACTGATTGTAAGAAACCGGATCAGCCAAATAATACTCAAACTAATTTTATTCGAAAACCAACCAAATGTTATATTTGTGGGGGAAATCATAAACGTCATCAATGTGATGCGAATAAATGTGATTTCTGCGGTAAAAGAGGACATTTAGAAACTGTGTGCTTTAAGAAAAATTCCGTAAAACCTGAAAAACAGGAAACTAAATTCATTTCAACATCGAATCCCAGAGATAAATTCATTAAAAATATATATATAAACAATTTTTCCCATGAAGCATTCATTGATACTGGAAGTAGTTGTTCTTTGATATCTGAATTTTTAATAGTAAAACATTCATTAGAGAAAATTGCGTTACCTACACCAGTTTTGCTACAAGGGTTTTGTGAAGAAGGCTCTAAATCAGTTAAATTTAAAGTCAAGGTTAATATAAAAATTGATTCTGTTCAATTATTTGACGTAGACTTATTCATTATTGACAAGATTGTTGGTTGCGATATTTTAATCGGTAGAAATATTACCGAACGAAAAGACTTGATGTATTCACGAATCGGGAACGAATTAAGATTTGATTATGCTGAATTTTGTCTTAATCTAAACGAACTTCAACTAAATGCAGATACCCCCCATTACAAAAAATTAGTAGAATTATTCACAACATATAGAGATTGTATAGCAACTAATATAAAAGAATTAGGAAGAGTAATCAATCATGAGATGGTAATTAATTTAATTAATACACAACCAGTACAATGCAGGCCCTATAGATCTTCCTATGTTAATAGAAAGTTAATTCGTGAAATAGTAGCGGAACTACAATCATATGGCATAGTTCGCGATAGCAAATCCCCTTATGCAAGCCCAGCGTTACTTGTAGACAAAAAGAATGGAGAAAAAAGGCTTTGTATTGATTATCGTTTATTAAATAAAATAACTATTAAAGATAAATACCCCATGCCACGCATTGAAGACTTAATAGACAGACTTCAAGGCTATAAATATTTTACTAGCTTAGACTTGAAAAGTGGATATTATCAAATAAGTATGCATAAAGATTCTATAGAAAAAACCGCATTTATAACAGAGGATGGTCATTATGAGTTTTTAAGACTCCCATTTGGGTTGGTTAATGCACCATCATGTTTTCAACAAATGATGAATAAAGTTCTGGGAAATTTACGTTTTGGTAAAGTTATAGTTTATTTGGATGATGTTTACGTAATTAGTGAAACAATAGAAGAAAATTTATTATTATTGGAACAAATTTTAAAAATATTTCGTGAAAATGGTCTAACATTGAACTTAAAGAAATGTCATTTCTTTAAATCTGAAATCGAATTCCTTGGTTATAAAATAAGACCTAATTGTGTAATGCCAAATGAGTTAAAAATAGAAGCTGTACAAAATTTTCCTGTTCCTAAAACAGTCCATCAAGTTCGACAATTTCTTGGCCTTATTAGTTATTTTCGCAAATTTATTAAGAATTGTGCATTAATTTCAATTCCCCTGACTAGATTACTAAAAAAAGACATAGCATGGTCATGGGAAAAACCTCATCAGGAGGCTTTCGAATTATTAAAAAGTAAACTTACTTCTCAGAGTATACTAACAATTTTTGACCCAAGTAAACAAATTATATTATATACAGATGCAAGTAGAGATGGCATTGCCAGTATTTTAATGCAAGTAACAGACGGAGGTGAAAGACCAGTATACTATTATAGTAGACAAACCTCTGAAGATGAAAAGAAATACCATTCATTTGAATTGGAATTGCTAGCTATAGTGTGCTCATTACAGAAATTTAGATTGTACTTATTAGGCACAACGTTTAAAATTGTTACGGATTGTAATTCGGTTAAATTTGCCCTGACTAAGAAAGAAATCATTCCTCGTATTGCTCGTTGGGTATTATCGACTCAAGAGTTTTCTTTTGAAATAATACATAAAGAGGGCACACGAATGCAACATGTGGATGCCCTCAGTAGAAATCCAGTTCATGCCGGTGGAAAATCAGAAGCTGAGATATTGCTGTCGATAACTGAAGCAGATTGGTTATTGTCTGTGCAGTTACAAGACCCCGAGATCACTAAGATTAAAAATATATTAGAATCAGGAGAGGCCGACAATAACAAAACTATATTTAATGACTACGAATTGTTGGGAAATAAGGTTTATAAAAAAACATGTTGTGGTCGCCGTTGGGTTGTACCAAAAAAATGTATTTGGCAGATTATTAAATGTAATCACGACGATATAGGTCATTTTGCTCTCGATAAAACTTTAGAAAGAATAAGAAGTCAATATTGGTTTCCCCGAATGCGTCATGTTGTAAAAAAATACATTAAAAATTGCATAAATTGTATATATTTTAAAAATAAAGGTGGTCCAAAAGAAGGACAATTATATCCTCTGCCTAAATATGCGCAACCATTTCATACAATTCATGTTGACCACATAGGTCCATTTGTATTAACAAAATGTAAAAATCGATATCTTCTCGTTGTGGTTGATGCATTTACTAAATTTATTTTTATTTCACCGGTACCGACAACTGAAACAAGTAATGTAATTAAGGAATTAGATAATATTTCAAAAATATTTGGAAATCCCAAAAGAATTATTTCTGATGCAGGCACGTGCTTTACTTCAAACAATTTTAAAAAATATTGCAATAGTAAAAACATACATTTACATACAGTGGCTACCGGAATGCCCCGCTCAAATGGACAGGTAGAAAGATTTAATAAAACTATCCTAGAAGCCATGAGAACGATAGGTGCAAATACAACAGATGATAATTGGGATCAATATGTTAAAGTGTTACAGCAGGGTTTAAACAGTACTTTACATAAATCAATAAATGCTGTGCCATCAGAAGTTTTGTTAGGATATAGGTTACGTACAGACAGTGACGGGTTAGCTCCTAATCTAGACAACGAAATTGTAACAGATATAACAGCATTACGTAAAACAGTTGAGGAAAATATAAAAAGCAGTGCACGATATAATAAAGATAGATTCGATAAACCGAGAACAAAAGCAAAAATATATAAAGAAGGTAGTTTAGTTTTGATAAAAATACCGAGTCATAGTAATGAAGGTCAAAGCAGAAAACTATTGCCAATTTACAAGGGGCCATTCAAAGTAAAAAAAGTATTAGGACACGATAGGTATGAAGTAGTGGATTTAAGAGGTAGTGAGAGGAGTCAAAAGCCTTATACGGGTATAGCAGCCGCTGAAAATATGAAGGCTTGGATTTGTATAGACGATTGGGACACCGAATAAAATATTAATTTTCTTTTATAGATTGTGTATTCCGTGTTGGCAAGGTACGTGTTATTATACTTTTATTATTTATGTTCAGCGAGTCTAAATCTAAACTCTAAAAATATAAAATAAGTTGTAGTGTGTTTAGTGTAACAGTTACGGGATTCAAAACTTAGCTTGGAAAGCTTAAGTGTGACAGTGATCCTTTAAGTACAAGTGGTTTTGAATGAAAGACTAGCCTGGTTCGCTAAGTGTGACAGTGTTCCTTTAGGTACAGGTAGTTAGTCTTGCGAGCTAATCCTTTTTCTGTTGCACTAATGCCATATGTTAAGACTAATTATCTAGGTATTATTTACCTTTGATTTGTGTAAAGACGAGCCTGGTACACTTAAGTGCAAAAGAGTTGCTTTAAGTGCAGGTGGTCTTTAGAACATTCCATTGGTGTCCAGCAATGTAGCTGATGTCGAATTATCATTGTCATTCTCTTACTACAAACAAATAATATATTTAAATATTTTCAGTGTTTAGATTCCGACTCGTGGGGTGCCTGGGACAGTCACCGTGCAGCATGGCCGTGTTGGCAACAACAACAATTTTAAGTTTGAGGTGCCCTCTATTTCCGTACAAAGTAAAACGTCATAGATGACAGCGTCATGTAAACAAAGCTGTCATCCCCACTTTGATTACGTTACGTTTAAATACGGCTTCTCTCGCTAAGAACATTCATTCCTGTGCAAGTGAAGTTAAGGTGTATAAGTGTCAGTGAACTATAATTAGTGAAGTGCAGTGATTATGTTAGTTAATAGTTAAATATATATATCAAGTGTATAGAGGTTATTATATGTGGTGTAACTAAATGTGGTAGTTGGAAATAAATAATGTGTGATAACTATTGAGTGTTTACTTGTTTATATATATCGCCGTTTACACATACATAAATACAAACTATTACATTTATAATAGTAGTCCGATTATAAGCTTCAGTTTTAATGACACTTTTTGTGTAATATGAAGCCACGGTGAATAATCTATTCTAATATTATAAAGCTGAAGAGTTTGTTTGTTTGTTTGTTTGTTTGTTTGTTTGTTTGTTTGGTTGAACGCGCTAATCTCAGGAACTACTGGTTGGAATTAAAAAAATCTTTTTGTGTTAGATAGTGCATTTATCGAGGAAGGCTTTAGGCTATATAACATCACGCTACGACCAATAGGAGCGGAGCATAAACGAAAAATGTTGCAAAATCGGGAAAAATTGATTCCTTTAGAGAGCTTCCGTTGCGTACGCTACGTAAACGGTTAAAGTTACGCAAAAATCATGTACGACGGAATTGTTCCCCTTTAAAAATTCTAAAAAAAAGTCCGCGACAGCATATGTCTATCTTTTAAGGTTGATTCAATATAACCATTTTTATGGTAATCAAATTTGTTCTAAAATAATGCTATACTTTCGAAGATGTTTTTATAAATATGATATTAATCCTTATCCAAATAAATGCGTTATTCATCTCAAGTATTTAATTTTGAACAAAATTGCCCTTGACATCATTTGATTTCAATGAATATCTTAGGAGATGTCATAGTTTTAAAATATACATATTTAAACTTTACGCGGACTATGGGTGAGCGCACTCTCAGCCCGATGCAAGGCGAGTGTGGGGCGATCGTGAGGGGGGAGGGCGCTGGCCGCCGTTCCGGTAGCTCTGCGAGCAGTCACTATTCCACGCGGACGAAGTCGCGGGAAAAGCTAGTTAATTTATAAAAACAAAAACCCGACTGCGTAAAAAGTGAACTAAAAAGATAAATTGATGAAGGGACATAATATTATGCAGTCGGATATATAGATAGGTACATGTTTTATAATAGCTGCGTGTGTATTGTGTATGTCTCCGACTGCATGATACTACGTCCCTTCGTCAACTTGTTCTTATCTTTTTAGTTCGCTTTTTACGCTGTCGGGTTTTTTTTATTTTTGTAAATTATTTTTTATTTACAACTTTCACTTAGATATTTTTAGTTTTATTTAACAATTTCTTATCCTAAATTACTTGTATACATATAAGTTGTATATATTTTTGTAAACCTGTATTTTGGTACTCCACTGGATTGATTCCGATGAAAAAAAATTTATACCAAATACACAAATTGGCGCCTAGGATCCGCTATTTTGATTTTTTTTAAATACGGGGATACTTAGGATTCTAGACGAATCTAACGATACCTTCACTGTCGCAATCCATCCAGCCGTTTGGAAGATACGAGGTAATAAAGAAATTTACAAATAAACATAGAAACATACAAGATACGCGCGAAAATCATAACTCTTCCTTGGCTGTCGGATAAAAACACTGGATATATACTCAATCTATTAAAATAAAATATTTATTATTAATGTTCTCATTTAACAACAAAATTTTAGAAGAAGCAATATTAAAATATTTTGGGTTTAGCTGTATGTTTTTTTAAATTATATTTTTATATGAAGTTTGCATCAAAATAAAACTATAAAACATTACAGTCTGCTTATTCTTCATCAAGTCCACCTTTCAAATATACACTAAGAACAAAATGCAGTGAAGTTGGAAACAATGTAGCAGGATTTCTCTCAGAATATAAAAGCGAGTCGTCTAACTCAAATTTGTTTTGCATAAAACTCAATTACATGTGAAAAGTACAAACGATTCGAATTCAATTTTAGAACATTTATACATAGGACAGTTTGCGAGCGTTCCAAAAGTTGTTTTGAATCTCTACCCGGATTCATGCATGTTTCATTCCAAAGCTATAAATTTGATGCGGGACGTGAGAGATACAGATGACAAATATGGCGGTGTAAGCCGCGGTCGCTTTACGTGCTAGTACTGAAAGAAAATTTAATGATTCTTAAAAATGTAAATGTATCTTTACATATGTAAATATATATTTTGTAAATAAAAGTTGATCTTAAATTATTTAATTTTTTCATACTTGTGTGAAATCTGTACATTACATTATCTGTACATATATAATACAGGTAAATAAAATTGAAGTGTCTGTTTGTAATGTCAAAATAACAGCTTTATACTAAATGCATATGGAATTATATACGGTACTTATAAGAAAAACACAATTTTTAAAAATTTTGTCTGTCTGTCTTTCTGTTTGTTCCGGCTAATATCCAAAACGGCTGGACCAATTTTAACGGAACTTTCACTGGCAGATAGTTATATAATAAGGAGTAACTTAGGCTACTTTTATTTTATAAAAAGAATTAGGGTTTCGCTCAAAAAAATTAAAACGTACCTGGGGACGCACACGAGCGAAGCGAGGGTAAGTCGCTAGTATATAAAGAAGTTTCATTAAATCTGGCCAGCTTTTCTTCGTCATAAAAAAAGCTGGAGACTTGGCCTATTGATACATATTTTTGCAAACATAAAAAAGTGATAATGAAATAATATATAATTTTAATTTTTTAACCTTTTTAAATCTTTTATCAACAACAAGTTAAGAATATAGTGACTAGTGTTATGCCCATTAAAGTTTTATAGTTAATCTTCTTGGGTGAGACATTTTATAATTCTCTTCGTTAACCTATCCTAAAGTTGTATGAAAAATTACTCACTACGCAAAAGGGAACGTTAACCATTTCTTTAATAACGTAGGTGGGCGGTTGAAATACTCTTATGCTTAACATTGTAAACCCTTAGAGAAGGTTTTAAAGTGCCCAAAAACGTAATATTATGATTAAAATTGCGCGTGCCTCGCCCACAAACATATAACATTGTGTATATTATAATATATACAAATAATATTTTTGGACAATAAGCACTATCAGTCAACAAACTACATAAGATTAACCAAAAAAACAACGCTCCTCCCACCTTCCTTCAATTGTCAGTACTGGCTTATGATAAAATTATAGTTGATATTCAAATAACAGGAAATAAAACGGTACAGATGGTTGCTTAGGAAGATAAAAGGCTAACATGCGGGTGAAGTGTAGTGGTGTTTTTGCGCTAGGGTTGTCTAATCGTCATTTCTCATAGCGTCCCCGTGGGCGAGGTTAAAGGACGCGTGACGACTTCGCACATTTTCTACTTGCACTGACTCGCTTGACAGGCTATTTAATGCCTCACTTCTAAATCCCCGCTTCACGAGAGCAATCGTGTTGTACCACTTCATTTGAGATCACAGGGGAAAACGATTTTTCCCTTTTTCACTTGTTAATCGACAGATTTGATGTGTTAATTTTTGATAAAGATATTTTACATGTTAAACGTTCTAAAGCTGAAAAACTCTATCAATGTTTAAAAGGAACTATCACTCAGTTTATATTTTTAATATACTAATTCCGCATCATGAATTCTAAATGTAAATATGAAAAAATTAAACGAATGCAATATTTTATTTTGAATTTTGTTTCCACACACCGTAATGGAACATAGAAATGTTTATATAATATAATTTGAAACATTTAAACACAAATCTCTATTTGAAGCTGAATAAACATTCCGTCCTATAGCTATTACAGAGTAGAAACACATCAGTATATGTAAATTACGTCAAAGGCCCGAGAGATGTACCAGGAAACATTATTAAGTGCTCGGAACGTACGTTTGTAAAAGAGACCAATGTTCCAGCATACATATGTGGGTGGGGTTTGTTTGTTTAGATATTAATATCGTAAACCATTTCTTGCCAAGCAGTTCGTACACAAGTACGTCCATTTCGCTTTATCAGGAAAAATATGTTACATTTTTAAATTAAATTATTTCTTTGGACGTCGGTCGAATCACATTTTGAAGTGGAATGCAAAGGTCCCATTTCTTTGACGTCAAAGCCAGTAATTAGTTTGTTGGATTTTGTTTTATGTCAAATAAGGTTCGGGGTTTAATTTATTATGGACTAGTTTATACTTCAGCTTGATAATTCGAATTTATGATGTATTAACAATTAATTATATATGCTTTTTTGAATTTAAACTTATTTATGTAGAAATTAAGTAAAATATTAAAAGATTTTTTTACGCTATCTACAAACAGAATGGGATTATGTTTATATAAGTACTAGCAAAACCCAGCTTCACTGGCGCTAAAACTACAAAAAAAACTCTTTGGTTTCATGCTATTAATAGTAACTTGATAACTGTAATGGTTTTGAAACGTGTATTATTATGATTTTTACTCGCGCATCGATGGTTTGATACCACCGAATATTGTGTTGTTTTTACTAACATATTTATACAAAAATAAAATCATGAATACTGCCGTCGCGTCGGGGCGTCGTGGTTGAGTGCGTAAGCGATCCTGCGACGCCCTATTATAACGGGGAGGTTCTATTGGGTTTTTGGGTTTTAATGGGTAGTACTGGTTTCTCTAGCCGGTGAGTCCTATTTAACCAACTGTGTATGCAGGTGATATGCGTAAAAAAAATCACTTAGAAAAAATTATAAAAACAACTTTTATCACTTACATATATTCACAATCAATCAATGCTTTCTTTCACAGTTATTTGATATTAATCACCACCTAATGTAATAATTGTCAACCCGCACTTGGCCAGTGTGGTGGACTATGGTCTGATCCCCCTCGAATTGAAGGGAGGCCCGTGCCCAGCAGTGGGACTTTAAAAAGTGCTGAATACAATGTAGTAATTAGAAATGCATAAACAATTTTTATTTTTATCTATATAAAACACGTATTGTGTATACAAATCGGAATAAATATCTTAAATATAGACATCACTTCACATAAACCCTGTCGATTAATTCGATAAAATAGTGACGTTGTCCTTTTTGCATTTTTATTTGGTTCTACTCCCGGTTCAGGTAAGCTCTTTTTAAAAAAAAAACAAAGAAATATTTCCTTTAAGTAAATTTTGATAACTTCAATATTAATGGTACTTTTCTTACATGTCCCATCAATTTGCTCCATTCTGTATATTTTATTAAAACAGATATTTACTAGCATGTTAATATGGATCGCTTAGCGATAAGATATATCGTGTCAGACCCACCACTAACGTGGCGACATATACACTTCAATAGATTGTTTAGTTATAGTTCCTTTGACAAATAGAACGATTTGTCGGGTCCTCTCTGTGTTGGATTTAGTTCCCCAAACCTATTCAACTTTGAGATTGATGTGTTTCGTGAATTGCCCGAGTTTGTCGCTTTCGGCAATACGGAAGAAACTTTCAAGTTTATGACCAAAGCGGCGTAGGGTGTATGCAGAATACTAAAATTTGTAATAACATTGTGTCTTCTAAATGAAAGAAATGTCTAATTGTATACCCGCCCTCCAAGGAGGGCGGGTATACAATTAGACATTTCAAATGTGAAAAGAGTGGTGATGAGCCTTCGATTCGTTTAGTGCTTAAGTATATTTAGCCTATTAACTCTCCGGCCCAGCAGCCCATCCCTATATCAAAAATCTATACGTTAGTTACCCTATTGTGTAAAAGAAAAACAAACCAAAAACTATTAAATACGCATTGCCATTTATAATATACTAGGAACTTATCATTGCTTTGCTCGGGAGCGTTTCTTGGTGCCTAAGAATAGCCTATGTGTTATTTCCGATCATAGTATATTTTTGTACTAAATTACATCCAAATCAGTCCAGCCGTTTCAATGTGAAGCAGTAAAAAACATAGACTGTACAATGTAGGCCATATATATATATACATATAATAAATAGGTAAGTTTAAATTAGAGGGTTCGTTGAATCAAATTTACTAGTGGTTGAAATTCGACTATAATCATTTTTTCACTGTTAACACTAAAATCGTCGTATTTAGTAAACAAAATGGCGGACAAACACCGGAGAAAAAGCTACCGGTACTTTTGTTTTTGCCTATTTACATACAGTTATGTTTAGAGGAAAATAATTAAGGAACAAATTTTTGTCCACGATTTCATTCCTGTATAAAGTATATTCAGAAAACAAGATATTCCTATTTCAAAGTCCATTAAAATACATTGAGCCGTTACAGTAACTTTCGCCTTTAAAATATATTGTGATTAAAGTTTTTTAACTGTTATTTTATTTGGGCATAAAATCTGTTAGCGTCAATGGTGAATTTATTTATTCACGTATCAGAAGTAACTGAACAAACAATGAATAAACATTTGTATAACTAATAAACTATTAATTCCGTATGAGGATAGTATCAACTCTTAGTGTATTATCTCAAGTAAACCAGAGGCTGTTACAATGCATTGCGGTGGCGAAGGAATATAAAAATAATTTTTTTTTTTTAAATAAAACTATATTTTCGGTAGATAAGGCTTTCCCGTGACCATGATTGCTGCATTTGAAACATCGGGAACCATAAACCAAAATAAATACGCGAAAAAATCTAAAAAGATAGTTTTATTTAAAATGTCATATTCGCATAAATCTAAGAAAGAAATATTTATTTAATTTTCATTAATTGCATTTCTTATTAATAAGTAGATCTACAGAGGAAGTGAAGTGGTTGAATATAGTAAAACCCGTTATTTGCGAAACATGTGTCATCTCCCGTTTATTGCAGTGCAACTTACATTATTACAAAGCAAGCTTCCTCAATTTCTGACAATTGTTATCCCATTAAAAATGTTCGTCTTTAACCATAAAACTTATCACCTACGAAGTAAATAAGACTTGTCAATGTTTTGATTTAATAAAAAAAATTAAATCCTTTGTGCTATCCTAGTATTTCTTTAGAGAAACAGCCTTTTGGACTGATTGCCTTTTGAGACGTGAGCCAACTCCAATCTAGTACAAAGAGACGTTTCACATTTGTCATTTGTAAAACGTTACAAAGCAACTTTAGAGGTGCTCTCTTGTTTTGGTTTATGTAGTCTTATTTTATCACGAAATGTACTAAATATTTAACAAAGCAAAGCGAATGCATTTTATACATATACATACATTAATCTACCTTTTTGAAGCGCTTTTACGACATTCACTTCTAATTTACTATGTAATCAAGTCCTGAAAGTCGATTTAATATACTTTTAACTGTCGTCTCGATTTGAATTTAGTTTGTGTAATTAAGACGACCTAATGCCATAATATGATAATCAATAAATATTGATGAGGAGTTGGATTGTGAAACTCTTCAAAGGCTAACAATAATAGGTAACTTCGGGTTTGGGCTTATTTGCCTGTTTTAACGAGTCATACATAAAAAAAACATGCTTCTGACTAGGTTTGTTTTAAACTTTGATAATTTATTTGAGCCTTATTTTCTTATGGACACAAAAAATAAACCTTTAAAATATGCCCGAATTCGGTGCAATGTGGAAGAGAATTTGCTTTGAATTGTGAATTTTTAGGGAGAAAAGAACTTATACATACTTTTTTAGATGGGAAAAGTACAAGTATAAAATCAAGTCATGATAATTAATAATATCATAATAATATTATGTTTTTGATCATCAAAGTAGTGCCTAAGCTTAAACATGAAATACCGTAGCTGATGCATCTATTTCTTTCATTATTTTTTAACGAATAGCCTGACCTGTATAATTGATGTTGATATTCCTATATAAACTTAAGAAAATAATAACATTAATTCTAAGGTGTCTTGTAAATTATTAGTAAAATTTTTATAATTATAAAACAAAAAAATAAAAAAAGCTTTTGCTCCAAAACGTTTTGCTTGATATACGAGTACGTGTATATAAAGGTAACATACCGTTGTCATGATCTGGCAAAGGTAAGCTGTCTGATGCATCTGACGCTAGCGCCAAGTCAGGGGAGGAAGCCCCCAGCAAAGCCGTCAGCCCATCATGTTCGCCATCTATGACAATATCAAAATTACTTTACACTCATGTGGTAATATTTTATAGACCCAATTGTAGGGAATTTTGTTTTCATATTGAAGGAGAAGCCTATCTACACTTGGCCAGCGTGGTGGACTATGGGCTTAATCACCTTCGCATTGTAGGTAGACCAGTGCCCAGCAGTGGGACTTTAGGTAAGAGCAATGCATATATTGTACATAAGATAGGTATTATTGTCATAGTAACGTGCATTTTAGTAGCAGAGATAAGGAATACGCATTTTGAAAGGGATATTTTTAGGGTTCTTAAATGATGTTTTAAATCGTGATTAATAGAAATTTAAATCACTAGAGTTAAGAGAGTGTTAAGGTTAGTATATAAAAATAGCGAACGAATGTTATGGAACACGGTTAAATGGATTAATAACATTATTATTCCTTTTAAGATTATTTTGTTTATTAAATTTGTCACACTATGGCTAGTTTACTCGTATTTCGTCAAGGCAAATAGTGCAAGCGTATAAAAAATATTTGGCCTAAAATGAGGAAAAATGCACAGTAAGGAGTTCACACGATTGTGACTGTTAGTTAATCTTGGACCTTGACCGCTTGACTACGATGCTTATGTCTGACTATAAGAAATTATCGACCATATTCTGCGTGGAATAATGCGAAAGAAAACCACATGAAAACTCAAAAACACGTGTTTTACCAGACATAAGACTAATCTAGATCGATTTTTCGCACCCGAAAACCCGCACATGCGAAATTGTTTGAGCCGTTTCCAAGATCGCCGGTTTAAATAAGTAAATATACAAGAATTGCTCGTTTAAATATATTAGATAGATAGATAAAATAGTTTTGACTATCCGAATTCATAATTTCCGCTCAATTTTCTCGGTGTAATGTATAAAGTTCAAGGCGTAAATTTATTTTAGCTAGTTTAGTTTTGAAATTATGATATAGAGCTACACCTTTTAACTCTATTTATGCATATGTGTCTGTCTATATATAGTTTAAAGCATTTTCTCCTTAATTGTCGACGGAGAAAACGTATGTAGACTGATATATTTAAATTTTAATGTACCTACTACAGGAGAGGTAAATAGTATTCAGCACTACGCGAGCTATATAATACTATAAAATAGTGAGCTTAGATGTTGAGATGATCTCTGGAAAAAAAGTCACAAGTCACTTATATTTATTTACTTACTTTTTTCAATGAAAACATACAGTACAGATTATAGAACATATCAAAAGTAGTCCTAATACCAATCAAGTTTCCACACATGTCTTATCCATACAAAAAGCTTGCCACCATCATACGATGTATATTTACCCGAAATAGAACCAGCGACCATTATAGTAATAGGCCACATGACATTTTAATCTCGGATTGTGTAAAACATCTAATTTTTGCTCTTGCAAATATTTCCATGAATATTTTTTTATCAAATGAGTTATGATTAAAAATAATCATATTCATTTTATATCTTTAGTTTCTCTTTTGAGATTGGACTAAAGAATAAAATAAAGAAAAAAATTGTCCTCAGCTACACGAGTTAGCATTAGCGTGGAAAATTATCATCCGGAGTATACTTGCTTTCGTAATACATTGCATTTTAATGAGCGCGGAAATGAAGGGTTTTTTGTTGCCATGGCTCTTTTGCCTGGAAACCATATTACTTAGGAGCTGATTAAATATTATATAGTATTGAGTTTTCTTATTATATTTTGTTTATTTTTTTAGCCTTAGAATATTTCTTCTCTAGATAAGTGAATATCATCATCGTTATTTTACTCGAGATTTATGTGTGGATGTTTCCAATGCCGCCCTTTATCTCTAACTGGCTGAAGCATAATATGTTTATATCAATACTATAAAATTATTCATACGATGGTATCAGTGACTTAAAAAATAACAAAAAGTTCGAATTTTGAATATGATTTTTATTATTTTACTAGCAACTCACCCTCGCTTCGCTCGGGTTCGTCCCTCGTTACATGTTACATTTTAACGTTTAGCTCAGAGATGAGATATTTTCCCGCAGTAAAAAGTATCCTATATGTTGACCCGAATAACCAGCTATCATCATACCAAATATTATCAAAATCAGTCCAGTGGTTTTCCCGTGATGCGTTAACAGACAGACAGACAGACAGACAAAATTTTTAAAAACTATAGATTTAGCTTCTGTATCGATAATAATGTCTATTTCAATAATATTTTCCAAAGAATATTTGATGTACAGATTCGCCTTAGTTACAATTTTATTATATGTATGCATAGATTTTAAAGTTTTAGTCAATATCCTTTTATGTTTTTATACAAGATAAATTAGAAAAAAATACTGGGATTTTTTATTCACAAAATTATTTAAATATAAAGACATTGAGGGAATATTCGCATACCAGAAGTCTTTCAAACTTGAGCTGCTCAGAATTCCTATAAATTATTTATAGAATTTAACAATTTTCTTAGCTTGCTGCCGGCCATTCCATAATTATATAGCTTGAGTAACCTTGTCTGTGTTCTGTGTTTGTGTTATAATGTTGAATGATAGGTTTAGTTTAGGATTTTATAATAATAATGTATTTATTTACTTTATCATTTGTTTTTTATATATTTCTAATTATTTTGCATACACGTAAATATATTTTATTTATTTATGTCGCCTAGTGAAGTGTATATCTTCTTTACACCAAAAATAGTAATTTGAAATGTCACGTCTGAAGCATGCTACACATATGACAAGTAACAACAGGAAAAGTTAAGGAACAAAGAGGAACAAAACATTTTACAGAAAGGAATTGAGATAATTAGAAAATATTAGAATTTTCGAATACTAGCTAAGAAGTGGGGCGAATTGTTTGTGCGAGTGCAACTAGTGCTGGAATAGTGTCTAAAGACTGAGTTAAGCCAAAACTGTGCATGTACTGCGAGTCTTCGTGAATCTCTCGTTAAACTCTCGTGAACCAAAAGCAATAAAACGACAAAAGTGCAAAAGACGTACTATAATTTCCGATCCTCGAACTCACAGAACGTAACGTTATGTATGATTAATTTTGATTTGAAAATTCCTATAAAAATATTCGCAACATTTAACATAGCGGGGTTCAAGCCCACTCCTGTTGGGTTACATGCCCAGCGGTTTTTATTATCCCTGTGTAGTGGTTTTACGTTTGAGCTTAGATTTTATAACTTGAACAGAAACCTTTTACATATTCGACTACTCAAAAAATTACAAGTACATATAATGTAATCAGTGACAAGAGTTTATGCTGCCCGAATTATTTGCTTTGGGAGATTGTAGTGGAACGGAAAACCGTGGAGAGCTTTTATATCTTATTTATTGGTTTAGACAATAGTTCGAAAAAAATAATTAAAAAGTAACTTTCACTTCAAAAATATATCAATTTAAAAAATGTATTGTATTTGGCAAGAGTATCGCATAATGTTAAAACTTATTATCCTATATTTACTTTTTGAAGTAGGTTAAGTGTACCTTTATCAAGTAAGATATACGAGTAACTTGATATTCTTGTGGTTTCCTATATAGACGGTATCTAGTTAATTCATACTCACTAGGGGGGAGTATGAATAAATACTTTTTTAAATACAGTTATATATATATATATATATATATATATATATAGCAGCTAAATATATGCTGATCCATTTAAGAAATATTTCATTTACTATTAATATTTAAAATTTAATTGTTTCTTCCTTGTTTATGTTATTTAATATAACGCAATACTTGTTTTTTTACAATATATTTTATACTAATCCACAACAAAGTAAGAGGACTGCAACATATTTCCAAGATATAATTTCATGAAAGCTACCTTATAGAGGTTACACTCTCGCAGAATAGCAAGTCTTTTGCTTTTTCGTTTTATAATTTTTCGTCCTCCCTAGCCATTAATTAACGATGTCTGTCCTTTCTCTTATTAAAAGATTATTGAGAACATTTTAGATTACGAATAACCTTTAAAAATGCAATTCAATTTCTTATATGAATGCAAATAATGATTAAATAAAAATTCTTTTGTAAGAGTTAATATTAAATTTTTACTGCTTAAGCAATGTTACTTTACTATTTATTTTATCATTCAGATTATATGATATGCTAGCAACTCACTTTCGCTCCGCTCGGGCTCGTTCCTAGTTATATTTTGACGTTTAGTATGGACTTTTCAGAGCTGAGGTATTTTCCCGCAGTAAAAAGTACCTTACATGTTCACCCGAATAGCCAGCTATTTTCATACCAAACATTAAAATCTGTCCAGTGGTTTTCTCGTGATGCATTCCCAGACAGACAGACATATATAATTTTTAAAAACTGCATCGATAATGATGACTATTTCAATAAGATTTTCCAAAAAATATTTAATGTACAGATTCGATACAATTAGAATTTTAAATCTGAATTATAAAATAAAGAGGTCAGAGGATACCTTATTATATAGCCTAAATGTTTAAAGTAGAAATTAAAAAGAATATAATGTAGGAACTAGAAAATTATACAGTCACAAGAATGTAGCACAACAGGGTTTTTCATAACCGTTGAGAAGACAGAGAGTACGAGGCAAATGTACTATAAAGTTGCAAATGAAGTAATACCGCTCTCGCCTTATGTAGGAACTTACAGCGTGCAGAATTGTATTCTCCATTTAATTTGTGTCATTTATTTAAGCTGAATAAACCTTTAATAAACTGGTACAGTGTATAGACGTTGTCCAGAGAGTGTACACTGTATGTACTAATTAATTTTCACCATTTTTTATTATATCTAGATACACATATTAACTGTAATATATGAGTTTATTTTTCAGAGAACCTTTCATTTATTACATTACAGGAAAAAAGGAAGAAAATGAATGAATTCTTCTGATATTCATGTAAAAGACATCTGTCTGTTCATTTTGTAAGTATATTTTTACGTACTCTAACATTATTCATGTTTTCTTTATTTGCTTAAGAGCTTTTTTTGTTTCATTAACTATGAATAAATAATAAATAGATGAATGAAAATGCAAAAAAAAACCTTTAACTTAATGTTATTTAGTTTGACTTCTGATTTTTTATTACTGTTAATCAATTAATTAATTTAATTACATAACTTTGATTAAGTAGCTATTAAAAGATAGAAAAAAGCTGGTATAAAGCAATAATAAACATTTTAATTTAATTGTAATCCAGATTTTGTTTCACACGGCCATGAATCTTTGTTTCTTTTGCTAAGATTTACTGTTAAAACAGGTCGTTTGGGGATTGCTGTTTTTTAATTTACTTACAGAACCAGTTTGTTCAGTATTTTCGAGTGTGAAACATTAACTTTTTAATTATTAAACGTAGAAAAATTTAACGAATAACAATGTATTATTACTCGACAAAGCGATGTTGGTATATCGTTTGGGAGATGGGAGATAGGAGTTAGCTCAATAATATGTTTTGTTTTTCTTTAGGGTTTGTTTCCTATGTCAACTTTAACGTGCGACCCTTAATATGAAATGAATGAAAATCTTGTAACATTTTTTAGAAGTTTTATATACATTTTTTATTGTGAGTATAATATAAGAATAATTTAAATCTAATATATTTAAACGAGCAATTCTTGTATATTTAATATTTATTTATTTATTTATACCGGCGATCTCAGAAACTGCTTTAATGATTTTGCTGAAATTTGGTATGTGGGGGTTTTCGGGAGCGAAAAATCGATCTAGATTAGTCTTATGTCTGGGAAAACGCGTGTTTTTGAGTTTTCATGCGAATTTCTTTCGCATTATTCCACGCAAAATATGATTGATAATTTCTTATGCATCGCGCCAAGGTGCAAGATGGACAATCACAGGTGTCCGACTTCGAATCCCAGTCGGATACAAAGTTTTTACTTATGTTTTTTTTGTATTTATTCAATTTTTTAGTTTTTTTTTTATCTAAAAAATACGATATAACAAAAAAAAAAAACTCCGAGCGAAGCTCGGTCGCCCAGGTACTATATATTATACACCTAAGGGTATAAATCGTTCAATCAAACATTTAAAATTATTATTTTTTACTAAAAATGGTACATCGACTTTCAAATCACTTAAAAGTAGTTTTTCCACTCTAGGGGATAGATTTTTTAATATTTGTATATGGGGCCGGGGCCACCTTCGAGGATATATGTATATATGTACATATATAGTATTTTATCGATAGTATATATATTGAGATATCGAGTAGTATTATAAAGCTGAAATGATCCCTCCTTTGGATTCTGCCAAAAACATGTTTCATTTTAACATTATCTACATAAAAAAATATCAAAAGAACAACCTTTCTCATTAGCGAAGCATCTTAATAAATGGTGACCCTCTTTACTTCTCGTTCCACTACAGGTAACATTTTCAAGTGACAATTATTACATCAGATAGCTGTAATGATCTTAGATAAATTAGTTTACTTAAAGGTGCTTTTGAAATCCAACCTTAATTTCTTTAAAACTTACACGAAAATAACTAAACTCTTATAGTATTTATTATCTATACATATAATAAAATTCTAAGCCGAATCTGTATATTAAATATTTTTTTGGAAAATGTTATTATCCCTATCACGTAAAACCACTGGAGGAGGGATTATGATGAAATTCGGTATGATGATAGCTGGTTATCCAGGTCAATATAAATAATACTTATTACTGCGGGAAAAAAATCATCTCTCAGAAATCTATACTAAACATTAAAACGTAAGTAGGAACGAATCCGAGCGGAGCGAGGGTGAGTCGCTAGTATCTACATATATGTATAAAAATATTGTGGCGTAGCTTAGCAAATATCTAACTGCCATCTGTACTGATATAGTCTATGGATATGATTTCAATATTAAACAGAATACCTATTTATAATGAGCATGTTGTAAATAATTATTCGTCTTGTCTTTTTCAGACGAAACGAAATATATGGTACTGCCACCGCATATTGGACTAGACTAATAGACGAATTTAAAAGGTATATGAATCAAAATCACCCTAAAAGAATTATTCTACGATCTACACTTAGGAGTTGCTTTTCTGAAAATTTATATAGCATCACCTATTATGTTAATTACTAGATATAAGTAATATAATGACTATTTCAATAAGATTTTCCAAAAAATATTTAATGTTTAGATTCAACTCAGAATTTTATTATATGTATAGATAACGTATAGAAATCTGTGAATCAAGTTGTATAATTCTGTGTAGTTAGTGTAGCTTTGTTGTATATGGGAGTACTATATACTACTATCCTACTTAGGTATGAAATAACCAAGAGATATCCAATTACGCACTGTCATAAGCGGCAGGCAGGATGGCAGGGTATTGAATCGATGGGCTTTCTGTTGGTAAGACGCAGCTGTCACACGTCAAGAACGACGTGGGTTTCGCATTGAGGGTGTATTTCGGGAAGTCGATAGAATTAATATGTTACATAGCTTTAACTTTAAAAATGAATTATATATTAGATATATTAACAAAATGTAATTGCCCTTCATTTACCATATATTTCAAGGTATTGTTGTTAGATAACTATCTAACTAAAACGGGTACTTATTTAAGAATTCATGTATGTATTCAGCCCTTTTTAGCCCTTTTTAACGCCCCACTGCTGGGCACGGGCCTCCCTTCAATAAGAGGGGGATCAGGCCATAGTCCACCACGCTGGCCAAGTGCGGATTGGCGGACTTTACATGTCTTTCGAAAACTTGCTAGGTTTTCTCAGACATGCAGGTTTCCTCACGATGTTTTCCTTCACCGTAAGGCAAGTGGTAATCATGTTGGAAATGATTCGCATATGAAAATATCAGAGACCCGGGATTTGAACCCGCTTCACTCGGTTTCCCAAGCGAGCGCGTTACCACTGGGCTACCACTGCCTATGTATATTCGTTTCATATTGGTAAAGTTAAGAAAAGACGCTTGCTTAGTCTCCCTTTCCCGTTCGAATTATATTTTGAAAGTTCCATGACACTAAAATCTTTTGAACCTTTTATAATTACTATCTATTATTTTATTAATGGATCTAGCTACTTCTTTTAAAAAAATATAGTTTTACATAAGTATATAATATTTAAAATAAGTAACAAAATTATCAGGAACATTATGAATAAACTTAAATAAATACTTAAATGTCGATTTCCTGTTTCAAAGTAAAGATTGAAGTAAAGAAACACAAGCAATTTAGGCATTAAAGTTTTAATTAAAATTGATTACGAAACTTTAGGTTATTTTGCTTCAGTAAATAAGAACAGTAGAAACTCATTTATTTATTAAGGAGTTTGTTAGTTGTATTTAATTATTAAGAAAATTAATAGATAGAACACTGAACTACGAAGTCGTCCTTAACCAAAGTCCATAGCTGGCATCTGGTTGCAATATATTGTAACCGTCATAACAAAGTTATATGAGGGTCGATGTTTGTCGTAAAATTTAATAGAAGCGACCTCTCGCGAATTTATGCGGGTCCAATTATGACGCCTGTACGCTAATCTTATTGGCTATTTTGAATATCCGAAGGAAAAATTAACTTTTACACACGTTTTCAAATGTTTATTTCACTAAGTCAATTTTATTGTAAATTCCAGAATTTAACGTACTTTTTATTTTGAAGTGAAACACATTTTTGCTTGTACAACACATCATTGTAAGCTTTATTGGTAAAGTAGAAGAAAAGGAGTATTCCATCAAATCTCACTGTCCAACGCCGACCAAATTCATTATTGAAAATTTGAGGTAAACATATATGAATAGAACGAACGAACTGCTTTCAATTTTTTTTATTGATAACTCTTAAGCCTGACGGGCTTATAGCTAGTACACAAAAAAGAAAAAAAAAATCTGTTGACACACAGAGGAAAATAGGTACTGAACTGTTCTGTCTTTGCCTGTTAATATATAGATATTATAAATGCGAAACTTTGTGATTTAGTGAATATATTTGATATTTCTTGACCTTGTAAGTACGTAACAGTAAGTAACGTTCAGCGACGTACATATAGGTTATATGGGTTGCTACTTATTGACGTACGCACCGTGCGAGCGAATCGAGCGCACATAATAATAGAAAAAAAAATTAAACAAAAAGGTATAATTACTATTATGTTACAACTTTAGTAGTTACCGACATTTTTTTATTTCCTATTTATTGATTCGTAGATAATTAAACAGCATTGTTATTTAGTAAATAAAACAATTTTTAGAAAGTAATGGCAATTGAACGGCATAATGGTATGTTTCGGAAAGAACGTAGACCAAGAAAAAAAAAAGTGAAAGGAAAAAAGAGTGCACTTGTGTGTGCACACACTTGTGTACTATTATATTTCCTATCCCCTCCAGTTGAAAAAATAATATTGGCCGTTATGACCGGAACCAGCCATTTAGATGTGATCTTTATTTTTTTGTCTAAGAAAATATCTACTCTAACCTAAAATAGGCAAAATTTTTAAGTTATATATTATCTATATTTTTATTTCTCACTTTTTAAAAAAACCTTATGTGCGCTGTTAAAACGCTTTAAGCTTTATATTTAATTTAATATAATACCTACGTGCTGTTTCAGTCAACTTATTTCACTTTCACTTACTTTTTGGTTTTTCGTTACGTTGAGTAAGTTCAATTTACTTTGCTCATGTCACGTAAAACTTTCTTTTTAATTTTTAAACTTTGAATAAAATGTAGCATTAATTTGGGTAAACTTAACTTGTTCATAGCGTGTATGGCTGCAGATCCGAAGGACCTGAGTTAATGTTGCGGATTGGGCCAAGCATAGCTATGTGATCTTGTCCAGAAGTCTTGCGTACTGGCGCCTGATCTCTTATTATACTCGTAAGTGGCAAATAGTTGTCTTACTGGACTATGAGGTTAAAAGGAGTAGAGATTGCATTTTTATTTACTAGAATATCATCCGAACAGATGGCTAGATGTAATTAAATTGACCACCGTGACCAAAATCGGTTAAAAAGATGCAAAAAAGCGAAGTTATATACTTATTTACTCGAGTGAAAAGAGACAGCACGGTTTAATCCGTATTAAAGTGTATTCAAAACTGGAAAAGTATCTTGTTATAACTGGAATAAATATAAATAAACAATAAATCGAAATGCGAATTCTCTGTTGCTCCAAAGTGCTACTTTAAAATTGTATTAAACAAAATGCTACTTTAAAATTGTATTAAACTCCATTTTTCACATCACAATAGTTTACAAACCATTTAAACTAGAACCGTCTCTATAAAAATGGTGCAATAAAATAAGATATTTCCTTAAGAAACTCGCCGTCTCTTATTGTCAGTGATTCAGGCACTCTCTTGAAAACAATTCGCAGAGTGGACAATTCATCTCCGCAAAAGCCTTTCCGCCGCCCACTGAATAAACTATGCAACTACTTGCTCATATTTCGTTTTTCTTACTGATTTTTATTGCGCTATTGGCAATGCTAAAAGATTACTTTCGAATAGTCATATATAAAGTTATAAATTATTTTTTATGTATTAAATCACTTTTTGCTTTATCGTAATATTCCTTTAATTTATATTTTATCGGTTAAGTATTTGATTTATGTTATATATTATGAGAAAATTGGTTTACATCTATTTTCATCTTCGTATACATTCTAGTCGTAGGTATATATATATATATATATATATATATATATATATATATATATATATATATATATATATATATATATATATATATATATATATATAGCCACTATGTATAAATTGGTAATTATGCTACGTTATGTTTTGTAATAGAATAATTGGCTCCTAAATAAAAATAATATCTTTTTGATATTGAATTATTTTTATGAATTGGGAAAATGTTTCTATTTAGCAATTAGTAAGGTCGTTCATCACCCATCAGCTTTATGGATAAATAATATTTGTATTGTATTGTAAACAAAATTATCACATTATATTTTGTAAATTTAGTAGGAATATTTATACTCGTACATATCTGTGAAGTTCTTCTAAAATGTATTTTTATAATATAGAATTGTCTAAAATATATGTAA
This sequence comes from Argynnis bischoffii washingtonia, assembly GCA_033884665.1. NCBI lineage: Eukaryota > Metazoa > Arthropoda > Insecta > Lepidoptera > Nymphalidae > Argynnis > Argynnis bischoffii. The sequence continues at coordinate 9,448,182 of CM066625.1, read as the reverse complement.
GAGTAGCGACTTACTCTCACTCGGGTTCGTTCCAGTAACTTTTTTAGGTTTAGTATAGATTTCTCAGAGTTTGAAATATTTTCTCGCAGTAAAAAGTATCCTATACATATGTTGACCCGGATAACCAGCTATCATCATACAAAATTTCATCAAAATCCCTCCAGTAGTTTTTCCGTGATGCGGTAATAGACAGACAGACAAAATTCTAAAAACTATAGATTCGGCCTCTGTATTGATACATAATAATGTCTATTTCAATAAGATTTTCGAAAAAAAAATAATGTACAGATTCGGCTTAGTTACAACTTTATTATAATATATACCTATAGAAGTTAAAGTTTGTTCAAAACATTTATTTGTTTTGATAGAAAATTAAAACTTATCTTACTTATAATTATTGGACTTTAATCATTATTGAAGTAATAAAAAGAGCGTGTTTGTGAGGCTTAATATTAACGCTCCAAGATCCTGTAGAAAATTCGTATTTTCGACATTTCACAGTTCTTATTTTTAAATCAAATAACAACTTCGCAATTGAAATGCACAGCAGTAGGATCTTTTCAATTTATGTCCAATAATAGGGAGAAATATTTCATCGTTTGCTTGATAAATCTAATTCAATTAGAGGCCTCGGAAGCTCGTTTGCATGAGTTAGCGTTTTTAAGAGGTAGGAGTTGGCGGGATTTTTGACAAGTCGCGATTCTGCCTTTGGCGTTTGCCGACTAATGAAGTCGGGAACTTCGGAATAAAAAACGTACAGTCAGCTTTTCAAACTAGGAGATCAACTTTTATGTCATATCGCATGTAAAATGTATACCATAAATCTGTAATTATAGAAATTCATGATTTATAACTATCACAAAGTTAAATTAACTTATAATATTATTAAACCAAGTCGATGGACAATTTTTTAACTTGAACTCCAATATAAAATTCTTATAAAATAGAATCATAAGAAATTTACAATTCTTGTGATGTTTTTAAGGTTTTTAATGATTGTAATAGAAATAACACTATTTAGTATTTATGTCATAAAATATTTATGTAGTTAGCATATAAATATTTCTTTAGTTTTAACGCTGTATCGAACGTAATGGCTGATCTATAATGGTATATTTAGTAAGTTTAATATTTCATTAGATACTTAAGTTCTCAATTAAGTACTGCTAATGTTACATTAATACTTGGCGGTGTAAGGATATAGACGGGGATTTCCATAATATATGGGGATTTGCTTCAAGTGAATCGTGTTCTATGGGAATAAAGTAATTGTTAAGGGAGTGAGCATAACTATTAATGATGGCAAGATGTTCGAGTACTGAACTATATACGAATGACTCAGAGCCCTTACGCATGTTTGTTACTTCTACGTTGTAACGGGTCAACGAATTTCAGTGAGATCACGGATAGAGATGTATCCTGGGGGCTTAGACAAGACATTATTCTACTTTCGTTGAGGAATCAAAATTTCCAAAATTGTATAGAAATAGCAGATAGTCGTTATGCCAATGAATATTTTAGAATATTTATGATTCTAACTCATAACAACTAAATTGTCATTTGTCATTCCCTTAGCTCTTCATTGTAGAATGATATCTTGGATAAGCCCTTAGGATTAGCACATATGTTTTATTGACGTACCTACCACGCATGTGAGAAAGAAATATAAAAAAAATCCTTTAAAATTTCAGACTTCTTTAAAACTATATACGACTGTCTTTAAGCAAGAATTGCATATTTTTATGGTTCTACAGGGGCATATTGTAGTTGTATTTTCAAATGTAATAGTCTAGGTTGCGGCTGTTGACTTGCTGTAACTGTAAGTAAAAGCTAGTTAACAATAAAAATGATCGTCTGTCCCAAACGGCCATAGCAAATGGTAATGCCGTCCGAACGCGATGTTCGAATCCAGTTTCGAATGCAAAATTTCATATTTGAATTTCAAAACGACCGACATACCCTCCAGCAAGAATACTCCTCATTCTTGCGCCGTCAAATAAAACAAGTTGGCTTTGCCTCGACTGAATGCCAATTTTGTTGACAGCACTTTTCCCTCGTGGCATGTTGTGTGATGTATTTTGTTAAGTAGTACTTGTTGTTGCAATGTATTTAGTTACATAGATGGTTATTATATACAAGTTTATTAAAAATAATAATAAATTAAATTTTAAATATTCCATTTTAAGCGCTTCGAATCAATATGACAAAATGTGATTTTTATGGTGACATAATATCAGTCCATTTGCCGAGAGAGCTCATTAGAGTATTGTTTAGAAATTTAACTATTAGTGGCGATAACAATAAATACGTTAAAGTGTCCCCACTAAGTCAGGAGTCTCCTAAACTCTCAGACAAAAAGCTTGAGCTTGACTTGAGATAAGGACTTTAACCCGCAATGTAGAGCCTTAAGTTAGGTGTTCTAACCACTGCAGACGTATTTCGTGTACATTAGCATAGACGGATTAGTAACTAATATCTAAACGTTAATGATTTATTTATTAAACTAGCGGCTCACCCTCGCTTCGCTCGGGTTCGCCTCTAGACAAACAAAAACAAATCTATCTCACGGGAGCCGTACATTTTTCCTGGATAAAAAGTAGCCTATTGTTTATTCTGATGTATGAACTATATTACTGTAAAGTTTCATTAAAATCCAATCAGTAGTTTTTGTGAACTAAGCTGTATAAGTTACTACAGTTTTTTAACTATCCCACGGGAATTCTTCTATTTTTCAGGATGAAATGTATCTAAGATATTGCCCGGGGATAAAAGGTACCACTATGCAGAATTTCATCTAATTCGGTCTAACAGATTTAGAGGTTAGCCCGTACAAACAGACAAACAGACAGACAGAGAAACAATTGAAATTGAAAAAAATCTGGATTTTTTCTATTTCTCTTCTTACATCCCCCTGACTCGGTTTTTAGCATTTTATTTCTATGTTCAGACATTCGACCTCTATAGTTTGGTTATGCCCTTTTGAACGAAAGTCATAGTTACGCTCATTTTCTTCATATCTCAAGCTCAAAGCGGAATACGACAGTGAAACTCGTATGAATCGCTTTTCTACATCAAGCCCTTATTGACACATAAGTTATAAGTGTAAAGCAATTGAAACGTCGGGAACCAAAAATCAAAATAAATCCGCGAAAAAATCCGAAAAGATAGTTTTATTTAAATTTCGATATAGGTTGCCATTAGGGAGCTGGTTCGCTGTACTTATCCGGCTAAACCCTTTCATCTAAATCAGTCCAATAGTTTTGGAGCTTACTCGGTAATAACAAATAAACAAACAAAAAAGTCTTTCATTTATAATTTTATAGCGGCTCACCCTCGCTACGCTCAAACACAGACAGATTTATCCTACGCACTTTACCCGCCCAACGCACAGTACCCACTCTACGCACTTTTATTATCTTAAGCACTTTTCCAGCCCTTTTAACTTTACCCGCCCTACACACGTTACCCGCAATACACACATTACCTGCCCTACGCATATTATCCGCCCTACGTAGATTACCCGCACTACGCACATACCCAGGAGTATATATTATCTCACCGGCTCACCCTCGCTTCGCTTGGCTTTGCCTCTAAACAAAAACAAATCTATCCCACGGGAACCGTTCATTTCTTCCGAAATAAAAAGGCGCTTACTTATTATTCTGATGTATGAACTATATTATTGTAAAGTTTCATTAAAATCCAATCAGTAATTTTTGTGTACTAAGCTGTATAAGTTACTACAGTTTTTTAACTATCCCACGGGAACTCTTTAATTTTCCGAGATGAAAAGTATCTAAAATGTTGACCGGGGATATAAGGTACCACCATACGAAATTTCACTTACATCGGTTCAATAGTTTCGGACATTAGCCCATACAAACAGACAAACAGACAGAGTAACAAAAAATTTGAAAAAAATCTGGATTTGTTCCATTGCCCTTTTTACACTCCCTTGACTCGGTTTTTAGCATTTTTTTTCTATGAACTGACATTCAACCTCTACATTTTTATTATAGTATATATAGATAGATTATTTAAAAAAAAGGGTAATTATGAAAAAAAGTCTAAAAAAATTTTTATATGCTTTCGAAGATTACCTAAAACCTCGCCTTAGTTTTAAGTTTCTAGCTTTGAAGGTTTTTGAGATATGTCCTTTTAAACGAAAGTCATAGTCACGCTCATTTTCTTTATATCTCAAGGTCAAAGCTGAGTACGATAGTGAACTCGTATAAATCGCTTTTCTACATCAAGCCCTTATTGACACATTATTCTCGATATAGGTTGCCATTAGGGGGCCGGTTCGCTATACTTATCCGGCTAAACCCTTTCATCTAAATCGGTCCAGTAGTTTCGGTGATTATTCGGTACAAACAAATAAACAAACAAAAAAGTCTTTCCTTTTTATAATATTATAGCGGCTCACCCTCGCTTTGCTCGGGTTCGCCTCTAGACAAACAAAAACAAATCTATCCCACGGGAACCGTACATTTTTCCGGGATAAAAAGTTGCCTATTTGTTATTCTGATGTATGAACTATATTATTATTTAGTTTCATTAAAATCCAATCAGTAGTTTTTGTGTACCAAGCTGTATAAGTTACTACGGTTTTTTTACTATCCCACGGGAACGCTTTGATTTTCAAGGATGAAAAGTATCCTAAATGTTGACCGGGAATATAAGGTACCACCGTGCAAAATTTCGTTTAAATCGGTCCAGCAGCTTCGGAGATTAGCCCGTACAAACAGACAAACAGACAAACAGACAAACAGACAGAGAAACAAAAAAATTGAAATAAATCAGGATTGGTTCTATTGCTCTTCTTACACCCCCCTGACTTGGTTTTTATCATTTTTTTTCTATGTACAGACATTCGACCTCTACAGTTTTATTATAGTATAGATTACCAACAAAAGTTATAATGGTTAAACACATATTATCTAGACACTACACTTAACATGTTAATTGTACTTTTAGTTATAGGTAAATACAGCATAATAATAATTATTAAAGTTTTTAAGTGATCATGTGAGTAAAACTATAAACACAAATTAAAACAAAGACAAAAATCAATTATTATTATAAATTTTCAATTAAAATGTCATATGGCTATTATCTGAGTATCATACAATTTTATACAATTTTTATCATAAATAAAACACTAAAGGCAAAGTACGTTGATTTTTATATAGAGACAACCTAGATCCATAAAGTAGTATAAAGTACTTTTGGTCAAGTGGTTCCAATGGAATATTGGTCGCTAGATTGAGGGTATGCATGGTAGGGGGGTAGCCGGCCTTGTCGTCGTAGCAAAGTCTGTCTCGCTAGGCCTCGGGGCATCGTGGTTAAATGCTTCAGTGATTATTTGTCTCTCCATTAAGACGGGGAAGATTTCATTGGGTTTTAGTAGTTAGTGCTGGTTTTCCCACATGGTGAGTCTCCATATATCCACCTGATGGTATGCGTAAGTTTCCCAAGGTGTCACCAATAGTAAATAAACAAACCTACCGATGTCAGCCGCATGTAGCAAGTCAGCGAGTAGCTCTGGCTCGTGGCATGCGATGGCGAGCCGCTCGTCGATGTCGGCTGGAGTGGCCTCCCGCAGCTGCAGCGCCACGCCCTCGCCGCCGACCGCCGCGCTGTACATCAACACGGCGCGCGGCGAGAACGTCGGCAGCGGCAGACGCGTGGTCGCGACCTGATGACAAATGGATAATGTAACTTTGCACAGTTTCATCTATACTTCAGTTTTGATTATAATTATATTTGCAAAAGTTTGTATGTGCTTATGTTTGTCACTTCTTTACACTGGAACTGCTGGATGAATTTAGGCGAAGGTGGAGCTTTGGAGTGGATCATTAATATATAAATAACGCGAGGAATACTGCGGGTGAAATATAGTGTAATAATGTAACGCTATTGAGTTATTCGTTTTTCTTTTTTCGGTGTACTTAAATTGTAAGTCAGTAGATTCGTAGAAATATTGTGACAAATAGACATACAAATAGAGCGACTGCTATTACATCGTTCAGTTATTACATTAGGTGTACGGAGCCCAAAAACTTTTATAAATTATTGAAAATAATTATCACGCATCACGCATACTATTTATAAGTAATGCTACGACTGAAGACTGATCCTCAAACGTGGTTTTATTTTAAAGAAAAAGTTTTGTTTTCCTGCAATAGGAAGTTTCTAACTTTATTTATTTGTGAAAGTGTGAGAGTTTCTGGTTGCGAATACCAAACTAACTAGGACACTACGTTACCATAGCTCTACTAATATACTAAGCTGGCGACTAATATTCTATTCGTCTATATTGGTACCCTCCTGTGTAATACACAGGATATTTTAAATGTTATGTAACCTTTAAATTTATATAGAAACACGTTATTGCATACCACAAAAGAAATATAATAAAAAAAAGATCTAGAAAACTAAAGAGCTTTTTGTTTTTTCTTTTAAAAGTAGCATATTATTAAATAGATATTTGTTTATGTAAATATCATTAAAAAAATATTCTTATAAAGTGAATAGACAAAAAATCAAAGAAATATAATTAAATATTATTATTAATTTCAAATAAAATGTATTGATTTCGCAAAAAATATATAATATTACATAATTTAGGTAAAATAAGCATATTCGAAGGAGATAAAGTCTTGTGTTTATTTTATGATTCGAAGGATATATTTTTACCACATATACTTACCTAAAAGCATGATAATCCATAGTATGGACTATCAGTCGAACAATTTCATTAAGCATAAGACAAGGCTGTATAATGGGAGTCATGCCATTAGTGGATAACACTAATAACACTGTGATACGACACCATTAGTTAAACAACTATATTAATTACAAGAACATATACTTGATTTACACACGTGAACAAGTTACATTGATCTAATGTGCAGTGTCAGCTTATTTTACTATACAATATAAATATATTAAAATTATTATATAAATATATTTATAACGAAAAATGATTATTTTATTTTTTATTATTTTAAAGAATATTTTATTTATTACTAGCGATCTAGCCTCGCTTCGTTAGGGTGCGTCCCAATAACCTGGTTGTAGCGTATCTGTATGCTAAATTTCATCCAAATTGGTGAAGTAGTTTCAAAGTTTCAGCGTATAGGAGTAACAAACATACACATATACAAAGTACTTCGATCGTTATAAATCGTATTTGCTACATTTTTTCCCAATGCACTCTGATAAAGGATATATTTTGATACTCGCAAAAAAAAAAACAATAGTAACTTAGTATCGTAGCATATTTGAATTTGGACTTTAAATATAATATGAGAGATTAATTTATATTTTAAATTGTCAGTATTGATTGAAATACAATATTATTTACAGGGTTCGATTTTTTAATTTAAAAAGATAACTAATACCCGCAGAAAAAATATTATTAATATAGAAATTTGAACTTTAAACTACCATTAATTTAATTCAGATCTAAAATTCTTTACCATTTTTTACGTTTTACCGTTAATAGATAACTTTGGGACAGAATATTTACATGGTTTATTTTAATCACGTAAAAGTAAAGCAACGGAACGGATGAATGTAACTCGAAACTGAAATAGTGTGAAGCTCTAACATAAGAAAATAAAAAATAACTCATAAATTCTCAATTAATAATATACACGTATTATATATTTATTTTATCCCATTTTTGTGCAAACTGAAAATATGATACAAAAACCTCGCGTGCGTGATTAATAAGCTCAGGCATTGTTCGCAAACGGTACCCAGCCGTATTCGTGGTAACTAAACAACAGAAAATACACAAACCCACAAGATACAGTTATAAATAATACGTAGTGCAATTATCGGCCGTATTGTGTTGTAATGTAGGTCAAAATGCTGTAGTCAGGATTTCGCATACCTGGCTCAAGCCTTACTTTTTCGCACGATCGACCTTATTTCGTGTGCCCTATTATTGACACGTGTATAGCGTAGTTAATTACTCTACCTTATGTTCTAGTTTATTCGTAAATGTAATTTATACGAACCCTCATCATTTTGAATAATGAACTTTGATTGTATTGAAGGCTACGTCTTATTTTGTAAGGTGTTTCATATGCATTAGGCAGTTTGGAATCTAGATCAGTATATTGGTATACACACTGTGTGCCCTTTACGATTTGATACAAAAATGTCACATACATACACATATATATACTTTCGTATATACTTTCGTATTTATAAGAGTTAAGTGTTTAGGACGTGAGCGATTAGAATTTTTCTTTAACTTTCTAGTATATTAGGTATTAAAATTGTGATTTATTTATAATTTTATAATGTTAAAACTGTTGTAATCCATACAATTATATAGCTTGGCGGTGTATTAAAGGATTATATTAAATGACATCATTACCAAAATGTCCAGTCCGTTTATCTGACAAAACCAAATCACTGAGGCGGGAAAAATAAAATCGCAAAAATTCCCGTGACGCTATAAAATATAGGCTGATATTTTTTATGGGCAGTAAAATGTGAATGTGAAATTGTTAGCATTATATTGGACGTCACAGAGATTCATCTCAATGACTGGACATTGGATGGGCGTATAGCGCAGCGTATTTTATTCTGACTCACTTATTTAGTGTTGCAATTGTATAATTATGAATAAAAGGAAATAAATTGGGAGTTGAAAGTTATTTGTAAGACGAAAATCTTTAATATCCATAGCTAAAATACACTGAATAGAAATAAGTAAAATAATAATTCAGTTTTTCACAAGGATTAACTAGGCTGGTTAAAAATTATAATTTTTAAACCGGTATAAAGGCACAAAACTAAGGAATAACAGTTTTTCATATATTGTGTTTCTTTTTAATAAAAATGCAAATGTCACATTTCAGCCACGTTTGCCGTAAAGGGATCATTTTGGACTAAAACAGTTATACCAAGGATTAAGTAGCCTCCCGTCGACCATTAACTTTTTTATCGAGTTTAAAAGTTTGTAATATCTGCAGTTTCCATTAAAAATAAAATTTTTATCTATGGTGTGGCCGTCATTCACTGCACGAGACTACAAAATTAATGATTAATATACTTTTTATCATGGTCAATAAATAATAATATTGCTATCCAAATTGTAGTAGCAGCTAAATACAATAGCGAAAACAAATATAATTATTCAAAAGCAAAGCATAAAATAATTTAATTTAAAATACATTAATGAGCACGTAGAATTTTGTAGTGGAGTGCGCGAAGTTTCGGTTTCCCACAAAAATTCTACAACAATTTGTTGCGGTTTTTGCGGAAAAATGTCTACCAATTAATGTGAAGTAAATTATTGTTTACCTGCTCTGATAACAATCACTGTATATTATTAAAATGTGATTGGAATTTACAATTAAAAACAGGAGGTATGGTTGCAATTCATATATCGTCGAGTGAAATAAATAACATGTCATATTTTCATAATTATTTCCTACTGATAACTATTTCATGTGATATTCGTAATACGAATATCTTGATCCACTGTGTTTTTTGTTCAATTTTTCACAAACTTATGTGTTTCTTTTATTTCATTTTTTTAAAATTATGTAGGTATATCCCAATATGCTGTACAAAATATTGCTATTTAATACTATAATTATAATATTAAATAGCAATCTTTTGTAAAGCATATGGAAGAAGTAAATTGGAGTGTTTTATATATTCAACATTAAAACGAAATAAAAAATGTATAAGTATACATTTTATTTTTTAAATACCAAAGATACACTACGTTAATAAAATCATTAAGTCCATCTTATACTTTAGTAAGAAAAAAAAAAGTTACAAGATGAATTGCAAGGAATAAATTGGAGTTCTACATTAGCGATGCCGTTATTTTAAAGATAAATCTTCAGTTCGAATGAGCTGGCAAAAGTTCTAGCAGTCTTTAAAACCTTTTCTCAGCGAATTTGTAATTCTTCATTTAATAAGGGTACATTTTAAAGGAGGTTGATGTTTCTTTTCTTAATCTAGCTATAAATAGGATACATCGTATTCCTTCTGAGTGAAGCAGCTTTTTTACCATAATTTTAAGTTTTTGATTATTTAAGTTTAAAAGTCAAGCGAAAGCTTCGCCATTCAGTGTAAAATAATAAAAAAAAAATGGAAGTTCGTCGAATCAACAATACAAAGAATTACGTTGCCACTAAAAACCTTGCATCGGAAAAACTCCCATCTATGATTAATTGGGGCTTACTGTATCGATTTTGTATTATCTACAGGCACGCTCGTGTTTTATTTTGTGCGCTTCATTTATTTGCTGCGAGTTCCCTTTGGTTATGTTTTCTCTGTCGATTTTCAATTATTTAATTACTGTCTAAAACAGAATATTGCTTATAGTGGTTTTATATAACATTCTCCAATATTCTTTTAGTTAAAGCTAATGCTATTATTTTTGCAATTTGTATTTAATATTCTTTCATGAAGTCCAAAAACCGTGTTTGCTTTTATATATTTTTACTGTAACAAAATGTTTGTTGTGTTTTGAGTGATCAATATTTTTATATATCAAATCTAAACATTTCCGGTTCAGAATACCTGAAAAAAATATCGGCTGTGATAGACCGACATACATATACACGAATGTTTCTCTCAGATTTTTTAGGTAATATAATTGAAGTTTGTAATAATACTGATTAAATAAACAGTTAAAGATTCATAAATATATAATTAAAATGGCTTCTCTGTAAATCAATTTTTTCTGGAAATATATCTTTAAATGCGACAACGAGCTTAGCTTGCTTTGCTCGGGTGCGTCCTCGTCCATTTTGTATTTACAATATTGTATATAGACAACGCCATCTATTGGTATATTTAATTACTACATTATAGAACTATACAAAGTACAGTCGTTTTAGCGTAAATTAGTAAACTTTCGCAATAATAATAAATATGTGCGTTAAGAAAAGATTATTTCATTTAAATACATGAATCGATAGGAACTACAATTGATTTTATAGTGATAACATAAATGTAAACACCTTTTATAACCATGAAGCGGGTGCAGGCATTCATAGAAGACAAAGCAATTAAAACAGCTCTACATAGTATACATATAATTGATATACCAGTACATCATAATTGATAGGGGATGAAAGTTTGAAACGAGATAGTTAAATGTTCTTGTTACATTAAATAATATTAAATCAATAGTATTCATATGTTCCTGTTATAAAAGTAATCGATAGGCTGTCGAGAGATTAATTTGCAAACATATTTTCCACTAATTAATGTTCGTTCATTTCCAGTTGAACGGATAAATTTGGATAACAGTTTTTAATATCATGATATCGAGAGTTTGAACGTATATATTATTCGGATTTTCTTAAAATGATTTTGTTTTGTAATTTTTTATTAAAATATACGTAGTATCTGTTTATTATATGTGAAGTGTAAAAAGCAAGTTATGAGTGAGTGTATTTGTCACTTGTTTTCGTTGTAACAGTTCAATGGATTTATGTGGTATTTGGATAAAGATAGTAATTATATCCTAAATTAAAATATTTTTATTTAGTTAAGATATGGTCTTAAGCAAATAATGTTTGTTTGGACATTTATTATATATTTTTTTAAATATTAAAAAAGTTTTGATTACCTTATTATTACCTACCTATACATATAATAATTAATTATAAAAAAAAGAAGTTTATTGACTAGTTCTGGCTCTGCTAATTTGTATAGTCTTCGCATTGTACATTTAAGCGCATAGCGAAGAGAAGTACACGTTCTTGAAGGGTGCACTACTAAACAATACACAGACTATTGACAAATAGACAAAAAAAATATAATTTAAAAACTTGACATTTTTAATTCGTACTTAAAACAAAAAATAAATTATGTACAGCTTTGATCCTGTTAAAATTATACATAATATGTATACGTATAATAAGAGTTTATATTAAGTACGTGCGACCCATCTTAGTTCTGTCCACTTATAAACTAATAGAGATATCTCTATATAATCTCATACATAAATTCCTACTCTTTCATACATATATAGGTCTAAGCTATTAGTAAGGTTACTCTAATTGTATGTCCGCTGAAGGTACTATTTTACGAAACTTTGCGTGTGCATACAATAGCTAACCAAATTTTATTCCAATCGCATGAATGGCATATGCACGCAAACGTTACTAACAGACAAACCGATTTACATTCATATATTTATATGTGGATTGATGTTCGTTAACGTGCAGTATAGAGACAAAAAGCATGGAGGGTTTTGATTTTCGTATGCGACATTTTTTTTGATTAGAGCCTGCTATAAAATTATCAATTTTGTAGAATGGGCTGCGAATTATATTCCATATAAATTATATATATAAATTACTTTTTAATATAAACGGTTTAAAAGTTAATACGACTTAATTTTATTTTAAAGAGGCTTATTTTTTTATATTTATATGAGGCCACCCTTCAGATTAAAATTTACCTATTCATCAAAGGAGAAATATGAAATCGATCCCCAGTTCAAGATATCGCGTAACATACCCACAAAAATACAGTAAATTAAATACCTCCTTTTTGAACTAGGTAAAATATGTAGAATTAAGTGCTGTTTATATATATTTTTTCTCTTTGTTAGCTTACACATACAACGTACTGTAAAGTATAAAGGATGGTACATTGTAAGTATTATAAGGTTTACATTTTTTTGTCGAATGCATATGTCTAGCGCAACACTCCGACTAATTTCTAAAATTTTGAATAAGAACACGATTTTGGAGTGGGTAATTTACAAGTATGCTAGGTGTACCAGACAGGCTTGAACACGTTGCCATGGCTTTCTCGATTAATTGGAGCTTACCGTATTGATTTTGTATTATCGTAAGCCGAGAACTTACCAATATTAGACAGTCGCAGTCGTAGATGCTATTTATTTATTCAAATTGCCTTGTACACGCGTCGGCTTACCAGTTCTCTATGCATAGTTGATGCGCTCGTTAAATTTCGCTCAACGATAATCCATTTTTCCATTATACATACGGTTTTCGCTGCCAAAATATTTTTCTGAATCCAGCTTTATTATTATTTACTATTCAATATTTACCTTATGTTCACATAGACGATACGCGAGCCGAAATGTAAATAATAACCCAGTTACCCGGTAAGTCAAAAGAGTAGATTTGTTTACTGTATTTGGTTGGAGCGTGAGGTTTGTACGATTTTAAAAAATATTTTCACTTCTTTGACTTTGAAGCGTATTGAGCTCGTACTGTATCAATATGAAATTTATTTTTATTTTTGATTTTTTGAAACGATATTTCTATTTCGCGTTGTTAGTAGTCAGTTACTGAGTTTTGAAAACAGTGTGGCGATTTTGTGAATAATATTTGTTTTTACAATTTTTATACAAATAACATGACATGTATGCTTTTCCACATGTACAAAATAAATATATAATTATATGTCTCATCTATACATATATTAAAACTGTAGAGGTCGAATGTCTGTACATAGAAAATAAAATGCTATAAACCGATTCAGGGGGTGTAAGAAGAGAAATAGAACAAATCCAGTTTTGTTTTTTAAATTTTTTGTTTTCATGTTTGTTTCTCTGTTTGTCTGTTTGGGCGGGCTAATCTCCGAAACTGTTGGAGCGATTTAAATGAAATTTTGTATGGTGGTATCTTATATCTCCAGTCAAAATCTAAGATACTTTTCATCCCGAAAAATGAAAAAGTTCCCGTGGGATAGTAAAAACTATAGTAACTTATATAGCTTAGTACACGAAAACTACTGATTGGATTTTAATCAAACTTTACAATAATATATTTCATATATTAGAATAAAAAATAGGCTACTTTTTATTCCGAAAAAATGTACGATTCCCGTGGGATAGATTTGTTTTTGTCTGTCTGGAGGCGAATCCGAGCGAAGCGAGGGTGAGCCGCTAGTGTATAATATGATTTAATTTTGCTGATTCATCGTTACTTTTTACTAAAAGGTATTTTCAAGAACTAAAAATGAAGACCACTATAAGCGAATATACATAAAAACTAGTCACCAAGAGTCAGATGATAAAAGATTATTTCTTTAATATGATGATAAAGATTGTATGATTTAAATAGATTGAGACAAATATCTAAAAAAATCCACACACTAATATAACACCAAACAGGAATGAATTTTTTTACGTCTATTTTTTCAACAGGCTGTGCCAATCAGGCAATCCGCATTTGCGTTTCATAACCGTTAAACTACCCCAAAAATAAAAAGCATAACTTGATGAATACATTTAGTTCATTTCGCTTATTGCCGTTCGTTATGAACGTACGTTGTTTGCCTATCGCTTTGACTTTCACGGCCAATATTTTCATTTTATACACAGCTACGGATGAATATAAATAATATTGTGTGCACTCTCTGTATGTGCATACGGTGTATGAGTTATTTTTTCTTCGTTTACTATAAAGCACAAATTCAAGTTTAAAAAGATTCAATATACATATATACTCTTAAAATGAGTAGTTTACGTTTTCTGTTTACTTAGGTTTAATTTTAGTTTTATTAATACTATTATTAATACTGACTGACATGGTCGATTATTATTTGTTAACTTATTTTAAATACTTTACAATAAATATAAATGTATACATAAAAATAATTTTAAAGAGTTTGATTATGACAGAATTAATTTTATTAGTTAGGAAAATATTGAGGATATAATTCATCCTGACAAAGAAAAACTTCCTGTGACGCTAGGCAACAAAAACACATTCATAAAATAAACGTTATATTTAGAAAATATTTATGTTGCCGAAAAATGAAAGAAATTTTAATATCAAGGCAAATAAATTGTTATGAATAATATAATATTTAGACGTTATTTTTGTAGATTTTAGTATAAAAGCAAATTTTTTTTTATAAGGAGATTATACTTATTTTAATATATAATACTGTTACGTTTGAGTCCAAAATTAAAGTCTTTTGCACTATGGATTTTTTATTGCTTTTGGTTCAGTAGAGCCACTTACGGTTGGTTCACAAAATAGACATACCTAGTATGGGAAAGGTGCCATGAATGGGACAATTTTTTTTAGTCTAAGATTTTGAGCAATAATTGAGGTATAATAAAAAATCTTTTGTATATAACGTAACTTTATTTATTCATCTTTCAAAATATAAACCAAAAACAATATCTTTTCGAAACATTGTAACAATAAAGTTAAATTTAAAAACTCTTAAGATATGTCTTATTCGTGACGGCGCGGCGTGGTCTTGAGTGGGATATTGATTGTCATGAAATTCTCTTCATTACGCGACGTCAACCTTATTGCTAAAGAATTACATAATGAAAAATATTATAATAGGAAAAAATAAAATAACATTATATACACCATGTTAAATGCTAGGTACTATTTCATATAATTGCTCCTACGCCCTAAGGTTGTCTGGAAGAGACCGCTTATAACGATAAGGCCACCTCCTATGCATCATCTGATGATTTTCTCTTTTGTATATTTCTTTGTGGATTACAATAAAGTATTATTTATCTATATCGGCTTTATATTAAATACGAGTTGATCAACTCGAATCTATAAATCGCTATGTACATACACAGTTGTGTGTAATTCAGTTAATGACTCGTTACGCGGTGAACAAAGCGCCGCCCAACCGTTTTGTAATGGCCCAATTATACAAAATTAATTTCATTGCTGTCTTCGCCAAAAAAGTGTAACGAGATTTCAAAGCGACACGCCCGTTCTAAAACGCTTTATGGCAGCACCGCTTGGACACGGGTAATGGTCTAAATTTATTGGGTTAAATGGTCCATACGAACCGAATTCCATGTAAATTGTTCGTGTGTCTAATTTTTGAATTTTAATCTTTTTAGGACCCTTTTGAAGAGATGACGTATTTATGACTAAATAGATAGTATCTATGCAAATGAATTACCTCGCTTGTATTGAAGATTACGGGATCAGATACGACTGGGGTTGATTCCTGGTTAGGGTAAAAGGTTTATTAGGATTTCGTATCTAAAAAAATCTCAGGTCGGGTTCGAAAAATTTAATGGAGTTACAACCCCGTGTCACGTAGAGCACGTAAAGCTGCGCTGGTATTGCGTCTTGATTTATCTCTGATTATGTATGGCTTATCATCCCTTTGGACTATAAGATTACAGTGAAGTGAGTAAGAGTGGACCTGTGCTCGCTTACATATTTGTTCATTATAATATCTCCCTCGTAGAACTAGTGTTAGTGAGATGTGACCAACCGCTACAACTAAAAATCTGCCCAGAGGACATTATTATTTTATACTTATAAGTATTAATGTATTCCCTTTGCACTGACTTTATCTTATTATGAAAAATGGTACAACTTTATTTGTCAAATACAAACAAGAAAGGCCTATAAATTATCTAATAAAATGTAGTATATTGTCGTGGTATACGAAACTGTACCAAAAGAATAAGTTCCGTATAATGTAGGTGCTCTTGAAAAGTAAATACAACTTAGACCGAAATAGGATAAGTAGTTGCTATTATTCATACAATTTGCTTCTCTTGCGTACTGCGTATCGTACTTGAGTTGCATTTGCTACGTCTTCTATAATATATATTAGATGTTATGTTCCATACAAGTACCTTAAATGTATTAACATATTGTATTTTAAGAGAAAACATAAGACTTATAAGGTTTTACTTATGTCTGTCTGTATAATAGTTCTATTATAGTTCTAAAAAGGGGAAAAATATGCTACTGACCTACTCACAATTCGAAACAAATGAAATAATCTATGAATATGAATGAATGAGTCTATCTGATTTTCTTAGTCTACCTCCTAGACCCATCATCAGATTAGTTCCACGATATTAAATTACTAGCGACTCACGCTCGCTTCGCTCGCGTTCGTCCCTAGGTACGTTTTCGCGGTTAGCTGTTTATACATATATAGTAGCTTGCTACTCCTAAGACATTCATTTAAATTACATAGCGATTTACCCTCGCTTTGCTTGGGTGCGTACGCCGTACGTGAGTTTTGTTAATAATTTTATGGGTTTTAAGTTTTTTCGCGGAACCCTAATTCTTTTTCTAAAATAAAAGTAGCCTAAGTTACTCCTTATAACAGCAGCTATCTGTCAGTAAAAGTACCGTCAAAATCGGTCCAGCCGTTTTGGATATTAGCCGGAACAAACAGACGGGAGACAGACAGACAAAAATTTTAAAAAATGTTGTTTTGGTATATGTACAGTGTATACATACATCCATTTGCATTTAGTAAAAAGCGATTATTTTAATATTACAAACAGACACTCCAATTTTATTTATCTGTACAGTTGTATTATCACAATATCATACGTACGCAGGTTAAATTGATAGCACAATTACAATTAGATTAAGATCATATTTAATTATATGTTTAATTACAACCAAAGCTAATATGCAAGCGTTAAAATGAGCAATATACTATACTAGCAATATACCCTCGCTTCGCTCGGGTTTGTCCCTAGTGAAAAACAAAAACAAAAAATTATGCCAAAGGGAAGCGTACATTTTTCAGAGATAACAAGTAACCTATGTGTTATTCCAGACTATAATTTGTCTCTGTGCCAAATTTTATCCAGATAGGTTCAGCCGTTCTGGCATGATTGAGTAGCAAACATCCATCCAAACTTTCACATTTATAATATTAACTAGCAGATCCCGTGGCTATGCTCGTGCTAAAAGTACAAATAAAAAGTCTTTGGCTTTATGCAAAACGCGTTTTTGAAATAGGCTCAGTAGTTTCTGAGCTTAAAGCACTTAAACATATTTTTTTGTTGATATTTATGGCCACTGGGTAGTAGCATGATAATATATAGCATATAGCTTTTCTCAATCTAATGCAAAAAGAATTTTTCAAATCGGATTAGTAATTACTAAGATTAGCTCGTTCAAACAAACAACCAAACAAACTCTACCTCTTTATAATATTAGTAGGTATAGGTAATGGGATGTACTCGTATATTAGTTAATTTAATTTATTTTTGATCAACTAAGATGTAAAGCCATTAAACACCTACGTTGATTCAATCGCGGAAAGTTTATCTTTAACATGATAACAGAATAATATAATAGTAATAACTGTCATAAACATTATATGATTTATATCTAGTGTTGTGTTAGACTAATTTAGTCGTATTAATATTAAAAATATTGTGTTTTGGAATTTAGGCTTTCAAATACATAGCTACGCCTACATATCTAATATTTCTTCAATAAGTACAATGAATTCTTGTAACTTTCTTTTTTGATTGGCTTCATTATAAAATATCACTTTAAAAGTAGTTAGAGGTGTTTTTTTTTCTTAACATTAATAAGACAACATCTTGTAGGCAACCTGTTCATTGAAAAAAGAGTGTAAATTGGTCAAAATATGTTTGAATATTGTAGTTTTATATCCTTTTATACTTATACTAGCGACTCACATTTGCTTCGCTCAGGTTCGTTCTTAGTTTGATTCCCCATACAAACTTTATCACCATTTTAACCCTTTAAGGGATGATTTCCGGAATAAAAAGTATCCTATATCCTTCCCAGGGTCTCAAACTATCTTCATACCAAATTTCATTTATATCGTTTTAGTGGTCAAGCGGCCAAGGCATACAATTATACAAGGATTTACAATCACAGGTATCCGGGTTCGAATTCCGATCGCATACAAAGCTTTTACTTTTGGTTTTTTTTGTATTTATTCAAGTTTTTAGTTTTTTTTTTGTTTTTAAGCCAAATTAAAATGAAAATTGTACTTTTGGCCAAAAACTCCCAGCGAAGCTCGGTCGCCCAGGTACTAATAATAATATGTGAAGACTGAAGATAGCTTATACTTTAATCCATACACAAAAAATATGCCCAAATATAGTACCTCCACTATTTATGTCATATATTTTTTAAAGTACTTTCTGTCTATACTGTAATAAGTTAAACTTAAAAAATTACATACATAATTGATCTCTTAAGCAATTTTGCACAGGAATACCAACAAGTAAATACAGCATAATATATGGGTAACAGCACATTGCACGTTCTCTATTTGTTTTGCCATGGATTCTGATGTTAATACACTGTTTTTGTTCTGACGACGACAATAGCTTGGAACTCGCCCAAATCGGTAACTTGTCGTTACGAACAAAACATTTTATATCTTAGCTAACATTCTATGGCTTTCTTAGATAGGCAATATGTTGGTTTTGTAATTGTTTCTTATCTTATATAAATAAAAATGAATGTTGGTAAGCGCATAACTCAAGAATGGCTGGATCAATTCGGCTAATTTATTTTTTTGTATGTTCCTTAAGGTCCACGGAAGGTTTTAATACTTAAAAAAAAAAGAAAAACTATATCCCTGTTACTATATCCAAGCTAGGGACGAATCCGAGTGAAGCGAGGGTGAGTTATGGCACCAAAAATCGGCCATTTTTATTTTTATTATTTTGATATATCCAGTGTCATTCTTACAATTAAGACGAATCTAACGGCATATCTAAAGCTAAAATCCATCAAGCTGCTTAGGCTACAGAGCGTGCTAAAGAAATATACATATATACCTACATACACTCGAAAAACATAACCCTCCTTTTGGCGCAGTCGGGTAAATATAGACATTCTCTAATTATGCTGCAACTCTTTTTGTATGAATGTTTTGTATGTATGATACTTATACCGATATAGACTTTTGCTGATTCTAGGCATAACTTGTTTTCAAGTTAAGTCTTTTATTGATTGAATATGCTACATATATTTAGATTAAAAAGTTAAATATTCAAATGTATTAATGTTTTTGAAGTAATTGTTTTGATAGCTGCCATTATTATAAGAAAAATGTCTGAAAAACATGTTTGAGCTTTTGTAAATTATAATTACATTGCTTTGTTTCATTAATGTTTACGTTTAATTCGTTAGTCTGCAGAATATAGGAGTTTAATAATATTGGGTTGGTGGTTTGACAAACATCTGGATTTGGGCTAATGAATATTTTCCGCGCTGAAAAAAATAAAATGTTTTGTTACGGTCATCACTGTGACCGTCGTGCTAATCATATTCAATTTTTGTTGCCTATATCAAAAACATCACATGATATAATTAGAATTTAACCATAATTTCTTGGAATTTAACAATCAAACAAACCGCAACGCAATCTGAGGGGATATTTCAGGAGACATTTGCGTTAAATGTTTAAGAGTTGTGGACCAACTCCTTAAGTGCACACTACAAATTTCCTCTTGAGCGTCATTTTTATTGCGTAGGTGGAATAGATGGACTTAAGGCGAATTCTTTGACACAATTTGCCGTAAATCTGATACAACAATTGAATGAAATGGCCCCCTCGACGGCTGCCGTGATAATGCCCGATTTATACCCCACATTGTCTGCCATTAGGTTACTGAAACTTGGGTGGTATACATCGGTTATAATTTTGTTGAATAGGTTATGGTACGCCTAAATGTTAGAACAAATTGGTTATTGAGAGCTGATAGATTAAACTGCAGTTTAAAGCTATTTATAAGATAAAATGTTACATAAATAAATTAAAAGTGACACTTATGTTTATAAAAAAAAAATATTGTTTGTGTCACTTTTATATTCAGTCAGGCAATAACTTATGGAAAATTGTGCCCAAAGGCACTCCTAGAAGCCACGAAACTAAGAATTCAATTGAACTTTTATGAAGAGGACGTAATTTTTAAATGGTCAATAAAAAATCAGTTCTAAAATCGCTAAATACGATAATTGATATGGATTTTAAAAAAATTAAGAAACAAAGGCATTATTTTATTATGTCCATATTTTTATATAGGTAATATGCGCGTGTATCTGGACTCGATATTTACTATGAGCAATCTATGTTTTAATATCTTCTTTTAATGAAAAATTTCAAATTAGAAATTTGTTTTTCAAAAAAATGAATTAATATATTCAAGTATAATTTAGTTTGGCAAGTCTTATTTTTTTTTGTTTATTCAGCCCTTTTTAACGTCCCACTGCTGGGCACGGGCCTCCCTTCATGACGAGGGGAATCAAGCCATAGTCCACCACGCTGGCCAAGCGCGGATTGGCGGACTTCACATGTCTTTCGAAAACTTGCTAGGTTTTCTCAGACATGCAGGTTTCCTCACGATGTTTTCCTTCACCGTAAGGCAAGTGGTAATCATGTTAAAAATTATTCGCACATGAAAATATCAGAGGTGCGAGACCCGGGATTTGAACACGCTTCACTCGGTTTCCCAAGCGAGCGCCTTACCACTACCACTACCTCAAGTCTTATTTACTACTAGTTATTTACTATAGATGAAAATAACTCATACATGATAAACAAAAAGCACTACGATATAGAACCCGAGGAAGTAAGTTTTTGAAGTCTGCTACTAATTGAGACTTTCAAAAAAATCATCATTAAGTTAATGAAACCTAAATGTTATAAAATTTAAGTTTGCTGGATAATTTGTATGTTATGCTCGTATAACGTTTACTGACCTTACTTCGTTGTAACAGTTGCTGGTAAGTATCAGAGTAGTAGAAATGTAGCTTAAATATTTTATCTCAAATTATGACTTTAGTTTACAATATATAAAATATGAATATGTACGTATAACATATATGTATAATATGGATGGGTCAAATAGATATTTCATATATTTTGTGTTAGGATTAAATAAATGATTGTTATTTTATTTAAAACTAGTGACTCGCACTCGCTTAGCTCGGGTTCATCCTTAAGTTGCTTCCCCATATAAATTTTCATCTCCATTTCTACCCCTTAAGGGATGATTTCCGGGAACTATCTTATGTCCTTTCCAGTGTCTCAAACTATCTTCGTACCAAATTTCATCTAAATCGGTTCAGTTGTTTCGGAGCCTATTCGGTACAAACAAACAAACAAATAAAAAAATCTTTCCTCTTTATAATAATATTATAGTATAGATAATCATCATGATCTAATATTTTAGTAAGTATCTTTATAACATATATAAGATAACTTTATAAGATCATTTGAATATATTATTTAATTTAATGAGGTTTTAGTATAAAATTCATTGAGTAAAAGGAAATTTTAACATTTGACTTGTAAACAAATAGTTTAATTAGTCTACCGCATCTTTAGTAAAAGCGTTTAGTCGTCGAGCAATGTATTCTTAGACTTATTATTTACACCTATCATATCGTCTCTATATGAAAAATATAATATAAAATTAGATCAATTATAATTAAATGAAAATGCTTTATATGATACATGGGCATTAAATGTTACTTATTTCAATCGTGTAAAACGTAGAACATATATCACTGGAAAGTTTTCCCATTTATAACAGGTATAAGTGAGATTTAAAATGCCGCATTACACATTGAAACGAATTTAAAGCATTTTATTCGAGGTTTTTCATGCAGTTTCATTCGACTCTCTCCCAGATGTAAGTAAATCCGATTACGGTCGTTTATATGATTTTGTTGGTACTACTACTCTCGCATTTTACTGTGTGATTTGCTTTACTATCTCTGTTTAAAAACTAGCACACGGCTTTTATTATAATTTATAAAGTGAGTTTTTTTTTTCATTTATTTCTATCTTTATGTTATTTCCCTTGTGGTTCAGAGTTTCACTATTGGTTGGCAAATTGGGATAGTCTACATGCAATAAAGCCTTAACGTGACTAAGCCTATTGTTGAACGAATATTTCGAACGGATAAAACGTCAAAACTGTAGGTTTTTGATTAGAGTTCCGTACGCAAAAAGTTAGGTGAACTTTTTTAGATATTAAATGTAAAAGATAAATTTCGTAATAATGATAATAATTTATTGAACAATAAAACACACAAAGAAGTTAACAATATTACATACAAAAACATACATATTATTATTATTCAGAATAATCTTAGTTTTTAAGCTCAGTTTAAATTAGGCTGTGTCGTAGGTTTGATACAAAGCGAGTTTTTATTTAATATTTCAAAAGATTTAAAAAGAATTAATAATAAAAAGCTAGTATTTATAAATTAAAATAAATATATTATGATATATATGTGTTTGTGTGTGTGCGTGTGTTTGTGTGTGTGTGCGCGTATGTGTGTATGTGTGCGTGTGCGTGTGTGTGCGTACGTGCGCGCGCGCGCGTATGTGTGTGTGTGTGTGTGTGTGTGTGTATTTGTGTGTCTTTGGAACGCATTCTTATTCTTTGACAGAGCGTAAAAATTCATATGTGTACCAACATTCACATTAATCGAACGTATGGACTCTTCGGAAGTACAACCGATCTAACTTCTAACTGCTGCGTTCATTGAATTGCAATATGTTGCTAAATTGAAATATCTCATGGAATATGTATGTGACATTAACAAATAGTAAATAAGCTTGATTGTCAGGTTCCTTTCCATTTTTATCGTAAAAATGCTAATTATATGTTAGTTGGTTGGTAGATTATAGCCTGATCCCCCTCGTTCTGAAGGGAGGCCCGTGCCCAGCAGTGAGACGTTAAAAAGGGCTGAATATATATACAAGTTAGTTGGTAATCTTATATATTTAAACGAGCAATTCTTGTATATTTATATCTTTATTTATTTATTTATTTATACCGGCGATCTCGGAAACGGCTCTAACGATTTTGTAGAAATTTGGTACATATATGGGGGCTTTCGGGGGCGAAAAATTGATCTAGATTAGTCACATGTCTGGGAAAACGCGTGTTTTCGAGTTTTCATGCGTTTTTCTTATGCATTATTCTACGCAAAATTTAATCGCGACATCTATACAACTCTGTCAGTACCACTTAGTCACTTAATATAAAATTATTTTTAAGCCAAATTAAAACGAAAATTATTCTTATCGCGACATCTATACAACTGTCTCAGTAACACTTAGTCAATTAATGTAAAATTATTTTTAAGCCAAATTCAAAAGAAAATTGTTCTTATCGCGACATCTATACAACTTTCTCAGTAACACTTAGTCACTTAATGTAAAATATACAATCTTTCAAGAACTCCGAGCGAAGCTCGGTCGCCCAGGTACTGTAATATAAACAGTGCATGTAATTATAATGTTACATTAGAAACACCCGTTACATTATACACTTATAAAGTAAAGAATTCTTAGAAGGAGGTTCTGTTTATAATAATAATATTACCAGGATAACTGGTAATACAATTACCAGTTATATAGTGCCTGAAACCCAAATGCGCATGAAACTGTAAGTTAGTATAGCATGAAATTGCTAACATTTTTATACCTATACAAGACAAAATACAACAACAGCGAGTGTCGCACGTATTAGTAAATCTAATACGCCGCACACGTGAGGAATACTTGTTCATAATTAAGAAAGCGAAAAACTTTCTAACTAATTCGCCTCGCGTGCCGCGATAATTCCTGGCACATTAGGAACAGTTTTGTTACAAACAATTTATTATTTGATTTAATTATATTTATATCTATATATATCTATATCTATATCTATATATATATATATATATATATATATATATATATATATATATATATATATATATATATATATATATATGTATTCAGCCCTTTTTAACGTCCCACTGTTGGGTACGGGCCTCCCTTCAAGACGAGGGGGATCAGGCCATAGTCCCCCACGCTGGCCAAGTGCGGATTGGCGGACTTCACATGTCTTTCGAAAACTTGCTAGGTTCTCTCAGACATGCAGGTTTCCTCACGATGTTTTCCTTCACCGTAAGGCAAATGGTAATCAAGTTAGAAAATATTCGCACATGAAAATATCAGAGGTGCGAGACCCGGGATTTGAACCCGCTTCACGCTTCACGCATAGGTCATAATATATAATGCGTGTGTTTCTTGGATTCATTGAGTTACCCCTTTTACTAAAGTTACCCCTTTGACTAAAAAATATAAAGTCAAGAATAGTATCGTTCTTGTCAAGAATAGTATTGTTTTTTATGCTATTAATCCCAAAAAAATAATAAAGAACTCAGCCTTATGCTATATTTTTAATGTATTTATAGTATTAGTTATATTTCTTCCCTTGAGAGGATCATCGACGATATTAGTTTTTTTTTCTCTTTATTCCAATATAAAAAACATTTAATATTTCATATTTATTAAAATGAATTTATGACAAGTAAGGAGAATTATATTAATATTTGTGTACTTTTTTGAAATATTATAAGCTGTTCAAATATGTACCTAAATATTTGGTTGGATTGTTATTGGCTCGACTTTATCAAATAAAAAAGGAGACAAGGAAAGGGACTAAGTAAATGAGTATATAAAAATGATATTATAATTTACACGAAGAGAGAAAGTTTACAGACATTTTATATTATGCATAGTGTACCATAAAAATTACTTAAGAGTAATTAATTTGCAGAAATCCCGATGCTTTTAGACAAAAGGCAAAGAAAACTAATTATAAATTCAAGTACTGTATACCTATTTAGTAACATGAAAAACATTATTAATTTACTTTTACAGTGTAACAATTTTCTTCTCAGCATCAAGAAGGAAAGTCAAGGCGTTGCGTTAATGAAGGACGTTTAATGTATTTCGGGCCCTTTCAAATAGACCCCCGTCTTAATTAGGCTCCAGCAACCGTAAATAAAAATGTCACGGACTTTATTTATAAGCAACTCGATAAATATACTTAGTCTCCTAATTAGCGTGAAATAACTTGTTTTACAGTTGTTTCTGTCATAAGTACTAAGAATCCCTAATTATAATTGGAATACTAGTAACTGTTTTGTTGAAACATTTGCTTTATTTATTTATAGACAGGTTATTCAGAAGTCTGTCTCATTCATAAATAACGTGAAATACTGAAAAGATTTTTTTATTTATTTCACTTAATTATGCTCTTTTTATTGTGAGCATTTGTTACGATACTCTGTTAATTTATATTAGTTTTATTTTATAATAAAATTCATTGTTTAAAGTAGAAATAAACATATAGAAATAATATAAATTTCCACATATCTTTTTAAGATTACAATTCAAACGGAACAGTATATAATCTTTCTGATACTATTAATTAGTACGAGAGTGTGCTTAAAATGTTTTTTTTTTTGTATAGATATAACTTATATGCAGGATAGAGACAAGGTAGTGAGACTACTTTTAATTCAAGAGTATCACATGATTACCGTAGGTTGGTATTCTCAATAGTTTTACTTTATTTTTAGTTCATATTATTAAAAGACAATAAAATAATCATGGTAGGTACTGTAATTTTAAGCGTTATTTAGTTATTTATGTTAAATATTTTGTGAACAGCCTTGAGCATAAAATGGAGATGAGGCTGAATTATTTTTCAGCTTGACTACGACTTCTAATTCCTTTAGCTATTTTATTTATTTATGTATGTATTTCTTTATAAATATTATAGTTCAATTTATAGCTGTACCAATCAAATGTAATTTAATTCGTCAATCGAATAAGATTCTTTTACAGGTTTTTCATGATTTTCTTTTAGATAATTCGAATGTTATGTCCTATAGTAAAATGTCATGAGTCAAAACACAAGCTGTGTTATGAATACTGTGTATTGTAATTGTGTCACTCTGAAATAATACACAAATGGCTGAACAGCTTTATTTTTCTATCTAAACTTTATAAGATAAGATAAATTCACTATTCAGATTTATTAAGTAATTTCATCCAAATTTGCCTTCTTGTGTACCTACTTTAAGAGTCAAGTGCAACTTGAAAAATCTCCTTTATACTCGTAGATCTCATAATGATTAAACATTTTCTAAATTAAATTTGTAAAAAATCAAAAAATAAGATAAGTAAATCGCTATTTATTTTAAAATTAAAAATACATCTAATAACTAATTATTTTATGTTTAAAAACACTAAATTGTACTTTAACGTATAAAATTTGGCAAAAGAATCTAAATTTCACTCCCAAATAACTTTTAAAACAAAAACACACTCACACAGCACCAGGAACATGCACAAAATTGAACTGCCTAAGATTCGAACCAAATATGGAATAAAAACTATTACATTTGAAGGAGCACAGCTTTACAATTCTTTGCCAAATAGTGTTAAAGAGTCAAAAACTTTAAATATTATGTTCAAGAAAAACTTAAAACATTACATTATGTCATGTAAGAATCCAGATTTTGTATAGAATCACCACTGTTTAAATTGTAGACTATAATATTGTAAAATTTGAATTTCCTAATGCAAAGCGAACATTGTTCTTTTTTGGAAATAAATATCTTTAACCCGAAATTTATCGAACCTAGAGAGAATATGTAGATCATAGCAAATTGAGCTAGTTTAGCCAGCGTGTAAGTAAACCTACTCTACTAAGAGCACATATAAAATATGAAATTTTGCAGCGAGCGGAAGTATTTAATGCATGCATGCAGTCTTCTTTTTTACGGAAAATTGCAGAGTAATTTTCTTTTCCGTTCGACGCGTGTTTTTTATCCTCATTAGAATGCATGAGCTTGATTGATTTAGCTGGCGGCAGCGCTAATATTATTTTATAGGGAAACCGTTTTTGTACGCGTATCAATATTTATACATTTTTCATTTATATCAATTACCACGAACCTTTGAGAATGAGTTTATTAGTGAAGTATAAAAATTGTTAATGATTTTTTTCTATTCGTTTTATTTCGTTTTATTTATTTTTCAATTTGATATTGTTTGCTGAACAGACTACTACCCCCAATAGAAAACAATTCCATAAATCAAAATATCTTCTCAACAATACTATATTTAAGTCAGAAGTGAAATAAATGTGGCTATCAGTGTCGACAGAATAAATTTTGGAAATCCTATAGGGAAAAGAATAGTACGCAAAATTTACGAGTCTGGGGAGGGCAGTAAAGCCTCGTTATGGTGAGCTATGACCCGATCGAGGGGATATTACTACAAAATACTATTTCGGCCTGTATTTGTGTTAAAAATATGCAGTTAACATTATCAATAGATAATCTTAAAGCTTAGTCTGTCGTTACTCATATAGAATAGCGGATCTACTTAATCGTAAGTTTTCAATGTATTCTGATACGTTAAAACTTAAGCATGCTTTTTTTTGAATATGTATGTATATGTATATACTCCGAATGCCGAACCCTGTTTTGAACCCTTTAACGTTCAACATAATGAAAATCATCCTAGAAAAAACCACTGTAGGTTAGAGAAATTGTATTATAATTTACCATAATGTTATATTTCTGTAATAGTGATCCACTTTACCTTTGCTAGAGCCTAATAATTTTCTGCGTCTTTAGTTAGTCGCATCGTGATTTTCCTTCAATGATGAGTTCTAATAATTACTGCTCATTAGTTTACTTATCATAATAAAATGTATACGCATTAAAACCTGGATGAATAGTGTATTACCATTATTTAAAATAATTTTTTTTTTGTAGTTTTTGAGTTATACGCCTGAGGGATAAACATTTTGTTCTAAAATTTGTTTTATATTCCTTACATTCAATTAAATATTACCTATTAATTATAATTTTTGATTTATTATTATTCCCTATAATTGATAGCACAAATATTTCTTTTGAACCACTTTTATTTGAGATTGTGTAACAATTTATCACACAGCAGTTGTTACCGCATTCATCACGCTAAGTGTAGGATAGAATTAAAACGATATACAAGTAGAAATAATTAAGCGGTCGCTTTTGTAAGGATAAGAAAAAGCGCAATCTAGCTTTTTTTCATTATCTTAAGATGTCTTTAGAGTGGTTTATAATTAAATAGTTTTTTACAGAAAGTAAATAAGACAAAAAGTAGAAAGTCCAATATGTTATATATGTAGATATAGGGATGGTTAACATAAGAATATTTTTATATATTTTTTTATATTTTACAAGCAACTCACCCTCGCTTCGCTTCGGGTTCGTCCCTAGACAAAAACAAATCTATCCCACGGGAACCGTACATTTTTCCGGGATGATATATAGCCTATAGCCTTCCTCAGCTAACGGGCTATCTAATGTAAAAAAGAATTTTTCGAATCGGATAAGTAGTTTCTGAGATTAACGCGCTCAACCAAACAAACAAGCAAACAAACTCTTCAGCTTTATAATATTAGTATAGATATGCTAAAATATTATTTTGAGAAGATTTTGAATTAGTATTAGGCACTTTGTTCTCTGCCTACCCTGTAACGGATAAAGCGGGTAGCTATGTATTTATAACAATTTTGAAAATTAAGTTTAATATTTCTCATTCAGGTCCCTTTAATGCCCGTGCTGGACACAGATGTCCTTGAAATTGGAGGAATCGCGGGGAACAAGCTATAGTCTACACAGGCCAAATATGGGTTGGTGAAGACATAGAAAGTCCATATGTCTTTCGACTTTAGTAAACTAGATAGCTTTTCTCAGACAAAAGATTTTCCTTACGATGCTTTCCTTTACTACAATGTAAATGGTAATGAGGTTGACAATGATTTGCACATGAAAATATTACAGGTAAAAAATCCGAGTTTGAACACGTTAAAACCAGATAATGCGCTTGGTTTTTCAAACAAGCGCGTTATCTGGTTGCCACTGATTTATCGGTCTGATTACCTGTTCGCTTTTAATGCAGCCGTGAGATCATTTTATTTTTCAAGGAGTGACTCGGAAAATACCTCCCAGACAGCTAGCTGTTCATAAAAGCTTATTTGAAAATTATCACGACATGTAGTCAAGTATATATATACTTACATAACATATTATAAAATTCTAACTAAACTAAATCTGTACATTAAATATTTTTTGCAAAATCTTAATGAAATAGACTTTATTATTGATATAGAGGTCGAATCTATAGTTTTTAGAATTTTTGTCTGTCTGTCTGTTACCGCATCACGAGAAAACCACTAGATAGAATTTGATGAAATTTCGTATGATGATAACTGGTTATCCGGGACATAAAATATTTCTGTTTAAAGTATAAAATTAAAATATAGGCCGTATTTAATCTACATAGTATATTTTTCAATATCAAAACAAATTACAGCGGAAATTCACTACTTCATTTTCTCAAAATAATTGGAGTGTGAGTTACTTCATTGAAATCATTATTGAAGCTTAAATACAATACTAATATCTATACAAATATATAAAGGTTAGTTTGTTTTTTATCCTACTGCGACTAAGTCCAAAGGAGGGTCATGTATTTAGTTTCGCTGGCATTGACTTCGAATATATCTGATTTTGATCTATAGTAAATAAAAACCCCCGCTTAGTTATTATTTAATATTTAGTGTTTGGAAGTCGGTTTTTTTATTTTCTGTTTTTATATTTTTTTGTGTAGAAATAGTAGTAGTAAATTTGTAAGAAGAAAGTTTTTTAATGAAATATTCGCTTAAGCCAAGTAGTTAGTACTTAAGTTAGTTTGATGCCAATTTGATATGAAGACTATCAAACTTAAACCCGCTTTAATTAGTAACACTAAAAATCAGGCTCCAAAATCCATGCATTCCAATGTATTAAGTTTATCAAGTAAACCAAATAAGCCCAAACTCGAAGTTTTTACTGGTAGCCATTGAAGCGTTTCACTATCCGCCTTCTAGCCTCACTATCAGTTTAGCTCGATGATAACAAATTAATGTACTGTCATCGGAAATACTACTTGCGAAACTTTGCAAGTTAATGCCCATTAGAAGAAGGTAAAAAAGACTGATTAGATCTGTTAAAATACTTTAAATACATGGTTTGTCCTGTTTTTCTCAAAAACGGTATACTCTATGTCAAACAAAATTTAATCGGATCTTGTCGCGACCTATTTTAATAGAATATAGTTTAAGGTAAAATCAGTCAAGCCGTCTCCGAGAAATCGATGAATACAGATGAATTCATACAGACGAACACAGAATCTCCTGCTTTTTGGATGTCAGTTGAAAGAACAAACAAAAGTGGACTCAAAAATAAATCATCTATCTATCTCATCTACTTAATATGATATTTACTTATTTAAGACCAACGTGAGATGATGATCTAGGTGAGTAATTATTTGTTACTGAAGAGTATTTCGTGAGAACGTCACTTTTCGACTCACAAAATAATAAATTCATTTCCGCTTTTAAAATACTTTGCCCTTGAAATATATACTAAGATAAAAAGTATATTTTAGTACAAGATATTATGTACATATGTGTACTGAGTTATATTCAAATCCCTTTTACGGTTGACGCGAGAAAAAGTAACAAACATGTCTGATTCGCAAGGATTTTTTAAACAATTTTTTTTTGTTGAAGCAATTTGAAAATATTACATTTTTCCTCATTTTATACAGATTCATTACGTTATTACGCTTGTAGCGTTCCATCATAGTGTCGTGGAACTGATGTATGTGTGAGTAACGTTATGAAATATTGTATTAAGAATACTAAAGTAAAAACTATTACTTTTTCATATTTATACTGAAAAGTAATAGGATTTTTTTATTTACACTACATATATTAAAGTTAAATGTTTACATAAAAATAATTAGTGTACTCACAGATCTGGATGTATTTACATAGGTATAACTAAATACATAGGTATACCTAAATACATTTGTTTTTAAAAAGAAGCTTCTATGTCTGGATTCACTTAAATTATAACATTAAATCCAGGAAATATAAAATTTAACACGTAGATTAAAAAATGTTATTTAGGAACATCGTGACTTGAAATACAATATTCCAGTTGCCTTTGAATCAAAATGAGTGTGCTGTGCTTACTCAGAATCACGCGTTCTCTTAATTAAATAAGATAAATATTGATATGACCAAAGAAAGCATTCGCTTTGCGAAAATTGAAAACAGTACTAGTCAAAGAAGCTACGATAATCGTAGCGCAAAATGTATGTGTACATGTTTCAATAATTTTAATTTCTTATAAGAATAACTACAATAACATTAATTGTCTTAAGTAATTAGTGCATCTTAAGTTTTGGTAGTTCATGCCAATTTTTTCAGCTAAAATAGTTTAGTGGAGGCTTAAAGATGGCCGTTCTCTTGCGGGTGACCGCATTTATTATGCTAAATTGCTCCATTAAGCCATAAGCTGCACGTTTTAAGCCGAGATACTAAGATTGGGGTCAGGAAATTAGCGCATAAAAAGAAGATATTATTTTTAATATATCGGTCGTTGCTTTGGAAGGTCATGGCCCCATTTCACTGTATTCGGAAATTTTGTCCACGAAATGATTTTCGAAAATTTATCTTCTACAGGGATGAAAGTGTAAGGAGGATTGTCATATTTAAAGAAAGAAATATAGAATTTGATATTTAAGCTTATGTTTATAACATAAACAGCGGGAAAGCCCGTTGGACTCACTACTTGTATTAAATTATATATTATTTACAATCTAATAAATGTTACAATTTTAACAAGTGATTAGTGAAAAAAATCATATGTAAGTTTTTTTTAATTTTCAATAAGCAGAAGAATTTTAGAAGTAATTAATAAATTATTAAAAAAACAATTACGAATAATTTAAAGACCAATAGATGGCAATTCCACTAGTATTATAATTTAAAAGTTTATGTGTGTTTATTTCTTCTTCACGCTTATTCGATATCAGTAAAATTCAGAATAGAGGCAGCTTAAATTCTGAATTAATAATAATACTTTAACACAATCGACGCAAATCTAGTATATAATAAAATAAATGATAAGTAAAACTTTCCACCAGTGTCGTGGAGCAATGCCCTATAAACAATATCACTGTTTGATATTGAAGCGAGCCCTTATTACGTTTTTATTTGGAAAACTTCGTAGTTGAAATTACAAGCGTTCGGTACAAAGATAAGTTATTTACATTACATCGAAATATCTCAATATTGAATATTTATTTTAATAGTACAACATCAATATTACGTATATGATCGACAACAGGAAAAATGTCAATAACAGGCTTCTGTAAGCAAGTATTATATATATTATTATACTGTTACGCGTTCCCTCGTTCGTTGTTTACTCCTAGCAACCGTGCAATAAAAGAAAAAGTCGACTTTGTTGAAAATGTTTCATCATGTTTTCATAAAACATTCACTGAACAAAAATCTTTCTAATTTTTACTTTCTATTGTGAAGTAATTTTATAACATGTTTTTATTTAATATGCTTGCAAAAATAACGTTTTAAATCGAGTTAAGTTCTTTTAGGCTTAAAGTAAAGAAAGTTGTTAAAAATCAATACAGTATGAGAAAAATTGATGGAAGATTTTCCGTAGACTTATTTTAAGAGTCATGGTAAGATAACAAAAAGTATTCCATTTTTTTTTTGTCTTAAGCATTCAGTACCTATTCATTTCAGCTCTATGTTTTTTGTCAAGTCTCACTAATTTTCAAATGATTTTGAAAATAATGATATCAAAATATTTAAGTAATAAAAATGTCAATTTATAAATATTGATATCGTTTGCGATTGAATTGGTGATCAAATAAACGTCTTTTAATTGATCTAAACGGTTAAATGGGTAAATAATTTGTATAATGTATATATATTCCTCTTACTTCGCAATTACTGACATCCAGACATGAGTAATGTCTGAATGTTGCCGAAACCTTATATTTCTTTGTGCTCATCTGTTCTAATATTTTTCAAATGATATATTATATTCCGCTCCTTTTATAATAAATACCAATAATCGATAAAAACGAACGGCTGGGAACACAAAAAGATTCTTATAAAGGCTATCCAGAGCATTAAGTGGGCGAAATCTAAAAATGTTTCGGTTACTTCTTATGTAATAAAAATATCAGCTTTTAAGTACCTTTTTATCTTTGTTAAAATTGGATTGATTCCAAGAAACTTAGCGGACATAAAACACGGTAGCGCCCACACTGAAATGGTAAGCTGCGGGTTAACAAAGGATCCAAGCTGATACGGCAGTTTTGACATCAAAAACGCTGAAGTTACTCCACGGGGAATGCTTGAAGGTTATACTTGTTTGCATTGTAACGAATGGTCTGTTTACACAAGCCGTCCAAACTCGGTCAAGTATATTGTTCTCTTTGAATGGTTCGTTAAGAGTTGAAAAAGCCGATATCGGAGTTGAAAGGATGTTTTGTAGTCTTTTGTCGTACATCAATCCGATAGAAGGTTAATATTTTATATATGTACATTCCTGTAAAAGTTTTAGATGTTTATTTTCTTTCTATCTTTTTAGTAGTGACCATTTTGGTATTGGTATAGCCAATTACATAAAAGGGTACTTGTGATTTTACTTCTTATGGTTAAATCTATGACAATGATTCGAGTTATCGGGATTGAATTAGCGCAAGTTAGGTAATCTCTATTTTATAAGCTATGCTATATTCACGTAAAAAAATTGTTCCGATTCTGTAATAGGATAATAGTATTTTTTAATTCTTTTAGTAAAAGGCATTTTCGTTCATTCGTTTTCGTCAGTGCAGAATCAAGGTTTGAATCTTGCATAAAGACCGCATTTGATTTTTTTCCAAAAGACCACTTGGTCCACGGTGGACCACGGTGTTGATATTTCAATATTGAAGGAAAGCAGATGAGTTGTTATACGCCTTAATGTTGATGTTCTTAAGGTTTAAATTAAAAATTTGGTCGTTCCATACATTATAAATAACTTTGTTTTGTGTTTTTCTTATGTACCTAGTGTTAATGGTTTTATATATTTAAAAAAACGGGAGTGATATAATGATGACGTACGATACACGAGTATGTTATAAGGGCTCTGTTTGTTAAAGATAATTAAAACAGAACGTTATTTTCTTATTTTCAATTTTTGTAATACATTAGAGAAAAAGTAGCCAAGATGAGATTCTTGAAGATAAGCTGCGCTTAGAGTATGAGCTTAACCTACAGTATATTAAAAAGAATATAAATAAAATTATAGTGTAGTGTAATTATTTTTCAGCCGCCATAAAAGACGGATAATTGTTATGGGAACGGACACTTTCGGGCTCGGGCAAGGCTATATTATAATGTTGGATGCCTCGGGTTATCTGCGAAATTGTTTTTGTTTACCCATGCTCCATTAAATTAGGTTTAAGATCAAAGTTGAATATTTTTAAACGTAATGGCTTCATAGTAAAATATACAATGCGAAACTATTGTGACTATATGTGTGTATATATATATATATATATATATATATATATATATATATATATATATATATATATATATATATATATATATATATATATATATATATATATACTTTCTTTTCTTCTTGGAGCATTCTTTTTATCGATTGATAATTATTTAATTTTTATATCAGACTAGCGAATTACTCTTGCTCCACTCGGGTTCGTCTCTAGTTACATTTTATCTTTTAGTATAGATTTCTTAGAGTTGAGATATTTTCCCGTAATAAAAAGTATCAGATATGTTACCCCGAATAACCAGTTTTTATGATACCAAATTTCATCCAAATCTGTTCAAGTTTTCTCGTGATGCGTTCCCAAACCGACAAACAGACATCCAGACAGAGAGACAGACAAACAAAAATCCTAGAAACTATAGATTCGGCCTCTATATCGATAATAATAATTATTTCAGTAAGAATCATCAAAAATATTTAATGTACAGATTTGATTCACTTATTATTTTATTACATATATAGATTGATACAACTAATTAAATAATTATACTATTTGCGAGTTAGTTAATTTAAGTCAATGTAAACAATTTAAAAATCTTTTAACGTTATAATTGTTAAAGATAAACTTTAGATATTGTTAAAAACTAATTTATTACCGTATAGGGGATTGATTTCGTATAGAGCGGTAAGGAAATTTCCGGCGGAGATTACATTGTATAAGTAATACGGTCTTTATATTATTTTTTGATCAAAAGTAGCCTTTAGTACTCGGTGTATAAGAACCATAATATTGAATAATTTCTAGTAGTAGAAGATCCATTGCGGATATTAAACGCGTAAGAAGATCGTGTTTAGAGCATGTTGTTGACAGGCTGAGAAAGATATAAGTATCTATATATAGTCATCTAGTTTATTTAAGCTACATATTATGCTGCTAGTTTTGTCCGTAGCTTAGTCTTAAATTTGGAAAAGCTTTCAATTTTAGAAAATTTAAATATTTTAAATATAAGTTGTATTGTTATTAGGTTATTAACGTAGATTATTAATAAAATTATATTGAAAATTTATCAACGTAAAATATAATGTTAAATAGATTTCATTTCTGAAAGTAAGGTTAAAAATTATATATTATCATAATGAAACTAAAACGGTTTTGATTCGTCATATTATGTTATTCAATAAAATCTAATCGATTATAGACCTCACATTATGACTAAATAGTCTATTTTGAATTTCCAACACGAGGCAAAGAATTCTATAACATTATTATCTCTTTTGTTAGAGTGAACACACACAATACATACAAACAAATAAAGCTTGTCAGAGATACCTGGCCCAATACCGCGATAAGCTCGCCCTCGCAGCGATGTCACACCAAATCCCTTTCCTACAAAGCCTTTTTATTTTTGCGATCTGTTTTTTTATTTACAACAATGTTTTTCTTCTTTAAAAGCTTTCCTTTTTGTTGTGATTTTATTTGAGGACTCACGGTTTTAACCAATTATTTTAGTATTTATGGTTTATAGAGTAAAAAATATGATTTGAATGTAGATTTATCTTTTTATTAAAACATTATGATAGTAAAGATTTAGAACAGATCGCAAATAAACAAACTGAAAACCTAAGTGGAACTGTATGGTTGAAATAACTTGACACAGAACAATTATTATAGTTGGAGTATTGGCGTGGCCTAATTCTATTCAAATTTCAACTTGTCACTCTCAAACAAGCTTTGTACGCCGACAGCGTATTTATCGTGACGCCCAAAAACGAACGGGGATCCATCAATTTCTTGAAAACGTTTAGAAATACAACTTGAGTAAGGTGAGATAAAAGTGGATATTTTTTTATAAAAAAATACTTCGATCTCGCTTGTAATTTGTCACTCAAGGCCATGACAGGACTCAGCAAAACTTCTGAGCAGGGGATTACAGGAAAACCTTATGAATAATTAAGTTACGGTGGCGTTTTTTATATTCAACACGTTTCTCTCAAATATGACCCATTTTAATCTAAAGTCCAAGGAAAACATGATTATTTACTTAGGGTTTATACTCCTCGATCGATTAATTATACGTTAGTATTTTTAATTTAATTGAAATGACTTAATCTATACTTATAATAAAATTGTAACTAAGCCGAATCTGTACATTAAATATTTTTTAGAAAATCTTATTGAAATACACATTATTATCGATGCAGAGGCCGAATCTATAGTTTTTAGAATTTTTGTCTGTCTGTCTGTCTGTCTGTCTGTCTGTCTGTCTGTTACCGCATCACAGAAAAACCACTGGAGGGATTTTGATGAAAATTGGTATAATGATAGCTGGATATCCGGGTCAACATATAGGATACTTTTTACCGCGGGAGATTATCTCATTCTCACTGGAGTATACGTTATAACACAATCCAAAAAATATTTATGATCAGAATTGCTTGAAACTTGCGTGTTAATGCTCTTCAATACAATTAAATAAATACGTGTTTTAGCGTTTTTTTGAAATTCATCACATATGGAGATAAAATAAGGGATAAAAATTTGTATGAAACCTACCTATTCAAAATTTTTTTGTTGTAGTTTTAGCGCGAGCGAAGCCGCGGGTTTTGCTAGTATAGCATAACATACTCGTATGTACAAGATTTATAACAATTTCAGAATTTTTGTTAAAAGATAAAATAACAAGTACTTATTTAAGGCTTATTAAATTCTCTAACTACTTACCAACTATGTAGGTACTATACTAGCTGATCTGATAGATATTGATAAGAGTTTGTCTTGTCCAAAATGGAATATTTTGTTTGTAATATTTGAGGTCATACAATACATATAAACTGATGTTATAGAAATTACTTTCAGTTTTTATAGAATTTCCTAATATTCCGGGTAAGTTTTACAATTTTTTACTCCTAAAGACCTTATTCGGACCATTACGCATATTTTAAAATCAAATATCGCAATTCCAGTCCAGCTGTTCTCGGGTGAGGCGCTTATTAAAGAACAGCATTTCATTTTTATTTACATAAAATTATACTAGTTAAAGTTTTGGTACATTATATAAAAATATTATAATTTATAGCTTCTTTTATGAATGATATATTGATAAACAATGTTATCAATATAATAAATATTAAATAGAAATTGATGTTACAAACGATTTAAAAACCTTTCAGCGAAATTCTTAAAATTTTTAAGTAAAGTGACCGTTTATTTTAATCTTTATTCCTCGAATCTGTTTGACTACCTAATTCAATATTATTTTTAACTTTATGCCTTACGTGTATTAAGGAGGAAAGTAGAAAGTAGTATTCATATTTTATTTAAAATAACCTTAAGCCTATAAAACAGAACTAAAATTTTCCGTAACATCTCAATAATTCTGTATGTGGTTATATAAATGTAATAAAACTGTTTATGTTCAACAATCTTTGCAGCACAACGGTGATACATCACCGTTGTGCTGCAAAGATTGTTGAAGGCACGATAGTTAAACTAGAGGGGGGTGGGGGGGGGAACAATGTTTAAGACAAACACAACCGGCTTTACGTCAAAATATTATGAAAAATTACTAAAACCTTGAGCTATTTTGAATTTTAATGTTCTCGGAAATTGAATGAATATTCACCATCTATCTTAACTTTGACAGCTGTTCGATCTATATTAGTTACTAGTTGTTCTCCATAGCCTCGCTGTTTATCATAATTACATTTTATATAATTTATAATATCTAATATTGACTTATTTCAAAGAGAAAGATATTTTTGTATTATCTTTAAAAAGTTTACAAATCAATATAAACATAAAAAATTGTGAGCCTAATGGCCGAATAATTTACTCTTCGATGAGCTAGAACTGTACAGTACTGTTCAATGAGTTTTTTTTATTTAAAATACAATTTAATTCAATTCTAAATGAAATATTAGGCCCGAGAACAAACGTCACGAGTATCAAGTTCGCAATTTCTGTCACTTTCACAAGACATTTACACATCAAAACTCTCATAAAGTCATTCATAAAACATTAAGATTCATTACGAGATTACAATCGAATTTCAAATAGGTATAAAGTGTAGGGTTCAAATTAATCTTGCTTATGGAGTTCTCCGTTTCTATACGAAATTTATCTCATTTCCGTGTTACTTTGCCTCTGAAACATACACCGCAGTCGATTTCTGATCTTCAGAAAGTACGTACAGCATTAAATATACACATGAAAAGAGTTTTACTGCCGTTTTGAAACAATATACAAAGGAACAACGGTGAATGTCACTTATTTTAACTTAGTTTTGACTTTGCAGGACTTTTAATTATTATTTATTCATACTTAGTCTTTTGTTTATTTATTATTTATTTAATAACTAGCGACTCACCCTGGCTCCGCTCGGGTTCGTACCTAGTTACGTTTTAACGTTTATTATAGATTTCTCAGAAATGAAATATTTTCCCGCAGTAAAAAGTATCCTATATCTTGACCCGGATAACCAGCTATTATCATACCAAATTATATCAAAATCTGTCCGGTGGTCTACTCGTGATGCGTTCCCAGACAGACAGACAGAGAGACAGACAGACAAACAAAAATTCTAAAAACTATAGATTCGGCTATTCTATATCGATAATAATGACTATTTCAATAAGATTTCCCAAAAAATATTTAATGTAATAAAATTCTAACTAAGTCAAATCGACTTAGTTAGAATTTTATTATATATACGTCAGATAGAAAATCACAAAGTTTGCTTGTAACATGGCATTTGAAATCATGAAATTTGACTGTGTGTATTGAAATGTATTGAAAATCTACATCATTATCATAATGGATTTACTTTTTTCATATTACTTTTTGAGGTTTTTTAAAAAAAAAACCATTGGCTTTGCGCCGGATGTCCGCCGCCAGATTGTCTAGTGTTCTATCACCAAAGTTAATGATACTAGGCACATGAATTTAGCCAAGTTGTCATCATGCGAATATTGTTGTTATTATATATAGCGATTAAAAAATATGTTTTAAACTATTTGGTAAAATTTTACTTAACACAGAAATTATGTTCTGTAGTATTTTTTGAAACTATACGCAATAATAATGCTAATGTTTAAAAAATAGTATTTTCTATACAGATAAATAAAATTGGTGTGTCTGTTTGTAATATTAAAATAACCGCCTTTTTAGTAAATGCATATGGATGTATACGTACTGTACATATATCAAAACAACATTTTTTACAATTTTTGTCTGTCTGTCTGTTTGTTCCGGCTAATCTCTGCAATGGCTGGACCAATTTTGGCGGGACTTTCACTGGCAGATAACTGATTTAATAAGGAGTAACTTAGGCTACTTTTATTTTAGAAAAAAAAATAGGGTCCCACGAAAAAAAATTATAACCACATTAATTAATTAATTTTGTTTTGGGAAGCAACCTAGGGACGAACCCGAGCAAAGTGAGGGTGAATCGCTAGTACTTTTTTAATATATTGATACATAAACGCAAGTTCATAATTAAAGTGTTAATTATTAATCAGCAACTATGTGGCTTCGGCGGTTTCACATAATTAAAACAGGCTTCATTCGAATTTTAATGAGGTACAAATAATATTTATAATAACTTTATTATAAAATGTAAGATGGTTCTAAATTCTGGTAAAAAATTGTTGTTTGGCCTATTTTATATATTTATAGCTAAAAGTCTTCTTTTAATTAAATTTTGATCGGAAAATAAAATAATATACTATTTCCACAGATAAATTTAAATATTTATACTTATGAATAGAACTAGCGGCGCACCACCGCTTCCCTCGGGTTCGCCTCTAACAAAATTCTTGAAAAAAAAAAACAAATCTATCCCATGGGAACTGTACATTTTTCCGGGAAAAAAGTAGTCTATGTTTTATTCTGATGTATGAGCTACATTATTGTAAAGTTTCATAAAAATCCATTTAGTAGTTTTTGTGTGAAAGAGTAACAAACATCCATGCATCCAAATATCCTCACAAACTTTTGCATTTATAAAATTAATAGGAAAGTAGTCTAATTCTAAGAGTTGGATTTTGACAGTTCATGACCGAGATGGGTGACACTTGGGGGCAAACTTGAATGAAAAATAATATATTTCTTTTTAATCCTTCTCGAACGTGTATTA
The DNA here is from genome assembly GCA_033884665.1 of Argynnis bischoffii washingtonia. Taxonomy (NCBI): domain Eukaryota; kingdom Metazoa; phylum Arthropoda; class Insecta; order Lepidoptera; family Nymphalidae; genus Argynnis; species Argynnis bischoffii. The sequence continues at coordinate 9,407,030 of CM066625.1, read as the reverse complement.
AAACTCTTTGAAAATGTATTTTATATTTTAACTCTATTAAGCACAATATTAACTTTCGGGTAGTATCAAATTAAGTAAAAAATCTCCACAAATATATATTATGTTATATGATTAATTATTATTTAAACTTAAAATAATAAAAAAATCTACTAATTTTGCAACTTTTTGGTACAACAACATTTTAAAATAATCAAAACAATCATAAATATATCATATGTTATCATAACAGTTAATTTTATTAAGGTTCGATGCAGGCAAAGTTTAGGCGTCCTAAGTGGTGCGGTTTGGCAAGTAGGAGTTGGTAAGTGGGCCAGTTGGCATTGTAAGCCTTAAATTACCCTACAAACTGTTCAGTGCCGACAATAATTAATATAATTGCAGTAATCATACCGAGTTTGCGTTTGATAGTTGATGTATAAGTATCTTGTAGTATGGACTAGTTCATATGCTATATTTATTAACTAGGGTCTAACCTTCGCTTCGCTTGGATTCGTCCCCACGTATGTACGTCTTAACAGTTATTATAGAATAGCTATATACTCGTAGGTATAATGAGTTTTATATTCCTTAATTGAGAAATGATTGACTTCTTATCTAAACTTCCATCCCTCTTTTCACCCTTAAGGATGATTTCCGGGATAAAAATTATCCTATGTCCTTCCCAGGGTCTCAAACTATCTTCATACCAAATTTCATTTGAATCGTTTGAGCGGAAGATGAAAAACAAGTCAAAAAGACACTCAACTGACATAACAAGGATTTTTTTTCATATTTAAAGGCTTAAAATTTACCTGTACACCTTAAAACTTGTAGGATATATCATACTTCCCCTTTGCGCCACAGCTGTAGCTTGTAAATAATTGTTATTATTTGTTTAATCGGATTGCCTCGCTCTTAATATCCTTTCGACCAGTGTCGAGTTATTAACACAAAACGTAGAGGTAAATTTCATTCGCATGTGCTTATTATTTGCCGGAAAATAGTATTCATATTCGACTATCGAATGAAACGTAAATTATAGAAAATTCGAACAGTATTGTGATTTAAATTGCTAGTTACTAGCATCGGCTTTACGCGCTTACGTATTTCGAAGTTACTTCACATATAAGAAGAACCCGGTTTTAATAGTTTCAAATAGTACAAGAAGAGTTTTTTACATTTGATTAAGTTATGAAAAAACCTTAGAAAATATACACAAGATTATACTTTCTTGAATACGTCAAGCGCAAACAGATTACTATTCTAATATAAACAATTCTTATCTCATCTATAACACACTTTTGCCACGTATGGATTTAAAGAAAAAAAAAAAAATTGGACCTCATTACTCCTCTAATCCATTAAATTTGTATCTTTTTTTTTTTGAAGAGTTTATATCTTTTTTTTTTAAACGCGCTAATGTCCTAAACTACCAGTCGGATTTGAAAAATTTTATTTGTGATAGCTCAATTCTTGAGAAAGGTTAATAGGCTATCTAATAACAAGTTTCAACTTTTAGGATAGAAATAGCTATATATAAATAGACTACGTGAGCGGATCCGCGGAAGTAGTGTAGTGTTTTATATTTATCGTGTTCAAATGTCCTTATAGTCTGATTTTAAAATTCCACGGAAATATGACAGCTGTCATTCTTTGATAATTCATATGTATTCAGCCCTTTTTAACGTCCCACTGCTGGGCACGGGCCTCCCTTCATGACGAGGGGAATCAAGCCATAGTCCACCACGCTGGCCAAGTGCGGATTGGCGGACTTCACATATCTTTCGAAAACTTGCTAGGTTCTTTCAGACATGCAGGTTTCCTCACGATGCGTTCCTTCACCGTAAGGCAAGTGGTAATCAAGTTAGAAAATGATTCGCATATGAAAATATCAGAGGTGCGAGACCCGGGATTTGAACCCGCTTCACTCGGTTTCCCAAGCGAGCGCGTTACCACTGGGCTACCACTGCCTACAATTCATATATCATAAACCTTTTCTGCTTTGAACTTTATATATAAGAATATATAAGAACAAAAAATATAAAACAGAATTAGATCAAGTAAACTATATGTATGACATTATAAATAGTCTTTGTTTTGTGCATTCAATGTATACTAACTATAATGTAAATTTTTAATGGTTAAATGAAAAAAACAGAATAAAACAAAATATTTCTTAAATGATAATATTTATAAATCATTATCACTTATATCATCATTGTCGTCATCATCATCCACTCGGATTATAAAAGAATCACACACACTATCCATTAGATCATTAAGAGGACACATTTTATCCTCTTCTTTAATAGTATACGACTTACAAGAAGTACAGATTTTACAAACAAAGGGGTTTTCCTAAAAAAGGCTTGCAACCTATGGTTTATTGGACAGGGATTCCTGTTATAGAAAAATAATTTCCTTAATAATTATTGTAACTTCAATAATATGATAATAAAAAAATAATTACCATTTGAGAGTTATTAATATTTTTTTAAGTCTTACTTTTTCTAATTGAAATCTTAAATTCAAGAAAGGTTTATTTTTTTATTTTGCTAAATGCTTTCCGTTTTTAGTGACAATGTTACAAAGTTGACAACACTTCTGAAATGTCAGAATTCCGTCGAATTAAAAATCAGGCTTTAATTTTGTTATGCTTAGTTTTTTGTTACTTGTCAATTGGTAAAATTTCAACTTGTTTATGTCGATAAGTTGTTTTGTGAAGAATAAGTAGGACTATTACCGACACACAATAAAATCTCCAAGTTTTAAGCCGCTCTTGTTAAAGAACTTTTTTGTGGGTTCGGTGCTTTTTATATTTTTCTTTACTGTTGAGTGCGTTATAAATTTTTTACGAGTTATTCGAGCTTAAGGAACAGCTCAGTATTAAGTTTATAATTTGTCAAAAGTTTTTATTGTTCAAAATTCTTTTAGAATTAGTGCTAATCACACAATACTCAGAGGAAATTAGGAGATGAATACATTATAGTATATTTATCAAAAGGTAAAAGGAAATTTTTATACATATATTTTTACATAAATATCCTTTTATTTATTATGTCAAAAGAAAAAAGAGACAAAAGGCTTCAAACTTATGTTTCGCTAACGAGTTTATACGAGGAACTTGCTTTGCCAATAAGCTTTCCTCTTAGAGTAATAAGTTATGTATAATGAACGTTTAAGCAAAATTGAATGCATCAGTATATACAGTACTTGCCATTTATGAGGCATTACGCTAGACGTTGAGCCAATTTGCTCCACCCACGCAAAACGGCTGTCCTGAATGAGTAAGGAGGTTCTATTAACTGTATCACCGGAGAAAGAAACCGTTAGTATAATTATTTTTCATAGCATAAGCTAAAGTAACATGTGTCTACTATGAAATATGTTTACTGCAAATATATTATAACGATGTAAATGTAAGAAGCGTAATAGGTATTTAGTGATCGTAGATCATAGCAATCTGTTTTGTCTGATTACCTCGCTTTGGGTAGGGGTAAGTGGTGTGAGTATCTTATGTATGTAACTAGCAGAACCCGCGGTTTCGCTCGCGCTAAAACTAAAGAAAAGAAACTCTTTGACTTTATGCAAAAGGCATTTTTGAAATGGGCTTAGTAGTTACTGAGCTTAAAATACTTAAACATATTATAAACATCACTTTTACAATAATGTATGGAAAAATCTGTCCGAATTGTCGATATTTATAATTACTTCCGCTCCCTTGGATAATAGCATGATGATGTACAGCCTATCCAATGCAAAAATAATATTTTAAATCGAATCAGTAGTTCCTGAGATTAGCGCGTTCAAACAAACAAACTCTGCCTCCTTATAATATTAGCATAGATAAAAAATTTTATTTCACGCTGTCACGTTTATTTCACTATATGTCATTTCTATAGGTTAAAACTTCTTCACTTCTTTTTCATCATATTGACATCCCAGCTACTTAATAACTATGTAACTAAGATATTAAGTTATATAAAGGCTTCAGGTATTGTCTTTCTCAGTAATTAAAGCTGGGAAATTATCTATGCAATGCTGTTAACCATATCAATGAAAATCAATCACAATTCACAAATTGAGTAATCATGTTACGTTCTGTAGTTTCAACAATATAAGTCACGTGATGTAATTTTCGCAGTAGTAAAAATTTTATCTGTTGTTCAAAATGAAATCGTAAAACGTCAAATTTTCGTGACTGATCACACGATAAGTTCATAACTTTTCGTTTTTAAAATTTAATCAAATTATACAATGAAAAGGATTATGTATGGTCCTTCATAAATGATGAATACAAGACTGTTTTTCCACAAAGGGCAGTAGATTGATGGCCACCGCCTCGGAGTTGAGCGCTCAGTAATTGACATTCAGTAAATATTGACGGATAGAATAAACCGAAAATTGAGTTATCAAAACCGGCTTAAATTAATTTGCAACTTCATAGCAGCGTCGACGTAAAATTTTTATTAAAAGCAAATCCCGAGGCTTTCAGTCTGAAACACTTTCGTTGGATAAACAATATCGCGTTTCGTGTTAGTCGAAATTAGGTAACGGCCAATATTATGTCGTAAATCACACGGCACAAGGATGGCTTATAAAATTTTGTATATAGAGATTTTCTTTTACAAGCTTTTAATTAATGTCTTCTCACTAATTTCACGTAGAACAGTATTTCTCGAGAGCTTTGAAGCTGGTATAGAAGCAAATAGTGCTGAGCATTGAGACAATAGCAAAACAACTCAGACCAATATTTACGGAGCAGACCATCTGTGTAACAGTGTGTAATGGTATATATAGGTGTATCAAATAAATTTGGCAACACCTTGGCAAAGCAAGCACACAAAAGTAGCTATTGTCCACAGTTTCATAACTTAGCAATAATGATTGCAGCTTCTAGCCTATAATTCACTGCAGTGCAATCAGGGCAGTACCTATTGAGTCCTAAAGTGCACTTTCGATATTATGTGGCTCTTTGTACTGTTTTCTGCTAAGGACGAAAAGCGGAGATTTATATTTTGCAATATTTTAAAGTGGAGGTGTAGTGGTGATTTTTCTTTTCATGACTACTTGTTAGAAAGTTTTATTTCTTTTACATTTGTTCTTGTTTATTCTTGATTTCAACAATATTTTACTTAAGTTCGAGAAATTTTCTGTAGGGGTTGTTTGCTGTCTATTACTTATTAAAAAATATATATACATATTATACTTAAATAATACCCAGCGTTATTTGCCCGCTAAGTTATAATACCAAAATTAACTTTCTATTTAGTACAAATCAAAATATAACATAAAAGAAATACTATTATAAATATTCTCATTTTGACCAATTCATATCATGTATTATCATTTTGAGCGTTTTTCCTTTTTTTTTTTAAGTCAGTCTCACATTTATTCACCCCTTTTAAGCGGACCATTGTGTGACTCTGGCCTCCCCTTAATGCGAGGGGGAACGACTATCACAGTCCACAATGCTAGCTAAATATGGGTCACCGGATTTCACAAATCTTTAGAAAACTAGGTAAGTTAACTCAGACTAGTCGGTGTTCCTCCTCAAGATCCTGTTTTCCTAAACCATATACGGTAAGTTATAATCTATACGTATAATAAAATTCTTACTGAATCGAATCTGTACAAATTTTTTTTACTTTTTTTATTGAAATAGCCATTATTAAATTTTTTGTCTGTCTGTCTGTCTGTGACCGCATCACGAGAAAATCGTTGGACTGCTGGTTCATCGTAGGACGGCTGGAAAGCTGGTTATCCGGGTCAACATATAGGATACATTTTACTGCGGAAAAATATATCATTTCTGAGAAATCCATATACAAAACGTTATAAATTAAATTTATCTTATCCAGTCTTAGGAATCCAGGGACATCCATATGTTTTACTAATTTTTTAAAGTAAACTTAATATTTTTTCTTCAAAATAAACGGATATATTTATACAATTTATAAATTTATTTTGAGTTTTATCCAATAATGAATACATCTTGATAATATTACCTAATAAAAAAAAAATGCATAAAAAACTTAAATGTACTATAATATATACTTTAGTAGTTGCTTTATTAATTGCTTTAGTAGTTATTATAGCTATAAGTTAACGAAGAGTTTACTCGTCTGATTGGTTTCAATGTGTTCATGAGCGATTATTCAACAGAGGAAACCTAACAGAAGTAGTTCAGACCACTTCTGCTGGGTTCCCTCCATTAAAAGTTACTTCGATTTATGCGATTAAGCTCACGTTAGAGCTGTAAACGCTTAGCATAACGTGTTAGTCTTTTAAATGTATTATGGAATTATATTGAAAAGTGTTTGGCATGTAACAAATGTGCATATTTTTAGGAAGATACAAAAAAAACTTCAACTGTTTTGACCTCAGTTTGAGTACTTTATATGGTTTACAGTTTACGTTTATGTTCAGTTACAGCTTATAAAGAATTATGTTTTATATAATTTTTAGTATTCAATAAAAATCTATACATATAATAACATTTTTGCTCAGTCGAATCTGTACATTAAATATTTTTTGAAAAATCTTATTACAATAGTCATTATTATCGATACAGAGGCCGAGTCTATAGTTTTTAGAATTTTTGTCTGTCTGTCTAGGAACGCATCACGAAAAAACCACTAGACATATTTTGATGAAATTTGGTATTGATAGCTTTGGTATTGGTATGATGATAACTTGTTTATCTGTGACAACATGTAGGATAGTTTTTACCATGGGAAAATATCTAACCGCTGAGAAATCTCTATTAAAGGTTAAAACGTAACTAGGGTCGAACTCGAGCGGAGCAAGGGTAAGTCGCTAGAGTAATATAAAGTTGTGTACTGTCTATCTGTATTATATATAGACTTGGCAACTATGGCAAATTGGAAGAAAGTTAAACTAAAAGTAATTACATCATAAAAATGATCATTGTAACATTTAAAGATTTTTGTAAACCGCTAACATGGTTATAAAATATCTATAAAAATCCAAGAAGATTTATGGGGCTAGACAGACTGACTCGCATTTGTCTCAATTATTCCGACAGGCCATCTGTCAATCAGCGTCCCACTGGAGTGATTCGTTACCGATTTGTTTGCAAGGAAATTAAGATCTTGTAAGATTGCAATGTATGTTATGAATTATGTAAATTTTATAATAACATATCAGTTTAATATATAAAAAGTGTTATATTATGTGGATACTCCATAGAGAATTTTAAATATTATAAACCTAAAATATTTTTTTTCGGCTTCATCATCAAACCAGGTCGATGAAATCATACTAATCTATTATTACCATATTATATAGTTATGCCGAATTTCAGTTTAATGGAATGTTAGTACTATAGGCACTCAAAACAAGTGGTATACATATAAATATCGACACATTTACAAAGTATGCAAGATACACCAAAATATATATAGAGATTGATTTAAAATGGATTTTTTCCACATCTTTCTTTCGATTATTATGGTTTATCTTTTTATATACATATTTATGAAACCGTCATCAACATGTATTTACAGCAACAAATATTCACAATTTATGGGGGACTAATAAATAATGTAAGACGGCACGAAGGACCGCAAAAAGCTTTGAACTTCGGTGACCATAACTCAGGAAATTTAATCATTGGACACGGCTTGGCGCAACTTGGCCGACTTGCTCGTAGTTGCCCGCTTTTAAGCTCCTTTTTTGTGCTTTACAATATTTTGAAGTTATCTACGGCATACAATATTTTAAGTTTATTTAAAATTCCTTCTATTGTTGAAACTTGAGTTTCGGTTACAAGTTATGATGTTCTTTATCTTTATGCTGACTTTATATTCTAATTATATGTTTTGAAAAGAAGTTGTTTTAAGTTACTAAATTAAAACTTATCATGGACATAAATGCTACCAGGTAGATGATAACGACACTTCCAGTTCTCTTCTACATAGACAACCATTTTGACCGTCCACTGGTTTTTCAGCACTAGCATTGGCTTTTCTTCAATGCGAAGGATTCATACCCATGACATGTTTTAATTAAGCAATAGAGAAAGAACATGTTGCTTTAAAAATGTTAACGTATTTTTTATACTTATTTAGCAAACAAAGACATTAGAACACCTTGAACCATGAACTTAATCATCAAACTATTAAGAGCATTCCAAGTAAATAAGTTTACATAATATGAAAGTACAAACACTCTAAGCATATTCAGTATTCTTCTTCTGAGGCAGTTGGAAGACTGGCGTGAACAAAGCTTCAATTTTATGACTCTGGCAATATCTTACAAAGTTTTACCAATCGCAGCGGTTGAGTTTCACGATTTACGATTACCTCGCCAAATCTTCTAAGTAACATATCAATTTTGGCATGTGACGTTATTGCTGAATATTCTTGCTTAAATTTATGGAACCAGTCGTAGTACTTAAAACTTTTATGGGTTAACTTTATACGATTTGAATGAGGTCGGACGCTATACGAGTATATCCGTTATTCACATATGAAATAAAATATTTTTAGTCAGACGTTTCTCTAATATTAATAGTCCTAGATGGTGCTCTGGTATGAGGGAATGCATTTCACGTGTCATATGATGAATGGCCAGAGATCTAATGTTTATGTTTTCATTTAAACTTGAGTGATATACATTTTCTTTACGGTTAAAATTTTATTATAGTCACTCACATATGATCTCTGCTTACTGCGGACGAATTTCATCGTTCAGTGGTTATATTGACAGTACATATTATTGAAGTCTAATTACAATAATGCGATTTCTGAGTATTAGAGGACGCGGTTTTTTTTATTTATCGTAGTGTGGAAAAGAAAGTGGTATAAAAGAAGAGAGGTATATGTCTTTTTACTACTTCACAAGAAAAGATAATAGACATGTACGTAGTATATATTATATATACATAGATTGAGTAACGATTGCCAGCATCTTTGTTCGTGTTTGAATTTCTGTCAGCCAGCAACATCTATTGATTATAATACCCAAATTTGTCGAAGCAGCAATCTTCTCAATTCTACGAGGTCTCAAGATAAATTTAAAAAATGTTCTTGATTGAAAAGAAAACTAAGATATATTTTTTATATAGACTATTATACAGTATGAGGATGAAACAACTAGTGGACTCATCTTGAATTTACCTAGTTGATTTCCACAAAAATACTAAACTTTATTGCAATTATATTAAAAATAAACCTTATTTTACATTATAAACTTATATACAACAAAGATACATTAGTTAAAATTGTGATGCAGCTATAAATGCTTAACTCCAGTAGGTAATACAGACACGTTAGTCCCAAATTTCTCTTCTAGATACATATATTTTCATAAAATTATTTACATAGCAATATTTTTTATTTGTGTATGTAAATATATGTGTATGTATGTATGTAAGTAATTAATGTAAAATTTTGAACCTGTTAAAACTATATTAAATGAAAAACTTCTCACCTATTACTTTCTAATGAGGACTAGCTTATGAAATAAAACTTTCAGCAATCAAAAGAGGAACAAAGGCGGATTTTCATAGAATTATTAACACGAATCTAACTAAATAGTGGTGCATAACGACGTGAAAGTTAGTTCTGTGCCGTATGTTTCTTGGCAACTAGGGCCATTACGGGAGCGCGTGCTTCCCTATCTAACTTTATGGATACGTGGAAACAATCGCTAAGTGCTCACATTAAAACTCTGTTGATTTTAAAGTTGCATATGATAATATCTTTGTAGAGTAAATTATAATACTTTAAAGTTTCCTTAGACATATTTATTCTGTAGAATTTCTACTTTCTATACCTTCATTCCTCTATCTTTTAATTAGCTATGCATAGTCCTTCTTCTAAAGTCTTAGAAATAATGACCTTATTAGTTTTACTCGATATAGTGTCAATCGATTTGTATCGTTTTAAGGTACCAATGTAATTAAGTAAATATATATGTACTAGCGTACGTACGTACGGTACGTTTTAACGATTAGTATGGAATAAATAGACTATATACTATATGATAGCCTTAGGCCTTTAGCCTTCCTCAATAAACGGGTTATATCTATAAGACAATAATAATTTTTCAAATCGGTTTAGTAGTTCATGAGATTAGCGCTTTCAAATAAACAAATAAGCTCTGCCTCTTTATAATATTAGTATAGATAATAGCAATGATAAGTAAGTAAAGCTATAAATTCATCCACTCTTATATACATAACTTAATCAAGCTTAAAGTTAATAAATTAAACTAAATTACTGCGTAAAACTGTGGCTTTAGGTACCATCCAAATACTTTGTTTAATTAGGGTTAGTACTGAAATGTAATTTTAAAATTCCATAACTTTATACAGGTTTTATAAATTTTAAGGTGAAATACCAGTTCAATCTATTTTTTTTATTGTGTTACTAGCGACTCACCCTCGCTTCGCTTCGGGTTCGTCCCTAGACAAAAATAAATCTATCCCACGGGAACCGTAAATTTTTCCGGGATGATATATAGCCTAAAGCCTTCCTCGATAAATGGACTATCCAACACAAAAGAATTTTGCAATTCCAATCAGTAGTTCCTGAGGTTAGCGCGTTTAACCAAACAAACAAACAAACAAATTCTTTAGCTTTATAATATACTATTCAGCTTTATATGTCTAAATCAGGCAGAAATTTACATTTGTACCACGAGAGCAAGTATAAGCTATTGTTAGAATCAAACTTACGACTTCAGGCAAGGTAAGCTTATTGTTAGACGGATACAGCACTACGAGTACTATTTTAGGCACAGACACGACACATTGTATTCATTATTTTATTAGTAGTTACTAATAAGTAAACAAAATAATAAACATTTTTACTTCAAATAAAATTTATTATACTTTTCTTTTAATAAAAACGCTAAAGTTTAATTTTTGAAAAACCTATTCCCTTAACGGTCGGTAGTTTAAGCTCAGCGCTTACAATAAATGGCCTATCTAATAAACGGTTATATCACGACCTGACCCTGCTCTCGTACAGATTATTAATGTCACTGCAATATTACAGTGAACACATCTATAGTATACGGTAATTATGAGAGTCAATTTTTTTATACCACTAGTGATTTGACCTCGATTCGCTTGTGCGAATTCGTTCCTAGACCCCTTATGTGACTTCATACTGAACATTAGCTGTTTTTAAATATCCACCTTTTGTTTCTTTTTACGTAAAAGTAGCCTATGTACTTCTTTATATCATAGTCTATCTGCGTAATAAAGATACAAATCGGTCCCGCAGTTATAGCGTGAAGGAGTAATAATAATACACACAAAAACAGTCGCATTTATTATAATTACTAGCAGATTTTGCACATTTTACACATATAATTCGGTCATTACTATGTATTAAAAAAACTTATTGTTAAAAAAGTGATTGGTGAATGGCGAAGAGTTTAAATTAAGCTTGAATCAACATAATTTTTTTAATTTTACATTTTATTTATTTCACATTCGAACATAATTTGTCCTCTTTCTGGAATCCTTCTCGTTAATTTTGCTAAAAAAAAGGAAAAAATCGGGATAAAAACTATCCTATCTTTAAAGTTGAAACAAATCACACATTTATAAAAATACGTTAAGATCGGATAAGTAGTTTAGGAATTTATCGCGGATCAACATCCTGACACAGGAATTTTATATATAAAGATAGTAGTGCGAATGTTATTCATTTATGAGTTTTACGTTGGAGGTAAGCTACAGAACTATTGATCTGATTCTCAAGCCACATCACTATTATTTTTCCAAGCAAATTAAACATGCCCTCTAGGACGTAAACAAGGGTGTTAAAAGAATTCTGTGTATTCAGCAACTTATATTTTATGTGAAGTAGTCAGGGCTTGAGCAAATAGAAGCCACAAGTGCCTTATATAATTTAGTTTAAATAATATGCAAAAATAAACTATTTACATTGGGATATGTATATATTATGTATATTACATGTCGAAGTGCAGTTATTATGATGGGTTTGAAAATCGTTCAACGTTCCATCTTGATAATGATGGAAACGGTCTTCCCCAGACGGGATTCAGAATCCATTGTTCCATCTTGCTCGAAAGATTAATACCGATTTAATATTCAAAAAAATTAAAGAAAATTCTTTTGAAATCTTTGTCTTCATTAGGTTTAATTGTTATCTTAGTTTTGAACTATAACATACCATATTTATAGTTATTTAGTGTCATTACCTAATGCCAACCGCAGTAATAGCCGTATACGCTCGGTGCTCACAATAAATGGCCCGTGTCATACGAACGAGCTAGCCTTGCCTCCTGTAACTGCCTTTTAGTAAAACGGAACCGATCGTTTAAAAATATATCAATAAAAAATAATGTCTTTTTGTAACGTACATTTTAAAGTCATTTGTTCAATAATAATAAAGCTTTGAGTGTCAAAGAAGTGAATTGTTTGCTTTCGATAGCCCGTTAACTGAGGAAGGCTATAGGCTATATATCATCCCGGAAAAATATACGGTTCCCGTGGGATAGATTTGTTTTTGTCTAGGGACGAACCCGAAGCGAAGCTAGGGTTAGTCGCTAGTTTATTTATATATATCGGCGAACTCGGAAATGGTTCTAACAATTTCGCTGAAATTTGGTGCATGGAGATTTTCGGGGGCGAAAAATCGATCTAGATTAGTTTTATGTCTGGAAAAACGCGTGTTTTCGAGTTTTCATGCGGTTATCTTTCGCAATATTCCACGCAAAATATGGTCGCTAATTGTGCACTTGAGTATAAGTATCGTGGTCAAACGGCCAAAGCGCAAAATTGACAATCAGAGGTGTTTTTGTTTTGTATTTTAGTTTTTTTTTAAAGTTTTTAGTTTTTTTTTAATTTTTTTTTAAAGAAAATTGTACGTAATAAGTTTTAAGTTTTTTTTTAAAGAAAATTGTACTTTTGGCCAAAGCGAAGCTCGGTCGCCCAATTTTCATAGTATGATGAGTCTTTTTTTTTCTTCAACCCCGAAATCTTTACCACCAACAATGCAGTATTCTATAATCTAGCGTCCTATAGTTGGTCTTCGTCATTTTACAAACCAGCCAGAGTTTGTAAACAGTTGGTGCCATTTGTATTTTGACTAATCATACTAAGTGTATCGTTGTGACACATATAAAGATGTTTGTTTATTTTTTATATTAAATTATTAAAAAAATAATGTCACTTTCGTTTTACTTTGTTACTTGCTCTTTACGTGTGGGTGGTAGGTATCTCGCTATTAACGACGTCGCTTTCGACGCACCTACGTAAGTTAGGACTGACTTTGTAATTAGGACGCGATAAAAACCTTTTAAACTAAAAATGTTGAAGTTTTTACATTTTGTTTATTTGTACGTAAATATTAAGTAAAGATCTTATTTAAAAACACTCCCTAGATTATTTTATTCTACCTTTTAAAGCGTAAAGTATCTGGGGTGTAAAAACAAATTGCTTCGCGTCAGGCGCATCAGAAATTCACTTGACCTTGTCATAAAATTAAACGCGTTTAGCTAATTAATATAAGTGCTTAAGTACTGTGAGCTTCATCTGCCGTAATGGGAGTGGTGAGGATAAGGGAAAATATTCACAGACTCTGTAGCTTTACGTAGCGCTTCGTAGCTTAATAATAAAGTATACAAATATACTCTCTTCAACATTTTGTAATATATTCTTTATGATTTACATTTTATGTAATGGCTAGGTAGGTATTTTATTTAATACAGTATTTTATGCCCTTAGGATATTAAGGAAATGCGGCAGAATATTTTATTGTACAACAATTTATTTATCTATTTATTTATAAACCTCTGTTTCCATGAGCATGAATACATACAAATTATATTATATTGCTATTGATGATTGCAATAATAAGATTCAATTAGTATTATTAATTTTGACATTAATTTGAGAAGTTATGGCTCCTTTCAGGTAAAGGCCTCCTCCAAATGCCTCCAATTTTTACTGTCTCTAGCCCATTCCAGCCAATCTTTGCCTATTATTTCAATGATTTGGTCAATCCAGCGTCCTTTTGATCTGCCGTACATAACGATATGTACATTAAAAATTAATAATTTATTTAAATTATACATGAGATTTGCAAATTTGTCTTTAAGATTTTTTTGCTAATTCTTAGAGGTAAACACTATATTTATTTTACACAACATATGCTGTTTGTCGTAATTTAAATGGTATCTACGTATGATAATTAAAGATAATGTAGACTGTTGGGATGCCATCCCTGTGCATCGACTGATTTCGCTTTAAAATGAAAATTCGGAGTTACTATAAGTCTATGAGAATTTCAAATGATAAATTGTAATTTATATTATTTTATACAAATTATAAAATTTTGTCGGGGCCAAAGATAATATTTAATTAAGATAATTTTTTTTGGTGATATTTGACATATACTTAACAGAAGTCAAATGGATTGTTTCAAAACTTTTATCTATCTGTCTAGCGGTTGTATTTAAAAAGTTTTTTAAAAACGTCGGGAAACAAAAATCAAAATAAATCCGCGAAAAATCCGAAAAGATAGTTTTATTTAAATAAAAAGTTTTTACTGTATAAGAAAATGTTTCGTTACACCTTCCTCTTTTCCTTATTTGCATACTCAATAGAAATATTGAGTGGAACTCTAAGCATAAGTATACCAAGATTTTTATTATTAATTTTAATTTTAAATTAAATTCATTTTAAATTGGGTCCCCTCGCTTCGTTAGGTCAAATTTGTTACATAATAATAAGCATAGAAGCCCTTGAACATGCTATCTGATTTATATAAACGTTATTTCCATTTAAAAAGCACGCGGTGCACAGTAACACAACAAACAATCTTTAGCATTTGAGTATATTCTAAAAGCTATTTTCTGAGTTTTAAATAAAAACTATCTTTACAGATATTTTCGCGGATTTATTATTACATATAACATCTTAGTCTGTCTCATGACCATGATTGCTATAAAGCATTCGAAACGTCGGGAACCAAAATTCAAAATAGATCCGCGAAAAAATCCAAAAAGATAGTTTTATTTAAAATGTCAAATGTTCGCGTAAATCTAAGAAAGCTATTTTCTGGTTAAAACAAAACACTCGAACCCTCTATATCTCTGTAACGAACAGAGATACCGAATAATAATATAGTAGCATTGAATATCCTCACATAGCGTATATAATAAAAAACGAGTTACTATCGGCTAATATACTTTCATTTCTAAATGTAAAACAAATACATAAAACTAAAGACTAGTTTTTTCTTACAATATTTTTCTAGTTAGTTCTATTCATTAATGAACTATTTTTCATAAACCTAACTTTTTTATATATAACTTAACTTTTAATAAAAATGGGTTTTATGGAGGGCTGAATTTACTAACTCTTAACTATAGCCTCAATCTGCAGAAAATTTAAATCCATAAAACTTTGACGACACGTTTGGCTAGGTTTGTAGTGACCCTACGTGCTGTGCCAACGGTCGCGGGTTAGAGTCCTGCTGGGGGCTTTATTTGTACTCCAGTTATGGGTGTTTCTATTTATAATATGTTTGTATTTAAAGTTATTATATGTGTTGTGTATCTTCTCGTAGCTTACCATGAAACTGATGGTGCTGTGTGTTAATGTCCTAGCACATTTATTTATTCTTATTTATTTAAAATGATATAAAATGGTAAATAAATATAAACTGTATTATAAGAAAGCTTTTAATTCGAAAACTAATCAAATGTAGATACATTTCAATGTAAGTTCTTACGTAAGATTTTCAAGAAGAGAGAGAAAAGGTTATCTGAAAACGATTTTCGCAAATTCGGATATCTCCAGGTTTAAGCAGCTTTAAACTCGAAATTCACTCATAATTTTTACACTGCCGTCCTATCTCCCAACGACCGTTATTTATTGCAACGAATTGAGAATTCAAGAAACTACTTTAATGTAAATAAAACCTTTTAAGTTTCGCATGATTTGTTGTATATAATATTTTTCAATTTATATTTGAACCGTTTACTGTATGAAAATCGTTATCTGACAATATCATAAAAACAAATAGACCCTTTATGTTGATGGCGCATTCGAGTCAAGACCGAAGCGAGTGCTAAAGCGATTATTTTAGCTAAATACAGTGCTGCTTTTGAAGTTATCACGTACATATATAATCTCAACTGCCCCGTTGACCTAGTCACTATTATAAGCGCCTGTTAATTATGAGGTTCAATGTTTGAATTGGACTAACATAATTATTGGAATTTTCTCATTTCATTAGCTAATTTACAGCAGCCTTGAAGAAGAAAGAAGAAAAAATTGTCTAAGCACGCGGCCTACGAGATTGTAGGATTAGAGTGTGCTTGTGCTTGCATTCATTTGAGCACTATATCTATACTAATATTATAAAAAGGGAAAGTTTGTGAGTTTGTAATGTTGTAGGGAGTAAACTCTGGATTTGCTGAACCGATTTAGATGAAATTTGGTAAGAAGATAGTTTTAGACCCTGGGAAGAACCTTTTTATCCCGGAAATTATTCCGGGATAAAGAGGTGAAAATGGGGTTGAAAGTTTGTATGGAGAATCAACCTAGGGACGAACCCAAGCGAAGCGAGGGTGAGTCGCTAGTGAGAAATATATTCCCGCGATATCGTGACATCCGCTGCTATAGAAATGAAGTAAATGTTATAGGATTAATTAATCTACATAATATTGTCATTATATGTATATCCTAGGCGGATAGTTATACGTAATAAACTATTATTATTTAAATAGTTTCAGGAGAGTATTGTAGCAATAAATGTCAGTAAAATAATAATCAAGCACCTAATAATGTACAAGTTATACGAATCTCAACAATTTTCCAACAGTCAATAAAGACGTTCGCACTAAGAGAAATATTTAGCCAAATAATGACGACAGGGAATATCTTGTACTAATTACGTCCTGGATTGCTGTTCGCTTGACATTCTAAAAGGAATTTCTGCTTCAAAGATACCTATTTAGAGGAATCAATTGTACAGTTTCTATTGAAGGTACGCGATTACAGAGTAGAGGGACAGAAATTTGAAAGTTGATAGTAATATTGTTTAAACTAGCCATTGCTTTTGATTTTGGCTGCTTTAAATTCTTATTAACTATACAGATAAATGAAATTGAAGTGTCTGTTTGTAATATTAAAATAATAGCTTTATACTAAATACATACATATGAACTTTCATATGTATGTATTTAGTAGTTTATACGGTAAAAGTTGTATTTTTCTTATAAGTATGTACCGTACACTTCTTATACGGTACATAGGTACTTATAAGAAATTTAGTACAACAGAAACAAAATATATTTCATATTAAATTCGAAATATAAAATATTTTTTTAATATTCGATAGAACAAACTCTATTTATTTATTGTGGTATGTACATCAATGAAAGTAGCTTATGTGTTACTTTAGGATATAAGGTTTCTGAAATCAGTTGAGAATCTGATAAGCTGATACAGTGATAAGAAAAAACAAACGCACTTACTCACAAACTTTTCCATTTTCTCGTAAAGCTTAACTACATATAGTGTGATTAGATAACGAGGATGTTGATAGAATTATCTTCTAATGGAGCATTATCCAATCCATACTAATATTATAAAGCTGAAGAGTTTGTTTGTTTGTTTGGTTGAACGCGCTAATCTCAGGAACTACTAGTTGTAATTGAAAAATTCTTTTTATGTTGGATAGTCCATTTATCGAGGAAAGCTTTAGGCTATATAACATCACGCTACAACCAATAGGAGCGGAGCATAAATGCAAAACGTTGCAAAAACGGGAAAAAATGATTCCTTTTGAGAGTTTCCGTTGCGTGCGCTGCGTAAACGGTTAAAGTTACGCAAAAATCGTGTGCTACGGAATTGTTCCTCTTTAAAAGTTCTAAAAAAAAGTCCACGACAGCATATGTCTATCTTTTAAGGTTGACTCAATATAACCCTTTTTATGGTAATCAATTTTGTTCTAAAATAATGCATTACTTCCGAAGGTGTTTTTATAAACATGATATTAATCCTTATCCAAATAAATACGTTATTCATCACAAGTATTTAATTTTGAACAAAATTGCCCTTGATATTATTTGATTTCAATGAATATCTTAGGAGATATCAAAGTTTTAAAATATACATATTTAACTTTACGCGGTCTATGGGTGAGCGCGCTCTCAGCCCGATACAAGGAGAGGGCGGGGCGGTCGTAAGGGCGGAGGGCGCTGGCCGCCGCGCCGGTAGCTCTGCGAGCAAAGTCACACTATTCCACGCGGACAAAAAGCGCGGACGGAAAGCTAGTAAGAGATAATTGTCCATAATTACTTAGTAATTATTGTGAATAAAGAATTATTACATTCAACTATTATATAAAATTCAACTATTATATTAAAAAAAAAAACATCACAATGGAATGAATGAATGAATAAAATTAAACTTTATTGAATTAGACTTGTACGAGTATAAGTTTACTTTGATACTTTGTATCAAAAATTTAATTTAAAGAGTCAGTCAATAGGATACACCACACTGGGGGTAGCGTAGCATGAAAAATTAAAATAAGTTTATAATTGAAAAAAACTGCCACATCTATCTTTTGATTGCGTTGACTTAGAACTTTGATTTTTTCACAGCTCCAAGAGATTAAAGACCTGACTATTGAATATTAATTTCAACTTGATACCTCTACGCGTTTTAAAAAAAAATATTCTTGACAGACAGACAGACAGACGGACGGATAGACAGATAGACGGACAACGAAGTGATCCTATAAGGTTTCCTCTTTTCCTTTTGAGGTACGTAACCTTAAAAATAAATAAATATCATGAATAAAATAATCGAATAATATGTTGAGACATTAACACACAGCACCATCTAGTTCCATGGTAAGCTACGAGGCTTGTATTATGGATACCAGATAGTTGATACACTACACATATATAACTTTAAATACATACATATTATAAATATAAACACTCATGACTGGAGTACAAACATTCGCGCTCACACAAATGAATGCCCCCAGCGGGACTCGAACCCGCGACCGCTGGCACAGCAAGTGGGGTCACTACACACTGAGCCAAACGTGTCGTCTGGAATTAAAATCACCGTTTAAATGTTATACAACAGCTATCTTCAAACTTTTCTATAACATTTCATTCTTAAACTACTCGTACAATCGAAACGACTGCACAACTCAGTTCCGCTCTTATTTCACGCATAGGAAATAGCAATACAATTTGACTTGGCTCAGTAGAGCAATTGCCAATTACGCAGTGTTAAAGAGGATGTGTAGTTAATGCATTCAGAGAATTAGCTTTTATGTGGAGTGTCTGCGTTTGAAATTAGTCACACTATTTGTTTAATATTATGGCTCTATTCATTCGTGGGTTATGTCATTGGTGAATGAATATCGATGTTTGACGCAGGTAGGTTTTATGCTGGAGGCTATGCCATGTAAATTATTTGATTGGTACCTGAAATTTCAATAATACACTCCAATCAAATTAATTAATCTTCAATCACTTTATTTATTATTTATATAGCGAGAGAGCGAAACAACGAGAAAGAGTTTAGTGTTGAAATACTTACTATTGCTATTTTGATTGTAGGCCAATTTTTTTCGATTTCATACGAGTAGCATATAAAGAAACAGAGAAAATTAATTACACTATAAAAATGTACTTATTTAAGTGTTGGAAAATTATTTGAAACAAAGTGATTTTTATTTCAACTTGTAATTTTAAAATTATTTCACTCAAATGACGATATATTATATTACAGAATGAGTAATATTAGTACAGTAGCAAGTTATTGTAATAAGCTTGAGTAGTTTAAGCCTGAGCGAAGAGATGGGGTCACTAGTATAGTGTAGGTATATATATACTCCGGTGGGACGACAATTCGACACGACCAGTGAGAGATCAGGTGCAGGACTGACGGCTTTACGTGCGCCCCGAGGCACGGGGGTGAAACACTGTCAATTTTCCAATTACGGGCTGTTATTGAGACTTTCATAGCAGAAAGACTCAATCACTAAACTTGGCCCGACTTGGGACTCAAACCTAGGACCTCCACTAAGAACATCGTCCTGCATAGTTGGCTATCTGTGTTATAACGGCGGCCAACATCATCATCATCATCATCATACAGACAGTGTGAAAATTACATTATACATATAGTGAATTAAAATTTCTCAGAAAATACACTGAATTCATTTTGAAGTTAGTTAGAAATTAATCACATCAAAGTGAAGTTATGTCAAGAACTAAACACAAACGTGATACAATTTGTGACATAGATGTTGATAACATGGCGTAACACAGAACAAAAGATTATATTGAAAATTTAATTAATACGAAACTGTATCAATTGTCATTGTTAAAATGTAATATTAATAACTGTAATACATTTCATTCATACAGGGAGTAAATGTTTGTATTAATTGACATTAGTTAATATTTCTATTATATTAGTCGCAGACGTCTAATAAGTACACTTATTGTAGGACGCTTAGTTCTTAGTAGGTATATCAAAATAACACACACAAAAGGCGTAAACTAGCTAGATCGATTGAAAAACTGTTTTTATAACTAACGATACTAACAAAAATAACAATTTAAAGGGATGTATGACAATCTTAATTTAAAGTTTATAAAACATATTTCATTATATGGATTGTGGGGTATAAAATAGCTTACGCCACTTCCACGTTTTTTATTGTTACAAGGCATCAACAATATACAGCCAGTCATTCAGTCGTATGGCTGACAAAACATTGATTCGTGCTTGATTAGGCATTCATGTCGAAGGGTGAACCCGATTCAATCATTCAATCATCAAATCAAGCCTATTCGAATACGAATAATATATGTATACATATATGTTTTGATCAACGTATATTGTGATTCAACGCGCATGTAACTTTGTATTGTTTGATATAATATTGGGTTGGCATTAGATTATTGTTATTTGTGGATTACTGAGAAAATTAATTGATACATAATACATATATACATAATAATTAACGTTAGTTGGTTTCGTTTTCATAGTTTAATGTTAATTAATTAATGTATGCCTTTGAAATAAAATGTTTAAATTAAACTTACCTACTATTTAGAACTTTCCACTGATATTTATACCATGTTGTACATGGCTAAGAAAAGTAAATTATTTTGAGTAAATTTATTATAAAGAGTCCCTATAAAAACATTAAAGCATATTTTACTTCATTTGAGTATAATAATTTCGTATAATATTGTATGTTCACTCATGGGCATACATGTATTACTTAAAATAAGTTCAAGATAAGGCTCATTTTCCAGGCTTCCAAGGCAAACTTTAATAACCTTTTGTTATTGTTTTGTTATCGGCTGGACCGCGGGCTCCGACTGACCCAGATCAAATAAGGATTATGCGAAAACTCATTTCACATGCCATTATCTAGAAATAAACGTATTTTTTCTATTAAATATTGAAAAGTATTCCCAACCTAATTATGGAATCGAAGAATTTCTCAGAGTTAATAGAGTTTACTTTATTTCCCTTAGCATTTATATTTAGTAATGAATATAAATTTCCCGAAACGCATGGTTTGTAGTATTATACACTTAGTCAAAATACCTAATACGTACTGCCTCTATTTTTGCGAAAAAGATAAAAAATAATCACAAAAATAAAAATAAAACCGACTGCGTAAGAAGCGGACTAAAAAGAAGAAAACAAGTTGACAAAAGAACATACATAGTATTATGCAGTCGGAGACATACACACTAGCAACTATTCTAAAATATGTACATATTATGTATATCTCCGACTTCGTCAACTTGTTTTCTTCTATTTAGTTCGCTTTTTAATCGGTCGGGTTTTTTATTTTTATAAATATTTTTTTAATTTACAGATTTTTAGTTTTGGTCAGTTAGACATTTTTAGTTTTATTTAAGAATTTCTTATCCTAAATTACTTTTAAACATATAAGTTGTATGTATATTTTTAATCACCTCTAAAAAAACCTGTATTTTCATACCCCAATCGATTGATGCGGACGGTTTTATTTTTTTTCAAATAACACAAGTTGGCACTTAGGATCCGCCATTTTGATTATAATGATATTTCAGATGAATCGAATGACTTATAAATCATCAAAATCGGTTACCTAAGCCGTTTAATAACTACGAGGGAACATAGATTGGTCAAACACATGATCCTCCTTTGCGCTTCGCCGCAGTCGAGTTGAAACAAAGCAAGAAGATAACATCTGAAGGGGAATAAAAATAAAAAATAACAGCTAAATATTAAGTCTTAAAGCGTAAATATATTTAACTTAAAAATAATCATGAACACTTAGATGTTTTTAAAACTTTTAAATTTTAATGCGAGTATCATTTTTCATTATTTAACATATCCAAGTAGACTTTGTTTGCGCAAACAGATACACGTCAAAGCGATTTCTTGTTTACAGTAAAACGTACGATTTAAACTCGACGAAGTTTGTTACAAACTAGAATTAAAGCGAGACTCGATTTCAGTGAAACATTGTATATTGCATTAAAATGAAAAAAAAACCTAGAAACTGGCAGAATTAACTTTTATTTGAGACCCTTCATTCAGCTCTCAACGGGAATAGCTATTTAATCAAGTCGAATATAAAAACAAGGAAATACTTCGCCATGTTTTAGACCTCATACGAGTACATACCCGTAATATGTAGCTACGTATTAAATGTGCGTCTCTAACTGCCTATCAGTAGCCTATAATATGTTATTTTAGGTCATAGATTATTTTCCCCTTGAACGTGTTTTTACCTTTTTGTGATGGAGTGGCTCAGTAGCGACCGGTAATCCAGCTAGGGTCGTAAAGTTAAGAGATACACTGGGAGGCTGTACGTTGCTCCTGGTACTTTTCTGATAGCAGAGATACCATAAAAGCTAGGTAGGTAGGTACTTGCAGAGAACGGGATGAGGTATGCCTCGGTAGACCAACCGTCGGACCATCGTGGCTGATTGGTTTGGTTATCTTGCGGCACCCCATGAAAGGGAAAAATTCCATTGGGTTTTAGTCGGTAGTACTGGCTTTTCCAGCCGGTGAATCACCACAAATCTATCTGTTTACATACTTTAACAGGTAGTATACAAACGCATTTCCCAACGTCAAAAAAGGTCATAGTCTATTTGTATACTAAATTTCGTCCGAATCCGTAATGGGAGGATAAGCAAAAACCATGTTAGTTTGTGGTGCCATTGCATAATATTTTACATAAAATTTTGGTATTCATAATAAATATCTATATTATGCATAATATTATTTCGTTTAATTAGTAATATTTAAATATTAATAATTTAATTGTAGTGATTATGAAATAGCGTGAAGATTTAAATAGATTTCGGAATTATTAGACATTTAATTTATTCATTATCTTTAAATTGAAAAACAAAACAAAATTTTGATGAAAAAGGCGTCCTCTCAAAGCAACCTAGGGCGATTTAGTATTTAGAATACACGAGGTCGACCTCATAATGTTCTTTTAAATCGAAAAGACACACCCACACAACAAATAACCTTGATAACTACTAAAAGAATGACAAAATATTTATAATAACAAAAATGAATATACATAATATTTTTTATATACATGTAATAATAATGATACATGAATAAACTTTATGTTGTTATTAACTAAAAGTTACGTTTTAGGGTTTAGTATAGATATCTCAGAGATGAGATATTTTCCCGCAGTAAAAAGTATTCTAAATGGTGACCCCGATAACCAGCTATAATCATACTGAATTAAATCAAAATCTGTTTAGTGTTTTTTTCATGATGCGTTCCCAGAAAGACAGACAGACAAAATTCTTAAAACTATAGATTCGGCCTCTATATCGATAATAATGACTATTTCAATAAGATTTCTCAAAAAATATTTAATGTACAGATTCGACTCAGTTAGAAATTTATTATTTGTATAGAATACAAGTGTATGTTTGTTAAAACTAAGTGAAGCAAGGGCGAGTTAGTTTTTTGCTTTATTAAATGTAGTATTATAATTCCCTAGATTCTACAATCTAAAATTAAAGCATTGCTTTGTGAAAAAACATATAATTATCATAAAAATAATTTAGCATACATACATTATTCATATCATAATTGTAGAAAGATCACCGCTGTAGTATACGATATACTACTCATAACTAGAAATAATAAATTGAAAAAGTTTTTCCTGACCTTAATTTACTACTAGTTTTAAGAAAAAAATAACAAAACAAACAAAAAGTATATATAGCAAATGTAGGAGTAATTTCATTAGGACGCATCATTCAATTAACCTTATACCGCACCGAGACGAAACGTCTTTATACAATGTGGAGACAAAGTTTGCGTTCTAAAGGAGCTAAGCAAACAGTGTTGCGAACTGGGAATTTGCATGTTTACACACTAGCTTCTATGCTTAAACCTCCCCCTTCACCTGGGGTATGATACTACTTAGAGAAAATATTACGTTACAGTGTTCTCATGTCAACTAAACTGACGATCTAAACGTATTTGCGTGCGAGATAGCCTAGCATTTCAAGTTTTGGGTCAAAATTCTCCAAATATCAGAATCACCTATAAAATAAATTGACACACAGGACTATAAGGAGGCTTGTGTTACGGATACCACATTGTTGATACACTACACATATATAACTTTAAATAAATACATATCTATACTAATATTATAAAGCTGAAGAGTTTGTTTGTTTGTTTGTTTGTTTGTTTGTTTGTTTGTTTGTTTGGTTGAACGCGCTAATCTCAGGAACTACTGATTGGAATTGAAAAATTCTTTTTGTGTTGGATAGTCCATTTATCGAGGAAGGCTTTAGGCTATAGAACATCACGCTACGACCAATAGGAGCGGAGCATAAATGAAAAATGTTGCAAAAACGGGAAAAAATCATTCCTTTTGAGAGCTTCCGTTGCGTGCGCTGCGTAAGCGGTTGAAGTTACGCAAAAATCGTGTATCACGGAATTGTTCTCCTTTAAAAGTTCTAAAAAAAGTCCGCGACAGCATATGTCTATCTTTTAAGGTTGACTCAAAATAACCCTTTTTATGGCAATCAAATTTGTTCTAAAATAATGCATTACTTCCGAAGGTGTTTTTATAAACATGATATTAATCCTTATCCAAATAAATACGTTATTCATCACAAGTATTTAATTTTGAACAAAATTGCCCTTGACATCATTTGATTTCAATGAATATCTTAGGAGATATCATAGTTTTAAAATATACATATTTAACTTTACGCGGTCTATGGGTGAGCGCGCTCTCAGCCCGATACAAGGCGAGGGCAGGGCGGTCGTGAGGGGGAAGGGCGCTGGCCGCCGCGCCGGTAGCTCTGCGAGCAAAGTTACTATTCCACGCGGACGAAGTCGCGGGCAAAAGCTAGTTATAAATATAAATACCGATGACTGGAGTACAAACATTTGTGCTCATCACACAAATTAATGCCCATAGTGGGACTCGAACCTGCGGCCACTGGCACTGCAAATAGTGTCTACAAACTGAGCTAAACGTGTCGTCCAATGAATTAATTAGATTAATTAGACTGTATCATAAGTAGTTAGCGAACAGCTTATTTAGTATTTGATTTCACACATGTAATTCTTCATGTATTGCATGGTTCATAAAAATCACTAATCAGCATATTAAATTGTGAAAAGTAATATTAATACTTATATTTATAATTATTATTATTAGCGTTTTACCCTTGATTCGGTAGGGCAGGTCTCTAGATTTATTTTTGATTTATAATATTATATGCATACGACGTCACTTCACAAATTTTATTACTAACAATAGCCTATGTGTTACTCCAAGTCTATCTGTGTACTTCATCTAAATCCATTCAACCGATTTATCTTGTAGGAGTGACAAATAAACACACAAACTGTCGTAAATATAATACATAGTAGTGTGATATTCTACGCATATTTGTTTAATTTAGCTTGTAATAATATATATTGCATCATAGGAAAACGCTTAAGCAATTTAGGTATGTGATTGGGCTGATTACTACTCCACAGTTGGCGAGATTGGCCTTTGGTTTGGTTCCAGCTTAGTACGTTAGGGAACGCCCCAAGCATGCATTGTGCTAATACAAAAAGCATAGTTGCACATAGAAATAGCCTATGACAAACGACAAACGGTCTGAACATTGTTTATTAAACCAGTATGTCTCAACAGAAAAAAAGATAATTAAAAAAAAATGTTTAAAGTATCTGAAAATCTATACGAGTACATTGTTTTTAAACGAATCCATTTATATGTTAAAAAGGATAAACCAACAAACAGACTTTCTTTTGTTTATAATATTAGTCAGAATACTAAATACAAGTTTTATTTATGAATAGTAAGTATCTGTAACATGTTACTAAATATTTTTTCTTAAGAACATCACACATGGAACAGAATGTGAAACCACAGGAAATTTATAAAGAGTATATAACTTTATATACATATATATTACTACGTGGTTACTGGTTAAGTTTCAGACGGAGATATGAGTAGTACAGGTTTAGTGAGGGCCTCGTTCCGCTACATTTAACAGATGAAAGGATGTCCTTCGAGTATGGGCTCTCGGGAAACAAACGAAACGTGAAGAATTCGTTGAAACTGAATCGTGTTTCATGTTATAAATGTATTATTTTTTTAGGAATTAAATAAATATCATATATGGATGGAGCTGTTCAACCATTATTTCGTAAATGATGAAAACAATGTTTTTGGTCTTTCTTTCTTAGTTGAGGTTGTTTTAATAGAAATATAATATAAAAAGAATTGGCACTTATGTGTCTACTTTTGTTATTAAAATAAGTATTATATAAAACAAAGTCGTGTTAGTTACACCATTTATAACTCAAGAACGCCTGGACCAATTTTTATGATATTTAATTTTTTGGATTTCTCTTAGTCCGAAATAGGATAATGAGTATTAAAACATTAAAAAAAATAAAAAAAATATTAAAATTTATATGGCTAACGCTGGCAAATAACTATTTTAAATATCTGTGTAAAACGTACTTAGCGACGAACCCGAGCGATGCGAGGGTGAGTCGCTAGTTAATAATAAATAATAATATTAATAATGTTAAAATACATAATATAAATAGTAAAACTTTGAATACGCGTTATTTCTTTTTAAATAAATTACTTTCGTAGTTAAACAGTATATGATAACTAGTCAGAGTCCCGAGAGTGTTAAAAGTAGCGAGCGCAAACTGTATATGTCACAATACATCTCTGCTATCAGTTCCACTCGAATAAGTCTCCTCAATGTCCCTTTCAATTACCACAGCCTAAAGATAGGTAAGTAAATGAATAGACTCTGGTTTTCAGACCGCTCCCAGGGGTTTGAAAAGGGCCTGTAAGCTCCGAGGTAGGCAGCATTCAACGAGGACGATGGGATAAAGATGTAGACGTCTATCGAAAATTTCTACGTATCTCGAAATAGGTCGGTTTACGGAACACCAACCGCTTTAAGTGTAGAGTTGCTGAGTAAAATAGTTTCAGATACGCTCTAACTTTTTAAAGGATATCGCATTACCGAGCACCTACAGAACAAGTTGGAACCACAACGCTGCTTCTAATAATGAAGTGTGAGTGTGAACCACTAAGAAACTTTTAATTTTAATTTCACTGATTCATGTTTGTTTTTGTGTAGTTAAATAAATTATATTTAACACGAATTTTCGTACATTAATATTAGTATTTAAAGATTACTAAAATTAATTTCCTTAAATATATCGTTAGGACTATTTTTAAATAAACTGTAAGAGGACAAATTCTTTATTCATCCACACGGAAGCTTGACACTCGTATCGAACGGTATACCATTGAAAATTATTTCTCGAATTTCTGTTCAAGACATAAGTAGGTCGCGATGTTTTATAGCTACATTTCTCATTGGAAATGTTTTTAGCCTTTTGTAGGAAATTTGGTTAAAGTCGCCTCAGCAAATAAATGTTAGATTTATTTTGTAAACACGCAAATTTTTGCTTGATGAAATCGTCAAAAGTGTAGAAGAAATGGTCGCACATTTTTCAACTAAAAGCAAAATAAGCTCAGTCCTTAATATTATACACAAATAACTATTTCCTAAAAATATTAGTAATATAGTGTGTATGTATGTATATACATATTTTAATAAGTTTTATAATTCATTAGTGATCCGTCGATTCCAACTTTCGGTAACAAAGTAATAAATTCAACGGTGTGTTGGCATAAAAAGTATCTCTAAGCAAATAATTACGAATGAAAGATAAAACAAAAACGAGTGGAACCGAGGGCACAAGTAAGTCTGTAATATAACATTAAATTGTACAGTATATAAAATGTTTTAAGCTGGTGCCTGCACCGCAAACTTGTTCAGTTCCATGATTCTGACATCTGCTCTCTTTTATTTGTCGCCGTTCGTTTATTTTCTTTTAGAATTTCACCTTTTGTTTAGTGTCGAAGTTTCACACGCCTCGATGCTAGCAGCCACCTAGTTCCCTCGTAACGTTTCTAAATTAATTTTGTTTGATTTGTTTTATGATATTTTTGCCAGAAGCTCGTGAAATTTCTTTAGTGGTGTGTATTTTTATTTTATGAAAGGGATTTTTGTTTGTTCTATTTATGTGTAAATATATTTTTAAATAATATTTCCTAAAACTACCTGGAGAAAAGAAGACGTAACGTACCTGAAACAAAAATAATTATATGATTAAAGTGTAAACCTTTAGAACTGATTTAAGAAAATCTATGGTATAATAAAGTAAGAAACTGACTGTCTGACTGATTCACTGGCTGATCAATCAAGACACAGCTGAAACCGTTGGGTCTAGAAGTATAAAATTTTGCACAAATTGCACACTAAGAAGGGATTTAAAAAAAATCACAACTTAAAAATGGAGGGAAAGAAAGGAGACTGTAAGTTTCAAATGTACATAACGATGTGGTTTTAAAATAGCGTAGATATTAACCTGTTAGTATGCACATGATTCGAGTGGTATCACTCGTGTATATTCCTTCCTCTAACGTCGAAATGATGAAATAGGATATGTGCAAAAACTAGAGGTAGTGGGGCTTGCTAAATACTTAAAACGAAAATTTTACAGAGTATACATAAAATATCTTTTCATATACAGATGGATATTTTGAGTTACGATGACTAAAATTTTTGTTTTCTATAATATCTTTAAGAAAAACATAATATGATACGCGAACTTATTTGTGCAATAAATAACTGATATTGATCGATATATTGATCCATATATTTATTGATATATTTATCGATCGATTGATCGACCGACTGATCGGTCGACTGATCGATCGATTGATCGACCGGTTGATCGACCGACTGATCGATCGACAAATCGACCTACAGATCGACTGACTAGTGGAGCGAATGGTCGGCCGAATGATCGACCGATTGATTGACTGATTGATCGACTGAGTGATCGATCGATTGATTGATTATTTAATTGATTGATTGTTTGCTTGAAGGCGCTTTTGTCAGGATCTACTCATTTTATTTATTTTTATTTTATTTGAATTCGATTTGAAAAATTATTTTTGCATTAGATAGCCCATTTATTTAGAATATCTATTCCATCCAAACGAACTCAAGTGAAGCAAGGGTGGACCGCTAGTATTATATAAACATATAATGCTTTTAAATGATCAACTGACTTCTTTGTGACTTCCTACATCCCATAAAAACGTTACGATTTATCTACTTTTGCATTACTCACACCTGCATTAAAGTTTCGTTTTCTAGAGCAGTTAAAGTTGTGCTATTAATCCATCATTGTCGGAGAGTTGCGCAGGACTTGGAGTGCCTTTTTACCTCCTACCTGCGCTACCCTATTTATTGTATGTCAAGTT
This sequence comes from Argynnis bischoffii washingtonia, assembly GCA_033884665.1. Classification (NCBI taxonomy): domain Eukaryota; kingdom Metazoa; phylum Arthropoda; class Insecta; order Lepidoptera; family Nymphalidae; genus Argynnis; species Argynnis bischoffii. The sequence goes on along the minus strand of CM066625.1, from coordinate 9,377,154 downwards.
AAGTGTAGTTTGTTTTCTTCACAAGTATATAAGTATATATAAAGTAAATAAGTTATTATATTAAGCATATAAGAGATTTAACCTATGGCTTTAAGCGCGGTTGTGTAATAATTTAAGAAAATCCTATGATATGGGATTTTCAAGCGAAAGTTATTATTTTAATGCAGAACTTATCTGAAACTGTAGTAGTATGAACGAGTACCTACTGTAAACAATTTGTAAAGTTACTTATTTACTTTATAACATATAACAGGATTCGTTTACTAATAGGCACTATAAAATTATGGAGTCTAAATATTTGGAGTTTAAGCTAACCCTAACAATGTTACCTCGTTGAGAGGTATCTTATGTTATACTAAAATCATTCTTAAGTGTCCAAAAATAACGTCTATTTTCTAACGAAAATATATTTGATCTGTGACCTAATTTAAAGAGATGGTTAACACGTGGATTTTTATGGTAGCATGAAATTTCACTTCATACGATTCTAAACAGCCTTGCGCAAATTGAAGATCTGCAGTCCTTGTTATTATGGAGGTAGAGTTCATAATGATATGATTAAGCTCATGTGGCCACGCACTAATCAGGTTTGTTGATTGTGCCTCATTGCGTATGCCGCTGCCGTCATATTACTGTGATACCAGAGAAGCTTTTATTTACGGTATACCCAATTTGAGCTTTGAAAGAGAAAATTAGTTACATTATTTTGACTTCTTCACTAACGTTAAAAATGTGGTTGGAAAACTAATTTAGTCTTTGAAAGGTTAGGTTGGGTTGTTATATTTAATTAATTTATTACATATTGGTTATCTTTGAAAAACAAAATATTATAGATAGTCTAAAATACAATATCTCTATCCCTTATTCTGATTTCTTTGTGTTGTAGACGATCTCTTTTTTCAAATTATTGTCATAAAATTGATAGTTTTTCTATGTAAATTATAAAAAAAATTGTTTCTCTACATTTACAAAAAGGCAGTGGTAGCCCAGTGGTAACGCGCTCGCTTGGAAAACCGACAGAAGTGATAAAATTTTGAAACACCTGTACAAGGAACTACAAGTTCTAAAGGGATTGAGGTAGGAACTGAAAATTGATAATTAAGAAAACATTCCTGCACTGCACTTCTTATGAATAGAATGGCAGCTATTTTGTATATCCTGTCTGAAAAATCTGAATAACAACATTTTTCGTATAATGATTATAAAACTTACTTTCACCTTATGAGAGAAAAATATTTCTGACATAAGTATATTCTTATCTTAATTAGATTTAGGTTACCCGATGATATGTATTTTTTCAGCCATCGGAGGAAACTTTTGATAGACTTCAGGTCAATGATTCAATAGTTCGTGTAGTCCTCGAAACTTTTTCTATAAAGACAGTATATGTATGTTGTGACTTCAGTTATTTCTGCGATAACAAGCAAAGTTTCCTGCAGGCAAATAAATATGGGGTATTTGCGGAGTTTTTGGATATTCGCCAGAAATTATCCCAATTATTGTAAAGCTTCTAAGCTCTTATAAAAACGTTTAAATTTCAAGATCCATAGTCATTTAAAAGTAGTCGTTCATATGTGCTTCATAATATTAAAACCCTTTAAAGTTTTTTTCATCCTTGTTAGCCTTTAGTTTTACTAATAAAGGAAACGGTTTTGATTGATATTTTTGACACCCCAACGACTCAAATGATATTTAGCTATACTTTTAAAATAAATGGTAAAATGATTTACAAAAATATTATGTTAAATGTCTGTTTATTACAGGCTTACGTGATCAAAGCATCAAAAGAAAAAAATCTGTGATATAAATAAATATACACAATTTTAAAAAAATATAAACAATTTTTCTGGACCGGTTTACTTGAAAATTATTTCTTTGCGTTTGACATTGGCTTTGATTCGTAAATAAATGACAGGAAAAAGTTTTGCTACCGATACCGATACCTGTTATTGGTCACCAATGTTATATTAGTTTCATGTGTTTTATCACACCAAAATTTGTATGTGTGAGTGTGTTTGGGTGTGTAATCGTTAGATCTTTACCACGCTAAAAGATGAATACCTACATATATATTTATATAAATAAAACCTAATATTTTTATCAAGTTGCAAAAGGAAGACATCGGAGCCGAGCGGGGGTAAGTCACTAGCTAATAATATAATAATAATAACTCAGCCCCTTTAATGTCCCATTGCTGGACATGGCCATCCATCACGATGGGAGGAGGTCCGTGCATTATTTAACGACAAAGATTTTCTTTTGTTTTCATATATTGTCAATTTTATAGAATTCGTATTACATTGCTCTTTTAAGTTCAAAGTCGACGTGGTCTTGACAACATTCATCAAATTAATTTTGATTCACTTTCTGTACCTCCACCTGTTCTCAAGTAAATTACAAAGTTACTTGATAAGTAAATATCTCATTTCATACTATTTCACGATTGGAACACGTTAATTAAATTCTTTATAAAGCTAATAAGAACGATTTTTAATAACCATGTTCGATTAATTGGATTGTTTGTAAGAAGATTGGCAAAAAAAAAAAGTTTATTTTTATAATATACTAGTGACTGTAGGTGATACTTTAAGCTGAAAATGTATTATTATGGAAATAAAACATAGCCTATATAGCTTTTGGATAATATTGTTAAACTAAAATTAAAATGGTAAAAAGTTTTGACATAGACAACGAAAAAAGTTCAAAGAATTAATTGAATCGGTTTTGTAATTTCAGTCAATAAATTGATTACCAACAAGCAAAGAAATTAGTATTTCTTCTATACATATAATCTCATATCTAACATAAAATTCTTTTCAGTCACTATAGAACACTTGTGATATTTGAAAAACTAATATAGTAATAGGAAAAAAAAATAGAAATGTTTTTCCCATATATTTGAAGTCCAGATTAAAGATTTGCTTGCTATACAAAAAAAAATCTCATCTAAACGTGAATGTTTTCCTTTATATAGGACGTCCCTATAGGTATTTACTTCTTTACTCGACTGATGAAACTAAGGGATGTTTTTAATTGGGACTAGACAGTAGGTACAATAAATGTAGACACACTAAAATCATCCTGTAGTTATCGAGTAAGGGTCATTGAACAAACGGACAAAAAAAAATAATTAAAACTGTAAAAGCTTCTATTACGCAAATATTTTCAAACATCAAATTGTAATATATATATATATATATATATATATATATATATTTAAAAGTAGATTATATTATTATACATTTTGATAACTTTTCATACACTTTTTGCACTCACTATCACTTTCATTACTAGAATGAGTTTCACTAAATTCTTTGGAAAATAACTCATGAAACAGCGAAGCAAAGAAGATTGCATTATTTATATAATTTAGTGGTACAACAACAAATACGTGTCCTTTAATGATTGATTTGTGTTCGATATTCTTGGTCAAACAAACACACATTTTGCACTAAAGAAGTTTAAAATTTAACCAATAACTATTTTCATCGTTAAATGAATAAGAAGTTAGATTCTAAAAACATTTATCAGCATTTTTTTTTTATTTTAACGGTGCAAGCGACTACGAGGTTGCAAAGTAAAAATTCGAAAAGAACTCGTCGAAATCTGTAAAAATGCCAATTTTGAAAATTGTAAAGTTTTTGTTGAAACTTCCAAACAACTGGACTTACCAATGCATTTATGGTTAAAGTAACTCTAAAGTGCGTGGAACTGTAACTTGTTACACTATGTTTTTTAATCAAAATATCCGTATATTGACTTCATCTAAAACTTTTTTCAGCTTGATTACTGATGACACCTATAAATACAAATAATTTTCTTACTTCACAATTACTTACTTTACATTAATTTATAAACATGCCTCACAAAAATCTCATAGTACCTAAAATTGCTGTAGTCCTCTATAATAAATAAGATATTTGCATGTAAATCTAAAAACTCACTATCCAGCTAGAGAGTAATGTACACAAAAGATTTGGCAGCTGAAAACTGTTACTCTCAAAGGTAGGAACACTTTATCTAAGACGCTTTCCTCTGTACTAAATTTACTCTACAATGGCCCATATAATATAGACTAGAATATTGTGTTCAAACGCAGCGGGGGCCATTTGCAATATTGCGGATGAAGCCGAGCGTGACTGATCGCGCATAATCTTCCGTATTATACGAGTGATGTACTTATACAGTTGGTGCTACGGTCTTGATGTTCTTGGTTTTAAATATTAAAAAAAAATATGAAGCAGTTAAAGTGCTTTTTGGACTTAATTGTATGAAAACGACACTTGTTTATCAATCATTTGTCTGTAGCTAGGCAATATAATTGGAATACATATTTATGGATTAGATTTGGCAACAAGTCTTTTAAATTTTGCCCGACTAGCGACTTATCCTTTATCTTAGACGCCTAATGTGTTCTTTCAAATCATAGTCTATCTGTGTACTTAAGTTCATCCCAATTCGACAAGCCCTTTTAAAAGGAAAGAGTAACAAACAAAGTAACAAATACACTCATACAAACTTTCACATTTATAATAGTAGTCTATTACAGAGTATATTCTTTTTATAGCCTGTAAATAATTATTGTGGTAAAAGTATAAAATGATTGCGATTTTTATAACTAAAATATGGAGAAAATCTTACGACTATTGAATGAATGCATACAAAAAGTTTCTTGGTTAAGAATGTAGCCGTTTGTGTATTATTATTCATCAAAACGACCAAGCTTTAATCTTGACCATTTTAAAAGGGCAAGTGTGTATTATTAATGATAGTTTAGACGAAGGGATGTCCTCAGACCCACGTCACATAGTTTGACGCAATTTCTGAATGACGAACCTTGATCCTAAGGCTTGAGTCGCGGTGATTTAAAAATTCAATGACTTTCGCATAAATATTTATTATAAGCGTAAATTCATAATAATGACTAATAGTATAATTGATTATATACTTTTTATTATTTGTTTCTATAGAAATAAAAATGATATAGCTATAATATGTGCGCTAGATATATTTATATTGTTTTTTCTAGTATACGGATAATTACTAACAGCCATTAAATTATATATGTGGACTCCTTCACTTTTTACGCTGTTGCAAAAACGACATGTGAACACTGTTGTCTTTGCTGAAAAAATGTAGGAAAAGTCATAGGCAGTCGCTAGTTGAAATATATCAAAACAGAGTATCTCATGGAATACATACTAACGCCGTTGCAGAATTAGTTTTAGGTAGGTTTTGAAGTATATACAGAAATTTCTGACGATTCACATGTGGTTGCTTTGTTCGACTACAAAGAGAGTGTTGCTGTGGGGACACGTTCAAATAATTGTGGTTCGCGTAGTTTTGTGAAGACTATTCGACTCATACACTCATTCTAATTGAAGGTAACCGCTATGTTTTAAAGGAATTGAATTGTTTCTGTGTTCCCTAATTTACGTAGCGTGTTGGTGTTTTGGCACCCGTGGTTACTGTATGAGAATATTGTCTTAAACTATTGTTTGAGGATGTTCAACTATTATTTTAAATATTGAGAGTTGATAAAAATACTATAGATAGTCATCATCATTATTATTATCAGCATATTTTCATTCACTGCTAGACATAGGTCTCTTCTTGTGCATCCGCTTAATAAAATTGTAATGCCTTAGCCTTGAACTATGCCTAAATATATTTACTGGATACTTATAAACAAGATATAATAGGCAGTAAAAAGCAAAGTTCTCAAAAGTGCACTTATAATAATTAGTAAAAAACTGAGATCCATCATGACGTTCTGTTTATAGGTACATCGTACATCATGATATTGGATGCAAAACAATCTATGTTAAATGATGAAACCCAAAATTATACTTATAATACTGACTGATAATTTCTATTGGTTGTCTTACGATTCAATTGGATATTTTTAGTTAAGCAATTTCAGTTTAGAAACCAATTTCAAATAACAGTTATAGTTTCGTGAAACGTTTCTATATTGCAATCATAAGGTAAATACTGGAAACGAATACTGGAAATGATCTTACTTTTAGAGTAAATGAAAAATGCTTGTGTTTGTTGCTATATTTATTTATTACTACATGTCGTAGCTTCAAACAGTCTATAGATGAGGGTGTTTTCAAAGGATTGCTATGGAAGTTTTCATTCAACTTAAGATAGAGGGATACGAGATTCGAGACTTCAAGATTGGGCGAAATTAATTGTCTGAAAACGAAAATGTTAAATAAAAAGCAATGTTTGATACTACATTATGATATTACTTAAGAAGTTATATTACGATTTAAGTGTAAAATATAAGAAATATTTTATTATATATTATAGGTGCAGAAATATTTTTAATCATTTGTAACTTTATATTTATATGGTTAAAATAATAATGGTTTTCAAATATTGAAGCATTATTGAATGTAAGCACATTTTATAAATTTTAATTCTAATTTTGAACAATCCTCCAAAGGAACGAAATAAAAAAATAAAAAAAAAATAAAAAATAAAGAAATATAGAAATTAATTATATTACGATAAATATATACTATCTTAACAAACTCATGTTACAAATTCTACAAATGCAATAATGTTTTGATTCACAAAAATAATTTCTTTCATTGCAATACACAGTTAACATTTTTTTTTCAAACTACACAGTTATAGTGCACAGTTTATCCATCAATAATATTGCCATCATAATTTTTGCTATGACGACAAATCCACGCTCGTAAATTCTACTTCTGATAACATTTTTTTCAGGATTTGGTGTCCATCGTTCTGAACTCTTGCAAAACGCGTCAATAAAAACGTCGAGTCGAAACGGTACTTAATAAAACTGTTTTGTGATTCTCTTATAGAGCTGTGAATTAAAATACTTTTTAATCGTTCAATAAGAAAATTTAAAGCAAAGTGCAGTGATGATTTAAAAAAAAAACCCGTATCGAAAATCTCAAAAAACAAAGGATTAATCCGTCTATATATGCAAATTAGGATCCGTCAGCCCATTTGTCTCTACTAATTGGCTAGCATACCCGAATTTTAGGGGTTTTTAGGGATTTATTTATAGTGACATCTAAGGTTTTATTTTTGGTTTGTAATAAGAGAGTGGGGCCGCGGGCTAAAGCTAGTTTCTACTACATGTATCTTAACTGCTTAAGTGTTTGTGTTTTAATTTAATAATTTTCTTCAGGAAACAGTAATTCATGTATGCATAGGGCAGGTAAGCTATTATTAGTACCCTTTGACATCATTTTACTTTGTTATGGGTTATCTTACTTCAGTACGTTAAAGCTGAAGGTAAATATTATTTTCCAATTTAAGGTCGAGACTTATTAACCAGGAGGGTTGCAAATAGCTTTGAGTGGAGCCGGCTCATACAATAATTATGATTGAACTTCACACAAACCAAAGATGAAAAAATAGCGTTTGATGTTTTTAAATAACTTTACAAATACACATTAGTTCAAAATGGAATTCGAGAAGAAATTCAGTATAGGGCAACACTTCTTAATCTCGAGTAATAAATATTTTGATATATAACGAAAGCTCAAAATATAAACATGTATTCGTAATTTAATTTACAATCTTACTAATATTATAAATGTGAAAGTTTAAATGTTTGGATGGATGTTTGTTACTCAATCACGCCAGAACGCTTGAAAGGATCGAAATGAAATTAGGCACAAAGATAGATTATACTCTGGAATAGCACATAGGGTACTTTTTATCCCAGAAAAATGTATGATTACCGTGGGATATATTTGTTTTTGTTTTTCTAGTTAATAAAATAAATCATTCTGTTTTCCTTACTCGATAAAAAGTGAAAATTTTGGTTCTTATTATTTTTAAGTCATTTAAATGACTGCTATTAGTCTATTGTTGAGACATATTGAGGTATTTTAGACGACACACTGCATTTAGAATGCTGGCCTAGCATAAGTGGTATAATTGCTTGCAAATATAAAAAAATATTGTATTCAAATTTAATCGTTAAGTTAGAATCCTAATCATTCCCGTATGTTTTTTTACATTTCTTTTTGTAAATATTATAAGTAACGATTGAGGATCTTGGATTGACAACTTGTCTAAGTCCCCAGTTTTGCATCCGTTGCAGTAATTTTCATATCTTTAACATATTATGTTAAGGATAAAAAAATAATTCAGATGGACATCTTAAGTCTGAAAAAGGCTTACGGACATAATGTCACTAAAATTTAACTTAGAGTATAAACTAAAACTAAAACTAAAATATACGCAACATAAATTTCTTTACAAAGAACTTTTTAATATACTTTGATATCCGCAAGATATTTTGCAGTTCCTTGGTAATGTCTTGGCACGGACATGCCACGCGGTATTGCTCCACTGTGGAAACTTTCCAAAGACTACTTTCTTATTATGTTAGTTCTACTTTTTACTTTCGGCGGTACATTTAGGTTATATATATAAGATTATAGGGGAAATTTATATTGTGAATTATAAAATTATTCTGGAGTTGGCTTTCATTACATTAACTGAGCAAAATATTAAATAAACTTATGCCATAAGTTAATAAAATAAAAGGTGGAAGTATTGTATCTTAATTGTTTAGATCATTCATAAAACTAATCCAATAAAGTTTAGTTATGTCACTTTTATTATGAATAATTAGTAGAATGTAAGTAAAATGAACTACATATATAGGTTTAATACGGGGAAGCTATTTTGTAAACGAGATAGACATTTCAATTTCATTATATAGAAAAATTTATTCGGCTTTTGTGCTGTAAAATTTAGCATTTGTTTTAAATAAAAGTAAATAATAAAATAATATATGTATATAATGATTGCGTTGAAAAATGAGGGACGAGCACCTTAGATGTACGACTAGGATGATGCGGTAACACGTGTAGCCGACGTCACGTGACACCAACCATTAATCACTACTACCTTGGTAATTTTAAACTTAATGGCCTCGAAAACTCTATGCCTCCGCCCTTAGTCTTAGACGACCATTTGACACGATTACTGAGAGTTTAGATAGGCGCAGGACTATTTTTCTTAATAAAAATACCTGTATAGTATTACAATGAGATTAGGTAACTGCACAGGTGATATTATATAAGTACGCTTAGACAAAAATTGCATTCTTTATGCCTGTCACTCGCAGATTCTGGTAGTATGACAATTCGAGACCACTGTTGATAGATCAGGCGTGACCGGGAACAATTGCTATATATGGGCTCTAGGGTACGGGGATCAAACACAGGCAGCTTCGCAATTTCGGTTGTTGTTGAAAATTTCTTAACATTTGTTGTTGGGTTTTTCGTAATTTTTTTAAAACTTTTTTTTTTCAGAAATGCGTACATGTGTAAATTGCATCAAAATATATTATAGGTACATATACATATATATTTTTTATCTTGTGTTTATTTAATTGCACACCACTTAAAAATAAGTGAATAGCTATTGTAAGGTTGCATTTTTATATATGAGCGTTTTAATGAAAAATAATATATTTGATTAACTTTTAATGATTTATGTATAAGTCATTTATTTATATGACCTTGGCTGATAGGAATGTCTTTAAAAAAATATAAAGGACGCTGATATTCATTTGTTTCCCATGTTTTTTAACAGAGGTGTCGGTACCACCGTGTAGTTGATTAGTCATGAATTGTTTGTAATACTGTAAATTATTATTATAAATTAGGTAACTCATTATTTAAAAAAAGTACTTAACTGTTGAGTTTCTTGCAAAATTTTCTCAGCAGAACTGCTTTCCGAGCCGGTGGTAGATTTCACTCGAAGACTTACTGACGATTTTAAAAGAATTATAAGTTTATTAACCGACTTCCAAAAAAAGGAGGAGGTTCTCAATTCGACCGTATATATATTATGTTTGTTCGGGCATTTTTTCGTCGTTTATGAACCGATTTTGATAATTCTTTTTTTGTTGGAAAGGAGATATTCCAAGAGTGGTACCATAATAAGGAAACCAGGATCTGATGATGGGATCCCAGAGAAATCGAGGGGAACTTTCGAAAATTGTAGCGGCGACTAGTGCGTTTGTTAACATTTTCATTAGGTATTTTAAAGCACTACTATTTGATGAAGGTCTGGAGTCGATCTGATGGTGGACCCGAAAGATAGTCGAGGGAACTCCTCAACGATTTACAGCAATTACCTGGTGTTTGGGCTTGATTAATTTGTATTGATGATACGTCTACACTAAAAATGGAAAAATAAAAACTTAAAAAAAAAATAAAAACCGACTTCCAGGCACTGAAAGTAAAAAATAACTAAACGGGGGTTTTCAATTTGAATAGACACTTAATCAGATTTTTTCGAAGTCGGTGCCAGCCAATACAAATCAAAGCACACCGACTTCGAAAAAATCTGATTATGTATCTATTCAAAATGAAAACCCCCGTTTAGTTATTTTTTACTTTTCAGTGCCTGGAAGTCGATTTTTATTTTTTTTTTAAAGTTTTTATGTTCAAAAAGAACTGAATATAAGAATATACGCAAGGAATATCTCGAAGTTTTATAAGTGTTATCCTACAGTATGTCACTTACATTTTTACTGTACACAGTGAACATTGATACACAATACACATATAATTAGGACTCGTCTAGTAACTAATTTTAAAAATTAAATATAAATATTTTTTATGTACTAGTTTAAAAATTAACTATAAGTTTTGTTGTACGGTGTTTGAAAGAATCTTCGCGTAAAGTTTCTAGCAAAGCAGCACTTTTATTTCAAAAAATATTTTGAAATACTTTAAGGAAGTTTAAAACTTATAAAATGACAACTGAACTGTGAAGTCGTTGGCGCGACTAAGTTAGTTTTATTAAAAAAACGTCCCGTAAACTCAACCAAAAAGATTCTTTGTGCTATTTTCATTATAACAAAATAAAAATCGGACTTTTCAAGATAAAATCAATGGCTTTTAAATGCTTCCGGACGCAGAGTAGTAACAGATGCTGCATCTCACGGTGCTATTGAATCGGTGCTTTGTTCGTTCCCATTCTTCGAACCTTCGAATGGCTGTAGATATAATAGTCAACTTTCCTTTCTGTTATTTTTTAAAGTTCACATCATTTAAAGATGCAAAATAAACTATTTATATCGACGTTGGACCTTAAATCCAAGCAGAATGTTTTTTATATGTTTGTTAAGAACTCAATGTAGCAGTTAAATATGTGTATATACATACATATTATGTATGTATATGTACATATTCAAAGCACTTCAAAGTACTAACCGATATATAATCCACTCTTTTGAGGGTGAATAAAAATATGAAAGCATTCAATCATAAAGATCATACACACAGTCCCTCAGAGTCTCAATAAAGGTCGGAATACACCGACGAGAGAATTATAATAGCATACTTTATGTGTATGTATATCAGTTTATGTTTCTTTAATAGAAACATAATATGTCATTCCAATATACTTTTTTAGATTTCTATTTTTCAATAATTGTAGAATCGCATCTGGTAAATCCCTACATTTACAGATTCTAAGCATGTTCTTCCCCCATAATAAATCGAATGATAAAGTATTTAAAATAAATAAAAACTATAAAAATATACCATATTATAGTAATATTTTTTCGACTTCTTTCACGCTTCGAAGTAGGCAAATAAAAAACTCAACGTCTTCTATAATATTTTGAAATGAGTTGTTTCTCGTAATGAATTTCACTCAAAGGACTGTTTCCTGTTTCACTTAAGTTAATTGAAATACCCAGCAATTTCGTTTTTACGCTTATTTAAGCACTGGCTGTATTGTAACTCGTATTTTACTAGCCGTGAAAGGCACTCCTAGTTAAAATGTTACTAATAATACAATTAATTTTAAATTAAAGTCAAAAAAAAAACACAGAGCTATAACCAAACATGAGTGTTTAATTTGTTTGAGAAGAAAAATAATTATAAACAAAGCCGAGTTTGTTAGACATTTTAAAAGGTAATTTAAAGAAATTATTACTTGACACTTCTTAGCGTTTACTTTTGGCTCCAATTGATTTTTAAATCGTAGTTGGATTTCAAAAAAACGATACGTTTATGCCAAATATAAAAATTTGTTATCAATATTTCCACCTTTCAGATGCAGCAACCTGGCCTGATTACGATGGTACTACGAATGGGAAAATGTGTAAAAGCTGTTTTGGGTGGCATCTCAATTATGTATGTATGTATGTATGTATTCAGCCCTTTTCATGTCCCACTGCTGGGCACGGGCCTCCCTTCAATACGAGGGGAATCAATTATTATAGTAATTAAATAATGTATTATTTTTCATAGCGATATTTTGTGAGATGAAGAGTAATACAGTTATAATAATACTTTCTTAGATTTACGCGAATATTAGACATTTAAATAAAACTATCTTTTCGGATTTTTTCGCGGATTTATTTTGATTTTTGGTTCCCTGAACCTTGGAACCAAAAATCAAAATAAATCCGCGAAAAAATCCAAAAAGGTAGTAATACAGTTTTACATATTCCTATCTCAAATTTATGCGAGTATTTAACATTTTCATTTGGACTTTTTCGTGGTTTATTTTTCATTTAGATTTTTGGTTTCCGATATTTTTAATGAGCGAACATGCGGGAGAGACTCCCGAGACTATCCGAAAACATAAAAAGCGGTTTTATCTAATTATTTTTGTTTAATATTAGTGTGTGGCAAATGATATATTTAGTAGTTTTCTTACTTGCGAGCCGTTTTTAATCAGTTTTTATATCACACAAAGTATTGTTTTGTTTCTTTTTACTATTAGTTAGAAAATCGTACAGGGATAGCATATTATATAAGTAGCGATTATTACCTTTTACACTTCAAAAGGCTCTATAAAGAAAATAAGCAAGAACAGACGTGAGTAATGAACTGTAAAAAACTTTTTTAAGCAAGCAATTTTTAAATTAACCCTCTTTCTTGTTCTTGTACACTGTTGTAAATAAAAAAATAACATATTTATTTAAAAAAAAAATAAGGCAAGAAATATATAAAACGTCCGTTATTGTATAGTTATATGTAAAGATTATTATATATACCTAGAATATAGTATATTATTGCATTGGAACAGATTGGCTTGAATCCAATCCGTTGCTACTCGTCTTGCTTTAGGTCACGTCACTAGGGATAATACTGTCAACTCGCTCTGATTTTAATTACTTAGTAACTGACTTAGAATCTTAGTCGTATACACTTCCAGTAACAAAGCTTCATTGCATAAAATATTACTCATCATTTATTAACTTTTTGATAGTTTAAATATAAAATTGTCATATTTAAGTATACAAAATTTTCATAAATGTTAGTCATTTTGATTTTATTATTTAAATATATATCCTATTTAGTTACGATACGAAAAGGCTGAACAGATTGGCTCGACTCCAACCCGTTGCTCGTCCGTTCTGGGTCACGTCGTGCCGCGCCGTCACAGGGGACGACACTGCGTCTCGATGTCAACTCGCTCAGAATCCAATTACTTAGCCATAGAACTATATATTCTAAGGCCTAAGGCGGAATAATAGAAGGTAATTTAAAGGTTTAATCTATATATGTATATTCACTATTGTACTTCTAACTATACTACTAATGTATAATATACTCTTATGTACATATAAGTTATGTTTTTTTTAAACTGCATAAATTTTGAATTCTTTAGAAATAAGATTTTAGTTACAATATTTTGTAATAGTTATGAAAATGCTTGATCAGTTTTTATTTAAGTTAAATCTAAAAGTAATAACTACTTAACACAACAGGTACCTACAATTTTAGAAAATTCAGTTTAAAGTGTCACTTTATTTTTTGAATTGTAATCTTTCCATTTAGTTATACAATTATACATAAGTAAAAAAAATATTATAAACCAATAAAGTAAGTGTATAGTCAGGAAAATAAATAATAAAAAAGAATAAGAGAAAACACAGTTTTGTTAAAATAATCTCAACAATGTAACAATAAAGTCAAAGGGGGCTTCATTCAAAACATTTGGGATCTAACATGGAAAAGTATTCAGGAGCGAGTAATATAAATTAAAGTTAAACTAATTCGGAATTCAAAACCGGCTTCGATGCGTAAACTCATCCATTGTGTTCCATTTATTCACTAAAAGGGTAAAAAGGACCACTACCTTCACAAACCGTTATGGATTTCTCATATAGATTCACCATTATGTTTTGTTTAGTTTTACTTTGGTCAGTGATTCTATTCTGGACACATTAGTTTGGCAAAAAATTCTTTTCCAAATTAATTTTAATTATAACGGCTGCTTTAAAACATAATTTAAAGCCCTTACTAGGTTTAGTTATCTATGTTAAGACCTGGGAAAACCATATTGGTTTTACTAAGACCTTCATTCAACAGCTAAAATCAAAACAATACCACTATTGAACAAAGATATTTGGCGTAGCTGCTGATACTCACACCACTTCCCTGGATTACCAATAAATTAAAAATAAAGTTATTTAAGAGAAAATAGGATATAGGAATGAATTTATTGTTTTATTATATCACTTTTATAAATAATTATTATGTAATATTTGGACGACCTATCAAAAAAAATATTACACATAATATTTTTATATACCTATAATTTATATTTAGTAAAGAATATTTTATAATTGTTAAGATTTTAGCTTTTTCTAACCTAATGTCTTCTTGTATGGCGTTATTACGTTTTGTTATTTTACGCTAGGGATCGAAGAGGGTCATTATCAGCATTGCGGATAGGCTTACGTTACAAGGATCCGCTACATCTTAACATTATATCTTAACTGGGCTATAAGATATTTTTCTAAACTCGCCTTTTAGATATAACTTATAAAATTTTCTTTACCGCTTACAATATCACGAGAAAACAAAATATTTGGGCACATATCGTATGAGTTTTTTTTTGTTTTTTTAATATTCATTTATATTATAAAATATGTTATTATTTCAATTTCTTCAATTTTAATATCACCCGTGAAATATCTTTCTATCAAAACGAGCACGCTAAACGAAGCAATGAGCATCGTGTTTTTAATTAAATTGAAATATTCATCCTTATACGGCCATTTATCTAAGGACAAAATTCTTGTAACAAAGGGCTCTCTGTCAGATTAAATTTCCGGCGGGTCCACTCCAGTGCTAGAATGTTCTTTATTACCCCGTTACAAAAGGCACTTCAGTATTAGAATCTCATTCCTTCCCCTCTTAGTTTACTTTTGCCCACTTTCAGGTACTTGTTCTACGGGCTTCCTCTTTTTAATTGTTTTCTTCACTATTCACTTTGTTGAGTTGAATTTATTGTTTTTCCTTAACTGTACGTCTCAACAACGACAGCACTCAGACATTTCAAATTTGTATCTACAATTTCAACGAACAAAAGAAAAATTGTTGTTTCGAGCCGGTAGGAAATACATTTTTAATAAATTTAACTTATTGTTCAATTAAAATTTAATTGCAAAGGGTTTAGGTTAGGTTTGATTCCTGTCAACACCCCCCCCCCCTTTCCCTCCCCCCAACGTTCACCTTGTCATGATGGGAGGGCCTACATCGGTGGGCGGTGTGCCAAGCGAGTTGCTCCTGATACTTCTCTGATAGCAGTGTGGACCATTGAAGCAACCCCATGGCTGTTGTAATCTGCTTCGGCAGACCTGCCATCGGGGCGTCGTGGTTGAGTGCGTATATGATCCTGCGACGCCCCATTAAGACGGGGGAGGTTTTGTTGGGTTTTAGTGGGTAGTAGTGGCTTCTCTAGCCTGTGATTCCCACATAACCACCTGTTTGTATACAGGTGGTACGCGTTAATGCATTATCCAACATTAAAAAAAAAAGGTTCGTTTCCTGTGTTGGAAGAAAGCTTCATCTAACTAAAATATAGTACTGTTTTTGATATACTATACAGCAACGAGTAATTTCATTCAATGTAAAGTAAAATTAAGAAATTATGTATATTATATATATTATAAAAAATAAAATTATTATAAAAAGTAAAATTTATATAAACAGAATAGTATGAAACAATTCCTTAAAGTATTATTGCCTTCTTTAAATGGTTTCTTAAATTTTGGAAGCACTTCCTGTCCCTATTTTGCATAATATTAAGCGATATTTGCATCTTTATTGTAAAAGTAATTGAATATTATTAGAACAATACTGAACTGGGAATGATATTAAATTAGACTATATTCCCCATACGAGGTGACTGTATTCGTCGCTTTATTGCCTTAGGGCTGTATCCTTTGTATGAAGACACTACGAGGTCGTTCAGAGAGTTGGAACCCAGTAGCCCTGCACAAACTACCACTTAACGCTTTATTAGGTTGCAATAAAACACATTTTGTTGTTCGTATATTTCGCTTGCCCAAATTTTTTTTCTCTCGTACGTCTTATTCTAATTCTCTACATAATATTATTTCTTGTACTTTCTTAAAGATTAGGTTTAGTATAATGCTAAAAAATTGGAACATTTATTTAATGAAGCTATTATACAGTATTTGTCAGTATAATATGTCATATAACATAGGTACATATGTCAGTGTGTGTTTATAACTCCTTCATGCTGAAATAGCTGGTCCGGATTAACATAGATATTTAGTACACATAAAGTCTATTCTTAGTAATAAAATAAACATATTTTATTGATATATGTGCAAAATTTCCGTTATTGAGTGCGCCTCGTGGTGAATAAGGCCTTGTAATTTCTTTTACCTATAGACTTGTTGACGTTGACGCCATCAAATTTAGATCAATAAATTCATTATTTAAAATTATCAAAACGAAATTCATAAAGTACTTTAGGGGGGGGGGGGGGGGAGGTTAAATTGTATGGTATTGTAATATTTTCTAATACAAAGTATCTAATATATAATTATGTAATTTACTGGTGCGCTCAACACTCGTCGTAAAAACATCATTACCGCCATTACATTCTTAGTATGACGAATACATACATATATATGCAAGAGCCATATTGTGCCGACTCTAACTAACCGATTGTAACTATCGACTCAGCTAGCAGATTAAACAATTCTATGTTACAGTTTATAATCTAATAAAATCATTCATAACAATCACTGCATTGGGAGTAAAATTAAACCAGTCATAAAACGGTAAATGTACGATTCATCGACTCAAGAATATGTGTATTCGTAATAAACGTAATAAAGAACATGAGAAACGTGAACTCCGCGGAAATCGGGTTAGACGCTTTTCAGTTAGAGGTGAACGCGTACGAGATTTGCTTTTGATAATTTTATCGTGTATATCTTAAATTATATTTTTTTTAAAGCTTTGAATTTAAAACAATATTTTCAAAGGACGTTTAATCTATTATTAAACACGTTTGTTACAGCATATAATTTAAATTTACAATATTTTTTATCTATTATAGTTCTGTTTTAACGTTTAGTATAGATTCTTCAGAGATATTTTCCCGCAGTAAAAAGTATCCTATATGTTGACCCGGATAACCAGCTATCATTATACCAAATTTCATCAAAATCTGTTCAGTGGTTTTCTCGTAATGCGGTCACAGGCAGACAGACAGATAGTAAAATTCTAAAAACTATAGATTCGGCTTCTGTATCGATAATAATGACTATTTCAACACAATATATCTATATTGCTATCTCCTAAGGACTTATATTTAAGTACATTTATGAAAGAGTATGAAAAAAATGTAGAGATCGTAGCTCTTGGCACTCCATTCCCTCTGCCTACCTAGTTACATACACACAACTTTACAATATATTCCTCGCAAGGAATATATTGTACAGTTGTGTGTGTGTGCGTGTGTGTGCGCGTGCGCGTGTCTGTGTGTGCGCGTGCGCGTGTGTGTGTTCGTGTGTGTGCACGCATGTGTGTATGAATAATTTTATTTTATTTTATACCTGACATTTCGGATGCTTTACTAAAATCATGGCCGCTGGAGAGACTTAAGTAGATTTTATAATTGTTCTAGTACAAACGGTGTCTAGCTGCAATATCATACAATAATTTGGAAAAAGAAATATGTTAATCTAAGATAATATATGCTAACAAAATATACATACACATTGTACTGACTATTTTTTCATAGAAGCTATTATATATAGGTAGTTTGTTTTGCCTTACATTATGAGGTGGCGTCTCTGACTGACATTAATCGTCATTGCTCACCAAACGAAAACAAAAGGCGTTCCTTATAAAAACGTGATTTATGGCAAGCTATTTGCAGGTCAGTTGTTGAGTAAGACTTTTTACTTGGTTGTTTTATTACTTAATTTGATAACTATGAATTTTGATTGGTTCATGGTGGCCGCGTTATTTTCAGTTGTTTCACTCCCACTTAATGTAAGCATTAGCTATAATTGAAACAACATGCGAAAGCATTCAAAGTGCACATTTTTTTAGTACCTTTATATTAAAAATAGCCTAAAAAGGTTTTTCATAGGAAAACAAAAAAATGAAAAAAAAAACAAACGAGCAATAATAGAATAATATGTTTTGGCTTCTACGCCATTTCAAACTTTCCTCTAAAACTCTTTTCAAGAAATATTCAATTCCCTTATTGAACCTAATATTTATTAAATATACTTAAGTAATAATACTTAAGTGATTAGCAAGTATTGAGTATATTACATATAATGACAAATCGTTTTAGCACAAAGTAGAAAATCTTTACTATTGACTAGCTATTGTCCGCGGGTTCTATCGGGTAGTTTATATTTACTATCCACTCCACTGCTAAAGTTCGTAGCGTTAGTTACTTTAACCTTCCACTATAAATATTCTATGAAATGCCAAGTTTTTTTTCCAAATCGAACTAGTACTTCCAGATATTAATACCTAGAAACTAACGAAATATTATTTAATTTATATATTATGCAGTTTTGAGTTTAAATAGCTGTAATTAATTTATTCATATGCACTTATAAGGTGATTTCGAAGTACAGAAGAACAAACAAACATATTTCATTTATATCATATTATTCAAGTGAAATACATATATAAATAGTAGTATGCTAATGCTATGCAAGTTGGAAAACGTCCATAACCGAACATAAATTGCCCTACCAGTTTTATTTGACACCTTTCATCTCTTTTAAAGCGTGAGATCGAAGTAAAAATATGAGAATGTATGCATAGTGATGGTTCTCGTTTATTTGGTTAAAGTGATGATAGAAGTCACGAGCCGGGGTTGCTATTTTCATTTCTAGTGATCAACAATAAAACACTGTTATTTAGTTCTCTTGTTAACTAAACTTGTATAACCGCTGATGTCACATTTATACCTATCTATACAGATAAATAAAATTGAAGTGTCTGTTTGTAATGTAAAAATAACAGCTTTATACTAAATACATATGGAATTATATACGGTACGTCCTTATAAGAAAAAAACTATTTTTAAAATTTTTGTCTGTCTGTCTGTTTGTACTGGCTAATTTCCGAAACAGATGGAGCAATTTGTACGGAACTTTCACTGGCAGATAACTGATATTATAAGGAGTAACTTAGGCTTTTATTTTAAAAAAAGAATTAGGGTTTCGCTCAAAAAAAAAAAAAACGTACCTAGGGACGCACCTGAGCGAAGCGAGGGTAAGTCGCTAGTATAATATAAAAATCCTTTATCTATACAGATAAATAAAATTGGAGTGTCTGTTTGTAATATTAAAATAACTGCTTTTTAATAAATGCATATGGATGCATACACGGTACATATACCAAAACAACATTTTTTACAATTATCGTCTGTCTCTCTCTCTGTCTGTCTGTCTGTCCGTTTTTTCCGGCTAATCTCTGAAATGGTTGGACCGATTTTGACGGCACTTTTACTGGGAGATAGCTGATGTAATAAGGAGTAACTTTGGCTACTTTTATTTTAGAATCAAAAAAGGGTTCTTACGAAAAAAAAACCAAGTTAGTTAAGTAATTAATTTTGTTTTGGGAAGCAACCTAGGGACGAACCCGAGCGAAGCGAGGGCGAGTCACTAGTTGTTTAAATATAATATAGTAAAAATATGCTAAAATATATACATATTAAGTTACTGTTACTGCAAAAATGATATTGAGAGTTTATAAAAGCAATATTTATCAAAAAATCTATAAAGCTGTACCTATTATAATATATTCCATAATATGTTTACGCTGCACATTGAATTAACTGTGAAATATTTATTTTCATCGCAATAAAGCATTTAGAGTGCTATATAACAAGGCGCTTAACAGAGACTCTGCCAATTAGGGGCATATAGAGGTACGATTTTGTTTTAATCACTATACGTAATGACTTGCATCGTTAATACTAATAAAATATTTTCATTCAATAGCAATCAACTGTTTTGTAATATTTAACGAACCAAAACTGTTAATATGCGAAAACTCTAATTATGAATAATTTGCAAACAAATGGTTATATTGTTTACTTTTTTATTTAAAGCTATAAGTTTTAAATAAATTTATTATATTCAGTTATTTCATTTATTCATTCGGTTATTTTTCAAATTAAACAGATTACGGTTGTATAATTATTTTAAGCTGAATTTAATGTATTTACTTTTTACATAAATAAGCATGCTAAAAGCTTACCGAATTAACAGCTGTCATCACAACATGGGCGCCGTTGCGCCGTTCCGGCTACCAGTTCATTCTGGAAACGAAATAAACTTATTATAGCTTACACGTAATCGTACACAAATCTACGTTAGAAAACGTACAATATGGCGCCTAAATGTATGACTATTGAGGGATAAGGAGTCATTAACATCAATCGTAAATTGAATTAGTCCAAAAGCAATATCGTAAATGCTTCTGAAAGCGGGTCGGCCTTGTTGACATCGGATGTGCGCTGACTCAGTGCAGTCTCCGGTGATGCTCGCCTCACAGAACACGATGGAAATTAACCACTGGTGTAATCAAATATCATCCGTAATACAACCGGTTAAGATACAACAGAACGACGTCTTTGATAATAAGATACGTTGAGACAAATAGAATAGCCGCGTTCACAGTCACTAGGGCAAACGTCCAAATCCATTAATAAAATTGAATCAGACGAACATTCCGAGGCACAATATGTGCACGTGTGGGAATAAATAAGACGACGGAATGTCAGTTCTGGTGAGGTGACGTCAGAAGTGTAGCGTAGCTGTAGGAAGACAAGATAACATCTTATAATCGTTATCGCTAACTGAAAAATGTATGGAAATGATATCTACATATGTAATATTTCATGTGGTATGAATATGTCACTTTCATACTTTTTTTTCTGTATTAGCAATATGATTGTATAAAGTCAACTTGTCTAGGGCAGTAGCACGGCGAATGAAACCGCAAACGACAAGGACTCATAAATGAACTGAAAAGTGTTCTTCTTAATTGAAACTAACTATTTTAATATTCAATGTGCTAACTTCAATAATAACGCGCGCGTTCCTTCCCACTGGAATAGCGTACAGTCGCCTACACTTGCAACCATCTGTCAAAATTATTTACGCGTCTGTCAACAGTTATGTTCCATGAATTCAAATATACATTGCATAACTGAAATAAATAAGGACTCATAAAGTGAGTTGTTAAATTACACATGTGTAAACACACAATATTTATTATTTTTTAACATTTTTCCTCTCAAATTTAGTGTTCTAAGTGTTTTTAAATACCATACTTATCACTTTTCGAAATATTCTTTAGACTAAAGAATTCACCGTCACAATTTATCTTTATTCCATAAAAATGCTGTTTGAACCGGTTATAAAATAAAATCTAAATATTACTTTCATTACTTTCTAAACATACAGCTAAATTGAGAACTTCCCTTTTTTTAAATCTGTCAAAAACATATTTACATAAATACGTAAGAATATAAATTCATTTATTTTTCACAACTCTATACGATATTATTGTGCATAGTTTAGGAACTTCTCCGATATTAAAACCAGATATTACCAAATGTTTCAAATTACGTACATAGGTCGCGAGACACGAAACTATTACTAACTACAAAGGTAGATTTACAACTTCTCGCTATAAATTTTCACGTGCACTGTTTAATGCAGTGTAAACGCGATGTGCCAAATTAAGTGAAAATTCCTAATGAACTGAAAGGAATATTAAAAGATATATTTTCCTTCGAAATTGTAACTATTTCGATTTAATGAGTCGAGTTTTAAGAGAAAAACGGCTTTTTCGACTGTTGTCAATTTATGACAATACGAGTAAAACCCACATTTGTTTGAAATTAATATTTCGTAATGGGGAAGATTACTGAAAATTTTTGGGCAGAGGCCGCTGTGTGTTTGTTACCTGTCAAATGGCATTAATAAAAACCGTGTGTCGTATTGACGAATTTAAAATGTTGAAAATAAGTGTTTCCTAATAAATTATAACTAAAACTAGTTAAAGTATATAAGTTTCGAAACATGGTGCTGGCTTTTCCTGAGATATCCTACACTTAGAAACGTATAAATGTCAGTTTTTTACAGCCAAAGGCTACAACAAAGACACATATTTTAGTTTTTTAATAAAAAAAACGTAAATTATAAGCAGTTTCTATGGAGATTGATAGTACGTTTGTAAGAAACATTTGATATCCTCTACGCGTAACTAATTGACAGTTGTCCTAAATAATATTTATATCTGTAAATATATAAACAGGTTAATATCTTTTCTTCTCTGTTTGTCAAACGATTTTTATGACGAACTATTGACGAGCCTTAGTCTTATCAATAAAGAATTTGGAAATAGATTTTTTTTACAGATTTAGTAATGATTATGTTCCACCATTGGGTGAACACTAATTACATTTTTTTTATAGAAAACAGGGCCAAACGAGTAAACATCCATCTGATGGTAAACTTGGCTATCGCCGCTCATAGATATCAGCAACACAAGAGGAGTTGCGAATGCGTTGCCGGCCTTTAAGGGACCTGAAGACACAGCTCTTGAAGAGCCCTATGTTATAGCGCTCAGGGAAAACCTCAGGAAGAAGATTATTCCACATTTTGCACGTGCGAGGTAAGAATGAACGAAAAAAAAATTTAGCTTTATTTAAGCAATTAGCTTATAAATACAAAACAGGTTGATTTTTTATTTGAATCCCAAAAATTATTGTATCTCACACACATGTATATATTTTTTTCCTTTTATTAGTTTTAAATAATTGATTAAGAAAAGAATTTAAAAAAATACTTCTTCGATATTACTATTATTGTAATATGCTGTTAACATTTCAGCTTCCTAGGTCCAGAGGTTCAGACTGGGCAACAATAAACCAGTCAAAAGAAGTAGTTTTATATATGTAGATAAATTATAGTAAACAAGTGACTTTAAAACGAATGGACAACGCCAAGATTATAAATTCTCCAAGATTCTAAATGACGCCAAAAGTTTCTTATGTCATTCAATATAAGTTTTAAATACAATTTACAACAGCTGATATCATTATTTATAATACAGATTGTAAAGAAAATATAAATAGTTAAAGATAAAATTCTCAACACCTAATGTTAAACTTGTTCATAATGGTGTAATATTAAATGGGGAAGTGTTAAAACTGGTAGAGTCCACAAAATCCCTAGGTATTATCAAAGATTCGAAATTGCGGTGGGGTCCCCATATTGAGGGGCTAGCGAGTAGACTTAGCTCTGCAGCGTTCGCGGTAAAAAAATAAGACTTCTTACTGATGTAGACACAGCTCGTATAGTATATTTTAGTTATTTTCATAGTATTATGTCCTATGGTATCTTACTATGGGGAAATGCAGCTGCTGTTAAAACGATTTTTGTCCTGCAGAAAAGAGGTTAGGTCCTAGAGCGTAATTAAGAGATGAGTTTAGAGAAATAAAAACATTGACTGTTGCTTCTCAGTACGTGTACGAAAATGTTATGTATGTTCGTAAAAATATACACGAATTTCCCAAGAATTGTGACATGCATAACATTAATACTACGAACAATCATAAACTTGTAATGACTGTGACTCGTCTACACAGAGTCAATAATTCTTTTTATGGACAATGTATAAGCTTGTACAAAAGGATCCCAGAAAATGTTCAAACAGCTTCTATCGCCAAATTAAAAAAAATGTTACAGAACGTTTGTGTGCGAAAGGCTAATATACAATAAATGATTTTATAGAAGATTGCATTCCTTGAGTATGAAGTGATCGAATCCAGGGTAGTTCAACTTTGTAGAAATATTGTAAATTATAATTTAACTTTATAAAAAATATAATGAAATAATATTAATCCCGCTGAGTTTCTTTCGCCAGTTCTTCTCAGGTCTGAGGCTTTTTCTTTCCGAATTGGTAGCAGACTTATGACGTTCAGTAGTAAATTGTAATAATTTAATGCTGAATGAAATATTTTGAATTTTGAAAGAATCTTGATAACACGTAGTAGAGCAATGCCCCTTCATAGTTTCCTCAATGCTGCTAGGAGTACGGATTTATTATTTTCACTAGCAACTCACCCTCTAGGGTTCGTTCCTTGATACGTTTTCACGGTTAGTATAGTTTTCTCAGAGATGAGATATTATATCGCAGTAAAACGTATCCTATATGTGGACCCGGATAACCAGCTATCATCATACCAAATTTATCAAAATCTATCCTGTGCTTTTCTCGTGATGCGTTCCCAGGCAGACAGATAGACAGACAGACTAAAATTCTAAAAACTATAGATTCGGCCTCTATATCGATAATACTATTTCAATAAAATTTTCCAAAAAATATTTAATGTTCGACTAAGTTAGAATTTTATTATATGTATAGATTAATTATTGTAATGTAGTATATTGTTTTCATTGACTAAATTAAAAGTAAAATACGATATAAATAATCCCATGATAATATTACGTAATATTATATAATATTTAACTTTCACATTTATTTGCATAATGATACAATCAACATTTCCATAATTCAAATAAGAATCACCCAATGTCATGTGAAAGATAAAATAAAAATATTACAAAATAAGACAAAGCGTCAGACTTTATGAAGCGCGCCCATCATTTTTATCACTTTGCTTGAAAAACTTTAATAAAATGGAGACACGACCGGCGCAGGTGAGATATTACATTTTTATGTGCAGCATGTTTTTGATATTTTATCTTAACAGTGTATACTGTATATACAAAGTGGTAAGTGCTACGACAAGGGATGAATGGAGGTGAAATTATATTAGCTTTGCAATATTAAATATTTCATAAAAAATTAATTAGAATCTTCAGAGTTATTTTTTGATTAAACCCTCCCGATCAAAGGCAATAAAAACCCTTCAAGCCTCAAATATCTCGTATATCCTAGAAAGTAATTACATTAATGTGTATCTTTAATTTAATACAATTTTAACTGCGATTGTACGTTTGGAATGACGACAAAATGAACGATAGAAAAAGCTATCGAACGAACCGCTGTGAGGCAAATAGCCAAACCATTAATAAAATTGAATTAGTGTCGTATTTGCCAACAATAGCTAGTGTCCGGCCACGCTTGGTAGATCTCGTAAGCCTTCAGAAATGGTAACAGCAGAAAATACTCAGGATAGGTTGAGTTTTAACGAATTCAAAGTATTGTTATCAGTGTATATTACTTTATTAATTAATAAATAGTAGCGAGAAAAATTCAAATTACTGTCTACTTAAATCTTTAGATGGGCGGTTTTACAAAATTATGCTTTTGTTTAAACTAGGCCAAAAAAAATCAAGATTGTGGTATTCCTAACAAAAATCTGTAACATATACAAAGAAGCAAAGATAACTGGCTAGGTTGGCCTCCATGCCACATCCAGTCGAGTGAATAATATAAATATTTATTTAAAAGCGAATTTCGAACCCGTGACCTTATAGGCATAAAGTACATATAGGTCTAAGCTCACGGGTAAAACTACTTTGACATGCATATTTATAGAATCACCGAAACGACTGGACGGATTTTGACGAGACTTTCACTGGTAGATAGCTGATGTTATAAGGAGTAACTTAGGTTACTTTTATTTTAGAAAAAGAACCAAGGTTCCGCGAAAAAAATTGAAATCTATGAAATTGTGAACAAAATCCGTGTACGGCTTACACACTCGAGTGAAGCAAGGGTAAATCGCTATATAATTTAAATGAATATCTTAGGAGTAGCAAGCTACTATTTATGTATACATAGCTCACCGTGAAAATGTACCTAGGGACGAACGCGAGCGAAGAGAGCGTAAGTCGCTAGTTATTAATAAAAATGTAATTTATTAAATCAAATCGTAGAAAAATAACTCAGATATTGTAGGTCGATACCATTTCTAAAATCCTGCTTTGATACCAAACCGAATCAAATCAAAAACATGGCCTACGCTACAATAGAACAAAGGGCAATTTACTAACGAGTCTTTTGACTGGCTTTTGATGCGGAAAGATTTTGGCAACGTTTTGTTCGATGAATGGGGAATACTGTCTTTGCTTACTTGAATTTCTTTGAAATGTCTACGTCGTCGTTGTCATACTCACAGACTAGCTAATGTAATATATGTCGAAACCTATTAACTTAAATTAAAAAAAACATCGTATTTATTGCGCAAGAGATAGCATGCTGGATTTTCGGAAGAGACAAATGTTTTTTGCACGATTCAATTTGTTCATGATCTGGACAAGACAAGCTATGCCATTGACTTCCACTTCTTAGTACATCTATTAATTATTTAAAAAAAAAACAAGCTTTTTTATCATATAAATTATGTAATGTAAAATAGGTTTGATTTAATTTTAAGTTTATTTTTTAGGTATGTATTTGTATTCTTCTCAACAAACCCTTTCATTTAATATCTATATCATGGGGGTGCATAAAAAAACATAGTCCGCCATATTGGATTTATAATGACGTCACTTATCTAACAATGCATTGTTGATGATAATTGCTTATATATATAAATACAGTTTTAATACGTACACACATTGCAGGTTAAGTAAAAGCTTGTAATGACGGAAAACAAATAAGGAGTCGAGAAGGTAAGTTAAAAAAGTAAACGTTCCCGAAAAAGCAGCAGACAAAAGCTACAAAATATGTATACACTTCGACAATTGATCCTTTACACCATAAAAGCCCAATTCATAAAACCATTTACGCCTAAATTATTTTCCTTTTAGCATGTGCAGAGCGACATAAAAGTTCTCATTACGAAAGGTCGGGCGCCGTCAATGGGAGTCTTGTTCGTGCCCTGTTTATTTCACAATAAAACATTGTTTTATGAACAACATCCCCGTTCCGCGTTTCACGATGCGTAAACAATTTTTCACTCTTTCTTAATAAAGATACAAGCCTCGATATTATTGTAATTGCGTGTTTCTAATATATTGCTTTGTTTTTAGGGTTCTCGTAAGTTCTGAAGGTTTCAATTCCTTATTGCTAACCTTATTCTGTACGACTGTCTGTCGTACGTTTAAAGTCGCCTCTTCTGTATATTTTGAGAAAGTTAAAATTTTCAAATAATATATAGAAGTCGAGTGGCAACTTATCTTTACTTCGCTCGAGTGCCTGCCTAAGTGCCAAACAATAGTATAATAATATAGTACATAATATACAACAAACTTTTTGCGATTACTGCAAAAATTCTAAAGAAAGAAAAAATAACCTTTACGTGTAGTTGAAGTGAAAATTTTTTGGCAAATATCGCAATTAAATTAAAACAAATCAATAATTAAATAAGGCATATTACAATCATATTATATTTATAGAATATCATATACGGGAAGATTATAATCTATACTATAATAAAACTGTAGAGGTCGAATGTCTGTACATAGAAAAAAAAATGCTAAAAACCGAGTCAGGGGGGTGTAAAAACAGCTATAGAACAAATCCAGATTTTTTTCAAATTTTTTGTTTCTCTGTCTGTTTGTCTGTTTGTCTGTTTGTCTGTTTGTCTGTTTGTCTGTTTGTCTGTTTGTCTGTTTGTCTGTTTGTCTGTTTGTCTGTTTGTCTGTTTGTACGGGCTAATCTCCGAATCTGCTGGACCGATTTAAATGAAATTTTGCATGGTGGTACCTTACATCCCCGGTCAACATCTTAGATACTTTTCATCTCGAAAAATTAAAGAGTTCCCGTGGGATAGTTAAAAAACTATAGTAACTTATACAGTTTAATACACAAAAACTACTGATTGGATTTTAATGAAACTTTACAATAATATAGTTCATACATCAAATTAATAAATAGGCTACTTTTTATCCCGGAAAAATGTACGGTTCCCGTAGGATAGACCTGTTTTTGTTTCTCTAGAGGCGAACCCGAGCGAAGCGAGGGTGAGCCGCTAGTATTATATATTTGTCAGACAATAAAAACGGTTACCATGGCAACAATGAATCAATAATAGCTTCTATTTAATTTATGCACATTCTATTTAGTTTTTAGAATTTTTGTCTGTCTGTTTGTCTGCCTGTCTGTTACCGTATCACAGAAAAACCACTGGAGGGATTTTGATGAAATTTGGTATGATGATAGCTGGATATCCGGGTCAGCATATAGGATACTTTATACCGCGGGAGATTATCTCATTCCCACGGTAATACGCGTTATAACACAACAAAAAAAATATTTATGATCAGAATTTCCTGAATCTTGGTATTAATGCTCTTCAATAGAATTAAATAAATACGTGTTTTAGCGTTTTTTGAAATTCATCCCATAAAGAGATAAAATAAGGGATGAAAATTTGTATGAAACCTACCTTTCTAAAGTTTTTTTGTTGTAGTTTTAGCGCGAGCGAAGCCGCGGGTTTTGCTAGTAAGTAATATGTTAAGATTTTTTAACTAAGTTTAAACGTTATTTTACATTTTACTTAACATATATTACGTAACAATTATTATTCAGCATTATTTTTCACTTCCAGTGTAATGTATTCTGTCTCATTCTCTCGCCGGCTTAATCCTATATATTGTGTTTGTCTCTTTCTATCACAACTATTCCAAAGATGTTTCAGTTCAATAAATAAGCTGGCCAACAAAACTCACATTATTGGTTTCCATATAATATAAGGTTCTTATTTTTTTATAAATACGTTACATAAACGCAGTATTGCTACAGAACCCTCATATTTATACATACATATATTATCTTGTATTTTTTTACTACAGTCACTATAGTATAAACTTTATGTTTAATTGCTTGTATAAACAATAGCCACGAAGAGTGAATCCGTCATGCTATACGAGCTCCATATCCAAATCGAGTAGTAAAGGCTGATTGGCATCGTTATCAGAAACGTCTTGAATAGACGTCGTTAATCAAGTGTGAATGGCTTTCAATCAAATTAAATAATTTGTTTATTGTTTTTATTATTAGTACTTTGTACTTTATAGAGCGAATAATCACAGATGGCTGAGGCCAAATAATTATGTAAATGATTTTGTAAACAAAACAGGAAGTAATGGGAAATATTACCAAAAACTAAAACATAATATATAATTTTTTATATTACGAAAGATAAATTAAAATTTTATCCTACAACAATTAAATATCGTTGAGGATATAAAAACACCTTAAATCTTGAGGTTGCTTCGAAATTTCTTTGCGAGTCACATAAATGAATATTCTCCGTACAGTTATTTTCCTTTTGTAATTTTATCACTATGTACATATTTATAAAATTATATTTTATTTTATAGAAATAAAGTAAAATAATATGTCGTCGAAATGGTTGAACAATTAATGACGTCGAGTAATATGAAACTGTTTCGTAGTATCGAATGAAATCACCCATTTTAGGTGTAATAAAAAATTCATTTTATTATTGTAAATCGCTAGTACTAAATACATTTAAATCGTGTCCCTCTAAATTCAATAAAACTTAATAAATAAACCAAATCCTAGTTAATACATTAAAGTACAGTGTTTTAGCACACATAGAGCTTTATTTTACTAGATTTGTTACATCGCGTGTTCAGCACAAATAAAGACAAGGCTACATTAAGCAACACGGCACCGTACGTGTAAGTATGTACGAGAACAGCGGGAAGGAAACATATACTCGTAAATAACAAGGGAATTTCGATGTATTCCGTAATTACGATCTAAAAGTTACGCTGTCGTAGATACTCGTAATTACTGCATCAATAAGATGACTTTCTATATCGGCTATCGCCTATAGAAATCCTAAATTGGATAATATCGACATATCTAAGCTTTATTTAACGCGGTCGAAATACATACATATATTCCATATTATTTATATTGATTAGTTTTCTACTAGCGATGTCGATTATAGAAAGTTAAATTTTCTATAAAAGAATTCTGCCACAATGTTTATCATCATATATGTGCATATATAATATCATATCATCAAAAATAATAATAATTTTATTATAAGTGTAATAACAAATAATCGGTCCATAATATATCTATACAGATAAATAAAATTGGAGTATCTGTTTGTAATATTAAAATAATCGCTTTATACTAAATGCGTAATACATGGTACATATACCAAAACAACATTTTTTTTTAAATTTTTGTCTGTCTGTCTGTTTGTTCCGGCTAATCTCTGAAACAGCTGGACCGATTTTGACGGGACTTTCACTGGCAGATAGCTGATGTTATAAGGAGTAACTTAAGCTACTTTTATTTTAGAAAAAGAATTAGGGTTCCGCGAAAAAAAAATAAAACCCATGAAATTGTGAACAAAATCCGCGTACGACGTACGCACCCGAGCGAAGCGAGGGTAAATAGCTATTATATAATTTAAATGAATATTTTAGTAGTAGCAAGCTACTATTTATGTATAAAAATAGCTAGGGACAACGCGAGCGAAGCAAGCGTGAGTTGCTAGTTTATACTAATATTATAAAGAGGTAAAGTTAGTGAGTTTGTGAGGTTGTAGGGGTTACCCCCTACCTATCAAATTCATTTAAATAGGTTCAGTAGATCTTTTTATTTACTGAACCGACTTAGATGAAAGGTAAGAAGATATACATAGGATACTTTATAAAAATCAGCCCTTAAAGGGGTGAAAATAGGGCTGAAAGTTTGTATTGGGAAGCAAGCTAGTTTATAATGTTATGATTATATATTTATATTATTCTAAAATTCTTATGACTTGAAAAAAAGTCTTATGACTTGAAACGAATCAAGGTCGAAAGTTGACTCCTTGTCGGCTCATTATGACATCTACGACATTGAGATTAAATTATTGTGTAGGTACGTACTGCACTACTTCATTTTATTTGAGAATGATGAGAAAAGCCTCACGCAAAAAAGGTATCAAGACTAATTGCAATTAATATTAACTTTAAACAAAAAAGTTATGTTAAATATAGAACATTTGTTTCGCGTACATTTTACAAAGTATTATAGTTTTGGTGACATCGTATTGTTTTGTAAAGTGAGTGTAATTTTAAAATTTTAAAAAGAAAAATCTTGATTTTATTTCAATATAATGTTTGTTAAAACCTAAATCTTAAAAAATAGTAATTATAGGAATATAGTATTATTTATTTATTTAATCCTTTATTACACCAAAAAAAAGAAGTACAATTTGAAAATAATACAAATAGAAGTTTCAGTGTAAAGGCGGCCTTATCACTTAAAGTGATCTCTACCAGGCAACCTATATAAAAAAGAGACTAGTAGGGTAACATAGATAGGGGTTGGTGCAAATAAAAGAAAAAAAAACAATATTATTACTCCTTACTAAGAATAAAAAAGTTAGGTACACTAATATCAAAATCTCTTGAAAGAGTGGTTACTCTTGGTTAGGGCGAGTTATACTTGAAATCTATATGGTTTCACACCACAGAACACCCTTGAGACATAATCTATTAATTAAAAATAACGAAAATCACCACAAAAAATTCTTCTCAATCTCCTTTTTAAAGTCAAAAAAAGACTTATAAACGCAATTTAACTAAATTAAAAACTCAAGCTTTCAGCTTACCTTTTTATTAAAAGAAAAGACAAACACATAAATATATATAGATAGTTGCAAGTTATTTACGATTTTTTTCAAATTTAATAAGCAAAAGCTCACTGTGTTTATGCTTGCTTCGAGAACAAATCTCAGATTTCTTACCGTCAGATAATTAACAATGTTGAGAGGCTTCCTAAGTACCCACCCTAAGCCCCTGAACGTGATTGCTGCAGGTGGGGCAGTTTTTGTACGGCAATGATTTCTCTAACGTCTTGGTCAGGCTTAAAATATATTAACAAAGAAATGTTTCTGTTCCACGAAGACTTATATTTTCTGAGTACTTAGTGAAAGTTTTCAATGTAATAGGTACAACAAAATAGATAATATTAACATTTTCATTTGAAAAGCGTTTTCAGAATCCTTTTTGATAAAACAAATGTTTATGAATTTCCAATATTTATTTCAACGGTAATTGACACGATAACTTTTTCTAGGATGTGCATTAAGTGGTACCAATACTATTTTTTTTTTGTTTTGAAGATATTACCTTACCATACCTCAATCTTTGTACCTAACAGTCCGAATTGAAACAAAAACACTTTTGTATTTTATTGAGAAAGATAATAGGCTACCCAGCATCACTGACTCTTAGGAACGGAATTATACATAAATTAAATACGTAACCGCGGGCTAACGATAGTATTATTTAAATTAGGCCATCTTATGTAAAGTAGTAGTACTAAGTCTGTTACTAAAAGTTACTATTTTTTAGTTAGTTTATTTGTTCATACAAATATTTGTATACGAAATATAATATTTGTTTCAAATGTACCTCGAACCTGACGTAGACTACCTGACGTAGAGTCAGACGCTACTACGCCAAACAGAACAATACTTTAAATTTATAAGCTTAATTAAATTTAGTATCCAAACACATATACCAACAATAACTATATAATTTAAGTACACTAGGCGCATTAAGACATAATGGCTGTCGACAACAATTGGCCTCGTAATTATTTTGCGACGTCACAGAGGTGACGCGCTCTAAATTCCGCACCGATTCTACTTAGCAACGTGTTTCTTTTTATCTATTTAAAAATTCGCTTATTTTAATCTCGCTTCGTCACAGAAGCGAAAAAATCTTTAAAGCTCGCACACATTGAAACTTGTCTCTTGCCTGCATTTCATTCTCGGTAAGCTTTTTTTTGTAATGTACATTGAACAATCAAATGTGACACGTGTACCGTACACCTACGTTAATTTGAAATATATAAAGAATAAATGGTGTTTAAAAAGACGTATGTAAATTGTAATTTTAATAAATAAAAAATAAATTATGCTCATCATAGTAAATCTAACCATATATAATATAGAGATCAATACAGCACAGTGATCTCTAAATCATAAAGAATAATTTCATATTAAGTTACATATTAGTAACTTCACTATACTCAAATACATATTTAAACTTATTTTTAATTTAATAACAATAGATAAGAGTAAGTCATCTTTCTTCAATTAGTTAAAATATCTGTATAGTCAATACAAAAAAACTGCACTGTACGGAAATCGAATTTACGACCTTCGTACTATTGGATAGGGATAGCTTTTCTTATTAGGTTTTACACTTTATACCTTTATGAATGGACATGCGTTGATACGGAAGATCTTTAGTGTGTGTAGGTTCTTAAGACGATTATAGTGACTTAGAACATTTTGGCATTCGCGTACGTATTCGTTATCGCGCTATTATTCTTGTAGTAACGTTGTTTTTGTATGTCGTGATGTTGGGGCGAGCCAAGAATGTAATCCATTTAATGGGCTCGTAAGCGATGTATCACCGTATATTACGTGTAAAGGTAATTTTAGACATATTTTCCTTGTGTTTTAAATTTAACAAGTGTTTTCTTATTTAGGCATATTATGCAGTTTAAATTAGATACTTTGCTATTTAAAATTTACAGAGAACTATTGAAAATATTAGGAATTGTCGGGTTTATTCTATAATGAACAGGTACCTATTCTTGTCTCAAGAAGGAACCATTAATTTCATAGAACCGACACCCTTTTCTGCAATTTAACCATTATAGAAAGTTTTCTATAGCTTTCCTTTATATTTGTCGATTCACGAAATAAAATCAGTTATAGGTTTTTTACAGCAAATGTAAATCACAGGTTATGAAAACCTAAATCTAAGAAATAGTTCGTCTGTTCGTAGCACATAAAAAATATATATTAGCATTATTATTTAGCAATAAAAAATAACATAGGTCGAAAAATTGCTACTCAAAAACTTGTTCATTCGTTCATTAAAAATAACCAATATCCTAAACCAACTTCAGTACACTCAGGTAGTAATAATTTAAATTAACTGTTTGTAAAATAGAATTTTCGTAACAATACAAATTATTGAGTGCCGGTAATGGGAAAATATTAAATTCGACGACTTAATTAGTCGTTGAAGCGATATAATTGCCTATCGAGCATAAAATTAACTACCTCTTAATTTTTATTCGAGTGTTTATTGAACAGTGTTACGGCTTCGTAAGTTTAATAATGATATAAAATGAATGGAAAGGAAATTCCTGTGATTTAACTATAGGTAATTCAAATAAATGGTTCACATCATTTACTTAGTAATTTCTAATCTAAAATACTAGTGGTTCATCCATACTTTGCTTGTATGATGATATTTAAGAAATCTTATAATATTATTACTGAACTAAAATGTAACCTATTTTAGTTTAAAACCTGTTTTATTTTGAAAGATTTATTTAAAATCGGTTTAGTAGATACAAAGATCACATAATACTATACTGGTAGATACTATAACATAGCTAGAGTAGACGGAATGAATAGGCGAATTATATACTATACTAGCGGCTCATCCACACTTCGCTTCGGATTCGTCCTTAGAGAGTAACAAATCCATCCTACGGGGACCGCACATTTTTCTGAGTAAATAGTAACCTATGTACTATTTCAGACTATAATCTATTTCTATGCCAAATTTCATCCAGATCTGTTCAGCCATTTTTGCGCGAAAAAGTAACAAACACCTTTCACACTTATAATATTAGTAAATATGTCCATCTCTCTCTCGCTCTCTTCATATACTATATCTTCAGGACAGTAAGACCTATCTAGATTAAGACATTAATGTTAAATCTATATACGAAATTTTAAAACTCTTACTTAAATTATCAGTAATGTTAATTTTTGAAAATTCGGTTTTTTGAAAGTTCTTTTCATGGTAATTCAATAAAAGTATTTCTTCAAAATAGCGCCACGGTACCTAAAGCAGAAAAGTTTGAGAAGCAACTTCGTCTTATATTTGTTTAAATACGCTAAAGCTATTATCATGCATTTTATATAACGTTATGTCATAAGCATTTGAACGGGAAGCGTGCCAGAAAATCAGTGATTGCATTTACAAAATAAATATCGATATCGTCCACTTCATTTCGAAGCTATTGCGGTTAGTCAATAATTACAATGAAACCAAATAATTGTTTTTGAATATTTTGAGATTTTGTACTGTACATAATATACCTATCTAAGTAAATATCACGTATGAGACAGAACCAGTGTTCTTTCCATTTTACTTATATCTGGGGTCTGCCTAAACTGGTTATTGTATATATATATATATATATATATATATATATATATATATATTTACAAGGTTTTGTTCCACTCATGTTTATAGCATGCGTTTTCTACCCAAATATCTAACAACCTTTTTGAATAATTCCATCTAATTCCATTTGATGTAAAGTAAAATAAAATTATACATACCTGTATTCTATATCTAATATATGAATATCTCTTGTCACGGTGTTTGTGGTCGCACATCTCCGAAACGGCTTGACCGATTTTAATGATTCTTTTTGTATATTTTCGTACGTATGAGAATAGGTCGTAAAGTAATTTTTACCCTACCTCCTCAACCCCCACCCCCATTTTTGAATCGCGATTTAAGTATTTTTGTATGAACAGTATCATATAAAATGCAAATACAAAGCGACGAACCCGAGCGAAGCGAGTCGCTGTATACCTAACGTAAATCCAAAGAGTTTTTTTGTGTAGATTAAACACAGGCGTAGCCCTAGGTTCTGTTAGTATGTATATAAAAATCATTGTTCAATCAATCTGTTCGTTAGTCTCCCTAAAACTCAAAAACTGCTGGATTGATTTGAATAATTCTTTCTTGTATTGTGGGCGGTACGTCAAGGGTGGCTTAAGTTAATAAAATAGGGAAAACCTAAAAGAACAGCTGGAAAATTGAAAAGCTCAGAACGCTGTACTTTGCATGCGAATCACTACTTCATATTCCTTTCAAAAGATGGCGTTAATGGCGGATCTATCTTCTACAACAATGCGTAGAGTTTTAATTGGGTAAAAAATTGTGGCGCCACTTTCCATATGAAAATAAGGGATAGCTAACTATAAAAATTAGTTTGATGTGTAAAGTTTTCAATAGATTCAAGTTTTCAAGACAATATTTTTAAAATTAAAAAAAAACAACGACCATGAAAACATTTCCGTGTCAAAATTAATTTTACGCTTAAAAATTTTCACCGAACAATCTTCTTCGTATCTTCTGTCTCAATTCTACGTGACATTGGTGAAGTAATTTGTGCTCAATCTGTGCATGCTTTGAAGCCATTAAGGAGAGAATTAAAATGAAATAAATTGAAAAGTTTTCAAGACAATATTTTTAAAATTCGTAATATGACGATTATGAAAACTTTTGCGTTTCGTTTTCTAAAAATTTATTACAATGCCAACATAGCTCGTTGAAGTCAATCAAATGTGCGACGAGCTACCTCACGTGCATGCCGCTCTGATGACCAGCGAACGACAGATATTGATAATAGTCGTATTGATATATCCGAATTGCGTTCGAGAGTGACTGAAAATTAACGACAATTCGATAGGCTTACGCTGCGTTTAAGCTCCCGCTCAATCTCACTCGAGTTGAAATCCCAGTACGAAATATATTTAAAAAGAGTAGCTCAAGTTCTTCGAAAATTCACACTTACAGTGTGGGATTTTAAATAAAGAACATAGATTATTTCGAATCCAAAGAAAAATTATGTGTAACTTCTCGGCTGACCGCAGCTGTGACAACTATAACAGACCTAGGGAGCGAGAGAGAGAGAGAGAACCCAGCATGAGTTTCACCTGATGTTTCTAATATTCAAACGAAGTCTTTGCTCAGTTTTTGTGAACGTGCTACACTGACCCCCAAAACAAGAGTACTACTGCTTTAAATAACACAGTTAATAACACATTAACAGTGTTAGCCCACCAGGCCTCCTTCCTTATAAATTCCTCGTGAAGGCTGGCACACCTATAATAAATAAGCCACCTAAGCTATGTAATAGGACTAGACAGCAAGTAATCCATAAAACATTATAGTAGCCACTGTGTTTGCTGGATGTGCTCGAATGGAACCAGTATTTTATACCTCGAATACCATTGGTAACCTCGGACTACGCCTTTGAATGTTATCTATTGTAATCCCTCCTTAAAATTAGCTTTCTAATGACCATTAATAATGCTCAGGGCCAGTCGTTAAAAGTAGACTACCAGAAAGTAAACAAAACCCAGAATGAGACAGAAAGAAGTTCTTTATTAAACTCGAATTTCCTGTTCGCGACTTTTTAGCGTAGACTAAGTTAAGTGAATCTACATAGAGTGATTATATAAATGTACACATAATATTACAAATTCGATATGACAACATGTAAATTCAATGGAAATTTGAGTTTGGTAAGTTTCAGGTATACATAGCATTAAGTCTTTAAAAGTAACTTAGATGTTAGTATGTTAGTTAAAAGCCCATATTAGCCGAGTTACATGATTCTTAAGTCGTAAACGAGTTGTATCATTGTACTTCTAACATTGAAAAGATGAAATGGAACATGCAAAAAATAGAGGTAGTGGAGTTTGCTAAATACTTTAAATGAAAATAAATAACAGAATATACTTTAAATATCTTTTAAGATATTTTGAGTTACGATCGCTAAAACTAAATTTGTTTTCCATAATATCTTTAAGAAATAATATGAAACGCGACCTTATTTTTGTAAATAATTAAGTAATGCGAAAACGTAAAAAAAATATTTTAGTGTGTAAATGTGTTAGTATATAGTAGTAACATCACAATATTTGACGGTAAGGAACCCTCGATACGAGTCAAAATCATACATTTGAAATCACACATTTGAAAATCATTACAGCCATCAAATTACTCGTAACATTAAGCCAAAGAGTTTTTTTTTATAGTTTTAACGTGAGTGAAACCGCGGGTTCTGATAGTCAGTGAAATAATTATGTCAATGTGACTTACAGTCTTAACTCAATCAAAACAGGACAAACATTAAAATACTAAGAACATAATATATATACGTACGTAAGAACGTGAACACGAAAAGGGGAGTTTGCCACGACACGGCTTAATTGAATAAGAAAGCACATTTTATTCCAAAGTAAAGTTTTGTAAGAGCATGTGAAGGAAAGCATTTTCTTTTCAACTCCTATTCATTGTCTCAATGTGAGATATAAAGTTTCAAAAGCCTTCACAGCGCGTGAATGTATTTCTCCTTGATAAGCGACGAAAGAGATAAGCCCTCTTTTGACTCTTATTACAGATTTTCATCTAAAGTACGTATATTTTAAAAATACGAGTATAATAAAGCATGTGACTCCATTTTAATGTCTTTATTTCACAAGGTGACTTCTAATTTTATTTTTTGTCGTATAAAATACAATAAATAAGTGGAAAGCAAGTGTATTCTATAATACCCATAGTTCTTGCGAAATAAATACGAAGTAGCATCTGTAATAAAGTTTGTAGTCTTACATAATTAAATAGTTAAAATTCCCTTAACGTTCTTATTAATAACCGCCGAATTTAGAAAAGGCATCAAAAGCAATTATGTGGCTCTAACAAAAGTTCTAAATTAAACGTAGTATTTGGGCATACGTAAATATGTAATATGTTGTTGGGACACTAACACAGCGCCATCTGGTCCCATGGTAAGCTACGAGGCCTGTGTTATGGATACCAGATAGCTGATACACTACACATATATTAACTTTTAAATACATATTATAAATATAAAAACCCATGACTGGAGTACAAACATTTGTGTTCATCACATAAATGAATGCCCTCAGCGGGACTCGAACCCGCGACCGCTGGCACAGCAAGTAGGATCACTATAAACAGCCAAACGTGCCGTCAATAAATGCGGTCGTGCCGTAATGCATAAAACACGGGAAGCGCCCGAGGCCCGGCCTGTTAGGCCTACTGTTTGCAGTGAACAACTACAGGACATGGGATTTTCTACTGAATAATCGTGTGTAATACGAAAACGGGCACATTTACTGTCTAGTAAAATAAATGAAGTCGAGTAGTCTTTTTTCCTTTTATCATTCTTATTGTAGCAATACTAGGCAGGAAATATTTTGATAACCGCCAGTGAAGTGAAACTTTTCATTGGCAGTGCTAACTGGAAAATCTTGTTCAATTATCAAAAATGCAATTTTTGGGATTTGGTCATGGTATGTCGACGATATCTATATCGCGAGCCAACTCATGGAGTCCCGAAAGCGGAGAAAAGCGGAGACTTGTAGCATTTTTATGTATATAAAATGTTAGATTTCTTTTTAATCCTTATTTATTAATTTATATAAATAAAAATGAATCACCGAAATGTATTTACGCGCATAACTTCCGATAAACTGCACCAAATTGTTTTTTTTTTTTGTGTTTGTTACTGTCAGGGCAAGCTTTGTATAGAAGAAAATTAAAAGAATAACATTAATAAAATAAGTTTTATTTTAATCTAGTTAGTTAAATCTAGTCTAGTTTTTATCCGGAAAATCATCCCTTAAGGGGGTGAGAATGGGGGTGAAAGTTTGTGTGGGGAAACAAGCTAGGGATGAACCCAAGCGAAGCGAGGGTGAGTCACGAGTAATATTATAAATGTGAAATTTTGTAAGGATAGATAGATGAATGTTTGTTACTCTTTCACGCCAGAATGGCTAAACGGATCTGGGTGAAATGTGTCACAGAGATAGATTATAGTCTGGAATAGCACATAGGTTATTTTGAATCCCAAAAAATGTACAATTCCCGTGGGATAGATTGATTTTTATCTAGGGACGAACCTGAAGCGAAGCGGGGTAGACTCGCTAGTTAGAATATAAAATTATTACAAAATTATTATATAATGTATGTACATAGAAGAACGTAGATTAAAAACATACTTTTTTTCATCACCTGATAATATAAAAAAGGTATATAAAGAAAATTAGTTACGTTTATTCGGCACATTTCGAAGTTTTTCGTATAATTCCAAAATATCTGTGTAAAGTAGTGAGACTCAAAGTACCGTTACGAACATAAAATCCCTATTCTATCCAAGTAAAACGGCACAAGTGCCTAAAAACCTGACTCAGATGAAGTCGACAGCGCGATTTGCTATATATCCCAAGCACTAAAAGCCGATCCCACTTTATTATGTGCAGTTCAGGACGAGTAATGTCGCTTTAGTAATAGCTTTTATTTGACACAAAAGTTTTTTTATATACTTTTTTCAATGTTATCTTCTGCAAGTGTATAACGTAAAAATGAAAAATTCTAGAATATTAAAAAAGAAAGATAATAAGATACTATAAGTGACTCTGAACTCCACTTGTGTGAGATTGCATTTATAACGCCTACTTAAATGCCTACTTTTGGGTAATTTTAAAGTACTAGTATTGCCGCGTGGTAGAAAATCAACCATAATTCATTAAGTTATATATTCGTATTCATCTTGATATTAATTTATTCTCAATTTGAACACAGACTTCAACATCAATCAATCTTCGATCAACAATACTACTTGTTGATTGAAGTTAACAATAAACAAAAGAGTATACATATATGCGTGTATGTGTCAAATACATGTTAGTGTGTGTAATGATTTTTTTATTGATTTAATGTGTTTTTTATGCATAATTTTAAAAAAATGTTACGATTCTGCACTCCTTCTCTATATAAACTATAAGTGTGGGAAATTTCACACTCCTCCGTCCGTGCAATTTTCGTAAAAAGGGGTACCAAGTTTTTTGTTATTAATATATAGATACTGTAAGTCTAAATACAATCTTTGTCTTAGGTAAGAACTAGAATAGAAACTTATAGCGTTGTGAGCTATGTCCTGTAGACACTGATAAAAGATAGATAAAGTAGAGAAGAGAAGAATAAAGTTAAAAGAATAATAAGCAGAAAATAGAAAATAATATCTATACATCTTATATAGATAAATAAAATTGAAGTGTCTATCTGTAATGTCGTAATAAAAGCTTTTTACTAAATTCATATGAAATGAAATATACGAGGCTTTTAAGAGAATTACAATTTTTAATTCTTTTTCAGTCTGTCGGTTTGTTCTGACTAATTTCCGAAACGGCTACCCCAATTTTGATGGGATTTTCACTGGCAGATACCCTGTTTATAAACTCCAATAAAATCCCATCAAAAGCGACAAAAGCCACATAGAAACCAATAAATATTTATCGGTTTCTATGTGGCTTTTGTCGATTTTGATGGGATCCTATTGGAGTTTTTAAACAAGGTAGCTGATGCTGTAAAAAGTAATTTAAGCTACTTTTATTTTAGAAAAAGATTTATGGTTTAGGAGAAACGTGGGTAAGTCTCTAGTATAGATTAACATTAAAAATAGCAGGAAGTTGAGAGTATCTCACAATCCATTTATAACAAAATTACATGTAAGAAACTCAATAGTGCTTGAAAGGAGTTCTGCTAAGTCTCGGCAAGTTGCGAGCTGACTCTGCGATCTTCTACCAATGTCTCAAGAGGCTACATTAAGCGTTTAAGACATTTATGTGCCTTGAACGGTACACCCGATTGTTTCTAGGACGTTCATCTTTATAATAAGTTTAACCACTCTACTATAATAAATGTAAAAGTTTAGGTATATATTATGTATGTTTTGCTTCTTAAAATATATTATATGACTGCTGAATGAATTTGAATGAAGGTTAGTAACTACTAACTACACAGTTAGAATGATCTTGAATAATATGTACTTACATATGTAGGTTAGTAATAAATTTTGCCAGATGGAAGCATTGTCTATATATAATAAAGACAAATAAAATACAAAAATAAATAAAATAATTAAAATTATAGTAATATTATAAAGAGGTAAAGTTTGTGAGTTTGTGAGGTTGCAGGGTATAATCTCTGAAACTAATGAACCGATTTAGATGTAATTTGGTAAGAAGATAGTTTGAAATCCTGGGAAGGACATAGGACATTTTTATCCCGGAAATCATCTCTTAAGGGGGTGAAAATGGGGATGAAAGTTTGTATGGGAAATCAACCAAGAGACGAAACCGACCGAAGCGAGGGTGAGTCGCTACTAAATATTATAAGCAAATTAAAAATAAGACGTTCCTAATTTATGTTAATTACACGAATATATTCTCAGTTTTCCTATTTAATGTTAAATAATACAGCCATACCCAATATTAAATTTAGTAGCCCACAAATCCTAATGCTATCAAATAAGCAGTTCAAATCAATCGTGAGTTAGAACCAAAGTACGCGCTCAGTAACCATAAAGCGAAGTACTCCACTATATTTTACCGAGCTCCATGCAATTTTGCGGTCTTTGTAGATTGTTCCAAGAACCTACGCTTAATGTCTAAGCCGTTTATGGGCCACTATATCATAGGTATTTTACTGCGACAAGCTGTTCAGTGCATTAATAACGTCTACATAAATTGATTTCATTTGTTTAATAAATTACTAAAGTGGGTAATTATCATTACACATTTTATTATGTCCTTTATTATCCTTTTATTTATTAAAACATAAACATCGCGCCCTTGCTTCATTCTAAAACTATATATATTTTTAGCTTAGCACGTGTTTCATAATTCGTGTTTTAATAATAATA
This sequence comes from Argynnis bischoffii washingtonia, assembly GCA_033884665.1. Lineage (NCBI taxonomy): Eukaryota > Metazoa > Arthropoda > Insecta > Lepidoptera > Nymphalidae > Argynnis > Argynnis bischoffii. The sequence goes on along the minus strand of CM066625.1, from coordinate 9,334,324 downwards.
CAATATTTTCAATAGCATAGATATACTTGAATAAACTTTGGTACTCCCCAGCCCTTAAAATATCTGTATTACAAAAAATACATATGTCCTCTATCTGTTGCTATTTACTAATTTTATTTAGAAGGCCATAATATGATCAAACACATTTTCGGACTAATCTATACTTTGTTTGTTTGTTTGTTTATTTGCTTGAACGCGCTTATCTCAGGTACTACTAATCTGATTTGAAAAATTCTTTTTGCATTGAGTAGCTCGTTAACTGAGAAGGATATAGGCTATATATCATCCCCGAAAAATATACGGTTCCCGTGGGATAGATTTGATTTTGTTTAGGTACGAACCCGAAGCGAAGCGAGGGTGAGTCGCTAGTAATACCAATAAGAACGATTACAATGAGTCCACGTTCATGAGTTTTTTTTTTTTTTTTTATCTTTATTTTATTTTAAAGAGGGTTTTTTCATAAATTGAACATGCCACCCTCATTGGAGCAACTACACAAAACTCACCGACGCTTTACAGCTATTTTATAAATCTTATACAATACTCTAGCTTCTTTTGATTCAGGACGACCTAAAATACAATTGCATGTTCCTAATTCAAACAAATTTGTTTTACTCATTAATTCTAACCTTTCGACCTCATTTCGGACACATTCCACTAGGACATGGTAAACATCTTCGACAACGTCACACTCTGAACAATTAGGAGATGGGATTTTACGTATCATGTAAGCAAAGTTATTCAATGGGATGTGTCCGGAACGAAGTCTGAAAGCTGTAACAAGATCATATCTGCATAAATTAACACCAACAAACCACGGAGACCGAGAAAGAGATGGCTGTATGGTTTTGTACCAAATTCCTTTTGTTACTGATCTTACGTCAAAATGTTCCTTCCACATTTCGTAACATTTTTCTTTTACTAAATGAATTAGATCACTGAAATAAGGTAAACCATTAAATACTAAGTCAGAATCCACCGCTGATTTTGCAAGGCGATCAACTTCTTCATTACCATGCAATCCTATATGTGAAGGAACCCATTGAAGTTTTAAGACAAATCCCTTATTCACCAGTTTTTGGATAGATTTTATAATATCGTACGCTATTGGTATCCCGCGAAAAGTACTACTACATTTATTTAAATGCTGAAGAGCACTCTTAGAATCGGAGAAGATTACGTAGTTTCCTGGATTTAAGGATTCAATATAAGCGATCGCTTCTGCTATAGCAATCAATTCAATGTGCATAATAGACATATTTGTATTAGTCTGCAACTTAACTGATATACCATTTTGTATATCTATAAAGGCCACACCAGCTCCTTCTCCGTCTTTACAACCATCAGTATAAATACTATAAAAATTACCATATTTTTCACTAAAATAGTTCGTACAAATATTTTTAAGCATAGTAGGATTATAATACTTTTTTGATTTGTTAATATCCTGTATATGACTACTAATAATATTAGACAAGTCCACATTGCTTGACCAAGTATCCATAGAGAAACATCCCAAATTATTACTTTTATAAAAAGAAGTAGTTTTAAATTGATTATGAATAATGACTAGAAGTGGCTTGTTCTTGCGTCTCCAAAAACGAGTTCTACAGAGGTCACTTAGATTATCCAGTACATTAGCCAAAACATTTTGTGAGTAACTCATGGATTTAAACCAAAATTTGCCTGCTAGATAAAACCGTCGCACACACAGAGGCTGGAGATGAAGTTCCGATTCCATCACATGAATTGAAGTGCTTCTAATGAAGCCACCAATAATTCGCATAAATAAATTTTGTACTTTGTCAAGTTTACATAAATTTGTTTTACAGCTATTGGCAAATAGAAAGCTAGCATAATCTAATCGACTACGCACTATAGAAATATATAGTCTCCTTAAATGTATCGGATGGATACCCCATCCCGAGCCAACCAATACTTTAAAAACGTTATAAATCTTAAGACATTTTATTTTTACTTCATTAATGTGTTTACCCCAGCGTAAAGCATGATCTAACCATACACCCAAATATTTTACTTCATCTACCACCTGTAGTGTACCATTATTAATTGTTAAGTTGACTATTGTATTTCTATTACTTTTTCTGAATACGCATACTTTGCTCTTTGATGAAGATACTTGTAATCCTAATGCTGAAGCAGATTCTACAAATTTATTAATCTCTGCTTGTAAAATTTGTGTGCCATTCTCTATATTTTTACATGTATTATATAACACGAAGTCGTCGGCGTATTGAGATAGCATCACATTATTCAAATTTATATTTTTACACAAGCTTATGGTTGCAATATTAAACAGTAACGGTGAAAATGGATCTCCCTGAGCTAAACCTCTTCCAGTTGACCTACATATCCATGTACCCTCCGTGTTAATTTTTAAATTTCTATGACTTAAAAAATTCCATAAATACACACACAGCTTACCTCCAGCATTTAAATTATCTAATACTTGTAAAAGAACTGAGATATCAATATTATTATAAGCATCTTCTAAATCTATGAAGCATCCTATAGTAAATAGTTTTTTAGATAAATTTATTTGAATTCTTGATGCTAATATAGCTAGGTTGTCCAAAGTAGAACGACACTTCCGAAAACCGGTCGTTATAGGTAGAAAGATATTATTCCTTTCCATGAACCATTCTAATCTCTTAATTAGAATAGCATGAAAGGTTTTACAGACACACGAAATCATAGAAATGGGTCTCAGTGACGAAGAACAATCAAGACTCCTCCCGGGTTTTGGAATAGGGATTACCGTTATATCTTTCCACTGTTTTGGTACTTTTCCAGTTACAAAAACTAAATTAAAAATTTTTAACAAAATACATTTCCCGTTATACGGTAGGTTTTTTAACATAGAATATGAAATATTATCATTACCAGGACAACTGTCTTTATTTTTTAAGGAATTATGTAATTCATGAATAGTTATTTCATTTTCCAAAATTGTATTCTTGGATGAAAATGTGGGTTCGGCACAAGACACATAATCAGGTGTAAGTCTTTCTAAAAGTTTAATGCAATGTTCCTTGTCAACATAATTTTTTGATATTGCACATCCTTTGAACCACTTCATTTTATGCCAAACTTCACTTTCATCGGAAGCGTCATCCATAGAGGTGCAAAATTCTTGCCATGACTTAGAATCAGCCTTGCGTATCTCTCTTTGAGATTTCCGTATTTTAATGTACAGAATATCCAAATTACACGGCACTGGATTGCGTCTAAAATTGGTCAAAGCTAACCGACGCTCTGCAACACATTTAGAAAGGCTAGGGTTCCAATATGGCTTGGGAGAAAATTTGCTTGACGGATTAGGATTAATTTTAATATACGGAATGTGCATATCGGCAGCTATATTTAAGTAGTTTACAAAATTATCGTAACAAGCCTGTATATCCTCACAGTAAGAGAAGTCTTTAAACAGTACCTCTAACATATTTTTGTAATTAGGCCAATCGGCTCTTTTATAATTACGTCGAGGTATAATAGGTAAACCGTAAAATTCTGTTGAAATTTTTATCATTAAATGATCGCTTCCCAACGAATCATTTAATGTTGTCCAATTAAAATGTAAAATGATATCAGTGGAAGCTAAAGAAATATCTGGACTTGTTTGTCTAAGCTGACCATTGACTAAACTTATACGAGTAGGACTACCATCGTTTAACGAAGCCAATGAATGCTCTTCAAGAGCATCTACTATTTGTAATCCCCTTGTGTCAGTCTTATTAGACCAATTGGTGTGATGTCCATTGAAGTCACCTAGAATCAGTGTTTTTGTCTTGAATCGAGAAAATAAATCATCCCAATCTCTCTGTGTTGTGCGAGCTGAAGGTGGACAATATACAGACATAATATTTTCTATCATATTACAATTATATAATTTTATAGCAACAACTTGAATCGCTGCATTATTAACCTCTACTTGAAACTCAACCGCTTTAATTGACCTATGCACGAACAAAGCCACTCCTCCAAAAGAATCTACCCTATCGTTACGAAAAATATTGTAATCTTTTACCTTTAATTTAATGCTTGTATCAAGCCAGGTTTCGCTTATAGCAGCAATGTGAATTTTATCTTGTAAAAGAACATTTTGAAACGACTTGAATTTGGACTTAATACTTTGTGCGTTCCATTGCAATACATTCAATCTTATTCTCTTAGGTTCCTGATCCATTATTATTTAAAAATAAATCTATAACTTTTTTAATTAGCGTCCAATTTGGTAATAAATCTATCAATAGTAAAGCTGCCCACTCTAAACAACATTTAGTAATATTGTAAGCTTTTGTTTGAACTGAAATACCTCTTAAAAATACGATATCTTTTAATTTGCTTACGAGATCACTAAATGACATTATTTTTACTTCTTGCTCGGAAACCTTTTCGTCATTTGATTCAACCGTGTCTTCTTCCTCAAATGAAATTTCCTCTCTATCTTGCTTCCGTCTCTTATGTTTCTCCTTTGAGAGTTTAAGTACGCTAGCTGATGTCTCCTGAGATCTATCTACATTATCTTGTGTGGGTCTACCAACTTTAGGCTTCGTAATTTCAGCAAATGATACTTTATTTGTAGATGCCCTTGTCTCATGATTTGAGATATCGTTGGATGTAACATTCTCTAAAGAATTAGGAAACGGTGGGTCAATCTGTAAACAAGGTGACTCAGGTGGAACATATATAGTCAAGGCTCGTCTATACGTGCAATTATACTCGGCCATCAGTTCCCTTACCCTTTTTTCTTTTAAATACACTGGACATTTTTTATACATAGCAAAGTGATTACCTCCACAGTTTACACATTTATAAGATGTCGTCGCGCAGTTAGCGTGCTTTTCACCACATTTAGGGCAAGTAATCTTTGTTGCTGGGCATCGTTTGACGAGATGGCCTAATCTCCAACATCTGGAGCACTGGGACACGGGGAACACGTACTGGTCTACATTAATTTTTAGGCCATCTACTGATACATAACCCGGTAAGAAAGCACCTCTAAAACTAATACGAACACATCCACTAGGCACCCAACCGCTTCCATCCGTAGTACTACGACGCTTCAACCGGGACACAGAAATTATTTCCACATTATTAGGGCATGTGATCCGCGAAATTATTTCCTCATTCGACAGTTCTAGGTCTACGTCTCTTATTAAACCATAAGAAATATCTTTCTCCATCGCTCTGTAAATTCTCCATCCTTTTCTGAGAAACTCTTCACACCTCTCCAATTTATCAGCACAAATTTCACTACTTAAATCCAATCGAATTTTATAGGGGTTAATATATTTGAGTTTGTCAATCTCCATTATATCGTTATTTTTAAGTAACTTTGCCATAGCAAACTGCTTAGGTAATGTTTCCGTACTTGTAATATATATTTCTATTTTATTGTACACCGGCTTTGTTTTTTTTCCTTTACCTACTATAGTCCATTCACCTTCATCTTCTGGTCTCATCCTCTTTTCTGCCCTCAAGTTCTCTTCCATAATGCCGACAGACATCGTATTAATATTCTCCTCTTGGTATTGGAACTGATCAACTGCTAAATCTTCTACATCGGGACTCGGAATACGATATTCCATTATTACATTCTCATTACTATCTTTCTCCATTGTGCAACACTATTTATTTATATTATCCGGCCGGCCGCGGGTAGTTTGCGGCCGGCAAGCCACGCGTCAACGAAAACGCAATATAATATTATTAAACTACACACTACTACCTCGTACGAGTGCCGTAACGAGACTGCACGTTCATGAGTTCACTTTCAATTTGTGTATCATGTGTAGGGAAGATGATACGAGTTCCAAAACCATAGGTTTTGTTTGCAGGTGATTTTAAAGGCTGGACAGCTAAAAAATACAGTTTTTCCATATATTGAGCAAAACTAAGATACATTCTCTCATCATCATTTCAACTCACAGAAAAACTAAAAATTGTATGAAAATAATATACTCGCATGTTGGAAAGTTTTTTTCATATCCACATATTCTTTTGTTATTTGAAAGTGTAAACAGTTGTAGAATGTCATGTTATCTAAGCTCCAAGGTTTACCTGTAATAAGAACATACTTATAACGACAAAATGATTGTTATCACGATTTATAATAAATTTACATAAATCGTTTAGTAGTCAGCCAGAAAGGAGAAAAGCTTGTAGTGAAGTGAATACTAAATTATTTTATTAATAGACTTGCTATTATTTCGTAAACTCGATACAGTAAATATTTAAAGAAGCTATTTGGCCGTTTAGTATAAATTAATAAACTAAAATATCTCCATTATTATTAAAAAGGAATATTTTATACACAATTATAATAATATAACTATGTAACTCCATAATAAAATGATGCTTATATTGTAAGGAATCTATAAAAACTATCTTTGTCAATCCGAAGAAACTCAGCGCTTCATCCAATATTATAAATGTAAAAGTTTGTGAGACTGGATGGATGGACGGATAAATGGATGGATGGACGTTACTCTTTCACGCCAGAACGGCTGAATAAATCAGGATGAAATTTGGCACAGAGATAGATTATATAGTCTGGAATAGCACATAGCACACTTTTATCCCGGAAAAATGTACGGTTCCCGTGGGATAGATTTGTTTTTGTCTTATATATATATATATATATATATATATATAAGTTCATAACTTACAAACTGACTAGATCTTGTAGCTTTTAGCTGCAAGTAAAAAGGATTATTATTCAAGCTACTCTCCACAGTGATTAAAGTTTACAGTGTACGCTTTAGTGCGATTTAATCCCCTTTATGGCTTTTCTAGAGGTATGTATAAAATTATACATCTGGACAGAATTATATTATTCTAACTAAGCCGAATCTGTACCTTAAATATATTTTGGAAAATCTCATTGAAATAGACATTATTATCGATGCACAGGCCGAATCTATAGTTTTTAGAATTTTTATCTGTTTGTCTGTCTGTCTGTCTGTCTGTCTGTCTGCCTGTCTGTCTGTCTGTCTGTCTGTCTGTCTTTCTGTCTGTCTGTCTGTTACGGCATGACAGAAAAAACCCCGGAGGGATTTTGATGAAATTTGGTATGATGATAGCTGGATACCCGGGTCAACATATAGGATACTTTTTACCGCGGAAGATTATCTCATTCCCACGGGAGTATACGTTATATAATCTCTGTGCCAAATTTCATCCTGATAACACAACCCAAAAAATATTTATGATCAGAATTTCTTGAAACTTGGTATTAATGATCTTCAATACAATTAAATAAATACGTGTTTAAGCGTTTTTTGAAATTCATCCCATAAGGAGATAAAATAAGGGATGAAAATTTGTATGAAACCTACCTTTTTAAAGTTTTTTTTCTGTTGTAGTTTTAGCGCGAGCGAAGCCGCGGGTTTTGCTAGTCATTAATATTATCGATTATGCTAAGTTACAATAAAATTCTAACAAAGCCACGGTATATAAGTAATACGAATAATTAGGACGAATTGAAGGTAGTTTTCGAAAAGCAATGTTCACTACGAAAAGTTGGTTTCGAACTCCTACAACTAAGCGGGATCACCTGAACCCAAACATCACTAACTAACATTGCAAAGTTTCGTTTTCATTACGACTTCCTAAAATTGGTTGTAAAAAGTATGTTGTACTCCATGAATAACAAAGTGTTTCAAAATACATTGTAACAATTCTAGGAATGAATGGTTGGAGTTGATTGTTAGATGGAACGTTTGTACATGTTAAAGATGACACTTAGCACTAAAATTAAAATTACTTAAATAATATTGTGCTTTTAATACCGCTTAATATAATTTGTGACGTGTAACGTATTATATTTTTAACCCGGCGTCGCTATGGTGGCTAAATGTTACATAGATAGGCAGGTGGATCATAATGACCCTAAATTATATGCCATGATCAATTTTTCAACTTTTCATATATTATAAATATATTGATAAAATCAAGATAAATGACCATTTAAAAACTGAATTACGTAAAATTAAAGATTTTTTTAATGACTATAAGGTCTTTATTTAACTATTTAAAAACGTTTATCAAGCAGTATTCATAATTTAATAAAATTATATATAGGTTTAATAAAACTATATATTTTTATTAGGTCCCAATCCTCGGAGTGCAGGTAAAGCCGTCGGTTCTGCGCCTGATTTTTTACTGGTCGTATGGGATATCCCATTCGCCTTTAAAAGTGCCAGAAACCTCTAATCCTGACACTTGCAAAGATTTGTCAGGGATAGACGTTCCCGACACTTGCAAAGTGCACTTGTGTTTGCACTTACACTTGTGCATGGTAATATTTTCTGCGATGTTGGCTAGTTAGTAATTCTGAAATCAGTCAGGAGGACATTATTATTGCACTCAAACGTTTACGTAAAAGTACGTTCATGCGATATTTCACGTAAACGAATTGTTTGTGAAATGTACAATATCCATATAAACGATTAAATTTACTAACTTACCTTGTTCATATTTAACTATAAAATATTTTTATTATTTCTTTTACATTCATTGTTTTTAATACAAAAAATTATACGGATTTTTTAAAGGCTTTTACTATAAGTCTATCTAGCATTCCTAATATTTCTTCTGAAATTATAACAAAGTGTATAATAAATATTTTTAATTGTTATAAATTATTCGAACAAAAAATCTTTTATATATTTTACAATAATCACGTAGTAAAAATAAATAAAAAGGCAGTGGTAGCCCAGTGGTAACGCGTTCGCTTGGATAACCGAGTGAAGCGGGTTCAAATCCCGGGTCTCGCACCTCTGATATTTTCATGTGCGAATCACTTTCTAACATGATTACCACTTGCCTTACGGTGAAGGAAAACATCGTGAGGAAACCTGCATGTCTGAGAGAACCTAGCAAGTTTTCGAAAGACATGTGAAGTCTGCCAATCCGCACTTGGCCAGCGTGGTGGACTATTGGCCTGATTCCCCTCGTATAGAAGGGAGGCCCGTGCCCAGCAGTGGGACGTTAAAAAGGGCTGAATACAAAAATAAATAAACTATTTCTTAGAAAGCACTCATATAAAAACAACTATTCTTTTGTAAATGCTCGTTTCATAAATATAGGTATTCAATATTAATTATTTCATATCATTAATTAGATGGATTATGATTGGTTTCCGATAATAACAAAAGCATTAAATCAATATAGAGTTATAATTCTAAATTATAGTTTAATTATGTTAAAAAAATGTCAATGTTATATAATGTAAATATAGTTAACATGTATTGTATTTATATTAGAAGAATATTTTTGAAAACTTAAAAAAAAAGTATTTAGCTGTGTTCGATCTTACGAGTACGTTCCTACTTAATTACTTTAATGGCATAATTGATTTTGACAACGCGAGTGTCATAAGGTATATTGACATTAAATTAAAAAATCAAAATTGCAGATTTCAGGTGCCGTATGTATGTGCCTTGATAAAATGTTTTCTTCTAAACCTATTAAGCGGGGTATCAAAATGAAGGTTTAAGAGGCTATCACAAAAATATATACCACTTAAATGTTTAAAAATAAACATATGTTTAAAGATAAGAATTTCGTCTTCAACTTGATTAGCATGACTTACGGTGAAGGAAAGCATGAATGGTTCTCCTCGCATTATATGGAGCCAGTAAAAAAGTTGAAATTTTAAAAATATTGACCTTGCACTAAAATACATTTTTATTTTTTAAACTTTATCTAAAGTGAATCTAACAACATATTGAAGTAGCATTTGAACTTTTAAAATAAAATATTATAAACAAACTTCTTATTTTCTTTCTTCCGACAAATACTGGGACTTACGCCAAGGCGTGAACATAAAAAAAATGTTTCATACAGAAGTGCTCTCAAATTTTAAAAGATTTTACTTGAGAAATAATAGAGGTAAATAAAAACGTTGTTGATGTAAAATGATTTTAAATACGTCGCATAATTTATTGTCTTTCTTAAACATTGGTTATCATTAATCATATGGATTACTGCTAGTATTTCAGCTTTTTTTATATTTTAGGTATTGCTCTACTATTCGTATTTAGAGCACAATATGAATAATGAATATCTTAGGTATATGTTTCAAAATCCTTTTGCATTATTCATGTAATTAATGCAAGAATATGCTAATTAGTTTGACCTTTTTTATGGAGCTAAAACGCAATTGTTCAAAGTTTTATTTCGACATGTAAAGAAGACCTCATGGTATATTGAAAAAAGTAGTTTAGCACTTTTTTTAATATACCATGAGGTCTTCTTTGCTGTGCTATCGGATCTGATACGAAGTGAAGGCAGATCGTTAATTCATACTATTATAAAAACATAACCCTCCTTCTGGTGCAGTCGGACAAAAATTAAGAGACTTTTTTGTTGAACGCGCTTCTACCAGCTAGAACTACCAATCCACATTTTTTTTTCAAATCTAATAAAAGGCTAGAACCTCAAACTAGTTAATAACCATTATGAAAGCTTTATAATAATAATTTCACATTTCTTATAGTAAATATCTTATGTATTTTGTATCTGTATCTAGTCATCTATATGCTATCCGGCTGAATCCAAAAACATAACATTTAATACATACATAAAAATATGTATATGTATGTTTATAGCAGTACAACTCCCTCGCAACTATGAACAAAGTTATAATATTTTTGAAAACAAATAGAAACACGTCAGAGGGTAGAAAGTTAATACCCCCTGGGAGAAGAAATGAAGGATGGAAATATACAAAACGATATTGTAAAATTATTGCCAGTCCGCATAATTGAAGTTTGATGTAATACTAGTTACTGCTTCGGCTCTACCCGTTCGCGTATTTTTAGTCTACTATCTTTAATGATGATCTTCATGATATAGGGCGTAGATCTCGAGCTGTAAAACTTGAATCTGAGTCTTCTATACCATTTAAAAAGAAACTAAAAATTAAGCCTTTAAGCCTATTACCTGTAAGTGTACTACATAAATTCTTTTGAGTTCAGTCGTTTTCAACTAATGAGTAATTAAATAAACAGGTGCACATACATTTTAGTAACTGTTAGTTTCATTTGAGTGAATTAGTGGTATAAGGAGGTACTCTGGCCTTAGACGATTTTTTTTCTAAAATATGAAATATACTTTAACCCTCAGACTAAAAGAATAAGATAGCTTGCAGAAAATAATGAATTAATATAAATGTCTATGAAAATAGTGAATAATGGTGTTATAAAGCTGCTAATAAGCTGCAAATTATAATTAGCAGCTTTATAACACCATTATTGCGACTATTGTTATGCAATGAAAAACAAAGTAAAAAAGTAAAACATCATTAGAAACAAATTAAAAAATAGTATTAGAAATAATTATTAATTCACTTATATTTTTCCTCACATTGACAGCTTCGCTTGGCTCCATTTACTCCGTCCATCTTTCTTATTCTGTTAGTCTGATGTTTGACCTTGCCAGAAATTTATTATCTGATTTTGTTTTAAAATTATAATTTAAACAAAAGATGTACCATTAATTAATATGTAAATAAAAAGTCAAACGTGTTCTAATTCTGAAGAGTTTATTCGTATCGCGATAGTTATCTGGAATGCGCATCTGTCGCATGATAACTCATGTTACATATCCAAATAAAATGACAAAATAATATCTAGTGAGGAGTTGTAACAACTTTTTGCTAAAAAATAAAAATTATAATTAATTCATAGTGAGAGGAAATTTGATTTTTATTCATTTTAAGAAAGTTTTGCTAATTATAAAATCACTACCAAACACCTATCAAGACACGCGGTAGCGTGTCCAGCCAAGTTCAAGCCAAAGGAACTGGCAATGCAGCATCGTGTGTTATTTTACACGAACAATTTGGAGCCACTTTTGACCTCTTAATAACTCAAAGTCTATTTAAAATTTAGCATAAACACGTGAAATTTGGTTTATTTATTAAAACCCCTTAGATAAACAAGAATCCTTAATTTTATAAACACAGTTCAAACAGTGATTGAGGTATTAACGTCTAAAATCGGAATTTTTATCACTGACTTACATACATATAGTAGTAAAACCTAACCTACTTCCAGGTGACCTAGAAAGTTAAAATTTGGTGTCCAGATGGGTAACTGTGGGTATACAAAGGAAAAAAATCTAAAAACCAAATCTTGAACTTAGGCAAAGACATATTTTTTCCTCTGTGTGATAAGCGATTTTCTTTTTTTTTTTGTGCTTTGAGTATTATCAATAAGAATATGATTATGGTCGAATTTCAACCGCTGGACGAATACATATTCGTAAAACCTGCATCTTTTAAACTACTATACGTATGTAGTACAAGAGGTTTTATCTAAGATAGGATATTTATGCAATGTACATGTATGTTATAATATGGATGTTTCTAGTTCTATCTTTATTTCTGATTTATAGCTATTGGTTAAGACCTCGTTGCTTTTACTAGCCTTTTGACCTTTTCTGAAACATTTGAATTCAAAGGTCTCTATTTAAAAGAGTAAATAGAGGTATAAAAAGATTTTATTCTCGCTAGAATTTACGATTGGGATATGAATATTTATTTATCTGAAGACTTAAATATATTTATGTTCAACCAAATAAATTGTAAGATATTTTTATTATTAATCCTAAAACTAAAACCAAAAGAATCACCGTTATCTAAAACAAAATATTTAAAACTTAAAAATTGGTAACATCTACACATATAATAACATTGTAACTAATCCGAATCTGTACATTAAATATTTATCTGTCTGTCTGTTACTGCATCACAGAAAAGCTACTGGAGGGATTTTAATAAAATTTGGTATGATTATAGCTGGTTATCCGGATCAACATTTAAGATAATTTTTAATGCAAAAAATTAACTCATCTCTGGAAAATCTATACTAAACGTTAAAACGTAAGTAGGGACGAACCCAAGCAGAGCGAGGGTGAGTCGCTAGTATATATTTTTTTTTTTATGAGATTCAGTGACAAACGAGCAGACAGACCACCTGATGGAAAGCAGTACCTGTCGCCCATAACACCTACGGTTCATGCACTTCACAGAACCACAGGTGCGTTGTCACTGTGAGGACTAAGATGATATGCCTCTTGCCTGTAATTGCGCTGGCTACCTTATCCTTCATACCGGAACACAACAATGCAATCATTGTTGCTTGGCGGCACAAATAGATAAGGGGGTGGTACCCATCCAGTCGGACTCCTCAGGCTTGACAGAGTCCTACCACCGGTGATAATATTTGTGTTTATATCGCTTTGGATGTAACTCTCCTTTTGAATAGCTTGTTATGTCTACTTAGCGGTATTGATTTTTACTAGATAAAAGTGGAGTAATTATAATTTTTCTGTTTATTCCGAAAAAAGCTAATTCTTAATTTAGGCTCGTTTCAGATTACAGAGAGTGTTACTTGGTATGTTAGGTACGTCACGGGCCGTCACCAACGTCAGACGCGTCATGCCTAATTGAAAGACACGCGGTACACTTTTACGATAATCATGACGAATCCAACTATTTTAAAACCAAGGTCTGGTTTTTATACATATATTTCTGTGAAAGTTCCATATTTTATATGTATTATGTTATTTATTTTAAATGGCAGTCTCGTTTTTTGCTAGAAATGTTAAATAACTGGTAAGCGTTATTGCAAATATTCGCTGGCGATATGACTTTTCACCTTTATCATTATAAATAATAATTTTCAAAAAATCTTTTAGTATAGATATTACTCGCTATAGGAAATGTGCCAACTAAATCACAAGTTTTTCTGAGGGTTTGGTAGTTAATTAGTGCATGGTCTTTCGCATTTATTTGTAAATAATAATAGAGGATAATAATAAGGCTAATCTCACTGAATCTAGCGAACTGTACCGTAAACATTATATTTCATAATATGTATAAAACAGCAATATATAAAGCTTAATTATTTAAAATAAATTCTTCATTTTTTAATGATAATAAATTAGCGACTTACTCTCGCTTTGGTTGGTTTCGTCCTTAGGTTGATTCTCCTTACAAACTTCCATTCCCATTTTCACACCGTTAAATTATGATTTCCGGTATAAAAAAGTAATATTATAATATTAGTATAGATAAGATACTCTTACTAAATGTTTACTATGATTCCAACAAGCCTATAAGAAAACATATAAACAACTAAAACCGTAGATTAATAATTAAAACTCTCTTTTTTCATTACGAATGATTGATTTCACAGAATTAAAAAACAGTTATTCATATAAATTTTATAAATTTTACTTACTATACCTATCATTGCTAAACAAAGACAGGGATTAGGGTTAACCAATTCGTTTTAATGGAGCGGGTGCGGTTTGACTGCGCACGTTGCCTTCAATCGAATGAATGATACGTGCTTAGCATGGCAGCGCGATGCTGCGATAGCCCGACCCTCTGAATAGACCCATAATTTTGCAATGAAAATACGATGCGGTAATCCAGTGTCTAAGTCAAATATTTTGAACCCTTTTTTAGCATCGATACTTGTGAAAACGTTTTGTCGTAACAATATTCTTTATAAAATATTGTTATTATTCAATGAACAGCTTCAGGCGATCATGATTTTCAGTTGGTTGTGTTGGAACGTGGAATGCTTGCAGGCACGTAAAACTTAATATTTTTAGCACTTTCACCTAGATTTGAAATTTTTGTAATCTTGTCTTTAACAATGAAAAATACTTATAGGAAATATCGCTTCAAATAGCAATCTGACTATTGAAAATGAATTTAAAAAATTCTATCACAACCCTTTCTTAATAAATATATTTTATTTTTTTTTTATTATTATTTTCTTTTACTGTACAAAATTTTCTTTTACTATTTTATTTCATATTAGCGACTTACCCTCGTGCCGGACCAGGGTAAATATATTTTAAAATAATGAATTAGGTTCGGAAGAGGTAAAAACTGTATAAGTAAAATTCTAAATAGTCCCCAGAATTATTATTTAGTTTCAGTCGAATGAATTGAATTCGAACTGTATATATAGCCTCTTTACGTATTTAAAAATCTTGTTATCTTCAAACTCAATTGGATCACTCTTGAACTCAAACAGACTAAGAGATAGATAGGCTTTAGCTACTAAGACAATGTTTATTTAAATTAATTTATAGTAGGTTACGATTTGCTATATATAAAAGCTTAATAATATAAAAACTATTAACTTTTATTTTATAAAATGGTATATTTAAGAGATTTTATACTATTATTTTCTAGGACTTATATTAAAACACGTTATAAAATATATAGAAGTGAATATAAAGCTTAAAAATTTAACTGCGATTCTTTTAACAACTTTTTGGTCTCCATTCTACGTGACATTAGTGAAGTAATCTGTGCTGAACTGGAAAGCTTTAAAGCTATTACCAAAAAAATTGAATTGAATTGAACAACTTTTTGCAAGCAACTCTGTGCACTATCATGTATATCATTAAGAATAGTGAACGTGTTAACCTAGGAATAAAATCAATCAAATCCGTTGAACCGTTACATAGACTCACAAAACTTCGCGTTTACAAGATTTGTGTGAGAAAATTTTTGTCCTTTGTCATTTATACACTATAATATTTACTTTTTGATAATATCAAAAATTACTGCACAGCAAGAGCAGGGTGATTCTTAGAGGACCCTCTTAGAGATAACAAAGAACGGAGATATGATGCGGTCTGTGGTTATATACCAAACTTTCTTACTATCAGGACCCGTGACTCTAAATTATGGCTTCAATATTGCTTCTATTTTATTCTATACTGTTTTAAGTATAAAGAGAAGCGCAAATAAAAAAGTAAAGTAAATCTGCCTATGTAAATAAAATGATTAAAATAGGTTTTTTTTATTAATTTTAAAGAGCATTATCCATACTAATATAATAATTGTGAAAGTTTGCCAAAACGGCTAAACGGATCGAGATGAAATTTAGCACAGAGATAGATTATAGTCTGGAATAACACATAGACTACTTTTTATCTCAAAAAAATGTACGGTTCCCGTGGGATAGGTTTGTCTTTATCTTAGGATGAACCCGAAGCGAAGCAAGAGTGAGTCACTAGTCCATACGAAATGTTGGGAACCAAAAATCAAAACAAATCCGCGAAAAAAACCGAAAAGATAGTTGAAATTCACAGCCAAATATTCGCGTAAATCTAAAAAAGTATTTCAATTTCTTTTGATATAAACAATTATAAATCTTAAAAATAGCAATGCTGAAAGCGTCTAGTTTAAAGAGTAAAAATATAAATTCTACACAGTCAAAGCTTGTATATGAAAACTGTTCTCTCTGAAATATTCTTTTTATCACGATGTCTTCAATAGTCTGTTACGTGCTGAGCATTACCAGTTTCTGCGGTGCCCCTTTGAATAAAACAATAATTTATTGAACTAAAGTTTGGAATAATTTAATTCGGACGTTCCTTTAAACAATGGACATACTACTATTATGTTTAAAGGAACGTCCGAACTAAATTATTTCAAAATTTAGTTCAATAAATGAATATATATTCCCTTTGAAATTATTAAGTATGCTAATATTGTCATATAAATAATCCACTTTAGAAACAAGTAATTTCAATGTGCATGTGTAAAGTTGTATATCTATCAATAACATATGCATTATTGCATGCTATATCATCTGATTGGATAAAGAATTACCAAAAATTTCAACGATCTATTATTGTAAATCATTCCTAAAACTAAATCAGATTAAAATCAGTCTCTTATAATGATCCTCTTTTCCTAAGAGATAGACAAATCTAAACGAACATTATATTCAATTTTGAAACAAGTTGAAAAGTATTAAACAGAAAAAACTTCTTAACATGTAAGCAGATATGATGGGTGATCTAACTTTGAATTTTAAACTATTTTTATTTAAAACTATTTAGTCGGCAACCATTAAACAGCAAAATTCTTAAAGACTCGATTAACGTATGACTCGATAAACATGAATACATTAATTGATATGAGATAACCATTTACGGAAATGATATTATGGTATGGTATTCAGCCCTTTTTAACTTTTTTAACTCCATAAAATAATAGTTCGATGATTGAATAATTAAAAGGTAAAACAAAAGCTTCTAAGTCAAAGAACAGGTTTGCTTCCGGGTAACGTAAATCATTTGCAGAAAGCCATAAATAAGTAAAAGCTGCAATTTATTTTGTAGATCAATGCAGTTTGGTTGTATTCAGCCCTTTTTAACGTCCTACTGCTGGGTACGGGCCTCCCATCAACACTAGCCCCCTAGTCAGGCCATAGTCCACTACGTTGGCCAAGTGCGGATTGATAGACTTCACACGTCTTTCGAAAACATGCTAGGTTCTCTCAGACATGCAGGTTTCCTCACGATGTTTTCCTTCACCGTAAGGCAAGTGGTAATCATATTAGAAATGATTCGCACATGAAAATATCAGAGGCGTGAGACCCGGGATTTAAACCTGCTTGACTCGGTTTCCCAAGCGAGTGCGTTTCCACTGGGCTACCACTGCCTTAATTGATATTAGTTGTGTTATATTACTATGTGCGTTAACCTTGCCCTAACAAAGATATCAATTCAATGACTAATACAGACGTGGCTAGCTCCTTAATTACTCTCGTTGGCTTCTTAACAACTATGTCTGGATTCGTAGCACAAAATCAGATAAGGATGCTATGAATAAATTTAACGAAAATTAAAGAGATAAATCTAAACTATTTCTGTTAGTCTATTCGCTGAATTAAACGAATATAGTAGATAAAACCATAAATAGCTGGTCGCTGCGACCGTAGTCTCGGTCGCCGCTACGTATTTTTTATGGACTCTATGGGTTTCCTGTATGTTATGTGTGACACGATGTATCGGGATAAAAAGCAACCTATGTCAATTTCCGACGTATAAACTACATATGTTTATGTACACACTAGCGATTTACCCTCGCTTCATGGGTCCGTCCCTTGGTGCCTTTTGTATTTATAATATTATATAGCCAGCGCCACCTTTTGGAACCTTTTATAACTAATAGTATCCCATGTGTTACTCCGGGTCATAATCTATCTATATACTAAATTTCATATAAATCTGTCCAGTAATTTCAACGTGAAGGACAAAAAACATGCAGAGACTCACACATACAGACTTCCGCATTTATAATATATTATATCAGTATGATATATGTATGTAAAAAAACATATTGTTAAAGACGTAACACACTTTTAGATTTATTATACATATGTTAATATGTAGTAAGATACATATACCTAAGCTAAGTTAACCTTTTGCAGTCCAGAGTGTGCAAAATATAGAAAAATAATATTATAGGTAGGTATTATTAGGTAAGCGCCCGTCGGTATTACAACAAAGCTGCTTTTGTAAATTCAGTCACGTACAAAACAACTTCCTTACAGTTTTTGTCTTTCGCTTCACGATTTCCTTCGATTTATACAGTAAAATTATATTGATCTCAGATTTTTTAGAACCATAATATGCAACTTTATTACTAAATTGAAAATTGGTTTTATTTTTCAATGAACCGACGATTTAGCTTTCGATTTTGTTGTATAATATTGACAGTATGAGTACAAGCATATTTTAATGAGCAATAAAAAGCTAAGATATCATTTTTTTCAAAAGATGTAGGTTTAAGTACTAGGACGTGGCCTTAGTCGCCCCGATTGAAAAAATATATTAATGCTTAATTATTTATTAATGCTTACTACTACTTTAAAATAATCATCACCCCGAATTTCAACAAATCCTATAAGCTGTTATAGCTTATAGGATTTAGTCAAATTCGAATTGAAGATAAATATTAAAATATATAAATATAAATACACAAAAGTTACAATTAAAATAAATAAAAAAAAAACATCTAATTCAAAATATTTAAGTTAACATTTCTATTTCATCTGAGTTCAGCAATAATAAAATGTTGATGAACGCAGCCAGGATTACCATTACTATAATTAACGTAGTTTATTTGGCCATAATATCCATTCATACTCGGGTTTGTATTCGAATGTATTCGCATTAATTGGATTCGTGATGTGAGAGACAAATCATATTTTGAAACCGTCAGGGCGTAATTTGTTTTTGTATACGTCAAGATAATGTCTATATTACTTTTGTATAAAAACTTAAAAAAAATAATAAAAAACTGACTTCTAGGCACTGAAAAGTAAAAAATAACTAAACGGGGGTTTTCATTTAGAATAGATACCTAATCAGATATTTTCGACATCGGTGTGCTTTGATTTGTATTGGCTCGCACCGACTTTAAAAATATCTGATCTATCTATTCTAAATGAAAACCCCCTTTTAGTTATTTTTTACTTTTCAGTGCCTGGAATTCGGTTTTTATTATTTTTTTTAGTTTTTATTTTTCCATTTTTAGTATAGACGTAATGAGCAGGTACTTTGTAAGAAGAATGACTTTTAAAAGCATATTCGATTAAGCCATTTATTTAGACCCCTAATGACAGTCTAGATGTATAGTTCTCATCAATACAAATTAATCAAGCCCAATCACCAGGTAATTGCGGTAATTCGTTGAGGAGTTCCCTCGACTGTCTTTCGCCTCCGTCATCAGATCGACTCCAGACCTTCATTAAATAGTAGTGCTTTAAAATACTGAATGAAAAAAAATAACAAACGCACTAGTCGCCACTACGATTTTCGAAGGTTCCCCTTGATTTCTCTGGGATGCCATCACCAGATCCTGGTTTCCTTATCATGGTACTACCCTGGGATATCGCCTTTCTAACAATAAAAAAAACATCAAAATCGGTTCATAAACAACGAAGTAATCCGCGAAGACACATAAAAAATATATACGGTCGAATGAGAACGTCCTCCTTTTTGGAAGTCGGTTAAAAATGTCATATGAAACCCCTATATCTACTAATTTCATCTAAGTCCGTCCAGAGGTATAAACGTTTAGGAATAACAAACACACATACACAAAGCCTTTGCATTTCGATTAGTAGTCTGACAAGTCTTGGGTTATGTTTGCACCAATATAGTGAAAGAATAAGGTCTAAAGATGAGAATTAAGGGGCAAGTCTTAACATGTCTCCTCACAAAGACAAAAGACTAGCTGACCCAATACACGTTTTCCTCGCCTTACGTTTATTTCACCTTATAGAAAAGTACTTTCAGTTTCTTTCCGAATTTTTCAATATTTTGGAAAACTTTTTCAAATTTTTTTTCTCTATAATTGTTTTCTTACTCGAACCTATTAAAAAAATTAAAAAAATCAAATTTGCCAAATAAGTTTTGTAGTGATACGCTTACCAACGAATAGCATTTCATTTTAATTTATATATTTACATACATACATATGTACATACGTATACTGCTGTAATTGTTATTAAAAGGCAAATCAAAAAACTGTATTGTCCAATACAGCTATATTTTATGTTCTTCTCTAATATGAGCGTTCAAAGGAAAAAGTAAAACGACATACCAAAAAGTCAAACTAGAACGTGCGCTGGTGTTAATTAAAAGAAAACAAAGTTTCGAAATAAGTCTCAACACAAAATATAAGAGTATTTTTACGTTAAAATTGTTGGTTATAAAGAAAAATACTTATGTTTAAAAAACGCTCTGCCTGACCCATTACAAGCTAGAATTTTGTATATAAAAACATCATAATTATAATGTTAATATTATACAAGTTGTATTTGCTCATTTTTATAGAATATTATAAATGTTATAATTAAACTCCTAGCGACTAGGGTGGGTCCTTAGGAGGCTAACAGTAGAGTATACGTTACTCCAGGTATATAGATACACGCCATAATCTACTAGTTTACTAAATTTCATCACACATATACATTTTCTGTGATTATTATACGAATACATGTTTCTTATTTCACATTATTTATATTTTAAGATGATGAGTTGTTAGATCAACGTCCAAATTGTATCCAGCCCTTTTTAACGCCCCACTGCTGGGCATATACTTCCCTTTCAGACCATTCTCTACTATGCTGGCCAAATGTGGGTTGGCGGACTTCATGTGTCTTTCAAAAACTTGCTAGGTTTTTTCAAACATGCAGGTTTCCTCACGAAATTTCTTTCTCCGTAAGACAAATGGTAATTATGTTGAAAATAACGAAGGTATATAATAACAGGTTACCATAGGGGAATACGCATACGCAAAATGAAGGCATAAAGAATTGTCGTAGTGTGTGTGTGTACTAGCTAAAGATTTCATCCCGTATGTCACAGCTCTCTGTTTGTAAAGGGAATGATAAGTTAATAAAAATAAATAAGGCATATAAGGCATATTACAATCATATATTTATAGAATATCATTTAAGGAAAGAATATAATATTATATATCATTTGTCAGACAATAACGACAGTTACTATGGCAACAAACAGTTGTCAGCTAACATCATCATGTTGTTTTCAGCCTCCTTCATCATGTCGCTTTTTGGCTGTCGGTGTGCGCGCGCATTTTAAAAATTTTACTCTTATAATTTTTTCCAAATGTCCCGAAACAATAACTTTAAAAATACGGGTCTTATCAAGATAAACTTTTTAAAATAATGTCAGAACAAAAAGTATAAAGGATCAACCAGTTTTTATTTTGTGAAAAGTAACACATAAAAATTACGTGAACCATGTAAACAAAACAAAAGGCAAAAAATAGTTCGTGGACTTACAGCCCATATTACATAAATTACACTTTAAGTTCAACTCCATTTAAATTGCTTATTTAGCATTTTAGATTCGAACTCTCAAAGCAAAAATTTATAAGCACAAATTAAGTTTCAAAAAAAAAGAAAGAAAAAAAGAACTTTTAAGTATCATCATCTGCTTGTATTATTTAATATTCTTTTAGTGTTATTAGTTATTAAATTATAATATATTTTTGATACCAAAAATATATATACACTAAAATTTATTTTCTCATAATAAACCATCATAACCAAATAATTATGGTAATTAAATTTGGACATTAAGTATCTTGGCCATAGGCAATTTTTCATCATTTGTCATTTTATCATACAAGCTTTGGGTGAAAATTCTCGTCTTAATTTGTGTCCAGTAACAAATTACCCTCTTTTCGTAAAAGTAACTTTAAACAAAGTGCTTCGGGGAAGATTGATGTCCATTAGAAGGTAATTTCCTAAACAATTTCAGAGAGACATCTCACGGTAATCAAGTCGGGCGCGATATTCTTTGATTTAAAAATGGTCTTTTAAAAGTGTAATTACTATTAATTTCTTTTCTATAGCTTTGTGCACAATGTCACAATGTTTACCTATTTAGGTACATATTTTAAGTTTACCACTAATAAAGACTTATATTGCTTTTTCTTCAGTTTAAAAAAACCTTTACCGTGTCAATAGTTGACAAGAATTACCTCAAAACAATTCCAATAATCATTACATACCTACGGGTGACTCTTTGTTAAGAATATCTAAGATGTAATCCTATAACCATACCAGTATAAAGATCTTTTGTTCAATCCTGAACATATAACATATTATCAAATCTTTTGTGTACGTCAATTGTCACGCGTTTCGAATACATCGATACTGATTAGTGACATTTCATAGCTTTAGGTTGAAATTAATTTACGTACATTCCTGTCTTTCCGCTCAGCCGAGCGTGAGCCGATTCGCAATCCTGACACCCCAGTTTCGTTCACTGACTTAAAATTACAATCTCTAACTTGGAACTTCTCAATTCCTGAACGACTCTTTTTATTTGTTTCGCAACCGTTCGTTCGCGAAGCTTTATGCGTTCAAATATTTTTTAACTCTAAACGTCGTGCTTACCGGTGAGGAAAAATCTGATCTTTTTTTAATGAGCAAAAAATCCCTTTTTACCTTCGAAAGGCTTAACGTTTAATTAAATGTCCGAGAGTCTTCAACGTAATAGGTAACTTAAATCTACTTATAGCCGAAATTTATTTTTCGAATAAAAAACATTTGTATTACAAATTAAAATTTTACCTTGATTAATTTTAGGTTTTATAAAATATTATAACAGTATCATATAACAAAGTAAAAATTAGCCGCAAGTACAAAAGATGAAACCATTAGGAAAACTGTTAAGAACCTAGATTGTGGATCGGGATAGATAGTCAGAAATCGTAAAATTTAATGGATGTCAGTGAGATGCTATGAAGCTAACATTGTGACCACTATTAGTAGCATAATAAAACAAAGTAGTCGACAAATCTAAACATAATGTTCAAGGAAACGTCGACTAAAACGATACGTCATTTTCACATATAGAACAAATAGAATCATGTCGCAGATTGTTCGAAATATCCGGCGCGGAGTCATTCGAACCGCATTCGTTCTTCCACAAATAAATATGAATACGCACTGAAAATAAAATATTGTGCGATCCCATTCGAAACGCAGTAACTGAAACAAATAGTTTGTCATGGTCTACCTCTTGCCGGAGCATTAAGCAACCGCGGTAGTGAACGTTCACATTTTAAATTTAACATTTCATATTACATATAGAGAATGACCTATTTTGTATGTCCATGTTTTGGTGTTTCCTTGAAAATAATCATTACTGCCATTAACTATCCGGAACGGTGGTAATTTTAGTGTCAAATATCCACGGCGCGGCGTCTAGTTAATTTTACTAAGAATAGGTGTATTTGTAATAATAGGATTTGTGACTTATATAAAAAGCTTTGGAAATTAAAATCTATTCTTTGCCTTCATTATAATAGATAAACTAATATATTATGTATATATGTATGTACTTACTGAAAGTAAGTGAATCTGTTATTCATATGAAAGCCATTCACCAAATATTAGTAAAAAAATTAAAGTTACATCGTTATATGCGCTTTACGAGTAATATTATGTACTAAATAGAAAAAAATTATACAGTCGAGCAAAGCCTGCAAAGCAGGTATGAAGCTAAAAACAATTTTATACAATAATAATATATAAGTAAATGTACAGCGTTACTAATGGAGGTTTTTCATATTCTAAAGCCTTGTCAGTTTTGTTTGCGCCATATTGCGTGAAATTCGTAAAATCAGTATGACGTTAATCCTTTATCCCACATCACATTTTATATAAAAATAAGAATTTTTATTTTATTATTTATGGTACACGTAGAGTAGTACTTGTACGCTCCACACGTGAAAATTTAAGCTATATGTGTAAATAACTTGGTTTTCGTATCAAAAAGCTTTTATAGGCCATTTTTTTAAATGATAGGAATAATTCACTTAAAAAAGTGCACTTTTTCTTTATTTTTTGAACTGAAACTAGTTTAGTTATCTGATGAATATTATTTATTTTATTTCGGCTCAAACCTTTTAATGGGCTATTAACTTAACGAATAATAAAAAAATATAAGTGTAAGTCTGTCGACTATCTAAACTTGAATCTTTTATATATATACATACGAGTGCATATAAAAAGGGAAAAATAATGTTTAACCTTTACTCAGTTCCGCATGTAAAGAGGGCAACCAAACAACAAACATTCGCTTTTCTTACAATATACTTATTCGTACCTAAGTAAGAAAACAAAAAATGTAAAGCTGCTAGGTTTCATTCCGCATTACCTCTCAGGGTTAAGATTTTAATTCAAAATTATTGATCCTACAGTTATAAGTCAGTTAAAGTAAATATATTTCAATGTTGCATAGGTGCAGTAGTAGTTGTGACTGTCAGATATTAAAAAACGGCCTAGACGCGAGAGCTATTTATTGTTAAAACTACTAAATGTCTAATAGTAACTAGTCACAGGATTAAAATATGCATTATCAAAATCATATAAGCCACTTAAAAATAAAATAAACCATGTACACATAAAAAACATGGCATATTACATGTTATAAACAATGTCAATATTGCACTGAACGAATTGTTTCGCAAACAACCATAACTCACAGTGACCATCACCAATAGGTAATAAACTGATGAAAATCTGCACAGATTGCGCTTCAATTCAATCATCGCTGAAAATATTACCAAAAATGTTTATTTTCATTCGAGCTTCATTCAAATATTGCAAAACAAAACAATTTAAATGTAAATACAAAATAGTGACCGTTAATTTTACGAGTATTAATATAAATATAAACTTCGTTCCAAGAATTGTTTGTCCAAATTATATCATTTGTATCATAGCATTGCAAATTTAACTACAAACTATATTAATTATATTAAGATACCAGAACTCATATTGAATTTTCCGGTTTAGTCTTATTTGCATTTTAACAAGCAAGGCAAAGAGATGTCTGTAGCGTCCCAAGAGCACCGCTCATAATCTTATTTACTTATGCTATGTTAGTCGTAATGTTTAGTAAACAGTAGTTTTGCTCTAAATTAAAGTTAATACAGCCAATAAAACTGTACATAAAGCTACTGAAAGTAACATGTAGTTTAAAATTTTAAAATAACAAAGGTATGTTTTTTTTAAATAATGCACGTAAATGAGTTATGGAGCTTTTTTAGCATCTATGGAGCTTATATAGCCCAGTCAGGTTGTTGAAAAACCTATCCCTGAAAAAAATCTAGGTCAAAATGAAAGGATTTCACCAGCCTTTACCGGGAATCACTGGAAGTGTAAATTTAAAATATAAGCGTAAATAATAAACGGTGCGTTAGCCACCATCTTGATTTTAAGGGGAATCGTTTTTCCATAATAAATATACCAGCAAATTAAATGTCGATAAATAAATAATGAACAATTTTGGTCCATATTATTTTTCTCGAAAAATTAAAAATGGCCGAGTTATTAGGGAAAAACTATTTTCCCTTAAAATCAAGATAACGGCTTACTTACTTAACGCACCGCTCGAATTTGGTCGCGATTTTAAATTTACACTCCCAGTAACAGAGGAGGCACTCGTGGCCCCAGGCTGGTAAAAAAAAATTTGGCCTAGAATTTTCTCAGAGTTCAATGCTAACCCAATGGGGTTACTAAGCCAATGGCTGAAAGGCATATCTACATATGTTGCATAATTAAAGTCAGTTCATTTCATTGTATGGAATGTGAATCTTTATCAGTAATCTTTAGTCATTTAACTAGTTTTTTTATGTCTATGAATATGTATATATTAATGTTTTCTTGTTATAAAATGAACATTAATCAAGGAATTTATTTAATGACGATTAGTCAATGTTTGATTATTTTTTTATAAATGTTAACTATTTACTAGTATTATACTCGTAGTTATAACAATTCTTCAAAGCTCTAGCAGTAAAGCAATTAAAATAAAGAGTTAAAAAGTGGCAGAATTGGATATAAATTATATAATTAGGTTTTTTTAACAATAAAAAAACTGCAAATCAAAAGTTGCTTGCAAATAAAAAATTATTTATTAAAATTAATAATATTAATAAAATAATAACTATTGAATTTTCGTGAACAAAGTTCTACAATAATATTATGTGGGCAAAACAATATTCGTATGAAAAAATAATATTTTGCGATTTCTGATAAGTTTTCTTTTCCAAATATACAATAGATGAGAAATGAAAGGAAATAATAAAGCAAAAGATTACTTTCATATATGCAAGCATACTCTCATTAGTCCGATATGAGGCAGGATCGTGACACGCATAAAACCTTTCTATTACTATTCGACCTTTGAGAAGTTCTAATCATGATTACAACATGAGTTTGTTTTTAGTAGAATTTTCATTAATTTTAAACTAAAGTTAAGTAAACTGAACTTTCTACCAACATCTACAATTAAAAGTTAGAATTTTAGTTTAGATAAAATGTTTATTTATATATTAATAATTATTCATAAATTAATATTTTTTATATATTAATTATTATTTATTTATCACCACGATTAAATTTATTACTTACATTTATATATATATATATATATATATATATATACTAGCTGAATTGACACCGAACATTTACAGGTACATTTGTTTCCTTCGCGCCCTTCAACACCAACAGTCTTTAGTTCGGCTATAATGCATTTTTTTGGCCTTTTGTAATTAGTGTAAATGTACATGATTTCCTAAATTAAACTGTTCTGTTTAAATTAAATGTGACAGTTTTCTTGCGCAGTGTTTCATGACGGAGGTCATGAAATCGAATCTCACTTATCATAAGTGCTTAACTAAAAGCATTCAAATGTTGATTACGGTATGGGTTATGACATTTCTGTGTAGGTAATAGGTATATAGTTCACAAAAGAACACAGCATACCTTAGAGGAGTATATAAGAAATTACAGCATTATTTAACTGTTAATGCTTTTATTAAAAACTAGCGGCTCACACTGGCTTCGCTCGGGTTCGCCAGAAAAACAAAGGAAAACAATTTCGCCAGGAAAACAAAAACCAATCTATCCCACGGGAACAGTACATTTTTCCGGTATAAAGTAACAGCAAATTTTACTACATTAGATGCATAAGTTGTAGTCTACTAAGCTGTATAAGTTACTATAGTTTTTTTAACTATTCCAAGGGAATTCTTTAATTTTCCGGGATAAAGTAAAGTATCTAAAATGTTGTCCGGGGATACAAGGTACCACCATGCAAAATTTCTTTTAAATCGATCCTACAGTTTCGGAGATTAGCCCGTGCATACAGACAAACAGACCGAGAAACAAAAAATTTGAAAAAAATCTGGATTTGTTCTATTTCTATTCTTACATCCCCCTGACTCGATTTTTAGCTTTTTTTCTATGTATTCTATCTCTACATCGATATTCGATCTCTACAGTTTTATTATATGTATAGATTAGCGACTTACCCACGCTTTGCTCAGTTGCGTCCCTAGGTACTTTTAAAATAGATATGAATAGATATTGCAAGTGAACCTTAGAAGAAAGACATGCTATTGCAGATTTTTCTGTAGGCCTTTTTAAGACCTAAAATTTTCTAGTACATTGTTTTGATGTATCTCTTAAGGTTTAGCCAGCGTTATCCATGTTTTCTAAGGACGACCCGACAGAATCAGTTATGATGTTTTCCCGACAACATATATTATTAACAGTCACTGTTTTAAAAAAATAATACATGTAGAGATTTCGCTAAGTTACTATTTTATTATATTGATATTTTTCTTATACTAAAAACTGATCATACTATTAGTGGTACCTTGAAACTACTTCACTATGCAGCAGTAAAGCAAGATAGTAAGTGCATACGATAACTTACATTAATGCAACTAATCTCGTTTATTCGGTATGGTTTAGAATCCTGGTACACTTAAACTTAATAGCGATTTCTATTCAGATCTAGCACATGACTGAGCTAAGTGCTTAGCGAGATAACAGCACGTATTCTCAATATGTTGGCAATTATGGTCGCAAGTTTATATGAGACGTGTATCAAGTAAGACAGTAAACACTCTAGTATATTTGTTTCAATGGTGGCAACCAACCACCATGATCCATGTTTACAATAGAATAGAATAGTGTATAGAGCTCAAGTTAGAACGGATTTATTAGAGAATTAAAATGAAAGTTTGCTATACAGAATGAATTATTTATTAAAAAAATAATAAAACCAACAAAATTTTGAGTTAACTGCTATATGAATTTCTATTTTACATGAGATAATTTGCTAGTTAATAAAAATAAACCAGAAAACTAGTTTATATAATATGAGGATAAAGAATTTACTTAATTTCAATCTTATTTTAAAAATCGTTATTAAGAATAATCCGTAGTAATTAACTTTTATTAATAAAAATCATTAAAAATTAGTGATTATTCTTTAAGACTGAAGTGTAAAGTGGTATCGTATTGGCATTTCGACGGGACCAGAGTCATTTATTCATTTGTGGGCGGCGCTATTGTTCCGTACTGTAGTTGGCGAGTCGCCAGGTCGAATGCGAAGCTCCTAGCTATAGTATGAGACACAGGTTAAAGATATGTATCGGTTAATCAACCCATTGTGAAGGCTGCGAAATAACTACACTCTGTTAAACTAATTTGGATGAAGTCCAGTTGAATACAAAAATGCAACTAATTTTCTTAATGTTATTTCGGTAATTAGATGAGCTTTTTAAATGACAAGAAAATTGAAAGAATCTATGAATGTATCTACTAGTTGAGGTGGAGTAATATATAAACATATAAAAGGACTTCAAAAAAATTTTCTTAAATAGTTTTTGATATTCCTACTCCGACATACGACGAAAAATGTTAAAAATTAATTGACTGATCAAAAAAAGATAAGAAAATTTAAAGAAGAAAAATTAATTAAAACATATGTAATTCAGTAAATGTTAATAATACTGTACGGTATGTAAGTAAGTTATAAAGTACAAATTGTCCACAAAAATCTAATCCGTATAAGGTGTAATATAACTAATAATTTAAATATTTTACGAGTGCCTACTACATAGGTACCTCCAAAATTCAATAGAACTGAAATCTAATTTCCGGTATACCGTCGGTTAGTCAATTTCACTCGCAGGTGGCGAATAGGATTTTTTTCGCCAAAGAAACGACCCAAGAACTTTCCAGTTTTATTTCTGCATAAAATTTTTCTTGGCATTTATTAAAACAGCGTGCGACTTCAAAATTATCGTTTGTGAATATGAATTGGTAAACTTTTAAAAATATCTAGATCTCATTTGCTATTTTGATAAAAAGAAATAAATAATACATCATTTAAGTACCTAACTACTTTCACTCTCTAATATCATTTTAATAATAGGTTGTCTAAGTTTAATTTAAAATGCAAAATATTTAAGATGACAAATCTGAATCATTATTACTGAGAAGAGAATAAAAAAATATATATACGGCCGAATTGAGAACCTCCTCCTTTTTTTGGAAGTCGGTTAAAAATATGTAATAAAACACGCATGAGTCTATGTTGGTGAATATTTCAAGATATGGCTAGATAAATTAAAATAAAACTTTATTATATATTAAACAATCTTAAAATAGACGGTATGTACGAAAGACAATGGTAAAGCATTAAATGGTATTAAAATTTAGGTATTAATAGTACCATTGCTTCCACAATGCCCGCAATGTGTGCTATTGACAGCTCATTTTGGCTTGTACCTTACTGTTTAGCCTGAGATTAAAATTTAGTCATTATTTTGATAAATTCAGTTAAATAACGGCCACATTTTATGTATTACATACAGGCATATAGATGGAGTCATAGAGGTAGAGCTTAATGTGACGATCCACATACAAATATTTAATATTTTTCGATATTTTTATTCTCGTTAATTATACATATTAAACCCATAATATAACATATAATGACCGTGTGGGTCAGTTTTACCCTTTTTGGTTTTCGTAGCTAAAAGGCTAAAACCTCATATAATTGTCATGTCTGTCTGATCATCAGTCCATATGTCACAAGCATTTCACTCGATGACTATTGGAGCAACATCGCCAAAAAGTTGGTATCTCATATGAACCGCTTGCCTTGAACGCATTTGGCCACTAAATTAACTTTGTTTCTCATTGTAAAAATATGAAATATAAAACCTATGGCTGCCATAAAATGAAAATGTCTAATTTTTAAATCAGTATGTGAAAACTAAATATAAATTTAATGTTTCATGTTTTGGAACCCTTGGTGTGCGAGTCAGACTCACACTTGTCATTTGTTTTTTAATTGAAATTATTAATTAGAAATATTTCTATATCCACCCCTGTTCAGATTATAATTTTTTACTCCTATGTCCTTTTTCCAAATTGAGTCAAATCCAAATTAGCCGTTTAGCCATAATAACCAATGAAATTGAAAGTTCATTCGTTTTTATATATATTTTGGATATTAAAGGAAAGCGCTATAAGTTCTAAATTAATGCGTCTATTCAGATATAACGCAAACAAATCAAAGCGAAAGAGATAAGTCCACGTTTCCCGTTTAGTATCGGATCATAACTTCCTAAGCCGACCATAATTGCCTGGGTGTCTCCAAATTTTCCAGTGTAAGCACCCTCGTTTTGAAATTCATCCCATTTATTTTAATCTCGATACATTTATAAATCGTCAAACCGTAAAACTGTACCACAAGATTGCGACATAAATTTAAGCTAATAACCTATTATGTCACTTAGCCTACCTTCGGATACCTGGGACTGGCGTCTTGTATAGATTTATGGACTATATTATTACCTATATAATTTAGGGCTTATAATTATAGTGTAATATTAAATTTTTTAACGACGCGATATGATATGGGTGGTGTATGTAATATGCCTTAAAATCTATAGCTATATACTAATAAATTCTGCATCTTTATCACATTAAATTTACTATAAAATATGCATGAATATTATTTTCAAGATTGTACTAATGGATTCTCGTAGTTCTATTTGGCTCGTAACCACCATCAAACGTTATCCTACCACAATGTTATAATATATGACTTGAGCTATAACAGAGAATTCAAGCAAGCTGGGGGATGTTAGCAAATGTGGAGATCAAAGTAATAACTGAGCAATAAAAAAACATTATTGAAATTTATCAATCGTCTTGATTAGATATAAAAAGACCAATAGTTGTTAAAATATATGTATGCAAAAATTGAATTTTTGTTTTGTAGATAGAAAGTAGTTGTGTAAAATTCATAACATATGAGATAACTAAAAAGATACATTATCTTAAAAATCACTTTGAAATTAAATTAAAAAATTCTTCACATCCCTAAAGGTGGAATTCCACCTTAGGAAGGGTGATAAATTTTCTGCTACTTTATTGCGAACATCCTAACCCTGTTCATAAAAATCGGTTCACACAATATTCAATTCAATTCTTTTATTTCGTGGCTTTTAGGAGTGCCAGGTGGGCACAATTTACTTCGCCAATGTCACGTAGAATTCACACAATATACACCTGAATTAAATATCTCCTCCTCCTTTTTTGAAATCAAAAATAGACAGTTAAGATATTGATGGCTAAAGCTCACTGTATTCAAATATAAAAAGGTTATTTTACAAAATACATCAAATAGTTTTTTAGTTAGACCGGTGATATAGTTCGATTTCAGTTCTGGTGTGTTGATAAGTTTCATTGGTTGCAATAGGGTATTAGAATAATAATACTTCCCCTCCAATGTGCTTTCAACTTGTCGTGGTGGGAGGGGGATCAGTAGCGTCCGGCAATCCAGCCGGGCGCAAAGCCAAGAAACGCACTGAGAGGTGGCCCACCTCGGTGGGTGGTGTGCCATTCGGGTTGCTCCTGGTACTTCTCTGATAGTAGAGTGGATCGTTGGACTGGTTGTCTATGACTGACAGACTGTGGTCTGCTCTGGCAGACCTGCCGTCGGGGCATCGTGGTTGAGTGCGTAAGCGATCCTGCGACGCCCCATTAAGACGGAGGAAGTTTTGTTGGGTTTCAGTGCGTAGTACTGGCTTTTCTAGCCGGTGAGTCCCACATAACCACCTGCATGTCTACAGGTGGTATGCGTAAATGCATTTCCCAACATTAAAAAGGTCTTAGAATAATACATAGTCAAAAGCAATTAACAATCAATAAAGGCATGGACAATTTTAAGTTTCTACCACTGTCTTTCTAAAGAAAGAAAATAAGTGATTTACTTAATTGTTATAAAAGCAAACGTAGAGCCTAAGCAAATTTTTAAAGTTTTAAATAAATACTCGTAGAACAAAAAAACGTGCGTACTTATGCATGCAAGTAAGAAGTTATACTTCTTTGGCGTAACACAACAAAAATAGCCAAAGATTTCATCCCGTATGTCACAACTTTCTGTTTATAAAAGGAATGCAGCTAACTTCATCATTTCGCTTTTTGGTTCTCGGCATGCGCGCGCATCGTAAAAATTTTACTCTCATAATTTTTTCAAACTTTTTTTTCTAGCGTGCCAAAAGAAGTATAACTTCAAAATTAAAATGCTTTTATTTGATTACCCGTTATTAGGATACTTTTCTACATAACGATCATGTTACATATTTCAATTCATTAATGAGATTATAATTAAAAACAATAAAATTAATAAATATTATGAAATTAGTAATCATTTAAAATAAACAAAATGAAATTAGTAAAAATATGTATGTGCGTATATGTATGTTAATTTTGTTTACGGATGAATTCAGAGACTGATTGATTGACAGTCTCATTGCCAAAACACTGTTGAATATGACAGTGACAAGATAAATATCTTTGTATCTTTAGTGTACTTAATAGACGAAAAGTAAGGATGATAAACTTTGTTTGGGATGACCACGGAACATCCATGACTACTTGAGCTATCTCCAAAGTTTGCCAATAAAACTTTTTGCCGGCATCGTACGTCACATGCAATTACCCTCCTAGCTGAGTGTACAACACTTGAGAGACACGCGAGAGTTATAACGAAATTCACCCAAAGTGATGATTGATATATAACTCGGCCTAATGTGGAAGGCGCAATATGTCTTTCAATACGTAATAAAATTATAGTTTTAGATTTTCTAACAAATATTAATAACTGCCTATTAATAACTGCGCTTCATTTGTCTAACTAATGCAATTAAAACCTATGTTAAAAAATATGTTTTGCTACATTTAAGTAATTAAATTGAGTATTCCTTAATATATAAAGATATTATATATTTCCTAATAATATTATTCTGTAGTACAAAATCTAAACATATGATAAAATTCTAACTGAGTCGAATCTGTACACTAAATATTTCTTGGAAAATCTTATTGAAATAATCATTACTATCGATACAGAGGCCGAATCTATTGTTTTTAGATTTTTTGTCTGTCTGTCTGTCTGTTACCGCATCACGGAAAAACCACCGGAGGGATTTTGATGAAATTTGGTATGATGATAGCTAGTTGTCCGGGTCAAAATATAGGATACTTTTTACAGTGGGAAAATATCTCATCTCCGAGAAATCTATACTAAACGTTAAAATATAACTAGGGACAAACCCGAGCGGAGTGAGGGTGAGTAGCTAATATTATTATATAGTTTTGTACAGTAACGTCAAATCGTCGACAGTTAGTGAGCTTTATTTCAAGGCGCCTTTTTATGAAGTAAATTAAAATGCTCAGCACGACTTCTTCAGTCACCGGCGCATAATTTCCTAGTATGCTCGAGCCTCGAAGTGAGTTAATAGTAGTAGTAAATATCAACAAATCTGACAACATTTAGAAGTTGTTTTATTTTATGTTATGTAAATGATATATCGGGAAACTGATCTGCGTAGGTATCTATATATGTATATAAAAATCAATTGCTGTTCGTTAGTCTCACTAAAACTCCAAAACACCTGGACCGATTTGAATAACTCTTAGTTTTGTTGGAGGTGTATTAGGGGTGGTATAAGTGTAAAATAATAGGGAAAATTCATAAGGACAGCTGGAAAATCGAAATTTTCTGAACTATTTATTTTGTATGGGAATAACTATGGAATTTAAATTGGGAAATATATATATATATATATATATATATATATATATATATATCTATTCCATATTAACCTTTAAAACGAGCCTAGAGAGGAACACGAGTGAAGCAAAAGAGTCGCTAGTTTGGTATATTTGACACATAATAAATTTGTTAAATATGTAAAATTACGCCGTTTGTAAAATTCATAGTGTGATATAATCTTTCCCAATAAAATTTTTCTAAAAGATAAACAGGATTTTTCTGTTAATACCGGAGATTAGTGCATACAAACAAAACACTCTTAAGCTTTACATTTTAAAATAGATCCTCTAAGGTCAAAGACACTTCAACTTTTCACAATGTAATATTAATCCTATAACATTTATTAAAACTGTTACTATAGTATTTGTCACATATGAAATATTTTTTTATTAAAGAATCGTTTGTGATGAAATGGGTTCGTTATTAGATTTTAGAATTTTAATCGATTTGCCTTAGACGCAAAAGTCTCGTAAAAACGATTCGAATAAATTAAATAAGATTGTATAATTAAGTTTTAAGAACAACCAGTTATATAGCATCACAAAAAACTTGAGCTCTATATGTATATTGTGAAATCCGTAGCAGAGTGGAGGTCAGCACATTCTGGTGCTTACGACCCATTGCAGCCATAAACAGAAGGCGTTTTGTAGCCTCATATCTATAAAATAAAATAAAAAAAACGATCAACCAAATAGTATGAAACTAAATAAAAGAGAAACATAGTCTATATATACCTACAAAATTTTAAAAGGTTATTTATCTAAGTAATAAATTGCTATGTAAAAGTACATAATATATAATTGCAAATATTTATTGAAATGAATTAAATGTCATCAAGTCTTGTAAAAGTGAGTTAGTCTCTCTCTGAGTTAGTGAGGTAGTCTTCATCTTCATATACTTTCCTAATATTTACATCGGAAATTAGATATAGAACATAATTTTTCAAAAACAATACTATCAATATTCATAGATTTGTAGAAAATATTATTTTTCCAATACGCAAATGCTGATAGAGTACCCCTAGAATTCAGTACTAGCGCGGCAATAAATACGTATTATGTTCCCAAACTGAATATCACATTACCATAATAGAATAAATTGGCCGCTCTGCCAAAAATCAAACTTATTTCAATGATAACATTCGAAAGAATATGCAACTGGGTTTACGGTCCATCAGCCTTCCGCACAAGTTTTTCGCATAAGTGAATTGGCTGCTTGTAGATATATTTTCAGAAGTTACACCATAAATATGAAGTAGTACGGACATACACTACTCATTTAGTTATTCTTTCACATTATATACTGACTATTATAATTTATAGAATAAAAAACAAAGAGAACATTAGCTTCTAAAATTAATAATATAAATATAATATCATGATAATTAATGTGATTTTTTTTTTCGATTTCGATGTATTCTCTTAAACATAAGTGTATTCTAAAAAATAAAATCTTTGCACAAATAATTTTGTGCAAACAAATTATTTTTTATAATAAATCAATCTAGTGATAACAAAGAAAATCATCACACAATCAAATTTATTTAATTTCGGTTGATATTATCTAGAAATGCCACTTCTAATTTTTACAATTCTAATCTGAGATCCATATTCGGGTATGAAATCCCTCGCTGGAACGCGGCTGTGGATTTTATTGCCCGAGTTTTCTGCCAGTTCTAGGGTCGTGATAAATGATGTTGTTTTCGCCGATCTCGCTGTTTGTACGTCTTGTGGTGTCGAACTAGTAGGTAGCTATGTCGCCGGCTACAACATCGTGGCGCCTTGTGTTTGTGTATAAAAGGGATCAAGGTCGTACGTTACCTACCCTTTTTTGTTTTCGTCTTTCCATCCATAAGATAAGACAGCATTAATAGATAATTCACAAGCTATTGAATCAGCGTATCAACAAAAATCCAATTATTTCTTATGTGTTTATTAAAAGTAATATAATTTTTGCTATCTGCTGAATGATAATTTAATAAATTATCTAATCCGAAAGAATTAGCATATAATTTTAGCGAACTTTCTTCAAACATCAACAAATTCGTTTGAAATAAAAAAATAAATCTATAATTAAATGGCGGTCTTTAATTAAATGCAGCTTGACATTTCAAAGGAGGACGTGGTTATAAATATAATTGATCACAAATATCATTAGGGCAACACTCGAGATTGCAGGTCGCGCGTGAAAAGGAGACGGATAGGATTAGACCGTGGAGTGACAGAGATGGATGTAGGGATTGCCCTCATTAAAAACTACTAACGCATTGTTTGTCGCGACAAACACAATGATAGACGACGACGTAATGTGACAGTGGACTAGCGAAAAATATTATGCTGTATATGTATATATATATATATATATAAGAATGTTCTTTGAGTTTTAAAAAGTTTTAATTTTTTTAACTATCAAAAGGTTCATTATTTTTAGATTCGGAATATAGGGCGTCTATATTAGAAACTATTAATAACATCAACCACGACAAATATCATGGAGTTAAATAAAGACATTAAATTTTGATGCATAGATGCATGATGCATTAGCTTGATGTTTCTTTTAGACATATGAAATAAATAGTCCTAAACTTCTGGATTTGTTTGCAGCCCTTTTAATGTCCCACTGCTGAGCTCGGACCTCGTTTCAAAAAAGAGGGGGATCAGGTCATAGCCCACTTGACTTCACATGTCTTCACATGTTTTTCTTCACCGTAAGACAAGTGGTAATCATGTTGAAAATGATGCACACATGAAAATATCAGAGGTTCTTGACCCGGGATTTGAACCTGCTTCATTCGGTTTTCTAAGCGAGCGCCTTATCACTTATCACTGACTATTCTTCTGGATTAATCCTTTGAAAAGAATAAAACTGTGGGAGTAGCGGAAATAAGGCACACGTATTCGTCATAACCTGAAATAAGTCGAAGTTATCGAAGAATATATTAAAACTTTATCAAAGCTGGAACTTCTATTGCCTTTCAGCTTGTGTTCTCAGGGGCGAAACTTAAGATGCGAAGTCAAAGGTTTTCTTATAAAGTTGGGAAATTAATCTAGTAGAAACGGCGTCAAGTGTGCAAACTTAATGTTTACTATACTATTAAAAATTATCAGTCATTTGCTTGGATTAACGGGTTTAATCTGTTTTAATATTATGTTACTTTCCAATTAAAATTTTATTTCCATACAAATGTAAGTTTTTTATCTTCGTAAAAAGTGCTAACTAATATTTTATAATTTCATTAAATGTTACGATGAGCTAAAATATTATATATGGTAACATTGGTATCGAATTTTTAATAAAAATATAGTTTTTCTAGCAACCTTTGCCAGGGAAAAATACTATGTAGATTGTACTTTAAAAATATTATTTATTACATTTTGCCGCCCTTTTTGTCTCATTGTGGATTAAATTTTAATACTTCTCCTATTAAATATCCCTGTCATTATAACTATTAATTATCTTATTTCATTATATTACTTCAGTCGATTTTATCATTCTTTTTAATGACTGAAAGAAAATCTGAGTGAGAGTGATATATGCCGCCGTTGAAAGTTAGACTATATTAATAATAATGTATAAACCAACATAAAACAGCTTTTATTTTAAAAACTCATAAATGATTTTACAAAGTAAGAAAGACTTGCATGAAAGAAATATTACTTGATTATGAGAGATAAACGCTGTAACGTTCTTTGATCGGTTCCATTTTATGTCTAAAGTTAATTTATCTATAGGTGCATCTAATAAAATTCTAACTGTGTCAAATCTGTACATTTAACATTTTTTTGGAAAATCTTATTGAAATAGTCATTATTATCAATAGAGAGGCCGAGTTATAGTTTTTAGAATTTTTGTCTATCTGTCTGGGAACGCATCACGAGAAAACCACTGGGCAGATTTTGATGAAATTTGTTATGTTGATAGATGGTTATTCGGGTCAACATATATGATACTTTTGACTGCAGGAAAATATCTCATCTCGGAGAAATCTATACTAACTGTTAAAATGTACCTGGGGACGAACCCGAGCAGAGCGACGTTGAGTTACTAGTGATAAATAAACTATATACTCATATACTACATTCTAATTAAAGTTTAATATTTAAATACAATATTCTTATGTATATAATGTGTTAAAATTTTATTATATGTTATAGCTTGATGCTTTTTTCTTGTGTAAACAAATAAAATATATTTGTTGATTGCTTTATCCCGACACCAAGACAATGCGTGCTAAATAGCATTTCCCGGCGGTATCTTTATTTTGATGAGACTGGTAAAAACATATTATTAGGTTAAAAAAATAATTTTATACAAGCAAGAATTGAACCCTCGATCTCTTGCATGTACTATATAGTATGTATAATATCTGCCAAATAGGCACTGTGCCATAAAATTCGTTAATTATTATGTAAATACACAATAGACAAGTACATGTTTTAACAGTGATGATAAACCAATAAAGCTGCAAATGCACTAAATAGAGCATACATTTCTGGAAGCTAATAGGATTGATTTGATTTCTACTCACTCACATATCACATATGCACCACCGAACAGAATTCGATGGAATTGTTTACAATTCTCGAACTCCTAATTATTTACATCATACAACCTGACAAACAAACGAAACGTATAGGTTAATAGGTCTGGAAACAAGACTTCGTCGCCCTTCTAATCACACACTCGGTTGACTCTCAAAAGGCAAAACGAGACCCAGAAAACTCAACCACCCACCGAACGTTTAATTAAAGTAAATAATTATTTGTCGAGCCCTTGCATTAATTCTGAAAAGCGCTCTATTAATTTGCGCTGTCTATTACAAATATCTATTCACATCGCTTTAGATTTTGTTACCGTTTAAAATTACAATGACGTCGTGAGCTATTAGATACGAATTGCTAATCGAATACAGGAGACCCAGACGGACCTTCGATAAACAAAACAAACAGAAACGCTAAGATACTCGAGATCAAAGTGGCCTCGTTTATTTCATTTCGTTCATTTCCTTTACAAACTTCGCTTTCGGCTTTATCGGCCTAGGCTGGAATATGAAAACGCGCAAATGAAAAACAAAACGTCACATAAAATAAGCATGACTTAAGATATTTAACGTCGCGGCAAATATATTTAGAGACAAAGGACTCGCGTGGGTTCTCGATGTTAGCAAAACAATAGCTAGAAAAAACAAAATGAATGGACCTCTTAAAACACGAGTGACGTCACCTGAACGAATTAAAGTTTTTTATCCTTGTCATACTTAAGAGCAAACGCAGCCTCTCTCTTCTAGCAACGAGGAGGCATTTGACCTATTTTCGGAGGGCGTGCAATAATTTCACGAAGGGTGGATTACCTAGCATCCATTACTGATCTATGTCTTTGCACATCTTACGGCGATAAACGACTGATTCACGTTTTATTTTTATTTTATTAGTCTTTTAAGTGTTTTTAAATTGTTTAGTAATGTAACTGTGATTTAAACATTTTCTTTTATCTTTTGACGTTAACTTTGCTAAGGTAAAATGTATGTATATTATTAAAGTTAAAATCCGAAAAGATTTTTCAAAATTTAAATACCGCTAGTTTAATTAACAATGACAATAAAAAATATTATTAATCAAATATTAATAAGAAAGTCCTACTATGAAACTATTTGAATACCACGACGGGCTATTAAAGTGGTTAAAAATAAAAACGTAAAAAATGGCTAACCTCCAACATTGTATCACAGCACGACAGTAGGCCGGCCATTAGAGTAAACAAGTCGATATTTCTGGCAGTTATAACATTGTATTGTTGATGCCATCTTTGATCATTGTTTATTTAAAAGTTGTATGTACTAAGCTTTGTTAAGGTTTCGATTTTCCGTTCGTCCTTCTTTAATTCTTACGAATATATCCACCCGATAATATTACGCTTCAAGAATTCAAAGAAGATAGTTTAAATGATAAGTGTTTTCGATCTAAAAAAGGAAATAACAGGAGTTCTTGTATTGTTTTGTCAAACAGAAGTTTCTATTAAGTTCTCGCAGTTTAGATCTGAACATTTCAGTATTTTAAATAATTATTTCACAAAATATAAAAAAAAACTAGTGATTATAAACGTTTGATGATAAGTAACTAATGCTGAAATTTCACTAGACCAATAAAAAGTAAACAAAATCTTACGCTTGGTCTAGTTTATTGTATCTGCCATTTCTTGAAATTCCAAAAGTAACAAAAATGCACCAATGAAAATTGAACTAGCGAATTATGTATTATACTAGCGACTTATTTTCGCTTCCGTCGGGTGCGTCCGTAGGTACCTAACAAAAGCCTGTGTTACTTCACGTCATAATCTATTTGTATACTAAATTTTTACCCAAATTCGTTCAGCCAGTCTAGCGTGAAAGAGTTATAAACATACAAAATTCGCATATACATATAATAAGTAGCGCGATTATTCAAATCGTTTCACATCACTGCGCTAACAACATTATGACAACTAGGAAAATCTACAATCAGCATTGAAAAAATGTGAAAAAAATATATATATTGCCAATATTTTCAAAGCCTTCCCAAATAAGTATCAGTAAGCACGTGCAAGAAGTCAACTGTGCCAAGGGGACACGCACAAATGATCTTGTATCCAATTTGAGTCTCAACCAACTTCACTGTCTGTAAAGGGTTTATAGAAACATTTTTGACATTTGGAAAATGGGGAAATAATTCTACTCAAATTTGTGTTTTATATATAAATCTTAGTTGAGTTCAGCAAATACTATACTTTAAATAAAATATGATTGTTGTAAATTATTACAGAAAGAATTTGCGAATATGCATTTTTATGATTGTACATAATATTTATATACAGTCTTCATTTGAGCTAACAAAGTGAAATGTATGGATAAGTAGTGCAAACCTCATCTAAAGTTTTATTAAACGATAGCAAATAAAAGAAAAGTCAAACTAAAAAAAGATTTATAAAATTCATTTTAAATCAGCAAATCAAACCAGTCTATGCGAACTACGAACATGACCAGAAAAATTGTTCTTGTTACATAACGAAAGAATCTTCGAATCACAGAATCTAATACAAGTCCACTAGAAACTACAGTAATAAGTGAGCTAAAATATATCTGGACTTATCTATGCTAGTCACGTGAACAGGAATATTCGAACCCGTTACATTATTGAAGGATGAAAAAATGCGCTCTATGAACAGCAGCTGGTTTACACCGACTAATAAATCTTTTCCAATAATAGCGGATCTCTTTTTACTAAATCCAGTGAGTGTACGTGTTGTGGTTCACCTAACGCGTTGTATTATCCTCGCTTATAAATCATTCACGTCAATGCCACGCTTTCAGCTTACCTATTATACGATTAAACCTAATGGAGACTAACAATCGGTTTTTAACAATGAAAAAGTATTACGGTCCCAACATTTTATGGGCGCGTTGCGCGTGGTGTTGTGATTGCAATATCGTAGTAATTTCAGCTGAAAGTAACATCATAATAAAAGAAAGTAAGCATCAACACGTTAGATATTGTTATAAATAGTGTATTTAACTTTAGGTATTTACCCGGCATAGGCAGTGGTAGCCCAGTGGCAACGCGCTTGCTTGGGAAATCGAGTGAAGCGGGTTCAAATCCCGGGTCTCGCACCTCTGATATTTTCATGTGCGAATCATTTCTATCATGATTACCACTTGCCTTACGGTGAAGGAAAACATCGTGAGGAAACCTGCATGTCTGAGAAAACCTAGCAAGTTTTCGAAAGACATGTGAAGTCCGCCAATCCGCACTTGGCCAGCGTGGTGGACTATGGCCTGATTCCCCTCGTATTGAAGGGAGGCCCGTGCCCAGCAGTGGGACATGAAAAGGGCTGAATACATACATTTACCCGGCTACACTCGTCGACTTAAGTCGACATATTTGTATTTATGGAAATATGTTTTCTTTACTTAGGTATGTTGGAAATCAAAAACTCTAGTTGTGTCGTAAGGATCAAAAAGATTTTTTCTATTTTCATTGCCAGGAACTCGACTACATTAAATTGGAAAAAATCCTTTCCTAGATCTCTAAATCCAGCAATGATGAATGAATAAAAAGTTCAAGCGAAGGAAAAGACATGTAGATGAAGAAGTTAAAAGTATAAATCAATGCAGACGTAAACTTCAGAACTAAACGTGCATAATTATTAAACTTTAAATTTAAAGTCGACAGATGGCAGTGGCGCATAATATAGAGACGGCTTTCAGCGTTGCGTAACAGACATTTATCATTTAGGTAGATGAAACAAGCATCTTAGAGAAACAACATAAATCATCGGTACCACTGATTCATCGTTACCGAAATGCGCATTAATAAAAACATTGAAGTTTCCATTAATATTTCGCAAACTAAAACTAAATGCAACTATTTGACATTTGAATATTTTAATTACATCATTTCATTAAATAAATTATAATATCATTGCTTTACAGACTTATCGACGCATCTAATAAATGTAAGTAGTAACCTATAGGTCTTTATCTACATATACTAATATTATGAAGAGGCAAAGTTTGTTTGCTTGTGAGAACGCGCTAATTTCAGGAACTACAAATCTGATTTGAAAAAATATTTTTGCATCAGGTAGGCATTATATCATATAATATATAGTCTCTTTATTCCATACTAACCGTCAAAACCAACCTAACAAACAAAACGCACCCTCAAAAAAAAAACAAAACGCTCCTAGGGACTAACCCGAGCGAA
The DNA here is from genome assembly GCA_033884665.1 of Argynnis bischoffii washingtonia. Lineage (NCBI taxonomy): Eukaryota > Metazoa > Arthropoda > Insecta > Lepidoptera > Nymphalidae > Argynnis > Argynnis bischoffii. Next base: position 9,291,242 of record CM066625.1, on the reverse strand, counting down.
ACGAGTGTGAGTCGCTAGTGTATATAAAAAATTGAAGAGCTCTGAGCTTCTTTGTTTGTTTGAAAGTGGTAACCGTTGAAACTATCAGTTCCATATATTTTGTTTTTGCAAACTATAACCTATTTATGGAATTATGGAAAAAGATTATAAGATATTTTAAGTCTTGCCATAATATATAGTAGCAGAACAGATAACACATGAATGAACTATGCGAGTAGTGTCGAGCAGATGCTAGTGAGTACAATAAAGCAATTTAGCTATTCTTTAAATTCGTAAAGAATGAATTTTTCCAATTCAAACTACTTACTTAAAATAATAAAGAGGTCAAAAATATTAAACTTATTATAAACCGAAATTAACTTTTAAATAATTTTATTTAAATTCGAAGGATATTCATCAGCAGTCGTACCACAAAACATGTTTGTACACACAGGCAGATTGATTATACAAATTGCTTGAGTAATTAAAGCGAGGTGTTTTATATATGGTATAATATAAAACCGAAACAATTTTTAATAATTACTATTTTAATGTACTAGTGTACTTTTAGTTCTACTGTCGTACTTTTAGTAGTTTTTGTAGTGTTAAAATTTAAAAGACCTTGTTCTATATATCCTTGGACCCTCTTCTCATGTAGTTATAAGTTTTAGGTCAGTATTTTACTTGGTATTGATGTAATGCGAGGGACGTTTACTTTCTTGAAATTATTTTATCCACTATGCTTTCTATTATTTCTTCTCATATTTTAAGTTATATTTTTAGTAAGAAAAAGTGTCTTATCAAGATAAGCATCAAAAATTAAATAGTTTTTAAAGTTGTTTTATTTTAAATATCATTATATTAGCAAATTAATGAAATAAAGCAATGCCTGAAAAAAGAAAATAATAAGATTTTTAAGTCAACCAAGGTGCACTTTTTATTTTGATATATTTCGAATTAACATTAAAATAAATGTCAGTTAATTTTAAATCCTCGGAGAGAGAGGATCTCTCTATCTCCATCTTTCTATCCTCCCTCTTCACCCTCCCTCTCCCTATCTATCTCTCTTTCACACACACACACACATACACATACACAAACACTTTTCCTATAACATTTTTCCTTACCGCTAAGAAAGAGAGAACATATCGCCTCTCTATGACATAATTCCAGTTCGTCTATAAATACTTTTTTATTAATTATGGACGATAATTAATTTTAGTTACAACATATAAATAAACATTAATATATTTTGCTTGTTCGCTTGTCCGTTTCGTCTCTGAATCGTCTAGACGCTTCTCCACATTATGTTAAGAGGGCCTCGGATGTGTCACTCCGACTTGACCGTAGCGATTGTGCCAATTTTGTACGCAGCATTTATTAATTATACAACAGGCAAATGCCTCTGAAACACATCATTAGTTCCACTATAACAGCTTTACTATGTTGTCTATATATCTTCATTAATGGTACAATTTAAATTAGGGCGAGAAAAAAAAGATTACAGCTACAATTACATCTGTTCCTGCAATAAATATTGTTCATTTTACAAAGATGCTTTATTATTTAACGTCAAAACGTCTCCACATCCACAAATAAAATCTTTTGAATCTCATAATGTATTTGTACACCTATAAAATAAGCGTTCATTCACGATACGCAAAGAATTCTTCATAATGCAAACACCGGCTGAAAGACGAATAGGAGGCGTGAAGCTCTTGCAATAGCCGTTTTACGAAACAAGTGCTTGCTCATTTTAATATTTCCAACTTCCCTCAACCATAGCGTCATTAAGCGACCTAGAAAGAAAGCGTTCCGGGCAAAAGTGGGCCGGCAGGGATCCCCCTTCGAATCTCACGAGTCCATTGTTATACTTTTCATACCACCCCAACGTTTATACTCTATGCCATGTTTTCAGTTATATTAAGAGAATTTATTTGACATTGATCTGCCGAAATTTTGTTTGACGCAAAATTTCCTTGTATTAGCATATTTAAAGATATCCTCAAGTAAAAAGATCGTATGGATTGGGGAAAAATCATTCGTTTCGTCTACGCAGCGGGATTTCAACCATAAATCAGGGACATGCCAAAATCTGTCGAAGTAGATATAAATTACAGCCAACCATAGAGCTAGACTCATTTAAAATTCAAGAAAACTCAAACTAAGTTTTGAAGTGATGGAGACCAGTGTACTGGAAAACCTACTTGCCTGTACATAAAGCGGTTGGAAATTATGTAATATATGATAGGCAATTAAATCCTTAAAAAAATATTTAATTCAGTAAAAAATCCTATATATTTAAAAAAAACTCGATGTTAAATATAGACGTTGTGTAAAGCTAAGTCGTAAAGGTCATTGTGGACAAAACAAAGGCATGCAAATGAACGTTGAAGCGGTTGATAATTAAAGCGAATATTTCTGTACGATATCTAATAATGTGAAAACTTTACTGATCTTTTATACAATACTTGTTACTTACATTCATTAATACAAACAAATACAGTCATCGCAGAAATATAAAATTAGTTAGACTTATTAAGTCACAGTATCGCAATTACGGTACATGTTATGTATATACATATGTAGCTACAAATGTTTTCTTCAATTAGCGCAGAGTACTAAAATAATTATTATTTAAAGAGAAGAGAAAAGAAAGTTATTCTAATAAAGATTTTTTTCTATTTTCTTTGACGGCACATTTGGCTCAGTTTGTAGTGAACCTACTTGCCGTGCCAGCGGTCGCGGGTTCGACTCCCGCTGGGTCGTTCATTTGTGTGATGAACACGAATGTTTGTACTCCAGTCATGGGTGTTTATATATATAATATGTATGTATTTAGAGTTATATATGTGTAGTGTATCAACTATCTGGTATCCATAACACAGGCCTCGTAGCTTATCATGGAACTAAATGGTGCTGTGTGTAAATGCCCCAACATATTTATTTATTTATTTATTTGTATGTGAACCAATTCTATAATAGCTTCTTAAATGAATTGGTACCTCAAAAACTTTATGCCTTAGGTGTGATTATTTTACACAGTTTTAAAATCTTTTTAATTATAAAAGTAATTATTTAAAAATACATATACACGGTTCAATACATAAGAAAATGGAATTCGAAAGTCATAAGAAATTTCCACCGCTGGCCATAAAATAGTTTTACGACGCCAAAATCTAGTTACGTTTAGAAACGTTTCGTGCTTTATAAAAGGAGAAAATGAAAGCATTTTATACTACACCGCACTGCGTCAAGTAGCTTCAATTCCCTTATAGTCTAAGTATTGTCTAACATTTATATTCAAGATGTACGTCACGTGAGCCGCTGACTTACTACAAGTATCATACAGAACATTGATAATATATAACTTTATATCAGAGAATATAAAGTGTGGTGTCTAAATTAAGTAATCTTATTTACAAGTAAGACTAAAGTTTAACTATCGTACTTTTAAGCAGTTAAATAGAAGATTCTACTTATAGAAATTAAAAGATTAAATAGATAACTTACCATATTATTGTGTTACATGCTATAACTAAACTCACATTAACTGTCTAGAGCGTGCCTTGTCCTCTGTATTTTCTACAAAGAAATAAGCCAGTTTTCTATCAAAAATGGAAAAATTTAACCTACAGTGTTGTCCATTCTTTGTGACTCTTTTTGCACTTATTGTCATATCATAACTGATAAAATGACATAACATAAGTGATCTATGGGTTATACGAGAGTTGTTCCTTTATTCTAAATATTCCTAAAGAACAAAACTAACATAAATATTAAAAAACTAAAAGCACAATTTCTAAACACACTAGAAAATATAAGGTACGTGAATTACATAAGTTTACATATTCAAACAATTTTCCACGAGTATTACATTAGACGTACAGTAAATGATCAGGGCTCTACGTTACATGCCCATTGAAATTTCAAAGACTACTCTCCAAGGTTACATGCATATCTCAATAAAATTTAACGAGCAGGTCCACTTATTACAAGCGTACTACAAGTATAATAAATCTTTAATGATTTGAACTTGAAAATCGACTCGTGATCGAGTACCTACTGTACTGTGTTTCAATTTGATACGCCTGCTAATGCAAATTATCATTACTTAGTGCTACCGATGTTTTTTAAAGAATATCTGTTGTGAATATCAAATTTTGTTCTGATTATTATTGAATATTAAAAAAGGATCTCTAAGAAATTTCCTCTAATATTTTACATTTTAAATAAAACTATCTTTTCGGATATATTCCCCGATTTATTTTGATTTTTGTTTTCCGACGTTTCTCTGCCGTGACCATGATTGCTAACAAGCATTTGAAACGTCGCGTCGGCAACAAAAAATCAAACTAAATCCCCGAAAAAATCCAAAAACATAGTTTTATTTAAAATGATTGTAGAGTAATTTAATACGAACGAATGATTTTATTCATTTTATTCAAACGTCATTCACGGAGAAATATAATATACACATGTCACAAAATGACGCTAAACGTGTGACGGATAGAGCTACCATCTATTTTTGTTAAATATACGTTTTTCACAACCTTGACTTGCATTTAGAAAATACATTGGACAGTTTTTTGTATACGTAAAGTAGTGCAGCTCTATATTTTAAAGTATAAAATGACTTGTAGGTTTTAACCTATAATCTATACTAATATTTTAAAGCTGAAGAGTTTGTTTGTTTATTTGTTTGTTTGTTTGTTTGGTTGAACGCGCTAATCTCAGGAACTACTGATCCGATTTGAAAAATTCTTTTTGCATTTGATAGCCCGTTAACTGAGGAAGGTTATAGGCTATATATCATCCCGGAAAAGTGCACGGGTCCCGTGGGATAGATTTGTTTTTTAGGGATGAACCCGAAGCGAAGCGAGGGTGAGTCGCTAGTATTTCTATACAAATAATAAGGTAGAAAGAGGTAAAAGACCTCAAACAGGGACTTTACACGTTTTTAAAAACTAATTAGGTTATCTTAAGATATGAAGGTTTTCTTGCGACGTTTTCCTTTGCCGTATTAACAATGAGGTTCGCACATAGAAATCTCAGAGGCGTAAAATCCGGGCTTATACCATTACACTTTGTTTCCAAAGTAAGCGCGCTCGCAATACGTAGCATAGCTCTTTATACATATGTAAGTCTAATAAAATGACATTAATATTGTGTGTACAAATTTGTTGCACAACCATAGACCTTGAAAGATATCCCAGAATAATTCAAATCTATTTTTATACGGTATGTAACTGTTCTGTAAATTATATTTAAAGAAATGTAAAAGTGAAAATAGTACAGGCGGAAGCGACGCTTGCTCAAGATTAATAAAAAATAGAACGAATTATATTATAAGTATTAAGAAATTTATTTTGATATATTTCTTGTTTTTTTTTTATATTTAAATATCCATAGGCTACAGCTTTAATGGATTTGCACTGTCATTATTTAATTGAATTATTTTATTTCGAATTAGGGCCTATTTATATTCTACGTATGGTTTACTACTACCCTTTGTGAGTGATTTTCTGGGGAATTGAATGCGTTTAACATGCATGCCATGATTCGGGGATTACAGTGTATATTTACGATTTCATTTCACATATGTGTAGTATTTGTACAATATTTAACAATAGAGTGTTTTCATAGATCTAGCAAATAAAGTTAACATTTCATCTTATTATATATTTAAACGAGCAATTCTTGTATATTTATATCTTTATATCTTTATTTATTTATACTAGCGATCTCGGAAACGGCTCTGATGATTTTCATGAAATTTGGTATATGGGGGCTTTCGGGGGCGAAAAATTGATCTAGATTAGTCTCATGTCTGGGAAAACGCGTGTTTTCGAGTTTTCATGCGTTTTTCTTTTGCATTATTCTACGCAGAATATGGTCGATAATTTCTTACACTCCGACATAAGCATCGTGGTCAAGCGGCCAAGGCATAAGTTGACTGGTGTCCGGGTCCGAATCCCGGTCGGATACAAAGTTTTTACTTCACTTTTTTTTGTCTTTATTCAAGTTTTAGTTTTTTATTTTTATTTTTAAGCTAAATTAAAAAAATATATGTACTTTTGACCAAAAACTCCGAGCGAAGCTCGTTCGCCCAGGTAGTTAAAATTAGTCAGTTTCGAAAATCGCAACATCTATACAACTCTCTCAGTAACACTTAAGCCACTTAATGTAAAATATACCATCTTTCAAAGTGCCATGACAAGTAACATCTTACTTCGGTTTTGTAGATTATAATTACGAATTTTAAAGCTTTTTCCCGCTACCAGTATTAATTTTTAAGAATAAGAACTAAATACATCAAAAAGAATTGCAATAGCTACCTACCGACATTTGCTCATTCCTTCCGTACTAGCAAGTCCTACTTATGTTCATTATGTAAACTGTAAAATAATTATGTTTAAAATAAAGTATTTTACTAAAGTGTATTAATGATTTGTTTATTTAAATGACTGATGATGATGGATATGATAGGAAAGGCCTATGTTAAGCAGTGAACGTTTTATAGCTGAAATGATCAATTCTATACCAATCGGAAACGTCCCCTAACGATTAGAATGAAAATTTTATTATATCAGTTTACGTTTTGCTCTTTAAGTTATATAGATTATCATCTAAAAATACGATATAACAAAAAAGAACTCCGAGCGAAGCTCGATCGCCCAGGTACTTAAAATCTATACTAATATTATAAAGCTGAAGAGTTTGTTTGTTTGTTTGTTTGGTTGAACGCGCTAATCTCAGGAACTACTAAGCCGATTTGAAAAATTATTTTTGCATTAGATAGCCCGTTAACTGAGGAAGGCTATAGGCTATATACCATCCTGAAAAATGTACGGTTCCCGTGGGATAGATTTGCTTTTGTCTAGGGACGAACCCGAAGCGCAGCGAGGGTGAGTCGCTAGTGTTTGATAAATAGAATAATTTATGTAATAATTTTATTTTCTACAAATTAAAACATGTTTTATCGATAAAAGAGAAACTGATCCATTCATTTAGTCAAGTGTACAAAAAATGTTCCACTACCGAGACAATAGAAGGTCAGTATGCATCATAGCAATACTATTCGCCTTGGCAGTAACGTTAGTCGAAAAGATTTGGCTCATCGACAACGGTGTGCAAAGCTTCGCGACTGAAATATTCATTTTGATGACAAATTTTAAATAGATAATTTTCACGGTATAGAGTGAGGAGTTATGCTATATGTATAAAGGAAGTCATGTTTAATGTACCTGCGTATAAATAGCTTATCTTTTAAGCAATTGAGAGGGTAGTGATGACAAAGACTGTTATTTGTATGTTGGCTCGAGTTGAAAAGCTTCCTTGAGACATAATGTATTATATAGTCGTCGACACTTGTTTGTACTTCAGTGGCTTTAGAAGTTTCAATTAATTAATTATTATTATTATATGCCATAAATTCATCATCAGGCATATTAAATGTCTATATTTAAAAAGTTAAAAATATCAATTACAGTTTTCTTTTAATTTTAAACAACAACTCAACGCTTCTTAGTAAGATTTGATAGATAATACTTTATTTTTTAAACAATTACCTATACTAATTCAGTCGATAACAATAATATAATATTTGGTTTTTCATCATTTCTTTCAATTACTTACTTATAAAACTTATTTGAAATTGGTTTGTACATTGTGTTGTTTAATTGTTCTCAATTAAGACCTACATAATAGTATTTATTATTACTGTTGCTTTTGGCACAACTTATAATGATAGAAATGACCGCATCAACTATCGTGTAGTATGATAAAATGTTTATTTATTGCTACTAAATATTATTTCCATTCCATTTAAACATTGTATGAGTTATTATATACTCGTACTAGCGACTCACCCTCGCTTCGCTAGGGCTTGTCCCTAGGTACGCTTTAATTTTCTTGAGTGATAATTCTTTTTCTATAATAAAAGTAGCCTAAGTTACTCCTTATAATATGAGCTATCTGCTAGTAAAAGTCCCGTTAAAACTGGTCCAGCCGTTTCAGAGAATAGCACAGTCAGACAGACAAACAGACAGACAGACAAAAATTTTAAAAATTGTGTTTTTATTATATGTACCGTATATAATTTTATATGCATTTAGTATAAAGCTGTTATTTTGACATTAAAAACAGACACTTCAATTTTATTTATTTGTATAGATATACATATTATGTATATAATATAGTGAATTGCAATGATATGAAAAAACCATCATTACACCTTTAACATTAAACCATTTTTATAATGTAATAACAATGAGTTGCATCAAGAAAGTGAATGTATTTTTACAAACTTTTATTAAACTTGGAATGTTTGTATGTATGTTTGTTCGGACTAAATCTTGCAACTGAATTATAAAGCAGTTATCCTCAATCGATTAAGCTGAAATTTTGCATATACGTTTAGTTTATATGATAATGCATGGTTAATTAAGTGACGTTATTCTAAATCCAATAAGGTGTCTCGCAACGATGACGAAATATGTTTTTTTTTTTTTACGTAATTCCATGATATGGATATCAAATGAGTTTGCTGAGAAGAATACGAATAAATAACTAAAAAAAAAACTTTTAAATTAAATCAAACCCATTTATTACACTACACAATTAATAAAAGCTTGTTTTTAAGATGTTCTTTTAATAATATTAATTTATTTAAACATACAATGTCGATTGTATGGAACTAAGGCCGGTGGTTGCTAAACAAGCGCTTAGCCAAAGCACGTGCTTAGCAACATTCTAAACATTACAGTTCCCATTAGTTTTTGACTAAAGAATTACATATGGGGAGCCCGCCAAAAAAATATCAAAGTCAAAAATAGTAGCGTGATTTTCCGGTTTATGCTACTATTCTCGAATTTATCATATAGATGGTGAACTTTAAAGAACAAGGTAAATTTTATATAGGTATTATTCGTTATTTACAACTTTTGAGGAGAAAATATGAATAGGTAGTAGTAAAAATAATTCTATAGACTTATGTATTTTTAAGTATTAGTTCTTTTCCACTTGAAAGATAGCATAATATTAGCTTATCCATATATGTTTTTCTTTATATAAAATCTGTTAGCTATTTTTAATTTTTAAATTACAACTATATTACTACTATCTTACTAATATAAAACAATATACAAATACTGTTTTCAAACATTATTGTTTGGCTTCATGCTTAGTTCTATGACACTCTGCCTTTAACTCAGCTTATGTTCATTAATACATATTTATGGGGATTTTTAAGCGCGCTATAAATATGGATTTCACATTAAAATTTTGAAGATCTTTGTAGTATTGTCACCATCGATGTATTCTTATACTACATTTACTTTCTCATAAAGATACCTACTAGCTAAAACTACATCTCGCGGGCCTCCAATCTTACGTTGATGGCACTATGATAGAAATCTTCTAAGACCCTTAGACAACAATGAAATTGTATGAAGTTTCATTGCAATTTACGACACGTTTGGCTCAGTTTGTAGTGACCCTACTCGCTGTGCCAGCGGTCGCGGGTTTGCGTTCCGCTGGGCGCATTCTTTTGTGTGATGAGCACGAATGTTTGTACTCCAGTCATGGTTGTCCCATGTTGGTCATTTATAATATGTATGTATTTAAAGTTATATATGTGTAGTATATCAACTATCTGGTATCCATAACAAGCCTCGTAGCTTACCATGGATCTAGATGGTGTTGTGTGTTAATGTCCCAACATATATAATATTTAATTTTTAATCAGTAGGATGGTTTAGGAATACGTACGTAACAAACAGATATTAATTTGAAGATAATAGTTTTCTTGTTGATAATTTCATTCGGAAATATTTTGGAAGATAAAATATAAATAAGTTTTTGTTTGGAATAATAAAATACTTAAAATATTTTATTGATTATAAAAATCAAATAAAAACTAGCTAATCAAAATACACTATGGTAATGGTAAGTCACTACACTCAGGTAAATAATTCTAATACTAAAGTCACTTTTACACCATCGTAGTTCTAAAGGTTTCAATAATTAAGTATACAAGCAAGCTTCCTTTAAAATTTTCCATCGTTCTTTATCTTCCAGAATCCATTTCTTATTATCTATACGAATATTATATAGAGGCAGATTTTGTTTGATTGTTTGAACCCGCAAATCTCAGGAACTACTACTCCAATTTGAAAAATTATTTTTACATTAGATAGCCCGTTTATCGAGGAAGGCTATTATAGGCTATATCATCGTGCTACTAGCCAAGGGAGCAGAGAAGTAATATAATATATAGTCTATCTACACCAGACTAACCGTTAAAACATAACGGAGTTATAAATTGAGGTTAGGTTAGGTAAAAATAGGTTGATTCCTCATACAAACTTTCATCCCTATTTTCACCCCTTTAAGTGATAAATTCCGGGATAAAAAGTATCATATGTTCTTTCTAGGGTCTTAAACTATCTTCTTACTAAATTACATCTTAATCGGTTTTGTAGATTCAGAGATTACCCCTAACAACCTCGTAAACTCAGAAACTTTACCTGTATATATTAGTATAGATAAAGTACATAAATAATAATTAATTATACAAGAACTCTTCTCGTGAGGCTTTTCCATCGTTCTTTATTTGCCAGTATCCATTACTATAAATATATTTTATAAAATATATTATTTCCAATACCTATTTTAGAATTCAACAGCTTATTAAAAAGAAAAACTTATTAGGACTGTCGCTATATTCTAAAAGACTATTAATAATTAAACATTACAAAAATTTCTAAGTTTCACATAAGAAATTAAAATAATATCTTTTAATTATTCTGGCCACAAATTTAATAAAAAATAGGTATTCAGAACAAACAATTTGAGTGAAAATATTGTGCGCTCATCTAAAACATCATTCTTTTACTTGTACTATGATTAACTAAGTCATGCCCATATAAACATTTATTTAAATCAATATTAACTTTATAGTTCTGTAAAGTACTGTTGACAGATATTTAGCATGAACGATTTATCCCATCCCTAGTTTTTAATACCGGGAAGATTAGGCGAGCTTAATATTTTCTCCGCCTATGCGATAGAGAAAGCTAAGAAAAAAAAGTTTAAAGCCTGTCAAAATTACTAGCGTCGACTAGCAGATAATTGTTGTGAAAATACATTTATTTTGTGACGAAATAATTTACGAGCGTATAGAGTGCTTCTAAGCAGTTTATGAGGTGGTACTAACGTTACGACTTTTTTATGGAAATCGTTAAGGCATTGAATTGTCTTTAAAACAGGTAATAACCCTGTGTCTGTCGTGTGGCGTACCTTTAGACGTACGTCCTGATTTATAATATGCTCACATTAGTTTATTTGTTTGTGTACAGGTCTCCTTAATAAAGCTACAGATGTAATAAATATTTAATGAAATATTTGTTTGTTAGATTTCCTTTCAGCGTTTTCTTACATCAACTGTGATTTAGACATCGATTTTTGGATAAAGATTTTATGTCGGCCCACACATAATACGTACTTTAAGTCCATCTTTATAATTCTAAAACTGAAAAGTTTTATATGCGTATATAAATAAAATATGTATAATTATATTATACAGTATAGAGATATTTAAGACAAACTTTCAGTGAAACAAGACTTCGCGTTTTCGCTATTATCATTGGGAATATCACGAATATATAATAATGTCAAAAATTCCTACGTTTCTTGGTTAAAAAAATATAGCTACTGACTTACAATCGTCAAACTTTCTTCTATTATTACATGAGTATTACAGTGAAAATAATTTCGTTATCTTTTTTAAACATTTCCTGTATCCGTTTGATATAACGGCGTTAAAAAACAAAGATTTATAATATAATGTTTTTCAATTACAAGCTGAAATATAAAAACAAAATAAATAAAAACATACAAAAAATAAATGACAAAACTTACCTCTAACTCGTTCACCTCAATATCTCGACACCTGAGCACGTCTTCAATGTCCCAGAAAATCCACCATGTCACTAAACGCGGGCAGTTCCATAAGGCAATTTACTCTCTGAATGGTAATGCTCGAAGTTTTAGCATTCACTCTGTTTATTGTATTCACAACCCAAGGGAAATTACAGATGGGAAGTTCTAAGCGTTACACACAACCTTTTTATCTTTTTAATGATTGGAGACAGCGAACACTACAAGAGTTTCACACCAACATGTACATAACTAATCTTATTATTTGTATATAAAATAGTAATATAATTTCCTAATGCACAACTTACGTTTACAACCGAATTATTGAGTCCGCCAAATCTCGAAGAGAACGCACTCCACATTTATTTAATCACAACCTAGGTACTACTACATCAGTCTAATATCAACGTCGTAAATATCTCTCCCTACATAACTCACGCGAAGATTTTAAACTATATTTAACTAACTGTTATTCACAACACTGAAGAGGTAAACATTGTATGCTTCCAACGATTTACATCGTGTTAACTTTTAGGGTCTCTTGATAGTATACGCATACTAATTCACTTTAACACACCGAGCGCACGTGTAGTAAAATGATCATATTTTGCAAAAAGTTCATCAGATTATTGTTTTGGCACAGCTGAGTTCCACGTGAAATTCTACGCGGTCGGCGGACGCGAGAGCTTCATCCACTGAATATAATCTATCGTTCATCCACTTATAAATAGTAATATCTATTGTGAAATGTGACGGTCCGTTTACTAGCGATAAACAGCCGCAGTTCGGAGGACGGCGATGAATGTCAGGTAATGTCGGAACTGTCACTGAAACTGTGTTTTCAGTTTCGACTACGACGTGTGTGCCGTACTGTTTGTGCTGTGTTACTAGAGGCACGCGTTCTACACTGCATCTACTGAGAGGCGAAACCTGTTGAAATAGGACGGTATAAGGCGAGCGAGGGAGACAGCCAGATGTTTTTCAGCACCACTACGAGTTTCAGGCGCTTATTTTGCTACGAGCACGAGTGTGCGTGTAACCTGCGTGGCTACGACTAGTGAATCGGTGTTAGTGAGTTGTGGAAAACTCTGTTAGGGTGTTTTCATAAGCGTGCGATTTTTCTCGCTTTTCGTAAGAGCTCTGAAAAAAATCTTTTTAAATTAAATTTTCGTAGTTTTTTATACTTGAAATACGCTATAATTAGATAGAAGCTGTATTTCCAAGAATTTTCAATTGAGACAATGATTTCTGTCTTCAGTAAAAAAAATTACAACATTTTCAAAATATTTTTAATGTCTTAAATAATATCATTAACTTTTAATGTTGATATTTTACTACGAACAGGCAACATTTTGTACGAAAACGCCACAACATGAAAAATCGGACTAGTTTTAAAAACACAAGTCATTAATCATAGAAAATAATAACTAGGTTTAAGAATCGAAGGTGTTGTAGTTAGAATTAATCAATTGAAAGTGGATTGGGCCCAATATAAACAAAGGGTCACACAAATGCGTGATAATGAAACAGCACGCACTTCTCCCGTAGGCTGTAGACATGGTCGAGAGAGACGACAGTACGCAAGTGCGCACGCAGAAGTTCGATACCCCAGCCACCGTACCCACACCACTGACGTCGCCATGTAACGATGTACCCTTGATTATAATGGGAATCAATCGGCAAATTCGGAGGCACACGCACTGCAATCATTGATCGATATTTTTAATCTTGACTTAGATTGAAAGTAAGCTTAAGAAAGCTTCCAATTAAATTTAAAAAAAAACAATTGTATTAATTCAATATTAGGAACATTAGTTAGAGTACATAAAAAAACGTACTATCGCTCTATATTAAAATATGTGATTGAATCATCTCTCGTCTTTTACAATACAAAAATTTAAATATTAAATATTCTACAAAAATACTTCATATAATGCAAATTTACCTACGAGGCTTTTATTTAATATAGCGACAATATAGCGAGACGCATAAACAATACATATTTAATATATGAAAATATGCTATTTAATAAATAAAGCATCACAATAATTAAATTATAAATTTAGTTATTCAAATATCTATCTAAAATATTTTATTCCTAAACTACGAGTAGGTACATAGTGAACAAACACAGCCGTACATATGAAAGATTACAAATAATATCGTATATTTCACTGCAAAACTTTGAACCTATTTCAACGTATCAAAACGCTAATCAAACTACCCTGTACAAATCCCAGCCCGTAATTAACTCCATAAAATAATAGTTCAATGATTGAATAATTAAAAGGTAAAACAATAGCTTCTAAGTTCAAAGAACAGGTTTGCTTCCGGGTAACGTAAATCATTTGCAGAAAGTCATAAATGAGTAAAAGCTGCTATTTATTTCGTAGATCAATGCAGTTTGGTTGTATGAAGCCCTTTTTAACGTCCTACTGCTGGGCACGGGCTTCCCTTCAATACAAAGGTGATTAGGCCATAGTCCACCACGTTGGCCAAGTGCGCGTTGGTAGACTACACATATCTTTCGATGTTTTCCTTCACCGTAAAACCAGTGAAGAAGTGATTCGTACATAAAATATCAGAGGGGTGAGACCCGGGATTTGAACCCGCTTCACTCGGTTTCCCAAGCGAGTGCGTTACCACTTGGTTACCACTGCCTAGTTTGGTTGACATTATTGATATTTTAATATAAAAGTAATCAACGATTAAATGCATCCATACTGTTATAGTTGCTAACAAAAATAATTTATTAAGTGTACTAGCTAGTTTTGTTTATCTTTATTCTAATCTAATCTGATTGTCATAAAAATAGTCAGAAATGGTCTTAATTAACTAGAAATTGATTAGTTTTAAATTTGGAGCAATAACCTTTGTATATATTGAGTAGGTATTCAAAATAGTGTCCTCTGCTTCTAACTACTAATAAGTAAGAGCAGGCATAAAAATTTGATAATAAAAGTTGAGTAGTAAATTACGAACAATTAATGGGAACACTAGGGAACTCCGCCATTGCACGGTTGCAGAACAGATTTGCTTCCGACCGTATAAATCACCCACACAAAGGCGTGAATGAGAAAAAGCTGCGATTTATTTTGCTAAAACCGCGGTGTAACCCCAAACACGTTTATACGACAAATATGAATTGATAGAGTTGGTAAGATAAAAATGAGCTGTAATTTAAATTGACATTTCATTTGAGTACCTACAGGTATCAAACAGTCGTTTTTTTTTTTGCTAGTAATAATGCTGTTGATTTTTAAAAAATACGACTGTATTCTTTTTCGTCATTCCCGTATTAATAAGAGGTTACACTATCAATGGCCATTTTTTTTTTTAATTCTTCTTCGTTTAAATATTTTCTTCAAGAATAGAAGGAACAAAGTAAAACTTTAAACCACCTATATATCGAGGGACTACATGTTTAATAGCGGCTTTCAACTTTGTATTATCTTTACATGGTCTAAATCCTTAGTTAGACCTTGTCTTGTGTAGAGATCCATGTATCAAACTCGCGAGCAATAGACCACTGAGCAATGCAAGACTATATTTACAAAAGCGATTAACTTAAAAAAAAGAACACATGAAACTTTCTTAGATTTACGCGAATATTTGACATTTTAAGTAAAACTATCTTTTCGGATTATTTCTCTTTTCGGATTTATTTTGATTTTTGGTTCCCGACGTTTCGAATGCTTTACAGCAATGGTCATGGGAGAAGCTAAGATTTTAGACATCTCAAAGGCATTATGTACTTGCCTACCAACAATTTTACAAAAATGATTTTAAAAATTCAAAAATGCCTTCATTGCCAGAGTATCTTACAATATCTTACAATATTTGTTGATTTTAATTCTAAACATTTAAAAAAATATTAACAAGTAATATAATTAAATACAGAAATATTATGTATTCAATTTTAGCTACTATTATTATAAATAAGTATTACAATTTTTTTAAACTTTATTAATTAATAATATTATTTAGTTTTGCTATTACTATAATACTCGTATGTTTTAAAAATTAAAAAATATTTATTATTTATTAAAGCAATATTATTGTTTTATATGTAATTTAAAAATTAAATTATTAATTTAGATTGCTATTATTTAAAATTAAAATATTAAGCAACACTATTACTGTCTTTACAGTTAAAAAAATAGTATTAAAAATAATTAGTGGATTACTAAAACTATTTTATATTTATTGCATAGACATTTTTCCATTATTTTACTCATGAGATTATTAGTACCAACTAACTATTGCAAGCGACTTCTCTCGCATCTGTAATTCTATTTGATTCACATAATCGTTAAATATGACTTGTATTGTATATGGGCGATCTGATCATCTCAAACCCAATTTGAATCTTTTCAATCAATCTCCAATAATGCACACAGACCGACAAACAAAGCTATAACATTATTGATTTGGGAAATTATAATTTTATTATATGTACTAGCAAGCCCTCGCTTTGCTTACGAGTTACGTCCTAATTATTACTCGAGCGCCAATCACTAATATTGCATTAATGTAATATTATGCTAATATCCTTCAGGAATAATTGGATATAATATAATCGGGATGAAAATTATATTAATTTCTCAAGGATAATATATTTTCTTGTAAGTAAAAGAATTTTTAGTACCGGACAAGCTTCAGAGATTACCTCTAACATCCAACTTGCCAACTTTAGCTTTTTAATATGGGGTTTTCCAATATGAAGACTCGACTTTTGAAAGTAGCAACTGCACTGATGAAGCTACAAATGCCAAATTTTACGTTAGAATAATTAAATATATTCAAATCACCAGCAAAGTACACCAAAAGATCACTAACAATAATAATGTTCACTCATTCTGCGCGTTATGACAGAATTTCATCTTATCTTATAATATAATAAACGTGAAAGTTTAGATGGATGTTTGGATGTTTGTTACTCAGTCACGCCAGAACGGCTGAACGAATCTGGATGAAATTGGGCACAGAGATAGATTATAGTCTGGAATAGCACATAGGCTACTTTTTAACCCGGAAAAATGTACAGTTCCTGTGGGATAAATTTGTTTTTGTTTTTTTAGAGACGAGCCGAGCCGAAAGTGAGCCGCTAGTGATACATAAAATTCTCCTAGTTATTCTTGTTCGGTTACGAAAAACCAAGGATCTGTGATAAGTTGCAAACGGAAGTGGTCTTGAAAGTTAATAAAGTCAGTGCTCAAGCTTAGTATATATGTAGATCAATTTATATGGTCGAATGAACAAAAATCTGACCCCTCGGGTACGCGCTGCCCGGAATTGCCCGCGGCAGTCATTTCGTCAATTTTACATTCTATACAAAATGTTATCATATAATAAAACTCTTTAGAAAAAAAACTCAAATTTATGATTTAACATAACATTCATTCTTTAAACTTCCAACATCCTTTGTAAAAAATCTTATATAAATGTAGATAAATGAACAATTTTTATATATGTTTTTATGAAAAGAAAATAACTTTAGCTAAGTACATAATACCACAGATTATATAATTTACATATAAGGTGGGTTGTACCATTTAAGGCTATGCTCCTTGTAAGGCCGATTATTAAAAAATCCTAGTTATTGCCATGCGATGACAAATTCTTTCTACTTCTTCTATTCACTCTATGCACCTATCGAACTTAAGAACACAGACGCGGCGGCGAGTCGCTAGCGCAGCTGGTTTATCAATGGGGTCCTTCGCTTCATTGACTTCTTTTGTCGACGTTATAATTCTAATACGCGCTCACAGGAAAAGGCTAGTTTTCAAGTAAATAAACTATTATTTTCTTTTTTTTTCTTTTTTTTTTTTTTGATCTGAATTCATAAATAAGGATTTGCTATTGTACTAAAAAAACTATATGATTTTATTTAAATTTCTGTTAAAATATCGGTAGTGTTCCCAGAAAAGCCATTGGTTGCTTGTAAGGCCGAAAAAAGATCATCAAAAAATTTACAGTTGGCCTTGCTAGGGCACAAGGACCTTGTTAAGAACATTTAGGAATCACGAAAATATTAATACTTAGTTTTTAGTTATAAATCGTATCGGGAAATAAAAAACAAAGTATAATTTCATAATATTATTGCTTATAATGATGCTTTAGAATTTTTTATTTTAAAACTCCATTTGGCCTTGCAAGGAATAGACCCATAAGAAGGCCATTGTAGTCGGTTTCAATTTTTTTTATTTCATTATAAAGATTATTGGCAAGTTATTTGATATCAATACAATACTTATTAAAATTATTTGTAAAACATTTTCACGAATACATTTTTAGTTTTACGATAGTGTTCCAGTAATTGTTGTTGACTATTTTTAAGTGAATATATTATGATTATGTATTTAATGTTTCATTTTAATGAAAGACCTATTTATGTAGATTTAGGATAACCAGATATTTTGATAGTTTCACCGTTAGTTTTAAGTTAAACGACTGATATATTATATCGGCCTTGTATGAAGCCCTGTTTCTTGGAAGGCCATTTTGGAAGAGTTCAATAAAATTTAAATTTAATAAATAAGAATTAACTCGGGAAAAAAGAAAATGTTTTATTAGTTATATTATAGAACAAAGTGTTATTTAATGATTTGTTTGTTTCATTTATCCAATAAATAAAATAATTACAACTGTTTATTTGTTAAGGTGGCCTTCCATGGTCCACCCACCTTACATAAAAACCACGCACATTTCTTTGCAGCGCTAGTAGACAAAACACGACTCTACTCTCTGCTCTTTGGTCTTTACTTTTATTAGCATTAAGGTGCGATGTTTTATATAATTATATGGAACATTCCACTTGGTTTTTAATTAGTCAATTTTAATACTGACACATAATAGGATTCGAACTCGGGATCTCCGGTATTATAAACAGTAGGTACTAACCACCACTCGAAACTGTAAAACATGTCAATCAACTTTATATTATTTATGACTTTTTATCTTCAATTTTAGGAAAAATATATTATAATATAGATATTTTAGATAAGTATGAAACACAAAATTATCCTATTACAATAAGCGAAGCAAATAAGTAAATTTGTATAATTTGTAACGCACAATATTTCAGGCGTTCAGAATTCACCTAATAGCAAATAATAATAACAATAGATTTCCTGACACTCGCCTGATTTGTCTGCCTGTGTTACAACAAAGGACTGTTTAACTTAACCGGTTAAAAGGTTCACAAAATATTCTTAATAAAAAAGTAAACGTAAAGTTAGAAAAGTGAAAAATCTCGGCTGCGTAAAAAGCGAAATAAAAATACCTAATGAAGCTGACATAACATTCATTCTTTAGAATAATAGAAGAATATTTTGATTATTTTGTTGTATATGAAACACTTCTGTCTCATATACATCAAAATAATTGTAAAGATTTTCTACGAGTACGTTGCCTAATGAAAAGGATAAAGATTAATAACATACAGTAACTTCCGTATTGAATGTAAAACCCGACAAGTTGAGGAAAAAACTATAAGCAATTGGGTTTACAATAATTATGTAATCTTACTTCTTACTAATATTATA
The DNA here is from genome assembly GCA_033884665.1 of Argynnis bischoffii washingtonia. Classification (NCBI taxonomy): domain Eukaryota; kingdom Metazoa; phylum Arthropoda; class Insecta; order Lepidoptera; family Nymphalidae; genus Argynnis; species Argynnis bischoffii. The sequence continues at coordinate 9,271,776 of CM066625.1, read as the reverse complement.
AATGCGAAAGTAACTCTGTCTGTCTGTCTGTTTGCCCGTCTGTCGCGCTTTCACGCCAAAACTACTGAACCGATTTAAATGAAATTTGGTACACAGATAGTCTAGAGCCTGAGAAAGAACATAGGCTACTTTTCATCCCCGAAAATGTACGGTTCCCGTGGGATAGGTTTGTTACTCTTTCACGCCAGAACGGCTGAACGGATCTGGACGAAATTTTACACAGAGATAGATTATAGTCTGGAATAACACATAGGCTACTTTTATCCCAGAAAATCTAAGGTTCCCGTGAAATAGGTTTGTTACACTTTCACACCAGAACGGCTGAACGGATCTGGACGAAATTTTACACAGAGATAGATTATAGTCTGGAATAATATATAAGCTACTTTTTATTCCGAAAAAATGTACAGTTCCCATGGGATAGGTTTGATACTCTTTCACGCCAGAACGGCAGGAGGGATCTGAATGAAATTTGGCACAGAAATAGATTATAGTCTGGAATAACACATAGGCTACTTTATATCCCGAAAAAATGCACAGTTCCCTTGTGATCCCGAGTAAGTGTCAAGTAAGTAGAAAAATATTCTACCATCAGCTAGCTATTCTGCAAAAACCATTAGAGTTACACGTATATAATGTATAATAGAAATGTTAATCTTAAATAGTCTTACAAAAAGGCCCGCGACAGCATATAATCCGGTCAAAATAGACATTTCAAATAACAAAAACTCCGACAGTGCTGAATTTTGGTAGTAATCTTAGGTACACCAGTAGAAATAATGTACCAAAATTCTCCGTTGATCCATGTGTACAAAAAACACTATTCAAGGTCAAAGGTCAAACTTTTCAGTTTTTTGGTTTTTTCTCGAAAATGGTTAGTTTTATTAAAAACTAGCGACTCACCCTCGCTTCGCTCAGTTTCGTTCCTAGGTCCGTTTTAATGGTTAGTATGAAATACAAATCTTTGAAATTCTTGGCGTTTCTGTACTATAATATGCATGTATTATACATATAAATCTTTCTCTTGAATCACTCTATCTATTAAAAAAACCGCATCAAAATCCGTTGCGTAGTTTTAAAGATCTAAACATAGCATATGGACAGACAGACGGCTGGAAGCGACTTCGTTTTATACTATGTCGTGACTATATCACGACATAGTATAAAACGAAGTCGCTTCCAGACAAAAATTGTAAATCATAAAATTATCTACAATATACTATACTAATATTATAATCCATACTAATATTATAAACAAACACTATTTCCTTCAAAACATAGCTTTTCATATGTAACCCGCAACTCATTATTCATCAGCGCTAAAAGAAAGTGAATACAATAGAATCAGATATTTTTACAGGTAAAAAATACACATAGGTACATGTTTGAAAGGGTTAATCATTCTAGTGCTTTAAGAATAAAATAAAATAACATTAGTGAGTCTTACAGTTTAATGTTGAGGCCTACTAAATAAATAGCTATGAACGTCGCTCTACTATGGAAATTTTATGATAAAAAGGGGCAAGTAACATTTTATATTATATATACCTCATATAGTATTGTTTTCATGTTATTTCTATTTATACATGTATGTAATATAATGATAATTCCAGTCACGTAACTTGTGATATAATTAAAACATATTATATTTATGCTTTATTAAGCAGTATTTTGCAAGCGTAATATATCTACATAATATAAATGAAATTTTAAGTAATATGTTGCAATAATACTAAAGTTCTACAAAAATTTGATTAAAATCTATACTAATATTATAAACTATCTTGATTCCCTGTAGGTACTATCTAGAACATTGATCGAATTTAAAATTTTTGTTAGCTTAACTCCTTCCAATGTAAAGTTAAAATAAAATACTCTATGTAAAGTTATTACTAAAATTAAATATCGAAAATACTTAATGGTAATCATATTATATTACGCATTTTAATATTACACTCAATACAAATAGTACATTATAGAACCTAAGAATATTTATAAAGACCTGGAATCCAAACCGGTATTAAAAAAAGCTTTTTAAGGTCTTAATAAAAAGGTACGTAGGGCAACCTTTAATACCTTTACACTTAATATGAAGAACCATTCATTTTTCACCAAAGCAACAAATATACATACATACATGTAACATGCTTTCGAACACATTATTAAAATCACGATTTTACATTTACTCTGGAGATATGGGTGATTCATCACTCACATCTAGCGTAGCGTATCTGCAAAGTACATACTCGATAGTCAATTTGCATAGGACTGACCAACTTGTGTATATAAATATTTATGAGTTTTTCAAGAGTAGTAGGATGCATCGTGTGTACTGTAATCATATCCCGATCAAACTTGCTTAAATAAAGCAAAAGCTCTCGATATATATTTCTAACCCCCGACGGAAAAATGGGGTTGTTATTTAATGTGTGTATCTGTGTATCTGTCTGTGGCATTGTAGCGCCCAAACGGATGAACCGATTTTAATTTAGATTTTCTTGTTTGAAAGGTAATCGAGTAATGTTCTTAGCTATAAATTAAGAAAATCCGTTCAACAGTTTGTAGGCTATCAGCTTTTTTCTACATGGTAAAAGGAGCAACTTTTATAGATCTAATCCATTAGAAACTTGGTATCCCGTGATAATACTTCAATGACATACAACGATATGGTAACCTTGGCCAGGTGACGATGTCGGCAAGATTTAATATTTTTTTTCTGCAGAGATATTTAGGCCCATTGAAATGGTGTAAATGAATAGGTTATTGTGTTGAATTTTTTTTTAATTCAATTTCTTGTTGATACTTTTTATTATAAAGAGCCAGACGTAATCGTAGACGGATCTCTGACTCTAAAAATTCAGTACATTGGAGTGTCAAGCCTTTCATAAGACTGCTAAATAAAGTCCATCTACATAATTACAGAATAAAAAAGATACTTCAAATCATTTTAAATGAAAGTGTGCGGATATTGTTAGTATAATTAATTGATTTTCTTGAAGGGGTAGGTACTCAAAATGTTTCCTAAGCCGTAATAAAATATTGACGATGAAATTTTCATTGTAATAAAACGTCTTTGGTAACAAAAGAGATGGGTTCGAGTCTGGAATTCTTTGTGATATATTACATTGAAGCATTTTTGTTGTTACTCTATAATCTGTTTACTGGTCAAGAGACCAATCTTACTTTAATTAGGTTGCTTCCCGACACAAAATTAATTAATTAATTTGGGTTTAATTTTTTTGTGGGACTTTTTTTTTCTAAAATAAAAGTAGCCTAAGTTACTCCTTATTACATCAGCTATCTGCCAGTGAAAGTCCCGTTAAAATCGGTCCAGCCATTTTAGAGATTAGCCGGAACAAACAGACAGACTAAAATTATTAAAAATGTTGTTTTGTTATATGTACCGTCTATACATTCATATGCATTTAGAAAAAGCAGTTACATATTTTAATATTACAAACAGACACTTCAATTTTATTTATCTGTATAGACGTATAGATTAAATATGAGAATAGTAGAATACCTTTCTTGAAATCTATATTACTTTCTATTATCTATTATTAAACTTAAAAATCGTTATAACTCAGTAAGCGGAGTAGGTCTAACAATAAGTATTACTGTAGTCTACAAGACTACGTCGGAATGATTTGTATTGAGTTCATATATCAAAGTTGTTATGGTTTCTTTATGTATTTATTGTTTTACTACCGACTCACAGTCGCTTCGCTCGCGCTCGTCCCAAGGTGCGTTTTCACGGTTCATTTAAATTACATAGCGATTTACCCTCGTTTTGCTCGGGTGCGTACGCCGTACGCGGATTTTGTTCACAATTTCATGGGTTTTAATTTTTTTCGCGGAACCCTGATTCTTTTTCTAAAATAAATGTACCCTAAGTTACTCCTTATAACATCAGCTATCTGCCAGTGAAAGTCCCGTCAAAATCGGTCCAGCCGTTTCGGAGATTAGCCGGAACAAACAGACAGACAGGCAGACAAAAATTGTAAAAAATGTTGTTTTGGTATATGTACCGTGTATACATCCATATGCATTTAGTAAAAATCGGTTATTTTAACATTACAAACAGACACTGAGTTGTCTGTCATTAGGGGGTATTTGCCTTAGTCACCACGCTTGGCAGACGGGTTGGTGACCGCAGTGGCTAGAATATTTCACTGATGACGCTGCTGCCCATCATCAGGATTAGAATTTGAGTATTCCAGCCTATATGTGGTTATACCGCCACGAATTCGGTCGCCAGAGCCTCGTCCGTTATTCAGCAGGATGTACCACGAGCAGGTGAGGTTGACAATAGGGGGCCTAAGGTGAAAGTTGGCCCCACTTACATCCCGTTGTTCTTGAAGTTGTGCAGGAATACATATATCTTGGCCAAACCATACAACTCGGCCGGCACTACTTTGAGAAGGAGGCCAACCGAAGAATACGCTTGGGCTGGGCGGCTTTTGGGAAGCTTCGTCATATTCTAGAGTCATCTATCCCACAATCCCTTAAGACCAGGGTATTTAACCAGTGCGTCTTACCCGTAATGACATACGGAGCCGAAACGTGGACACTCACCGTAGGGCTGGTCCACAAATTCAAGGTCGCTCAGCGAGCAATGGAACGTGCGATGCTTGGAGTTTCTCTGGCGGACAGAATTCGGAATGAAGTCATTCGCCAGAGAACTAAAGTAACTGACATCGCGCGCAGAATAAGCTCGCTGAAGTGGAAGTGGGCCGGTCATGTCTCCAGACGTACCGATGGTCGATGGAGCCGAAACGTGTTAGAGTGGAGACCGCGTTTAGGCAAGCGTAGTGTAGGACGCCCTGCAGCACGATGGACAGATGACCTAAGAAAGGTGGCTGGCAGTGGATGGATGCGGGCTGCCCAGGACCGGGATGGTTGGCGCTCATTGGGGGAGGCCTTCGTTCAGCAGTGGACGGCGATAGGCTGATTGATTGAAACAGACACTCCAATTTTATTTATCTGTATAGATTAAATACTTCGTCCATGCCCCATGGTTCCGATTCCAAATTTGTTGAATAGAACGTTGAATAGACAAAAAAACAAATTCTTCTTCACATTAGAGCATTAAAAAAAAAGTTTACATTGACGTTCCTACCTATGACACGCGAAACTCGAAGCACAGTTATATTAGGCAGAGAGATAGATAACGATTTCCTGTCTTTTTTGAGTTTGTAAAATGTTGTTCTTTTGTTGTTGTCCAATACGATTATAAGATTTTTTTTTTCTATCTATAGTAGAGGTGACGTGGAAGATCGACCTTCACCCATCTGATAACTCGATGAGACATATTTTTTATCAAATATAATTTATTAATAAACATGCCTATGACCACCTGCCTATCGAAAAGTGTTCATAGCTATTTTTAATTGAATTAATTATAATCAATTTTCGTTCATCACCATCACCCTTTTGATAACCGAATGAATTTCATCTCATCTGATAGTTTTTAACACATAGAATATGCCTAGGTAGGCTTGCCTACTTATTTCTGTGCATGGTTACCTGGCAAGCAGATGTGAACAGGTAAGTCAATATAGGTAACTACTCCGATTTGTTAATCGATCGAAATTTATGTAATAGGTAAGATTTTTTAATTACAAAACCAATCGCATAGGCTTGCCTGCAAAAAGTCGTACATGAAATATTATTGCCAAGCTATAAAGTTTTAGAATTGGAGCTATTTGATATGTGCGAGAGAGAAAGTAGAGCGTCCGAGGTCCGTGTGACAGAACAGGACCAACATACCTACACGCTACCTGACACATGCACGTATATAGTCGAAAATCATTTATGATGTTCATTGTGATTATATTTTTTAATTAACTTTTTTTTAATTTTATTTTTCTTTATGGATGATTTATTTTTATTTATACATAGCCCGTTTATTAAGAAAAGCTGTAAGCTATATATCATATAATATATGGTCTATCTAATCTATACTAACCGTTAAAAACTACCTAAGGACGAAACCGAGCGAAGCGAGGGTGAGTCACTAGTGGAAAATAATTAAAATTGATTCATTGATGTATTCATTAATTCCTGTTTCTGGGCCCAGTAAATTATTATTTTTCTGTATATCGTTTTACCTTGTTTACCCTTAAAACCTTAATGTTTCGTGCCGCATCATCGTATATTTCTCCATTTTTTTTTTATTGAAACCAACTCACACTTGACTAATAAATATTATTTTTCACTTTCCTTTTGGGACTGTTCATTATGGAAAGAGAAATTGCAAAAAGAACCCTACAAATGATGTTTCTTATATTAAGCCCTCCATTCCATGATAATATTTCGTTTTTTTATAATTTCATTCATTCATTCTTTGGGTTTCCGCAATAATAAGGCATATTTTGTATGAAAATTGAATATTTATATTCAATTCAAGTTTAGAGAACAGTAATTTTTAAAATAAATATGGGGTATAATTAGCCGCGGAATTGACAGAAACACAAAGTAAGCTTAGCAATAGGCTCTCTCTTGAAAAAGTTATCTTAGTATTGACCACTCTTCGCTATAAATAACATAGTTTAATAATATTATGTTGTGGTTGCATTTTCAAGGGCTTAATTTATTAGTATTTATTTGTATAAACTTATCTATTCATAGTTATTACTATGAATATGTTATTTATCCTTGTTTTACCTTGTATGTACATATGTATATGTATGCTAGATAATAATGTGTAAAATAAATCTAATTTTATAAACGTGGTATATTGTTTTTTTTACTTAAATGAATAATATAAAAAGATATAAAAAATATTTAAAACATATAAAACAACATGAAATTATATAAACAAAAACTGTAGGTACAACTAAAGAGATCCTTTGAATAACAAGTCATCTGTTGTTGACATCTTAAACATGACTAAAATCGAAACAAATACAAATCGAAAATGCAAAAATGTACCGTAAAATGACAAATGCCAAATTAACCGGTAGTTCCCGCGACATTTATCCTACGCTGAAGGTACAGCAGAAACCTTCCTAGTCCTGCACACAATTATTTGGTTGAATAGTTTACAAACCCATATGTTACAAACTGACAAACACTTCCAAAATATAATATAAAAACAATATAAAAATTCTTAATTCTCTTAAAATTATAAAAAAAATATATTTATTAAAGTCTTATCTATACATATAATACAACATACAAATAAATAAAATTTAAGTGTCTGTTTGTTATGTCAAAACAACAGCTTTTTCCTAAATGTACCTATATGAGAAAAAAAGATTTTTTTGAATTTTTATCTGCCTGTCTATTTCTTTATTCTCTTAACCTCCGAAACGGCTGGACCGATTTCGACGGGAATTCCACTGGTAGATAGCTGGTATTATAAGGAGTATCTTAGGCTAATTTTATTTTAGAAAGAGAAGTAGGGTTCCGAATTCCGCGAAAAAAAAATAAAACCTTTGAAATTGTTAACAAAATCTAAAATAAAACTGTGAAAATTCGCAGTAACTACTATCGTAGGTATGTAATTCATTTATTATTATATAGGCTGCAAATAAACATTTGCAGTGCAAACATGTCTCTATTTGTTAGCATATCAATTTCACTTTGACTTTGTTTTTGTAAATTCGTCCAATATTACGGGCAAACAAATACAAATAATGTTCCCTTTGACTGGCATCGGATTGCGTTTTAATCATAATTATTGACATCCGAAAACATAAACATTCAAATAGAAATATACGTTTATTACCTGTGTAAATAAAACTTTGATAGATTCATATGGACTAATAATGATAATTGAAGTTCTTTTTTATCATATTTGCTTTGTCGGAACATATTCCAGTCAAATGAGCTGTTTTTTAGATTTTTATGGATATTTATTTTTCAGATTATTAGAAGTATTTTGAATCGTGAACAATAAGTGTTAAATTTTATGGTCTATAATTTTGTCTTTTATATTTTTCTAAAATTCGGTGGTTCTTTAGAATCACCGAATGAGCTTTAGCTCCTTCTGATTTATTTTGGAAATAAGATTTTAATACCATGTGTTGGGCTTTCATGAAATTATTCAAACTAACCCAAAATTCAGTTGTTTTGCTACCATTCCAAAACTTATTTATTTAAACTTGACTAAGTATTTAGCGAAGAAAGATGAAATTATAAATTGCCTATAGCCCTTAGTGTATACTTTAAACACTTTTAATCGATCGTAACAAATGTTTTTATTGAACAAAATATAATAATATAACAATCTTATAGGATTTTTTCGTGGATTTATTTTTAGACTTTTAGACTAAGATTGTAAACATCTCAAAAGTCTGTCATCTGTAAAAATTACATAATAATATATAATTTTTACAGACAGTTGGTATCAGAAGTTCTTAATAAATGAGAAAAACAAAAATAATTTACATATATGTAGTCTTATATCACGAATTACACATAGATACTTCGCTTAGATTGACAAGTTGAATCGAATTGTTGTATATGTAAAGTATTTTAAGGTTTTTTATTTATATAAATTAGCTGTTTAAAAAAATGTTTAATTTGTACCCAGAAACATAAATAAATATAAATAAAACAATGCATTATTTCAATTTATGGGTGTTTTGTCGCAAAGCTTAAGTACTTCTACATGAGGTAAAAACAACAAAAATGTAGCGAAGCCTGTTTCTTGGAATAACCTATTGGACACTAAAACACGTTATTTTTGCTGTAGGAAATACAATTATATACATAATTGAATTAAGATAATTATATGAAAAAGAAAACTAACGTTATTTACTTTATGTTTAAATACTGTCGCTATAACACTGTTTTACTGATGCTTCTATCAATAATTTTACATCTTGCCTGTTTATTTAGAATATAACTAATTACATATATTATTATATCATTTCAAACTTCAATTACTTTCTTCTGCTCGCTCTGCTTATTTTACTCTTTTACTCTGATGTGAACTTCTGCTAAGTTCATAACTACTAGGAAAGATCCTAAGTTTGAATAGGAATGCATAGAATGATATTTTAAAGTTGTACTTATGATCAATTAGGTTTTAAAAGACTCCGTTTATAGATTGACAAAACTTTAAAAGAGCGTCGATTCGACTTAGTTACTGTATGAACTTTACGAAAGTTTGCTCAAGAAAATATTAATACACGAATCTGAAATAAAAGCAATAATTTACACGTACTAAAAGTTAGTTTTTTATCTATAATGAATACTGTTATTATTTATTACCATAATAACTGACACAAGTGAACCCAGAAACATTAATTAATCATAATTAAATGGCTTGTATAACTGGTATTATATTATTTAATATTTTACATTGCGTTGCATGTTATTTAGATAACTTCCGTATATTTCGATCATTATGGACATAGTACAACGCTTAATTTTAGAACATATTAATGTTCTAATGGATATAGAATTCAATTAACATACAAATAGCCAATCAAAACGTACAAAATTATAAATAGTATAGGGGATTAATTAATAATGATGACTAAAATAGAAAATATTAATTAATGTACTTAAAAAACGTTAAAATCTTGAAGAGAGACTACTAAGTATTTTACTACATCGTTTTATTGCTTTATTTAAAAAGTTTAGGCCGTCCATACTGATAAAATAATTCAATAGCCAGTTATTTTTTCATACTTCAATTGAAGTTATTATGATTTCTAATACGCACATATTTCTTGAAATAAAAAAGAACTAAAACATTCACTGGTAATTGAGCTTCCCATAAGTAAAATAAGTTTCAGAATCGGACCAGTAGTTTCAGAGATTTCCCTCTACAAACAAACTTTGCTTTTTTATAAAGTTAGAAAGTTTTAATTGATGTTATTTACTATAGACATTAAAAGGCCAAAAAAAGTGAATATATAGTCTAGTGCGAGCCAAACTAGTAGCACCACAAACCAAGAATTTCATTGTCTGATCAATACGCAATATGCTTATGTTAAGAAAGGGACTTTATTTTGAATATTGCTTCATAGCTCCAGCGTGAATCAGAAACTGGAATACGCTAGACTTTGCGAGTTTACTTATTTGTTATTTTACTTCAGAGTTGTCAATACCACTTCATATTGGATACTTATGTATGTAAATGACCACTCATACAATTGAACAAAAACACATCTTTACATGATACATGATTCATTATCTATTATAACAAACGAACGGAGCAAAAAGGTTTCTCAGTTCCTAACTCTAACTTTGCAGCTATTTTTATAGTGATATGACCATCTTGAAAGGATTTTTTAAGGCTGAATCTCGACACGACTGGAGTTACAGTTTAATAGATACAAATTAAAAAAATAGATTAAGCAATAAATTCCTGACCAGCCTATATAGCGAATCGAATCCGTAAACCTATCTAGCAGAGACGATTAATTTTACCAAAATAATAATACAATATAACAATTTTTATAATTGATTATTTCGTTTACACTTTAACGTAAAGCGTAACAATATTTTTAAGAGAACTCTAAAGAAAAAATCTTTTAACTTATAACGTAAAAATTTATTATATACATTGCTTAAAAAGTTATTGACTATAACACGTACAAATTAAATCAATTACTACTAAAATACTTTCTAAACATTACGAAAGAGAACACACAACTTTAGGCCGGGTAGCAAACGACTCCCCTTTTAACGTATCCAATTGGGCAGGTACCCACTCGGACACCAAATCTGTTTTCAAATTGAACTGGCACCGTAGCAGCGGCAGCAGTAGCAGGTTTTTCTTCAAAAAATGTTATGGCACCGTTATTACTCTTAGTAACCTCTACTACATGTTGAATATCAGCTTTCTTACTACCTGCCGGTCGGCTATCAATTCCAGAGCACAAAATAAACAATATCAAAGCTACACATGGATTGACAAACATTTTTACGTTTAATAATTATGACAATGTAAAATTTTTCACGTCTTCCTCAAACCGGTGTATGTTGACAAATATATGTACTGAGAGCTGCATCGTCCTTTATATATCATTTGCCAGGACATTAAGTCCGCCTACAGACGACACGTTTAGTTACTAAAATTATGGCACTGGTGCATACAAGTATATTTTTTATAGTTCATTACTATGATATATTACATTTGTGATTACAATTCATAGAATTATGAATATGCTAGATTTATTCAAATAGTTTGTATTTCTGACAGCTTAGCCAATACTTAAAGTATTTTAATTTTTATCAGTATATATTTTGTATAAACATAAAATAGAAAGGAACAGGAAAACGCTTGAATTAATTCATATTAATGGAGTCACACTGATTTTGTATCTGATTATATCTTGCCACCGTTTATTTAAATTAGATAATTTTTTTTAACTTGGTCTTAAAATTGCAACTACGTAATAAATTACAAGTTACAGTGCTCAATAGTCTTACAAGAAGGTACTTAATTTCTCAAAAGACATATATGTTATTATTATCATTATTTTTCTATTATGCTTTAAAACTCTATGTCTTTTCCTCAATAAAACTTAGTTTTCAAATTTGTATCTAATTTTGATATTAAATTAATTACAATACTAAAGTTATGGTTTTCTTTTATTTTTGATTGAGTAACAAACATTCATCCAAACTTTCGCATTCATATTAATGGGATATTTGGTACTTACTATTATTGTTATTTTTAAGCACACAGTATGAATTATTTCGTATGCAATATACCTAACCAACAGGTTTTTTCTTCTTTTCATCACATTCCCCTGGGGTCATTGTAGCAAGTAATCAAATTAATCATATTAATTACGTGTCTTTTATAACTAGTCGGCTATATGCTAAAAACAATTGTGTCGCACCCAAAACATTTGCCGAGTAAAATATCCCGAATATTATTATATATTATTATATATATCTATATATATATTATTAATCTACGCTTACTATTGTACTATACTTAGTTATATAGTTGTACCCACAAGTGAAAGTTTAAGAATGATGTAGTAGGGTACAAGTAGAGATATCTCCTTTGTTGGTTTTTGGGTTTAAGTATTGTGTAATTGATACTTACATATACTAAATAATATTACAAATATAAAAGTTTATTTATTTGTATGTCTCGAGCTGCTTTCACATACACATTACATGCATACTTCCTGTGTGGAAATAGTCGATAACCCTACTAAGGAATTAACCTAAATAATGAAACAAGGTTACGTCACAATTTAATATAGATCATTACCCTCATATAATATATATATATATATATATATATATATATATATATATATATATATATATATATATATATATATATATATATATATATATATATATATATATATCAACAAGCAACTGATCCCCGCTCTGCTCGGGTTCGATTCTAGATACTTTTTTACGTTTAGTATAGATTTCTTAGAGATAAGATATTTTCCCGCAGTAAAAAGTATCTTATATGTTGACCAGGATAACCAGCTATCATCATACCAAATTTCATTAAAATCTGTTCAGTGATTTTCTCGTGATGCTTTCCCAGACAGACAAACAGAAAAACAAAAATTCTAAAAACTATAGATTCGATCTCTGTTTCGATAATAATGACTATTTCAATAATATTTTCCAAGAAAGTATCGCATGTAGAGACTGGATTCAGAGTTTTATTATACGTCTACATAACGCATAAAGATAACACATCTGACACAGTCAAGTCTTAGAGAATACAAATATTTAATTCGAATGAAACACTTCGATTACCAACAATAAAATGCTTGCTGCATCCGCTTCATACTATCTTATAAAGATATAAGTATATTGTTGAATATAAATGTCCTATTATTAAATTCACATTGTTTTCACGATGACTTGAGCTATGTACGAATTGTATATTACATAGGAAAATATAGTCATAACTTATTAGTTTTACCATTGTACAACTGTAGAACTACGAAACCCATAAAGATAATAATATACATACGTCACCTAAGGGGAAAATGCCTATTATTATTGAGACAAGTAAACGTAATAAAGAGACAAAAATAATGGGTATATAATTCTAAGCTAAATCTACGTGATAAGTGAAACCTTCAACTTTCCTCGCAAAAAGCTTTACTAAAGCTTTTTTCTCTTGAACTACTTATACCAATATATTCTTAATGTTGACCTCGGATTTCCCATCATAAAAGGATTTTTTTTAAATTCCACTATAAGCGCAAGATGGCTGTCACACAGCTTTGGTTAACGTAATCTGTGACTATATCAAATTACATTCGAGATCGATTTCATTTAGTCGTTTTAACGACTACGACGTATTTTAATACAACAACCAGAATAACAAATTTTGACTGTTTTTCAAAATAAAACTATCTATATCATGGTCACGGGATATAGCAATCATGGTCACGGGAGAGACAGTCTCTCCCGTGACCATGATTGCTGTAAAGCAATCGAAACGTCGGGAACCAAAAATCATAATAATTCGCGAAATAATCCGAAAAGATAGTTTTATTTTGAAATGTCAAATATTCGCGTAAATCTAAGAAAGTATTATTTGACTGTTTTTATTATTTTTGACCGACTTCAAAAAAGAGAAGATAATTCATTTATTTGGCTGGGTTTTTAATCTTTTTTGAATATATATATTATGTGTTTTCCCGTGAGAATAAGATAATCTACCGCGGTAAAAAGTAGCCTATGTACTCTAAAACCACACCAATCCGTCGCTCTGTTTCAACATGAAAGTAGGACAAAACTAACAAACAAACGAACGAAAGAACAAATAAACTAATTATTTTATAAAAAAATAATTATGAAAATCGATCTCAATTTTATTGGTGGAGATATCATGACAAGTAATTATATTAACTCTACTCAACCACGCGTACTTGCGACTTGCTCGATGTTCCGCTGCCGTTCGATGTGCTATCTAATGGTGAGCTACAACAACATGGGTAAGAAATAAAACTAGTCTACATAAGAACCCTTATGTTCTGGATAATATGTATAAATGTATGTTCAAAGCTATCATTCATTCATTAACTTTTTTTATGGGATTCAGTGACAGACGAGCAGACAGACCACCTGATGGAAAGCAGTACCTGTCACCCATAACACCTACAGTTCATGCACTTAGGTTTTAGATAACAAAAATACAGAACCGCCGGTACGTTATCACTGTGAGGATTAAGATGATATGCCTCTTGCCTGTAATTGCGCTGGCTACCTTATCCTTCAAACCGGAACACAACAATGCAATGATTGTTGCTTGGCGGCAGAAATAGATAAGGGGGTGGTACCCATCCAATCGGACTCCTCAGGCTTGACAGAGTCCTATCACCGGTAAAAGGTAGGTAAAAGGTCGCAAGTCTAAGCAATTTAAATGAATTCTATCAAGTATTAACTTTAGAAATATTCTCCATGTTTGTCCTCGTATAGTTATCACGACGTACGATGTTGGGTAAGTACATCTAACCTATTTCTTCCTAATAATCTACCTTTATTGTAAAGAATATCTTTATTCGTTTCTTCTTCTCTTTTGTAGCAAGAAACCTGTTTTTTTTTTTTTGTAAAACGACGCTATGAAGAAAATGTGTGGCATAATTCATTCCCTTTAGATAAAATGTATCCCATGAATAATAGATAAAAATAAAATCAAATAAAATCAAAAAAGAACTACCTCCTAGTTATATTTGAAATGATTTGGAACATTTTTTCATCCTAACTCCACCCACTGCTGAACAAAGGTCTCCCCCTAAATCTGCAACGGCTACTGCCAACTACCATATTATGCTATAACAAATAAATACAAAATTACAATAACCTGGTGGTTAATTAACCTGGTTAGTCTGGCTAATAAAATATTAGAGTAATTGCTAAGGCGACACTTAAGTGTCACACTTAGTCCAGTTCATGAGAAATCGCGGTTTTGGGAATCACCTACTAACACTAACCATTTACTAAATTATCACTCACTCGCTAAATATCATTCTAATAAATGGAACTATGACATTAAGACTTAAAAAAAGCAAACTAAAAAATTGATTTTTAATGTTTAAGTTTTCTGAACTAAAAAAGTTGTCATTAACGATAAGGAACATAATTTTATGAAGCTTCTCAAAAGTTAGAGGGCTGGTTAGCGTTTGCCGTAAAAAATTTCTGAATATTTTTATCTGAACTAGGCGGGCAAAGTTATTCAAGGAAAAATTGAATATCAATTACTTAAAAAAAAAGGTCGACTTATAATATATAATTAATCATTATTATCTATACTAATATTATAAAGAGGTAAAGTTTGTGAGTTTGTGAGGTTGTAGGGAATATTTAATCTCTGGATTTACTGAACCGATTTAGATAAAATTTTGTAAGAAGATAGTTTGAAACCCTGGAAAGGACATAGGATACTTTTTATCCCGGAAATCATCCCTCAAGGGGGTGAAAATGGGGATAAAAGTTTGTATGGGAAATCAACCTAGGGACGAACCTATGTTATATTACCTAAATTATGTATGTAACATAATATAAATATTTCTACACTTATATGTTTGTACCAAAACAGAGAACAACAGTTGCTTATAATATTCTGTTTCAGTAATTGCGACTCTTTTTATTTGGCCTTTTTGTCTATATTATACCTACAATGGAGACATACCGTTATTTTAGATCTACTTATATGACGCAAACTTCGTTGTATATTTATTGTTTTTAAATTAGCACACAGGGACATTTGATACTTATTCATAACAAGTAAGTAAATTCCGATGTTATTAAAAACAACATGAATCATATTAAAACCAAGGTACTAACTTCAATTTTTTGTTAAAAACCGCAGGATGATTGACCGATATTAATATTGTTTCCTTGAAAAAAATACGTGTAATAATTGATTCAACTTTTTAAATTCGATATTTCATTAAATCTACATAATATAGTTTAGGGACAATTACGCAGATGGCCTAATTTTCGTTAATTAAATATTTTCGTATAACTTGTGTTTACAATATTTATATATAAATATATCATGGTTAGATAAATATTCAAGTCAATATGACGATAATTACCAGTAATTGAACTCGTTAATTATAACGCTTAGTGAACAGGTATATGGTTAACCCACTTGAGAATCGTCAGTGGCATGAGGCATCTGGCTTTGTGATTAGCAATGGTGTAGGTATACAATACATATAGTATATACTATGCACATACATACATATATAATACTAGCGTTTCCTCACGGCTTCGCTCATGTAGTTTCTTTTTCATTAAGAAAGATTCTTTTCGATATTAATCATATTAACTTAAAAAAATGAATTTTCATATAAACCTTTCGTAACGGACACCTACTTACTAGTTACTACCCATGAGGAATATACTTGACTCCCTAATTTAAAGTTTATAGCACTTATACTTCTGATGTATAGTGATTAATTAATTGGTGGCAATACCACGAATTAATTATATTCGTAAACTAATAATCAATTGTATACTTACTGCTATTAATATTAAAAAGTACTTTTAATCGATGTCTATTAAGCGATAATGCTACTTGCATTACCTACCGCAAAAAATTACGAGATGGCGCTATATGACATTGTCAGCATCAGATCAAAAGACAAAGGCTCTATAATATAATAATTAGATACAAAAAAATGTTTTAAAGCGTAAAAAAGTGTGTTTTTTTCAGAAAAAAACACCCATACAGAATAACTTAAAAAACAAAACCTTATACAAAATGTTATCCCCATTGTGTGTCCCAGATCCACGAAATTTTATATATATAAAAGAATTATTCATTATATTAGAAGATAATATTATGATAAACATATCAATAACAATACTAAAACAAAAATATATAAAATCACTATTACATTTTGCTAACCAAGATACTAAGGTTTTTGTTTATTGCTATAAATAAACAAGAAACCTTTTAAAAAGGATCTGTACACATACTTGCCAAATACTGTTTATGAGTTGATGTTTCATATATATTTTTTTCAAGTATTTCGGTCAAACCATAAACGAGAAGTAGGATTTAGAAAGTACGTCTTTGACGGCACTAATCGTCTTAATAAAGATATCTTATGAGATTTTAAAGTTCGCTTAATATGAACAAAGTAAACAAGGATGTATCATCATCATTCGCTTTTTAGAAAAGCAATTCTTCTATCCAAACGTTCTGTATTTTTGTATACTTTGACTGCTTTGTATACCAACATTTTATAATAATTTAAAATTTAGCATAAGTAGGTATGAAGTACATTTAATAAATGTGTGCCTTCCTATATAATAAAGCAATAGTCTAACACCTCTTACATTGATATTTTTGTTCATATTATAGTCTACATCATATTTGGATTAGATTAACAACGCATTGAATCCATTTTTAACACGCTTTTATTAGCTTTAGTTGTGACCGACAATGTAATCATATTTTGGAAGTCAATTTTATCTACTAACAGTCGTATCGATATGGAACTTTGTATGTATACGTAGTTCGGGTGACGATACTATAATTTAGTATTTAGGAGCTGATCTGCTGATGGAGCCAAAACGTAGACAAAACACTTCAATAGTTTGTAGTAAACTACTCATGTTTAGGCTGATTTTGTTTGTTTTAACAATTACAATGCTTACTTTATGTATTTAGAAATCTTAAAATAAACCGTCAAAAGTTCATCAAGAGTGTGTTTTTTTAGTTTTTAAAACTATAATTGTATAAAATAGAGGTGTAAAATATACCTAATGTCTAGTCGTTTTATTGGTTGTGACCGGTAATTTAAACTAACAGAATCGGTCAAGTCTTCTTCGAGAAGTCATTGAAAATACATATAAAAAAAAATAACTCAGTAGCTTGGGATTTAACACTTACTTTACTTTAAAAGAAAACAAAGTGAATTACTACAACAAACAAATTAACTTTCCAAGTAGATAGATACGAGTACAAACTAGAAGAGTTCTCCTAGTGGAGACCGCTTGTTAGGAGGCGATGATACACACGGATCTATAGGATTGGTTACCGTAGAATTCAAGTTTACTGTGGACTACCGTCACCGATGATGATGCTGTGGACTTCTTTGATATTAATGATAATCCTTTTGTCTTGGCACAATTTTTGTATTTCCAAGGTTTATTTTTTAATATGATTAGCATCTTATTTTGAAAGTATTTTTAGAATTTACGTATAACTATACATTTACCATGGGATGGGTATACTACTTAGCATTATATTAGAATACTAGCAGACCCTGCGGCTATTACAATAAAAAACTCTTTGGCTTTATGTTATACAGCTACTCACCCTCGCTTCGCATGGGTTCGTCGCTATGTATTTATATAATACTAGAGGCTCGCCCTCGCTTCGCTCGGGTTCGCCTCTAGAAAAATACAAAAAAAAAACTCACGAACACCGAACATGTGCTATTCCAGACTATAATCTATATTTATGCCAAATTTCATCCAGATCCATTTAGTCGTTCGGGCGTTAAGGAGTAACAAACATCCATACTCACAAACTTTCATATTTTTAATATTTATACAGACTATCGGCTTACCCACGCTTCGCTCAGATTTGCCACTAGAAATGCAAAACAAATCTATCCCACGGGAACCGTACATTTTCCGGTATAAGGTATCAACATGCCCAATTTTACTAAAATAGGTGCATAAGTTGTGTACTAAGCTGTATAAATTACTATAGTTTTTTAACTATAGTAATTTATACAGAGGAGGGGAGAGGGGGGGGGGGGGTAGGAATAGGAGTGTAGAAAATATTTAACGACCATTCTCATATAAAAATAAAACAAAATTGGTCAAGCCGTTTCGGAGGAGTATGACGACAAACACCGTGATATTGACAATAGATATGAACAATAGATTATTACTCTGTTTTCCAATTATAGAGCATATTGCCGCATATTGGCGCACAAACACGAACAATACGAAAAATCACTTCTTACATTTTCTGCTACTTAGTTGGTTGTTTACACCAAAGCAGTACCTACTTTTCAAAGTGCTCGATTGTGAGGAGCGTTACTATAGTTGAAAAATTCAAAGTTGAGCATTATGCCGCATAATGCGCTTTACTGCTGTAATTTTATAACGCCCATAATGGGGAAGAATTTTGGCTTTTTCTCCCGCCAGATGTCGCGATCACTATAGCCCTTAGTATATTGTAAAGCTCTATAGTGTGGATGTATTTTTTTTATTTTATTTAAATTTAATTAAAATGACAAACTGTACAGTGTCACGATACAAAAAAAATGGATATCATTCGTTCCCAAAAGACAAAAACTAAACAAATTGTGGGCTAAAGCAAATAAGACGACCAAGATTGGCGAAATCATAATCTTCATATTTAGGACTATATGGACATCACTTTAAAGAAAGTGATTTTTAAAACTTTTAAATCGTCTACAGATAACTGTTTATTTTTTATTTGTTGTACTTTTTTACATATTACTTACAGAGTTTTATACACACTTTCATCCGCCATTTTACCTCCCTATGGGATTTCACGTTTCTGCAACCAGCGGTTTATGCTGTGTGTTGTTCCATCAGTCAGTCAGGACCACCACAGGATGCACTTCTAATTCTCAATTCTTACTTCAGCTAGTCTAACTTCCAGATACAATACACGGCACAAGTAAGATACAAATACAATAGAAGGAAGAAACCAGGTACAAAAGAAATATCACAATAAACTGTTGAACCTCAGACTGAATGTAAATATTAGTAGTAGGCTATAGGTGTGGCGCCCTCTTTTCAAAAAAAATTCCCCATAAATTATTAAGAAAAACATATCTGGTAATAGATTTTTTGAATCTTTAAACTTGAACGCACTATTTTATTGGCATTTCTCACCTGCTTGTCACTATGACAATGACGGTTGTGGCTTAGGAAAATCAAAAGTGTCAAAATAGTCTAATGTTGCCGAAAATATAAAAGATGATCTCATTAGAAATCTATGTAGATTTTTTTCCATTTGGCTAGTCTCTTCTCATTTTAAATGGTGCTCATAGTTTATTTACATAATGCAACAATCACCGTTTGAAAATATTTTTAATATTATCGGTGGTCTCTCAGAGGGGAATGAGAAACCCATGAAACATGGATTCTACAACGCCTTCGCCTTATTTATCCTTGCAATTTGTTGTGCAGCTTTTTATGTTTTATTCTTAATATTAGAACCTTTTTTCAAACCGTTATTTTGGGCTCTTCTAGTCGGATCATTGCTTCATCCCTTTAAATACAAGTTATCCAAAAAAATTAAGACATGGTTTCAAGATCTTGAGAAATCAAATTCATCTGTAATATTTGGATTAATGGTAATTCCAGTGAATGTGATAAACTATGCATCAGATACTGTTGGACACCAGTTCAGAGAACATTACAAGGTATATAATTTGAATTTATGTGAGCATTTTGATTATTTACAAATAAATCTAAGCCTTTATAAGTAAATTTAGAACTATTTCTAAAGATTTATTTGAAAATATAGTGTAAATTCTTTATTAGCAATGTCTCATTTTTTGCTGGGCTAGTATTTGTTTTATATTGTATCCATGTTTTATAATATGTTAGGATCATCATCATAATACTAAGAATTCTATTAGGATAGCATCAAGGGCTTGTCGAGCATTTAGCTTATTTTCAGACATGATATATATTTTTTTATGTAACGACTGTATAAATGTATGGGTTTTAAGATAAACCAAACCCAATTGAAGTAATTTCTATGTTATAACAAGATTTTCATGATTACAAACAACATTACAAGGAGTTTACTCTGTAATTAGAATTACTTTGACCACTCATATTGATTGGTGATTACTGTCTGTAAATGAAAGATATGTGAGAGAAACTATTATTGGGGGTCTTACCCCAAAACAATGATTTTTTTAAATTTTTGTTTGTTTGTATGTGTATTTGTTGGATGCGGTTTTCACAAATGTATCGTGAATAATATTCATTACTTAATATTTGTTTTATACTTCACTTAATATTTGTTTTATTTCTATCAGATCATACATAAAAAAGTTATGTCAATTTAAAAAATCACCTTAGAATGAAACGGAGCAAAGTGAGGGTGAGTCACTAGTTAATATAAAAATTTATATTTACAGACTGTGATAGGATTGCTTTCAGCAATATTTATACTGCCATGGCTGTACAGTTCAATACCAAGAAGTTTCTGTTGCATCTTTTGGCAACTTGTCAGTTTTATAAGTTTCTCCACTACTCTGCTCATCAGACTTTGCAGCTCATACATTGTAAGTAAATAGATATTAATTAATAACCCTTTGGTCTATTTTTGATATTTTTTAATCTGATAATAGTATAAAAGTTAATGTGCTAGTAACTTAAAATTTTATTACAGACAATGACAATTGCAGTTGCATACATGATAAGTGTATATTTCATGTGGAACCCATCAAGAGCTTCAATGTTCCGATTCACATCTCATATTCTTTGGCTAGTCATTGCAAGTTTTATAGCTAATTTAGCAGGATCATTCAAAGTATACATGTTTATATTCTTGGAAGCCATCTGTATAATTGGTTTTATTTTAGAAGTGATACATATGCATAAACAGCTTCTAATTAAAGGTAATTTTCGTATATCAAGGTTATCTTGGCTTGATTAATTATCTCTAAGTGATATTAACTGTTGCATTAGAGATTGTAAAATTGAACTCAGCATGAGAATAAAATTTTTAACAACCTAAAGACTTGATATTTATTGACTTGATGGCCAGTAGTAGCCAAGCAATAATGAGCTCGCTTGGGAAACCGAGTGAAGCAGGTTTAAATTCCGGGTCTCGCACCTTTGATATTTTCATGTATGAATCATTTCCGACATAATAGGGAATATGCATGTGATTTAACACCTGGATAATTTCTAAGAAATTAATTGTTAACTGACACCGCCCGCGATTGTCAACTGATTAAATAAAGGTGAAATATTTTTTTTAATAATCTTTATTGCTTTTGAATTAATTCTATATTAATATTTTCAATGTCATTTCTTATTTAATTAAGAAAATAGTTATTAAACAGTGCAAATATAGGTGGGAAATTTAAAGTAGTTAAAACGCAACTCCGTTGGTCAGACCGGATTTGACATCAAAGTATGATATAACAGAGCCAGTGCCGCCAATTTATCGCTAAAAATGATGAATTTTTCTTAAGCAAAAGTTAGTTTTTTGGAGCTGGATATTTTTTTACAACTATATATATTGTATAAATAAATAAAAAATCACGCATATTACCGTGAAAGAAAACATCGTAAGGAAACCTGCATGTCTGAGAGGACCTAGCAAGTTTTCGATGGACATGTGGTTGTATTCAGCCCTTTTTTTAACGGCCCACTGGTGGGCACAGGCCTTCTTTCATTACGAGGCCATGGTCCACCACGTTGACCAAGTGCGGTTTGCAGGACTTCACATGTCTTCCTTCACCTTAAGACAAGTAGTAATCATGTTGGTTATTATTTACACATGGAAATATCAGAGATAATAATGGATTTGAACCCGTTTTACTCGGTTACCACTGGGCTACCAAAAAATCAATCATAAAATATCATAATTTTTAATTTCAGATCCTGAAGCATCAATATTTAAAGCACTACAATATACATTAACCAATAAACAATGTGATAATACACTGGAAAAAATTGAAGAAAAACCAGAAGAAATTTCAGAAGGTGCAAATGATAAAGATTCTACACCCGACAAAGACTCCCCTTCTCCCGTCACCCCCGAAACTGTCGCCAAACGAGGAAGTTGGACGGGAAACGACCCCATTCAAAGTTCTCCCAGACATGCCAAGCTATTGTTTAAAACAAGGACTCTATCGGCACTACCATTGCCAAATCCAAAATCGAAATCCATAGAAAATCGCATATTGGCTTCCTTTAGGCAGAGATCGTTAGATGAGAACTATATAAGAAATAACTTCAATGATGATGAAACAGCTTTATATTTCAAACTTTTATTCTTTGGATGCCTTTGTATGCTTATTTGGAAGCATATATGGTTGTTACCAGTCATGCTGTTCTTTTTGGCTATACACATTATAAAAATAATGCTAAATTTCTTTGGTGTTTGGTTGTTCTTCGAGAATCAATACAATTGCCTTAAAGCAAAAATAGGAGGCTGGTGGAATGAAAGGTACTTTTAAATTTTTAAATTTGTTATTGTTACTAGCGATTTACTCTCGTTTCACTCGCGTGTGTTATATAGCGTTGCTACAATTTAATAGATCTTTTAAGAGGAAAAATTCCATAATACCTACCTTGTTTTCATATAACCATCAATCAAAAAAGTACTAGATACGGCACGGCAAAAGTACTAGATATTGACGGCACCTTTGGCTCAGTTTGTAGTGACCCTACTTTCTGCGCCAGTGGTCGCGGGTTCGAGTCCCGCTGGGGGCATTCATTTGTGTGATGAGCACGAATGTTTGTACTCTAGTCATGGGTGTTTATATTTATAATATGTATGTATTTAAAGTTATATATGTGTAGTGTATCAACTATTTGGTATCCATAACACAAGCCTTGTAGCTTACCATGGAACTAGATGGAGCTGTGTGTTAATGTCCCAATATATTTATTTATATTTATAGATACACAATCAGCTACATAAAATATCCTCACCGAATGAACTCTTATTTGAACATTTGAGCGTGTTTTTATTTTATTTTTTTGTAAAAACTAATTTAAGCATTGCATTTAAGGTTCAATTTACTTTGTTGTATATTTATTTCAACTAGAATAATTACCTAAACGCAATTGGTGACCGTTTTAAGAGAAATTTTGCATGGGATTGTGTATCTAGTATTTTTTTGATCGATGTATATAACTATTGGATTATAGTAAAGTAAATGTAAGACAATTTACACAAAACCGTACTGTATTATATATCTAAACCTTCCTCATGAACATTTCGTCCATAGGTAAAAACCGTATGAAAATCCGTTCAGCAATTTTTGAGTTCGCGTTTAGACAGACAGACAGACGTGGCGGAGACTGGCGAGTAAGGTCTTAACGCTGTCATTAAAAAAATATTTGTTAGTACAGCAGGGCGAACCAGTTTATCAGATTTTATTTTAAACTAGCGACTCACCCTCGCTTTGCTTCGGGTTCGTCTCTAGATAAAAACAAATCTATCCCACGGGAACCGTACATTTTTTCGGGATGATATATAGCCTATAGCCTTCCTCAGTTAACGAGCTATCTAATGCAAAAAGAATTTTTCAAATCGGATTAATATTTCCTGAGATTAGCGCGTTCAACCAAACAAACAAACTCTTCAGCTTTATAATATTAGTATAGATAATTGATAATAACCAAATAATCACAACACTAGCGTCTCGCGGCATATTCAAGGGCGATTTTCATTAATTAACACATTTTATTTTATAGAAAATCCGCCCTACTGCCAGCAGAGATACGTGGTATAGGAAAGATGCTTTCAATTTGCAACTCCAGTGTAATAGAAATGGCATATGAGTCTGTGGACACGGTCTCTACGTGCATAGTCATCGTGGGTCTAATACTGTTTGTTGCGGTTGCCACTATATTCATTTGTATACAAGTAAGTATATGACATAACTTTGGGGTCAGATTTTGTGATAACTACATCGATAAAAAGTAGCTTATATTTTAATCTAAGATATAATGAGATATTGTGTGTTTTTTTTTATTAAGCCTAACGCTTCCTAATCAATTGGAACCAATACTACAGCAGCGCCATCTAGTGGCATTTTTAGAATTAATGTTTATTATTTGGGATGGGATTTATATCAGTATGGAACATAAACTATAGTAAGTGCTTTAAAAAATAAAAATAAATTCTTATACTTGCTTATACAAAATTTCACTTCCCTGAGGGATGATTACAAGGATAAAAAGTATCCTATGTCCTTCCCAGGGTCTCAAACTATCTCTGTACCAAATTTAATCTAAAGCGGTTCAACGTATTAAGCGTGAAAAGGTAACAGACAGACAGAGAGTTACATTCTCATTTATAATATTACTATGGATGGAAACATTATGTATTAATATAAAAAACTAATTAGTAACTAAATAAACAGTAATTATCTTTGGCTAAATTACATCTAGCACAGTTTTTCTTAGCTACACATTCCAAAACAAACCTACAATACAGATTATTATAAATTCTAGACCAACAGATATGTATATTATATATTTTGTAATATTAAGCGTATTTTAAATCCATTTTTATTTAGTTTAAATTAACATTTTAAATATAATTTATGTAGCAAAAATATGTGTTTGTTGTTTCTATCAAGATTTAATTGAGTTATAAATTATAAACTAATTTTTTGTATTGTTTCAGATATATTCTGAAGCGATAGTCGTAGTACAGCTCAGTGGTAGCTTACTGAACAGTACATTCGTTCAAAATAGTGAACTACATGCATATTTGCCCGAAGGGTGGGAGGAAAAATTAGATTCTCTCATCGACAACGCATATACATACGGACGGGAAGGAATCTCAACTGGAGTAAGTAAAAATATTTTGGCTTTTAGTTTTTATAATAATATTGTTTTTTATTAATAATTTAGTTAATTTGAGCTCCCGGATTTATTGTAGTCCTGGTTAATTTAGTGTTATTCGAAAATAAAACATTTTTTTATTAAAAAAACCTGATATAAATATAATTTGTCAACTTTGTAATTCAGACAAATGTTATTAATAATTTACTACTTTTAAGCTAGCAAAAAATACGCCAACTTAAATTTTTACCATACGTATTTTTTCTACATTAAATGGTGGTACTTTTTTTTTATTAATATGAAACCATCCTTGAGGCATAAAAAAAGATAAAAATGGTTTATAATTAGTAAAGATACCGCGTACGACACATTACGTATTTAATAGAATACCTCTTCCTTTTTGAAGTCGTTTAAAGATGAACCCCTTCTACTATTTTTAACTTTTTTTTTTTTCTCTTTTTTCTTCATTTTATTTTTTCTTTTTTATCAAATAAAAAAATCTTTTTCACTAAACAAACTATTATAATATATGTATATTATAAACAAAATAAAATTTATATTCAAATATGTTTATATACAATCATCATTTTAAATAAAACTGTCTTTTCAGATTTTTTCGCGGAATTATTTTAATTTTTGGTTTCCGACGTTTCGAATGTTTTATAGCAATCATGGTCATAGGAGAGACTAAGGTGTTAGATGTTTCAAAGGCATTATATAGTTGTTACAGACAGCCTACCCACAAAATAACAAAATGAATTCAAATTTTGAAAATTGGCACCAAAGTACCTTACAAGATTTGTTAATTTTAATTTTATACATTTTTATAATTTTTGAAAATTCGCGCGGGAACCAAAAATCAAAATAAATCCGCGAAAAAATCCGAAAAGATAGTTTTATTTAAATGTCTAATATTCGCGTAAATCTAAGAAAATATTAAATTATCATTTTGTTTTACTAACCTTAAATTACATCTATACATATATTAAAACTGTAGAGGTCGAATGTCTGTACATAGAAAATAAATGTTAAAAACCGAGTCAGGGGGATGTAAGAAGAGAAATAGAACAAATCTAGATTATTTTTCAAATTTTTTGTTTCTCTGTCTGTTTGTACGGGCTAATCTCCGAAACTGTTTGATCGATTTGAATTAAATTTTGCATGGTGATACCTTATATCCCTAATCAACATTTTAGATACTTTTCATCCCGTAAAATTAAAGAGTTCCCGTGGAATAGTAAGAAAACTATAATAACTTATACAGCTTTTGTGTACTACAAAAGCTACTGATTGGATTTTAATGAAACTTTACAATAATATAGTTCATACATCAGAATAACAAACAGGCTACTTTTATCCCGGAAAAATCTACGGTACCCGTGGGATAGATTTGTTTTTGATTCGCTAGTGTTTAAATAAGAAGCTAAATAAATAACTTATTTATTTTTCTATGCATCTACTTGGACTCCAGATAATGAGATACGTAAGTTGCAAATGATCATAATTCAGCTACATATGGCTATAATATTATGGTCTTGCTTCAACTAAATGCAATTATATTTTGATGTGATGTCGCATTTATGTTCTCTTCTATATAAAATATTAATTAATTCTAATTTTAATAGCTTAGACGATAAACAAAATGCAAAAAAAAATATGTTATTGTTAATTTCCATGAAAATTAAAGCAGCGTTTTACCTACAAAACGCATATTAATTTCACTCACCTTATGTATTGAGATAGGCACTTTCGCTTCCGCCGTTTGTATATCTATCCTTGTCTATCCGTCTACTGTCTCTCTCTTTACCCCACCACCTAATTTACACTACTTAATTT
Source organism: Argynnis bischoffii washingtonia (assembly GCA_033884665.1). Taxonomy (NCBI): domain Eukaryota; kingdom Metazoa; phylum Arthropoda; class Insecta; order Lepidoptera; family Nymphalidae; genus Argynnis; species Argynnis bischoffii. The sequence goes on along the minus strand of CM066625.1, from coordinate 9,244,476 downwards.
ACATATAAATTCGGATATCTGTTAAACATTTCACAAAGTATAAATATTACTATTGTCTATTACACTAAAACTAGAACTTCTTATTATCATAGTTTTCATTTTCCAAGACACGTGATCAGATCATTTATTTAAAATGTAATATAATATGAGAATTCTTTTGTTTTTAAATATATATTTTATATCTTATGGCTTTCGTCAGTGTATATCAATTTTATCTGCCTTTTCCTTACAATATTAAACATACTTTCTTGATGTTATTATATTGAAAATATTCATTATATTATAAATGTATTCTTATATTTAAAATCAGGTAAAAAGCATCTTAAAAGAAGGCGATCCAGAAAAAATAGCGAAAGTAGAACAGCAAGTTTTAGAAATATGGGATCGAGTGTACCAAAGCTGGGTTTCTGGAACTTTCGCCACACAGATGGGCCCTCAAGTCGATGGTACTGCCGTTCAAGACTCTTGGGATAGTTTTGTAAACGACGTGGGTGCACCTGGTGAGTTAAGTTGAAAAATTTATTTAATATATTAATCTAGTATTAGACCGTGGATCTTGGTATTTCAATTTAAATACCCTCAGATTAGTTTTGTATTAGAAAAATGTATGTATGTAGAACAATAATGTGTGCGACGAAACTGTGATCTTTTAAGATTCGATAACTAAAAGGCAATATTAGGAGTCATTTTACTCGAAGACTTGGTATAATGGTACATAGGTGACTCATGTGACCCACTATACAATGCTGTAAATATATTATGAAAAATAAAAAAATAAGGGTGGCACTCCGTAATTATTGATTAACTCGATAATGTAACACAAAATATTAGGGATGATAAAAGTATTAAGTGTACACGTTTTCCTTTCCCTTTGGAGAAAGAGATGGGAGCTACTTTCGACTCTCTCAGCCACTGAAAAATGTTCTATAACCCATGTTAGGCCGATTGATGTGTTGTTCATGGTTAGCACTAGCATGGCGTCGAGGTTGAATGCGTAAGCGATCCTGCGTCGTCCCATTAAGACGGAAGGTTTCGTTGGGTTTTAGTGGGTAGTACTGGCTTTTCTAGCCGCTGAGTCCCACATAACCATCTGTATGTATGCAGGTGGTATGCGTCAATGTATTTCGCAATGGAAAAAAAATGGTTAGCACTAACATGGCTCTATTACGTATCCTTTTTCCAATAAATAATAAATAAGTAAATAAATATGTTAAAACATTAACACACAGCACTATCTGGTTCCATAGTAAACTAGGAGTCTTGTGTTATGGATATCAGATAGTTGATACACTACACATATGTAACTTTAAATATATATATATATATATATATATATATATATATATATATATATATATATATATATATATATATATATATTATAAATATAAACATCCATGACTGAAGTGCAAATATTCGTGCTCATCACACAATTAAATGCCCCCAGCGGGACTCGATTCCGCGACTGCTGGCACAGCAAGTAGGGTCACTACAAACTGAGCCACGTGTCGTGCAATATAAAAGAAAAACTCATAACAATTCAACATACAAGCCGTTATTACATCTGTGTGATGTTTTCGGTACAGGTTTATTCGACTACACTGGTATAATCGCATGGGTGCAAGCCAATGTGGGGACTTTGAGTGCTCTAGCGACCGGTATCTGGGCGCCGCTAGCCAGCAACGTGTCCCTGCTGGCTGGCTCCTTAGGAGCTTTCACTTCGCTACTTCTATGTGGTGGGGGGGCTATTATCAACATGTTCATCAATTTGGTAAGATCTTTCGGTTTTTTTTTTTTGACATTTTTAACGAATTTTGAATAATTTTAAACTTCATATTTAAAGTAAAACTACCTTTTTAGATTTTTTCGCGAATTTATTTTCATTTTTGATTGACGACTATTTGATAAAAAAGCATGTAAATATAGTTTTAATTAAAATGTCATATACGAATATTTTATAATAATAATGTAATAAATATAATAAATCTGAGAAAGCATTAAGAGGTTCTCAGTTTAACTGACGTTTTTTTCATCTTTGCTGTTTTATTTCATATGTTTTGTTTGATTTTGTAAATCCCGTATTGACATCTTAGTTCGGAAGGATCTTCTAGCTCGCCGATTTACTACGAGTCAACATTAATCTTTTTTGATGTAATTATCCTTAAATTCGAAATATAATAATAACCTTCGTTTATAGACACGCCATGTTGTCATAATATGTTTTTAATATGTCTGTTTTGTTAAAAGTTAGTACGATATATGTGCTAATATAACATTTTCCAACTAGATTGTGTTTTTCACAACCCTCTTCTACCTATTGGCATCGAGCAACGCCCTTTACAAACCAGTGGAGGTTATAACACGAGTTCAACCGAACTTTGGTCCCAGATTGGGTATTGCCTTATCCGTGGCTATCAATCAGGCAAGTGTTTTCACTTATAATCTAAAATGTATATTCCTGTAAGAAAAAGTATGTTTGGAATATTTGTATACTTATAAAAAATATTATTCATATTTGTAATCTAAGTCTGTACAGATAAATAAAATTGTAGTGTTTATAAAGTCAAAATAACAGCTTTATACTAAATGCATATGAAATTATACACGGTACTTATAAGAAAAACACAATTTTAAAAAAAATCTCTGTCTGTTTGTTCCGGCTAATCTCCAAAACGGCTGGACCAATTTTAACAGGCTTTTGACTGGTAGATAGCTGATATTATAAGGGCTACTTTTATTTTAGAAAAAGAATTAGGGTTTCGCTCAAAAAAGTTAAAAATATTGTTTACGCCCAAATCACCTCTACGGGGTCTTTATTTGTCCACAGCGAGAGTCAAACCCAAAACATTTCGTGTACACAGAAACTGAAAATTATAAAGGAAGACCATTTCAAGAAGTATGTAAAACTATGTTACAGTAAAATTATATTATTACCATTTAATAATTCCAGGTATTCAGAGCGTCTTTCAAAATGGCGTTGTTCTATGGTCTGTGGACGTGGCTGGTACACAATTTGTTCGGTGCCAAAGTGGTCTATCTTCCATCAGGTAAGACATAATGTACATATTTTGAAGTAATTAGTGTTTAAAAAACATATTCTACATTAAATATGTATAAGTACCTGGGCGACCGACCTTCGCTCGGTGTAGGCGCTCGTTCAGTAGGTTATCGTCCATGAGCGACAATGCAAGTACCACAATTTACGAGATGGCACTATATGATATTGCCAGCACGAGAGCAGGTAGAAAAAAGCTCTAATAATTAGTTATAAATATATACCAATTGAAAATTATATTTTTTACTAGCAACTCACGCTCGCTCCGCTCAAGTTCGTACCTAGTTACGTATTAAAGTTTTGCTCAGAGATGAGATATTTTCCCGCAGTAAAAGTATTCTACATGTTGACCCGGATAACCAGCTATCATCATACCAAATTTCATCAAAATCTGTCCAGTGGTTAGCCACTATAGATTTGGCTTCTGTATAATAGTCTATTTCAATAAGATTTTCCAAAAAATATTAAATGTACAGATTCGGCTTGGATACAATTTCATTATATGTATAGATTAAGGAAATAAAAAGCTTATTACTATATAATTAGCTAAAAATAAAGTTTTTCTTTTGTGAATAAACTTAAAAAGCAAAACATTATCTAAATACAATATTTGATCCAAATTGTTACAGCCGTTTCCCAGATATAAGTACGAAAGAAATGTACAAGAATTACTCATTTAGATATTAGGTAATGTTAAGTCAGCCTTCCTCAAAACTGCCTAAATTCCATTTAGCGGATTTAATTTCGAACATTTTATGAAAATTAGTTATGTCCTCAAAGACATGCAAGTTTCCTTACGATATGTTCGATATATTCCCCGTATTAACAAGCAGTCATAATAATACTTTCTTAGATTTACGCGAATATTACACATTTAAATAAAACTATCTTTTCGGATTTTTTCGCGGATTTATTTTGATTTTTGTTTCCCGACGTTTCGCAGTCATAATGGTTACGAATTGAAATTCGCACATAAAAATATCATTTTTTTTATTTGCGAATTACTCGGTTTTTTTTACCCACATATTTTATCTTCAGTTTCTGGCGTAACGTACGTACATACATACATAGTTGTTACATAGTTGGAGCGCTGGGAAGAGACATCTATACTAATATTATAAAGCTGAAGAGTTTGTTTGTTTGTTTGGTTAAACGCGCTAATCTCAGGAAGTACTAATCAGATTTGAAAAATTATTTTTACATTCGATAGCCCGTTAACTGAGGAAGGCTATAGGCTATATATCATCTCGAAAAATGTACGGTTCCCGTGGGATAGATTTGTTTTCGTCTAGGGGCGAACCCGAAGCGAAGCGAGGGTGAGTCGCTAGTAGACAATAAAAACGGAAAACAAGATAAAATAAAACCCACAACAATTCATCATACCTATGTACAATATAGGTATGTATGTAACACATAGTCTATCTATTCCATTCTAACCGTTATTTACCGTTGCTTATGTATGTATATCTATATGTATGTCTATCCGGTGTTTTTTTTTTTAATAAACAGATAAGTTATTTATTATTTATATTAAGTATACTAGAGACTAACCCCCGCTTCACTCTTTTTTGTCCTTAGGTGATTCTTCATATTGACATACCTTTTTTATTTATGAACCGATTGGAATAAAACAAAACCACACTACATTAGTGAAAACCGCACCCAAATCGGCTATGCCGTTTCTGAGATTAGCGCGCATAAACGCAAAGATGAATAGACAAAAAATCTAAAAATCATTGTTTTGCTTCTATTGCGCTATTAAAGATCCCAATAATAGTTTTTCTCAAATATATTCCATGGACAGAGAGCAATCAGTTACAATTTTATTATATGTATAGATTAACTTTGTGAGTACCAGAGTTCTCCTTTTGATAACTGGGCTATAAGAGCGCTGTATAAATTACTAAATAAACGATCCGAAACATTATTGATAATATGAAGTATTTTATCGGTTACTATTATAATTGTGAAAGTTTGTATGTGTGTAAGTAAGAACGTACGTCGCTAGTATAAGAATGAAATAAAAATATAAAATTATATATATTCTTTTCATGATTTTTCTCGTTCTTATCATACAGAAATTTAAAGTATACTCTCAATACTCGAATCTATGTACATATTATATGTTTGTCCAAATAAATCTGAGATCATATTTAAGGGGTAGTTGTTGTTGAAACTCAGTTAAATATAATGGATGACATATCATGTTCATCAACCTATGTTTTAGTTTACTAGAGTCACATAAGACCTCTTTGCCACTCCTTTCGAGTGACTGCATTCTTGATTAAGATATGTAACGTAGCGCTACACCTTATAATCTTAATAGTAACCTTCTAGTTAATACGAACCTTGAACTTTATGCTTAAACAAATGAAATCAATCGCCAATAGATAATGCTATAAACAAATAAGTCTGACACGACGATCGGCTATACATATAATACATTTTTTTGAAAATAACTTCAAAATAAGTAATTATTCCGATTTTGGTAGTGGATAGCCAGCCTGTATGGGGTAATATAAGTATGGGGTCACCCTAACCTAACGTATTTAATAAATATAGAAAAATGAAAATCTATTCACGCTTGGCGAACATATCGTGTAAGTACCATACTTGTATATGAATTTTGTACCTCCATTTTTTTAAGTCGGTAAAAAAGTAAGTTATAACATAAAAGTATTTTCAATTTTGGAATAGATAAATAAAAATTATGAAATTAATATATCCACGTGACCTTTAATATTTATTTGATCTTTTCATTTATATTATATACTAGCGACTCATCCTCGCTGCGCTCGGGTTCGTCACTACTGTTAGTATATATTTCTCAGAGATGAGACGTTTTCCCGCAGTAAAAAGTATTCTACATGTTGACCCGGATATCCAGCTATCATCATACCAAATTTCATCAAAATCTGTCCAGTGATTTTTTCATAATGCAGTCACAGACAGACAGACAAAAATTCTAAAAACTATAGATTCGGCATCTGTATCGATAATAATGTCTACTTCAATAACATTTAAAACAATATTTAATGTATAGATTAGGCTTAGTTAAAATTTTATTATATGTATAGAAGAATCATCAGGGAGCTCACGCTCGTATCATATAAATGTTTCTATATTTAGACGGCTACTGTCAAACCGAGACGTCCTTTGTAGAGTTCCTGATAGCAGTAATATAATACATAAACATTAAAATACATTGTAAGCATTTTATCTGCATATTATAAAACATTTTTAACAAAAACCGCAAAAGGCAAAGCAAAAAATATGAAACAACGCTTTTATTTTTATCTGTAAATTATAAAATGAAAATATCATTTCAAAATCACATTCTATGTTGTAAACACATTACATACATTCATTCTATGTGAACATTATGACAAATATTCGTACAACTCATTGTACGAATTGTGTATTTAGCCCTTTTTACATCCCACTGTTTTTTTCGTATTGAGGCCCAGGCCGTGACCAGGGCCTGGGCCTCAATACGATACGCGATACGCGGGGGCCATAGTCCACCGTGCTGGCCAAGTGCGTGTAGGGTGCTTGTATCTATAGATATATAAACTTGCTAGATTCTTTTAGACGTGCAGGTTTCGTTCCTGTCTTGCCTTAACAAGTGGTAATCTTGTTGAAAATGATTCGCACATGCTAATATCAGAGGCGTATATAAGGCCCGACATTTGAACCCGCATTACTTGATTTTCCAAGCAAGCATACTAATACCATACCACCACTGAATTACTAGTGCCTGCAATCCATTAAAAAAATATTTTTTTCCTCTTAAAAAACCCTATAAATTATTTGTCTGTATGTGCATAAATGATTTAGAAATCGGAATATTTAGAGAAAATTGCTGGAACAGACAGACAGGCAAATGGACACATAAGTGTTCCCTTTTTACCGTTTGAGGTACAGATTCCTAAAAACAATAATATAAAATTATGAACTAGTATACACGTACTCGTAATCTTAAAATCACAAACTGTTTAATGAGATTTCCTGTACTTACCAAAAAGTATGTAATATCATCCGGGTCATTGAGACTTGACTAATTTAGTTTAGCCGCTTACTGATAAACTACATATAAATATTTTTTCTTAATATTTTAGTAAATAATTATCTTACGATGACGCTCATTCGTGGTTCGTGTCACATTTTTATTACTCGTCTTTTAAGATATACAGTTTTACGCCATATTTATAAGTGTTTTATTACATCATCGTTTGGTGATAATGTGCAAGAGAAGCTTGCTTTTACTGACGTTCATTGTAGTTACTTGTTACGGTGGTGGAGTGAGAATCAATTTTACAAACTGTATTGCACCCGAATGGTCCTGCACGAGCAACGCATCGAACGATATTGTTTATTCTTGTTCCGCAGTTAAAGGCAGTGTAAGTATTAAATACGTAGTATCGACATCTTTATAATAACTTTTCAAATAAGGAATTAACGCTAATTTTTTCTCTTGTTCCAGGAATTTATTGTTCACCTAAAGGATTTCTACACAGATCATATACATAGCCTTACTATTCAGAATTGCAAAGACTTAAAAGTAGTATTAGATTGCCCAATTTTGCAGAGAACTTCGCGATTACAAAAATTTTTTATTAAAAACTGTGATAAATTAGAATTTACATCATTGTCAAGTACTTCCCTGTTACAAACCCCACCTGAAGTTAGAATAGAAAATGTAGCAGAAATACTGTCGTTTCCAAGGAACCTTTTTAAATCGCCCAGTTCAAATACAGAACTAAAGTGTATGGGTGCAACTAATTACAAGAAGATTCATGTTACAAATAGCAAAATAAATTCTATTAATACTGAAGCTTTTTACAACGTAAGCAAAATTAAAAGTATTGAATTTGAAAATGTTACTATAGCAAATATTCAGACACAAGGTGTTGAAGTTATTTCAAATAATAATAGTTTATTTGTAATAACTAACAGTAAAATTGAAAACCTAGAGTTTAAGAGCTTAACTGTGCAAGGTACTACGAGTAAGATTCTAAACAGTGCCTTTGGTGATATAAAATCGAATGTGGTAAATATCACTGCAGATCACCTTTATATAATAGGGAACACTTTTAAGGAAATAAGTGCTAATGGAATAATCACAAACGCCGTGAACACCGATATAACTGATAACACTATTGAGTCTCTCAAAACAGACGCTTTCGCGAACGTTAAATGCTCTAAAAAACGGACTAACAAAAGGCATATGCATTTCTTACGTAATAAAATTAAAAAATTAGAACCTTATTCACTGTATTTTGACTTCACGAGTTGTAAAACCGCATCCTCGTTAGTTACTTACAACGAAAACATAATGGATTGCAAATGTAGGAACATTGCCTTCCTAAATTCACAATCAAACTTAGAACAGAATAATCTGATTTTAAACTTAGCGAATAATAACACTTGTTTGGTACCATCCTGTGTATTACCTGTTGAAGTCGTAAAGTTATTACTGGAAAGCCACATGTGCAATTTGAATCTTGACCCTCAAGTCATGTGTTTGCTGTACAACGATAAGCATTCTAAGAATATAAGTAATGAAGTCACCACAGACGAAGTAACAGAGCCGGCGCCTACATTTTATTTGATAAGACAAGCGAATACTTTACACGGAGGCGCGGGGGCCGCTATGACTGCGATAGACAAGGACGACCTTTTGAAAGATAGTTACTTAAACATGACAAATAGGACTACAATCAAAGTAGTGTTCGATTCTTCAAAAGATTTTGTAGAAACTTTAAGGAGTACAAACCGAACTAGGAATAAAGCTTTGGAGAATAAATCACCCCCTAAAGAAGACTACGTCAGCCACTGTATCGGCACACAATGCAGGAACACCGCAGCTTATAACCGACAGAGGGCCTTGGATTTTTACAAATACGTATACGCACAGTTGCGTACTCCGAGACAGAACGACAATAAAAAACCTGACACTTAATATATTGATATTGTATCAAAATAAAAGCATACACTAAATATTTTGTTGACTCTTTTGCCCCGATAACTGAATGGACATACTTTCTTGATAAAGATTACATTGTTTTGAGCCTTATCGAGAATTATTATTTACTAGTGACTTACCCTCGCTTCGCTCGGGTGCGTCTAGGTACGTTTCAAATAGATATGAATAGTTATTGCGAGTGTACCTTAGGAGAAAGGCTTATGCCATTGCAAATTTTTCTGTAGGCCTTATTAAGACCCATAATTTTCTAGTACATTGTTTTGATGTATCTCTTAAAATTTAGTCAGCGTTTGACCTATTTTCTAAAAACTACTCGATAGAATCAGTTATTATTTTCCCGTGGAAATGAAAGATTTTCCTGTAGTAAAAGGTATCCTAAATGTTGACTGGAGTAATATAAATAGTTAGCACTACACAAAATTTAGTTAAAATCGGATCAGTAATTTTTGCGTGAAACGCGCACATCGATTTCACTAAATTACTGTTTTATTATATGTATAGATAATAAATATTTTTAGCGTTTTATATTATGTACGGTAATCACTACATATTATAAAAAATCCGGACAAGTGCGAGTCGGACTCGCCCGCCGAGTGTTCCGTACAAATTTGTAGGATTAACTGTTTAACTTTAACTTGCAACTTTTTTTTTTGGAATCTTTCCTTTATTTGTGCTGTAAGACTTTACTTTTTGCCAAATTTAATGATTCTAGGTCAACATGAATTACCATATAGGTTTTCGACTCAAAACGAATTTGTCAATTTTGGTTAAAAGCTAGGTCTTACAGTAACACAAGTAAAGAGGAAATTCCGAAAAATAAAAAAAGTTGAAAATTAAGGTAAATTTTGGTTCTTACAAGTTTTGCGAACGCCCATATCTTTTTATCGTGTTGACTCAGAACCTTAATTTTTATACACCTATAGACCTCAGTATCTGTTATAAATTTCAACTTGCAGGATCCACCCGTTCCTGAGAAAATCGGTTCCTTTTTTACCTTTTGAGGTACGGAACCCTAACAAAGACCTTCGCCGCATCTGTCTGTCTGTCTGTCTTTTCACGATAAACTCAAAAATTTCCATGCTGTTTTCACCAATATATTGAGTGGTTCTCGAGGAAGGTTTTAGTATATAATTTGTTAAGTTTTTGTATACACTGGCTAAAATATAGCGATATTTGTATCGGTGTCGGAAAAAATAAGCCGTCTGGGAGCTTTCAACGAAAACGCTGCCTAAACCCTTTGAAATATAACAAAATAATGTATGGTGGAATTGTATATCTTACATAGGTCTACAGGAAAGTCCGCAATGGCATATCTATCTCTTAAGGATAACATACTATACCCATTTTAATACTTAAAAAAAATTGGCAATTATAATATGGTAATGTAAAAGCTACTTACACAAATACGGTATTAATTCTTATCATTTTAAATAAATTAGAGGCATTTAAACATTTCATGCACAATATTTTATTCTTTTGCACCATATAATGCAAATGAATATCTTAGGAATAATCGCAAAAAAATTACGGACGCAAGAATAAAATTCAAGCGCCTCGCTTCGCTTGATGCAATCGCCATGTTCTTATTATTTTATTTTTATCATTATTGTTCCCTAAATGGGTATTTATTTCCCACGATCCCTTCGTTATTACAAATTTTATAATTCCAACAAGGATCGTTGACCCTTCAATGTCAACTTAAACAAATTAGCGCATGTTCCTAGCCATTGCCTGTCTGCAAGCGTGGAAGTTTCCAAAACTACTACAAATATTTTCAATACATAGAAATATGTACTTGAAATTAAACATACATATGTAATTAATATAAAATATAATCTTATGCACTGGACAAATAAAAAAATATGTACTACATATGTATAATGAAGCAACTTTGTAGATCTCATTAAATGATTAACCGAAAGTAATTATCCGACATAAACGTTCTTATAATGCTATACAATATATAGGTAGTAATAATAATGTTCTCCTGACCGATTCCGGCCACGGCGGCCAGTCTCATTGAGACTAGCCAACTGCGCAGGAGATATTATAGTGCACAACTGTACGCGCAGACACAAGTGCACTCTCTATTCCTGTCACTCTCATACTCCGGTGGGACGACTACTCGACACGACCGGTGAGAGTTAAGGCGCAGGACCGACGGCTTTACGTGCTCTCCGAGGCACGGGGGTGAAACACCGCCAACTTCCCAACTCTGGGCTGTTACTGATTCTTACTATACAGAAAGACTCAATAACTGAACTTGGCCCGACCCGCGACTCGAACCCAGGACCTCAGGATGTGCAGCCGTACATGCTAGCCACTACACCACCGAGGCAGTTTATAGAGGCAATATATAGGTATATATATAAGCAATGCTACTGGCTGTTGCAGTAATACTAATGTACTTAAAGAACGGGTTCGATTCTCATCTAGGAAAAATAAGTTTTCAAATATTTCAATGATCCAGTTTTAGTGCTTTTCATAATTTCTATTTAAGACTTTCATTACTATATTTTGAACTTACCCATCGTTTTCAATTTTTTTCATCTACATCCGCTGGAAAATTTCATCCTGTATGTTTATTTTTTTCATTTTCAGTTTTAGCTGCAGTATTAGGTGCAGCACCGTTCTTAGGGCCCTACCTAGCGGGAATTCCCGCGGCTCTGGACGTATGGCTACAGGGCAGGCCTATGGCTGCCTGCTTGCTGCCCATAGCTCAAGCTGCACCTATTGCCTTCCTGGATGCTGCAGTTTACGCAGAAATAAAGGAGTGAGTGGTTTACTAAATATGTTTTATGTTTAGGAATTTGGACTTTAATAAGTAAAAGGTTACTACGACGTCCTAAAAACAATAAGCCTACATATGTGTGGATAAGATGGATCCCTTATGACATCTGAGAAAATATGCATTTAGACATTTTGCAATACTGTATTACATTTAGTTATAATATTACTAACTAGACTATTTTAAAATGTTTCGAATCTAAAGGGCCAAGTCTATCGGAATCCATTATTAGAATCCGTCTTCTGTCTGTCTGATCTACTTTTTTCTTTTAAGCTACAGTAGCCAATTGAAATTTTTATTTTTTATACATCGTTATAACTACTTATATAAAAATTATAACTGTATAAGTATTTATTAATCTTACGTTACGTTTTTATATCCCAATTTATGATTATTTTATGACACTCCCGTGACTATGATTGCTGTAAAGCATTCGAAACATCAGAAACCAAAAATCAAAATAATTCAGCGAAAAAATCCTAATAGATGGTTTTATTTTATATGTCAAATATTCATGAAAATCTGAGAAAGTCTTATGATTTACTCATTTAAAAAACATTAAACCAACATCGAATAAATATTAATTATTTAACATGAAATTTAAAATTATCTAAACAATAGATTATATACATATATGTATGCTCAATTCGTAAACAACTCTTCCAATTTATCAGTTCGTTGAAAGTAAATAGATTGTATGTATGAGTACTACTAAATTAACCTTTTAATATTAGAAGATAACCAGCAACCCAGTGAGACAGATAATTATTATATTTCTGTAATACCTTCTTTATGTGAATATTTGACATTAAAAAAAAATTATCTTTACATATTTTTTGTGGATTTATTTTGTTTTTTGGTTCCCGACGTTTCAAAATCTTTACAGTAATAATGGTCACTGGAAATTCTCTTTCAAAAATCTGAAAAGATAGTTTTATTTAAAATGTTTAATTTTAATATATTCCCGCCAAATAAATAATAAGTCATGTATCTGCTGAGCTATCTTGAATACTTGTGAAGGAAAAACGAGTGTGATAAAAGAATCACATCAGTGTACTGCTACGGACTCGCACATTGAGTGTTCTATGCTATCAACATTTATTTATTTTTTTATATTTTTTGATGTTCACAATTTGTTAGGTTAAAAAAATGACTAAGCATAATATAGCGATTCACATAAGACATACTTAGCCTTCAAATTATATCTTTATACTCTACTTTTTGTCTGAGATTCCGCTCGCGTAGTTTATTTATCTATATATGTATACAAAAAATTTTTTACTTAGTAACAGTTCCAGAGATTAACGTGTTCTAACAAACAAATATAAATAGGCAAAGACAAAACAGTTCAGTACCATTTTCTACACTGTTCGTCAATAGATTTTTTTTCAGTGTGTTATCAATAAAAAAATTTGGAAGCAGTTAGTTTTTTTTTTATAGAAACTTAGTACTTTTTCAATTTTCAGTAGTCGAATTTCGAACACTACTTAATATAGACAGTGTCCAATAGAAATCCATGTGACAAATGACATAGACGGACATTACCAAATTATAAGGGTTATTACCTTGTGGCTACTTCTCTAAAAATTTAATAATCCCTAAAAAACTCTATAACTTATGAAGTATAATGTTTAAAATTTTGAGTTCCTGAATAGGTATTATGTGCCCCTTGTTTTTCTCTTTAAATTTTGTAAGCATTTTCGTAACTGGTACCACGACAATCTGACTAGAGCAAGAACAAATAATTTTTATCTATCACTAAATCTTTATAATAAAAACACATTTTCTTTCATTCTAAAAGTCGAATTTTACAAGGTAAATCACTTTATTTCAGCGGTGGCCATCCATATGTTACTGGTCTAGCTATCGCGGGAGGTATCTTCTACTTAGGTCCAGAGGGCGCGATACTTGGACCCCTCCTCCTTTGCTGCCTCATGGTAGTGCTCAACCTGTCTTCCACCTTCCTTAGAGACACTCCCTCTGAAGAACGTGCCGCTTTGCATTCACGTGTCAGGTAAATCTGTTATCTATAACTGTTAAAAATACATTATGGTTTTATACTAGCTTTATAGGTAGTTCATCGATTGGGGCCATTTATAAAATACGTTCGCAAACAAACGAAAGTGGAGGGTCTAAACAAATTGTAACAATTTTAAATGTCAATTTTATTATAATTTTGTCTTATTCATACATACATATGTACGTGTTTTATAATTGCTGCGTGTGTGTATGTCTGCGACTGCATTCCGTCCGTTCCGTTTCCGTTCCGTTGCATTCCGTCGTGCACTTGTCCTCTTCTTTTTAGGGAGCTTTCTTCGCTTTTTACGAAATCAAGTTTTTTTTTTGTATTTTTTTTTTCATATAATGATTAACGTTTAATGGTAAAAATTTTGCTATAGAAATTAGAAATATTTAGTATTCGTAAAATTGTATGCTCATATTAATCACAGCAAATGGCTTATGAGATGGCAGGGAACTCTACTATCTGTGACATATTTCATGACTGAGATACATTTATTGGTGTCGGTGAGGTTGTAGAAAAATATGAAGCAACTTGATGAGGATTTTTAAACTTTTTCTCAAGAACAAAGCGTGACGTATTATATAAATGGTCACTTCCTAACATTTCATTTTTTGTATTGATTTTTTTTAATAGAATATGAATTGAAATGTAGATGTTAATTAGAAAAATGAACCTTCATATGGGTAATGTATTTTTAACTTAGTTTATTTGAAGCACAAATACATCGCCTTATGGCATCATTTATTATTCACTAATGTTAAAATTATAATTAGTAAGATATTTAAGCATTTACGTTTTTATAAGTTTTATCTTCTTTATTTTTTTTTAATTTGATAATGTTATTCTCTCTTAATTGTATTTTTATACTTCAACATACTGTAAACGTAACATAAAATTACCATTGAAAAAGTGGAACTGAATTATTTTTCTTTGTAGATCATTTTAATTAACTATAGATTTTTTCAAAAATTTTATGGTCGCAGAGTAAAATACTTTCGTTCTACAGATAAAAATTGCCTATGGATCATTGTATATAGTGACCATTGAGGTTTTATCTTTTTATTATTTGTCTTGTGTAATCTCTTATGAATTCTATGTTTCACTAAAGTTTTCTTTATTTAGGTCGTTATTGGAATGTATTTTAAAGTGAGGTGTGTATTGTTTCTAATATCAATATGAATGTGAGCACGCTAGTTTGACTAACACTAACGCACTATGTACTTATGCACTTTCGAACATTGTATATAAACTCCATATACGGCTAAAATATTTCGACTTAGTATATTTTTTGGTCTTGATAATTTCAATTAAAAAAAAATATTATCAAGACTATTCAATTTTGGAATATTATAATTTGTCTTTCAATTGTCAGTTGTAAAAAGTATGCATTTACGCGAATATTTGACATTTTAAATAAAACTATCTTTGCGGATTATTTAAAGGAGAGACTCTCCCGTGACCATGATTGCTGTAAAGCATTCGAAACGTCGAAAACCAAAAATCAAAATAAATCCGCGAAATGAGCCGAAAAGATAATTTTATTTAATATGCAAGTAATACACTTTGCATGATATTATTTTTATAAGGGTTTTGCGCACGCACGTACTTTTTTTTTGTTTTTTTTAACTTTATGCACACTTAGTCTAAGAATAAAATAAAATTTGAACGCATTTACTTCAACTTTTTTTTAAATAAGTTATAAACGTTGGGTATGCCTCGTCCAAAAACAAATTCCACGGAGTATAAAATAAAAGGATATTTCTTTACAGGCTCGGTGCTTATCTGTGAACATGCATGGACTAACATTATAACATGGAGGTAAAATCTTGATAAGAAAAGTAATTTTGGGCGTATTTATTTCATTAATATATTTATATTTTATACATACATGTTTTGTTGAGATTACAATGTTTGAGCGAATATAAGTTGTTAAAATTATAAATGTTGAAAATGTAAGGATGATTGAAAATGTGATAAAAAAAATGTCTGAATTAGAAGAAATCAAGAAGATTTATTTTATGACGAGTTGGTTCTGCTGTAAAGCAGTTGTATCCTTATCATATGAGTGAATTTTCTTTTATGGCTAAACATCGGAGGCATTTAACAAATGGGTGAAAAATTTCATGTCACAATTTGACGGCTAACTTTATGCCGGCCATCTTTTTCATTTTAAAATCTCATATCAAAAAACGTACCAAGTTATTTCTGATTATTTTGTTATTAATAAGAAATTATTTCATTATAACGCTTACAACACGACGTTACGTAAATAATCCATTGCTCATACTTTACCTATAACCTTAGAATCAAGCCAAAAAGAAGCTAATTAAACGCATGACAAATTATTATTAAAATGCATGTCGAAAGCATGGTGTATATGTTGTTTTTTGTTTAGGCATACTTTGATAAAAACATCCTATAGCCATACAAATCACTATACTAACTAAGACGCGTAAAATTATCTGTTTGCAAAAAAAATGTGTTATATTAATTTATTACGATAAGAGAATTGCTATGAAATAAGCCGTGCTTCATAAAAAAATAATTAAAGGCAAAGTGAACATTTTATACTATGTACTATTTCTAAACATAAATATTAGTATTAAATAGAACGTTCCATTTTGAAAGTATTCAATCGAAATAATACGTACCTCACATGCTATTTATAAAACTGTAGGTTCATTGTTGCTTGAATTTTTTGTACATATGGTGGATAACTCAATTCAGATAACAACATTTTTATGTATATGTACTATGGTCTTTGAATTTTAACCCTAAAGAAGCTAAATTATACTTAATCTTAAATATGAATTAAATATCTAGAGATTTTAATTTGAATACAATCGATAATAATGCTTATATAAAGGGATTTAGAGTTAAAAATCCCATGATATTTATAAGTTAAAAATATATTAGAATAGTGGGGCTAGCCGCTTTATACCTACCTACCTTTAGATGACTGAATTATGCTAGAAATAGTTTTTATATCATTCTAACCAAATGTAAGATAACCAATACGTAATTTATTTTTTGATGTGAAACATCTATTGGCGCACTTTGACAGTAAAATTGACCGATGGCATGACGCTGTCATGCCGTCATGCCCCTTCTATGCCACTGCTCTCGACTCCCTTGTGTTTGCGCGCCCGTATACTATACACACTCCATTGTAAAACAGTCTCTATTAAAAAATACTTACATATTTTCTATTCTATTTATGAATATGTATGTTCTGTAATTACTATTATAATTAAAATAATAAGAAAAATAATAGATTTTACTAACGAAGCTATTTTTTTGCGCCATATTTCGTTAAAGATTTTTTATTAAGTATGAATTTTAATATTAACATAGATGTTTCACATCTACCGGGCATCCTGCGACAATCAACTTTTTTTATTTTAAATTTATAAGAAGATCTATCTATGTGTTATTTATTTCTGGCACCATTTGTCATATTTCTCTTTTTATTAAGTTCATTGTCATTTTGTAAATACAAACTTGTATACACAGATAAAGAATTGCTTATGGCGCCTAAGTAATATGGGTAAGGGCCCTCCTTTTATTAATTTAAGCAATTTTATACTTGTTAAATGTATGTTTTATTTATTTAAAATCATTAATTGTGTCCATTTTTCTTCATATAGTAATATTATTTTTGTATTCAAGTAAAACGCATATTGTAATTTAAGCTAAGTCAAAAATAATAATGGCCGTTTGTAACTAATGATATCTTCTATTAAACTTCTTCACTTTCAAGCATATAATCGCATTAAATAAGCAAAATCTTGTATTAAATATTTATTAGCAGCTATTATTAAAAATATAGATTCGGCACATCGTAATGCATGAAAATAAACAAAAACACAACCATACACACGTATTTATAATATTAGTAAGACCATGTTCTAATGAGGAAGATTTCTCGAAAGGAGGACGCCGCACGTATGGCCTATTTACATTCAGTCTGAGGTTAGGCAATTAACTGTGATATCTCTTTTATACCTGGTTTTTTGCTTCTATTGTGCTCGCATCTTAACATAAACTTAAAAAGTACATAAAATAAATAAAAATATTCACCTGTAGACGGTTTTAAGAGTTTTAAAATCACTTTATATAAAAGGGTGTCCACATAGCCTTAAATATAAAGATTGTGATTTCGCCAATTTAGGTAGTCTTATTGCTTTACCCTATAATTTTCAGTTTTTGTCTTTTAAGAACAAATGATATCCATTCTCTTTCCATCCTAGCACTGCAAAATTTGTCATTTTAATTAAAATGAAAAAAAAGGTATTCACGCTATATAGCTTTACATTATACTGAAGGACATAGTGATCGCAACATCTAGCGGGAAAAAAGCAGAATTCTTCCTCATTGTAATGAAAAAAAAAACATTTCCAGTAAAAACCTTTGATTTTTCCAAAAGATTTTATTTGAGATTAGTAAAAAATTTTTTTCTTGATATTCATTTATTAAATATACAATCTGCAATGTGCCGTATTTATATCTGTATTTTATATTCAAAAGAACAAGCCCTTACCAGTTCAAGAAAAATCGTCCAAAAATTAATTTATACGCATTATACTGCAAATAAGTTAGCTTCGAGCACGCATACTCAATGTAAGTGATAATAAACGTAATTCATTTGCTTTATACATGGTTTTTTATTATACAATCTATTTCTTTCTTCTAGGATATAAATTATAAATATATATTACTAGCGACGCAACCTCGCTTCGCTTTGGGTTCATCCCTAGAAAATAACAAATCTATCCCACAACAACCGTACATTTTTCGCAAAAAAAGTAAGCAGTTGTTTCAGACTATTATCTATCTCTTTGCCAAATTTCATCCAGATCCGTTTAGCTGTTCTGGCGGGATTGAGTAAAAAACATCCAAACATCTCAGGTTCCCTATGTGCTATTCCAGATTATAATCTATCTCTGCCAAATTTTATCCAGATCCGTTCAGCCGTTCTCACGTGATTAACAAACATCCAAATATCTCGGGTTCATCTATGTGCTATTCCAGACTATAATCTATCTCTGTGCCAAATTTCATCCAAATCCGTTCAGCCGTTGTGGCATGATTAAATAACAAACATCCAAAAAAAAAAGTTTTTTTTGGCATATATATATGCCGAAGTAGGCCGGGAGGTCATTACATAAAGTAAGAAACTGATTGGTTGACTGATTCACTTACTGATCAACCAACGCGCAGCTGAAACCGCTTGGCCTAGAAGCATGAAATTTTGTACAATTGTTCCTTAAATGACCTAAGTGTGCATAGAATAAGAAGGGATTATTGGAAATTCATCCCCTAAGTTCCTATGAAACTTGGTATTAATGATCTTCAGTTCAATTAAATAAACACGTGTTATAACAGTTGTAATTCATTCCGTAAGGGGGTAAAAATGGGTGGTAAAGTTGGAAAGAAAATCCGCCATTGTTATTGTTAAAATTAAGTATTAAAGACAAAAAATAAGCAATATGTGTTATCAATCAGATTATTCAAAATTCGTCTCCTGAGAGGGTAAAAATATTGTCAGGGTCGAGTTGACTTACAAATCAGCATTAATGATATTGACGCTTCATTAACGAAACAGTTAATACTTAAAAAAGGTTTTTTTTTAAAGATAAAAATGCTTTTGTCTACATTAAGTAATCAGAGGTTGGTATTAGCTGTGAGCTGTGCCTTTATCTTGAAATGCTACTACACTTTTAGAAAGTGGTAAAACGGCTTTTGTTGCGTTTAAACTCCTGCTCAATCTCACCCAATTTGAAATCTCTGTACGAAATAAATTTAAGCAGAATAGCTCAAGTTCTCAGAAAGTGCACATTACTATATAGAATAGAAAACGGAGATTATTTCAAATTCAAAGGAAAATTATTTATAACTACTCGGCTGGCCACAGCAGTGACAACGATAACATACGAGAAAGAACCACAGCTAGAGTGTATCCTGTTTCTAATATACAAACAAGGTCTTGGCTTTGCCTTGTAAACATGCTACCCTGACCCTTAAAAACAACTGTGCTACTGCTTATAATAACGTCATGCTTAAGTTTTTTGAAGAGTCAGAAATATAATACACTAGCGACTCACCCTCGCTCGGGTTCGTCCCTAGCTTGGATATAGTGAAATGGATATAGTATGTTATCCTTAAGAGATAGAGATATGCCATCGTGGACTTTTTTGTAGACCTTTTTAAGATTTACAATATTTTGATCTATCTTGTAGGGTTCAGCCAGCGTTTGCAATGTAAGTGCAAAAAAATGTGTTTATTTACGACATCACATTAGAAACCTCAAAAATTATCAGTCTTTCTCTACTATATTATGTATGTATTATACATATAACCCTTCTTCTTGAATCACTCTATCTATTAAAAGTAACCGCATCAGAATCCGTTGCGTAGTTTTAAAGAACTAAGCATATATAGTGACAGACAGCGGAAAGCGACTTTGTTTTATACTATGTACTTAGTGAAGTTTATCGATACAGTGATACAAATGAATTTATCAATTCACTATCTTGTGGAATTCCTTAACAGTGTTAACTCACCAGGCCTCCTTTCTTATAAACTCCTCCTGAAGATTGACCATCTGTAATGAATAAGCCACCGTCACCGTTTAATCAAAAACTCCGAGCTTCGTTTTTGATTAAAAGTACTTTTTTTTTATTTGTCTTAATAATAAAAAAAAAATTAAAAATTTGAATAAATACAAAAAAAAAATAAACTCTTTGTATCCAACCGGGATTCGAACACACCTGTTATAGTCAATCTCGCGCCTTGGCCGCTTGACCATAATGCTTATTTATACCCGTGCGTGCGAAATTATTAACATATTTTGCGTGGAATAACGCTAAAGAAAACCACATGAAAACTGGAAAATACGCGATTTCCTAGACATAAGACTAATCTAAATCGATTTTTCGCCCTGAGAGCCCCCACATACCAAATTTCAGCGAAATCGTTAGAGCCGTTTCCGATATCGCTGGTATAAATAAATAAAGATAAATATGTATAAATATACAAGAATTGCTCGTTTAAATATATACGAGTATACAGCTATTTAAACGGGTCTGGTTAAGATTTTAAATTTGAAAAAAATGCCATTATCTATCCATAAGTACATTCATACTTATAAATAATGCAATAATATTAAGTTGTTCAAACTTTGTGTTCGTTCTTTTATTTTCTTTTGTTTTTACTTTCTTCATCATATTTTAGGTTAATGATTGTTACTGAGGCACGTAGCGTTACATTTCTTGATAATTTTAATTTTTTTATCTAATAGCCGTTTCTCACAGTTGAAAGCAAATGAAATTAACATAATTACACATTCAGTAGGCATATATTATTGGTGCTAGTACTTGCCCGCGGTTCCGCCCGCGTTTGTTTCTTTTCGGATGTTTGAAAATTTGTTTCAAACTTCAAATATCCAAAAAATAGTCACATATTTTAGGTCCCTTAAATTTAAGATTTCGAATTTCCTTAGCGGATTCTATAAAAAGATCTTCATATATCTGACTTTATTAAAGACGATGTTTCAATATTCACTTCATCTCCTATTTTTGTTTTGTTTTGTTTTTTAATCAGAAAGATTTAATTTAATAATACTAATTCATTTAATAGTAATCCAATTATGGTCGGTGGAATTTTTAAAATAACGAATAGCCTGATTAATTGAATTTTCAGAAAATTGTTCTTAGCCACTCCCCGTAAAAGTACCTATATCTAACTGTTAGTACGTATACGGGTATATGGTAACAGGATTAGGCTTGTATATTAGGTAATATTTTTTAGCTAAGGCAAAACTAGCCTAGCATATTATAACGTGACATTAATTATTTTACACAATAGATAATAATAAGACCATTTTATACTTAATTAAAAATAAATCTTATTTTGCTTTAGAAACAATGAGAAAGTATCCACCAATTTGCGAGCGTTGTTCCGAAGATGCACAAAGGATTATAAAATTCCAAACACTGAAGTGATAATCGAGAAGGGCACTTTAATTTTCATCCCAATACACTCGATACAAATGGACCCAGAAGTTTTCGACCCAGAAAGATTTACACCGGACAAAAAGAAAAATATGCATCCATGTCAATGGATGCCATTTGGGGAAGGTCCGAGAAAATGTTTAGGTAATTGAATTGCATCTAATGCTACGGTCACACGCGCGCCGTGCAGCCCGGCGGGCTGCCTGGCGGGCTGCGCGGCATGCAGCCCGTCCCGGGCCGGCGGACATTCAAGCTGTTCACACGCACGCCGTCGTGTCAGTCAGTGCCAGAATGGCGAGCAGCGAGGATCTCGGTGTTGTTGCTGCCATATCCTTTGGCTTAACTTATTTTTATTGGAAAAAGAAACAAAATTATGAACGACGGAGAATGTTGTAATCTCTGATCGTAGCGACTTTCTTAGCAACGTTAAATGAAGATTCACTCGTCGCGAAAGTGCGGGAGAGACTGACTGCCCGCGCGCGTGTAAACAGTCACCGGGCGCCCGCACATTCATCCTTTGAACTTTGCCAAAAAACCGACACTTGCCCGATTCGCGGCATTCACGTTTACAGGCGCGTTCACGGGCTCGGGCGTACCGTTTACACGCTCGTGAATGTGAATGTGCACGTTGAATGTTGAGTTGAACGCGCGCGTGTGAACTTACCATAATATTTTTTCCAAATAGTCGCTTTAATTAAATTAAAAAAATATGAATTTTATATTAAGCAAAACTAATAATTCTGAATTACACTATAAATGCTGTAAAGCTACAATCAATCATGGCGAATGTTTTAGGTCTCCGTCAAAGATACATCCAATCTAAACTAGCGTTAGTAAGATTATTGGACAAATATGAGTTGGTCTTAGATGACCGCACATTAGTTCCAATGAAGATGAAGTCTTCGTCACTCGCGTGTGCTGCTACGCACATAAATGTGTGTACAGTTTATAAAATTTAATTTAAAAATAAAAAGTATATTGCTCACACAATATATGTTCAATATAGGTATGTATTTTTTTGGGTATGCACATAGTCATGTGCATTTATTTGTAAGTGATAAAAGGGACTACTAGGAACTATCTCATATTTAGTTGAGCAAAATTTTGTTATTTTTGCGCAAAACTTACCTAGCTGTCTGTTAATGTGGAAAAATAATACAAAAAAATAGTTGAGCTGCAGGCAAAAAATCCTATTGATAACGCATATGAAAATGTTCATAGAGCGAAATAAATAATAAATAAGTGACTAAAGTTTTAACAATAAGTGAGAGACTTCAATAATAACTGTACAACGTCTAATGCATCTATCGATCAATTTCAATAGTTTGAAAAGTGACTGCACTTGCCGCGTAAAAATCATTATTGTAACAACAATGTTTGAAATGATTTTAAAATGTATTATTATTGTTTATTTATGAAACTAACATTTAGCTTCGTGGAAGACACTGGAGGGGGGGGGGGAGGGGGGGGCGTGTTGTACAAGTTACGTATTTACTAAGCCAAAAATTATCATAATAAAAAGTAAACTTCCGACTAACGGTACCTGTTTACGTTTACATCACATAGTTACCAGCAGGATTTATTTTAATAAATTATATTACTCAGTTAAATTATATTATCAATTCAAAAAATCGCAAGGGTTAGTGCAAGAATTTTAAACCGATTTAGAACTTAAAAATTTGTGTGAAGGCTGTATAGTTATAAACTTTTGTTTAAGAAGAAGTAAATATAATATAGTTAAGTACCTACTACATATATAACAAAAAAATTATAACTTGTGCTTTTAAGGGAACTTCTTAAGAATCATTGTGATTTGAAACTCGATGAAACGAAGATAAAACGGAAATGCGACACTAAAAAGAGACAAACACATAAATATATTAAGCAGGCGAAAGAATGAGATAGACTGCATTGCAATGTTGCCATGGTAACCGTTGTTATTATCGGACAAATATATAATATTGTATTCTTTTCGTATATGATATTCTATAAATATATGATTGTAGTATGAATAATATATCTTATTTAATTATTTGAGATAGAATACATGCAGTAACTGACAAATAATAAAATTAATTGCTAAATAATATGTAGGTTATGTATATTTATGTCAAATAAAATGTAAAATAACTTATAAACTTGGTAAAAATATAATAAAAAAATATATTTTATAATTATCTCGTAGCTTTCTGAAGTTTCACTTCTACCATGTGTGATTGCACACAACACGCAATTTTATTTTTTATTATGTAGTTGATTTATTTTTTAGCAAAAAATACTTAATTTTCTGAAGGAAGAATGTAGTAAATAAAGCATATTTATTTTGTAATCTCTTACAATATTAGTGTAGACAATGAATATAATAGGAGATATTTTAAGAGAATAACATTAAAATATTTTTTTACAAAAGTTGGTGTTGTTTAAAAGTAAAAATAAAATAAAAATATTATGAAAAATAAAAGGCATTATTTTTTTACAATGCAATTGCACACTGACTCGAATGAGTTTGAAGTCAAAAATGCAGCTATCACCCAACACGTTGTGTGAAGGCACGCAGAAAATATTGAAAGTTGTGTCGCCTGGTACACGACACGGATTCGTCTTCATAAACAAGTGTTGCTACGTTTACTATGTACGTGCATCAAAGTAACACATATTACCATGTTTATAGTTGCCTTATTGAACGAATATTGACAAATAATATTTTTGATAATAGCATAAGGGTTATGCCCATAATAGAGCAATCAATTAAAATAAATAATATTTTTAATTATTGATTAAAAATTCTAACCATATTACAGTAAAATAAATAATTGTTTTAAAACTTAAACTTCTTTATAATAGTTTTAATGAAAGAAAGCTATAAAACTAAAAGAAAAAACGTGGAGCTTTCAGTGATTTCACTAAGCTTATAACACAGATCCTGCAGGTCGCAATGTATAACTGTTAAGGTGTAAATACAAAGATCAGAAATAGCCAGTGAGAATATAAAACAAGAGTTACAATTCGCAATGGTCTCTGCAAACTAATAAACATGTAAACAAAACCTGGCCTATGACACGGTTAATATGATATATAACATTACCATGCTTATGACATGTCCTAAATTTGCTTTAGCTGCATAAATATTATTAACTACTAGCGACTTACCCTCGCTCCGCTCAGGTTTGTCCCTACTTACATTCTAATGTTTAGGATAGAGATATTTTCACGCAGTAAAAAATTAGTTTAGGTAGTATTGATAGGTTATTGCTTTCTTTAATTCTTCTGAGCTTATTTTGCTTTTAGTAAAGAAACCAAGGTTGATTGTAGGTTCTGTAACGATGAACCCATTATTGTCAAAATATCCATCTAATTTATCGGTTTCCAACCATAAGAAAAGAACTATCGTGTCGACATTGATATTTATCTCAAACTTAATGAGGCCTTCGGAGGTTTCTTGAATTGTTCTTACGACGTGAATCTGAAATTTGTTCAAAAATTAATTGTATGATGTATCTACTTAGAAATTGTAAATAATAATATATTCTTATAACCATATCTACGCAATATTTGCCATAAATAATTTGTGTTCTTTATATTTAGAGCATAGTTGACGATGGTAAAACCATTATAGTGAGTCTGAATTTTTTTTTTTTGCGAAACTCGAAATAAATAGATTAGTAATTTAAGGGACATGGAAAATCATAACATTAGATCATTATGATTTATTCAAAAAATGCCCAAAAACATAGTGTATAATATAAAATTATAACCTGTTTATTTCATAAGTATAAGTACTTACCTTTATTTGTGGTTCTTTCAGGTTATTTATCGAGTTCAATGGTACAGGGAATATATAATTATGTGGAGAGATAACGCCTTTGGCTTCTAATTTAAACCTTACGAACACTTTATCCTTATTATCTGTATTCCATAAAATTAGAGTCGTTTGTTTCTTACTACTCAATGGGTCAACATTAGCTGAATACCGTTGTGATTTCAAAGGTACTAAGCTACTCCAATTAAAAATATCTACTATAATTTCGGCGTCAACTATTGGCACAAATCTGTCATTGATTAAGTAAACATCAACATCGCCTAGCATGGTAAGTCTTGGAGAAACCAGAACAGGAGCAAAAAAGGACTTTGTAAAATAGTGAAGCATTTTCCATTTACCACCATATTCTGTAATAACATTAAAGTATAAGATTAGAAAAAAAAAGAGGTATACATAGATCTATCATGGTCTTACCAATTCCTGACCAAGATGGCGCTTGCCACACATCGTTCAACTGCCAGTACAACGCACCCATTGTGTACCAACTGGCTTGATTTTGTCGATAATACTCTGTTTCAGCTTTCATTGACATAGCTTGAGATATCTAAAATAAGTCAGAATTTTGACAGCTCTTTTGATATTTGAAGTATATCTTGATGTATTTATGTGTGTACCATATAAATGGACTTACCTGACTATAAAATACAAACTTCTCAAAATATTTAGGATCATCTTTATCAAGTTTCATCCGTTTTTTAATTTGCGTTTCGATAAAATTGTAGCCATTAGGACTGTGTTGTCTGTGTTTGAAGAAGTCACTGTCAAGTTTATAATCACTTGACTTATTCGATGCTGTTCTCATAGTTTTTAAAGAAGGCAAAGATTGAAATCCATATTCTGAAGCAAATCTCGTTTGAGGGTAGATATTTTGGTCCCAATTGTCTGCTAAGTAATTATAATAGTGAGTGTCTCCATAATGAGGGTCATAGGGATTTTGGGCAATATATCCATCTTCTTCAGACTTTCTACCATTTGAAGGACTTGAAACTAAGTAACGTCGCTCAAGGTCGATATTTTCGACTATAGGTTTTATTGTATCCACATAAAGTTTTATGTATTCTTGTTTATATTTATCAAATTGTTCTTTAGTGCCATACCAGTTTCCACGTAGTGCAACTTCATTTTCATTGTTGCCCGCCCAAACTGCTATTGAAGGATGATGCTGAAGACGGACCACATTCTGCTCTATCTCTTTCTTTACATTTCTAGAAAGAATAATAATATCAATATACGAATGAGTTATCAAAATTAAAAACTAATTTTTATTTATTACTTACTGAATAAAATCAGGATCAGCTGGATACATAGAACACGCAAAAAGGAAATCTTGCCAAATTAAAATGCCAAGTTCATCGCAACGACTATAAAAATAATCAGACTCGTATATTCCCCCTCCCCAAACTCGGAGCATAGTCATATGTGCATCGCGAGCGGCATTCAACAGATTGTCAACTGTAACATTTACAATTAAATTTTTAAAGGCCTCTTTTTTGAAGAATTAAATTATAAATATAGCTATATAATATAAAACTCACTTTCGTGTTTTTCTTGAGCCTTTTCAGGAAGTATATTTGAAGGGATCCAATTAGATCCTTTCATGAAAAGAGGATATCCATTTACTTTAAAATAAAATGTCAAGCCTTTTCCAGCAATTGTGTTATTTTCTATAAATAGAAAAATATAATTATCATACACTTGTTATTATTTTCACGATCATTCAATGCTCATTTGTTTTTGGCTATATATAGATAGGTTCATATAGAGTGATCAATACGTGTGTTAGGGTATTACAGGACCTCATAATGAACGAAGTACATAAATTAAGTAAGATATAAGTCTTTTTTTAATGGAAAAGCGACTGTAAAACGCACTAGCCACTACCAGTATTCTATCATCAGTAGCATATAAGACAAACATTGTATGTAATAACATATGAAGTAAATTATTTACAGAAGAAATAAACTAAGAAGAAAAAATTAATTAAAAAAAATCAATTATTTTATAAATATACATTTTACCCACGTTAAGGTATTTGGTCACGGAATAATCCAATTATGAGAGTCTTAGATAAGCATGGAGGCATAATCGCTATATTTTAAATATCCTATGTACCTACCTTACGTAAAAAAAAGCGTTCCAAATGTAATATATTACCTACTAGAGTAGGTATAGATGCACTAAGAAGTCCAAATCTTAACAAGCATAGTATATTTTCAATGTAGGAACAACATTAACGATGTCACGTATAAAACTTGAAAAGTACAAACCAAAAATCAAGGAAGCATCTTCTTCTATTATCTCGATGGTACGAAAACCTATCTTCACATGCTTGTAAGATACCATATGATTTCTTTCATTACAAGTAAACATGACTACAAGATTATATAAATGTTGAGTGCCGTAACCATTTGGCCACCATTCACGTATTAAATTCTAAAACAAAATAAAATCTTTTATATCGACCTATAAACAATTTTATCGCTACATAATATAATGGCCTCCCGACCGACTTCGGCCACGGTGACCAGTCTCATTGAGACTAGCCATCTGCGCAGGAGATATTATAGTGCACAAGTGCACTCTCTATACCTGTCACTCTCATCCTCCGGTGTGACAACTACTCGACACAACCGGTGAGAGCTAAGGCGCAGGACCGACGTGACACGTGCTCTCCGAGGCACGGGAATGAAACACCGCCAACTTCCCAACTCTGGGCTGTTACTGAGACTTGCTTAACTGTAAGACTCAATAACTAAACTTGGCCCGACCCGGGTCTCGAACCTAGGTCCTCCGGATGTGCAACCGTACTTGCAGGCCACTACACCACCAAGGCAGTTATACATACAGTATGTATTCAGCCGTTTTTAACGTCCCACTGCTAGGCACGGGCCTCCCTTTAATAGGAGGGGGATCAGGCCATAGTCCACCACGCTGGCCTAGTGCGGGTTGGCGGACTTCACATATCTTTCGAAAACTTACTAAGTTCTCTCAGACTTGCAGGTTTCCTCACAATGTTTTCGTTCACCGTTAGGCAAGTGGTTATCATTTCAATTCACACATGAAAATATCAGAGGTGCGACTGCGAGACCCGGGATTTCAACCCGCTTCACTCGGTTTCCCAAGTGAGCGCGTTACCACTGGGCTACCACTGCCTATATACATACATACATAATATAAACTAAAGTTGACAGTTAAGTTTTTGTTTATTCGAGCTAATCTTAGAAAGTACTATACGCTTTTCACCAATTGAAAGAGGGTGCCTTTAGCTAGAAAGGTACGAAGGTACACTACAAAGTACAAAAGTACACTATAATTATAATCATTTTGCAAAAACAATCTATATACCAGTACCTACTACCGAACCGATAGTTACAGTACATAATATGTACTTTAATCAACATACTAAATATCTTAGTACAAAATATTAGATAGGGTATTTTTAAATTGACCATTACATCATTTATAGTACTTACCTCACTAACATTCATTTCTAGATCTGATTCAAATGTGCCGTCACTTACTGTCGTGTTTATATTTTTTTTAATTTTAAAGCTTTGATGTCCTTCGACTGATAAATATAGAGATAATGATCCATTTATATTTTTAATATGATCACCTGTTTCCAAATACACTTTTACTTTTAAACTCCAGAACTTGTCTTCTTTCCTCGTATGGGCAGTAATGGATCTTACCACAGCACCATCAAAATATTCTAGGGTTGCTGATCTCCTAATAAATCATGTCAATTTTTATATGGTTAATACTTCATTTAAATTACAAACAACGATTCTTATGTTGTGCATTTTTAGAGTTAATATTAAGTATATTTTTATTTTTACCAGACAGCGAAAACCCTTCCCAAAGATAACAAACATACCCTTCCCAAAGAAGGGAAGGGTATGTGATTGACCTGTATGCATGTCCGATCCTATGTTCCCTAGTAACTCTTAAACGGCTGAACCAATTTTGATTAATTTATACATAAAAATATTTAAAAAAAATGGTTTATTTTTTTTATTCCAAGCAAAAAAAAACAAAAAATTGTTAAATATAACAGAAATTGTCTAACCGGCTAAAACTAAAGAGCAATAAATAAAAGAAAATGTATATTAAAAGAAATGTTGATAGATGATGTTATTATTATACTTTTGTACGTCATATTTTACGCAGTAGAGTTTTTTTATTTTTGTATATAATTTCATTTATCAAGTCAAATCAGCATACACACAAAAATCTTTAAAATAAAAAAATCTTCAGATACCTATAATAGAACACACATTAGACATTATGCATTTCAGCATTACTAAATATAAAAATAAAATATTACTTTTAAATATCCGTTAAAAAAGTACTAATTGATTTTATTAGGTATCAATATCTTCTCTATGTATAATGTGTCGACTCTCGTACATTGGCGAAGTAATCTGTGCTCAACTGGCACGCTTTGAAGCCCTTAACAAAAGAATTAAATTTAATTATCAATCACCTAAAACCTTTATAGGTGTCCGTTAAACGTTTATCTACACAGATTTAGTCGACCACAAATATTATTTTTTTCATCAAATAATAATTAGCCTTAATTTAATTAGAACAAATGAAATAAAAATATGAACACGAAAATGATGGAGGTACCGATGTTTATCTTCAACCTACCAGATTCCAACAGATGGGAACGCTGGACCCCAGTCCCAGCTGAAGGAAGCTTGCATCTTCCTTATCTGATTGGCGTGACATTCTCCGTTATATACATCAGGGACACAACGGGGTGCTGTAAAGTACTTCTCGGAGCGAGTTTTGGCGTATTGTGTAGGTGATGCGAAATTTAATGTCAATTCATTTTCACCTGCCTGAGAACAAAATATTTTAGCTTGATAAATTTTTAAAAAATCACTTTTGAACAACTAAGTATATGGGATTCGTCGAAATGAATCAAATGAATAAAAGCCAACGGTTAACTACTAGCCGTTGAATAGTAATACAGTAACTATATATTCAATTTCTATTTAGAATAGGTATACCTATATTATAACTAACGACGAACGCGAGCGAACTCACGCTCGCTTCGCTCGAGTTCGTCCCTAGGTACGTTTTCACGGTTAGCTATGTTTAGGTATACAGAAATAGTAGCTTGCTATTCCTAAGATATTCATTATTATACGATGTACAGTGATTTACCCTCGTTTTGTTCGGGTGCGTACGCCGTACGCGGATTTTGTTCACAAATTCATGGGTTTTATTTTTTTTTCGCGAAACTCTGTTTTTTTTCTAAAATAAAAGTAGCCTAAGTTACTCCTTATAACATCAGCTATCTACCAGTGAAAGTTCCTTCAAAATCGGTCTAGCCGTTTCGGAGATTAGCCGGAACAAACAGACAGACAGACAGACAGACAGACCGACAGTCAAACATTGTAGAAAATGTTTTTTTTGGTATATGTACCATATATACATCCATGTGCATTTAGTCAAAAGCGATTATTTTAATATTACAAACAGACACTCCAATTTTATTTTTTCCTGTATAGATGAACGTTTTATAGAATAAAAATTTAACATCAGTTTCAGGTATTTGTTTTAAAAATACCTTGAGCTGCCTTAAGAGGAAAATTAAAGACTAAGTATACAATATATATAATACTAGCGATTTACGTGTGTGTCCCTTGCTGCCTTACAGTAGTCTATGTGTCACTCCAGATCATAGTTAATTGTGTACTTAATTTCATTTAAATCCCTACAGCTCTTTCGGCGTGAAAAAGTAACAAATATACACACACATATACAAACTTTCGCATTTATAATAAAAGTACATTTAAAGTAACTGCTGACCTTCAAATATTTATTTACATCAAAAACGTATCGGACGAACATATTGCTTGTGACTCCAATGGGACTGCCATTCAGTTCTATATAAGACACCGTATCCACACCTTCCAAAACTAATTTTGCATTCGGATAGCTTAAACTTTCTGTGCTAACTGTAAATAACAAATAATGTTAGCGGAGCATTCGTCTAATAGGTAATAAGAGATCACGGGAACATGCACAGAAATACAGTTTAGTTTAGTAGTTTCTGTACTCAAACTTCAGTTGGCCTCAAAGGGTCTTTTAATCACATTGAAAATAGGACCGTTTGGCAACAAAAAATATTTCGAGTTGATTAAACGTTTTTCCGTACAAAATGTATGGGAAAAGATTTTGTCGATTTCTGTCATTTCTGGTGCTCATACCTTAAATGGTCCCATAGAGTCTTTTGATCCCTATATGAAATAGGATCGATTGACATAACCTTTTTTTTTAGTATTTTAGCATTTTTCTCGCTGAATGTACATTTTTTCCAAAATCTGTGAATGCAGTTCAGAATATCTCAAAAAGTTATGGATGGTCTCTTAGGAAGACTTTCCTGAAACTGTAACAGTTAAGGTACCTGCCCTTACTGTCACGTCTCAAAAATCCAACCTGTATACCTAAGCATCCCGTATAATGCCTTTTATTTTAAATCGGTCAAATTACTCATATCATACTCTTAAAAATATATGTATTGTATTCAGCCCTTTTTAACGTCCCACTGCTGGGCACGGGCCACCCTTCAAGACGAGGGGAATCAGGCCATAGTCCACCACGCTGACCAAGTGCGGATTGGCGGACTTCACATGTCTTTCGAAAACTTGCTAGGTTCTCTCAGACATGCAGGTTTCCTCAAGATGTTTTCCTTCACCGTAAGGCAAGTGGTAATCAAGTTAGAAAATGATTCGCACATGAAAATATCAGAGGTGCGAGACCCGGGATTTGAACCCGCTTCACTCGGTTTCCCCAGCGAGCGCGTTACCACTGGGCTACCACTGCCTTTTGCCCATATCATACTCTTAAAAATATATGTATAATGTTATTATTTCTAAAAGGCGTTAATATCTATATTAATATTTGTGATTAGTAGCGCAACATAATTGCTTACTCAAATTTTACATTTAAAATAACTAATTTAGAAGCAAACTGGAATATCTTGTGAAATTATAACAATTTTATTATGAACTAGTTTATGTCCACGGGTCTGTTAGCGTGATGGATACGTCGACAAATAACAGTCTATGTATATAAACCATATGCAGTCTGAATTTTATTTAAATTCAATAAGCCGTTACACGTAGAATGAAAAGTAACAAATATGTGCATTCACTGAATCGCTCACACACTTTCAGAGTGATTTTATCAGAGAATAATTAATTTTTACCGTTAAATTTGCCACTATAAGTCCAAGTATCATAAGCTACCCATCTATAAAGAACGTCATTGAAGCCAGATAGGATGTCGCCAATAATACCCGCATTGCGTAGGTCCGTGTACACACCGCCCGGCACTGAACCTGGTACCGATATAGCTGGAAAAATATTGTTTATAAAGATCGACTTAACTGACGTCTTTATACAATTACTATGTTTTTTACATACTAATATAATAAATATAATATATTCATGTAAACCACCTTTTCGGTCACAAAAATACAAGAACTAAAAATAATAGGTACATCATACATGTAGTCACATAATAAAAATGTTGAATGTTTTAAAATTAAAACATCAACGTTGAAGTAATATGCTATAAAACTTTTCCTTATTTGTATTCAATTCTTTTTTGTTAATAGCTTCAAAACGTGTCAGTTGTAACAAATTACTTCACTAATGTCACGTAGAATGGAGAAGATATTTACTTGTTTGTGGTCCACTAATAAGGCATTATTTTAACACAAATTGTGATATTCAATTCAATAAATTTAACGATACAAACTCACATTTGTTTTTGTTTTGTAGTGTCCATCTCACATTCCCATACTTCGAATCTAATCTAAACTTAGATAGACATGCAATTTTACTTAAACTAAGGCAAAACAAACTTAAATATAATAATTTAACTAACTCTCTCATTTTAAAAGAACATTTACTTAAAATATAACATTACTGGACAAAGCAAAGCTATAGAAACAATTTCACTGTCAATTAATCGTGTTAAAGGGTAATAGGCGTGGCATGCACTAAATCGACAAATTATCGATAAGTTTTTCGTCTATTCTTATTAATTTAACGGTAGCACGCCAAAAACCAATAAGAAGAAAATTGAATTAATAATTAACGGGGTTTGGAATTCAAAGTAATAACTTTAACTGTTTTATTGGTTTTACTTACAAGTCCCGTTTAATGAAGTAAATCTATACTACAGAAGAAAAAATTTCAAGTACACTCGTGGTACACTCAACGGTTTTATCTTAACAATTTTTTTTAAATAAATAAGTAAAAATTAATTATAGTGTATTCACGGAGACGAGTTAGTAGAGCGCTATCTCACTCACACAATTTTTTAACTGCGATTGGTCAGTGATAAACGCCAAGGCGGTGTACACAGTACGAGTACTTTTTAGTTTACTCATACTTCCCGTACTGTGCAGACGTGCTCTTACTTGTGAATGTATGCTCAACTTGTGAACCGGCTGGTGTATTGAATTTTATGATTGATTGCTTTCTTGAGACTTGGCGGCTTGTGAAAAGGAAAAATGGTAATGATATGTTATAAACTTGTATAGGTAGATATTATAATATAATGAAGAAAATTATTACATTAACTCTCGACTTTATTTCTTTCCTTCATAACCATCAGATATATAAAAAAGTAGGTACCCATAAAAAATGTCTATCAAATAAATGTCTCTCAATTTATACGACAGACGAAGCCGCAGGAATAAACTAAGCGAACTTTTAAAAAGCGCAGTGTGAACGCACATTTACATTTCTAAGGTATTGTTAACACCCACTGACCCTAAAAAAGTTTTTTTTGTCTTTGTCATTTGTATGACAATGTGCGATAGAGAAGGCGCTATACTAACTTCTCTCCGTGAATACACTATAGGTACTCTGGAAAGCGACAATAGAATTATCGAAGTGTGCAATATTAATCTGTGGTACAGTATGGCTACATAAATTTTGAATTTACAAAACTCGTTCTTCAACTATTGTATTACTAACGGAAAAGAAACATTTTATCTTCGGTGGTATTACTAGACTTCTTGATTTCTACCATCCCAATATGTCTTTAGTTGGATGAAGTTGAAGGAGCCGAGTGTTAGTTCTGTGTTAATTTTAAAAAGTTCTTTTCTTTAAAGTCGAATTACACTACTATCTTTTATATTTATATTTTATTTTTATGTTTCATTAATACCTAAATCTATGCATATAATAAAATTTTAACTATAAGCCGAATCTGTACATCAAATATTCTTTTGGAAAATCTTATTGAAATAGACTTTATTATTGATACAGAAGTCAAATCTATAGTTTTTAGAATTTTTGTCTGTCTGTCTGTTACCGCATCACGGGAAAACCACAGGATAAATTTTAATGAAATTTGGGATGATAGCTGGTTATCCGGGTCAACATATAGGATACTTTTTACTGCGGGAAAATATCTCATCTCCGAGAAATCTATACTAAACGTTAAAACGTAACTAGGGACGAACCCGAGCGGAGCTAGGGTGAGTTGCTAGTAAAACATAAAAGTAAAAAGATTTTGATGTAAATTCATTTAAAAATCGATAAGCGTAACCCCCTATGTTTGCCCATCACTCAATGCTAATAATTATCTCCAATGAATGATACAACGATCGGTGTTTCTACGTAACATCTACATACATATGTACGTGTATAGAAGCTCACACACACAAACAAAACTCATATACAAATGATGCATAACCAAACAAATCGTTAGAATAAGGTACCTATATTATTTACTTTTACCGGTTACCTTTTATTTATTTTGCGACTATTAAATATGACCTTCATGTTATATATTAGGAAAATTTTAAAGTTTATAAAATAAAGAAGGTTAATTGAAATGCTTCTTCATAAAATTAAAATAATTTTATTTAACTTTTACTCTTTTTTAGGTTTTAAAATATAATATAATTGTCTCTTACCGTTGCCACCTACCTATTATTTGGACAATAAAATAATTTATCAATACATATTGAACAATTAACCCTCGAAATCAGAATGGAGCTTTCTACTATTGACAATATTTTTCATTGTTCCATAGCACGAGTAAAGCCAAAATAAAATGACTTTGTTCTTGTTAAGTACTATTAATAAACTTGTCCCTTCTTAGTGTATCGACGTGCCAACCACACAAATGGAGTCGTGAGCAAAACTTGTTATATTTTTAGAGTTCCGTACCTTAAAAAAGAAAAAAGGAACCCTTATAAGATCACTTTATTGTCCGTCAAGATCCTTTTTCTCGGGAACACGTGGAGTTCTAAATCGACGCAATTAAAAGATGCGGCCATTTATGCCGCATATTTTGACACTCGTAAGGAGTAAAACTATCTTTTCGGATTATTTCGCGAATTTATTATGATTTTTGGTTCCCGACGTTTCGATTGCTTTACAGCAATCATGGTCACGGGAGAGACTAAGGTGTTAGATGTCTCAATGGCATTATACAACCAACCAAAAATCATAATAAATTCGCGAAATAATCCGAAAAGATAGTTTTATTTTGAAATGTCAAATATTCGCGTAAATCTAAGAAAGTATTACTCGTAAGGAAATCAAAATCTATAAGATATTTCCCGTTGACCTAGAATCATGAAATTAAGCAAGAAGCATGTCTTATAGCACAAGTAAAGGAAAAAATCAGAGATCCGTAATTTTTTAATTCCATCACAAATTTTTTATTGTGATTATAAACTTATTTTTATATTTTATGGTACGGAGCTCTCGATGTGCGAGTCAGACTCGCACTTATCCAATTTTTTTTCTTTACGAGCATTTAAATTAAATATTCAGATATAATAAGTTGCTATTTTATTTAGGTAGGCGTATTAATATCAATGATGCTTATTTAAAATTATGTGCATACAACATTGTTAAGCGCCGCAATATAATTTAGTTACTATTAAAATTATTAGATTTGTTTAGTTAAGTACAATCTTGATATGTTTAGTAACTCATGTCAAAAATTTTTGTGTATCATTGGATTATACTAAAAATATGTATTGAACGCATTCACGGCTATTTTTTTCTTATACTCACTCTTAAAGAAGTATAATAATCTTTTTTTTTAAAGTTTGTATTCTTTTACTTATTATTTTTTGTATTGTCTTAAAATTAATTGTTCCGAAGTTTTCGAGTATTTCATAAAACTTTTGAACTTTTTTTTTGAAGTTTTTTCGTAACTATCTTCTCTTCTATTAATTAATTAAATATTATTATATTTAATTTCAATTTAATATTTTTTTAATATAATATCTCCATTTTAATTGTTCTGCATTTTTATCACTTTATGTGTACCTACTTGAAATCATGTTTTTATACAGGTGTATAAATCACTACAAAAACATGTAAATTAAATAAACAAAAAATAACGTACTTTTATGTATATAGTCCACAACTACTAACGCAACTGACTGTTTTTTTATTGATTAGAATTCAAAAGTAAAGTATATATTCTGAGGCTGTAGGCACGCTCAACTTTTTGAAAAGACGACTATTCTCGTTAGTTTAATTTTTTTAACATAGAGCTAACTGCTTTTGAGAAAATCAGATAAAAAGCAGGTTGGCGGACTTCACGTGCCTTTCGCAAACTTACTAAGATCTCTAAGATATGCAGATTTCCTCATGATATTATATTATATAGTAGCGGCTCACCCTCGCCTCTCTCCTCACCTCTAGACGAACAGAAACAAATCTATCCCATGGGAACTGTACATTTTTCCGGGATAAAAAGTACTTAGCCTATTTGTTATTCTAATGTACGAACCATATTATTGTAAAGTTTCATTAAAATCCAATCAGTAGTTTTTGTGTACTAAGCTGTATAAGTTACTATAGTTTCTTAACTATCCCACGGGAACTCTTTAATTTACCGGGACGAATAGTATCTAAAATGTTGAACGGGGATATAACGTACCAACCATGCAAAATTTTATTTAAATCAGTTCAATATTTTTGGAGATTAGCCCGTACAAACAGACAAACAGAGAGAAACAAAAAAATTAAAAAGACACTGGATTTGTTCTTTTTCTCTTCTTACATTTCCCTGACTCGGTTTTTAGCATTTTTTTCTATCTACAGACATTCGACCTCTACAGTTTTATTATATGTATAGATTATATATATTTATTGTATTTTCTTTACCGTAAGACAAGTGGTACATGATGGAAACGATTCGCACATGAAAAAATCTGAGATTAGAGAGCTAAAATTTAAACCCGCTTCACTTGGTTTCCCAAGGTTATTTACTTAAGGTTAGGTTAGGTTAAGGTTACTGGGCTACCACTGACTATGTAATATCTTCGCTAATTATGAATCGAATTACATATTATTTTTTTAATAAATTGATTAGGTATACTCAATATAACATATTATTTCTTTATATTACTTCAAAAATACATCTATTTAATTACCATAATAACTTAAAAAGAACTGTAAATATGTTTATCTGATGACAGTTCAGTAGGTACTTTGGTTTAAGCTTTTTTAGAGCTGATCCTGTGATTCAGTTAATAAATGGATAATGAAGCTCTTCGATGGCTAACTAATAAACTTCTCGAGTTTGAGCTTATTTCGTTTATTATATCAAGTCCAATACATTAGGTTTGAATAGCTTACAACGAAACTAAAATAACTGGTTTAGTCACATATTGATTTTATCATGGATATTGACTTTATCACAAGGGTAGCGTCAACTTTTAGAGAAAATCGTCGGTCAAAACCTATTGTAATAAGATTTTTATCCTGCTGGAAAAGGATGACTCTTTGTCTATAGCTCGGGAAAACAAGTTGAAATGTAGTGATCATGGCATATATATATATATATATATATATATATATATATATATATATATATATATATATATATATATATATATATATATATATGTATATATGATCATCTGACTAAGAGCAATAAAAACTCATTACAAGAGGCCAAAAAGTTAGCCAAAGAAAAGAGTTTTCTGTATGTTTGGGTTAAGAACTTTACAATCATGGTCCGACGTTCTGACACCGGCCCCGTATTGCATATTATAAATCAAAGTGGTTTAAAAAAATAGCTTAAGTGTTGTTTTCCATTTGATAAATTCTATTATACTGCTCATCATGTACATGTCTATTTTATCTAATATATTTAAACGAGCAATTCTTGTATATTTATTTATTTATACCGGCGACCTAGGAAACGGCTCTAACGAGTTCGAGTTTTCATGCAGTTTTGTGGTCAAGCGGCCCAGATGCAAGATTGACAAGCACAGTGTTCGAATCCCGGTCGGATATAAAGTTTTTATTTTAGTTATTTATTTATTTTTTTTGTATTTATTCAAGTTTTTATTAGTTTTTTATCTACAAAATAAGATACAACAAAAAAAACTCCGAACAGAGCTCGGTCGTCCAGGTCCTTATTATTTAGGTTTGAGAAATATAAAATGAATGAACGATTAATGTAATAAATGATTAATGAATGATTAATATCTGAGTTACTTTGTTTTTTTTTCTTTAGTGGCTTAGAGTTATGTTAACAGCAAAGAGTATAATAATATACAGGGGTTAACAGAGTTACTAGTTAATGTGGAACTAGCTTGCTTTAATCAAATTGACGCTGTCATTTCTTCCCAATGAAATGGATCAAGTAACGCTGTACGAAGAATTTAGATTCATAGAGAAAAGCGAACCTAAAGTAAATGGAGCATGGAAAGGTATCACAAAATTCAAATAACATGTACATACATAGGTTAATAAAAAAAATTATGACAATGAAACTTTCTCCCGTGCACTTTCATCCCAAAGTATAATATATGTAAATCTCCTTAGTATCATTTTCAACTAGCGAGTAACGATTTTCCTCTCACTTCGCTCGTGCTATATGCTTCTCTATGTCTATCTAAGTACTAAATGAAATCGAATACTTGACTTACTTTGTCTGATTTACAATGACTTAAAAAAACCTTCATACCAAACGCACAACAGCTACAAATAGCTACATAGTAACCCAGAAACAACTAATTCAAAATGTGTGTTTTATTGCAATACTGGTAATATATGTAATATGTATGTATATAATTTTTTTAAATAACTTGTTAACGAGACGAGTATCTGTTATTATAGGAATAAGCTTTTAAAATTTCAAATATGTTTATATCAAGACAGTGGTAGCCCAGTGGTAACGCGCTCGCTTGGGAAACCGAGTGAAGCGGGTTAAAATCCCGGGTCTCGCACCTCTGATATTTTCATGTGCGAATCATTTCTAACATGATAACCACTTGCCTTACGGTGAAGGAAAACATCGTTTTCGAAAGACATGTGAAGTTCGCCAATCCGCACTTGGCCAGCGTGGTGGACTATGGCCTGATTCCCCTCGTATTGAAGGGAGGCCCGTGCCCAGCAGTGGGACGTTAAAAAGGGCTGAATACTGTACTGTACTGTACTTATATCAAGACAAGCAACTTTGTATATACATATTATATTGAATTATAATCTTATTTTTATTTGGTGACGATGGATAGGTAGTATACAACCATTGAACGTATTGAAATAAAGACTAAGTATACAACATACATTTGTCAACAGGTGCTCAGTTATTGCTCTTCTTTCTGGCATTCGTGTTTGGGTCGTTTTGTACTTTCTGCTTTCATATGCTAATGTATTTATTTGATGAGAAGTGTGTCCTGTTCCCCAAGCTATTATCTCTAACGTCTCTTCGTCAAAATATCATTTATGAATTCATACCCGAGGATAAGGAAACTGCAGATAGTAAGATATTGTTTTATAAAAACAGTAATTGTTTAATTAATTAATATCGACTTCATGTAATAAATAAATTGGTCAATAGCAAGTCGGAGTCGTGTGAACTATGATTCCGTATATCATAGGAATTTAAAAACTTTTCCTGTAAAGTACCTACGAGTATGTTAATCACAATATTCACTGTTATTTTCAAAATTCATTTTTTTTATTTAGCAAAAAATGTAATGTAAGCAGTTTCGAAAGGGAGACATAGCTCTATTTTAATTTTCTTGAACTTACTGCTTATTGTAAACATAAATATAAATACTTTAAATGTTTTCGATTGGGAGGTCCTTTCTTCACGTTCAAAAGTCTTTATCAGATTTTCATCAAATTTATATAGAACAAACCTTAAGATCGTTTTCAATTTCTAGCGAGAATCATCAAAAGTTGGGAATTTATATGGTAATACATATCTGTATAATTAACATTGGCTTAATACTAAAAGTATGTATAATGAAGTAGTGAAATTATGAACAGAACTGAGATAATAAAGTGAGAAAGTCAGTAAGAGGAAAAAAAGTGAGATAGTCTCGGACACACAAACATACATACGGATCGAATGAAAACCTTATTATTCAAAGACAGTTAAAAGTCACAATTTTTAGTACAGCTACTTGCTTAATCTGAAACAGATACTAAAGGATATTAATAGTGTCTATGTACATAGATAAAAATAAAATATATTATGTTCTAGTGCTGCCGGTAGACTTTATAAGCACTCAGTGGGTAGAAAAAAGTGCCTGTTTGCTTCCCACGTATGTGCCTCTGGTTTCGGGTATTTTTGGACTTGTATGGACCACAATGTTTTTGATGTGTTCTACTGGTAGCCACGTTTTTACTGGGTAAGAGTATTTCTTTAAGTTATTTTTCATGCTGGCTTTAACTGATTGTGATAAAAATAAGTTCCCTAGAAACAATGTTATCTTAAGCAATTAAATACCTAAATCTTTTCGCATTTTTTCACGGATTTATTTAGATTTTTGGTTCCCGACATTTCGAATGCTTTACACCAGTCATAGTCACGAGAGAATCTCTCAAGTGACCATGATTGCTGTAAAATGATAGTTAATTATGAAAATGTTAATTAATTATGAATTGATAGTTTTAGCTAAAGTAAGGGATAGACCCTATGAAAGAGAACGAAGGCTTGGCAGAAGAATCCCTCCATCTCTCTCAGCCTTTAAAAGCCTCAACAGTAATAAGTGGCCACCATGCAAATACAAATATTCAACGAAGAATAAAAAACTTTTTAAGAAAAAAATAAAATTCGACTTCCAAAAAAAAACTAAAAAGTAAAAAATAACTGATTGGTAGTTTTCATTTACTATATATAACTAATCAGATATTTTCGAAGTCAGTGTGCTTTGATTCGTATCGGCTGGCACTGACTTCAAAAACATTTGATTAGGTATCTATAGTAAATGAAAACTACCAATTAGTTATTTTTTACGTTTTTAGTCGTTTTTTTTATGAAGTCGTTTTTTATTTTTTTCTTACAAAGTTCTTATTTTTCCGTTTTTAGTGTAAACATAGTAGTAGCAAAGTAAGAAGAAAGTACTTTAATAAAATATTTACTTAAGCCGTTTAAATTAGTTTGATGCCAATTTTTATATGAAGAGTGACAAACTAAAATTCTCTTTTATTAGTAACACTAAAAATTCTGGCTCTAAAATCAGATTCTAATATATTGGGCTTGTCAAATCAAATGAAATAAGCCCAAATTCAAAGTATCTACTATTAGCCGTTGAAGAGTTCCACCTATCCA
This sequence comes from Argynnis bischoffii washingtonia, assembly GCA_033884665.1. Classification (NCBI taxonomy): domain Eukaryota; kingdom Metazoa; phylum Arthropoda; class Insecta; order Lepidoptera; family Nymphalidae; genus Argynnis; species Argynnis bischoffii. The sequence goes on along the minus strand of CM066625.1, from coordinate 9,202,208 downwards.
CCTTCTAGCCTTACCTTCAGATCTGATCAACAATACCGAACCACTGCACTATCAACGTAAATAGAAACACTTGCAAAGTTTTAAGTCAATATGACAATTAGAAGTAGGATAAATTCATCATTGGCTATGTTTCCACCCTTAGGGGTGGTATTTTTTTTTTTTTATTTAAATGGGGCCAATCTAGAAGTATATATTTTCAAACAAAACAAAAATCCTCCAAATCGGTTAATATATGACAAAGTTCTGAGATAGCAAACATAAAAAAATGAAAAAAAAAATACAGTCGAATTGAGAACCTTTTCGTTTTTGAAAAAGTCGGCTGAAAAGTAATAAAACACTTATCGTGGTGTATGTACCTAATACATACATACGCGTCAAACTTGGTGTTGTTGGTAGAGACGAACTAGCGTTAGAGGATTTAATAATCAAATATAAACCTGAGCCTCGCCTCTATTTTCGTAAAATTTGCATAATTAATTTAATAATAATTTATCTTTTCACTTATACGTATACATGTATAGTTGTTAATAATATTTATGCAGCTAGAGCAAACTTAGGACATGTCAAGCCAGGTTTTGTTTACATTAAATGTTTATTAGTTTGCAGAGACCATGGCGAATTATACCTCCTGTTTTTATATTCTCACTGGCCATGTCTGTCCTCTGTATTTACACCTCAACAGTCACACATTACGGCCTGCAGGAACTATGTTATAAGCTTAGTGAAATCACTGGAAGTTCCACGTTCGTTTCATTTAATTTTATACCTTTCTCTCATCAAAAATATTATAAAGAAGTTTAAGCTTTAAAACAATTATTTATTTTACTGTAATATACTATGGGTATATATATTGATTAATATATAATGGGTATTACTGAAGGGCTGTTATAAAAAATACTATTTGTCAATATTCTTTCAATAGGGCAACTATAAACATGGTAATATGTTACTTAGATGCACGTACACAGTAAACGTAGCAACGCTTGCTTATGAACGTCGAATCCGTGGCGTGTACCAGGCGACACGACTTACAATATTTTCTGCGTGGCTTCACACAGCCTGCTGGGTGCTGTCTGCATTTTTAGCTTTAATGAGAGTTTTGTTGGCGGTCGACTTCAAACTCATTCGAGTCAGTGTGCAATTGCAAGGGAATATTGATAGGATGCTTGTAAGTGTCTCTTAAAAATTCTTAGACATTGAAAATCATGTTAGGGAACGTACCCATAATGCGTCCTCGTTACGTTCTCGATATCTATAATATATAAAACTCACGTTACACTTTTGGCGTATTAATAAATACAAATATGAGCCAAATTAAGTTTTGAACTTTCTGTTTCCAAAAAATGATTTAAAACTATATTTATGAATTACTACGTGAACACTAGAGGGGGATCAACTGCCTCGGTGGTGTAGTGGCTAGCAAGTACGACTGCACCTTGAGAGGTCCTGGGTTCGAGTCTCGGGTCGGCCCCATTTTAATTATTGAGTATTTCTGTTTAGTAAGTCTCAGTAACAGCCCAGGGTTGGGAAGTTGGCGGTGTTCCGTCTCCGTGCCTCAGAGAGCACGTAAAGCCGTCGGTCCTGCGCCTTAACTCTCACCGGTCGTGTCGAAAAGTCGTCCCACCGGAGTATGAGAGTAACAGAAGTAGAGAGTGCAATTGTGTCTGCGTGTACTCTTGTGCGCTATAATATCTCCAGCGCAGATGGCTAGTCTCAATGACACTGGCCGACGTGGCCGAGGTCGGTCGGGTAGTCATTATTATTATTACGGAAAAGAGGGGGGGGGGGGGAGGTGCATTTTGTCCTGTTCTACGGGTGGTCACCAAAGAGGAGAAAGAAGGTAAAAAAATTGTAAAAAATTGGTCACATAGTATGGGTACGATTCCTTAACTATACATATATATTGTTGTTAAGAAATTGTAATTTATCTTCACAGGAGCAACATGAGAAACACATTCGTACTGTATCTCCAGATACATTAGAGTCTAACCATTACTCGCGAAGTAAAGTTCTAATTCACTTCAAAAAGAAGGACTTCCATTCTAATTTAATAAAATACAAACAAGATATAAAAAAAGAAGATCTGGGTGAAGTATTGTATTATTCTGAACTTACGGAACAAATGTCAGAGCCCTCTTTAGTTACAGCAGAACGTCGTAAATTAGATAAACTGTCAGCAAGTGATGCTGTGCCAAAGGATCATCAGTTTATTGTTAAAATATTATATAACATACTAGACACGGTAGAAGCAACGCAAGATGTTGATATAACTTCAAGCTCAAATTCAACAATAACTGGGTCTGACTCAGCTATAGCCATTATACGACAATATGGGCAGCAGAGAATATCTTCAACAGTGAATAAAGATACAAAAAAAACATCGGGAGAATTGTCTTTCGTGGACTTGGAAGAAGCTGAAGAAATCGCTATGGAAATAAGGCGAAATTTACATGACAAATTAAATAAACAAATAAATGAAATAATAATACCTCAACGCAAAATGTCAAACAAGGAATCTTTTAAATCGACTATGAACATGGCTTCTGATATGAAAATAGCTGTGCAAAAGAAAAATGATTCTGAATCCAAAGAAGGTTCGTCAGACAACTCAGAACCAAGTACAAGCAAAGGGGTAAAGAAAAAAAAATTAAAATCCAATTTGAGACAGTCAGGTATTCAAACTGAAGAAAAAACTAAAGATAAATCTGTTAAAGTCAAAATAGATTCTCGAACTAGTGTATTCTCTTCGAATACAGGTTTAGATGATCCACAATCTCCCAGAAAAAATAAAGAAACGCAGACAAAAAAAGAGAAACAAGAATAAATAATATTTCATGGCCAAACTCAGTCAGTCAGTGTGAGTGCTTCGTTTTTATACCATACAATAAATACAATAACAATGAGTCCGACTGCGTCAAAAATAAACTGAAATAATAATTATCTGGACAAGTTTAACTCGTACACCGAGAGTTCCGAAGCAAGATATATTAAATTTATTTATTTGGATGAAAAAGAAATCAATACAAACGATTTGTCGTATAAATTATTTACGAAGCCAATGTTAATAATCGATAAATTATAAAGTAAATTCTCTTTAAAAAAACTGCCTTCAAAATTACTTGGTAGAAAACTTCGCGAGCCCTCCTAAAGCACCGCTTTGAGTCATACTCAAGGTGTTATCTTGGTTGCGTTTAACTAAGACATCTAAGAAAGCTAAGGTATTGTCAGATTCTAATTCCATAGTAAATTGTATTTTAGGATTTATAGAATTAAGATGTTCTAAGAATACAGTTATTTTATCAGATGGTAATATTGTGAAAGTGTCATCTATGTACCGCTTGTAGAAACGAGGGGTGATGTGTTCAGAGCAGTCTCCTCGAAGTCCTCCATGAAGATGTCGGCTTCAACGGGAGAGACTGGCGAACCCATGGCCACTCCATCCACTTGCCTACAGAATTCATCATTCTACAGTAGATAGCCGGATGTTAGGTAGTGTTTTATTTAAAATGTCAAATATTCGCGTAAATCTAAGAAAGTATTAAAATATTTACTTACAAATGTGCTTCTAATACGTCTATACTAAAAGTGGAAAATAAAAACTTCTTAAAGTAATAAAGCACCGACAACATTTTAAGATATAGGTATGTATGTAATAGGTAAATATGACAAGGTATGAACTTTAAGTATGTATAGTTAAAATTACATTCATTTGTGATGTATTATACATAGCGAAATAGCTTTTCTTTGCATCGGCTGGCACCGACTTCCAAAATATCAACTAAATATCTATAAAGTAAATGAAAACCGTTCAGGGTTTTTTTACTCTTTAGTGTCTAGAAATAGGTTATTATTATTGTGTCTGTGTCTGGTAGTCGGTTTTAATATTTTTTATAGTAGATAATCTTGCAAATTTTAAGTTACACAATATGTATTACGTATTAGCATTTCTACTAACTTATGTACATTGCTTACTCAGAGCTATAATAAATGAATAAATTATATAGAAGTATTAAATGGAAATAATTTATCCTAAGTCATTATCGCAATAATTATCATATAGTGGAGCAACTATAAAATAACACAAAATCGATGCAAAATAAAAGCTTAAAATGTGAATGCAAGGTAGCTTAGCGAGAAGTTGCGCAAACTTTACTTACAATCATTTTATTTACCCAAATATCCTAGAGTTGAAGTGGCGCGGCGGCCACGGTCAACATGGCCAGGTTTAGCTCAAATTGCCAAACGGCTGATTGGCCAACACGAACTTGAACTTTCATGAAACGCGTTCTCTCGTAAATTATAATAATTTCCTTCGTATCATGTTATATATATTAGGGCAAGAAGTTAACAAATTAAAAAGCAAAATATTCAAATAAAAATAAATAAAACAAAGGAGATCTTTTTTACTTTATATATTTAATCAACTCTCATTCCTTAAAAAAAATGTATATAAATCAAATGGTTAAAACAATAACACCTTTTATTTTTCATAATATTTTTATTTTATTTTTAACTTTAAACAAAACCAACTTTTATAAAAAAAAATTAATGTAATAATTGTCTTAAAATGCCGGCTATTATATTAATTGCCAACTATGATTTTGTAAAAGATTACAAAATACATAAATATGCTTTATTTACTAGATTCTTCCCTCACAACATTAGTATTTTTTTTGCAAAAAAAAATCTAACAAATCAACTACATAATATTAAACAAAAAACCTTACACAAGTTATAAATTATTTTTGTTATATACATAACTATATTAACTTCTTCTTAAACAAAAGTTTACAACTATACAGCCTTCACACAAATTGTTAAGTACTAAAACAGACTTGCTAAATATAAAACCGACGGATCAAAACAAGAATTTAACTGAACGGCTTAAACCTTGCATTGAGACTTGTGACATTTTGAATTGATGCTATAATTTAACTGAGTAATTGTCAATTTAAACATAATAAAAAAAAATGGTGAAGACTATTTATTAAAATAAATCCTTCTGGAACTATATGATGTAAATATAAACAGGTACCGTTAGTCAGAAGCTTACTTTTTTAATATGATAATTTTTGGTTTAGTAAATACGTAACTTAACCCATCAGTGTCTACCACGAAGCTATATGTTAGTGTCATAAATAAATAATAATAATCCATGTAAAAATCATTTCAAACATTGTTGTTACAATATTGATTTTGACGCGGCAAATGTAGATTTGAAAGTCACTTTCAAAACTATTGAAATTGATTGATAGATGAATTAAACGTTGAACAGTTATCATTGAAGTCTCTCACTTATTGTTAATACTTTAGTCACTCAATTATTATTTATTTCACTTTCTGAATATTTTTATATGTGTAATACGCATATAAAAATATTTATTATTAGCCTACAGCTATTTTTTCCTATTATTTTTCCACATTAACAGACGGCTGAGTAGATTTTGAGCAAAAATAATAAAATATCGCTCAACTTAATATGACGTAATTCCTAATAGTTTCCTTATTCATATTACCCTTTTGTCACTTACAAATAAATCAACATAAATATTTACATGCCCTATAAATTACATATATTGAACACATATGTATATTGTGTGAGCAAAATAATTTTAAATTTCTAAATTAAATCCTATAAATGTACACACATTTAGTTACACATCTAATTTCTTAAGCCGTATCCATATGTCGCCTTGCGCAGCACACCCCAGTGACGAAGCCTTCATCTTCATTGGAACTAATGTGCGGTCATCTAAGACTAACTCATATTTGTGCAACAACCTTACTAACGCTAGTTTAGATTGGATGTATCCTTGACGAAGACCTAAAACATTCCATGATTGTTTGTAGCCTTACAGCATTTATATTGTGATTCAGAATTTTTAATTTTGCTTAATATAAAATTAATATATTTTTTTTAATTTAATTGAAGCGACTTTTTGTAAAAAATATTAGATGCAAGTCAATTACCTAAACATTTTCTCGGGCCTTCCCCAAATGGCATCCATTGACATGGATGCATATTTTTCTTTTTGTCCGGTGTAAATCTTTCTGGGTCGAATTTTTCAGGATCCGAGAAAATTTCTGGGTCCATTTGTATCGAGTGAATTGGGATGAAAATTAAAGTACCCTTCTCGATTACCACTTCAGTGTTTGGAATTTTATAATCCTTTGTGCATCTTCGGAACAACGCTCGCATTGGTGGATACTTTCTCATTGTTTCTAAAGGAAAATGAGATTTATTTTTTACTATGTATAAAACGGAAAGTCTTATTATTATTGATTGTATAATTAAATTAATAACCTAATGTCACAACCGACAATCCTTAAGATATGAATATCTAATAGGTAAATATGACATATGGTATGAACTCTAATAATTATACTAAAATTTTTAATGTATTTACACGTATCGAAATAGTTTTGATTTATTTTGCATCGGCTGGTACCGACCTCAAAAATATCTGATTAGGTATCAATAGTAAAAGAAAAATTTTTAGTAAATTAAATTTTAGTATTTAATTTTTTTTTTTTGAAGTCGGTTTATTTTTTTTTAAATTACTTTTTTCAAACATCCAAAAACAAAGAAACGCGGGTGGAATCGCAGACAAATACTAGTACCTATATTATATATCTACTGATTATGTACAAAAATTTAAACTTAATTAAAATTATCAAGATATGTAACACTGCGTGCCTTAATAAGAATCTAAAATATGATGAAGAAAGTTAAAAACGAAAGAAAATAAAAGAACCAACTTCAAAGTTTGAATAACTTATTATTATTGCATTATACTCGTAATTATGGATAGAAAATGGCATTTTTTAAATCTTAACTTAGCCAAACACATTTAAATAGCTTTATACACGTATTATACGTAGGTATAGAACAGAAATACGATTCCCATACGGATTGATAGTTTGTATTCACCATACTGTGTTTATGTCTCTTTAAAAACACAAATTAATAATAATAATAAGTTGAGACATTAACACACAGCACCATCTAGTTCCATGGTAAGCTGCTACTAGGCTTGTGTTATGGATACCAGATAGTTGAATGTTCCCGGGGGAGAGCTGACTCCTACCGGGCGCGTCCCCAGGTGGCGGATAGGGGAACGCCACCCGCTTAGTCTGCAGCGGGTGGTACCGGAGAAATCCGGCGCGGACCAACAGCAAGGTGGTGCCCTATCCGCGGGCCGTCAACCGCGGTGAGAGGCACTACCCGTTGCCGGGGCCGCTCTCCGTTGAGCGGACTTGCGGGCCACCGGAAGCGGGGCCGCTTCGGCGGTAGTAAATATCTAATATACGAATTAACTTACCGTCGAGTACCATATTAATATAGACCATTTCGTTCTGCGCTTCGTATGTACAGTCTCCGCCGTATTTAGCGAGGACTGTGGTAATCTCCGCCCGAGCTTTGGCCTGTATATGAGGGTTGAGAGCAAGCTCGTACGCGGCGAACTGCCCCGTGGTCGCGGAGGTCTCGTAACCAGCAAACATGTAAAGCACGGTGTTCGAAGCTATATCCGTCATTGTAAAAGAGCTTTTATCATCTGAAATAATCCACAAAGCTCTTTAGGTACGATTTAAATCTATCAATTTGAAAATTGGAGTCGGGGTTGGCTAAAGGGTTTCTAGTTGTTTTCATTTAAACTACACTATCCAAATGTACCTCTTAAAAATTAAACCACTTGTATTACATTTATAAATTAAGTTCATTTTAGTGATATGAGTTACCTTTATCTAATAATGTAGGGTTTTCCTTTAAATCGATGAGTGTTTGTAAAAAGTCGTTGCGCTTGTAGTTATGCTTGGTTCTGTACTCCACGGTTTCTTTCACCAAATTATAGAAAAAGCTAATTGTATCCGGATTTATTCGCTTTATCTTTAATTTTTCAAAGAAACTAGGAATAAGGAAGGCTAAAGATCTTACAACTGTCCTAAAACAATAAGGATTAAAGATAATATAAATATATTTTTTTACTGAAGATATTTAACTGTCTAAAGAAATAATATTATTTTATGTATTTATTATTTAATTTTTTTACATACATATTTTCTGTAGATTATTAAGAGATATATAAATTTTCTTTCAAGTTAGATTTCAATATTCGTTTCCGATCCGATTTATAATTACATAACAATTTTAATAACCTAATCTATTATATTTTTATGTTATACTGAAATAAACGTAACGCCCATAAAAAAAATATATAAACTTGTTACAGGTATTTAGGAATGCTTTGGGTTTCAAAAGCTCATTCTATTTTTTTTTATTTCATCAAGTTTTATAAATGTTGATAAAGGAACTGTTTTCTTACTTTCTATAAAGCAATCTCTAATAATAATCTAATTCAACTTTCAAAAATTTAATTCAAGGAAAGCTTTTAACAGATAAGTAAATAAATACATATAAATATATTGGGACAATAACACACAGCACCATCTAGTTCCAGGGTAAGCTACGAGCTTGTGTTATGGATATCAGATAGTTGATACACTACATATACTACATATATATAACTTTAAATACATACATATTATAAATATAAACAACTGTGCTGATCACACAAATGTATGCCCCCAGCAGGACTCAAACCCGCGATCGCTGGCACAGCATGTAGGGTCACTACAAACTGAGCCAAACGTGTCGTCAAATGTTAATGATATTATATACATAAGATAAAATAATCTATCTATACAGATAAATAAAATTTAAGTGTCTGTTTGTAATGAAATTATTTACGGTACTTATAAGAAAAACACAGTTAAAAAAAAAATCTGTCTCTTTATTCTGGCTAATCTCTGAAACGGCTGGACTGATTTTGACGGAACTTTCACTAGCAGATATTTCACTAAAATTTATTTTGCATTATTTAAGTAATTTGCATTTGTTTATATAAAAAATGAAGTAATTTTAGAAAAAGGATTAGGGTCTCCCTCAAAAAAATTAAAACATACCTAGAGACGCACCCGAGCGAAGCGAGTGTAAGTCGCTAGTACCATAATATAATCATGGTATAAAGAAATGAACAAATAACATCGTTTAAGTTCTTTTGTGCAATTTTTATACATATTCGAAATTCTCTTCACTATTTTTTCATTTCAAAAGAATAAATTTACGCATATCTAATTTTTTTACAAGTTTTAATAGGTTTCGTCAAATATTTTTATGACTTATTTTAAGTATATTCAAACTATTTACAAAATTAGAAAAACGTACCAATAAAGAGATGCTGGCTCGAAATAGTCATGTCCACGCAAATAAAATTCAGATTGAGGATTATTAAATCCATTGCACTCTATGCCAAAGCCAATACTCCCTATAATTTCCATAGTGTATTTTTCGTAAAACTCCGTCATATTTAACACTTTTTTATTTAATTGGTGATGGTCAGCATAAAATAAGGATTCTTTCGCAATTTTATCAGCCAAAGGGTACATACTTTTCAACTTAGAAGCCGAAAAAACAGATGCCATTTTATTTCTCAGCGATTTCCAAGCATAACCGTATTTGTTGAACAGATGGCCAGCCAAAGGATCGCCCGCTCCTCCAGAAAATATTCCATGGGATTGGAAATGATCGAAATCCTTTATCAAAACATGCTTTGCCAAATCCAAATCGTTTATACTTAGCACTGGTTGATTGAAACAGTATACACCCACGTATGGTAAGTGTTTATATTTATAATAATTCCTGCAATAAGGCTCGAAAAATTGTTCTTTCCGTTTTATCACATTTTGAATGTTGCCAAAGGGAAATGTAGGTTTTGGGGCGAAAACACCTTTTTTTGCCCAGTACGTGAACTTGTATTGAAACCATATATAAATCAAAATAAAACTAACAGCTATTAACATTAAAGTTTCTCTCGAGAAAAATGTTACATTCACAATTGCCATTTTCACTGGTTTTAATGTATTCGTAATCGACGCTAAGAAAAATAAAAACAATTTTATACTAAGTATTTGACACTTAAAGTATTATTTTTTTAATTTTAATTTCAATATTAATTTGAATTATAATTATCAAATAATATTTTTGTTACGAAAATAAACGAATTAAGTAATGACCACTCACGCAGTCAGGTCCGAGTGTTCCGAACGAGTGGCGGTTTGGATCGTCTGTTACCGATAATACAAGCTAAGGTCACTTTTTAAACAATTGTATAAAAAAACATCAAATTAATAAATGGCATGATATAATTACAGTATTGTAATAAATAGGTCATAAAAACCGTTAAATTCATAGCGTGCTATCTACTAATATAGATATAGCTTGTAAGAACATTTTTTACTACTAACTTAGCAATGAACAATAAAGCAAAGCTTTCTATATAATAATATTCATTATCATATTTTTCTTTATTATGTTTAAAATTTGTTTTTTTCTTTAATTTATTTCTGTTAATTCTTATTTGTTTTTTTTAATACAGTATTAATTGTTGAATTTTTTTTATTATTCTTATTTCTTAGTTTCTTCTTTCTTTCTTTCTTAGTTTCTTGTTACTTCTGCTGGTGGGTGAAAGAATTAATTCTTATTTCGTTTTATATACCAAATTTATATTTTATCTATTACCTTTATTTATACTAATAATACTATATTACTTTTATTTATATATTATTCTTATTTTATTTCAACTATATATTAATTGTTTATCTATATATTTAAATATAATGCATACAAATGATAGTTCAGACGACGACATTAGCTTCCACTCAACATAATCTTCAAATGATAGTTTTCACAGTTCCTCGATTCCACTCTCCTCCCTTCTTGATTCTACCTTCTCTCTTCTTCCTAAGAATTTTAATGTTGTGCACATTGTGTTGTGTTGTTGTGTTGGTTTCATTAATCCTTTCACCAGAGGTTGTCTGTAAGAAATTGCTCATAGCAATAAAACCGCCTTAACATGCCCTTTGTTATCTTTTTTCCCTTTCATTTTATGTATTATCCTTGTGTATGCAATAAAGTATTTATAAATAAAAAAAAATTAAATAAAACCGCGGTCAATTCAATGCCACTCGCCCCTGTAAGGTCGTTATATTTTTTGTTTTATTTTTTCTTATTTAAATAATGAAAGAAAACCGTAAGACTTAGCGAACAGCACTATCACATATTTTTTTAAATGAAACTTATTAATCAAATTCCAAAAATAAATGAACCAAATATAATTACTTAATATGGAACGCTCGTATCTGAGAGAAGTCTCTTATTCCAGGAGTTACGAAGAGTTTGAATTATTGAAATAGAAATATTGTCAGAAAAAACATTCAAATGTAGATACAATTATGTTTAAACGATGACGTTCCATGTTGACGACAACGATGTTCCAGCGACTGGAACATGACACAACTTAGAGTACGAACTTCGAAATGTTGCATTTTTACATAAAAATGCATCACTTCGAGCAACCCTCGCTTAGCTCGGGTTCTTCCCTAGCTTCCTTCCCAATACAAATTTTCATCCCCATTTTCACCCCTTAAGGGATGATTTCCGGGATAAATATAGCTACATTACTGCATTAAAATTGCCAATTTTTTAAAGTATTAAAATGGATATAGTATGTTATCCTTAAGAGATAAACATATGCCATCGCGGACTTTTCTGTAGACCTATGTACATATATAAGATACACAATTCTACGATACATTATTTTGTTACATATCAAAGGGTTTTGGCAGCGTTTTCGTTGAAAGCTCCCAGACGGCTTATTTTTTTCCGACACCTCCAACAAATATCGTTATATTTTAGCCGACGTATACAAAAACTTAACAAATTATATACTAAAACCTTCCTCGAGAACCACCAATCCATTGGTGAAAGCAACATTAAAATCGGTGCAGTAGTTTTTAATTTCATCGCGAATAGACAGATAGACAGATGGCGGAGGACTTTGTTTTATAATATGCAGTGATAATTTTACATAGGTATTGTGAAGCTTTTGAACTTTTAAGATCTTGTTATACCTACTAGTTACTACTATTTTAAAGTCCGGATGATACTCAATCACTAAAGCGATTCTATGAATTGATTATAAATAGTGTAGAAATTATACCAGATAGTGATTTATGTTTAAACTGACTATTAATATTTTTCTCGAAACTAGACATCTCGCCTACAAGTACGATATCAGTGGAATAATACCATCACTGAAGCATTATCGAATAGTTGTATTTTTCTTACGGTGGGGCTACATTAGCGGGATACGGCGAATATTCGCCTTATCACGACAAATGCTCTAGAATTTAATGGCTATTAATTATATATATGACGCTGTGTTCTAATGTCGGCTTAATTTACCACATTTATTATTAAAGATACAGGTTAGTAACTTTATCATTAAAAGTATTATCTGTTGCAATTTTGATTTTAAAATTTAAAAAACTTAGTATCTTTATTTACTTTATTATATTTTATATTCAACATACTTAATTTGTAGCGAGTTAATTATAATTATCAAAATGTTATGCTATTCATCAATTAATTCATAGGTATTTATATTATCAATAAGTTTAGTACCTACTTAAAGAAGATTAAAGTTGAACTCTGGCAAAAGAATTGACGGATAGTGTAGGAGAGGAGAGAAAAGGTATCAAAACAGTAATTATACCGACTTTCATTTTAAAACCTTATCAAAATAGTTTAAAATACAAAATCATAATTATGACGTTGAATTTAATTAGAGCGACAAGCATTTACAGCTATAGACACTAGGTTTGAGTCCCAGGTCAATTATAGTTAATTTTCTTTTCCTGTCAAATAAAAAAAGTTAAGTTAGGGGTTGCATCGCCATCGCCTCGGAGAACACGTAGCCAGGGCCATTCTTGCACCTGATCTCGCACCGGTTGTGTCGAAATAACGTCCCACCTAACTTACAGAGTGAAAGGAACATAAAGTGCACTTATATTTGCACATGCGCTTGTGTACTATAATATCTCCTACGCCGAGAGCTACTCTGAATGAGATTGGTTGCCGAAATCAATTAATTATATTAGGCATTATCTTATATATTTAAACGAGTAATTCTTGTATATTTATATCTTTATTTATTTATTTTTTATTTATACCGGCGATCTCGGAAACGGCTCTAACGATTTTGCTGAAATTTGGTATATGGGAGCTTTCGGGGGCGAACAATTGATCTAAATTAGTCACATGTCTGGGAAAACGCGTGTTTTCGAGTTTTCATGCGTTTTTCTTATGCATTATTCTACGCAAAATTTAATCGCGACATCTATACAATTCTCTCAGTAACACTTAGTCACCTAATGTCAAATTATTTTTAAGCCAAATTAAAAAGAAAATTGTTCTTATCGCGACATCTATACAACTTTCTCAGTAACACTTAGTCACTTAATGTAAAATATACATTATACAATCTTTCAAGAACTCCGAGCGAAGCTCGGTCGCCCAGGTACTAAATTTATAATACTCGTAATTAGAAAAAATGTAATAGTTATAACTGAAAATCTATACTAATATTATAAAGCTGAAGAGTTTCTAGTAACAAATATTTTTTAGTTTAAATTATCTTCTTTTTCTTCTTCATTACTCTTACTTTTATAGCCTACTAATTATTTTAGCTTTTAGTTATAGATTAAAACTCTACTATTTTGTTTTTGATTGTTTATTATTTTTCAAACATTATTAATTCCACGACCTATGGTTAGATGTACATCATGTATTCATGTAACATACCTACTACGTTATACAAAATCTGGTAATGACAATACCAGACCATAGGCTAAAATATCTTAGCCCAAACCACTGCGCCACATTCTTTAAAAACTAAAAAAATTATATTACAAATATTCTGGATATTCCAATTTAACAGCCTCTCGTCGTAAATTAATCAAATGATGTAAATATTCAGTGGGAGTTCGTGTATCTGACTTAGAGTTTCTTGGTTTTCTCAAGTAACTATCATACTGGTTTACAGAAGCCTCTAAACTGTTGCATGCGCTTTTAATATTCTTTTCTATACTATCAAAATCATATATATTTTCCGTTTTTTGATTTGATTTATTTGTTTTATTGCAATAAGTTTCTTCGCAATGGGGACGAAAATTCGAAGATTGTTTACTTTTTGACCCAAAAACTTCTGTAGGCATTGTAAAGTCGACTTCACATTCAGAGCATGTGTCTTGTATTCTTTTTCGACAATAGCCGTCACATTGCGCGGGAACTTTTTTCCAAATGAAGTCAGATTCAGTGTTAGAATCTGATGATTCTAAATCATCGCTACATATATGTTGTTCAGTTTTATCTTTAATGTTCTTTGTTGGTTTTTTTGGAATAAATTCATCGCACTCTGCATCTATATCTTTAAAACGTATCACTCGCTTTGTTTCATCTCTTTCTTTAAAAGGTGATAGTTTCACATTATATGGGTACAAATTTTCATTTCGACCGAATATTAAATCCTCGTAGTCTTTACGACCATTTTTTCTTGTACTGTCGACGGTTACACGAGGCAAAGCTAAGTCATCATCAGAAAATTCATCTAAATTATCCACTGAGTTGCATATTTTATCTAAATCGATATTTAAATTAAGATCATCGCAATTTTTGTCATTTTCAATTGACTTTTTTGAAATGTTACTGTGATTTGTTAGAAGATCAGGGGTTGTGGCAACACTATGCTTGTCTTTATCTGAACAAGTGACAACTTCGTCTGAGCTGTTAGAATCAGAATTAACTGCGTACATAGGTGATATATTAATGTTAATTATTGGTGATATGCTATTTTCATTGCTTTCATCTGTGCTTGATTTACTACGTTCTACCTTTTTAATATATTTTGAATAAGCAGATAATCTCTTTTTTCGTCTCGGCGGTGGCTGGATGTTTGGTGTTTGTGTACTAAAACTCCTCATAGAAACAGAATCAGTAATTGTTGAGGTATTTGTATATAAAACTTTTTTAGATTCTGTTAAAGTGGATTTATCAGCAAATGATAAACTACTATATTTTGATCCAACCGCTATTTCTTTTACACGCGGTGTCATTGATATAGTTTCCGTACTTACATCTTGTTGAAACTTATATGGATACTTTTGTTGTATTATATATGGTTGAAGATCCGTTTGTATTTCAATAGCTTGGTCTTTTACTCGTATAACCGTTTTTCTTGTTTGCGTGTGCGCAGGAATACCTATTCTTCTTTTGTTTTTCAAAGCCTTTTTACTTAATTCCATAAGTCGTTGGCGTGCATTTGAACAAATTTTAAGTTCGTTCAGCGGTTGCATAATTTTTAATTCACAAGGTAGTTTTTTATCACTCATAGATTCCGCTTTTGAAGCATCTTCATTTTTTTTAAGTTTCGAATAAAGTCTGTCTGTTACTGATGCTATAATTTCTGCTCTTTGGTTATTATGCAAAACTGTCACTTGTGGTGTCTTTGTATTATTTAAGCAATCTTCAACTTTTCCTTCATTGATACCGACGTCTGAAAAACGATGATCAAGATTTCTTTCTGACAAATCACTAGATAGTACTTCTTGTGACCTAAAATGCCGTTTCTTATGTCTCAAAGGTGCAATAACTTCTATATCAGTTCCACTTTTAGTTCTTTCTAAGGCTGGGCCAAATAACTTATCTATTTCCTTGTTTATTTCATTAGTAATTTCACCGTTTTTATCCATATTATTTATTACATCTAAACTACCGCTGGCTATTGATGATGGTGTTGATCCTGAGTTATCGGCTTCATTTTTTGGATACCGCAAATTCATTATATTACCTATCTTGGTTTTTTTATTCAAAATGTCATCTTGTGTTTTATTTATTTCCAATGTCCAATGTTTATCATCATACAGGAGCTCTCCAGTTTCTGGCTTCTGTAAAAAAAAAAAACATTTTTTTATGATTATTATAAATTAGGTATAGTTTTAGTATCATCTATTATTATTATCTTAAATATTAATTGACATAATCTTTTAATTCTGATTTGAAAAAAAAACGGTTTGATATAATAAAATTAAAAAAAAATATATTATATTAAATCTAATATATTCAAACAAGCAATTTTTGTATATTTATATCTTTATTTATTTATACCGGCGATCTCGGAAACGGCTCTAACGATTTCACTGAAATTTGGTATGTTGGGGCTCTCGGGGGCGAAAAATCGATATAGATTAATCTTATGTCTGGAAAACGCAGAATTTTCGAGTTTTCGTGCAATTTTTTTAGCATTATTTTACGCAAAATATGTTAATAATTTCGCACAGATGTGTATAAGCATCGAGGTCAAGCGGTCAAGGCACGAGACACGAACACACCTGTGGTAGTCAACTACCACAGGTGTGTTTAAATTTTTGAATATATATATAGTTATAATACTTACATATTTTATGTAATGTCTACCCAATTCAGCTAATATAGCATCAAATTGAGTCTGTAACGTGACTTTTGTATTTGTGTTTGAAGTATTGGTTCTAATATCTGGTAACCGACGCGCTCGGGACGCCCAACGAAGGGTTGATGCTGATTCTCCGTAACACGCTACGCTGGGTGACACAGCTAAGGACATAATGACAAATTACTATATAACTCATCATCATCTCCTGCCCATTTCCCAATCACTTAGTGTCGGCGCAGTACATCTTCCGTACTGCTGATAGGATTTAGCAGAAGTTTTACTAGCGGTTGCCTGCCTGACATTAACCCTCCTTTGGGAACAAATAACTACTATACGTATAAATATATTGAACTTAATATATCACTATATCTACTATTAAGTTAACCACAATTATAAACCGTAAATTTTTAGCCTTTGTATTTTTTTAGACGATTTAAAATAGAAAATATCATAGAAATTCGTCCAGCAATAATTGCTAACTTAGCTCTTTTTAGCTAGGTTAAGATGATAGACTAGATGTTTTGAAAGTTCAAATTATAAACTTAACTGGTTATCGTTAATCACAAAATGTGTCACGTATAATAAGTATACATAATGTGAAATGAGAAAAATATCTATGCAATGTAAATAAATATTTGCCTCTAGCAATAATCGCACCTACGACCTTCCCACTATCTTAACATTGACCTACATAATTTTTAGAATTACCACAGATCATATAATACTATATTAATTACACACTTTTAAATAAAAATTCTTACTTGCAATGATAAATGTACTCCCGCCACATGTAAAGCAGTCTTTTAAGAGCCATGTGAGCGCGGAATCTCGGTATGGCACAAATCTTCGACGACCTGACCCACCACTAACTAAAAAAAATGTTTTTAAGATGAATTGAATTAATAGTTAACTCTGCAACTGTTTAAGTTACTTTAAAATACCTCATTAACATAAAATGATTTATTATATACTAGCGACTTCAATTCAATCCCTTGTTCTGTGAAAAACAAATATAAATCTATCCCACGGGAACCGTACCTTTTTCATAGATAAAATGTAACCTATGTAATATAAGACTATAGTCTTCTATCTATCTCTGTGCCAAACTTCAGTCAGATCCGTTCAGCCGTTCAAACTTTCGCATTTATACCTAATATTAATGAGATAATATGTTATTTTAATTTCCTTATCGAATATTAGCTTTCACAGGCATGTTCGCTCGCTTGTTATAATTTTTATACCACATTATATGATATGTCTCTCTAACTTTAATCATATACCCACCCATGGAAGTTCTGTCAAAATTGATCGGTCCTTTTTCCATACTATATCCGACGGAATATAATAAATCCTTTTTAATTTCCTCCTTTTTGAAATTATAAATAAAAGGTACAGGGAGAAAATATCAAATTTTCGTTATGACCTGACGAGTTTTTGCCTTTGAAAATATAGAATAATATATAGACAAAAAATAATAAGCATTATGATTTGTGAGCTCAATATGGATTCATCAGCTACTTGCTATTGTAAGGACCTTGCTACGAATATTCTAAAGATATTTAAATTGTTCAAATGACATTACATAATTAGCAATCATAATAATAGTACCTTTAAATTATTATGTTATGTAATAGTGTAGTCTGTGTACTATAAATGAACTAACGAGCAAATTAGTTTCTCTTTATTTATACCCTACCTTTAATAGTGGTGTGATAAACCGATTTCGAATGAAATTTAAAAAATCTGAATGAACTTTATTCATTTTTTTTAATTCTTTATGACTTTAACTTCTTTGATCATATTATAACTAAAATTGCATAATTTTAAAATAGCTATTCCATATTAAAGTCATTAAGATAGTTAGATAATGCACGACAGATAGAGGATTCGAGTGTACCTAGGCGAATATTCCTGGTTACTACCAAGAATATTCGCCACGGGCGAAAACTTTTAATCTTAAATGAATGCTATTCCTTGGTAAACTCACCTCACTTAAAAACGGCTGGACTGATTTAGCTACTTGTGTTAATGAATAAGGTTATTATGTAAAAAAATAGAATTGATTGCTTTCAAGGGACTTTTAAAGGATTTTTGTATGAACTTAAATATTTCACATATATTTTTTTGGACAGGACAACGTCCGTAGGATCAGCTAATACAAATATTTACCTAAAGCAGAGATGACATTGCTCAGCGCTACTAATGACTTGTTAATATTAGCGCCCTCCTTTTGTCGGCCGCCCGCACCTTCCCAGCCTGCTTTTTCACTATAAGTACGTTGTAATTAGATCATGGCTTATTCCATAACACTTTTAATAAAATTGCATTTATTTTACATAAACACTTTGGAATTAATCTTTTAAAAGTCGACCACCTTCAATGAGTAGATACGACTTCTATTACAAGGTTCTAATTAAGTGAATTCTATGTATAATTAGTAGTAAAACAATTAATATAATATAGATGGGCGACGATATTACAACGTTGAAGAAATTATCTTCTATAATTAATAACTTCTCGAACAAAGTCAAAAGTATATTAACGACTAGCGACTCACCCTCGCTCCGCTCGGATTCGTCCCTATAAGTATATATAATATTAAGTATATATTTCTCAGAGATGCGATATTTTCCTGCAGTAAAAAGTATTCTATATGTTGACCAGGATAGCCAGCTATCGTCATATCAAATATCATATCAAATATCATCAAAATCCCTCCAATGGTTTTTCTATGATGCGGTAACAGACAGACAGACAGACAAAAATTCTAAAAACTATAGATTCAGCCTCTGTATCGATAATAATGAATATTTCAATAGGATTTTCCAAAAAATATTTAATGTACAGATTCGACTGTTAGAATTTTATTATATGTATAGATACAATATTTCTCACATAAATTCTTAACATTTATTTTTAAGCTAGCGACTCACCCTCGCTTTGCTCGGGTTCGTCCCTACCTTAAGAAACATACAAAAAATAAATTAGCCGAATTGGTCCGGCCATTCTTAAATTATGCGCTTACCAACATTCATTTTTACTTATATAGATTATTTATCACTTTAGGTTCTGTTAACGAATTTTGGCTGATGATTTAAGATATGAAATTATATTCTTTTCGAATACAAAGTTCTTTAAAAGTGCTTAAGTAATAAAATTTAAAGAATAGAATAAGAACATTATTACCGATACAGAAGCCGAATCTATAGTTTTTAGAATTTTTGTATGTCTGTCTGTCTGTTACCGCACCACGGGAAAACTACTGGATAGATTTTGATGAAATTTGGTATGCTGATAGCTGGTTATCCGGGTCAACATATAGGATAGTTTTTACCGTGGAAAAATATCTCATCTCTAAGCTAAACGGTAAAACGTTACTAGGGACGAACCCCAGCGGAGCGAGGGTGAGTCGCTAGTTTTAAATAAAACTATCTTTTTTACAGTTTTATTTTAAAAAAATGTCAAATATTCGCGTCAATCTAAGAAAGTATTAGAAATATTGTACTTAAGTTGAACTCACTTTAATTAAAGATTTCATTATTGAGCTGCAATTTGTTAATATAATCTACGGAACACTTGAAGTATTCTTAGTATGATAAAGTCAAGGATTTTGGCGCAATTACGAGTATATCTTATTTTCATATGATACTTTACGTAGTCTATCAATATTAAATTATATTTAATTCATATGAATATTTATCAAGCACTAATTTTAGGGCCAAGGCTATAATAATCATCTTTCTTACAGTTTCCTTTATATGAGATAATTGCTTTTAGTACATAATTATACCTTCCCATACTTAAGGTATTGCAAATTTAAACAAAAGTTAATACAAAAGCTTTAGTTTAACAAAATCAGTTCTCAAAGTAAAATTTTACCCAATGGTTCAAATTAATAAGAACTATTCTGAAATTATTTATCTCTGGTACCTACTCAGACCAAAAAAAAATTATATTCAGATTAAAAAGTTAAAGTTAGGTAAAGATATCTTCTTATAAAAAAAATGATTGGTTAAATGTGTTGCTAAGCGCAAAACTCGAGAACGGCTGGACTAATTCGGGTAATTTCTTTAAAATATTTGTAGAATTCCGAGGAAGGTTCTTATGAAGAGAAAATTTGGAAAAATTCACGGGAAACACATAAATCTGTAAGTTTGTGGGGTTGCCACAGTCCAATAGCTTTTGACAGAACGACATCTGCCGAATGAGCTAGTTTCAAATAAAAATGAAAGAGCATATATTTTTATTATTTAATTTTTTTAAGGATCAAATAAAGATGAAATAGTGTAACGACAAATAACGTGATAGCTTAATACGGTTTCCTTATTGATACGAGATGGTGTTATTAACATAATACAATTGCTTAAAGTATTTTAATTCATTTCACTTACATTCTATAAACAAATACAAATAGTATCTTCATACTTATTATAAACAATAGCTTTTGCCCTCGATTCCACTGCGAATTTATTTATTTATAATTGCTCCGGCGCGTAGGGTCGTAACGTCATATTAGATAGTTTTCCTCAGTAAATATACTATAAATGCATAAGAATTTTTTAAATCAAATAGAAGCTCGAGGTATTAACATGTACAGACCAACAAAAAGCAAACTCTTCAGCTTATATATTAGTATACATAAGAAAAAGAAAAGAAATTGTAGAATCTCTTCAACTAAAAAGTGTTTTGTTCTCTATTTTGCAATTTACTTCATAGTAAATAAATGAAATAACACGAAAATAAGTAAACATAAAAAAATCTAATATAAGACTGTTTGACCATATTATAAACAACTCATACCTGCCGGCAAGATCAGCAAGGTGCAATGTGGCGCGGGAAGTTTTCAATTCAAGCAAGGCGTGGGATCTTGAAGAAGCACTGTTGCGTTTAGTGGCAGCTGTGCGACGCCTTCGTGTGCCTTCGTGTACTATGGCTAGGAGCGACTCTACGTCGTTTACTGTTACACGGCGAAGATCTAAAAGTATTGTACCAAATATAATAGAGCCTGCAATTGATATTATTTTACTACATATTGTAGTATATAGTATCAATTATTAAATACCTACCCCCGTTCTCAACTTTAATAACCTATGCCGCGCATATTTTAACATTGAGAATGTTTTTTATGTCCCTTCGGGCCAGATATCGGGAAAATCGGACCTATACCGATAGGCCCGATTTCAGTGAGAAAAAGTCATAAAAAATTTAAAAAAAACCTAAAGATATAACCTTTGGCTACATTTAAAAAATATTGGAGGTGCATATCATTGGATGGGTTATTCAGAAGTTGTACCGTTGTGACGCTAAGTTTGCGCGAGTAGAGCGCGTGAGCGCAATAGTGACGGTGAATAAATGTTTTGGAGCATGATTTTGTTTTTGATCGAAGTGATTCTTTGTGAACAATTTAATATGTATTAAAACTAATAACTAACTAAAATACAACAATAATAATATCTATACATAATATAATAATACAGTAACTTAGTGAAATCTGTACGTGAAATATTTTTTTAAAACAAAGCAAATATTTTTTTTAAACTTTTTTATGGGGTCTACCCCATAAAATAGTTATTAAAACTTTGTCTGTTTGTCTGTTTTTTGTATGTCTGTATGTCTGTTTGTGTGCGCGTTTCACGACTATAGTACTGAACCGATTTTAACTAAATTTTTGTAGTGATATCTTATTACTCAGGTCAACAATTAGGATATCTTTTACTGCAGGTAAATCTTTCGTTTCGAGGGGAAAAACCAATAAATGGTTCTATCGAGTCGTCCTTAAAAAGCTAACCTAAGCCTAAACTAAATACTTACATCAAAATAATGTACTGAAAAATTGTAGGTGCATGATAACGGTTAGATTTGGACCTGCTTTGTATAATTGTTTATTTTTGTTAACTTACTGTATATCATGTTGGTGTTCCTAAATAAATAAAATTAAAAAAAATGTAGATAATGTAAAACAAAAAAATATTTTTTTTAAATGAAGTCTACTCAACATTACATTGAAACTAAAAAAAAAATAAAAATGAAAGCACAGTCGACCTCAAAATTATTTATTAAACAACTTTAATAACATAAATTTTATGAATAATTTAATACGCGGAAAGGAAAAAAAATCAAATTGTTTAAAGTACATATAGGTACAGTAAAATATATTTATATAATACTCTTTGTACTAACAGGTAGATATTAATTTTCCGAAATGAAACATGCCTAATTTACATAGTATATTATTCGACACAGTGGAACCATAACATCATAAAATACGATAATATTTGAAATTGTATAATCAATATTTTTCAAGTCATAAATTATATGTGCCTACGAACTATTTTTGATAAAACTTTGTGTTAATATTGCAGAGTCCTGCTCTATTACTGGTAATGTTATGATATATATCTATATCAGTATAAACAAAGACGTGAACATCATTAAAAATTAAGTTGTCACTCTAAAAACATAACTTTATTATGTTTATTGTATCATAAGTGTGTCAAGGATTAAGATTTAATTTCCGTATGTTGTATTTTTCCGATATATTTTGGACTCCAACATATTTCACTTACAACTTCATCTCAAGAAGGCCAAATCAAGGTTTTCAATTCAATAGTAAAAAGTATGAGGCTTTAACATGACTCATTAAAATGCTTAGAAGATTCTCATAGTGGATTGTTCATTAATCACGTGAGGCTTGAAAGAGGGGGAGGGGGTTCCGAAAAAATCACGAAACATCACAAGAGGGGAGGGGATGTAGTGAAATATCACGTATATTTATATTTTCGTTGAACTCCGTCGTTCAACGTTCTTCCGTTGAATTCAGAAATGTATAATTTTTTAGACTTAAATTAGATTATACCTACATGTATTTAAAGTAATATTTTCAAAATTTTTAAAGCACTTTGCACCAAAAAAAAATACACGTGATTTTGGATTGGGGTTAGTCTAAAATCTCACCACATATCACAAGGGGGAGGTAGGCGCTAAAAAGTTGTTAAAAATATCACGTGATTAATGGATGACCCCTAAGATCTAAACTTTTGTATTTATCTTCTTTAAATAGTATATAAAAACTTAAAAAAAAAAGTAAAAAATAACAAAACGGGGATTTTCATTTAAAATAGATACTTAATCAGATTTTTTCGAACTAACTAAAACTACTGCAGTTTTCAGCAATAGATAAAATGAATCAAGAGGAAGGTTTATATGTATAATATATGCATATTATACTACAGAAAAGCCGAAAAATTCAAAGATTTTTATTTCATACTAACCGTTAAAACATACCTAAGGACGAACCCGAGCAAAGCAAGGGTGAATCGCTAGTTAAGTATAAGTTTCATGCAATACTACATATATTAATTAATTTTTATATTATTTTATCTGGTCAGGCATGTCTAGTAATTAAGAAATATTTTAAACTAGCGGCTCACCCTCGCTTCGCTCGGGTTCGTCTCTAGGAAAACAAAAACAAACCTATCCCACGGAAACCGTACATTTTTCCGGGATTAAAACTACTCACAAACTTTCACATTTATAATATACAGATATAAACTTACTTTGAACATAAGTTCCCTTCGTTGGATGTTCCCTGACGCGAAGATCTTTCCTCGCGTTGCCTTTTCTACGTGGAAGAGAGTTGAGAGGCAAATTTGGCTCTCCAGCTAGTAGGTCGTGAACTCGCTCATTGTATATCTCTAGAAAGCTAAAATATTTAGAAAGCTTAATATTATAGAATATATTATTTCTATATTACTTAATGAGATAAAAAAACTCGACATCACTTAATATAACATCAATAACATTACATTAAAATGTTAATAGAAATATAATTTTATGAGATTTTGGTGCCGCGCCATGTTGCATGCAGACACCTATAAAAATAACATAACCAAGTGGCATATTTATTAAAAGTTCTATAACATGAAATTTTATATAGGTAATCAATAAAAGTTCTACGTTAAAAATAATATTCTAATTTAAAAAATGTTTCATTGTAATGATACGCTTCAACGTTTTTGACCAGATTTTATTCTCACTCTATATAATTAGAGATTTAAGAAAAAGTTATAAAATATTTGTTTTTTGTAAATTCACAATAATTTTAAACTTAACATAACTGTTAAATTAAAAAAAATCGCATTATATTTAAAATCATAAATAAGTAAGCGCACATATTCTTAAGAGGATTGTGAAGCTGTAAATTTTCATACAAAAAGCGATAACGTTTTTCCCCCCATAAACATAGTCCAATTTTCATAATTTTTGGAAATGTTGTAGATATAATGAAAATCTAGGTCCGTACGTTTTTATTTTAAAGAAATATTGCGTACGATAGAAGTTATTAGCATCTAAATATCTAAATTTTTGACTTAAAAACTTCGTCGAGCTTTTTTAGTTTTTTTTAATTAAACTAAGCTGAATTACAAAAAAATAAAAACGTACAGACCTAGATTAAGGTGTACTGAATCGAATGATACCAAAATTGTCTCATTTCGTAAATGTTTAGGGGGGTGAAAACGTTATCGCCCGAAACAATATTTCAAAATGGAAATGTAGGTATTTGCCTCTAAGACTTGCAACTCTCTCTATCGCACCATACGGGTCGGGGGCGGGGGCACTCGCCCGCGCGTCACCGGCTGCTGCTATCATAGTGTGCGTGAGAATGTGCGTATGTTGTATTTGTGTTGTTTACGCCCGGAGGGAGGCTAAGCGGTATGAAACAGATAGCATTTTTCTAAAAACCTACTCGCGCCGCGTATCGGCACTTCACAATCCTCTTAAACACCTTCACTAATCCACAAATTACAATGTGTCTGCCTAGGGTACACTGTAGGTAAGCACTGAAAGCGAGGCAACTAGGCAGGCGACATATTTTATTTTGACATGCAATCATAAGCTTTAAAACATAAATTTATACTAGTTTTATAGCTAGTAATTTTTTGCTAAATTTATTTATTGACTATTTAACATTCTAGATATAATAAACCGTGACTCTTAGACTTAGACTAAAAACGGCTTACATTTAAAATTTTAAGTTATAATTTATCATTTTCATATACATAACTAACTCAGTGTGGATACAAACTTTAAAAAATTATAATATATTCTTTAAATTGATCCAACATTGCTGATCGTTTTGAGGTTTTCAATATTTGTTTTGTAGCACAACCAAGCAAAATAACTTGAGTTACGTTAAAATATTTTATTTTATTTAAATAAATAATGTTATTGAATGTTATTAATCAGTGTAGGTACTGGCATAGTAAAAACGAAATAATTATTATTTACTGAAATAAGTATCTACACTTATACAAAATCTATAGGGATATACATAAGTATGTATTTATTTTTTAAATTTGTGTATATATTTTTACCCTTGAGATATTCAATATAATATGAAAAAAAATAATTATGAAAATCGATTCACAATAAATGGCGAAAATATCACATAACGCACACAAAAATTACAGCCGGATTGAAAACTTCCTCGTTTTTAAAGTCAGTTAAATACAATAATAATGATGAATGAATAAAATATACTTAAAACCATTAAATACCTATATGTTTTTAACAGATGTGAAACGTGTGACTGAATTACAGCAACGTGTAGCGCAACTTGGCGATCAACATCGACTCACGTGCGGCTGAAGTCATACAACTATAAAGGTTTGGAGGCATTACCCTACTAAGTCTACGTTTAAATTATAGATTTAATTCAGATATAGACACTATACATTATTATTTAACTTATCGATGGTTTTTATTTTCCGCTTGTATTGTTCTTTTAGTTTCTCTGACTAGATAATGTTCTGTGTCACTTATGACTTTCTTTAACGTACCACTGCTGGGCATGGGCCTCCCTTCAATATTAAGGGCATCAGACCATGATAGTCTACCACGCTGGCCAAGTTCGGGTTGGCGGTCTTCACATGTCTTTCGAAAACTTACTAGGTTCTCTCAGACATACAGATTTCCACACGATGTTTTCCTTCACCGTATGACAAGTGGGAATCAAGTTGGAATGACCCGGGATTTAAACTTGCTTCACTCAGATTCCCAAGCGAACGTATTACCACAGGGCTATCACTGCTTTCAAATATAAAAAAGAAATATATTAAAAAAAAATTATATCTTCCGTGTGATATCTCAGCAATTCTGAAATACTCTGGAATCGCTCAAGTTTTTTTATTCGGCTTATTTGCCATTGTACGGGTACTGCCGACGAAAATCGTAGTTCATTTTAAGTTTGACACCAACAATTTGTAGCGTTTTAAATCCCAATCAGACGGACTAATATCGATGCAGTTTTTTTCCTTAAATCATGATACTATATATAATTTATAAATATTTACAATATAATCTACAGGAACTCCCATACTAATGTTATTTAACATAAACCTAATACTTATTTACTTCTCGATACCTTTTGCCTCTTATTAATTCTACGCCTTTATATACCTTTACCATGTAGCTACAGCTACAGCATACAGCTAGCACACATCCGATACCAATATGTTCGTATTGTAGATATTAGTGTCGATAGTATTGTAATCGCCAGGGTGCTAGGTTTGCGTGTCGGTCTGACCTTGTAGCAGTATAACGTCTCTTTTATCTTTCTTTATTACACTTTCCAACTTATACGAATGCGTTTTGCGACCAACAAAGTAGCTAAGGTGTTGATAAAAGTTAACGAAGTTCGTGAATTTCATGAAAACGCAAAGGTTTAATCACTTTAATGATGTCTAACATAGATATATAAAACGATATAACGACTCTATTTTAAATTACCAAAATGCGAAGGCGAAACTATTATCATTATCATTTAAAATATATTATAATTGACTTCACGTAATGAGAAATTTATATTATTTTTTATGGCTGTTGCTATTCATTCTTAAAATAAGGACGAATATAAAATAAAGGAGCTGTTGCTATTCGTCCGATAATCGAATTAATAAAAATATATTATTGGTCCGACTATTGTCAGTTTGTACGAGTATTTAGTTATTTACCGCTTTTTAGTTTCCTAATGTAAAATAAGTGATTTTTAGGTGCAGGAGTTTCTATATGTAAAAAAAAATTACCTCAACCTAACGAGCTGGAAACTTATTCTTTTAAATCCCAACGATTTTTAAATTCAAAATTTTTTACTTTTTAAGGTTAAAAAATTCTTTTTAGGTGCTGGAGTTCTTGTATGCAAAAAAAAATAACCGTAGCCTACCGAGCTGAGCTGAGCTACTTATTCTACTTACTTACCTATGTATTAGTCTATTCGTCCTTCCTTATAATTTATATATTTTATAAAGGACGAATTTTTATTTTTATTCGTCTAATTACAGGAAATGATAAAAAAATAAGATAAAGCGTGCTGTGTTTAACTCTTGGAATCGAATTCTTTTCGTATGCTTCACGAATACAGTTCTCTCCGCAGGTTTTAGTCGGGATCTCTCGGCTCTGGCCTTCCTCATGCTGAATGTTTGGCTTATTTTTTATTATTTAACTTGCAACCTTTGTTAGTTGGTATGTGTGTTTGTCAAATCTTGCAAGCTGAATTAAAATCACTTCCTCTTATCCTACAGAGCTGAAATTTTACATTATGGTTCAGTTCCGAAGATAACGACTTTTTATGATAATTAATTTATGACCTGATTTTCCATCTAGGATTGGCTCCAGATGAAGCAATGTCTCAACGGTTAATAGTACAGGCACAAATTTTTATATACGCATTCAATATACTTATATACATATATACTTTATTATAGCCTATTAGTTGCTACGTATAAGTTGTCTCCGAATGAGAGATCTCCTCAGCAGTCAACAGCACAGATGTGAAATTTTATATACGTATTCTATTATAATGGCTAAATTCTACCAAAATATGGCTGCTGTATCTAGGGTATATAAGATTTCTTCAACAATAAACGGCACAGACACGAAGTTATGTATACGTATTCAATTTAAAAAAAAAAAAACATTTAAAAAACAAGCTTTTAATTTAAAGGGCCTAATGAAATAAAAGATACGTACAAGAGCTTGTTTTTAAAAATATTTTTTATTAATAATTTTTAACGCTCTAAAGTCTTATGGACAACGACTTAATTCCCGCCCTGTAAATGGTAAAAGTACCTACTACATAAGTTACGAGTTGCGATCGACAAAAATTACAACTTTGTCTATGAATATTAATTATATAAATCAAACATACGTTCTCGGTTTTAAATAAAATTAGAGAAAACGTTTTTCACATTGGATATTACTGAAAATAATATAAGATCAACAAACGTGCATAACTCAATGCCTTTTGCCTTAAAATAAAAATATATAAATATTGACTTTATAAAAATGTATTTATAATATATGTGAAAGTAATTACTATGTTAGTCCCACAATTAAACCAGATATAAGCTCTACCTAGCATGCTAAAA
The DNA here is from genome assembly GCA_033884665.1 of Argynnis bischoffii washingtonia. Lineage (NCBI taxonomy): Eukaryota > Metazoa > Arthropoda > Insecta > Lepidoptera > Nymphalidae > Argynnis > Argynnis bischoffii. The sequence goes on along the minus strand of CM066625.1, from coordinate 9,173,416 downwards.
TCCATCATTGTCAAAAAAAAATAGACTTATATAATTATAGAATAATATAGAAATATATTTATGTATGTATGTACATACTTACATACGTACATACACTAGAAATACTTTCTTTAAATCGTTATTCATTCATTTATGCTGTACACATACATACATATATTATTTCATATAATCATGTGTAAAACTACTAAATATGTAAACTTTCCTACCTATCTATACAGATAAATAAAATTGAAGTGTCTGTTTGTAATGTCAAAGTAACAACTTTTTACTAAATGCATATAAAAGTATATACGGTACATATAAGAAGAAAAACACATTTTTAAATTTTTTTTTTTGTCTGTCTGTCTGTCTGTTTGTTCCGGCTAATCTCCAAAACGGCTGGACCAATTTTCACGGGACTGGCAGATAGCTGATGGTATAAGGAGTAACTTAGGCTACTTTAATTTTAGAAAAAGAATTAGGGTTCTGCTTAGAAAAATGAAAAAGTACCGTGGGACGAACCTGAGCGAAGGGAGGGTAAGTCGCTAGTTCAAACTAAATTTATGATTATTAAAGACGATATTAAAGAAATTGGAAATAGAATGCTTAAAAATTAATTGCATATTATGTAATAATATCACATAATTTACAACAATTTAAAAAGAAAATGTTATGAATAGAAAAACTTATATGTAATACAAATAAAACATATATTAGCTGAACGATTTCAAAATCGCGTGAATCACTCCCATCACTACTTTACCTCGAATGCATGATGATAGTGAAACAATTTGCTATCTGACAAAATTGCTTCATATATTGAACAGCATTCAATTCTAATGCAGATGTCATTATATCCACTTCAATTTACTTTTGTATATTTCTTTTCCAAAATTACTCCTCATAGCGTGACTAACTGTATTGATACTTCGCCAAAAAATGAGGGTTAAAATCTTATACAAGTCCATATATTATGTAGTAGCGATTCACCCTCGCTTCGCTCGGGTTCGTCCCCTAGCTTGCTTCCCCATACAAACTTTAATCCTCATTCTCACCCCCTTAAGGGATGAATTCCGGAACTATTTCACTCATTCACTTTTCATATCACGAGATTAAAAAAAATCTTATTTTAGTAAAAAAAAAAAACTTATAATTTTCTTCTATACAAACTTGGCCTGATAATAACAAAGACCAAAAAAAAAAGAATTATCCAATTAGGTGCAGTTTTTCGGAAGTTATGCGCGAACATACATTTCGGTGATTCATTTTTATTTATTCAGACTAAGGAACAATATAAAATGTCATAGAACTAAACATGAAGCCAAACAATATCTGACGGCATGTTTGGCTCAGTTTGTAGTGATCGTACTTGCTGTGCCAGCGGTCGCGGGTTCGAGTCCCGTTGATTCATTTGTGTGATGAGCACAAATATTTGTACTCCAGTCATGGGTGCTTATATTTATGATATTTATGTATTTAAAGATATATATGTGTAATGTATCAACTATCTGGTATCCATAACACAGGCTCGTAGCTTACCATGGAACTAGATGGTGTTGTATGTTAATGTCCCCCGCTTCTTTCGCGTTCGTCCGTAGGTACTTTTTCACGGTTAGCTATGTTTAGGTATACATAAATAGTAGCTTGCTACTCCTAAGATATTCATTTAAATTATATGGCGATTTACCCTCGTTCTACTCGGGTGCGTACGCCGTACGCGGTTTTTGTTCACAATTTCATGGGTTTTAAATTTTTTTCCGCAGAACCCTGACTTTTTTTTCTAAAATAAAAGTAGCCTAAGTTACTTCCTATAACATCAGCTATCTGCCAGTGAAAGTCCCATCAAAATCGGTCCAGCCGTTTCCAAGATTAGCCGGAACAAACAGACAGACAGATAGACAGACAAAAATTGTAAAAAATGTTGTTTTGGTATATGTACCGTGTGTACATCCAAAAGCGGTTATTTAAAAGCGGTTATTTTAATATTACAAACAGACACTCCAATTTTATTTATCTGTATAGATTATAATAATATTATTTTAAAATATGTAGTTTACAAATGACAATTTGTATACTGAGTGGATAATAGAATAAATATTTTTATACATATAGAATGTCCCGTTAATAGTAGTCCAAATTAAAAGTGGTGAGAGATGAGATCGTGCCCTTCAGAGAAGCCAAAAAAAAAAATAAGTAAAACTGTAAAATCTTGAAAACTGTAAAAGTTTTACAAAATTTTTTTTGGTGTCATCCATGATTTGGACTATTATTAACGGTACACTGGTATATAAAAATGAATGGCTAAATGTGTTGCTAAGCGCAAAACTTGAGAACAGCTGGACCAATTTGGCTAATTCTTTTTTTGCAAATATTCGTTAAAGTCCGAGGAAGGTTCTTATGAAGAGAAAAATTAGAAATATTTTACGGAAAAACGTAAAAATCACGTTTTGCTTTTTCCTTACTACTACTTTATAATTATGAACGCAACCATAAAATTTATATAAACTACTTGAATGCATTTCTAGATTTGACACTTTCTCTTTCTACGATATACAGTTTGACTTTGACTTTGGCTTTGTTTGTTTGTTTGTTTGTCCTTCTTTCACGTTGAAACAGAGTGACGGATTGGCGTGATTTTATAGAGATGTGTAGTTAGTGGGCAGAGATTAGAGAGATTATTTCATTTCCACGGAAAAACACCCACCTATAAAAACACACCTAGGGATGACAGGAAAACCGAGCACGAGGGTGAACCGCTAGTTAATAAATAAAATTAACTAACGAATTTTATAATAGAATAATAAAGAAAAAATATTAATAAGCTAATATTATACTCTCTCTCTCTCTCTCTTTCATGGGAAAGAGAAGTAATGCTTAAAAATACAAAAGAATATAGTATTATTTTTATTATTCATATGTTATTCTCAGAAAGTTTACATTAATTTAACTAATGTATTTATAATAATTTCCCTTATTCTTTAAAGAATATCATAAACAGCAATTCACGCTACTATTTTTGACTTTGACATTTATTTTGGCGGTCTCCGTCTATATAAATAATTCTTTAGTCTAAGATTATGTATTAAAGTTTACTTACCGATGATCAGGTTTAGAAACATGGGCTCTGGCCTTCCTCATGGTTGCGTAAGAAATTTAGCTATTAATTATGTAAACATCAAAAAAGTCAAGGTTAAGATTAGTTTTATATTTGCAGTACACATTACTTTTTTTATAAAAATCATAATTAACCGTACGAACTAATGTACTAGTTATTGTTGATTTAGTACCTACTTATTAAAAAAATATGACATTCAAGCTTTATTTAGTAAACAAACCTTGTAAAAATCAACAACAACTATGTAACAAATATAATATTAATTGAATGAACAAAAAAATATTATTCGTCCGGTTGTCAATTCATCAATAATAACTGCAGGTTTTCCTGTTCCCAAATATATAAAGGTAAACCAATTTTAAATAATTTCTATTATATAGAAAAAGTAAATAACCCTGACCTACCAACCTAAAAATTATTTAAAAAAATAACTAGCGAATTTTATCTATACAAATAAATAAAATTGGAGTATCTGTTTGTTATATTAAAATAACCACTTTTTACTAAATGTATATCGATGTATACCTACACGGTACATATACCAAAACAACATTTTTTACAATTTTTGTCTGTCTGTCTGTCTGTTTGTTCCGGCTAATCTCTGAAACGGCTGGACCGATTTTGACGGGACTTTCACTGGCAGACAGCTGATATAATAAAGAGTAACTTAGGCTACTTTTATTGTAAAAAAAAATATGGTCCCACGAAAATTAAAACCAAAAAAAATATAAAAAAAAGTTTGTTTTGGGAAGCAAACTAGGGACGAACCCGAGTGAAGCGAGGGTGAGTTGCTAGTAATATTATAATAATAAAGAAAAAAATAATAATAAGCTAATATTATACTCTCTCTTTCAAGTGAAAGAGAACTAATACTTAAAAGTACAAAAGAATATAGTATTATTTTTATTATTCACATTTTATAATATAATCAAAAAAAAATCTCCTAAAAAGGACAAAAAAATTAAACTAGTCTATGCCACCGGTTTGTAAAGATTTTTAAGTGCTTTTAATCTTATGTATATTCAAAAAATAATTATTATTGTAACAATTACACCTTGAAAGTCTTTATAGCCAGATTGGTAGGGGCTATTCGTTTATTAATAAAAAAAAGTTTTTAGAAAAAAATGATAAAGCGACAACAGTCGGACGAATTAATTATCTATACAGATAAATAAAATTGAAGTGTCTGTTTGTAGTGTCGAAATAATAGTTTTTTACTAAATGCAAATGGAAAAAATTATATACGGCATTTATAAGAAAAACACAATTTTTTTTTTTATTCTGTCTGTCTGTTTGTTCGGTTTGTCGGCTAATCTTCGAAATGGCTGGGCCGATTTTGACGGGACTTCCACTGGCAGGTAGTTGATATTATAAGGAGTAACTTAGGCTATTTTTATTTCAGTAAAAGAATTAGGGTTCTGCTCAAAAAAAATAAAATGTATCTAGGGACGAACTCGACCGAAGCGAGGGTGAGTCGCTAGTGGGTACTATTTTTATTATTCATCCGAATGTCAGACAAATACGTTACCAATAAAATATTTGGGAATAAAAAGTCTAAAATCAATACCTAACAGTTACATAGAACAGTTGTTCATCAGCCAAAGCCTTGCAAATTCGTGGTATCAAGCCCAACTGCCCTACCGATCCCATCATAGTATGTGTCTTCCCGGTTGCACTTTGGCCATACGTAAGCACGCATGCTGATTGGCCTTTAGAAATTGTTGACAATACCTCACGACCTAATGTGTCAAATATCTGTAAAATGCGGACAAAAATATTTTTTCAGTCTCAACGTATTTTAATGACATAGAGAAGGAATATGGAGCGCAGAGAGAAGTTATATGTTAGTTCCATTTAAAGTTTAAATCAAAATTAGATGTGGAGTTTACTTAATTTATCTACTTTGGAATATTATTTCTTATAAAAGATTTTTTTTTAATTTAAAGACATAGTTGGTTAAGTGTAATTGTAATCAGTCGTGTATATAAGTAGGCAGCACCCTATAAATCGGTCATATTAAGTAATAATAAAGTAGTAATAAATTAATCATCGTATATTACAAATTGATAAGAAAGAAAATAAGACAAACTAAACAACAAATTTTAATACCAAAAATGTAAATCCCTATTCCTTTCGAATAGTTATTTATTAAAACTTCTGGCCTTTAAAATTTTTAAAAATATTTTTAAGATATTAAACTAAAATTGTTATACCTACCACTTCTTGCGAAGCATAAGCTGGGTGCACGGTTGCGCATGCGCTATCAAATGTGTAATCGGCGTAGTAGCGGCGGACGCGCTCGCGGCTGTCTCCTGCTCCTGATACACTCACCTTAACAAAATTATATTTATGTTACATTGCTCTTTTACATTGCATTCATACAGATATTTACTTATTATTTATTTATTTCATATAGAAAGTACAGTGCGATTAGTCTAAAAAACAGCCTAACCTCAACATCCAAAGTAAAAGTTGCTCTACAAGTCAAAATTCTTCTATATAGTCCACATATCATTTAGTAAAAAGTTACACCATTTTGAGCGACGGATTTGGGGAGGGAGAGGGTTATAAATTGGTAACTTAGCAGTTTTCATCAGTTTTTCTTATGAATTTCGAAAACTATTGTGTCATATACAAAAATAATCTTTAATAGATTGTGAACAAATATAGTCCCATGCATAATTTTGCTAAACTGAACGGTTTCATAGTTACGGAGGATGTAAAAGTAGCAATTTTTCGTATTATATATGGATAGTTAGGTATAATTTATAATTTATACTATTCTAATACATGCTTTAGAATAAATAAATATATTACTATTTTATTTCCATGATTTGATAATTTTTGTCCAGTTCTTTTTACAGCTCAAATGGATCTATAAAACATTTTATTTCAAACCGTCCATAACATCATCAAATAAAAATTTAAAATAGGTAGTATATGTATACTTACTTTTACATTAGTTATTGTCACCGTGTGTTTATCAATAACACTCACAACTGGCACTCGGTCTTTATCCAATTTTAATTCTCTAGAACAAAATAATAAGAGAGTTTACTACAGGCTCGAAAAAAAGATTTTTTTTAAAATAAAAAATGTAGGTACTAACTTCTCTGTAAATGGCCTAACTCTTATCGCAAGTTTTACATTAGACATCCTACTCTGTTTTATAAATTAAATATCTTAATAATAACATAAAGAGCAACAAAGCTACAGTAACTCAGATTTGAAATGAAGTGAATTTGGATGCGTAAACGTCGAATGAGTTATTTCAGGCATCGTCTCTGTCTAAGGGAATATAATTAAAAATAGAATGTTCATTTCCGTGTTATGCTTTAAGCAAGCATGCATTTAAAATTATTATAGAGTATAGACGATCCTCGTTATAGGTATTTTCCATGTATTGAATCCGTTAAAGGTGATTTCGAGTTCCTACCCGCCCACGGCGAATGTTTAGCATAAATACAATTTAATCGATCGATTCTAATAATTATAATATAATCAATGTCACTTCATTAATAAATATTAAATAATAAAAAAGTTCCTCTTGCAAGTATCAGGGAAAATTTTGATGAATATTATGCCTGAAATTTGCAAGAGGAAAATGGTACCAATACCTTGCTACTTCCCCTTCAGAGCCTACCGACTCATGATGCCGGTTAGCTGTTATTAATGTACCGCTATGTAAAATATATTTTACGCAATTACCTTGTGTAAAACGTTTTTTTTTTAATTATTATAATTTAATGCATGTCACTTTATTAATAAATAATATTTATCAATCATTTAAATCCTATTGTGCAATTAAAAAGATTCAGATCAAATCGGACCAAGACATACTTACATAGTTAGCTTGAAAAATAGTGGCTTCAGGCATGTGCACGTAAATGGCATACTGAGGATATATTTGCATAAGATTACATGCAATTTGCTTCATAGCATGAACAGTAGTCTATTAAATGCAGGATCATCACCATGAACTACAGCCAATACAAACTGCCGGCCACGGAAAGAGTTAAAAGGAAGTAGCTAAAATGGCGTGCCAGCAAAAACGTGAAAGTTCTCTATCAGTAAACGGACCTAAACTTTAATGCGATACTTTTATGAGGTAAATATCGGTGTCTAGGTAAAATATTGCTTTACTTTAATGAGTACCGAGCTATATATAGTGGACGTGACTCGATTTTTTTTACAACACAACGATAGGCAAAGTTCTACCACCCCATTCAGAGATTTGCTCCATGGAACGTTCCACTTCAGATACAAGCTAAGAGTTTGCTTTTTACAATCTGAGCTTTAAACCACCATAGTAAATATCATTTGTACCTACTGTAATCTGCATGATATAATTGCAATGTTGTGCATATGCGGAAAAATCTATTTAAACGAAAGCACCTATAAGACAAAAAATCTTAAAGATCACAAGTAACGAGGACATAGCAATCTATACATATAATAAAACTGTAGAGGTCGAATGTCTGTACATAGAAAAAAAATGCTAGAAACCGAGTCAGGGGGATGTAAGAAGAGAAATAAAACATATCCAGATTTTTTTAATTTTTTTTTAATTTTAGAAATACGATCGCCCACCAGTATGGACTACAGAACTGGGAATAAAACAATACATGTCCTGTAAAATCGTATTCGCAAAGGCATCTCACCACATAAAAGCTTAAACGTCGAGAAGTAAACTAACATGTTAATTCCGCTTCTTGTCCAGAGATGGCGGTAATATCAATGCGCACAAATACGAAATCGTATCACAGATAAACCCTGTTTTTTAATCTCAGAGACAAAACTGACATTACGTGGTTGTCAGTTTTTTACAATTCTTAAATAGTGATGACCACTATCGAAAATTAATGTTTCGTTTTTTTTTATAATAAGTTATCCATAAATAATGTGTAGGTACTTATGTAAAACGTAAGAATACAAAATTAATAATTTAAATTTAATAGTGTTAATTTTAATGATACTCAATGATTTAAAATTAATAAAATGATATTTAGATTAATAAATACGATATTTTAATTAATAAATATAATATTTAATGATTTAAAATTAATAATGTTAATTTTAATTATACGCTTTTGAATATAAAGCTTTGAAGCGAATCGTCTAATAAAGATAAAAAGTTACGATTTCAACAAACCGGTATCGTAGGTACAACACTGCACAAAAGAGCTGGCAGCATTATTTGTAAATTTGACATTTGTTTGTGTCAATTTAGTCTTTGAGATTAAAAAACAGAGTATAGTAATGCTGCCTGCTAATGCTGTAGCAGTAATAGTGCCTGCTACTAGTTGAAATTTCTATTACCTATATCGATAAATATCCGTTTTATTTTTTAATTTAAACATATAGGAAAAGTAAAAGACTAAGAGAGTAAAGAAATATTTTCCACAATTATTTAAAGTACAATGCAACCTCTTGTACCGGTGGCATCATTTTTATTTCTTTCACCAATAATGAAATTTACATCATAATTAAAAGACTACGCAAGAAGTCCGGAAAGAAGACACCAGCAGTTATCTTCATCTAAGAGTCCAGTCTATCCAGCAGGCTAGCTGATTAACCGGCTTATTCAATTTGGCCGGTATCAACAAAGATAACAGATATCAGTAAAAAATATCAATATCTTGATACGAGTATATTGACATATTCATCTTAAAAGTATTTACAATTTTCCATTGACTATTCTATTGAATATTCCATTTTCTATTGACATAAACAGAACTAAATATTTGCTTAACTCGTTCCCATCAAGCAAATTATTGCAGATACCATTCTTTCTGATGATACAGAAGAGATTTATTTAATACATATAATTAGAAGCTACATTACAATGCTATTTCCGCATGAACTGCCATGAATTGTTGACAATTCACCCAAAACTTTATTGATTTGCAAGAACCAAATCTCAATTCCTTTCAACAAGTGTTTGGTCCAAATATTGTTAAGAATCATTAGTAATCGAATTTTACGTGTCTGAACTAAATTTAAGTCTTCTCGCCGGTTCTTAATTCAGAGTAAAATTTTCAAAAATTACTGCTCATATAAATTGGCAATAGTATTAATTAGTATAACTTTAACACCTTTTATATATATTTTACAATTAAACATCTATACGCATTTAGACTTCAGAATATAAGATGATAATGTGTATTGAAATCGTTACCCCAATTATATAGAACAACACTTAAATAGACGAATATTTATGATATAAAAATAATTATAAATATCGATAAAAAAAATCTAATTCAGTCCACCCTATTATGTTAACTGTCATTGTCAAATTAGTGTCAAATGACAATTGTCGACGAAAATCTTCGTTTACGAGTACGACTTATCTATTCTAGTATCTACGTTAAAAAGTTTAGACGTTGATAATTAATGGTGTACTCATCATATTACATGTTTAGAAAATTGTAAAGGTATAGATATTAGTACATTATTATTATATAGTAGCTACCATATGAAAGCTATAATAATTAATGATAATTATCTATAATATAATATCTGCCTATATAATTGTTTCCTGAACTTTCCTTTTTATACATTTTACTATATTCATTTAAATAAAAAAAAGTATTAACACTAGTTAAATGACACATATATGATGTTGAACTTTCTTTGATTGATGTTATTTAATAAGATAACATTTACTGAAATTTAAATTTATGACAGTTTTTGTATTGATACCACTGAAGTTTTGTGTAAATGAAGCTTGTATTCAGTTTTGTTTCATAATTTGTTGAAGATGCTTGTGAGGTGTTTTACTCGTTCAATATGGAATACTATAAAAGGACAAAAAAGATTCCTTGCATCAGATCCAACAAAAGCTGTGCCAGATATTACTGAAAATATAGAACCTGTGCAGGTATATAAATTACTAATACACTATTAGCTGTTAAATTGCAGTTTATATCAATAAAGAATTTTTTAATGGATGTATAATCAGAATCATAATATATATGTTTGTATTTTTTTATTATATTATAACTGTAGTAAAGTTCTATGTATAACTACAGTAAAATTTTTGATTTTTCTCTCAAGGCTGAAGCCCATGACCGGGATATTTGCTTATTAGTGGATGAAAAAGACAACTTTATAGGAACTGCAACTAAACGTGATTGTCATAAAGTTGGTCCAGATGGTAGTGTGTTACTGCATAGAGCATTCAGTGTATTCCTTTTTAATAAAAGAGGTGACATGTTAATGCAAAGGAGGTCGAGTCAAAAAGTAAGTATTTTTCCTCATTTAATCATTAAAAAAATTATTTGTGACTAGTCCAAACTTGACTGTCTCTTTGACCTAATCACCATTTAGGTAGCTTTTATAGCTGCTGAAAACTAGACCCAAGTTATAGATTGTTCTTTATATACAGCAAAAGTTTATTTAAAAATTATGTTTTGATAGAAATAAATGATTAACAAACAGTTAGTAGCACCAATAATAAGATTTGGCCAAACACCTGTTCTATAATTTTTGTTGAGACAATAGAAATCCTTTGGCTTAATGGAAACCCTTCTTCAGAAATTGCTTTGAGGTATTACTATTACTTTTATAATTACTCATAAGTCACATAATATATTGTATAAGTTTAATTTTTTTATTGTACTTGTAAATGTTTCAATCTCTATTCACATATTTCTTTGATTTTTAAACAGGTAACTTATCCAGAGTACTATACAAATGCTTGTTGCAGTCATCCTCTATATATAGATAACAAACCTGAAGAAGTCATTACCGCTGCAAGGCGTAGGCTAAATCATGAATTAGGTATTCCACTTGATCAGGTAAATATTTTTTCAATTATGCTCTAAAATAGGATGTCTTATAGTTAATTTTAATAAGAAATAATATGTCGTCGCGTCGTATAACATGTTTTTATATATTGCTTCAAATGTTATATAATGTTAATAATTATTAGTAATTACTAATTGTGTATCTTCCAACATTTGCACATATCATATACATATTAATGATGTAACGAATATTCGCATATTTCTTGATATTTATATTCGCATTCGCATTCGTAAATTTTACGCGAATGTTTTGCGAATATGAACGTCGGAAAAAGTAAATGAGATGTGAATAATAAGAAGGTAAATCAGACAAGTAAATATTATTTTAAAATTATTTTTACAAAACCATACACCAACCAACTTTCTTATTTACAGTCATGCAATTATAATTATCAACTTTTATTAAATTGTAATGAGACTTCACTTTAATATTTGGTATTGGTTTAGTATTGTAAATAATCAACGTTTCATTAGAATTTACCAAACAAACAATATTTAATATTTAACATTCATCAAACTAAAATATATTCTTCTCTTATACTTTATACAAGTTGAACTTAAAAAAGTCTTCTTTTGTCAAACTAGGATACCTATTAATAAACAAAACAAAAAAGATAACCTCTATAAAACTAGCTAAGAGCAAGACAGCCAGAGGTCCCAAGAAAAACTAAAATTTACTTATAATTATTTAATTACTATACTTAAAATTACATTATAATTAATGCGTCTAATGCTACGCAATGTAACAATTAGAATATCTATATAAAATAATTTTAATATTAATTTCAACTTCTATTGTAAAAACAAAAGTGTAAAATAACGTTATGACGCAAATGAACGTGGGAATGCTGACTCCGCTCCACGTGTTGCTGGCGTACGGCGCGAGGTCAGTGTTCCAGCTATAGTTATGGGCTGCGCTATAATAAAATTCTTTGAGACAAAAACAAAAATATTTGCTTGACATAATAATTATCAAACATGTTCGACTCTTAATGTTGTGTTATAGTTCTTACAAAATTTTACTTTCATTTTGGACTGTAAAAATGACCATCTTCTTTTTTTAATTGAAAATAATATTATCATAAAAGATTATAAACCACTATTCAACTTATTTGGGTAAAATGATTAACATTTTAGATATTTTTAACAAATTAATATTAAAACTTTAGTAGAGGAATGAAACTTCAAAAATAACAGATTTGAAGCTTTTTCTCCTTCAAGTCTATTGTGTTGAGGGGTATAAATAATCCCAGAACCACTAAACATCCGCTCGCTAGGAACGCTCGTTGGTGATGTGACCAAATACTGCCTCGCTATAGGAGACAGTAGCCCGTATTTCTGTTTATTTGCCTTCCACCAAGTGAGAGGGTCTCCTTCATTCGTCACTCGTTTTTCGGGTAAATATTCCGTAATTGACTTCCTAATCAAAAGATGAGCAGGATTTTGGTAACCAATTAGAGGAATGTCATCTTCGTCTTCAATTTCACTGTCACTCGTATCTATCAGTGAAACCTGGCACGTGTTTAATTTGGCACGCTTCGAACTTGGACTACGAGAACTTGAAGATGCGTCTGCTTGACTGTCTTCAAGCAACTCTAAAATGTGCTGTATGACACATTCTTTAGTCACGATACTTTTGAAAAATTTTACTTTATATCTTGAATCAATGAAGGTTGCCGTTATAAATAATACTTCATTTTCTAAACCGGCAAATTTGCTAAGGAGCTCTTGTTTTAAAACGGCTGTCGTGTCACCAATCAATTCATCGGTTAAATCAAAATCATTAAGAATTCTTTCTAAGGTGGCGATTAATAGAATGAATAATGATACTTCTTTGAATGGTCTTAATAAGCTGATTAGTTCTTCAATAAGCATCCACTCTTCAGAAGTCAGTTGGGGAATTTTATTAAATGTGGACGCATAAAGACATAATGACTCTTTGACTTGCAAAATACGCTCAAACATATAAAAGGTGCTATTCCATCTGGTCATACTCTTGTAAAATCTTAAACGGGGTTTGATTAAGCCTATTCTGTGTAGCTTTTAGCTCGTCTTGAGCTGTATTAGAGTGGTGAAAGTGTATCGCCATCCTTTTGAATTTTTATATAGCAGTCGCGACAGTTTCTTGAGCTTTCAGCCCTTCTTTTAAAATGTTTTGAATTTTGTGTGAAGCACAGTCGACATGTTGAATGTTTAATAAAGAAGCTCCTTTTTTCATGTTTGAGCCTGCATCCCGAACTAAACATTTTACTTTTCTTTAGGTAGGTATTTCCCATGACGACAATAAGTCATGGGAATGGGCTCTCATTGAAAACGCTTGCCTTCAACACTATCATTTATCTTTCAAAATCTTCAGTTATCCCATGACATGTCAAACTAAAAAGTGAGACCATAGAACAGAATCGGACCAAATATCACTAGTAAATGACATTTTTTCAAAGGGTCTTTCGTTATTTAAATATACAACATCAATCGGCTTTCTTCGGATCGGCTCGACAATGTTCGAAATTAGATTCAAACAATGACAAATGTGTGCATGTGACTCGCGCGCTAAGGAAACTGCCAAAATAAAACCATAGATGGCGTCAAATTCAAAAGTGAAATACTCGCATACGCATTCGCGAATATCGATGGGAGATGTTCGCATCCGCATTCGCATTCACGAATGCCTAAACATTTATATTCGTTACATCATTAACACGTAATCATGTGCTGGGTACATATATAATGTACTGGGTGGAACAAATCGATGGGACATGGAAGAAAAGTACCTTAAATATTGAAGTTATCAAGATTTACTCAAAGGAAACATTTCTTTATTTTATAAAATAATAACTGCGTTTAATTTAAAAAAACCTTACCTGAAGCGGGAATTGAACCAAATAAAAATTCAAAAAAGGACAACATCACTATTTATCGAATTAATCGATAGGGTCTATGGGAAGGATGAAATCTCTGGAACAAACATTGCGTCTGAGAATTGAAGAAAACGATGAAATCTTACAAATTACATGTCGTTTTATACATATATTTTATTACTTATACATGTCGACTCTAACATCGTAAAACAAACGCACAGGACATGGAAGTAGAGTGTCTTAACCACTATAAATACTGAATTTCACTCAACCGAAACATTATTTTATTTTTAAAAATAAGATTAACTGCATTTATTTATTTTTTCAAAAGAGGTGACCTGAACCAGTAATTGAACCAACTGAAAATGCAAAAGGTACACCGTCACTATTTTATTGAATTAATGGATAGAGTCTTATTCTATCTTATAATATGTTACTTTAAACAAAAAAAGCAGTTAAACTTATTTTTACAAATAAAATAATATTTCCGTTGAGTGAAATTTAATAGTTTCAGTGTATAAGACACTATTCTTCCATGTCCTGTGCGTTTGTTCCACGATGTTATAGTCGATATATATAATTTTTAAACTTTCATCGTTTTCTTCAATTCTAAGACGCAATGTTTGTTCTAGAGATTTTATCCTTCCCATAGCCCATATCGATAAATTCGATAAAATGTGACGGTATCCTTTTTTGCATTTTTATTTGGTTCGATGCCCGGTTCAGGTAAGCTTTTTAAAAAATAAATAAATACCGTTATTATTTTTGAAAATAAAGAAATGTTTCCTTTGAGTAAATCTTGATAACTTCAATATTTAAAGTTTCCTTCCATGTCCCATCGATTTGTTCCACTCTGTATATATAATATAAAATATATACATCTACTCGTACATCCTATAAAGTATGTAACAGTTTATTTATAATTTTTATAGTTTGTGTATTTATTTATACTATGATTGCACCCTCCCTTTCCGTCTCGTTAAGTCCTTTCACTAAAAGTTATGTTACCATAAGACCTTATTACCATAAGGGCTTTTAGAAATAAAACTGCCGCTGCAAGCCTTATGTATTTAATTTTATATCGTCTTATTGCTATTTCTGACTAAAAATGTACTTATTTACTTTCTATCTATTAAATATGCTGTACACAATAAATAAATAAATATGTTGGAACATCAACACACACCACCATCTTGTGCCATGGGAAGCTATGAGGCTTGAGTCATGGATACCAGATAATTAATGCACTACACATATATAACTTTAAATACATACGTGTTATAAACACCCACGACTGGAGTACAAACATTCGTGCTCATCACACAAATAAATGACCCCAGCGGGACTCGAACCCGCGACCGCTGGCACGGCAAGTCACTACAAACTGAGCCAAACGTGTCGTCAATAATATATTTTGTATAATAAATTAAAAAAAAATATTTTGTTTTAAACGAAATTTGTAAGCTTTTGTTAAGTATACGACCAGTTTGAACCAATTCTCATAGGGGATAATTTTATTAGATGGATCCAGAACTATTCACATTCCTGACTCGCGTGCACTACCACGACCCCGGTGACGGGGTGTGGGGCGAACATGAGATCGACCACATTCTGTTCTTCCAAGCCGATGTCAAAATAAAGCCCAATTCTGACGAAATATCGGAATACTGCTTCGTACCAAAGAGTGAATTTAATGCGTAAGTTACATTTTATTAATTACTAAAGACTCACCCTCGCTTCGCTCGGTAAATTCCCCATACAAACTTTCATCCCCATTTTCACCCCCTTAAGGGATGATTTCTAAAATAAAAAATATCCTATATCCTTCTCAGGGTCTCAAACTATCTTCTTACCAGATCTAAAATGGTCCAGTAGTTTTTGAGTTTATTCGTTACAAACATACAAAAATACCAATATTTCCTCTTTATAATAGTAGTGTAGTAAAATTTAATAAGGTTTTATCCGGACCCAAAAAGGCGACGTATATACTGAGAATAAGCGATAGAATTACCTAACCGTTATTTATACGTATAACAGTATTTTAGCATTTATTAACAATTACTACTAGCGACTTACTCTCATTTCGCTCGGATGCGACCCTAGGTTGTTTTAAATAGATATAAATAATTATTATGAGTGTATCTTAGGAGAAAGACTTATGCTATTGCAAATTTTTCTGTAAGCCTTTTTAAGATGTACTACTATTTTCTAGTACATTGTTTTGATGTATCTCTTAAGGTTTAGCCAGTGTTAGCCATTTAAATTTCCAATGACAACTCTACAAAATTAGTTATATTGTTTTCCTGAGGAAATGTAAGATTTTCCTGTAGTAACAGGTACCTATTCTAAATGTTATCTCGAAAAATAGGTTATCACTACGCATTTAGTTACAATCGGTTCAGTATTTTTGCGTGAAACGCGCACACACAAACAGACATACAGACAAACAGACAAAAAAATGTATAACTATTGTTTTGGGGCCTATATTCTGTACACTGTTACTATTTTATAATATGTCAATTATTAAGATTATTCGTTAAAAGTTATAATTTACATAAGATAATTTTCCTTAACCAAACCACCCTTAAAAAAATTGAAAGAAGTAAAAAATCATCTCGATAATTTATTTTATATTTATTGTTTTTATAGACAATCAATTTATCAATTATTTGTGGATTAGAGTAAAACCTGAATCCGCCGAACCTATGATTTTAACTGCAATTTACTAACTTTTTAACACCATATTATTTTTTAATAAAAATGTTTTAAGAGAAAGTTTCCCATTGAAATTTTGTATTATTTTAGATTCATTCCGACATTAGAAGGCCCCTTAACACCATGGTTTAATATGATCCGCCGCCATCGACTCAAGCTATGGTGGGACAATCTCCATCGCCTGAAGGAATTAGCGGAACCAGATAAAATACAAAAGTTTCTTAACGAAAAATAAATTATTTTATATATAAATTATAATTATAAACTAGCTATCAAAATATTTATTCTCAAGTATTTAAATATTTTATGTTGTAAGTTAAAATTATATTATATTCTATAATTACATGTTGTGAATAGGTACCTACTCACTTATCTTTCTTTAGTAATAATTCTTATGGTTTATGGCTAACGTTTTATTTTATCGTATTTTTTATAAATACAAATACTATATATCTATATAGACAAGTTTTAATTTTGTTTGGTATTATAATTATTGCGTAACAAATGCTTGAAATATAAATTTGTACCTTAAGTTCATTGTTTTATTTCAAACACTATTTGTGTTTTCCCATGGGAATGAAAGGTTTTCCTGTAAAGACAAAGGGTAAAAGGTATCCTAAATTAACTCGAGTAATAAGTTATCACTACACAAAATTGAGATAAAAATCGCTTTAGTAATTTTTGCGTCATATACACAGAAATATACCCTTGCGGAACGCGTACATGCCGACGTATCAGTTAACAATTGATTTCTTAGAAATTATCAAGGAGGGGATATACAGACAAACAGACAAAAAAATTAATAACTATTATGTTAGGGTCTATATTCTGTACACAATACGTTACGTTACATTGTTTTAAAAAAATATTTCATGTACAAATTTGGGTGAGTTACTGTTTTATTATATGTATAGGCTGTAGATATTCGCTTTAATGAGAAATCCTAATACTAATTCGACTTAGCAAAGAAAATTCGAATAATTCAATGGTTAATATAAATATTGAAGTCTTGTGAATACTGAAACCGCAAATATTGGAAATGGAACGAAATAAATTTTACCACACGATTGTCTAATACTAAATACATTTATTATTGCTTATACTCCATATACCAATATAACGGTGAGGTCCAGGGTTCGAATCCCATGCTAGTCACAAGTTACAAGAAACTATACAAATAAAAAAAATAGTAGCAACTGAGTTTGGGGAGTTTAAGTGATAGAGCTCCGTGCCTCGGAGAGTAGGTACAATGACCTTAAACTTGTTATAAAAAGTTAATTGTTGCAATATACTTTATCGTGCAGGAAAACGTATATATAATTATATTAAAATGTAATTAATTATTTAACATCTTAAATATAATTGTAATGTTTAAACATAGGTATCTAAAAAAAGGAAAAATTAAAGAAATGTATTCTTGTGTAGGATTAATTGAAACTCCAAACCTAATAATATTTTACATAAAAAATCTCATTCATATATAGGCTTTAGTAATTCATCAGAACTGTTGACATCTGACCCTGATGACGTGGTGTTAATGCTTCTGTATCTAGCAGTGACCCATTGCGAAGTTCTGGTTGAGAACTTCCTTTTAAAACCCTTTCTCTTAGGAACCTCCGTTTTCGTATCCGTTATAGAGCGCAGCAAATACGCGTTGCATGTTATCTGGTTACCGACGTGCAGACCATTTTTGTACGCAGTATGGAGATACCGTACTGCTATAATTTGTAAAACCTATAAAATGGAGATTTGCTTTTAATATATCTGTATATTATAAATGTGAAGGTTTGTGAATATAGATGTTTGTTACTCTTTTACGCCAGAACGGCTGAACGGATCTGGATAAAGTTTGGCACAGAGATAGATTATAGTCTAGAATAAAAACTTTTATTAGTCTGTAATTTTTTTAAGGCTACTTTTTATCCCGGTAAAATATACGGTTCCCGAGGGATAGATTTGTTTCTGTTTTTCTATAAGCAAACCCGAGCGAAGCGAGGGTGAGCCGCTAGTACTTTATAAGTTGCTAATATAATATAATTTAAATTTATTTCGTAGATTGTATATTTTTAAGTCAGACGCTTTGATTACTTAGTATTTACGATCCACTTCTGTGTTCGACCAATGTTATGAAAATTTATTGGTAGATATCCAGTAGAAATTCAACAGTAGAGTTCGATTAATAATAAAAATTATAAAAAAATATATACGGTCGAATTGAGAACCTCCTCCTTTTTTTGAAAGTCGGTTAAAAAATATTAAAATTTAAAATTCTATAATAAATATTATTCTGCTAAATAACTTTTTTTTTCTAAAAGTGTTCTAGTTTGGCTGTTACATTTAATTTTAAATATTTGACAGAATCGGTTTAAACCATTGCTACTATGATGAGAGCCATAACAGCGTTAAAGCGCCAGGACACTGACATCATTTCGGCTATTAGCTTTTCTTCACATCCATCTTCCCAAATGGTTAACTGTTTCTGAAACCAACCAAGAAATATAATATTGTAGATAAAAAAGTACTTTAGCTAGCTTGGAAACTCAATAAATCTTACATTATGCTATTTTTGTCAGACTAAAAAGGTTGTATGGTACACAGTTTGTTGTAATTAATATGTAGTACCTGGGCGACCGAGCTTAGCTCGGAGTTTTTGGCCAAAAGTACAATTTTCTTTTTTTTAACTAAAAACTTGAATAAATACAAAAAAAAACAAAAGTAAAAACTTTGAATCCAACCGGGATTCGAAACCGGACACCTGTGAGTGTCAATCTTGCGCCAGAATCCCACATACCAAATTTTAGCGAAATCGTTAGAGCCGTTTTCGAGATCGCCGATATAAATAAATAAATATACAAGGATTGCTCGTTTAAATATATTAGATATGATATTTTCGCCAATGGTGTATCGATTTCATATTTTTTTAATGTTATTTCTTATTATTTTGAGAGTAGTCCTGCATACATATTGAAATACGTAATTTCACTCGTGCGGTAATATGTCAGAAAGTATAAGAATATATATATTATACAACTTATAACCGTAATGTATACCACCTGCAAACATACAGATGTTTATGTGGGATTTACCTGCCAGAAAAGTCAGTAGGTACTACTTACTAAAACCCAACGTAACCTCTCCGTCTTAAGGCGTCGCAAGATCGCTCACACACTTAACCACGACGCCCTCAAGGCTACCTGCCCAGGCAGACTACAGCGGCCATAGGGTTGTTATGGTCCTATGGTCAACTCTGCTATTAGAGAAGTAAAAGGAGCAACCCACATAATAACCTGTCAACGACCGCCGAGCCACTGGTGGTCCGGTTAACAATTAATTTCTTAGAATCCAGGAGGTGTTAAGGTACACCGCCCACCAAGTGGGCCACCTCCTGGCTAGTTTACCAAACGCTAATGAGCCCAATTACGACAAAGTAAACACACATAACATAGTATACACCTGCACTTTTTGTCAGTGTCGAAACACTGGGTTCAATTTCCTTTAATTTCTCAAAATCAGAATTAGACTTACCTACCTACTATATTATAGGTACAAACATTAACTCCTACGGGCATTTTTGTGGCACAAGCGTTGAATATTTACCTACCAGTATTTATTGTTTTTTATTTTTCAAGTCGTACGCGTATTGTAGATATGTTTTTAAATATTATTTAAATAACAATAAATATTAAGACGTAAGTATCTACTGAAAAATGAACATTATTTTTTCAAATACAATAACAGTTTAAAGATAATTATCAGTAAATGTTAAATAAAATATGCATACCTACATCAGGATTATACTTGTATATCGTGCCCATCTTGGTGACCCCATGATGAATACAAGGCCATATCGTATTTAAAGAACAACAACTATACGGAACGTTATCTGCTACGAACTTACGAACTGATCTATTGAGAAAATAATATCTAATTTTATCTTAAAAATTTTTTGTAAATACACGTGTATGAAGTATCTGCAGCGAACCCATTAAAAGATTAGAAGGAAGTACCTAAAGGTCTTTTGTAATAATATTTTTGCCTTTCTTAAGAATAATATTTTTATTGTTCTAAGTAACTATCTAAGTACTTCCTGTTTCAAGATAGCTATCCATCAAATTATAAATACGAAAGTTATTACTTCTTCACATTGAAATAAATGACTGGACAGATTTGGATTAATCTCTCCAGGATAATTTCTAAGAAATCCGTGCAAATTTCCGAGAATTCAATCATTATCGTACACGCCGGCGTGTATGCGGTCCTCGAGAGGTTAAGAATAGGTACCTACACAAATCAACTATGATTTGGAGGCACACACATAGGCTGTTAGGCACCGAGGGACGCACTTTTTTTTAATGTTGGAAAATGCATTTACACGTAACACCTGCATACATACCGACGCAGTGGTCATGTGGGCCTCACCGGCTAGAAAAACCAGTACTACCCACTAAAATCCTCGCAAGATAGCTTACGCACTCAACCAAGATGCCCCAACGGCAACCTGCCGAAGCTGACCACACGACCAAAGGGTTGATACTACAGTCCACTCTGTTATCAGAGAAGTACCTGGAGCAACCCGCTTGGCACATCGCCCACCAAGGTGCCGTCCGATATTAAATACGTAATGTACACATAATATAATAACTAATAAATACCTACAAATTACAATACAAATAAGTTTATATTAGAGATTTAATAAAAAAATGCAAAGATTGCAAGTGAGTAGGTATTATTAAAGACCTCGATGTATATGTATAAATATGGACTTTGTCACCTTTATTATTAGATTACTTATTACCTATAAAAGGAGAATAATACAAACTAATCAATATATGCCTACTGTTAAGTATAATTATGTATAAATATAAAAGGTAGGAATAATTATTACATTATAAATTGAGAGCAATACAAACCAAACAATGTATGCCTATTATTAAGTATAATTATGTATAAATATAAAAGGTACGAATAATAAAAAAAATTATAATAGGTACTTATATAAGAACAATAGTTAACTATGAATAGTAATAGAAGCAATTTCTGTAAATCCAGCAAAGAAAATAGTCAAAGGGCATGATATAAATAGTGATCCTTTAGACGTTTTTATGTCGTTAATGGTTAGACATGCCTGACAATTCGGGGAGAAGAGTTCCAAAGACCAGGATCTATAATAGTGAAAGAATTGCTATACCTATCAGAGATAAGTCTAGATCAAAGAGAAGTCGTTGAAATGAGCGTTCGAGGAATTGAAAACTCTCTACGAAATAAAGTGGAGTACACGGATCTAACAAGACTTACAGTATACCTACAGTACAGCAACAGAGTGATTCTTCAAAGACAGATAGATTATTTTTTTACAACCTCCATTACAGATGAACGCTCGCGAAACTTGATGACGATTGATTTGCGCCTTTATTTCCGATCACTTCCAATCATTTCTTTTATTCCTTTATATTATTGTAGCAAGAAAGGAAGATTTTAAATTTTAATGTCACATTGCATTCTTATTGAGGGCTACGGAAAATTGAGCCAGTGGTCAGAGTTACGGCATGGCAATTGGGGAAAGTACCTATTCCATGTATAAGTACCTAAGTATTAATATATATAAAAATATAGATCAAATTCTCCCTTCGCTCAACAGCGTCCCTAGTTACCTAATAAGAGCCTATGTGTAGAGAAATCTTATCTCTAGGTACTAATTACATAAACAACTAGGTATTATTTAAATACACAACGTTACTAACAAAGAAGTGAAGTCTGTACTCTGTCCAGGTGTATACCAAGGTATAAAAAACCACTCCTGGTAATTAACTCGACCACAGCAATGAAAGCGCGTTTGCAAGCGATCTATTGCGACTTTAGAGGCCAAATGACTGGCATATCTCAGCATAGCTTTTGTTATGCCTCCTTTTATTTTCGCTAAAAATGTGATTTATAATTTCAGTAAGTACCTACCTACTAATTTCCATACGTAATATTATTCCAAAAGTAGATTGTAGTCTACGAACATATTTTCGAAAATTAATGTATCTACATATTTAAGTAAAACACAAAAGCTAATAAAACGTTTGTCTACAAGTCAAGTGATTATCACGTTTAAAGTGTTGTACAAAATGTAACAGATTTTGATAGAACTTTTATATCATATAGCTAATGGAATGTCGACACAATCTAACTTAACAAGCACATACATGTGCGTTTTTGTATTGTTTCATAGAACGACTTCACACACATCAAGGCATGCTTGTCTCTTTAACTATTAAATACTAATTGTATAGGTAATAAATAATAATAAATTAGGTGCCTCTAATTATTGTAGATTGAAGGCCGGAATAAAACATAATCGCTAAAAATATGATTATTATTACAATCAATGCCCATATGTAATAGAAGAGACCATTTGTCACGTTATATTCCTTTTTGGGCAAGCCAGCTTTAAATAGTTGATATAATCCGTAAAGCTAAAAAAGATATTATTAGGTATTACACTTACATTTATTTAAAATAATATATTAATTATAAATTATAATACAATGATATAAGTTAAAACCTCTATAACGACAGCAACAATGGAGCCACAAGCTATAATGACTGGTATCGCGTTACCATCAGGCCAACAAACCAGATCTAAAAGTGTTCCTTCATCACTTCTTATACTTTCTGATGTATTGACAAGCCATATTAAATAAAATATGACTATTGGCATGCAAGCCATTATAAGCATTCTTATGTTATTAAAAGATGCCCAAGTTAAATACATTTTCAAACTAAAATCTATAAAATTATGTTAATATAATTGAAATTGTTTGGTTGTAAACAAAATCTTCTAACAATTTTTCTTACATTTAAAGTTTTTTGAAGTGTTTTAAAACTATAATATATACCTGTTTTAAAACTACATAGGTATTTTAGATAAAAACAAACGGTAAGTATGGCTCAAATTAAAGAATAGTTAGTTCATTTTCAGTATATAGTATATCAGGTACTAGTTTATTTTCTCAATCTAAGGAAATTGAAGAGGACTTTTGAAATATGTATCTTTTTCACGTTTTCACGAATTCTGAAATACGATTCCTCATTACAGTTGCTTTATATTGTGACAATTCTAATCTCTATTCATTAAGCCGCGTTTACACGCTCAAAATCTGCTTTGACAAAGTTTACTTGGATACCTGTTTCAACACACGTAATGTCTGCCTTGACAAAAAGCTTTAGAAGTTCACTTTGATAACGGTTGACACCTAAGTAAATAGTAGTACTTGGCTCCAAGTACACTATAATTAAAGGCCGACGTCAAAGAGCGCTTTGATTATTTGTTTACACGATCAAATGACTACTTTGATCGTGTCAAAACTACTTTGTCAAAGCAGGCTTTGAGAAAATTAGAACACGGTTCAAGTCCACTTTGCTTAATCTAGTGTCTACATAAAAGTGCGCTTTGATTGCTCGTTTACATGATCAAAATTATTTTGTCAAAATAAACTTTGATCGTGTCAACACGGCTTTAATCTTTTGACAGAACTCTTGACAGTTGACAGTATTGCGTTGCTTGGAGTTGGCAGTTGACAGTTTTAAGTATAAACCTTGACAAGAAATTTGACATTTCAGAATAAAATGATAATGATAACAAAAATTAATAACAAAATTTCAAGTTACAATATTAGACACAATTATATTCACAATATTGCAAATTTCATATTCTTTACTGGTGCAATTTTAGTTTTAGTTAATACTTTATTGGCAGTAGCATGAAGAAAGAGGACTTTTCAAAGTTATGGGTGCTAAAATGGTGTTTAAAAATACTGTATCCAAAGTTCAATATTAACACTTTTTTAGTTTTCCTAGCTATTAAAAGTAGATACTATATCAACAGAGGCTTTTTGACAGGAAACAAAATGAACGATTTTACTATTAAAACCCTTCCAAAAAACATTCTGTGTTCACTTCTAGAAGACCTTATCCAAAATGAAAATCTGCCAGTATTATCACATAAATGTATTGTTATCTCTAAAGACCAATTCATTCAATTGACAGTAGAGAATTTCTTTTACAATGACAATGGAGTTTTATGGGTAATTATGAAATTAGCCAGTGAGACCAAAAAAATACAGAAGGACATTGGTCATAGAGCTACAACTAGCTTGAAATATAATTTAAACTTTGTTACATCAGAAATTCATAAAAAGTTATGGACAGATACCAAGCCACAAATTGAAAATGAAAGGATAGTCCCTGTAGTTGGATCTAATTTAGTACCAGAAAATGTGGCTTATACAAATGAAGATGAATATTTGAACATCCTGTCTAACTTTGGACTTGACAACAAAACAAACATTGATATATCATTTCACCCTATAACCTGCTTTGAATATTCACCAAAAATAGCAGCAGCTGCTGAAGTAAATCTAGTAGTAAATGAATATGACTTGGAAAATGATTTTTTAAAAGAGGTATTGAGTAATCATTTTGAAATACCAAAAGTTGTTTGTCCCAATGATATTATCAGCATTGATCTTACACCAAAAATATTATCAAAATATAATTATAAATATTTAGACTTGGTGGAATCTACTGGAAAAATACATTTTAAGTGTAAAAAGTTGCAAGCAGAAGGAGGAACTACAAGTAAATTTAATAATATAATACCTTCTTTTTATATAATTAAAGGAGTAACTCAATTAACTCTCGGTGAAAATACTCATGCTGTAAAACCAAAGTATCAATATTTTGAAACACATAGTTTAAATCATAGGCACAGCATCCATTTATGTCCAGATGGGCTTAGAGAAAAATTTGATCATATGCAAGAAACTCTAAATTTATTCTTGAATGGAGATATAGGTAATCTCTGCATACAATTTGTGTGTTTGAAATTGGTAGTTCATATGAAATTTAGATGATAATATTTAATTACAGAAGAACTATCGTCATCTCTAACAATTCCAATAATACCAATGCTACTTTTAACTGGGACTATTGGCTCAGGAAGGCATCTGCTAGTGAAGACTTTAGCAAAATACAATGGTATGATATTTCATAATAATCTTTAATTGACTTAAAAGTTGAAACTTTATTTATCATAAGCAAGAAAGCAATATAATATATTCTATCTATTAAGTAGTGATCTCTCAATTTTTTTTATAGGTACAATATTATTTTTTAAACATTAAATATTTATTGAGGTATTACATTAATTATAACAGTGTAACAGTGGAAGCTTCAATTTTTTTTTTTAAATTTCACCACTGTATTATTTTTCTATTCTTTAAATATATTTATTTAAATTATATATTTTTTATTATATTTATAGGTCTCAATTGCTTACATATTGACTGCAACACTATACAAAACTCAACCGCAAAACAGACCGAAAGTAAAATTAATGCCATGATACAAAAAGCTAAAGCTGCTGCTCCTATCATTGTCTTGATGGATAATTTTGATGTAAGTGCAAGTGCAGTAATTACTTGTATTTAATAAAGAATCAAGTTGAAAATTAAGTTCATTTTTAGGTTTTTGCTGTAGATGCTGAAAATAATGAAGACTATAGAGTAATGGAATATTTTACGAACACAATAACAGATCTGTATGAAAATTATACAAAGCATCCTATTATATTTATAGCAATAACAGAAAAGAGTGATTTAAAGCCCAATATGATGAGGATTTTCTTGGAAAAAATACACATACCAAAACTTAATCTACAACAAAGATATGAAATGTTACAATGGTATGCCTGTGCTATGGACTTAAACATGACAGACGGCCTTCTTGAAAGAAAAAAACCAAATGAAAAAATATTGATAATGTCAGAAAAACAACACTTAAATAGTTATGTAAAAGATGTGTTATACAGAGTGGCATCTAAAACTGAAACATTTGTGCATGGTGACTTAGATACTTTAGTACACTTTGCTATGAGAGAATCATATTTAAAGCAGATAGCATGCTCTTCATATTTATCTAGGGATCCTAATTTGAGTTATATCCAAGAAGAAGACTTCAACAAAGCTTTAGGTCAGCTCATTTATATTCTAAAACGGCAGTTTCTGTTTTACTTAAAAATAGTAAAATCAAAACTAATTTTATTTCATATTTTATTGGCCACTAGTAGACGCAAGAGATGTTGTCTTGCCCGAATATGGTCTTCACCATATTCGGTATTTTGCAGCGCCACCTAACGGGTCCGGTTGTCAATCTAACCATCCAGGGATCAAGATCACTCAGAGAATTTCATCAAAATCGGTCCAGCCACTTAAGAGAAGTTCAGTGACATACACATGTACAGAATAATTATTTTGTATACTAGTGACTCACCCTCTCTTCTCCCAGATGCGTTGTAATTTTTTTGAGCAGTTTTTTTCTGAAATAAAAATTGCCTAAGTTAAAACCAGTCAGTAAAGGCCCCGTAAAAATCGGTCCAGCCGTTTCGGAAATTAACCAAAACAAACAGACAACCAAAAATTAAAAAAATTGTATTTTTCCTATAAGTACTATACATAATTTCATATGCATTTAGTAAAATAAAAAGCTGTTGTTTTGACATTTCAAACAGACACAGAGATATAAAGATAATACAATATAATTTTTAATATTACAGACTCCATAAGGAACCTGCAAAGTCAACATTTAGATACACCAAAGATTCCAAAAGTTTATTGGGAAGATATAGGTGGTTTGGAAAAATTAAAGAAAGAACTGTTAAAAACTATAGAGTTTCCTATTAAATTTCCTCACTTATTTAAAAATTCTTCTTTGAAAAGATCTGGTAAGCTTCTATCTTTTTTATTCCGTTTTTTATTTTGAACTATCTTATATATTTAAACGAGCAATTCTAGTATATTTATATATTTACTTATTTATTTATTTATTTATACCGGCGATCTCGGAAACGGCTCTAACGATTTTGCTGAAATTTGGTATATGAGGGCTTTCGGGGGCGAAAAATTGATCTAGATTAGTCACATGTCTGGGAAAACGCGTGTTTTCGAGTTTTCATGCGTTTTTCTTACGCATTATTCTACGCAAAATTTAATCGCGACATCTATACAACAGTCTCAGTAACACTTAGTCACTCAATGTAAAATTATTTTTAAGCCAAATTAAAAAGAAAATTATTCTTATCGCGACATCTATACAACTGTCTCAGTAACACTTAGTCACTTAATGTAAAATTATTTTTTAGCCAAATTAAAAAGAAAATTGTTCTTATCGCGACATCTATACAACTTTCTCAGTAACACTTAGTAACTTAATGTAAAATATACAATCTTTCAAGAACTCCGAGCGAAGCTCGGTCGCCCAGGTACTAATATTATAATATGACAAATTTTGATATACTCATATGTACATTTGATACTATTTAAAAAAATCCTTCTGAAAGACAGAAACTTATTTTCTTAATTTTTATTAAAAACATATTAATATATTGCAATTAGATAAAGCCTTTGCACAATTATTTTTTACACTAACAAACATTTTTTACTTTTATTTATATATTTCAGGTATCTTACTATATGGACCACCAGGATGTGGAAAGACCCTTGTAGCAAAAGCAGTGAGCACGGAGTTAAATGTGAGTTTCATGAGTGTTAAAGGACCGGAGCTATTAAACATGTATATTGGACAATCTGAAGAAAATGTAAGAAAAGGTAAGTGAAGATCACATAATACTATACTAGTACAGATGTTTCATCCGATACAAAGAAATTAGACAGCGTTAATTCAGGATATTCTTCTGGCTATTTTTGTTTGCTTAAATAGATAATAGGTATCATTGATTCACAGATAGTTAAACTGTTTTATTTTATAAATATGTGCGAACTAACGTATGGTAAATATTGTAAAATTCATTCTGCATTCGATTAAAAAAAAGTATTATTTAAACATTTTTTAATCGTGATAAACAATTAATAATATCTGTGAATATATATTACAAACCTATCCTGATTGCTGATATTTCAATAATCGGTAAAATTACGCAAATTTGATTTACGAGCGCATTATTTCTTATCCTTTCACTTAGAATGTTTTTTAAAACAATAATATATCCATTTTTTAACTTTTAATTATTTAACATAAATTTAATAACAAGTCAATACATGTAACGTCATCTATTGACATTTTTTGAACTAATTTTTCCAGTAATTAAAAACATACATAAAAAAATATGTAATAAAAATAAATCATAGAAAAAAAGGAGCTTGTTTAAGAAACGAACCCTTTTTAGGGTTCCATAACTCAAAAGGAAAAAGGAACCCTTATAGAAGAATCATTTTGTTATCCGAGCGTCTGTCTGTCAAGACACATTTTCTCAGGAATGCGTCGAGGTATCAAGTTGAAATTAATATTAAATACCCAAGTCTGCAATCCATTGGAGCTGTGAAAAAAACATAATTCTTAGTCAATATTATCAAAAGATACAGCCGTCTATGCCGCATATTTTGACACTCGTAAAGGAATCAAAATCTATAGGGTATTTGTCGTTGACTTAGAATCATGAAATTTGGCAAAAACCAATGTCTTATAGGTTATAATTTATAATGATATAGTATTATATAATTGAACTTTTGAAGTTAAAACACTTTTGAAAACAATTTTTTATTTAAATGCTCTAAAAAGAAGAAAATGAATTTTAAATTAAATCAAACCTATCAATTTATAACATTACACATAAAAGCTTGTCGCGTGTAGATAAATAAACAAGAATATAATATTGAAAATAGGTTAATTTCGCGTCAAGCTTTTATATCATTTAAATTGTGTAATGTAATAAATTGATGAGTTTGATTTAAAGTTTGTTTCCTTTTTAAGGTATTTAAATAAAAGTTTGTTTTAAAAATGATTCTTTACTATATATTTTTTTTTATTTTATTTGTATTCTTCTCAGCAAACCCTTTCATTTGATATCCATATCATGAGGTGAATAAAAAAACATAGTCCGCCATCTTTGGGAGTCTGTCATATTGGATTTAGGATGACATCGTTTAGCTAACCATGCATTGTCATCCAAACTAAACGTGTATTCAAAATTTTAGGTCAATTGGTTGACGATAATTACTTTAAAATTCAGTTGCAAGATTTGACAAACAAACATTGCAAATTAAATAAAAGCTTGTAATATTTTCATCAGTATTCGAAGCGGCTCGAGCGTCGTCCCCTTGTATAGTGTTCCTGGACGAGCTGGATGCACTGGCACCTAGAAGGGGTGCTGCGGGAGATTCGGGTGGGGCCAGTGACAGGGTGGTCAGCCAGCTGCTGGCTGAAGTGGACGGAGTTACCAGTGGAGAGGGTAAGATTGATTCTATCCTTTTTAACACCTGATTAATTTCTAAGAAATCAATTGTTAACTGGCACACCAGTGTGCCCGCGACTCTCGACAGGTTAAAGTTAAACTTCTTTACGTACGCTTAACTTGGGGAAAAAGCTGGTGAATGCGTTACGAAAAGTATAACGTTCGGACGAGGCGAACGTTTGTTGCCATGGTAACCGTTATTATTGTCTGACAAATGATATATAATATTATATTCTTTCCTTAAATGATATTCAAAATATATGATTATTAATATAATATGATTATGAATATATGATTATGAATATATGATTGTAATATGTCTAATATGCGTTATTTTTAGTATCCTAATTATTTAAAACATAAATTGAATTTCATAAAGAGTACTGATAACCTACAGAAGTTTTACTTCTTGCGCGTGTACACATTCA
Organism: Argynnis bischoffii washingtonia; assembly: GCA_033884665.1. NCBI lineage: Eukaryota > Metazoa > Arthropoda > Insecta > Lepidoptera > Nymphalidae > Argynnis > Argynnis bischoffii. Next base: position 9,143,222 of record CM066625.1, on the reverse strand, counting down.
TACATGCACTCTTTAATTTTTAATGTCCTACTCTTAGGCACAGGCGATCCCTCAATGCCAAGGGGATTAGGCATAGTCCACTATGCCGGCCAAATGCGGATTGTCAGGCTCTCTCAAAGATGCATTTTTCCTCAAGATATTTTCCTTCACTAAATCATATTATAGTGAACATGTTAGAAATGATTTACTTTGTCTGTATTTTTTCAATTTTATAATTTCACTAAACAATAAACGTCCTCCTAAATAAATATTTTGTTATCAAGATGCTGACTCGTCAAGTTTCGTATTTATAATGGGTGCTACAAACAGACCAGATTTGTTAGAGCAGTCACTGCTGCGTCCGGGACGCCTCGACAAACTCATATACGTCGGTCCTTACACTGGTCTTAGAGAAAAAGCTTCAGTTCTTCAAGCATTATGTAGAAGGTTAGTTTAAAAATAAATGATAAAGTAAAACTATCTTTTCGGATTTTTCGCGAATTTATTATTTTGAAAAAATCTGAAAAGATAGTTTTATTTAAAATGTCAAATATTCACGTAAATCTAAGAAAGTATTAAAGAATAAATTATTTTTTTCTTTTATTATATAATTGAAATATCATTATTATCAATTTTTGTAAGTATTTTGTAATAATACTTTATAATGGATTACTAAAAACCGACTTCAAAAAAAGGAGTTTTTCAATTTGACACGTATACAGGGGGGTGGATTTTTGAGACGGGATAGTAAGGGCAGGTACCTTAACTGTTATAGTTACAGGAAAGCGTTCCTAGCAAACCATCCATAACTTTTTGAGATGTTCTGAACTGCATTCACAGATTTTGGAAAAAATGTATAGTCAACGAGAAAAATGCTGAAATACCAAAAAAAACTTTTTATGTCAATCGATCCTATTTCATGTAGGGATCAAAAGACTATAGGACCATTTAAGGTATGAATACTAGAAATGACAGAAATCGCCAAAATCTTTTCCCATACATTTTGTACGGAAAAACGTTTAATTAATTCGAAATATTTTTTGTTGCCAAACTATTCTATTTTTTAATGTGATCAAAAGACCCTCTAAAGGCCAACTTAAGCTTAAGTACAGAAACTACTAAAAAAATTTATCTTATGCCCGCTGCATAAAATGCCTGCGTGTAAACCCGGTCTTGTGACTTACCGTAGTAACCTTTTTTTAACATTTTCATTCCATTACCGAAGTATTTTTATATTTATTAATCTAGTTATTTATTATTTTCTTTTTTAATAATATAGCTATAAACTTCGTCCGGAAGTTAATTTGGATGACGTGGCTGCCGCTCTGCCCGAGCGCTGCACGGGCGCCGACCTGCTGTACGTGGTGAGCACGGCGCGCGCCGCCGCCGTCAGGGGCCTCGTCGAGAAATTGCAGAACGGTATGGCGCACATTTCAATCTTTATCTTCATCATCATATCAGTCGAAAGAAGTTCACTGCTGGATATAGGCCTATCCCAAAGATTTCCACGACAGCCAGCCTTTTGCCATCCGATATTCTAACAACATTGACCACATAATAGTGTCTTTAGATTTACCTGAATACATGACAATAACATTGACATGATATGGTCACGGGACTATGATCGCTGTAAAGCATTGGAATAGTCGGGAACCAAAAATCAAAATAAATCTGCGAAATAATCCAAAAAGATAGTTTTATTTAAAATGACTTTGATCACGTCGGTCTATCTTTGTGGACCACCACTTTAACCTTTACATAAATTTTTTTATGGAACGTTTTCGCAGTTAAAATGCATTTTCGTGGCATGTTACAATTAGGTATTACCGTCAACCCTAAAAGCGCTTCATATAAAAGTAGTATAGGAGTCGGGTGCGCTTCACCCGCGTCTCACCTTACACACCCCGCACGATCCCTGCCTTCATTAAACGGCTGTATGGATAATAGACTGATTTAGTTGGTTTAGCTTATTTGATATTGTTCATAATTCAATGTGTGCATATTTTGATAATTGAACAACTTAAATTGAACTTCTCGACGTAATAAGAAACTCGCTGCGCCAGCGATCGCAAGTTCTCTTCCCGCTGGAGGCATTCATTTGTGTGATGTGCACGAATGTTTGGACTCTAGTCATGTCAAATCAAATCAAATCAAAATATACTTTATTCAAATAGACTTTTACAAGCACTTTTGAATCGTCAATTTTACATTTTAAATTTTAAATTAAATGTCAGTGTAGTCAGTCCGTGAGGAAACTACCACCGGCTCGGAAGGCAGTTCTGCTGAGAAGAGCCGGCGAGAAACTGAACAGTTGCTATTTTAAAATAATAACTGTGTACAATATTGCAATACAATAATTATTTTATATTTATCCTACGTGAGATCCAACCAGATATTAGTTCCACACATTGATATCTTCGAAGTATTCCGTGACTGTATAATAAGCTTTATTCACTAATACATTTTTAATTTTAGATTTAAATTGTTCAATCATGGGTGTTTATAGTATGTATGTATTTAAGTATGTATATAGAATGTATAAAGTTATATAATTATGTATATTGTATCAACTATCTGGTATCCATAACACAGGCCTCGTAGTTTACCATGGAACTAGATGGTGCTGTATGTTAATGTCCCAACATATTTATTTATTTAATACATAGATACATTAGTTATGTTTCGTCAGAGGCGAGTAATCGCGGACAAAAACTACCATACTATTCAAACAACACAAAACTGTAAACATAATATTTTTACAGGTCTTCTTAAGGAAAGTGACTTAACAAGCGACGCAGTTGTAATAGGGGTGTCAGAACTATGGCAAGGAGTAGAGTCATTCCGGCCGTCAGTCACCGATGAAGAATTAGTATATTATGAATCTTTACAATCACAAATGTGATTACATTAATGTAACAATAGATTAAAAAAACATTGAATTCACAGGGATATAATATAATAGTAAAATAAATATTTTGTTTTATTTTATTTTTTAATTGTTATGATTGGTTTTATACATAATATAATAAAAGAATCTATACATATAATAAAATTCTAACTAAGTCGAATCTGTACCTTAAATATTTTTTGGAAAATCTTGTTGAAATAGACATTATTACCGATGCAGAGGCCGAGTCTATAGTTTTTAGAATTTTTGTCTGTCTGTTACCGCATCACAGAAAAACCACTGGAGGGATTTTGATAAAATTTGGTATGATGATAGCTGGATATCCGGGTCAACATATAGGTTACTTTTTACCACGGGAGTACACGTTATAACACAACCCAAAAAATATTTATAATCAGAATTTCTTGAAACTTGGTATTAATGATCTTCAATGCAATTAAATAAATACGTGTTGTAGCATTTTTTGAAATTCATCCCATAAGAAGATAAAATAAGGGATGAAAATTTGTATGAAACCTACCTTTTTAAAGTTTTTTTGATGTAGTTTTAGCGCGAGCGAAGCCGCGGGTTTTGCTAGTTACTTATAAGAATAAAAAATACCGACTGCATAAAAAGCGAACTAAAAAGAAGAGAACAAGTGTACGAAGGTACATAGTATTATGCAGTCAGAGACATATATGTACATTGTACATATTTTATAATAGCTGCATGTGTGTATGTCTCCGACTGCATAATACTATGTTCCTTCGTACACATGTTCTTTTCTTTTTAATTCACTTTTTACGCAGTCGTTTTTATTTTTATTTTTGTAAATATTTTTTTAAATTGGTACAGTTTTTTTATTTTGGTCAGTTTGATCTTTTTTTAGTTTTATTTAACAATTTCTTGACCTCAATTATTTTTAAACAAATAAGCTGTGTATATTTTTATAATCGCCTCTTAAAAGCCTGTATTATGATACCCCACTCGATAGATTCAGACATATTTTTTGTCAAGACAAATTGTCGCCTAGAATCTGCCATTTTGATTTTTAATTATATATACACTACGACACTCGCGTTATTAAGACGAATTTATCATCGTCAAAACCGATTAAGCCGCTTAGTAATTCCAGGGGACCATAGGGTCAGACATACATACCGGTCAAACATACATACCGGTCAAACACATAACCCTCCGTTGAGCTTCGCCGCAGTCGGGTAAAAATACTCTGCCGGAACACACCAGCCGAAGACTTACAAAGCAAGACTAGCAAAACAACAGCAATGATAAAACATGTATTACATCCAAATTCGCCAAGCTGTTTCAGCGTTAAGTAGTAACAAGCATAATATGTGACTTATTCTATTGAAATATCTAGTACTCCCAAACATCTTTTGCTCTTAGCATCCAAAGACTACTTCTATCTCTTTTCAACCGACTTCTTCAAAAAGGAGGTTCTCAATTCGGCTGTATGTTTTGTCTTACTAATTGATCCTTTGGAAAGTATAAATAATAACTTATTTGTCATCCATGATAATAACTAATGCATATAAAAAGGCGACTTGACAGTAAATTTATAAAAACTTTCACTTACTTAAAATACAAAAGACATCTCGGCGCCACGGGACCACTATGTTAAATTTCTATAATTTTTGAGAGAAAAATAATACAATGGGGAAGGATTGTAACATTTTTTCCCGCCAGATGTCGCGATCCCTATAGTCCTCAGTATACTGCACAAACTATATAGCATATTTTGTATATTCTAGAGTTCTATAGCGTGGATGGATATTTTTTTCAATTTATTTTAAATTTAAATAAAACGACAAATTATGCAGTGCCAGGATGCTAAAATAATGGATATCATTTGTTCCCAAAAATAAAGCTGAAGAAATTGTGGCCTAAAGCAATATGACGACCAAAATTGGCGTGATCACAATCTTTATATTTAAGGCTATGTACATACATCATTTTATAGAAAGTGGTATGATAACTCCTAAATCGTCTACAGGTGATTTTTTTTCGTACTTTTTCACACATTAACTACAGAGTTTCATACAAACTTTCATTCCACATTTTACCCCCTTATGGGATTGAATTTTGGAAAATGCTAAAACATGTATTGTTCATTATTTAATTGTATTGACGAGCATTAATACCAAGTTGCAAGTAATTCTGATCATAAACAATTCTTTGCCCGTATAAACTTTATTACCCCCATTTACTCCTTTAAGGGATGAATCTCAAAAAAAAAACTAATAAATGTATTTCTTATTTTTTTTATCATAAAGCTAAACACCACTTGCTATGTATTTCACATTAAGAATGACAGAGTTTCATACAATCTTTAATTCCCTATTTTACCCATTTAGGGCGTGAATTTCGAAAAAAAAATTCTTATGGGATGCCTACCATATAAGGAATACGTCCTTCAAATTCCACGTTTCTACGACTAGCGGTTTACGCCGTGTGTTGGTCAATCAGTCAGGCAGGACCACCACAGGATGCACCTCTCCTTCTCAATTCTTTCTTCAGCTGGTCTAACTTCCAAGTACAATACATTGCAAGGGTAAGATGCGAACACAATAGAAGCAAAAAAACAGGTACAAAAAACATATCATAATAAATTGCTTAACCTCAGACTAAATGTAAATAGGTGGGTGATACGTGTGGCGCCCTCCTTTCGAGATATCTTCCCCATTCTATGAAAAGTTTATCTTAATCATGTGTAGGAGGTATTATTTTTATAAACTGTGAAATATATGTGTAATTTTCGAAACCAATATATTATCTGTACTCGCGTCTCTTATCTCTTTTCGTTTTCAAGATGGTGAGTGCTCATGCCAGTTGCGTATTTTAAATTAAAATTATAGTTAAAAATGTTTTTAATTGCTTGATTTGTAAAACGGATGTATACCAACTAATCCATAATAACTTAAACACAGTTTTACTATAAAGAAGAATATTTTTTTGTTTTCATTTATCTTTATTATAACCTCGTGGCCGCAAGATGTCATATCAACTTATATGTTTTTATTTTAGCCGCCCAAGAAGGACGCGAAATCCTCGGCTAAGCAGCCTCAGAAAACACAGAAGAAGAAGGAAGGATCTGGCGGCGGCAAAGCTAAGAAGAAGGTATGAAAACAATGTGTCATTAGTTGAGGTTATGTAGCAAAGCGAGGGCATGAAGCCCACATTTTGCATTCATCTAAATAAACCAAATGATTATACTTTTATCACTTGAATCCTGTGAGAGCGAAATTGAACTGATATATTGAGTCTGATGGTTTAAATTGTGTTTTTACATAAATATTAAACATTCTATAAGTATTATACGGTATACTTTGCAACTTGCAGAAGTGGTCCAAAGGAAAAGTACGTGATAAGTTAAATAACCAGGTGTTGTTTGACAAACCAACATATGAAAAGCTGTACAAGGAAGTACCACAGTATAAGCTCATCACTCCTGCAGTGGTCTCTGAAAGATTGAAGGTTAGAGGATCCCTCGCCAGGAGGGCGCTCATCGAATTAAGAGAAAAAGGTTTGTTACAGTTAAATTGTCTTTTATTTAGATATGGTTAAAGTTAAAATTAATATAATTAGATAATTCCAACAAGTATATTTCTAATATTATATAAAAGTTATATAGCTAAATATGCAAATTTTGTGTCAAAAAGTTACTAATATATTATGTATTGCAATGTATATGTATATTGCAAGTGTTTTAGGATAAATACTTTGCCCCATATTAATACCTCTATAATAAAAAAAACTTAAATTTTACTTATGTGATGAACTCTTAATCTGGATAAAACATGACAGTTATAAACTGATATATTGAGTCTGATAACTAACCTTTTTTAAAATTTAAATTGACATTATTACAAATATAATAACTTAGTACTTTTTTCAGGCTTAATCAAGCAAGTAGTCCAGCACCACGGTCAGGTGATATACACAAGAGCAACAAAGGGTGATGATCCTGTCGCTTAATTATGAATAAGTTTAAATAAACAGAAAATCCAAACATGTCTTTTATTCAACCTTTTTATTATTTAGTTTAATTTAAACAATAGTAATAAGTGTAAAAGTATAACAAAAGTGTTTAGTCTTTTAAATTTGTTATGTTAGTTATTGCACAAGAATGATTTGTAATTAATTACCTAATGGTTATTTTATGTTTATCATCAATATCAGCAATGGCAAATCTTATCGTTGGATATTGTTCTCTTAGACGATCCTTGAAAGTAGATGCATGTTCTTCATTGGCAGTTTCAACTACAACATTGGCCTAAAAATAAAAATACTATGCTGTTGCTAATACTTCTAAATAGTTTCTTTTATAGAAATAATAAATGTTGATACTTTTTACATAAAGCAAAAGTTCTAACTGAATTGCTCATTTCACTACTATGCTATAACATTAAACATTTTGGATGTTTTAGTAGTTTGGGAAAGTAAATGCATGAATAAATTAACTAAAATATTTCTATGTAGGAGAAATACCCAAATGGTTCCAACATCGCTGTGGACCCACATCTGTTCTGTAGTAAGGCTCTTGAGCACAGCACGCTCATCTGCTATGGTCTTCGCAAGCATTTCTAAACCATGGCAGTTATCCGGCAGTGCCACGCCAAAACGCATAAGTCTTCCACTCACTCCAAGTCCACGTTGTATAGTGCGCGTTAACCTGGCTGGGTCTATATTACCCCCGCTTATTACGCATACCGCACTACGAAACAAATTATTTAAAGATTAAACATATTTATTATAAAAGGGAATCCTTTTTGCGGTTAATTAAACAAAATTATATTAAAACTAGCAGAACCAGCGGCTTCGCTCGCGATAAAACTACGAAAGCCAGCCAGCCAATATTTGTCAAAGCACACCGACTTCGAAAAAATCTGATTAAGTATCTATTCTAAATGAAAACCCCCGTTTAGTTATTTTTTACTTTTCAGTGCCTGGAAGTCGCTTTTTATTTTTTTTTATATATATATAGATACCACATATTGGGGTACGTAACGATATACTTTAATAAAATCAACACAAAAATTCAAACCTTACGACGGTAATCAGACCCATCACTATCAGCACAAGTCTACACACAGAAGTCCCTAGTTTTTTGCATAGTCCAATATTTATGTTAATGTGAAGGAACTTTTTAAGTTCCTATAGATCAGTGCCAACAAGAAATGCCTCGACAGTCGTCCGTGATAATCTATTGTAATGTTATAAATGTGAAATTTTATGACTATGGATTTTTGATACTTTTTCATCCCAGAACGGCTGAACGGATCTGGATGAAATTTGGCACAGTGATAGATTATAGTCTAGATTAACACATAGAGTACTTTTTATCCCTGAAAAATGTGCGGTTCCCGTGGGATAGGTTTGATTTTGTTTTCGTAGAGACGAACCCAAGCGATGTGAGGGTAAGCCACTAGTAACGTATATATAAAAGTGCTCCAAAATACCGTTTTCCCCTTAACTCCGGTACCAGTCCTTGCATCACTGCAGCCAGGGCGCAAACACCAGCACCATCAGCAACTAATCGCTCACGTTCTAATATATTTATTACCGCCCGAGCGATATATGATTCATCAACAACCAACTATAAATTGGAATAATTTTTTTTATAGAAAAAAATACATTATGAAAAATAAAATAGGGGGACAAATCTATACACATATACAAAAAAAAAATATGAATAGTATTTTGTGGTTTAAACATTTTTTTTCATACCATTCTATCCAATCTTCCCTTAATTGTAGCAAACGCATTTTCTCCAACGATAGACGCGTTAAGACCTTGAGCTAAATTTGGTACCACCGGCACAGATATTGGATGACCGGCTTGCAATGCCTTCATCATCTTTGGAACTTTTGCACATTCTGCTCCCTGAATAATAATGATAGTAATATTATGGTTATTTACATGTCGCCAAATCTAAATTATAACTAAGCATAAATTGACTCTTTACATTTGCTGATATCCAGAACAGTAGAACTGGTTTTTAAATTCCTTTCAATGGCAAAAGAGGATTCCTATGAGATAGCTGATAGATCATAGAACTACTTGCTGTGATCGTAACTCTCATAAATAATATAATATGAATTTTTCATTATTTTTTAATGTAGGTAGACATACATAAACAAGGCAGGTGCACTTGAGCTTCTTGCACGCGACGAGTGTTGCCGCCAGCAGTCCGCCGGCCGCTACTGGTACAATAACTGCGTCTGTTTCCGGGAGCTGAGTAATAATTTCCACACCGAGTGTGCCCAATCCCGCCAATATTAATGGATCATCTGAACTACATACATATATTATTATGCAAATTCTTTATTATTCATTTATGATGTAAATCACAAAACACAAAACTTGTACTTTCATTTAATTTTTTACCGATTTAATAAAAAAATTTACTCATATTTTTTATACATATCACATTAAGTGTAATTTTTTTGGAAAGTAGTTTTCAAAGGTATATTTTTTAATTGCCTTTTTGTTTTATAAACATTTGTGCGAACTCTTAAGCACATAATAATATGTAGCCAAAATGACATATGATAATTATAATTAAAATAACATTATAATAAAAAGAAATATATTTCGAAAAACCTCAGCAATATCTGGTTCTCATCACGATTAGCTTTCTTGGCATAATTTATAACGTCTTCGAGTGTTTCGCCGAACAATACAACATCAGCACCGAGATCAGCGCAGCGGTGCGTAAGAGAAGGAGGGCTACGATCAGGTAAAACTACTGTAACCTGAGAAAGCATAGAATTTTTAAAGTTTTCATTGGTTTCGTATTAAAAGTTATGTTTTTTTTTTTAATTTTAAAGTCGAAAATGCAATGTCTTATTTACGGGTATTCCCAGGGATCCGCCGTGATAGGCTGCACTTAACGCAGTATTGCCGTTAGAGGGAACTAAAACTCCTCTTTGACTCATTTCTTCGTTTTTAGCAACAAAGGCATTTCTAATACCGCGTTCAACGCAACTGCGAAATGAAATTATATAAAATATTAAATAGAAAATAAATGTTATTAAAAGTGAACGTTTTTTATTGCCAATTACCTTCCAGTATATTGCAAATTGTCACATTTTAAATAAATATTATAATCCATATTTTTACTAATTTTTGCTTCCTGTGAATAAAAATAAAATTAAAAAAGGGAAAAATTCGAAATAATTATTGCAAATTCAACTTACACAAAGAGGTGTATGTATTATTCCATCTTCAATTCTCTGCACTGCTTGTTTGATTTCATTAAATGATAAAATATGAGGTTTCTCTTTCTCTAAATTATCCTTCAACAATATCAAAATGTGTTATACATTGATATTATTTGTGAAATATTAATGTTAAATTATTTACCATTTTATTGCTGTTAAAATCAACAGATATATATTGTGGTATGATCAATTATGATTAGTAATATTAAATAACAAAAAATTTGATTGATTAAATATCTTTACTTAAATTGTCATGTATCCTGTCAGATTTATACACATTTTAAAATAATGGCATAAACCACTGCGCTACTAATCACTTGCATCAAGTACCTACACTTATACATTAATCACTTTTCCCGGTCAGAATAAATACTTGTTACTACATGTAGAATGTAACACCTTCAACTTTTAGAATCGCGATATCTTAGAAATGGTGATTGTTAGGAAAAAAGTATTCTAGCTCCATTTTTGTAGATAATTTTATGATCTATAATTTTTGTCTGGGCTATATTTTTGATAAAACTTCCCGTTTTCGAGAAAAAACCGAAAATTTTGATCTTTGACCTTAATTAACTTTTTTAGCACACATGGGATCGATAGGGGCTTTTGGCTCTTTATTTCTACTGGTGTACCCAAAGTCTCTACCAAAATTCAGCTCTGTCGAAGTTTTTGTGATTTGAAATGTCTATTTTGATCGGACTAACAATACAATAGTTTAAAAATTACTTATAGTAATCTGGTAAAAACAACTGAAATATTTAAAATCTTAGGATTGTGCAAGAATTTCATTAAGATTAGAGTTAGTTATTCTTACAAGACATTAGACGAGCTTTTGTGCGATTTTAAATTGCAAAGGATGTTTGATTTCCGTGTTACTGCGAACTCACAAATTAAGGAGACGGTCTACGAAATAACATGTCGCTGCGTGCGCTCGCGGCCCTACCGAATTTATCACGTTACTCAGCTAGAAGTAGGGAATTATTCATACTGCGCGATCCAAGTGATAAATTCAAGCTATCTCAAACATTGATTTTTTAAATGGACCACGGGCCGTGGGACATTATTAATATGGGCCGGCCAAAGTAATAAATTTAACCGAAGGTCTTCGTCATTATTCATAATGATCGGTCCATCTTAATACTGCCCGGTTAATCAAGTTGCCCATAAAATATAATAAAATTCCATACTCTATATTGAGCTTGAAAAATTAAAGTCAAAAGTTAAAAATATATTATTGAGTAAAGCATAATATTATTCCACAGAATACTTAGCAGAATATGTAAACGTGTGGGTGTTAGTATTAGTTGATACTCACATAGTCATCTGTATTTCAATACTGTAAATTAAAATTACAAACATTTGCCCAATATGCCCAGTGGTATCGTGCTGGCTTGGGACACCGAGTAGAATGAGTTCAAATCCCAAGTCTCGCACCTATGATATTTTCATTTCTAACATGATTACCACTTGTTTTACGGTGAAGGAAAACAACGTTAGGAAACCTGCATGTCTGAGAGAACCTAGCAAGTTTTAGAAAGACTTGTGAAGTCCGCCATTCCGCACTGGACCAGCATGGTGGATTATGGCCTGATCCCCTTCGTATTGAAGGGAGGCCTGTGCCCAGCAGTGCTACATTAAAAAGAGGTGAATACAATACATTTAAAATGAGCAACTGTTGAGTTTCTCCCAGGCTCTTCTCAGCAGAACTGCCTTCGGAGCCAGTGGTAGTTCCTTATGGACTGGATAATACTGATATTTAATTTAAAAATTAACAATTTAAAAGTGCTTGCAATAGTCAAATTGAATAAGTATATTTTTATAAGATTCATTAAGAAATGTACAATGCCAATTGTGAAAGCTAGCAAATAAAGCTAAATAAATATATTATGCAGAGTACAGTTAGTTACAAAAAATATGAATTTTTATTTAACTATAAAGATAAATTAAAAAGGATCGACAAAAGTAAGATGTCCAACAGATAAAAAATAGCTAGCCAGCCAGTAATAATATACATTAAGGCTTATGATTTATGTACAAGTATTCATCATAATACTCTTATAGATTGATAACAGTAATTAAATATTTTGTATCTTAAGCAAATTGGCAGAACAAAAATTAAAATACACTTTTCATAATAATACTTTATTTATAGATTAGTTCAGTTAATTGCTAAGGCATCATTCTGAGTTTCCTGTGCAAGCTGCATTTGTAAATTTAATAATTTGTTTTTTAATACTGCAATACCCATAAGGACTATATTTTCTGGCTTTAGGGCACCGGAAGATTCCACATTGTAAAAAAATTTGTTAGGTTTAGCTTCCCAGTTAAAGTCAGCCTCATATTGATCTTCGTCAAGTTCTGTGTGTTCACTTTTAGGCCATTCATCTGGCCTAGGATATAATGTATGTTTCATGACATTATCTGGATCATATTCAAAAGAGACACCTGCAGTGGGATTCCACTTAGCATGCTCTTTACCAAATCCTTTTTTTGCATAAGCTCGTAATTTCAACTCTTGTCCTTTTCTCAATTTAATAATTAAAATTTCATCAAGCTCACCATAATCTGCTTGATCTTCATCTCTATGTCGCGATGTTACTGGTACTACACGAGGATCACTAGATTTTAAGTCGGCAGTTGTAACATGTCTGGTCTGATCACCTGTACATTTAACATCCAAGGTAAACTCCACACTGCATTCTGCACAAAAATCAGCGCACATGCAATCTCGAGAGTATCGAATTTTATCGACAACATCATCAGATATTAAGGGAATGAGCCCAATACGGTGTGAGAGAAACTCGTCACTTAGGACTGTTGAATTTGCCTCTAGTTGTACCCAATCTATTGCCATAGTGGGAGTTTCAGCGATAAACACTCGCCGCATGCTATTTGCGACGCTTAATTCTGTATCTTCTACCACAAATTTTACATTATCGTCGGTTAGCTCTGTTATATGCACTGAAGGTTGGTTGGCATACGGCATTTTGTCTGTCTTTACGGTATTTAGGTAGAAAGAAAAAGTTCGTTTTCTGTACTTGATGTCCTAAAATTAACAGGTAACAAATGTGAACTAAGAACTTCGAATAAACGCAGTCGAATAAATAAATGTAGTTATAAAAAACGTATATCCCAGTTTTAACGGCGCAATGCAAGTCCTTGTTCTGTGATGCAAACAGCAAAACATTCAAGTGTGAAGTAAAATGTCATTATTGTCAAATGTCAAATTTAGACAGACGTCAATATGTGGCGTTTACGTGACACTGGCAGAATGTATTGCGTCTGTTATCGTAACTCTAAAGCCACTAAAGAAATAAAAATATGTTGCGTTTATTTATCAATTTTGCCAACATATATTAAGTTTAAAGGGTAACTTGAAATAGAACTCGTTTTACTTATTTTTTCAATTTAACAAAATTGTCAAGAAGATACTTTGACTAATTAAATTTTTCGTCCAAAAAATATCACCTTACAGAGTCAGGCAGAATCTTAGAGTAGCTTATGTATACTCTCAGGGTAGAATAAAATCTATATAAAGTAGAATTGTCGTTTTATTTTGTTTTATATTCCAAGAAATATTGCAATTTAATAATATTGCCGTAATAAATCCTATAATTATTATCATTAGGAATGTGTGTTATAGTTATTGCAATAGCTTTCACCATCAAATATTACAAAGTTATTTTAAGGTAAAAAAGAAACTCAATAGTGCATTTCATTCTTATTTATTTTATTATATACGTATACACTTTATTGTACACCACATTAATGAAATAAATACAGTAAACATAATATCAAAAACAAAAGTATGCACAAAAGGCGGTCTTCTCACTAATTAACGATTTCTTTCAGACAACCTTTGGTTTAGGAAATTTGAAAACTATACAGGACGGGTGGTGTAAATATTATATACAATACATAATATATACAATTTAAACATATATATATATATATATATATATATATATATATATATATATATATATATATATATATATATATATATATATATATATAAATTTATTACTATACTATTATAATATTTTATTTATTGAAATAGTCATTATTATTCATACAGAGGCTATAGTTTTTCGATTTTTTGTCTGTCTGTCTGTCTGTTACCGCATCACAAAAAAAATAATGGAATATTTTGATAGAATTTTGTATGGTTATCCGGGTCAACATATAGGATACTTTTTACCGCGGGAAAATATCTCATTTCTGAGAAAAAATACAAATATGATTAGAATAAAATCATGATGGTATTATAAACATTTTAGCAAGGTAACTTACTAAATATGGTATAAAACTATTAAAAATAGGTTATCTTAAAAAACTATCGATAGCGGTATTTTATTCATTAAAATAACTCCAATAATAAAAATTATTCACGTGTTATTACGATATTCGTCAATAGATGTCGCCATGTGTTTTTAAAATACGTAGTTTTAATTCCAAAAAATTGAATGTACAGATATGACCTTTCTATGATTTTATTAGAATAACTACTAAATTACCCGCGGCTCCGCCTGCGATCAGATGACTTTTATATATTACCAATTTCATAGCGCACCGCATGATTAATAATGACCGGTAAATATTGGCCGTGATTGACAATGCCACAAAGGTTCTTCCTATAATTTCATGTTTGATTTAGTAATATTGCACTTTTCGTTTTAACAATAACATTTATAGTATGTCTACTTCTGTTTTGTTTGTTTAGTTTTGGACGATAAAGTTTCAAACTACTGAATCCATTTTAATCATTAATTTTCTAATTGACAGCTATTGATTAATTTATATTTAGCTGATTATTTAAATGACATAATAATAACTTTTCTTAATGTTAAGTCTCATATAAATTTTATAAAAAAATGGTACCTGGCCGCCTTTGATTCTATACGACTTATAATACAAGTGAGATACGGGATACGGGGTCCACTTTGCGGTCAAAAAATATACATTTTAAATATTTACACACAACTTTTATATATTATTTTTATTATATAATAGGGTTATTAAAGATTTTCTTTTAAAAAATATATTATATTCCATGTGGATATCCCAAAAGCGCTGTAATTCATACGACTATAAAAGCTCAGCGAAAGGCTTTATTCATACCATATCTGCGGTAGTCCTTGATTAGTGCGTGATTCTTTTTAAAGTGTGCACGAGTATTATGGAACAATACGAAAGAAGACAATCAGTAAGATTTTTATTTGAAAATTATTACCTATATAAAACTGTTTTAAATAATGAAAATGACGGGTAAATACATCTATTTATATTTTTCTCATATTTAAAATCGACATTTGTAATAAAATAATATTTTGTTTAGAAAATAAAACTATACCTACTATTTTTTATATTATTATATGTACACGTTACATATTTGAATGAAAACAGACTACTCATTGGACTTCCTTCGGATATCATTAATTAATTTTAGAAAACAATACAATAGGTACTTATTTGTTTTACTGAATGTAAACAAACTAATTTCCAATACTGTACTACAAATATAAACATTGAAGTTTGATAATCATGTCATCGTGCTTAGGGTTAAGTATGATAAAGTTATCTCTAAAGCATGCCGTTGAGTATACCTATTAGCGCACTTATGATCCCATCGCTATCGAGAATCTGACGGAAGTTAAAGAGTCTTAACTGTTAGAGTAGGAAATGATTTCTCAGTCTGAGATTTGAAGAGAACCGACTAAAGTAGTGTAGTGTTGGTAATCAATATGTCATTCCAGACGATCGACTTCGATCCCATGTGCGACAGTCAGAACCCTCAAAGAATATATTTTGAGGATGTTTCCGCAGCTGCTTTCAGAATTCAAAGTGGGATTATAAAAACGCCATGCGTAGTAAGTATATTTTTATTTAATTTCAATGAACTTTAATCTCATTGTTTTAAAATGTATATTTAAAACAATCATGATAAAAAATTTTATACAACTAATAAATTGATAATACAGTAATAATATTTTTAATTTATTTTAAACAAAATTACTGATATACTTAATTATATATACAAAACAAATATACACTTAGTTATTACTGTACAAGTCATGTCCGCGTGGAATATTGGCAAGAATGCTAGCCGCATTCCCCCGTTGAATGGCAAATTTAGAAAATATTTAATAATAGATATATTAAAACAAAATTAAACAAATTTGAACGCTAAGGAAGGAAAATCAAACGTAGTGATCCAGTACACATTTTTGTTTTATTTAATCGTCCGATCTGATTAAATTCTATTATTTGTCTAACAATAATATAAATAAAAAAGTTAATTTAAAATCGTCCTCATTTTTGTTTTTTACCAAATTATAGTAAGTACCTGTATGCTTAGGATCCAAAGTGAAAAATTAGAAAATAGCCAAATAGCAAAATATGTGTAAGTAGGTAATTTATAATTAATATAAAATTAAGTATTTAAATAAATGTGAGTAAAAAATAAAGAGTAAAACACAGATTAAGGAGACTAGACTGAAAAGAAATGTGCTCCTGTAGGCAGGGCTCAGAACCGGCATAAAAAACATCGGTAATGTAATGGTTAATTCATCGCTCGTTTATTAACTGGTTAATGAAAACGAACAGTTTAGTAAGCTGAAATAATAATAATGGTCAATGGTTATTCTTAGAGAAAGGTTAAACTTTTGAGGGTTTGATACTGAAATAAAGTAGTTAATTCATTATTTATTATACATTCATAAGTAAGAAACTTACATGTATCCTTCTACTCCGCAATTCACCATTACCAAAGATTCGCTAAATGTAAATGCACGAAACTCATTTTAACCATTTAATTTCGATCATGGTACCTAAATTCGTCAAAAACCGTTTTCCGGGTTTTAACCGGTTAAAAAACGTAAGTAACCGATACCTTATACCGAAAAGCCTTTGGGTTTGGGGTCAATGACCAAAACCGTTTTAAAAATTGAACGAGAACCGAACCCTACCTGTCATATTTATTGGTAGCAGGCTAAATAAAATCAGCAGTTAGCATAACTGAAACAAAAGTAGATTAAAATTGTAAGCAGCGTATCTAGTTAAAAAATACTTTCATTCTAAACGACATTTTCGAACAACATTTTAGAAATTTAGGTAATTAAAATAGCTCAAAGAAATGTGCCAATAATAAATTAATAGTTTTTGTAATTTAAATAGCACTTGCATCATAAATATAGACCGAGATCTATAATGGCGCGTAATTTGATTTTAAGGTTATCCAACATCCGTTAAAGGTTGCATTGTCAAAGTCTATATTGGTCATCATTAATTTTTTAAACAAAATCCAAGATAAATATGAATAAATAATGTAAATTAGTATGGAATGAAGTTACATTGCTTTCTGATAAAACGATTATTTTATTACAGAAATCTCATATGTCTTCCATTTATGGCATGGATATTTACCTCAAGAACGACTTCCTTCAACATACTGGAAGGTAATTTGAAGCATCAACTTACATGTCGTTCTATGTAATGTGAATAATAAATAAAACATTTAAAAAAAGATCTTAAAGTTAGAAACAAAATAAGTCTTATATCATTTGCTTACATGATTAAACAGCTCCATAAGCCCTTTACTGGTATTTGGCAATTTACTCAAACAATTGTGATATTAAAATAATATTCATAAGATTCAATTGTAATAAATAATTGTGGTTTTCATGATTTGAAGCAACTGAATTTATAACATGTGTAAATATTTTAATTTGTACTAGTTTCAAAGAGAGGGGAGCGCGCAATGCGTTGATATTACTTTCTCCGGAAGCCAAGGCTCGTGGTGTAATATCTGCTTCACTGGGAAACCATTCTCAAGGTCTAAGCTATCATGCCCAACAACTAAATATATCGGCTACGGTGGTTATGCCTAATGTGGCCCCCATAATGAAAATACAAAACTGTAGATCATACGGCGCTAATGTTATAATACACGGCCATAACATGATGGAAGCGAAATTCCATGCTATGATGTTGGCTAAAGCTGAGGGACTCACTTATATCAATGGGTAAGTTCGAAGTATTATTATAGAAGTACACAACATGGTGTATCAATAAAATAATATATGTTTTGTAACAAGTCTAATCTTGACATAAAAAAAATTTAAACAACTATACGTATAACAAAACTGTAGAAGTCGAATGTATGTATGTACCTATGTACATAGAAAAAAAAGCTAAAAACCGAGTCAGGGGGATGTCAGAAGAGCAATAGAACAAATCTGTCTTTTTTTCATTTTTTTTGTTTCTGTGTGTTTGTGTGTCTGTTTGTCTGTATGTATAGGCTAATCTTCGAAACTGTTAAACCGATTTAAATGAAATTTTGCATGATGGTACTTTATATCCCCGGTCAACATTTTAGATACTTTTCATACCGGAAAATTAAAGAGTTTCCGTGGCATAGTTAAAAAACTATAGTAACTTATGCAGCTTAGTACACAAAAACTACTGATTGGATTTTAATGAAACTTTACGATAATATATTATGTAGTTCATATATTAGAATAAAAAATAGGCTACTTTTTACCCCGGAAAAATGTACGGTTCCCGTGGGATAGATTTGTTTTGGTTTGTCTAGAGGCGAACCCGAACGAAGAGAGGGTGATAGTACCTAATAAAAAGGCTAATAGGTTTTTAATTGTATCTCAGATATGATCACCCACACATAATGGCTGGCCAGGGAACTGTTGGTTTGGAGATATTAGAGCAAGTGCCCGACGTAGATGCTGTGCTTGTTCCTGTAGGAGGCGGCGGACTGCTGGCCGGAGTTGCTACTGCGATTAAGCACATTAAGCCACACGTTCTTATTTATGTATGCCATACATAAGTGCAATAAAAATAAAACTAGAAAAAATTAACAATAATTATAGGTATCGTAGTAGTTATTTAAGGTATGTTATAATTTTACGAAGAGAGCGAAAGTCAGTTCGTATATTTCTTATATGTTGAGGTCAACGTCTCAATCAAACGTGAAGAAACTTATCATGGACTATGCCTAGTACTACTACCTTGCCTTATTATTATAAGCTAGCAACTCACCTTCGCTTCGCTCGGGTTCGTATCTAGGTGAGTTTTAACGGTTAGTATAGTATAGACTATATAGTATATGTACAATGAACATCCATATGTATAGAAAACTAGGTAAGTATTTAAAAAAAATATCCCTTACTTGAGAAATGTTTGATTTTGCATTCAACTTCCACCCCCCTTTTGACCCCCTTAAGATAGGTTTTCTGGAATAACGGGTGACAGACAGACAAACGGACAGAGTCACTTTCGCATTTAATATTAGTATCGATATACATATATAAAGCTTGTTTTCTTTGTGGTGCTGATCTATCATCATCGGCTTGGGCTGAACGATGATAAGACAGTGAGTCGCGACATTGCCTTTAATCTATACATATAATAAAATTCTAAGTCGAATCTGTACATTTAATATTTTTTGGAAAATCTTATTAAAATAGACATTATTATCAATACGGAGGCAGAATCTATAGTTTTTAGAATTTTTGGCTGTCTCTCTGTATGTCTGTCTGTGACCGCATCACGAAAAAACCACTAGACAGATTTTGCTGAAATTTTGAATAATGATAGCTGGTTACCCGGGTCAACATATATGATACTTTTTACTACGGGAAAATGTCTCATCTCTAAACTAAGCGATAAAATGCAAATAGCGATGAACCCGAGCGGAGCGAGAATGAGTCGCTAGTATATTACAATAAAAATAATTATTGTGAATGTACCTTAGGAGATAAACATATATATATTAACTACTGCGGACTTTACTGTAGACCTTGGTATGGTATGGTATGTTCGGGTTGGTTTCCGCAACTCGACGACTTTGCGCCTATTTTGCGTGTGTGGGAAAGCATTCTGCCACTGAATTCTGTAGGCCTTTTAAGGCCTACAATTTTCTAGTACATTGTTTTGTTGTATCTTTTAAGATTTAGCCAGCGTTAGCCATATAAATTTCTAAGTATGACTCGATAGAATATATTATTGTTTTTCCGTGGGAAAGAAAAAAAATCCCGCAGTTAAAGATATCCTAAATGTTGATCCGAGTAATAAGTTATCACTTCACAAAATTTTGTTAAAAACAGTACATTACTTTTTGAGTGATACGCGCACAAACAAATAGACTATTTGATAGCGCTACATCTTTTATAATGCGCACAGCCAAGAAGTGGAATTCCCTATTAACAGGGACAGTGTTGTGTTAACAGGCTTGTCCTGGGCAAACTTGCTAGATCGTAGACCTTATCTATGCTTTCGAACTAAGATGAAGGTCAAGAGTAAGCCCATTTATAATTTAAAAAAAGACAAAAACAAATTTAATAACTATTGTTTTGGGTTCTGTATTGTGTACACAAATACGATACGGTCATTGTTTTTAAAAAATATTTCATGTACAGATTTAGCCAAGTAAGTAGTATTGAATTATTTATTATCTTGGTGATGTCATTACCTTAACCTTTACTATATGCTTATCAATATAAATTAGGTATATTTTATATAAATAGAGATACTATTCTATTTACCTCCTCTATGATTAAAGACCGGGCAAAACAAACGATCAAACTCGGTATACCTTAAAAATGGTTCGAAGACAAATCTCATGTTTGCTAAGTACGTAGAAGTTGTCCTGCCCGTATGTTGGCTTTGGTCCGCTAATAATAAAAATTAAATGTCCTAGAATCCAACTGCAGCGACGCCCACCGAGTCCAATTGTGAATCTAAACTATCTAGAGACCCACTAAAACACACAAAAAATCATTAAAATCGGTCCAGCCGTTTAGGAGGAGTTCAGTAACATACCTAATACACGTGCAGAAGAATTATATATATCAAAGATAGCAAATATTTAATTTGAAATTGTACCATTCAATAATAAATTACGAAAATGCAGCATTATGAGTATTGCACAAAAATTCCACGCTCAGTTCATTTCATACATTTAGTAGGTCGTATGTTTTTTTCCTTTTGTACGTTTGAGTTTGTTTTGTTATAAGTAAATTCTTTAATACTATTGCTTCATTAGCAACTATAAAAAATCACCATCGCTTTACAGCTATTTTATAAATTTTATATAGTACTCTAGCTTCCTTTGATTCAGGACGACCTAAATACAAAACAATTGCATAAACCTAATACAAATAAATTTATACTACTCATTCCTTGCGGGATATAAATTTCCTATGCCTTTCCCAGGATCTCAAACTATCTTCATAGTTCGTACCTCTTCTATATCGGTTCAGCGTTATTGTGTTTTGCTTTGGAAATGAAAAACTTTTTTGTAGTAAAAGGTATCATTAATGTTGACCCGAAAAATAAGTTATTGCGTGAAAAGCGCATATACTAACAGACAAACAGACATACAGACAAAAAAATTAATAACTATTATTTTGGCGTCTATATTCTGTACACACTACGTTACAGTCATTGTTTTTAAAAAATATTTCATATACAGATTTCGCTAAGTTACTGTTTTATTGGAACGAAGTTCCTTATCGCGCGTTGTGAAAGGGGGCTAAACGGAAAAAATTCTCACGAAAAGTTGTAACGACACTTTTTGCTATAGTAAGCTATTGTAAGCTGTGCGGCGTGCGCATGTTTCTCTGTCTGTCTCTCTCTCTCTCTTATAGAAAGCAAGCCAGATATTTTCATTTCTATTTCGCATTGAACAGTGTGGTGTCGCGACGATTATTTTATTACATTATATTTGTTAATAATAAAAAAATATTATTATAACTTAAAAAAAATAAAATTTTATTACAATTCCTTCACTAATTAATCGAAAGGAACTTCGTTCCATCCGGGTGTCACTTGACACCTCTGTTTTTTATATTTATTTAGATGCCTGCCTATTATTAACAACTCAAAACTGTATCACGTTGGATAATGATTTACTTACTGTTATAATCCGTCTTTTATGGCGCAACGAATATCTTCCTTTGCGGTTATAAAATTACTCTACGAGTGCGTAACTCTATTTAAAGACCTGGGGTTTCTAAAAATCACACGTTCCATGCCTATATATTGTTATGCGCAATAATTTTTTTTAGCAATATCATCCCGAAAGAACTTGCTTACATTTGATCCTATATATAGTTATTATTTAATTGTAATAGTTATTATTTATTTAATTTAATGTGTACGTATGTATTTTTATTTAAGGGTGTAGAATCGGAAAAGTGTCCAAGTATGCAATCCGCAATTCAGAATAATGGGCCAACGAGTGTAGAGATAAGATCGACGCTTGCGGATGGTCTCGCTGTACCTACTGTTGGTTACAATGCTTTTGCCACTGTGAAGCCGCTCCTTGATAAATTGGTATGTATATTCAAAATATACATTGGTATAATATGATATATTCGATCTGGTTTCCGCATCTTGACGGCTTTGCATGGGTGGGAATATTAGTCTGTTACTCTTGAGGTTGTTAAGCTTCCTCCGGGAAGCTCAGCAACCTCAAGTGAAACTCAAAACTTAAATAAATACAAAAAAAAAAGTAAAAACTTTGTATTCCGACCGGGACTTGATCCCGAGCATATGTGTTGTCTAACTTGACCGCTTGACCACGATGCTTACACCAGAGTGTAAGAAATTATCGGCCATATTCTGCGTAGAATAATGCAAAAGAAAATCGCATGAAAACTCGAAAACACGCGTTTTCGCAGACATGAGACAAATTTAGATCGATTTTTCGCCCCTCACCCCTGAAAGCTCCCACATACCAAATTTCAGCGAAATCTTTAGAGCCTTTCCGAGATTGCTGGTATAAATAAATAAAGATATAAATATACAAGAATTGCTCGTTTAAATATATTAGATTAGATACGATCTTAGTATTTGTAAACTAGGGAAAAACATTTATTTATTTGACCATACCTACATAGCATTTTTAACACACTAATCAAAACGCAAACAGTGCAACCAAAACCATGTATGATTTTCCCTTGCACTGCGGATTCATACGCGGTAGTTAATTATACAACATACAAAAATGCATCTATCTATATTGATATGATTTTAATATCATATAAGAATATCACCAACATGCGTTGATTATATTGTTTCAAGACGGCAGTGGCTCGTCACTGCAATAGCGTATAATTGTTTAGTAATACAACTGTACTATACAGGGATGCTCTAGATAATAGTTTTTTAATATACATTTAATATTTTCTTCGTTAATTTTATCTTTTAAAGTAAAAAAATGAAATAAAATATTAAGAATTAAGTAAACTTATAAATTAGGGACAGCATCTTATAATAAGTGGCATTGGTAGCCCAGTGGTAACACGCTCATTTGAGAAACCGGGTGAAGCGGGTTCAAAATTTGAATATGAACGTCAAATCCTGGGTCTCGAACCTCTGATATTTTCATGTGCGAATCATTTCCAACGTGATTACCACTTGTCTAACGGTGAAGGAAAACATCCTGAGGATGTTTGAGAGTTAAACCTATCATGTTTTCGAAAGACCTGTGAAGTCCACCAACCCGCACCAAGCCAGCGTGTGGACAATGGCCTGATCCCCCTCGTATTAAAGGGAGGCCCGTGCCCAGCTGTAAGTCATTAAAAAAAGTGCTGAATACATCTTCTTATAATAAAATAGCATCAATTTTTACAGAAAATAGGATAATAAACGTAGAATACCTACCGAACACCGCGACCTTTATTAAACTAGAAAGTAGAGTAAAACTATTTATTTCCGCGTAATTGTAGTGCACATTCCGTACATTTACAGAACTGATCTAAAGAACAATTTTATATTAGAAATTATCATTGCGTCTAAAATGAAAACTTCATATACTTTAAAGTCTAGATTTCAGAGTTTAGATTGTCTAAAGGATTATGTTAGATAGTACCTAGCTAAATATTACCAATACCTAATTGAATTAAAATATGATACCTAATTTAAGAAAGGTATATTTTAAATCACTCCCCATGATTTTCGATCTCTATAGTTAAATAATAGTTTACTGGTAAAAGTTGTCTTCGCTAAATATTTCAATAATAAAATAAAAACATTGACTCAAATAGAGTTTCAATATTTATGTGTCTCTTGAAAACAGATAACGCCAACTGTAGGTACTCCTGAGTGGAAAATATAATAATTTTAACATTGCTATGAGGTTCACTTAACTTTAGAAATCCTTGATTAAGATAAAAATGGTCATAAGCTTCTATTGTTTTATTAATTGTTCCCTTAAAGTTTATCGAATGATGACCATAGAATGATGAAATCATGAATCATCTGAATGATGAAATATTTCATATCAATGATACTCAAGCGATGCTGAAAATTTCTTTCTATAATAAAAAATATTCAAAAATTACATTACAGATAACAGTTAATGAAGATTGGATAGCGCGAGCTATCTTACGTCTTGTAGAACAAGAGAAATTTGTCGTTGAAGGCGGCGGAGCAGCCTGCTTGGCCGCCATCATGGCAGGCTTAGTAGATGACTTAATTGGCAAAAAGTATGTAATAAAGATATTATATGGGTAAAAGTAATATTAAAAGTCTTTTCTTTAAAAAATGTTGATATTCTGGATTACATCTTAATCGTATAACTATAAAGTTGTTTATCGAATGTTAAAAATGAAATTAAAAATCTTATTATGTAACTGTAAGTATTTACAACAATTATAATTTTGTCTAACTGTATTTAGGACATAAAAAATATAGAATATCATTATATTCTATCTTATTCTTTATTCTAAGTAACGAAAATAATTTCCTATAGAATCGTATGCATTTTATCGGGGGGTAATATCGACACTACGATCCTCGGTCGCTGCCTCGAGAGAGGGCTGGCGGCGGAAGAACGTTTAGTCAAGTTCAAAGTGAAGGTCAGCGACCGTCCCGGCGGCATCGCAGAGCTTTGCAAGCTTATATCCTCTATCGGAGTGTCCATTAAGGACATTATACAGGAACGCGCTTGGGTCTGCGGAGACATATTCAGTGTTAACGTAAGTTTGTTTTTTTCATGTACGCTTATGCCAATCATTCGTCTTAGATTTCAATAAGGTCTTTTTCCCTATTTTTTAAATATACTGTTTACAACTGTTCGATTGTAAGTTCCCATGTTTCACGTACCTATACAAGATTTTCTTTTTACGTATCTATACAAAAGTCAATTTAAGCAGTTACATTACACTGGTGGTATACGTACAGTTCTGGCTTAATTCGGCCACGGAGCACTTTAGATACTTCACTTTTTATTCCTTTGTAAGACTTCTCAAACTTTGACATCTTACTAATCAGAATTTATCAGTAAAAGATTTTCAATATCAAGGGTGACAACACTATAATAAAACTACCTGGATTTAATGAAAACTGAGCAATAAATATTAACAATAAAAAAAACGTTATTTTTCAATATTCAATAATTTTACATATACATATAAGAGATTGAGTTATAAATTTTCAAATTGCAGGTGAAAGTCGTATGTGAAACAACGGGACCTGAACATATGGACGAACTTCGCAAACTAATAGCTAGCACCTATAAAGAATGGTATTTCTCCAGAGAAAAGGACTACATCGACCGGAGACCGAGCACTGATTCACTTGACAATGTATCTCATTAGTATTAGGTACTTTATTTTCCACAAATCGGTCCTTCTTCCCTTATGAAATGAACTAAATTTAAGCAAAACCAAATTGTATTTCACTACCAGAGATTATAAGCTTAAAAAAATTATACTTAGGTAATATGTATGTCAGCAGGGCCAGATTTAGAAGAAGGCGACCAGGGAAGGACTGCAGCCTGGTATGTGAGGACTCAACAACGGTTTGCTAAATATACAATTAAATTTAAAAAAAACATTACGTACAATATACATTATCTAAATGAATGAATCATTATAGCTGTAAATATTAATAGTTGAAACATAGAGGTCAAAAAAAAGATCAACGAAAAATCATCTGATATATTGTTAAGGACATCCACTTCTTTGTTTATCCCCGCACTACTAAATCCGACCCTGTAAGTAAGTAAAAAAAAAGATAAACAAACTTAATTATATGAAAATTAAGTAGGTACTAATAACTCAGCGAATCAATCTAAAACAAATATTAATGATAAAAAAATCTTTATTAAATCCAATTCCTTCTACTTAATTAAAATAAATTAAACTGTGATAAGAATACATTTTCAATATATGGATTTACTAACATGTTGTTTGATTTTTATCAATTCATCTTTGAAAATAATATCATTAATCAGATACAGGTTCTTGTAGTCTTTAGGTAAAATCATACTATTAAAAGATGGTAGGTACTTGCTCGAAAATAAAGAAATTTAAATTAAAAAAAATACAAAAAAAGTGTCTCTCTATAGAACATTAATTATGATTAACACTCGGCTAAACCCTAGAATACGCTATGCTATCAAACCTTTTTTTTTTACTTATCAGTTAAAATGAGTATGCAAACCAGAGGTAAATAGCCAGTCATAATGTTATATTAAAATGGTGCTTAAATTCTTAAAAAAGCATTGAATTCACGATCTAATGAAAATGGTAATGACTTTTGCTTACTTTAAAAATTGTAAACCCGCTAAACTCACGATCACATCATCAAATACTGTGCTTCAGAATTTTTCATATAGGTAAATAATAATACGAAAAATTCTAATTTTAAAAATAACTATCATTTTTAGTGACACCAAATTGTCACTAGAAAATTGATTTTTATTTAATATTAATAATATAAATTAAAAGTGAAACGTAGTAAAAATAAAGTGAACAACAACAAAATGAAATATTCTTTATGATTATTAAAATTTTCCTTTAAATTCAAAGCAAAATGGCGAACCAAGACGTAAGTATAAAACTTGTTTAAATAGAATAACTTCATGGGCTAACAGTTGCTATTAAAATTAATAATTGATGTATGATGTATTGAAGAATATCCTAATCCGTGGTTTTATGTAGGATGTAGAGTTCGACGAATTTTGCGATCCCAACAATCCAAGGAAAATAAAATACGATGATATATTGGCTGCATCAAGACGTATAGCAGGAGCAGTCCTTAAAACACCTTGCACGGTACTTTTTTTTATTAAATAGAGTTTTAACGTGTATAAGAACATAATCTATTGAATAATAATAATAATAATATTATATTAAAACATATTTTAATAGAGAGCTCACATGTCGGACAAACTTGGTATGGAAATATACTTAAAACAAGAATTTATGCAACATACTGGCTGGTAAGTTTAACAAATTTATAAAAAAATGTTTTATTATCGACTTATTGTTAATATTACAGTCATTAATTAGTTTTAAGGAACGCGGTGTGCGAAACACCTTACTCTTACTATCAGAGGAACAAAAAAAAATTGGTGTGATAACGGCGTCCACTGGCAACCATGGCTTGTCAATGAGCTACCACACCACTCAACTGGGGATTCCCTGCGTCGTAGTAATGCCGACGCGCGTTCCTATAACGAAACTTACTAAATGTCAGTCATTTGGCGCCAAAACACTCCTTCACGGTGAAAACTTGGCGGAAGCTAAATATTTTGCCATGTCTATGTCTAAAGAAAAGAAGTTATATTATATCAATGGGTAATATTATTAAATTCAATTTATTCTGTTTTATTTTTAGTTTTGGCTATATTAGGTATATAAATAGCAGGAAAAAATGATTTTATTATTTTATTTCACAGTTACGATCATCCAAACGTCATTGAAGGGCAGGGTACCGCAGGAATAGAGATAATAGAACAAGTTCCTGATGTGGATGCTGTTTTAGTACCTGTAGGCGGCGGCAGCCTTTTGTGCGGTATTGCTATTGCAGTAAAACATTTAAAACCAGATACCGAAGTTTATGTAAGTTTTTATCTCGTCTAGTGTTAGGCGTAGCTTGCAGGTGCCAGTGGGGGTGGGCAGCCTGAGCAGCTGATCAACGATTGGGGTCACATTCGTCTGATAGCAATATACAAACAAGTCCACCAGTCAGAAACTTCTAATTTTGTTAATGTTACCTGTTTAGGGGATGATGCCTAATTACATTTATTTAATGTACTAGCGACTCACGCTCGCTTCGCTCGCGTTCGTCCCTAGGTACGTTTTAACGGTTAGCTATGTTCAGGTACACATAATAGTAGCTCGCTACTCCTAAAAAATCATTTAATTTAAATTACATAACGATTTACCCTCGTTTTGCTCGGTTTTGGAGATTAGCCGGAACAAACAGACAGACAAAAATTGTAAAAAATGTTGTTTTGGTATATGTACCGTATATACATCCATATGCATTTAGTAAAAAGCGGTTATTTTAATATTACAAACAGACACTCCAATTTTATTTATCTGTATAGATTTCCACATATATTTTAGAGTTTCGATAAAGAAAGAGGTTTTAGATATTAGGGATGTCACCTTCAGAAATACTTTTTAATATTTACTTTTAAAGATTATAAAAACTATTTTCGATTAAATTTTAAAAACTTGTATGAAACAAATACAATGTTAGTGTATTGCTTTGAACCACATAGGTAATATAATTGCGTGGTATAGCGCAAGCGGTCTTACACTATATTATTACAATTGACACTACGATTAATATTTAATAAAGATATTATCTTTTAGGGTATACAAACAGAAAAAGTCTATAGTATGGTAGAGGCTTTGAAGAGAAATGAACTAGTAAAAATAGCTGTAGATTCTACTATCGCCGATGGTCTTGGAGTCAGTTTGGCTGGAGTTAATACATTTCATAATTTAAAAACTGGAATTTTGGATAAAATGGTATGCAAATTTTTAAATGTCCTAATGTTGTAGTCTGTAAGTTAATATGTAATTGGTTTTCTTAAAAAAATATTAATAAAATGAATATGTATCACAGTAAAAATTATGTTAATATTGATAATTACACACGTTTAAGTCCAGTAGTGTAATTATTATATAATTATGGAACGCAAAAATTTAAAAAGTTATAATGTTATTATGTTAAAATTTATTATATTATGAAATGGATTTTTAAGATAATTTACATAATGGGACATTAAACGTTTTAATAAATGAATGTAGGTAATTGTCAAAGAAGATTGGGTAGCCCGCGCTATCATGCATATAGTGGAAGATGAGAGATATGTAGTGGAAGGCGCAGCGGCTGTTACCATAGCAAGTATAATGGCGGGACTCTTTCCAAATCTTAAGGGCAAAAAGTAAGTTAATTGAGACGAAGAATGATGTTAAAAAAAGTCTAATTTCTCAGACTATATTCAGTACACTAATTCACTAATACAGTCTCAAACTATATTCTTAAATAATCATAAAATTTTAACAACTAACCTGTGAATGCTAAGAGTTACTTTTCCGAATAATCTATTCATTTATTGTGATTATCTATACTAATATACTAGCGACTCACCCTCACTTCGCTCGGGTTCGTTCCTAGGTAGGTACGTTTTAATTTTTTTGAGCGAAACCCTAATTCTTTTTCTAAATAAAAGTAGCCTAAGTTACTCCTTATAATATTAGCTATCTGCCAGTGAAAGTCCCGTTAAAATTAGTCCAGTCGTTTCGGAGATTAGCTGGAACAAACAGACAGACAGACAGACAAAAATTTTAAAAATTGTGTTTTTCTTATAAGTACCATATATAATTCCATACGCATTTAGTATAAAGCTGTTATTTTGACATTACAAACAGATACTTCGATTTAATTTATATGGTATAAATAAGGAGGTAGAGTTTATTTGTTTGAACGCGCAGGAACTACTAATCCGACTTGAAAAATTCTTTTTGCATTAAATAGCCCGTTTATTGAGGTAGGCTATAGGCTAATACTATATCATAATATACTATATAGACTATACATTAGTCTATCGATTTCATACTAACCGTCAAAAAATAACTAGGGACGAACCCGAGCTAAGCGAGGATGAGTCGCTAGTAAAGAAATAAAAATTATTTTTTGAATAATTTTAAAACTTTCACTATCTACTCTTATCTACACAGAGATCCCGTAATCCTTATGTGTGGGCCTCTATTAGGATAAAGACGGCCTTGCACAAAAGCATTAAAAACTCGACACTAGAATAATAATTAATTAAACTTCTGAACTTATTTCGAAAAGCTTGCAAGCAACTGAACTGAAGGAACCCTCGAAATGTGAAGTTTCGAGGGTTCCTTCCCACCACATCAGAACTCATACTTGGTTTATCTCCTCTTTTTTATTTCCTCTTGTTTATTTCCCTCCGGATCTGCAGCCATGTTAGCCACTAGACCATCGAGGCAGTTAAATAGCAGTATAATACTAATAAAAGGTTTCCATGTCTGATGTTTATTGTCTACCCTTGCCATATGATTCCAGAGTGGTGTGCGTACTATCAGGGGGTAACATAGACACGACTATCCTAGCTCGCGCGTTAGAGCGTGGCATGGCAGCGGAGGGGCGGCTGGTGAAGTTCAAAGTGACGGTGAGCGACCGGCCCGGCGGCATGGCGGAGCTGTGCGGGCTGCTCGCTGGCCTCGGCGTCACGGTGCGCGACTGCATCCCGGAACGCGCGTGGGTCAAGGGCGACGTGTTCAGTGTCGAGGTATTTTGTTGACCGACCTCAAAACGGTATTCTGTTTGGATCTTTTTGTTTTGTATTCAGAGCCTAAAAAAGAAATTAAAAAAAATGATTTAATAAACAGGTGTCCGGTAGTCTCTTAAAAAGTTCAAATTAAAATCCATCCGTAATGGTGTTAATTCTTTTAATAAAATTTGAAAGGTTTACTTCTTTAATTAAAAAGTATTTTTTGGGCAAAATGAAATTATTTTAGTAGGTACATTTCGTAACGGTATTCAGTTTGTAAACATTTTCATATGAAAATTGCAAATGTTTACAAACAAATTGTTTACAATTGTTATCACTTTCGCTCTCCTTAATTTCTAACTAATTATTGTTGTTAGGTATTTATATTTGAATATTGTTTCAGATGAAAGTTATTGTAGAAACGAGGGGTTGGGATCATACAAAAGAATTAATCGAGATGATTAAGAAAAAATATAAAGACTGTTTCTTCGCAGAAATGAGTGAACGTTCAGAAAAAGCTCTCGGAGCAAAGCGTGGACCTTGTTTGGCGCCAAATCCAGTGTGTATGCAGAAATAATGTCGATATATTTAACAGGTTTTTTTTATTAATAAGCCCTTGGTTTATATTATATTTACAGTTTTCAGTTTAATAAAGACTTGCATACTAATTTTCACGTATTTTAATTGTATCCTCTTGATATTAGTGGTATTTGTTTTTGAAAAGTATGTTCTGCAATTCAGTAGTCAAAGTCAAAATTAGTAGTGAACCCGCTTTCTACAAACTTAATAAGTATCAGATATGCATCGATACTCAATAACTTTTATATATTTAAAAATAAATAAACTCTGGCCTAAGCTTTGGCAAATGAATATCAAATACATATTATGTACCTATATTACAATTTAGAGATATAATTGAATTTTACATATTTTAAGCTGAACCTATTGATTCAGTAACTGTACGAATAATATTATTTTTACTAGCCCGGCTATTGACTATTAAATATATATATACAGGTTGGTCCATTTATAATGGTCCAAGGATTTTTTGGAGGTAGAGGACACCCTAACAACCTATTTAAAACAAACATTAGTTCCGCGAAAGTCAATAGTTTAGAAGTTATGATTTCTTTTCTTTTTTTTGGAGAATTGTCTACTCCAATCATACAAATCAATTTAATTTAAATACCATTCTACTAAATCGCATGAAATTTGGCATGTGTGTAGAGAAGTCATGTAAAAAGCATACAATGTAAGATTTGTATGTCTTTTTCTTAGCATTTTCTATTGTTTTAAAATTGTTGTTGATTTATTTATTTTTGTGGCAAAAACAAAATCCCTTTGAAAAATCACTGTCGTAAAATTGTTACAACTAGAAATTTGCTTACGACTTTTAAAAGTACCTTAGGATGTAGTGATAGTCCAGGCAAAAAATAGTGGTGATGTAACCACTAACATCTTCAGAAATTCGCTTTAAAATAAACTAGGTTGTTTTTTTAAACACAAAATTTAAAATGTTTTAGACATTTTAAATTTTGTTTGTTTTGCCACAAAAATAAATAAATCAACAACAATTTTAAAGTTTAAAGTTTTAAATTTTAGGTTTCAGGTAGCCAAGTTTGATTTAATACTCCCAATTTCTTTATATGGGAAGATTAACTTTTTCGCTTTAAGTTATAGGTACTTTAAATACTTTCGCTTTAAGTTTTACTTTAAGTTATACTGTATGTTAGCTGACAATATAGGCACTGGTAAGGTATGTACTTATGACATATTATAGGCTCAAGGCTTCTTAACCTACGTTATCCACCTGTCACATAATCGAAAATTATAAAATTATTACTTACTAGCAACTCACCCTCGCTCCGCTTGGGTTCGTCCCTAGTTACCTTTTAACGTTTAGTATAAGATTTCTCAAAAATGAGATATTTTCCCGCGGTAAAAAGTATCCTATATGTTGACCCGGATAACCAGTTGTCGCTGAAGGGAACGAATTCAGTAACTGGCCCTTTTCGGCATTTCACAACAATAGCAGCTATAGTCCAGTCAGTTAAAGAAAAATAAGAGGTCAACCTCGGAATGAGAGATAATAAGTTGTAAACTCGTATACAGCTTCAATTTGGTGTTCTAACAGTTGTCTCAAAAGTCTCATAAAGTCCCGTGTTTTCACCGTAAATTATTCAAAGGTGAAAAAAATCAGTTTCTATAGCTCCAATGATGTTAACATTTATTATAAAACTTACAGAACATTAAATTTGCGACAACTTTGCCAAAAAAAATTCATACCGTTTTTGAGACAGAGCCGAAAGCCTGAGCTTTTGAGCAGAAAGCCCGCAGCGCTCAGCAATACTCACTGTTACGGCTAGGACACAATTTAGAACCCCAGGAATGGGGTTGGGTGCTGAAAAATGAACTGCTGGACCCAATAAGAATAATATTACGAGTATCACCAGTTCTGAGGAATTACTTAATACACTTTATTGTAATTGTAAGAGTGGATGTGGTGTATATTGTGGGTGCAGAAAATCGGGGTTGCAATGCACTTTAGCTTATTGTCAGTGTAATGAAAGGTCTCTCCCATGACCATGATTGGTGTAAAGCATTCGAAACGTCGGAAACCAAAAATCATAATCCGAGTAAATCCGTGAAAAAATCCGAAAAAATAATTTCATTTAAAAAGAAGAAGAAATTTAATACTTTGTTCTTTAATTAAAGATTTATATTGTATTTTCACTTCATTTCAATTCAAATTGTAAGAAATATATAGCTACGGAATAAAGATAAAGTTACAATATAAGTACTTCATCTAATTAGTTTTTAATTACACAAAGTATTTAAGTATTATTAAATGAATATATTAGTTATATGGTATACACTATACAGTGAGTATGGCTGAGTGCTGCGGGCTCTATGCCCTTTATCTCGGAAACGGTTGAGAGTATTAAAACTTTTTCGAAACAAAATTTCGAAAATTTGTCGCAAATTTTATGCTCTGCATTTTTATAATAAATGTTAACATCATTGGAGCTATAGAAACCGAGATAATCTCAAAAAACTGATTTTTGTGACCTTTGACCTTGAATAACTTACGACGCAGACACAAAATTTTATGAGACTTTTGAGACAACTTTAAGAACACCAAAATATACACTTGTATACGAGTTTACAGCTTATTATCTCTCATTCCGAGGTGAAACCCCTAATATGATTGGATTACTATAGTAATGAAAAATGATAATGAAATAATAAAAACACGATAAAAATGTACTTTTAATAATGACGGTAAATAATGACATTGTAATCGAATAGATTAAAACAGAGCCAAGAGAAAACAAAATATGAAAACATGATTTAATGTCACCGCGACACTACAATTTGTTGGACAAACTTCAAAAAATTATCAAATTTTTCTGTTACATAACAAATTAGTTCACATATAAGTATTTTAAAAATTCCCGTAAAATGACAAGGCGACATGTGAGTATTTATACTGTAATTACAATAAAATTATTATTAAATATATAATTTTTAATCCTTTTATCCTTAAAAGGAAGACTTTGATGAATTTTGCGATCCAGAAAATCCAAGAATTATAAAGTATGAAGATGTAGTCGAAGCAGCAAAACGTATCAAAAATTTCATATCGCCTACACCATGTGTGGTGAGTTTCAAGCCAAGTTACCACCTTATCGTTATATGTGTAGTTTAGTACCATTATTTATTTTAAACTTAAATCATTCATATCTTATATATTTCAGATATGTTCTTTAAAGTGATTGAACTTAACTTTTTGCACTACACAGGTATCTCACTACCAACGCGAGAGTGGCATCAATATATTCTACAAACTAGAAACTATCCAAAGAACTGGAAGGTAAAGTTAACAATCATTCTTTATAAATAAAACAGAAAAAAAAAATCATTTCATAAACTGAAATTTAATATTTTAGTTTTAAGGAAAGAGGAGCCATTAACGCATTGGAAATGCTGCCAAAAGATAAACAAAAGATCGGTGTAGTAATAGCATCGCTCGGAAACCAAGCGATGGGGATATGTTATTATGGACAAAAGTTGGGCATACCTGTAACTGTCATTATGCCTACTTGCGTGCCGGTTATGAAGCTTCAACTTTGCCACAATATGGGCGCAAAAGTCATAGTTCAGGGCAACGCTTACACTGAATCGCAAAAATTCGCTAGAGCTTACGCAAGAGACAAAGGACTCACTCAT
This sequence comes from Argynnis bischoffii washingtonia, assembly GCA_033884665.1. Lineage (NCBI taxonomy): Eukaryota > Metazoa > Arthropoda > Insecta > Lepidoptera > Nymphalidae > Argynnis > Argynnis bischoffii. The sequence continues at coordinate 9,108,313 of CM066625.1, read as the reverse complement.
ATTAATGCGTAAGTTTATTACGTACCTTCTAAGTTAAATAAATTACTCCCAGCATTTCAGTCACAGCGGCTATTATAGTATCCCTTATTCTAGCCATTCCCAGGCAGAATTTTCCAACTCTGGTTAGTGGTAAGAACTCTCTCAAGAATTCGATAGCTTCACCTATGTTAAAAGTGATATCTTCCTTTCCTCCATATTTTCGCGCAGTTTCATCTATTGACAGCTATTCTTAAAATGCCATTTAAGTTAAAACATTATCTTACTTTGTTAGTTCAGTATATGGTCTCCCTGGATATTCATTCACACACAGTTACTTTCTGCACTACGCAATGCCATGTGCCATGACTCTGTACTCTGTAGTTTGTCAAATGTCATCTGTAATCCGCATCCATTCAATGATTACCTACACAAGATCATCACAAACATTCTGACATCTTCAAAAAGTTTATTTGTAATTAATATTAGTACTCAGTAGAATAACTCCTTATTTATAATGTAAATAAATACCTGGAGTTCCGCTCGGAGCTCCTATTTGTTATATCGTATTTTTTAGATCATAATCTATATAACTTAAAGAGTAAAACGTAAAGTGATAAAATAAAATTTTCATTTTTAATTTGGCTTGAAAACAAAAAACAAAAGTAATAACTTTGTATTCGTCCGGGATACAAAGTTATTAAAGACCATATTTTGCGTGGAATAATGCAATAGAAAACCTCATGAAAACTCGAAAACACACGTTTTGCCAGACATACGACTAATCTATAAATATACAAGAATTGCTCGTTTAAAGATATTAGGTACATGTGATAATCAAGACACCAATATCAAATGTGACATTGGCGTAGTAATCTGTGCTTAAATGGTAATTAAATATTTATTCTACTTATTAAACGAGCACCCAGTATTTGTATATACATAATATATCTTTGTAATCATGTTGTCGAAAACGGCTCAAACAATTTCAATGTAATTTGCAGTAAGTATAGCAGTTTACGGGGGCGAAAAAATTATTAAAAATATGGACTAATAAAATATTTTGTTTGTGAAGTTATGTAAATTTTTATGGCGCTATGCATACTTTTTAACTGTGCGGTTGAAAAAGAGTTAGCTTAGTGTATCTTTCTTTTTAATTTTATAATAAAATAAAACCTATTTAAATTTTCATTGCTCTAAAAAATATAATATTAAATAAGCAATTCTTGTTTAGATGAATCTAATATAAACGAGCAATTCTTGTACATTTATTTATTTATACCGGCGATCTCGGAAACGGCTCTAACGATTTTACTGAAATTTGGTATGTGGGGATTTTCGCGGGCGAAAAATCGATCTAGATTATTCTTATGTGGAAAACGCGTGTTTTCGAGTTTTCATGCGATTTTCTTTCGCATTATTCCACACAGAATATGGTCGATAATTTCTTACACTTCGGCATAAGCATCGGGTCAAGCGACATATGGTACAGGATTAATATTAAGTTTTTAGTTTTTTCTTTTATCTAAAAAATACGATATAACAAAAAAGAACTCCGAACGAAGCTCGGTTGCCCAGGTACTATAGATTTATTTCGCGTATTTTGATACTAGGGCTCTAACGCTTTGAATCAAGTTTTGTATTTAGATAAGGTTTTGCTTTTTAAGTTTATCTATGAAAGTTTCGTTATCGCAATTTTTATATCTTTTTCCGAGCCAAGCGAAAAATTCTCAGTCATCCGGTACTGTATAGGTAATTAATCAAAACACATAATAAATTTCAATTTCTGTTTAGCCGCGATTATCCAAACATACTTTCGGGGTATGGAACAATAGCTCTGGAGATCCTTGAACAGGTTCCAAGTGTAGATGCGATAATCGTGTCTGTGGGTACGGGCGGGCTGGCTGCCGCTGTGTCTACCGTCGTTAAGCACATTAAACCCGAATGCTTAGTATATGTTAGTATCGATTTACCTATAATATGTAGGTATGTGTAGTTAATAAATAATTTACTTTTTGTAATATATTTTATTGTTAATGTTATTCAGGTACCTTTAAATATGTATATAAATATATACATATGTATAGCAAAATTTATATATTTAATTCTGTAAAACTTAAATTAAAAAGAAAATAAATATTTTTAAGCAGTTAAGAAATAATTACTTAGATACATTCACGTATAAAAAACAAGAAAAAATAAAGCAAACCTGTCTGTAAATTTTAGGGAGTACAATCAGAAAGGCTTCCAACATTTTACAAATCCTTGGAAGCTGGAGAGCCAATAACTCTGCCTTACGAACCTTCTATTGCTGAGGGCATCGCAATGCCGTACGTGGGCGTCAATGCATTTAAAAATGCGCAAATGCATCTTGATAAATTGGTAAATACTTGGTACTTATTTAAAAATTTCTCGTTTTCTACATTTAACATATTTTTTTTAAGTTATTAGTAAAAGAAGATTGGATAGCTCGTGCCATATTACACTTAGTTGAACAAGAGCGTTTCGTGGTAGAGGGCGCCGGGGCATGTCCTTTAGCAGCGATCCTTGGCAATCTGGTGCCGGAATTAAAATCTAAGAAGTACGTACTTATATATAATATGCTACATATTAAAATACACTAATACTAATTTACATTGCCTATTAAACACAGCTTCTTCGTTTTAAATTATCATTATTAAGATACTAAGCTATTATGTCTTTAAACGCTGAGGTATAAAGAATACATTATTTATACTTCACTCCGGTATGTCGTTAAATAATAAATTTTCTTTGTGTCAATAATGTTTGTTAACAAATTCTTGAAACGCCTATTAAATAAATATATTGTTAACTTTCCTTACAGCGTGGTATGCGTCCTTAGTGGAGGAAATATAGATGCTATAATGCTTGGTCGTAGCTTAGATAGAGGACTTGCAGCAGAAGGACGACTTATTAAATTCAAAGTAAAACAATTATTATAATTTCTCAACAGTAGAAAAAATGCTTTAGGTTTAAGACTATTTTAAACTCAATGTATATTATTAGAGGTATATATGTATGTATGTATAATACCTAATACCGGTTGCCGGAACGCTCTTTATTGAGAAAACCTTTAAAGTGCTCCTTTAAAATGCATAGAGTCCTTGCCAAATTATTTGTTGTTAACAATAATTTCTTAAGATATCAGAATTCACACTAAAGACTAATTAACTCATTTTACAGGTTCTTATTTCAGATTTCGCAAGTTCGTATGAGCAATTAGCGAGGCTCCTTGCCGAAGGTGGTTACAATTTAATCCGTCAGTTTCAGGACCGCATTTGGGTTGAAAATGAAATATATAGAGTTGAGGTAAACTTTAAATGCCTAATTAGTTCTTAACGAAAAAATCAAACTGTCAAAAACCTTGGGAATCCCCTTCAGGATATATTAAAGTGGGATAAAATTAATATTTTTAAATGTTACAGTTAGTAGATAAAATTAGCAAAAGATTTTCTCAAATGTTGCTAGAATTTTTTACAAACTATAAGACTGGATTCTCATGTTACGTTACGCGTCAAGCTTTTACAGTTAATAATTAGGCTGTATCTACTTGCGAAGCAATTAAGTCTAAAATGTGGTTTACACTATTTAATTTTTATAATGCAAATAACTTTGAAACCCCATCAATTTCTCACTATATGTATATAAATTAATAGGTATTGAGGTCCTTGACACCATGTATATGTTACATATAATTACAAACTTATATTTTCGTTTTATCAGGCGAAAATAGTATGCGAAACTAAAGGATTAGATCACGCTTTAGCATTGAAGAGATTAATTGAAAAAACTTACCCAGGTGCATCAGCCTTCGAAACTGAGCCACTCAGTGATGACAGAACATGTCCATGTTATGCTAAATGTTCTAAGTAATAATATTAAACATATCATTATTCATAACAGCTAAATGGATGGATTTGTAATGGATTTAAATAAGCTGGTAATATTTTTATAACTAAATCAAATGTAAAATGACCTAATTATTTTATTATGCACAAACCTATAGAAATTATGTATTGTCATTTTTATTAATATTTCGTGTTATACAAAAAATAATCTAACAAGTAACAATAAAAGAGAATTTAAAAATAACAATTACATTTATTTTTTTTCCAAACATGATTAAAATAGGTATTATATTTTTGTAAACTAAATGTTGACATGAAACTTAACAGTATATATGATAATTACAAGATTTTTATTTATGTTTATTTTTATTGTATTATTATGTTTTTATCTAAAAACTTAAGGAAAGTTGCTGTCCATAAATGATGCCATTTTTATATCCCTCTTGCTTAAGCCATTTACATCATGAGAAGACAATGTCACCTGAAAAGTTAAAAAAAATATATAAACAAAATTATATTTTTGTGTAGATAATAAATTGGAGACATTATGAAAATTGTTTTAATTATTATTATAAGTTTATACCTGTAATTTATTGTAGACATTAAACCATTCTGGGTGATGATCCATTTTTTCAGCAAGTAAAGCAACTCGTGTCATGAAACCAAAAGCTTCATTGAAGTTTTTGAACTGAAATTCTTTTTCTAAAGCATCTCTATTGCTCTGAACTTTCCAGCCAGACTGAAGAAGTGGTTTAAGCAAACTATCTCTCTCTTCTTGACTTAGTTTATCAGCCTAGAACATAAATTTATTCACTAACTTAATAACAGCCAAATATGTATAATAATTAATAAGATCATTGGAAATACAAACCAAAGTTTTACAACTTACACACATAACACTTTTTGTTAACAATATTAAAAGCATATATATTTTTAGTTTCCACTAACAAAACCAGTTAATTATGACAGATAAAAAAAAACAATTATTATTTGTCTAAATGAATAACTTACCATTTTCCTCTTACTAGATGTAGACACGCAGACAAATCTTATGACTCGACCGGCGCAAATGGCTGTGGCATTGATCGCAGGAGCGCTTTGAGCGATTCTATCGGGGTGAAAGTGTATCGCTATCAAACATCCAACGTTGTATAATCTCCGACCGCGTAACATTATTTAAAATCTAAAAAAAAATGTTTGTTTTAAGAACTTGCGTTATTTTTATTAGCCTATTTGTTCATTGTATATAAATAATTCTTTGTTTTTTGGTATATAATTTGTGGACTATGGTTTGTTTTCTTTATTTTTTAGTACCTGTATTTGGAGTACGATTAAATTACTTTGTTGTACTTTATTACTTCGTGTTTTGTTATTACTTAAAAGGTACTAAGTTGAGTGTGCAATATGAATATGCATTTTTTTTAATGTAGGTACTTTCATAGATGATAGATCGTAATCGTATAAAATATCGATTAACGCTGAGAATATATTATGACTTTATTTGTCAATTGTCATCCATGATTTTGACATATACTTAATATTTTTCTGTTTCAAATGTATAAAAAAACTTTATTTACTTTTATATAAATATATTAATTATTATAGAAAAAAAGTATATTTAATATCTCTAATTTTAGTTATTTTATTAATTTTATACACTTGTTTTTATATAGAACTAGATGCTCCGCTTATTGGAAAATCGAAATAGCTTGCTGTCAGTGTTAAACATGGATGACAATCTTTTTATGTTACATTTGCATTGTGTCATGTGTGTACTGTCAACTGTGTATATCTTCATTCTTCATAAATAATGTGTGACATCGTGTATTCAAGCGTGATTTAAGCATTGTGCCTAGCGAAGCCTTAAATTCTATAACGTATACCCGTTTATATCAAGTTTAAAGTTTTAATGCCTTTAACTAGATTTTACATATTTTATTAAGTTTCGTAAGACTTAAAACAAGAAACATGAATATATTAAAGGATATTTTACCTGCAAGATTTTTTGAAGTGTTAGAAAAAGGCGGCATTTGTACACCAAAACAGATTATCCTATTATCTCATTGGGATATTAAAAAGGCAACAAATCTATTATATGACGATATACTATTACTTAAAAGCATTGTTAGTAATTATTTTAGCCCAATTAGCGTAACATACGACAATTTCCAAGAAAAAACTGTTAGAATTAAGACTGGTTGCTCAGCAATTGATAACTTGTTGGGAGGAGGTTTTCGAAAAGGGACCATTACAGAAATTTATGGAGAAAGTGGTACAGGCAAAACACAAATTGCTTTGCAGATTGCTGCATATTGTGGAGATAAAGGCAGTGTAATTATTTCTACTGAAGATATATTTCCTGTTAAAAGATTCAATCAAATAAATAAGGCCATCATAAATAAATCGGAAAATGCAGATGGTGGGAAAAGCACATTCATTGAACATTTGACAGATTCACATGATCTGTTATCCTGTGTTAGGGTACGCTTGCCAATATTATTAAGCAAAAATAGAATATCAACTGTTATTATAGATTCTGTAGCTGCTCCATTTAGAAGTGAACACACTAATTATGTGCAAAGAGCAGAAGAACTTAGGGAGTTTGCAGTTACATTGCTTAATTTAGCTCAAGGATATAATATGGCTGTAATTTGCATAAATCAAGTGACAGCATCTTTTGATGGCTCTGATGATGTATTACCTACTTTAGGACTTGTATGGTCTAACATGATGTCTTACAGGTTTAGACTTAGAAAAATATCTGAAACTATTCAGAATAAAAATTCTAGCCATCATATCAATCTCAGAGAGTTAACTGTTATCTATGCACCAGATTTACCAAGTGGTATAAGTGCAAAACTAACAATAACATCTAGTGGTGTGGAAAATGTAATTTATAATTGATTCTTAAAATTAACAAAACATTTTGATTATTTATAGATAAATATAACAGATACTAGTAAAGATATCTTCCATAGAAAACTAAAAAACTGCTTTAAACCAAATAGTATGGAACCTTATCAGGAATAAAAAAACCATATGTTAAATAATAAAATTATTATGTTAAATTAATAAAATAAAAGATCCGGTAAAGGTACATTATATATGGGAGACTATAATAACCACACAGGGTTGCTCACATAGTTTTGTGCTACCAGATCTTTTTCAGATTAGAATCTTTATACCAAATTTAATTGTCCCAACCACACATCATTCAAGGGGAAATTAGTTTAACTTGACCAAATTAGTTTATCTTGTGTATATCAGGATATACTAGCTTAGCCAAGGACAATCTAGTTTGACCTAGGCTGATCTCAAACTCAATTTGATGGAAACTTTAATTTGCGGCCACTTTTACATAGGCAATAGTGTATCAAGTATAGGAAAAAATTAACTTTTACCTCTCGAGGACCGCATACACGCCGGCGTGTACGATAACAATTGAATTCTCAGAAATTCGCACGGATTTCTTAAAAATTATCCTGGAGAGATTAATTTGACATATAAATAATGAATATACGCCATGACTGTATAAATGTAACAAAACATTATCTCCTTACACCTGGCTACGATGAGGTTGCGGCCAAGTACGCAACGGCAACGATCATTTAAAATTTTCTACGTATATTTCTGTGAAATTAAACGTATAATTTATTATAATAACGAGTGTATCGTTTTTGTTCCAAAAAGTTAATTATGATTAATTTAATTAAAAACACTAGTGGGTACATTTTAATAGGCAACCCGGCCAAAACATATTGTCCTTTTTATTATTGTATATAAAAAAATGATTTCGGTAAATACTACACAACTACCTACTACACGTTTGATAAATTGCAAGTAGTAGGTACATAAGTCGCAACGCGATTGAGCGAACCGTAATAATGAGTAAACGGTCACAACGAGTTATAAAAATTAAAAAAAATAAATATCGGTGTGCTTTGATCTATATTGGCTGGCACCGACTTCGAAAATATCTGATTAAGTATCTATTCTAAATGAAAAACCCCGTTTAGTTATTTTTTACTTTTCAGTGCCTGGAAGCAAGTTTGTATTTTCTTTTTTTTTTAAGTTTTTATTCTTCTATTTTTAGTGTAGACGTAATAAGCAAGTAAGTTTTAAGAAGAAAGATTAAAAAAATTATTATTATTCAGACACATTTATGCAGACATGATTAAGCACCCTTATTTTAGATTTATTCAGACCCTTAATGACAGTCACAACTCATCTAGGTGTAAAGTTAACATCAATACAAATTAATAAAGCACAAACACCAGGTAATTGCTGTAAATCGTTGAGGAGTTCCCTTGACTGTCTTTCGGGTCCATCATCAGATCGACTCCAGACCTTCATTAAATAGTAGGGCTTTAAAATACCTAATGAAAAAGTTAACAAACGCACTAGTCGCCGCTACAATTTTCGAAGGTTCCCCTCGATTTCTCTGGGATCCTATCATCAGATCTTGATTTCCTTATCATGGTACCACCCTTGGGATATCTCCTTTCCAACAAAAAAAGAATTATCAAAATTGGTTCATAAACGACGAAGAAATCCGGGAACAAACATAAAAAAAATATACGGTCGAATTGAGAACCTCCCCTTTTTCTTGGAAATCGATTGAAAAAGAGACCTTTTTTAATGTTAGGAAATGCATAATTAGACATACCATCTGAAAACATACAGGCGGATAACGCTACCGGAACCGGACGTTAGTGAGTCCCCTCCCCTCCCCTCCCCTCCTAGAGAGACTAGGGGAATCCTCGAGTTAACAGATTGTTAGAACCTGTGTTTTTTCTTACTTGCAACAAATTAGTCAAGCTGAGCCTAAAGTATTTAGGCGAAAAAATGTCATATGCTACATTAAAATATCCTTACACCCCTAGGTTAAACCAATTAGGCTTAGGACAAACTAGTTTGTTCTAAAATTGAATTTTCTATAAGTATGCGCGGTGCACCTTTCTTTGAATCTATAAAACTAATTTTGATGGAAATTTTCGTGTTATATTATGCATATTTTGCCTTGGAAGAATCTGACGTGCTTGTATTACCCATTAGTTCATAGAACAGTGCATTAACGATTTTTACAGGTCAAATTAGCAGAAAATTTTACCAGATATTTGCTTTTATATCTAAAACAAGTATATTATTTTTACTTATGTATCAAATGCCTATAGAAATACAAAATATTAATCCATAAAAATAAATTATTTCATTGTCACACGTCCCATAAGCTAACATAAATACGTATTTAAAGGTTATTTAGGTTAAGGATCGTATTTTTCAAAGTCAAATTCGCTGTTGTCTCTTAATGTTCGGTTTGGAGCTGTTTAAAAAGTACATAATTCATAAGAAAAAACCAGCTAGATATCCGGAGAGGACCAAATCTGATGTAGCTAGCGTACATTCGAAGATGAGCTGATGAAATTCTCCAAGCTCCAAGTGCACTTTGAATGAACGCCGACCTCAAAGTGCGCTTTGATTTTTATTTGTCATCCATGGCTTTGATTGCTCGTTTACAAGATCAAAGTAGTCGTCAAAACTACTTTGTCAAAGTAGATTGATCGTGTCAACACGGCTTAAGAAATTAAGTATTTTAATTATGCCTGTGACACAAGGCACAAGCCACAGACTGCAGACATGGCAATTGGCAACACTTGTATAATATAACAAATATAACCTAAAAATCAGTTCATTTGTTTTTATTGGTATCAAATTATTTTGCATAGAACCAGTTTAGTAATTAGTTAATAGTTTCCTCTGTGCATAGAACAACTAATTACTACTGTGTAATTAAAATTTAAACGTTTTAAACATATTTAGTGGTACTCTTATGATGGTTTAATTTTACCACCTTACATTTTAAATTGGAGTAATTCTTACATACTAATGTCGTTTTTGTCCAATGGGAATGAATTATAATTTGACCAGGTTAATTTCTCCTTTAATATTGAGAGTAAGTAAAATTTGAAATGAAATGATTAATATCGATAAACCTTTAAATGCTATTTTTAATTAGTATTACTTTTAGCATTATTGTAAAGCAAATATCCTCAGACCTAAAAGAGTGAGAACAAAAAAAGATATGGAGACAAAATGTAGAGAAGATCCTGTTGTAATCAAACTCGACACTCCTGAATTTCATAAAATTTTCTCACAAGAAGTACTTGATTTAAAAAAGCTTTTTGACAAATATCAGTATGAAATAAGGATTGCTGGAGGCGCCGTAAGGTATTTCAAATTATTTAAATACAATCATAATAATTATGTAAATGATAATTATGTAATGTATATTATTAAAAAGTTTCCAGTATATAATAACAAATGTATATATTGCATTAACTTTTTTTAGAGATTTGTTACTAGGTCAACCAGCAAAAGACTTAGATTTTGCTACTACTGCTACCCCAGAGCAAATGAAAGAAATGTTTACTGTTGAGAATGTCCGAATGATTAACATGAGTGGAGAGAAGCATGGAACGATTACACCTAGGATCAATGATAAGGAAAACTTTGAAGTCACTACACTTAGGATAGACATGGTTACAGATGGAAGGCATGCTGAAGTAGAATTCACCAAAGATTGGAAATTGGATGCTAATAGACGAGATCTTACAATTAATTCCATGTTTCTTGGTAAATTATATTGTGTGTATAATTTTTGAAGTTACACTTCTTTTGGCATGTTTGGAAAAAATTATAAGAAAAAATTTTTTACGATGCGCACACAGACAGCCAAAAAGCGCCATGATGAAATTAGCTGATAACTGTCATTTATTTTTATTAATTTATCATTCCATTTATAAACTGAAAGTTGTGATGTATAGGAATCTATAGCTATTTTTGTTCTGTTACACCATAGAAGTATAACTTACATGCGTAAAATAAGTACACACATTGTTGTTTGTATTTCTTTACTTAACTCTTAACAAAATATAATTTTTGCAGGATTTGATGGATCAGTGTATGATTATTTTTATGGGTATGAAGATCTGCAAAAGAGAAGGGTTGCATTTGTTGGTGATCCAGATGTTCGAATCAAAGAAGATTATTTAAGAATTATGAGATATTTTAGATTTTATGGAAGGATTGCAGAGATTTCTAATAATCATGATCAACATACCCTTGATATTATTAAAAAAAATGCAGATGGGTTACAAAATGTGTCTGGAGAAAGAATTTGGATGGAACTAAAAAAGACATTAGAAGGAAACTTTGCCGGTGACTTGTTGAAAACTATGTTGAGTTTAGGTGTTGGACAATATATAGGTTAGTATTGATGTCAAGATATTTGTGATAAAAACACAATACAAATTGTAATAAATAAAAGTATTATGTTAATTTTAGGTATACCAAATCCTAATTTAGAAGAACTGGAGAAGTTAATAAGAAGAAGTCAACATTTAGGTTTATATCCAATGAGTTATTTAACTGCACTCTTACAAAATATAGATGATGTGACAGTACTGCACAGTAGACTAAAATTTTCCAGTTATGATAGAGATATGGCCTACTTCATTGTAGAAAATAGAGATGACAAGACAGGCTCTAGACCCTTGTTGTGAGTTTAGTTATATTAAACAAAATAATTTTCGAATTATATGCATTGTATATTGAATAATAATTAATTACCTTTTGGCTGTTACAGACCATATGAGAAATTAGTTTTAAACACTAAAATCAAACAAAAAGATGCTGTGGAATATGTGAGAGAGGTTCTAAAGTATAAGGGAGATGAAAAGCTTTTAGAGGAATTCAATAATTGGGAAATACCAAAATTTCCAGTGAATGGTAAAATTTTAAAGGAGAGTGGAGTCCCTCCGGGCAAAATGTATGGACCAATTATGAATAAATTGAAAGATATATGGATTGAAAATGAATATAAACATACCACAGAAGACCTAGCTAAAATAATACCTAGTATTATTGAAGAATTCCAAAGAAAATAAATATTTATATAAACATAATTTTATATATTTTATTTGTAATTAATTTAATACACTATGCTTCATACAAATTTAATAATATAGTTGTATTATCTCAAAAAGCATAATTAATAAAATAATATGAAATCATTTTAAATGTAGAGTTTTATGCTGGAAGGACAACATTACAAATTCTTTGGAGCAGAATAAGGCTCATATCTATCACAACCATCATCATCATCTTTATGTTCATTAAAACATCTCTTGCAGAAGAGGTACTTGCATCCAAGACAACGCATTTTTGCATCCTCATTACATATCTCACAAAATGGCAACTCGTCCACTACAGTGTCACAGATTTCACTTTCTTCAAATTTTGCTCTTGCTTTAGCCTGTAACAGTTATTTTAATTAGAATGAAAAACTTTAAAAATTATTATTACAATAGTCTTTAGGCCTTAAATCTTACTTCTTCAATTATTTTCTTTAGCAATTTTTCTTCATTATCTGACTGATCATCAGAGTCTGATGCTGTGGTAACTTTTTCTTGTCTACCAGTAGAAGTTTCTTTTAGCTTCTGCAACCTGTTCTCTATGCCACTAACTAAACCTTCAAATTCATCTTTATATTTGGTATCAATGTTGGCTTTCTCCATGTATTGTTTTATGAGATCATCTGCTTGCTCTTGTTCCGATCTTAAATCAGGTGTTGGCAATATTGCCTAAAAATTTGTACACAATAAATCATTATAATTCACACAACAAAACTACAGTGTAATCATTCTGTAAGAACTATACCATTCATTAAATCATTAATGGTTTTAAATTTCCATAATAAACAAATTAAATTACAATATCACATCAGATGTTTGAAAATAAAAATATCACCTTACTCTGAACTGCACTTATAGGCACTCCTTTCAAATTTGCTAATTTAGCAGTTAACTCTGCATCTGATGTTGAAGGTACTTCACCTTTTAATTTTTTTAAGCGGGTGGTGATATCATCATTACTAATGTTTTCTTCAACCCGCTTATCCTCTTTTAACTTTTGTAATCTGTCATATATTTCTCTTTCTGCACTATTCATAAAGTTTGAATCTTCGTTTATGGTGGTATCGACAACACCTATCCTTCTATAAAATAAAATATGTGTTAATAGTATAGGGATCACTTTATAGCAACATTTATTAATAAATTCATTCATACTTATAATAAGCATCAGGAGGAACAATTTTCTTAGGTTCATTTGAATTTACTGTTTGTGAACATTTTGAGCAGACCTGAAATAAAGAGCTATGTAATATAGGAAATAAATTTACGGCAAGTAAGTAAGTAATATTAAATAGAAAACACCAACCTTAGATTCAGAATTAATCTTGTGTAAAAATATTTTGTGGTTCAGGCATTTTGAACAATAACTAAATCCACAGCCAGGACATCCTTTCTAAAAATGTAATTAAATAATATAAAAATATCAATCTTACAAAAAAAAGTAAGTAAATATTATTAATCATTACTTCAGGCCGTAGCAAAGAAAATGATTTGGAGCACGTATTACAAGCCATAGATATAGATTAAGTAGATAAAAAAAATAATATTTATAGAAAACTGAATCAATTATAATAAAATGAAGTAAATTTCAAAACAAATGTTGATCACTATCCATATATGAATAATAAAATGGTTTATTTATTTATTATTCGAGTCAAAAATTAAAAGTCAAAAAAGATAAATCCAGTGACATTTTTGTCAATTGTCATGTCATTTGCAGAATGCAGATTATGTATATTGCAGACTAGATGATAGAACTACTAACGTTCAAAAATTTTAAGATTTGAAAATATTTTTTTAATCCTTGAAATTATTACTAAATATTGTATTATAAAAGTGCAGCTATGCTGCACTACGATTTCTTGTAAACTGCGCATAGTCTATCCGAATTTGATAAAATTTGAATCACATTTTTTGTTATCGAAACGTTTGCGGTGAGATTCCCTAGGAATTATAGAATTAACTTCAACAGAAAAAAATCATTACCACAAACAAAACATTTAATTTGTTATGACCGTATATTGTATTGATGATACGTCTACACTAAAAATGGAAAAATAAAAACTTAAAAAAAACCGACTTCCAGGCACTGAAAAGTAAAAAATAACTAAACGGGGGTTTTCATTTAGAATAGATACTTAACCAGATTTTTCGGAAGTCGGTGCCAGCCAATACAAATCAAAGCACACCGACTTCGAAAATATCTGATTAAGTATCTATTCTAAATGAAAACCCCCGTTTAGTTATTTTTTACTTTTCAGTGCCTGGAAGTCGGTTTTTATTTTTTTTTAAGTTTTTATTCTAGAACAGTCCTCGCAGAAGTTTAAAAAAAATCGGAAGTTAAAAATGTCCTAAATTTCCGCATATTATTTTTTACGAGGACCATGTGGAATGTAATCGTACCTATTGGTCCGGGTTGAACTCCGAAACTACTCAAACTTAATAGATAGGAAAGTTTTTATCCCGATTATTTCCTTTTTTTATTGAAAAAAGTAACGATTTTCATATGTGCCATAGCAGCGCGTGGCCGAGTCTGCCAGTTAGTTCTATAAAATGATAAATGGCCTCTAAGCTCAGCTTTTTTACTAAGTTTTACTCTACCCGTTCTTCCGTGAGAATGGGTTGAAAAAAGTGAAAAGTTCTAAAACTGTCTCTGTCTGTAGACGACATTCGTTTTTAAAATAGACAAGTAGACAATTTGCATTTACATTGAGGCCCAAAAAGCCCAGTTATATACGCCTCTGATCTAAGGCACCATTCTATGACAGTTTTGGTCTATTTATTTAGCCGATCCATCTCCACTTTTGTTGATTATTCGAGTAAATATAGTATAGTTACTTTTGTTTTTTGTCTTGTTTCTTCGTTCTACTTTCTAGCGTTTCAACTTTTCTTTTTGGTATTTGGTGAGTGACCAAGTTTTGCATCTGTAAATAATGACTAGTAGTTAACCAGTGTCAATTTTTTGTTAATTGACATGCTCAGCTCCTTGGACTTTTTTCATTAACCAGAACTACTTCCATCCATTTGCAAACGCATTTCAGCATAAACCACAAGTAACAAACATACATACACACACAAAATTTTCGCATTTATAATGATTTATAGCCATTATAATTTTATAATTTATAGCATTCTAGAAAAATACAGATATCTATTAGAAAAGAAACTTTATTCGCGAAACACACTGCTAACAAGATAAAGTAATCTAATATTATAAAGAGGTATAGTTTGTAAGTTTGTTTGTAGGAAGTAATCTCTGGAACTACTGAACAGATTTAGATGGAATTTGGTAACAAAATAGTTTGAGAATCTGGGAAGGATATAGGATAGTTTTTATCCTAGAAATCATCCCTTTAGGGGGTGAAAATGAGGATGAGTTAGTGTGGGTTATCAACCAAGGGACGAACCCGAATGAAGCGAGGGTGAGTCGCTAGTATATAATAATACTAAAAAAATATATGAAAATACTTTCATATTTTAAATGGAAAAAACCATTAAAAACCGTTCATAAATATCGATATATCAGTAATAAAAATGTATGAAGTACAGCGGTTTTGTGAAATTGTATCAAAAACACACTTTACAAATGCATATACCACTCGATGTACGAGCTGCAAAGCGCACCATAGACCTTAGTAAGTTGCGCAATTTCCGTACACTTTTTACTATATGTTTCTTATATTGTTTCGACTGTAATAATATGCCTTACAAATATTTTATGTTCCATTCCATACAAATTGCAAGAATGATATTTTTATGATCTATCATCTTTCATGACAACTATAAAATGGCTGGGAAATACATTACATATAATTAAATACAGAATGATCATATAAAAATACACAGAGAGCCGACCCGTTAATTTTTACAAGATCATTCTTCCCATCTGAGACTAAAACTCACACCTTGTGATAATAAAAAATAATAATTGACCAAACTTTTATTTATTTATATGAGCTTTGAATTACATTTTATGTATATATTTATTTCGGTGGTTAGCATAAGACTTATCTAAGGTCATTTTCCACCCATTAAGCTGTTCATACCACTTGATCCTTGTTGTAACTGCCGCATCATGTTGTGAAGTCCAGACATACCACCCATTTGTTGTAAAATCCGAGGATCCATCATCTTAGCCATCTGTTGATTGAGTTTGGCCATTTGAGTTTGATTAACATTTTTGGCCATGTCTCCAGCTTTAAATAATCCTTTAATGCCTCCCATTTTTTTGACTACTGCTGCAAATTTTGTGTATTGAGCAATAAGGTCTTTAACATCGCGCTCAGTTACACCTGCGCCTTGCGCGACTCGAGTTACACGTGTAGGTTGCTTCGAGAATAGTTTTGCACCATCACGATGATCAAGCTCTCCTTCATTCATAGAATCCATGATGGTCATAAGACGCTTTAATTTCGCCATTGATTCTTGTTCACTGCCTTTGGACATTAGATCTTGAGAAAAACCTGGTATCATGCCCTGCAGATTAAAGAAAATCAAAGAAATATATTAAACATCAACGAATATTTTTCTATAATAAAGCTTTTACATATATATATATTGAAATTTTTATAAGCCCTTTGACACAAGATGATGATCGCAGAATAAAGTTTTTATTCTTGAAAAAAGAAGAGGCAAAAACCAGTAAAAGAATTTTATTTTTGCAAGACAATGCACCGGTTCACACCGCGCGCATTGCTAGGCAAGCCTTGCGAGAAACTGATTTCGATAAAGTGAATCAACCTTTCTACAAGTTCCAAAAATAATGCGCGAAGAAGAAACTTTTCGGACGGAGTGTCTTATTTTTGGTAAGTATGTACTTACACACTTAAAATATTGACTTAATCTATAGATTAAGTCAATGTTTTAAGATTTAACCTACGAAATAATATAGAAATGGAATTTTGAACAATTTTAAATCCGCTAAGAACGTTTTTCGAAATTCAGCCAAGCAAACATAAACAAAACATAACGATCTAGCTAACAAAGCCACAGCGGGAAAAAGTGCTTTATATTTTTAAGATATGGTTGATTTTACAATAAATATTATAAAACTTACGAAATGATCGTAAGTGTATGATGATAATTTGAAGATTTGTGATTTTATTATAAGGTGATAAGGTTGATAAGTTGAAAATAAAACTATCATAAGACTTCGTCTTGGTTCGTTAGTAAACAAATGTAGCTGTATAAGTACAAATTCACACAGACAGAATTTATCTTTAAATTTGTGTGACATGTTATCTAGTAGTATGGTTGATCGTTGAAATCGTCGATGATGTTTTTCGATGATGTATGTCGACGAAGGATTTTTATCTAGACTTTTAATGCCCTAGGCTTAGAACTTACCAGCCACCCCTCTTAATACTACAGAATAATTGATTTCTTTAAGGTTTTTTATATATTGACTTTAAAAGAAATAACATTTAAAAATAGCAATAGAATATTTTGAAAAATATTACCATAATTTGTGAAAATGGTCCCATCTTCATAATGTTTTGGAATTGCTCATACATAGCTCTAAGTGTAAACTGTCCATGCTTCAGTTTTTCTAATAGTTCATCATTATCATCCAGCTTCAACTCATTCACTTTATCCAGTAAACCTTCAATATCTCCCATACCCAGCAACTTATTAATAAAAGGTTTTGTTTTGAATGGCTCAAGGTCATCAATGTGTTCTCCAGTGCCAATAAAAATTATAGGACTTTGTGTTGCTGCTACACTGTAATTTCAATTATATTAATAAACAAACAACATAAAAAATATATTACAATACACTCTTGTATAAATTGTAACTTACGCTGATAAAGCACCACCTCCTTTTGCATGTCCATCCAATTTAGTAATAATAACAGAACCAATATCTACTTTCTCTTTAAAAGCCCGAGCTTGTCCTTCGCAAGCCTGTCCAATTGTTGCATCCATCACAAAAATAATGTTGTCTGGTTTCTAAGGGCCATATATATTGTACATTATTAATAAAATTGGATTTAATGAAATATCCCAAATAACAATTAAATGATTGCTATTTTATTATTCACATACTACAGGGAGAACAATGGAGGAAGCAACTATATATACTTACAATGGCGTTAGCAACTGCCAACATCTCCTCGAATAATGACTCTTCTTGCTTGTGACGACCACTGGTGTCTACAATAATCATTTCAAAGCCTTCCTTCTTAAACATCTCCACACCTGTTGATGCTATAACTACTGGATCTACTTCTGTGTAACTGTGAACCAAAATGAATAGTAATAAATTATATAAATGAAATTAATAACTAATTAATTAATGTTATTTATATACAACATATCAACATATAATAATCTACACAAAATTACTTAAAACATAAACAGAAAAAAATAAGTTTTTTTCATATACACTATATAAAATAAATATAAAAATTATCAAAAAACAGATATAAGGTTTAAAAATGTATTATCAAACCTTCCATAAAATGGTATTCTTGCTTTTGTACAATTCTGTTTGACCTGATCATAAGCACCAGCTCTGAAAGTATCAGCACACACAAGACAAGATTTCCAATTCTTTCTTAGATAATGATAAGCAAGCTTTGTACATGTTGTTGTTTTACCAGATCCCTGAAGACCAACAAACATGATAACATTTGGTTTTCCTTTCATTGGTTGATAAGGTTTTACTCCAGGATCAACTAGCTGAAAAATAAAATTAATTCACATATTACCCATTCATTTATTTGACAACACTTTTGTCTCAGCTTGTAGTGATCCTACTTGCTGTGCCAACTTTTGGTGATCATTGGCATTTATTTGTGTGATGAGCATGAATGTTTATACTCCAGTCATGAGTGGTTATATTTATATGTATATATTTAAAGTTATATATGTGTAGTGTATCAACTATCTGGTATCCATAACAAAAGCCTCGTAACTTACCATGGAACTAGATGTGGTTAGGTGCTGTATGTTAATGTCTCAACATATTTATTATTTAATTAATCTAAATTATAAAATTATTACCTTTTTAGTACATGAATTTCTAATATTACTAATATTTATGATTTACCTTTACAAGCTCTTTAAAAACTGCTGATTGTATCATCCTCCTTTTATTAAGCCCTCCAGCCATTTCATCAAAATCAATAACAGCACGCACATTTTCTCGAAGGTTTTTTACCAAACGGATATTAACATCTGCTTCTAATAAAGCTGCACATATTTGCTTCAGCATAGAATTTAAAACCTGAAAGTAATAATTTTATGATCAAAATACAATTTCTTATATTATACAATGGTCACTACAATGGAATATGAATTTTGGTACTTACCTCTTCATTTATTATGGTAGCACGACTTAACGACTGCAAAGCAGTCGTTATTTTTCGACCCAAATCTGCTAAAACCATTTTGAATACCTATGCCACTACACACTTTTACTCTTAAGTCAGCTGTTGTCCTTAGCAAAAACTATATCGTTTCAAAATAGATAATATTATTATATAAGTTTTGTGACATTTTAAATCGGAAAATATCTATATGAAATAGAAATAAAACAATAAAGTCACATCAAATTAATAAACCATACCACGACGAACAATTTCCACAATTCACAATTTCCATTCCATTCATCGACACGTCAAACGTCAACGTCAAAACTTGTTTTTTTTTATATATTGGAAAATTGAAAAGGATAAAATGTATGAAGTCTATAATCTAAATGGCCTTAACAAATAAAGAATAGTTATTAGGTAACCTTATAAAAGTAATTTTAAAATAATAAATAATTGATAATGAATCATTTATTATTTATTTCATAAATAAATCGTAATTGTTTACAAGTACGATTGAAGTTAATCTAGGTTTGTGTTATACATCACTAATACAGACTATACAATTTTAGAAAAACAATTTTCGCTTTGTAATCGGCTCCATTTATGTGAAGTTAAAACGTGAAGCAACATAAATTTTATCAAGTTTCTGTGATTATTTGAAGGAGTAATAATGGTATTAGTAAAGCGTTGGTCTTTTAAATGATTATATGTCTCTCGTTGGTCATTTTAATGTTTTCTTATTATGTTCCATGATTTAGGGCCAAAATCAATCTGGTGGAGGCAGTGGTGGCGACAAGAAAGATGACAAAGACAAGAAGAAGAAATACGAGCCTCCAATTCCTACTAGAGTTGGCAAGAAAAAACGTAAGGCAAAAGGTCCCGATGCTGCCCTAAAGCTTCCTCAAGTGACACCTCATACAAGATGTAGATTGAAATTGTTGAAACTAGAAAGGATCAAGGATTACTTACTTATGGAAGAAGAATTCATACGTAACCAGGAAAGACTGAAACCCCAAGAAGAGAAAATTGAAGAAGAAAGATCAAAGGTTATTTATTAAAATTAATTTACTGTTTCTAAAATAAATACTGTTAATATATGCTCTTATATTAAAAAGTATATTTTATAACAGGTTGATGACCTCAGAGGGACACCAATGTCAGTGGGAACTCTTGAAGAGATCATTGATGATAACCATGCCATAGTGTCAACATCAGTAGGTAGTGAGCATTATGTTAGCATTTTGTCCTTTGTTGACAAGGATCAATTGGAGCCTGGCTGCTCAGTATTGTTAAACCATAAGGTAAACATTTTTAAAGATTTTTTTTATTATTCAATTGATATTATTCAAGTATAAAAGTGTTTTCTCAAAGTGACACATGAAAAATAAGATATGTTATAAATAGTAATACTTTTATTTCCTTAAAATTCATTTTTACATTTTTATCAGGTTCATGCAGTTGTTGGAGTACTGGGTGATGATACAGACCCAATGGTATCTGTCATGAAGTTGGAAAAGGCTCCACAAGAAACCTATGCTGATATTGGTGGCTTGGATACTCAGATACAGGAAATAAAGGTAATGTATAATTACATTATACGCTACTATTATAAATGCAAAAGAGGGTATGTGTGTATTTGTTTGTTGGTTACACCTTCACTCTGTAAGGTATGATAGAATACCTGGAATAATACATAGGCAACTGCCAGAAATATAGTTTGCCAAAAGTTGTTGCTACATATGATAGACTACATGCTATATTATTTATTTATTTGTCAACATGTTTGGCTCAGTTTGTAGTCACTATTTGCTGTGCCAGCAGTCACAGGTTTGAGTCCCACTGGGGACATTCATTTGTGTGATGAGTATGAATGTTTTTACTCCAGTCATGGGTGTTTGTATTTCTTATATGTATGTATTTATAGTTATATACATATGTGTAGTCTAGCAACTATCTGGTATCAATAACACAAGCCTCGTAGCTTACCATGGAACTAGGTGGTGCTGAGTTAATGTCCCAATATGTTTAATTTTTATATTTTAATATATACATATATATAAAACAAACATTTCTGAACTTTTTAATTTTCCAGCTGTTATTTTTGGATTTTCCTTATTATATATATATATATATATATAAAAGGCAATAGGCAGTAGTAGGGTAAATTTCTAGGAACCTAAATGTATCACACAAGTTTCTTAAACTCATGAATAGGTAAACGGTAAAAATAAATAAAAGGTAAACTCATGAATAAAAAAATACTGAATCATAACAAAATATGGTAAAAATACAGATAGGTCACCAAAACTCTTTATTATTCAAGGAATTAATAGATTGTAATTTGATATAACCACAAACTCATATACTATAACAATAAACAAACTATATTAATTTATTCTACAAAAAAATAATTAATGAATTTCTTAATTTATTATAACAGGAATCTGTTGAGCTGCCACTCACTCACCCTGAATACTACGAGGAGATGGGTATCAAACCTCCAAAGGGTGTAATCTTATATGGCCCCCCTGGCACAGGTAAAACTTTGCTGGCCAAAGCCGTTGCCAACCAAACTTCAGCGACATTCCTTAGAGTTGTTGGATCTGAATTGATTCAGAAATATTTGGTAAGATATTATTAACATTTGAATCCTCAAAATTTTGCTAAGTACTTAGAAGAGTAAAAATTAGATAAAATATATATTTTTTTAAATGTTTTTTTCCAATTATTGTTGTACTAAATTTGCTTGTCTATTAGTAAAACAATGTTCATAACAATGTTTTACATATTTAATTATTATAAATATGTGTAATATAAATATGTTTAAAAACTGATGTTTCAACATTTATATTGACAGGGTGATGGACCAAAACTTGTAAGGGAATTGTTCAGAGTGGCAGAAGAACATGCCCCTTCAATTGTATTTATTGATGAAATCGATGCCGTAGGCACTAAGCGGTGAGAGTTTTTTTTTTTTCTTGGTGTACAATAAAGAGTAATTATTATTATTATTACATTAAAGACAGACAAGAAGTAGTAAAGTAGGAGACATTCTTTTAATTAATTTTATGATCTGGTTTTCAGTTATGATTCTAATTCTGGCGGTGAAAGAGAAATTCAAAGAACTATGTTGGAGTTACTTAATCAGTTAGATGGGTTTGATTCTCGAGGAGATGTCAAAGTGAGTAAAATTATTTAAGTACAAATTTGCTTATATTATATTGTTTTTATCATTAAAATTATAAAAACAATGGATTAATGTAAGAAAATAAGTTATGGGGGAGTTTTATGTGTTTAACCTATAAATTTAATTTCTAAGGTAATCATGGCCACAAATAGAATAGAGACACTCGATCCAGCCCTCATTCGTCCAGGTCGTATTGACAGAAAAATTGAATTCCCATTGCCTGATGAAAAGACCAAAAGAAGGATCTTCACCATCCACACATCAAGGATGACCCTGGCTGCTGATGTGAATTTATCTGAACTTATTATGTCTAAGGATGACTTATCCGGTGCTGATATTAAGGTATAAAAGATAGATTTATAACTTATAGTGTCATTATTAAAACCCAATTGATTAATTATCAATGTTTTCATTATGTTATTTTTTATTATATGTTATTTGTTAGAATAGTTAAATTATAACGTTTTTTTGCTCACTGCTTGAAAATATTTTTAATACTTATCATCTTTTTAGGCAATTTGCACAGAAGCAGGTCTCATGGCTTTAAGAGAGCGAAGAATGAAGGTCACCAATGAAGACTTTAAAAAGTCTAAAGAAAGTGTTCTATATAGGAAGAAAGAAGGCACTCCTGAAGGACTTTATCTTTAAATATTTAATTGCAATAGATCTTACACCACATTTGTGTGTGTTGAATGTAATAGGCAATTTATGCTAAATAACAAGATTTAAATGTATTGTAATGCTTGAAATATAATCATAAAATAATAAATGTTGTTTATTTTATGTGAAATCCAAAGGTTTTCTAAAGAAAGGAACATGAAGCATTGGTGATTGGACCGTTAATGAAACCAAGTCAGCAATATACCCCTTGGCTAAGCAAGACTTTAACAAACTTAGGCAAGATGACATTCTTAAATTGTTTTGTTTTCTGAAAATTTAATGCCAAATGAATTTGGTATTGAAAATTTGTTTTTAGTTTAATACACAGATCACATAATGCTATATTAGTACAGATGCCTCATCTCAGTAAATATTGTAAAATTCATCAAGCATTCGAATAAAAATAAAGTCAGTGATTTTAATAATTTTTAACCGTGATAAACAATTAATAAAAAGTAAAAGTGTCATCTGTGAATCTATATACTACAAACTGATTCCTGATATTTCAATATAATCAGTAAAATTAAGCAAATTTAATTTACAGGTGCATTATCTCATTTCAGTTCAGTTCGAATATTTTTTAAAACAATAATACACCGTTTTGAGATCTGTTTTTTTAATTTTTGTTAATTTAACACAATGAATCTACGTGTAACTTCATCTATTCACTTTTATTTGAACTAATTTTTTATTGTTATTTGTTCGTGATGAAACCCCAAGGTTAATTTTTTTTATATAGTTTGTGGTTAAATAGCGGCACAGTAAGCGTCAGCTAATCGATCTGCGTTAGAAAGCGCGTAATTTTTACCTAGTTTTCTTTCTTTCCCTAGTTTATTTTTTAGAAAGTATAAAAATAGAGATGCACCTATGATTGATTCCTCATACAAATTTTCTCCCCCTTTATCAGCCCCTTGAGGGATGATTTCTGGGATAAAACTATCCTATGTCCTTCCCAGTATCTCAAACTATCATTATACCAAATTTCATCTAAATCAGTTCTGCGGATTTTTATTTTTTTCATTACAAACAAACACAATCTTACAAACTTTCCCTCTTTATAATATTAGTGTAGTGTAGACACACTATGGTATAGGTACTTATAAGAAAAAATAATTATTTTTTGTCTGTTTGTTCCAGCTTATCTCCGAAACAGCTGGACGATTTTAACGGAACTTTATTTATAAGGAGTAACTTAAGCTACTTTATTTAAGAAATAGAATTTGGGTTCCGCATAAAAAAATGAAATAATAGAAATACAATTTCTAATGTGGGCACTTTACTTATCAAAGTAAGGTTACAATGCCCAACATATTTTAAAACATCACAATATACCTAGCTTCAAATGAAATTAAGTAATTAAAATAGATTTTAAACAATAAGGCCTGCAAATATAATCGCCAATGTACACGATGTGAAAAACGTGATAAACAAGAGGTAAAAAGTAAGCAAATGCTAACTTGCGTTGCATGATAGAGAAATTTTTATCATGACTTTGAGATAAATTGAAGTTAACCCTTTATCATTTAATACCATTAATATAAGATCCACACAACTGTTTACTTTGGAAATAAAAAAAAATTATATAATTCAATTCAATTCTTTAGCTTCGTGGCGTCTAGGAGTGCCTTTGGGCATAATTTACTTCGCAAAAAATATATACATGACATATAATTTATGAACGATGACGCTGTCATTCATATTGTCAATGTCATTAATATTTATTATTTTGTATCTCTAGAGTTTGTGGTGAACGTAATCAATTATTTACGCATAAATTACTATTGTTTTGATATAGAAATTAAAATTAACAGCAGCTTTTAACATGATATCAAAAGCTTTAACAGCACATGAATGAGTGACACCGGTAGCGATACAGAGGTGACCGAGCACACTGCACTCATGGATGGCCACATAGCCGAAGCTCGTCCCGATAGGGAGGTCGCTGATCGGATTGCGAGGAAGCGAAAGACTAAGTCTGAAACACAGCGAAATTATGGTGTAAGTAGTCAACACTTCTCAAAAATAGTACTTGTATAACATTTTTGTTATTATTGCCTTTTAAGGATATCAATGACTAATCTAATTTGTCATTTTGAGTTATTCTCATTATTTTTTAACAAAAACAAGCGCTTTTCCAATAAAGAATAAGAAATACAAGTAATAGCTGGTGTAGTTATGAGACTGCATAACATAATTTAAATGATGTATAAGCAATATTACAAAGCTATCTTTTGAAGGGGACCGAAATCAGTTTTACTTAAACATATATATTAATAATAAATTTTAAAGACTCTGTGACTTCTGTTAATATTTTTTGATAAGCTTATGTATTATAATTTTCCTGATGATTCATAGTTTCATACATAACATTATTATAGAGTGTGGAAACAGCAGAAAGTAGCCAATCTGGTGCAGTGGGTGGCTCAGGTCAAGATCCTCCTCAATGTGCATGTGAACCTCCACTCGAAGAATTGGAACTGAAATATGGAGCAAGACATGTTATCAAATTGTTTGTGCCTGTAACTCTATGCATGATCGTTGTAGTTGCAACTATAACATCAATAAGCTTTTATTCTGTCAAAGATGTATATTTGTGAGTATTATTTAAATTGCATTTGAAAAAAAATTATTGATTGTAAAAAAAATTAAATAAATATAATAATAGAATAAACTACTACTTATTACTCATAGTTATGCAAACCAAAATCTCAATAATATTTTAAATATATACTTGTACTATTTTTTACAGAGCTTATACTCCATTTCATGAAGAAAGTCCATATGCTGTGACTAAAGTATGGAATGCACTTGCCAACTCCATGATCCTATTGAGCGTGATAGCTCTCATGACTGTATTATTAATTGTTCTGTATAAAAAGAGATGTTACAAAGTCATCCATGGCTGGCTAATCTTATCCTCTTTGATGCTGCTGTTCTTATTCTCATACCTTTATATAGAGTAAGTTCTTTTCTAGTCAAATTACTATTTTATAATGTTTTACTTAATATCTACCAACTGTATGCTATTTTTTGTTTTATCTTCGTTTTTATCTTTCTTCTTCTACTTTAATAGTTTACCTCTTTCTTGTTATTAAAGGTTTTAATTATGTACTAGTGACTCACCTTCGCTTGGCTCAGATTTGTCCCTGGGTGATTCTTTAAATTGACATAACTCTTTATTTATGAACCAATTGTAATAAAACATATACTAAATGTTACGTGAAGCTTACCACAATACATTAATGAAAATCACATCCAAATCGGTTAAGCCACTGAGATTAGTGTGCACAAATGCACAGACATTCAGATTATTTTAGGTTCTACTGCTTTAATAATGACCACCAATAAAGTTTTTCTCAACTGTCTTCTATGTACAGTCCACAATCAGTTAGACTTTTTTTATATGTATAGATTTGTATATGATTGGTTTTTTTAGGGAAGCTCTGAGAGCATATAATATACCGATGGATTATATAACCTTAACATTTGTTATGTGGAACTTTGGTGTGATGGGAATGATTGTTATTCACTGGAAGGGTCCTCTGCGGTTACAACAAGCATACTTGATATTCATAGCTGCATTAATGGCTTTGGTATTCATAAAGTATTTACCTGAGTGGACAACTTGGGCTGTTCTTGCTGTTATTTCTGTTTGGGGTAAGTGTGTCAATTATTATATTATTATTGTGTTTTTATATAAATAAAATTGTGTCATTTTACTATGTGATTTTTTTATATAATATAATAAGTAAGATAAACAGTAAAAAGTTATAAAAATTAATACAGTTTCCTATACAATGTATTTTTTTCAGATCTCATAGCAGTACTGACACCCAAAGGGCCTCTTAGAATATTGGTAGAGACAGCACAGGAAAGAAATGAATCAATTTTTCCTGCTTTAATTTATTCATGTAAGTATTTTTGAAATTATACTTCCTTTGGCAGGTTTGGATAAAAATTATGAGAGTAAAATTTTTACGATGCGCGCGCACACCGACAGCCAAAAAGCAACATGATGAAGTTAACTGAAAGTGACATGATGAAGTTGCTGCATTCCTATTTGTAAAAGGCAAACCTCTGTTTGTAAAAGGAACCTCTGTCTGTATCCTTTAACAACTCTCTAGTTGTGACATACAGGATGGAATCTTTAGCTATTTTTGTTCTGTTATGCCAAAGAAGTATAACTTCTTGCGTACATAATTACACACGTTTTTTTATAATCTTAGTGATTTAGATGACTAAGTCAAACTGCAAGACACTTCTATAAATTACTGAGGAAGAAAATGTAACATAAATAAAACAATATATATCTTTTCCAAGATTTAATTATTATTTTTATATTAGTTCTAACTGCCTCATGCATCAAAGTCAAGGGCATATGATTAATCTAAATAGTTAGATGTAACTAAAGCCATCTGTGAACCAGATTAATTGTATACTAGTTAATTTAGTTTATTTATCTATTTATTAAGTAAGCTGACGGCCATACAGTGATTGCAATCATTCTCTACACCGGAGTCCCAAAATAGGATTCCCTCGGAGCGATTATTATATTAATATGTATTTGTATTATATACATATTTAGTATTTGTATCTTGTATTTATTGCTAATATGTCTCTGCTAGTTTATAAATTATTCATACAGCAACAGTAAAATGGATTGATTCCATTATTTGATAGAGATAATTTATGGGTCAGATGGGCATGGGGATATTGGGTACTTTTCACTCCAATATATCAAATAGTTTCTGTAACATCGACTACTACCTGTTATGTATGCAAAAGTTTTTATGTGTGTATAATATGTTTGTTGCTCCTTTATTCTTAAACTGGCTGGATGGATTTTAATGAAATTTAATACATAGAAAGATTATAACCTCCGAGGAGAGTATGACTCTTTTATCTTCTTTTTTTTTATCTTCTTTATCTTTAGTTCATAACAAGCGGCTCACCCTGACTTCTCTCGGGTTCGCTTCTAGACAAACAAAAAAAATCTATCCCACAGGAACCGTACATTTTTCCGGGATAAAAAGTAGCCTATTTGTTATTTTGATGTATGAACTATATTATTGTAAAGTTTCATTAAAATCCAATTAGTAGTTTTTGTGTACTAAGCTGTATAAGTTACTATAGTTTTTTTACTACATATCCCACGGGAACTCTTTTAATTTTCCGGGATAAAAAGTATTTCAAATGTTGACCGGGGATATAAGGTACCACAATACAAAATTCCATTTAAATCAGTCCAACAGCTTCGGAGATTAGCCCGTACAAACAGACAAACAGGCAAAGAAACAAAAAATTTGAAAAAAATCTGGATTTGTTCTATTTCTCTTCTTACATCCCCCTGACTCGGTTTTTAGCATTTTTTTTTGCCTATGTACAAACATTCGACCTCTACAGTTTTATTATATGTATAGATATATATGAGAGACCCACTAGTGTTAATATATTTAGAACTAAAGACGACATTATTGAAAAATTATTACAGCGACGGTGTTAGTTTTGAATAAAACTATAAATCGAATATTTTTTTGTATTTAAAAAAAATAGCGATTTCTAATGTACATGTCTCCGAATATTGTTCTAAAAAATAAAATATATTATGAACAGGCACTAAAGAAAGAATTTATTAAAAATTTAATAACATTTTAATTTCAGCGACGGTGATGTACTGCCTGGCAGCGGTGGGCGCGGGTGAAGGTGAGCCGGCCCCTCGCGAACTGCGCCCTCTCAACCCTGACGGTCCGTGTCTAACCCCCGGCTTTACACGTTACACGTTGTGTGCTGAGTTACCTGTTACATGTGCCTGTCTCTCTTTGTGTTGCCATATTAAAAGTAGCCTTTTTATGTTAATTTATTATTAAAAAAAATTACTTGTTCGTCTTTGACTACTACAGTTAAAAGTCAGTTGTAGCCGTTTATGTTCATCTCAAAAAAATATAAAAAAAATAGTTTCAATTAATTAATTCAATATTGTGTAGTTATTTTTTAGCACAAATCGGAATTTATTAGATAATAACATGTAAAATAAAATCATTATTATATCTTCAGTATGTGTGCGGTCTGCAACAATATTGAAATAAATATTAATTAAAAGACTGTACAGAAAAATATTTCTTATTATTGTAATTTCACTAATGTAGTTTTTTTTTTAATTTGTAAACTTGTACGTGTAAAGTCGGCGCAGCGCTTTCTAACTTTTCTGTTAACATATTTACGCTACTTACTGCATGATTTTATCTATAGTAACTTTTAATATATAGTTTTAGCTATGTAACATTTAATGAAATATATATGTTTATATGCTTTTTATTATACAATCTCTTTTTTGCGTTGTGTTATAATGTCGGTTAGCAATATTTAAATTAATTATTTTATGTGGCTTCATATATATTTATTGTAGGTCTTGGCTTAGGTGGCTTATTCCCTACTTGCATGTTTCTTGTATTTTTTACTATATGTGGTAAAATACGTCTCTGATTTTAAACTAATTATAATAATTAACAATTCACTTAGTATGTAAGTACTTAAGGCGTAATATACATATAAAAAAAAAACGAATTGTGTAATTCCTATATTTGTGTCACTGTAATTGTGGCATTTTTTGATCGACTTCTAAAAGGAGGATTTATTATTTTCTAACTTCTAAGAGCATCCCATGTGATGTTATCACAAGCGATGATTGAAAATGTATGGTGTTAAATAATGTATGTTGTAAGAAATTGGTATACACTCTGTGCAGGCCTTTCTTTGATGAGAATCAACATGTACAATGTACTTGGGACAATGTGTAAGAGCTAATGTATGAGCCAAGGGCGGACAGCAAAAGGAACTTCGTACTTACCAGGTGTTCCACGACATCGAACGACTTTTTTTTACATAAAGCTTTTAATTCTCTAAAATATGCGGTAATTGTAATTATTGGTGCAGGATCGGCCGAGGATCGAGAAGGCGGGGGCGGGGCGGGCGGCGCGGGCGAGGGCGAGGGCGGGTTCGACGCGGCGTGGAGGGCGCGCGCGGGCGCGGGCGCGGCGCCGCGGCGGCTGCGCGTGGACGGCACGGCGCCGGCGCAGTACGTCACGCGCGTGGAGCGCCCCGCGCCGCCGCCAGACCAAGACGAGGAGAGTCAGTACTGCATAATACTCTTATCCATACTATCTATACAGATAAATAAAATTGAAGTGTCTGTTTGTAATGTCAAAATAATAGCTTTATACTAAATGCATATCGAATTGTATACGGCACATAAAAGAAAAACACCATTTTTAAAATTCTTGTCTGTCTGTGTGTTTGTTCCGGCTAATCTCTGAAACGGTTGAACCAATTTTAACGGGACTTTCACTGGCAGATAGCTGATATTATAAGGAGTAACTTGGCTACTTTTATTTTAGAAAAAGAATTAGGGTTTCGCTCAAAAAAAAAAAAAAAAAACGTACCTGAGGACGAACCCGAGCGAAGCAAGGGTGAGTCGCTAGTAATATTATAAATGTGAAAGTGTTTTTGTTTATCTTTCTTTCACGTCGGAACAGAGTAACGGATTGGCGTGATTTTTTTGTGGAAATAGTTGGAGGGCTGGAGGGTGACATTGGTTACTTTTTACCGGGAGATTATTTCATTTCCACGGGAAAAACGTATAGTACTAACCACAACTACTCATCATATCATGTATATATAATAATAATATTATATATAGTTTATATTCAAAATTATCCGTTAAAAAGTACCCAGAGACGAACCCGAGCTAGGCGAGGTTAAGTCGGCTATTGTAATTTTATATATATTTAAATTATTTAATTATTTATTATTTACTAGTGGCTCACCCTCGCTTCGCTCGGGTTCGCCTCTAGGAAATCAAAAACAAACTTATCCCATGGGATTTTCTGGGATAAAAAGTAGCCTTTGTGTTATTCCAGACTATAATCTATCTCTTTGTCAAATTTCATCTAAATCCATTCAACCGTTCTGGCATGAAAGAGTAACAAACAACCATACATACTCACAAACTTTCACATTTATAATATTAACACGGATTTAAATATAGTTTTATTAAACTAAAAAACACGCTTTTGACGAATTTAAATGTATGGGACTCATCAAAACGAATTATATGATCCCGAACTCGAAGAGTTTACTCGTAGACGCTGAAGAGATTCACTAACATCTCCTGGGTCCATCATCAGATCAGCTCTAAGATTCCAAAACATAGTAATGTCATTCGAACTACATTTATACATACAACTTCACGTCGATACAACAGTTAGAAGGTTAATATTGACTTCCAAGATTACTTACAATGTTGGTTACAAGTAAAGCCAATAAAAGTATGTTAAATATTATGTAGTGTACGTGAAATGGATTGTTACAATCACAGAAGGATGTCCGGTAACTGTCAATACTAGTCTAGCCATCTCACGGATGCGTCGGTTCCCCTAGTGGTTATGATATATATTATGCTCACGTTAAAAGAACATGTAACATGTGTTAAGAAAATAATTAATAAACCCTGAGCCTCAAGTTGTTTATATATAAGACACGTTGCTACAAAATATGCAATATAAATAGCCCGGGATGCTAAATTTGCAGTTACTAAAGCGTTATGGGGACTTATTGGATTGTGAAGAATAGGTTCTAAAACGAAAAAAAATTTTTTTAAGTGTTCCATTTTAGAAGGATCGTCTACAAATTTTCAAAAATGTTAAAAAAACAGTCACATGGAAATACTTGAGCGCGTCAGACATTCATAGTGTATACGCGCTTTGTCTTTCTCATAACCGAGAGATATTAATCTGACGATTAACTAGTGGAAGTGTGGCGTCTACATAGTACATGTTTAGCGTCGTACATCTACTAAAACGAAGACATTATAGTGATCAGCTGAGATGGCATCGTTGTGGCAGACGGTAGTGTCCAGCGTTCCACAACAGTGCGATTTCTTAGACATTTTCTGCCCCGCACAACCACTCTGTGGAACCAGCTGTCGCCAGCCGTCTTTCCTAACCGT
Source organism: Argynnis bischoffii washingtonia (assembly GCA_033884665.1). NCBI lineage: Eukaryota > Metazoa > Arthropoda > Insecta > Lepidoptera > Nymphalidae > Argynnis > Argynnis bischoffii. The sequence goes on along the minus strand of CM066625.1, from coordinate 9,076,329 downwards.
TACGACCTGGCAACCTTCAAGAAGAGAGCGTATTCATTCTTGAAAGGCCGGCAACGCATTTGCAAGCCTTGCGGTGTTGCAGATGTCCATGGGCGGCGGTAATCACTTTTCATTCGTTTGCCCCCTTCATCACATAAAAAAAATGACGGTAGTGTGGGGACGGTGCGAGAGAGTGAGAGGTAGAGAAAGAGCGCGAAGGAAGGAGAGGCGCGGAGTGGGAAATACACAGTTCTCGGCATCTGTACGCTTCATCCTCTATTGATGGTTTTAGCTACATCGCCCCATGAAAATCGTCAGATTATATATACATATTTCGTAATCCTGATAGAATTTACTTTAAAATAAAATAAAAATCCAATCGCGATCGAGTATTTCGAGGTGACATTTTATTTTACAACTTTGTGACTCGCTCATTTCCTTATGTCACGCTCAAATTGTCAGATTATTGAAATATACACTTTTCTGCATGTACTTAACTTGTCTTAATCTGACGCGCTCGAGTTTTTCTGAGGATCGATTTTTTTTACTGATCTGTCGGGCTGCCCTCTACGCACCCCCCCTATATTGAGGGTTCATATATGGTATAGGTGCATTACAGGGTGCAAGGTTTCTCCCCATATGTTTTTCTGACTCACAAAGTCCCCGCTACTGCTCTCTTATTATTATATATATTATACAAATTGTAATGCCGTTCACTAAATTGTCAAATAAAGTTATTTTTATAGGAATATATTATTTTTTAATTATGTAATAAATATTCAAAATTGATATTATCATTTTTGTGTAAGTAATGTAGTTATTTAATTAAAGTAATCTATATGTATTAATGTGTCGAGACAAAATATAAAAATAGTAATCAAAAATTGTTATTGCTTTCACAGAGGGCGTAAAACTCGGTCTCGGAGACTTCATCTTCTACAGCGTGCTGGTCGGGAAGGCGAGCTCGTATGGCGACTGGAACACCACGCTAGCATGCTTCGTAGCTATTCTCATTGTAAGTAGTTTTTTTACAATATTTATTATAACTTCTTTGTGCTTTTTTGAACTTTATTTATAACTAATTTATTCCCTTTACATGTCATTTAAAACACTTTCCATTTATATGGATCAGTTTTTACTGGAATATAAGGTTCCAGTACAAACAGGTGCGTAGGCATATGATGAAGAACAATATTAAGTTTCTTTCATTTCTTCTGACCGTAGTTTAAATGGTGTAGTTAAACTAGTATTCAAATATTTATATGTAATAACTAATAAGTAAGGAAGGTAAGGAAATTTGGCGGTGTTACACCCGCGTGCTGAGGCAGAGCATTTGACGTATTGCTCATGCGCCTGGTCTCAATTCGGGTGTCGAAATTCCTCCCATAGGACTTAACGAGTCAAGGGTATAGGGAGCGCACTAGTATTTGTACGTACACTTGTGCACTAAAATATCTAACTACTCTGTTCAGTGCACGGACATGAGGACCGTTCTGTCTCCGTGAGGTTGGCCGCCGTGGCCAAAATCGGCTAGGAGGACATTGTTATATTATCTTCTTTTTCTATATACATATATAAAAATGAATGTTCGTATGTTTGTTCTCATTGCGTTCCTAAACCATTGTTTCTATTTTGATGAAACTCTGGTAGGTTATACTGTATACGCTTGCGAAGGTTTCTGGCACAAAAAAAAGATTTTTTTCTTTGAACGTTTGTCTTTTATGCGTTCCTAAACCATTTAATATATTACTTTTTCATTTCGATGTCAAATCAGAGAGAAGAATCAGAATCTATGTCAAATCAGAAATATTTAATGACATAGATTTATTTTCCCTTTCCTTTAAATAAGTTCAAAATTTTAACTAGAAGTGTCTGTTCGTGATTGTTTCCCTGTTCTTGTTATATACTTTAATATTAAAAAGCTAACATTATAACTACCTTAAAAATTTGTAAACTGTGAAGACTTAATCGGTGTATGTAAAGTTTTATTTCTTTTTGTTTTATATGTAACTAAATCCTGTTTGTCTTCCAAATAAATAAATTCAAGCTTAGCTTATATAATAATACAATATATTTTGTAAACCAGGGTCTTTGCCTAACCCTGCTGCTGCTGGCCATATTCAAGAAGGCACTCCCAGCGCTGCCCATCTCCATCACATTCGGCCTCATATTCTACTTCGCCACGCGCTGCGTCGTCAAGCCCTTCGCGGACGCGCTCGCCGCTGACCAAGTGTTTATTTAACTTTAATTGTACACAAATACCTACCTATATATCGCACATGGCATGAATAAATTTATAAATCGACTTTATATGAAATTCTTATTTTATTTAAATTGCCTATATAGTCCTTCTACTATATAAAAATAATGAGTTTTTTAATAGGCTAGTTTTTTTGAATGATTACATAAATATTTTGTACGTGATTAATTGTTTTGAATAACGGAAGTTTAATATTTTTAAAGTTTAAAATATACATATATGTATATTACATTATCCATGCCATGTTCGCACATTCAAGTAGCTCATATTATTATGCTTTAATAAGGAGATTTTGTTCACTTGAAAAATTTATTTATTTGAAAGAAAGTGTCAGAAAATCATATTCCATCTTTTTCCTCCGAGTCAATTTCTAATAATGATAATGTATAATACTAACTTGAGTACAGAATTAACCTATACTACTTTTGAGTAGAAATATGCATACAGTCAATAAAAGTCTACATTTTACTATGTTGTATTTAAACAACGATTTTATTGTCCGTTTTGTTTGGCTTAGTTTGAGTTTTTTCACTGGAGCTACTCACAAACTGCAGTTTATCTAATAAAACACTTTCAATTCTTGCCGATGCTTAAAATGCTATTAATTTATTTTTACTTGTATTAAATTAAAAAATAATTTGGATATAAAATAAAAAAAAGGACATTTTAGACATATAAGATATGAATAATAATTAATGAATGACAAATCAACACTGGTATGAATGCATTTCTTGTATATGTTACGGTAAAAGCCCGTATATTGGTAAATCTTAGGTTTATTTAGTAAATCTTAGGATTTGCCAACATGAGTTGGTAAATGTAAGGATTTTATAAAAACTAAACAATGTTTCAGGTTTTGGAAACCATCAGGGTTTGGTACATGTTAGGTTTTACCAACGATGGTTGGTAAATGTTGGTTTATCTAAATACTTTGCGTATTTGTCCTAGTCATCGTCGTCTACTTTTTATAAAATCCTTACATTTACCAACTCATGTTGGCAAATCCTAAGATTTACCAATATCCCGTGTATTTTTACAGTAACATATAAACATAATAATTATAAATATTTTTGGACTGAATTATGAGTTTGGTTAGTTAACTATAAACTTAAAAAGTTAATGTAGATATGAATATAACATATACTAAGTATTTGAAGTCCAACATTTAATATCTAATACATAAATTATAGTGGACACCGGTAGTGTAATGTTTGCTTATGTACATAGTGAATATTATGTTTATAGTCTACAATATAGGGAGTACTCAGCTATTAACCAGAGTCAGTGGAATTAAAAAAAAAGTTGGCCATCACAGGACGCTCGGCAGATGTGAGACGTCTATGTTAATATTAGAATTCATAATTAATAAAAACCTGTAACGAAATATGGAGTATGATAAAAAAATAGTATAATACCTATTTATTACTACAAGTAATAAAACCTATTTATTTTTTTATTATGTTAATTATAATAATAATTACAGAATATATATATTCATAAATAGAATAGAAAATATTATGTTTTTAATAGAGACTGTTTTACAATGGAGCGTGTATAGTATACGCGCGCGCAAACACAAGAGATTCGAGAATGATGGGGTAGAAGGGGCATGATGGCATGACACCGTCATGCCATGGCGCGCCAGTAGATGTTTCAGATAAAAAATAACTCCTGACTCCGGATAAAAACTTTTAAGCGACGGTCCACAGATTATTATCGTCGTATATGTAAAGTAGTTAGATAAAATTTTACATCTCTATTTTAAAAATAAAATATGTATGTACATTAATATGTAATGTACTATGTAGCGTAAAATATAAGGATATCACAATGTTGGAAATAAATGAGGGCTACCGCGCTTGAATTAGCCGCGAGAGGCGCTAGTGTAGAGTGAGGTCTCTAAAAATGTAAAATCACACTGAATGTTTACTATTTGCGAACTTTGAATCGCCAATTTTCAACAATTTTTCATGATTTTTAGAAACATTGTGCCTTTTCTGATTAATTACGGTGGACACGGTATGGCTCAATAAATGTTATTGCTTTAAAAGAAGAGTTAGAAAAAGGCAAAATTTTATTTATTTAGTTATTATTATTTAAAGTCCTTGTAGAACTATTTTCCCGTTAAGAATTATGATTATTATATGAAATTTATCGCCCTGCCGCAAAAATAAAAACTTTTCCAATTACAGCGATAGGACCTTACTCGTCAGTGGCGCCAACTGGTGCCACCAGCAATGATAGCCCTCATTATTACAGTTTTATATATCATAGGAACAGGTGTGCTATTCCTAATTAATATATAAAAATGCTAGTTTATTAGTCAGGTCATTTTTGTTACTAGAAATGGCTCTATATATAAGATTTTGTTTGTTTTTTTAACTGTATTTCACATTCCACTAAGACATAATTCTGAACTCATCAGCTTTCAAACTTATTTCAAATGTATTATGTTTTAATTGTAATTTGTTTAAGAAATAAAAATTAACATTTATAAACGTATTTTATTACTTAAACGATAATAATAGAAGATTCAAAGTAATGTCGACCTTCACTCGTCTTACCGAGATAAAATAGATAATTAAATACAAAATGTATAATAATCAAGGCTACATAAAATTATTTTGTTGTTAATTGAAAGTGCAAAGTACAAGCATGGGATAGGTTGTTTGTGAAAAAACGTTCATAAATTACAGTTGTCATAAGATTAGAATTTGAAAAATTTATAATTTGCATTGCGCTTACGATTTGGTTTTACATAGGATAACTTGGTAAAAGCAGATAATAGTAACAATTAATGAAACAAAAACAATTTATAACATCATCTTTGATAGTATACAGCGCAATTACAGGCAAGAGGCATATCATCTTAGTCCTCACAGTGACAACGCACCTGTGGTTCTGCATTTTTGTTACTTAAAACCTAAGTGCATAAACCGTAGGTGTCATGGGCGACAGGTACTGCTTTCCATCAGGTGGCCTGCTCGTTTGTCACTGAATCGCATAAAAAAAAAAGTATTTAGTAAATGGCCCATTTGTTCATATTTCATCCAACCCTATTGTGATATATGTATATTATATTTGACACAAATTACTTTGCAATCGGTAAAAAAGATAAGTGAAAATAAGGAGAGTTATTATTTCTGTCTAGTAATTCTCAGTAAGCGCCCGGAGTTGGGATATTGGCGGTATTTTACCCCCGTGCCTCGGAGAGCACGTACTCGTAAAGCCGTCGATCTTGCATCTTAACTCTCACTGGTTGTGTCGAAGTCGCCCCACCGAAGTATTGAGAGTGACGGTGTTCATGGTGTCTGGGTGTACATTTGTGCACTATATCTCTTGCGCAGTTGGCTAGTCTCAATGAGATTAGCCGCCGTGGCCGGAATCGATAGGTTGTAAATTATTCTTATTATAATAGGCTGTATCAAATGTAGACATATATTTTAATGATAATAAATTGAGAGCTCTTAATGGTATAAGACCCTAGTGTATTTGAGTTAAAAGATGGCCTAAACTTATATAATCATTAATATATTGTATAATTATAGAATATTTTTTTTACATACAAAGATTTTGGCTTTCCTTTTAAAAGATATGGTTTAGTTAGGTTAGATGGGTTATGATAGAAGAAAAAGGTAATAAAAAAATAAGAGGCTTTATTTAAAAAGTTATTGCTACTTACAGATATAACATTTCTAAAATAATAATTGTTAACAGGATATAAATTTACTATATATTTTAAATGAACATAAATGTAATCTAGAAAAATGTTTTGAAGGTATAAAATTAAAAAAAAAAGTGTTAAACAACGTTTTGCAATATTGCACAAATGAATTGGTAACAAACAAACAAATAAAAATGGAAACATAGTATAAAAATAGTTAAAATGAGAAACTTGAGATACTTGCTAAAAAGATTAAATAAATGTAAATATAAAAAAATATACATCCATTAACATAATTGCCATCTTTTGTTTTTATACAAAAAAAAAGTATTTTCATTATCAAAATATCAATTTTGAGATCGACAATAATACAATATTTTTAAAATATGTATTTCTTAAATCGTATTATTAAAATTAACGAAATGTAACATAGGAATGCTTTAAGGGAATGCTAAAGGTGAAAAAACTATTGAGAGACCCTTGACCAATCACATTAACCTAATAAAATAATAATTATATAAATTAAATATGTAGAAAAATTATTTAAAAAAAAAATTAATTTACCACAACCATTTACAGATGAGGGTTAGGGATCTCCTGAGGACCACTCTTTTTAATTACTTTTAACTTTTCGTTGCTCGGCTTTGCTGTGTCCGATGGGATTTCTTCTTTTACAGGTATTTGTTTTTTCGGCTTCACATTATCAACATTCGGTTTTTCAGCCTTCTTAAGTTTTTCTTTATTTTCATTAACATTCGCATTTTTGGGCTCCTGAGATTCTTTAGGTGTTTTAGATTTTACTTCAGTCTCTTTTGGTTTTACTTTTGGTTCTGCTTCTTTGGAAACTGGTTTAGTTTTTGATGGTTCATCTGTTTTTTTCGCTGGTTTCGTATCTACTTTTGATGCAATAGGTTTCGCATCAACTTTTGGTGCATTAGGTTTCGCATCTACTTTTGGTGCATTAGGTTTCGCATCTACTTTTGGTGCATTAGGTTTCGCATCTACTTTTGGTGCATTAGGTTTCGCATTTGGTTTTTGTTGTACTTCGGGTGCAGGTTTAGGCTTGAGTTCCGGTTCTTTTGGTTTTTCTTGTGCCTTTGACACTACTTTCGATTTGGTTTCTGGTTCTTTTGATGCAGGTTGTGCTTTAGCCACTGGTTCTTTTTGTTTTTGTGCTTCTTTCTCGACTGTTTTTGCTTTTATGTTGGATGCTTTTGGGATTTCATTTTGCTTAATTTCAGCCTCCTTAGACGCAACCTTTGGTTTCTCTTTGGGTACTGCATTTTGTTTAACTTGCGGTTCTTTTTGTACTTTCTCTGGTTGCTTAGCAACAGGTGGTGGGGTTTGTTGAGGAGCTTGTTTAGGTTTTTCGTTTACTTTCATTTCTGGTTTCTTTTGCTCAACAGGCTTACTAACTTTAGGCACATCTTTCTTTTCTACTGGCTTTTGCTGTTTTTTATCTGGCACTTCATTGGAGGAAAATGCTTTTTTCAACAATGGTGGTACGGGTACAGCACCAATAAAATTTTGTATGTGCGGACAGCCAGTGTATAACTTGTCATTAAACACTATAGCATCGCTTAAATGACTTACACTACCATCAGTATTATAATAAGCAGCAATAATGTTTCCATTCCAATCTAGTTGAACTAATCCCGACATGCCTGAGCTTAACTTTGTGAGGCTGCCGAAACTACCAATCTGTAAATTTACAAAAGAAAGTTATCTCGTATGTACACACATAGATTATGTTGAAAAATAATAAATTTCGTTTTAACGAAAAACTTACATAGTGCACTATTTCTTCAAAAATATAGTGTGGAACCTGAGTATTGAGAAGTTCAAATGGAATCTCAATGAGGCGGACTAATCGAGCCAAAAACTTTCTTGCTAAAGGCGCGGCGGCCATAGACTTTGTTAGCAGGGGGTGGTCATCGTCGAACACGGTGTACAAAGATACCAGCACTCCAGAACCGTCAGGTAGAGAACGTATATTATCTGGTACGCCTGTAAGTATTATTCTATAGTAATTTATTGTATGTATGTATTATTAATGTTTATGTAATATATATGTTTTAGTTTATGTTTATGTAATGTCCCACCATATTTACTATATTTATTAAAAATATTAAAGGGTAATGTTATATTTCTGGCACGAAGCTATCTATAAATTAGAATATAAAAACAATATTAGTTTAATATTTTATATTATACTTTCTAGTTGACGTCGATTTATTTTATTTTGTTAATGACCTCCAAAAATAGATACACACTTTACATCGTTTAAGAACATAAAAGTAATTAAGACTTACAATATGTGTGCTCCTTCACTTATAGGAGACCACAGCTTGCACATTTATGTATTATAAGTTAAAACTAAGTAAACAGAAAGAGCTTAGGTAGGTTCATTTCGAGAAACAATTCTAAAATCATTTATATAGATACATAAAAAAAGAATCAAATCATAATACAACATATTTACACATTATTAACAGTTGACAAAGGAATTTAGTAAGACTACTTTTAAATTCAAACATATTAGTGGAAAAGATATCTAATTCAACATGTTGTTTAGAAAGCGTATTGTACTGTCTACAGATCCTTGGCATAGCAGCGTGATATCCCAAATTCGTTTTGCACAATGGAATATAAAACAAATTACATGTATTTCTCCGAGGCAAGCGAAAGGGTATGTTAAATTTTATAAGCTGTAGTAATTCACTACAATCAATTTTCGAATGGGTTGAATTAAATTATTGAAAATTTATATATATATATATATATATATTATATATATATATATATATATATATATATATATATATATATATATATGTAAAAATTTGTCTTAGCAAATGGATTACGATACTAAAAACACTTAACACCTGTGTAAACACCTTCAATAACCGAACTTTTAACCGTCGACTCTTTCATGCCATACGTTTTTAAATCATCACACTTAGAGCAACATACATAATATATAACATGATAAGTTATTTATTGTTAGCCACTTTGTGCCAATTTGTGGCCACCGACCAGTACTATGAGACTGATGTCAACTTTAGAGTGGAAGCGGGAACAAGAACGTGTTTCTTTGAAAAGGGCAAAGCTGGACAGATGATGGAATTCTACTACCAAGTGCTTGACGGCCAACACGGGGACTTAGATATATCGGTTGATGTTATAGACCCCAGAGGTGTGAAGCTCATATCCGATTATAAGCATTCGCAAAATTCCATAATAATGGATTTAGAATTTGATGGCGACTATGTATTTTGTTTGGACAATACGCACAGTGTAATGAATTCGAAACTTGTATTCGTGTATGTAATGATCGACGATAAAAGAGGGCCGGAGACTACAGAAGTTGAAGGGATTGTAAGTGTTGTCGATGATGAAGGGCAAGAGCAGCCAGAAGAGGAAAATATTGAATGGATAGGTATCGACGAAAACGGTACTACCTATGCTATTGAAGTAACTCGAATTATAGATTCTTTAATGCGTACATTGAACTCTGTGTTACATGCTCGCCATATGCTAGATAAGTATAGTGCAACGAAATCACGCGACAGCTACTCAGCGTTAGAAGACACATTTATAGTTGATTTGTGGTCTGCTTTTCAAATAGTTTTTATGACATGTGTGGGAATGTTACAAGTGTATATGATCAAAAAATTGTTCGAGAGACCTTATTCTACTTCTGTATCATATTAAATGTAAACAAATTTTAATATTTATTTACTTATACTTAGATAAAATGGTGCAAACAGTAACAGTGTTTAACTTACAAAATGGATAATAGATATATTTAAAACTTTCATTAAATTGATAACAAAGGGCTGATTATTTATGTTTATTTTACTATTTCTATTTTTATCTTTTAACAATTATTTAAATAATTTGGTGCCACATTTTTGTTATGTAGTAAGTAATTGAGTACATCTAATGTACACACTAGGGAAATACATATAATTTAAATTAGGTCATATATCTTTAAAATATAGTATAGCAATAGATATTATATTTTTTTATTGAAGAAATTTATAATCATTTTAAATAATATTTAAACCGGCAAATTCCTATTATATTTCCTTATCAATAAATGAATGGAGAAGTGTCCTGATGATGTTACTATCATATTTAACGCAATGGAATTATAAGTCAAAACTAATAAATCAGTGTAATTTTTTTTTTGAAATAACTTGAGTTAACTTTAATACTATTAGTAAATAACTTGAGAGATTAATTTAAATTTCGGCCGCTCAGGCGTGTGACGTCACGATATTATTCTTACAAGCGCAATTTTAAAGTTCCATAACTTTTTTATTTCTTGAAATATTTTAGTAATTTTTTTCACATTTTTGTTATATTTTGCTTAAATTTTTAAAATTAATAAAAAAATGGGAAACTTCTCCATTATGTATAATCATTACTTTTATTTCAGTAAAAAAAAAGCTACAATAATTTATAAGTCAATTGTACTGTAAAATAAACAAAATAATTAAATGGTAATAAATTACATGTGAAAGATTGTGCGGCAGTTTCACCGGTTCCTGGTAAAGTCCAGGATAGCTTATTAGGAACTTATCTACCAGATAAACTAAAACTTATAGTTTCACAGGTCCTGGATAGAGATATCTGACAGATAAAATCACTTATAATTACACTTATAATCAGCTGGAATAAATGGCTGTTAATGAATTTATCTGGCAAATAACGCCACTTGAAATAATTTCTAAATTACTTCAAGTGGCGGGTACGAAAATAGTTTCAAATCACGCAAAAACATTTGTAACTTAAACACATTTGAAATTAAACATGTGATAATTCCATATAATTACTATACAAATCGTGATTTATCATCTATATACATATAATAAAATTCTGAGTCGAATCTGTACCTTAAATATTTTTTGGAAAATCTTATTGAAATAGACTTTATTTTTGATACAGAGACCGAATCTATAGTTTTTAGAATTTTTGTCTGTCTGCCTGTCGGTTACCGCATCACAGAAAAATCACTGGAGGGATTTTGATGAAATATGGTATGATGATAGCTGGATATCCGGGTCAACATATAAGATACTTTTTACTGTAGGAAATTATCTCATTCCCACGGGAATACACGTTATAACACAACCCAAAAAATATTTATGATCAGAATTTCTTGAAATTTGGTATTAATGCTCTTCAATACAATTAAATACGTGTTAACGTTTTTTGAAATTCATCCCATAAGGAAATAAAATAAGGAATGAAAATTTGTATGAAACCTACCTTTTTAAAGTTTTTTTGTTGTAGTTTTAGCGCGAACTTAGCCGCGGGTTTTGCTAGTTATATTAATAAAAATGATGTTTCAATATACCTCGTAAGTTAATAATTACTTGTAAACTTGTGAATTATTATTTATATATCTACCAGTTAGTTTTAACAGAAAGAATACAGTGAAACAAAATATTAGAACCTTTATCTGATAGATATAGTTCTATGTCAGTTAACTATCTGAGACTTCATCAGGAACTGGTGAAACCGGCCCTGTGCATTTTTATTTTACTAAGGCTGCATTATCTGTATAGAAAGAAGTCAAAACAAGCCCTGATTTGATTTATTAGTATGATATGTTCACCTACCTGGTAATCCGGCTACAAATACTTCTGAAGTTCCTTTCTTAGATCCATCAATATAATATTTGACAACTCTGTACCTACTTGTCTCAGACACTATTACAAATTGGTTATCAGGAGATACAACCAGGCCATTAGGGAACCATAAGTTATCAAGAAGAACTTTACTTTCATTTTTGGCTGCATTGTAATGGAATAATCTGTTAAAATTTATAATAATTTAAATATTTATACAGGTTACAATAAATACAAGTCATATTAATTAATATGTTAGTACAGCTTTTTATTAAAAGTGTTGTTTATCATTAAAAAAATGCTTAAATGTACACAAAAGATAAGTTAACAAACCTTCCACTTGGATCTGTCAATAAAGTTAAAACTCCATCTCTTAAAGAAAAATCACTACTAGAGTCTGTCCAAAACAAATCTCCATTTTTGTGTAAAGCCACAGAATTAAAAATTTTTGGTGTCCTACCATCTATAGGGACTTTAGGTGACACTAGTAATTGCTTCTTGTCTGTTACTAAATTAACTTTCCAAATTCCATAATAGGCATCGGCTACATACAGTAATTTATTTTTTTCATCAATAACAAATCCCAAAGGTCGCCCACATATGTGTTCCTGAACTAAGTCAGCTAAAATTTTGAAAAAAAAAAAACGTTATACTTATGATAAATTCACTTATAATTCACTTTTAAAAATAAACTAATCAAAAATTATTCTTTAATAAATGACAAATTTGAAAATTTTAAATAAACGCTATAGAATAAATGTTTGTATATGAAAAACAGTATTAAAACTTTGTAGGTTCACTACTTACTGCAAGGCTGTCCAATTTTAGTAACAAAAGTCACATGTCCACCTGGCGATACTTTTACTATTTCGCCGGTCGCAAGTCCAGTATATACTTCACCGTTCCATATTTGAAATGCTTCAGGTCCTAGTAATTTATCTTCATACAAGCGTTGAACATTATTTAAATCAGTGTTGGGGGCTAAAGGTCCAGTCCATTGTTGAGTTGGCTCGATCCTAAATAAATTAAACATTAACCGTGACTAACATAACGGTAGTTATTATAGGTTACTTCAAGTTCATAACTTACTCAATACTCGTAAACTTCGTATACGGTGGTAAATTAGGAATAAGGACAATAATCGCAACGAAGATAGCAAAAATTAATATTAATTTAAATAATCTTTTAATTATTCCAACAAGAAACCCCATATTGCCGATGAAACTAAGTACGAAAGTTACTTTAAAGTTGAACTTGACAAAAAAACAAAAAACCCGAACTTCACGTATCAATCACATATTTTTTGTGAATTGTAAATATATTTGACGCTTGACAGATAACAAGTAATCAGCGCTACACAGAGCACAGATTGTAATCATATTGTAATCTATATTGATCATTGTCTTTGACACGACAAAAATATTAAAATAACTTAAGAGGCCTATTACATTTTGTTTTTGACGTTCTTATTCAGAGAAACTAAAACTATTTGACAATTTTGACTTATTGTATGGTGGAGAATAGTTATTAATATAGTTCATAGCGGCCTCGCTTTTCGCAAATTTTCATTATTAAGTGAAACAAAGCTAAAATTCCGAAGCAAGTTTTTAATAAAATGCGCGACGACACTTTTTCAAGTTGGATTGAAATACTATACTAAGCAAATGAAATAAGAAATATATTATAATATCTCGTATATAGTGGTTGAGTTCATAGTAGCCTCGAAATTTGAAAATATGTATTGGATTTCTACAAAAAAATCCTTTTCAAAACTTTAAAAACTACTAAAAACATTCAGAATTAGCTGAAAATTTATCCTTACAACATTAATATTATTAAGTAAAATTTATACTAGAATATACGTCAGTTCAAAAGAAACGTAATAACATACTTTTTTTTTCAGATTATTTATTAGAAAACTTTACATAGAAGTAATTACAACTGCAGAAAATGCTAGAAACAGCGATACGTCGGCCGTTCGAACTCAATACCATAGAACTCAGTACATTTTGTGATAGGCCTAAGGGACAAAATACAATTGGGTGCATTTCAAAAATTTGGACAAGTGCGTGTCGGACTCGCCAACTGAGGTTTCTGTACTTTGTAGGAAATCTGTTTAACTGTTTTTATTTTTATTTTATTTTTATTTTTTGAAACTTTTCCTTTATTTGTGCTCTAAAAGTTTGCTTTTTTCTAAATTTTGTGATTCAAGGTCAACGGAAACTACCATATAGGTTTTCGACCTAAAACCTATAGCGTACTTCCGGTTGACCTAGAATTGTCAATTTTGGTTAAAAGCAAGGTCTTATAGCACAAATAAAGGGAAAATTCTGAAAAATAAGAAAAGTTGAAAATTATGGTAAATTTTGGTACTTACAAGTTTTCGCGAAAATCCAAATTTGCCCATATCATGTTGACTCGAGGCCTTGATTTTTATACACCTAATAGGGACTATAAATCTCAGTATCTGGTATAAATTTCAACTTGCTAGGTCCACCCGTTCCTAAATCAGTGGTAATACACGGACAGACAGACGGACATACGGACAAGAGAGTGATCATAAGGGTTCCTTTTTTACCTTTTGAGGTACGGAACTTAATAATAGCAATTTTCAGTGTTGTAAAGAGGTAGGCAGAAAGCAGTGACTTCAAAAATATCTGATTAGGTATTATCTATAGTAAATGAAAACACCTTTTACCAGTTAATTTTTACTTTTTAGTATCTAGAAGCCAGTTTTTTTTTGTGTCTGGAAGAAGTTTTTTTTTATAGTCATATGTTTAAAATTGTTAATCCCTAAAAATGTGACATGAATCACACCCTGATTTCCAATTACAGGACATAATGCCGCACTTTGATGTACAAACACGAACAACGTGAAAAATCACTTCCTACATTTTCCGCTACTGACAATGAGTTGGTTGATCACGCCAAAGCAGTACTTTTCAAAGTGCTTGATTGTGCGGAGCGTTGCTGTAATAGAAAAATTCGAAGTTGAGCATTCTACCGCATAATGCGGTTTTTGCTGTAATGGAAAACATCCACATTGTTTTCATACGCGTAAGTAAGTAACTTGTGTTAACAGATAAACTTATGATTTTTGGGTTTTATTCTTTGGGTTGACTTAACGTCACTTCTGAAGTCAATTTTTGAAGAGATATTTTTTAGGATTTAGGTATTGTGCATCTAGGGTTTTAGGCCGGCCGCATACATACGGTTTCCTGATTTAGTTTCTTGAATGGTAATTCAGATTCGGAGACCTAAATGCTTGCGTTACATACAAAAATTCAACTAGGCGCACACGTTTGTACATTTTCCGAATTGAAAAAAACTGACATTCGTTTCGGAAACAGGCTGTGCCTTCGGGTCATTTCGAACGGAAAAAAACCGAATGACACACACGAACGGAAATTTTCGTTCCCGCGCCTGCACTGTGTCGAGTGGACGTCTATGCACGTACTATTACTACTAATGTATTGTATCTACTATTTTTATATAACAAAATGTGTGAGTCAGAAAATTTAATAATGTCTGTGAAAAAATATCCATGTCTTAGTATTTAGTGGATGTATCCGATAACGATGTTTCGTTTTTTTCTTGCTTAGTGCCAGTAAAAGTGCAATAGCAATCAATTCGTCGTCATCCATGTTAAGCGTGCTTTCATGAAAGCGTCACTCTACCTACTGGCAGTGTAAAATCCCTAATACAATAAACAAAAAATCTAACGTCTGCGTTAGTCTTACGGAATTCTGATTTAGGAATTCTGTTCAGGAAACAGAATTATAATGTTCATAATCTTGTCTATGAGTGAGAGTTCTTTTATAATTTGCTTTTTCCTAGCTTTGTAGTTGATCTGTGGCTTGACGTTTTAAATTTGACAGATCCAAACAATTGTCTTTTTCGTTCTTTCACCCGCCATTTTGGACGTATTTTATACGTTTTCACGGTGAAAACTAATATTAAATATGGGTCACGCTAATATTTGGTATTCCCACCCCCGTAAATACGGACAGGGATCCCGGTCATGGTATGTATAAACCGCGAAAAGCATTCCTAGACCTTACAAGATACATTAGTTTGGTTAGAACACGTGTTTCATAGAATTATATATTTCAGCCGCGCCTGCTCCAACAGACACGGTCTCATTCGTAAATATGGCCTTAACATCTGCAGACAGTGCTTCAGGGAGTACGCCCACGACATTGGCTTCAAAAAGGTTATAAATGTTCTTTATTTTTATAGTAATTACAATTATTCTAGTATTTTCGGAGTTTCTATATAAGTGTGGTTGAACACACCATGAATCTATGGTACTCTAGTTGAATATTATTTTTGCTGATCATTTAAGAATTGTTCCCAAAGACTATACGAACAAGTTGCATACATAACTAAAATTCAATTCTTAATTAAGTACAGTTCATACATGTTTTTTTTTTAAGATTATTTTAAAAGCATAGTAATGGTATTGGGTGCATCAGAATTTGACTAATTTTTGTTTACTATTTTGATACATTTTTTTATAATATACTCAATTAAATTTTCGTTTTAAAAACTACTTACACTAAACTGCTAAGATTGGTCAATATTTGATTTTTATCAAGCGAACAATATACCGAAATAAATGTTTGTGATTAAAAATTTTAGTATCTGGGCGACCGAGCTTCGCTCGGATTTCTTGAAAGATTGTATATTTTACATTAAGTGACTAAGTGTTACTGAGAAAGTTGTATAGATGTCGCGATAAGAACAATTTTCTTTTTAATTTGGCTTAAAAATAATTTTACATTAAGTGACTAAGTGTTACTGAGACAGTTGTATAGATGTCGCGATAAGAATAATTTTCTTTTTATATTGGCTTAAAAATTATTTTACATTGAGTGACTAAGTGTTACTGAGACAGTTGTATAGATGTCGCGATTAAATTTTGCGTAGAATAATGCATAAGAAAAACGCATGAAAACTCGAAAACACGCGTTTTCCCTGACATGTGACTAATCTAGATCAATTTTTCGCCCCCGAAAGCCCCATATACCAAATTTCAGCAAAATCGTTAGAGCCGTTTCCGAGATCGCCGGTATAAATAAATAAATAAAGATATAAATATACAAGAATTGCTCGTTTAAATATATAAGATATAAAATTGTTTGCATAATTTTAACCATTCTTAGTAAAATTGGAGTATCTAAATATATAGATTATTGTTGATTGACTACTAGCAGATAAACTGATATATTTAGTTTAAGAAATATTCAACAATTAAATGACGTTCAGCAGCTATCCCACAATCCCATTAATATTAAAAATAGGAAAGTTGGAATGGATGGATGTTTGTTACACAATCATGCCAGAACGACTGAACAGATCTGGATAAAATATAGTCTGAAATAGCATATCTGTACATGAAATATTTTGTAAAAACTGACTAACATATTATGTATATAATGGACCAACTTAGAGTCTAAATGCAGAAAATTGAGTCCACCCTACATTTACATTTTCATATTATGTATACAATATAGACCCCAAAACAATAGTTATGTTTTTTTTTGTTTGTTTACGTGTACGCGTTTTGCGCAAAAAATTATGAACCAATTTCAACGTTTGGTAAAGTGATAACTTATTACTCCGGTCAATGTTTAGGGTACCTTTTACTTCAGAAAAATCTTTCTTTACCATGGGAAATCACAATAACTGGTTTTATCGAGTACTCCTTATAAACCTTCCGCTGGCTAAATCAAATCAAAAGAATGTACTAGAAGATTGTAGATATTAAAAAGTTTTACAGAAAAGTCCGCAACAATAATTGTCTATCTTTATATATTGGGAATGACATAAGATAGTTTTCATGCCGGATTTATAATACTTACCTACTTTTTTATACCTGTTTTTGTTTTCCTGGGCAAACTCGCTAGACGTAGACCTTATCTATGCTTTTGAGGTAAGATGAAGGTCAAGAGTCATTTTTAATTAAAAAAACCTAGGGATGAGCCTGAACAAAGTGATGGTCAGTCGCTGGTATTTGATAAACAAGTCATAATTAATATCAATATTTTATTTGTTTCAGCTGGACTAATGAGTGTTGGAGTATTTAGGTTAATAAAGTTTTAAACCCATTGTTATCTTTTATTTCTACCTTTTTGGAACTTTTAAATTTACATTTGAGTTAGTGGAAAATCAAAGGAATGGAATAAAAAAATATATATACATTATACATTTATTATAAAATTAAAAATAATTATAAAATACTTTTATTAAATTACATTTGCATATTTTTATTTATTTACACAATATAGTTTAGAATTAAATATTTATCTGCCAAACGATAGCTGCTCAACCGAATCTCTGAAAACAAATATGTAACACAATTAGATTATAATTTTTAATACCAATACCACTTAGGATTTTTTATGATTAGCAATGTATTAAGAAAATATTTTGACTTGTAAATTATATCTTATATTCTTTTGTAGCTGTAGTCCGTAATAACATACTTCATGTTATTAAATCATAAAGAAGAATAAGATCAAGAATTCAATATAAACTGGTCCTAACCTATGGCGCGGGTTCGATGACATTTTATATAGTGATAACTTATTATTATGGTCAACATTTAGGATACCTTTTACCATAGGAAAAGCTTTCATTCCCACTAGAAAATAATAACCGGTTGAGTCGAGTCGTCCTTATTATTTTACATGGCCAAAGTCGTCTAAAACTTAAGAGATGCTTCAAAACAATGTACCAGAAAATTGTAGGGCTTAAAAGGCCTACTGAAAGTCTGCAATAACATATAGATACATATGGCACTCTTAATAATTGTTTATCTATTTAAATGTACCTCGAGACGCACCCGAGCAAAGAAAGGGTAAGTCGCTATAGTAATAAGAAATTAATATTGCAAAAAAATAAAGTCACTAAATATCAGTTGTTTTGAAAGTAGATAGCAAGAAAGTAAATGAGATGATAATCGGTCTATTATTATAAATGAAAAAGTTTGTTACTTCCACGCTGTATCAGGTGGACGATTTTGTATGATAGTATATAAATTGACTATAACTTGGAGGAACACTGGCTATTGTTAGGCACCTAAGCATGCATTATATGATTTATATGTACCAAAGCGAGGGTAAGTCGCTAGTTACTATAAGCTTGCACACTTACCGCTGCGGCGCCAGCGAGGAGCGCAAAGAGGCTGCGCTGTGGGGGCCGACAGTGCCTCTTGCCGCCCTCCGCGCAGCACAGGTTGGGGAAACAGTCTACACTAGAGCTGCAGCGCTGAGGGAACGCGTCGAACTGTGGCGGCGCCGTACATTGCAGATAGGACTCTAACATGCGCACCGCTTTAATACAATATTTTGGTTAGTTGCGGTTCCAAATGAAAAACAATATTATTCTACAAATATCATATTGGTCCATAGCTTTTAGTTCGCCTGTTAAGAGTATTTTCTATAGGTGCCTATAATGTACTCTATTATAATAAGTCCTTTAGTAAGTATTTGTTTATTTCAAGCACTGCTTTTAGTGGAAAGTAGCGCTTAAGGAAATCGGGAGTTCTAAAATCGCACCAATATGATAGAAATAAGTCTTATCTATGAACAAAAAGTTCAAGTTTTAGGAAGCATTTGATTAATTTAAGTAAGAATTCAGATCTAAAGTTGCTAAAATTAATACTGGGAGTTGTTAAACTTTCACGTATGCTTTTCGAATTACCTAATACATAGTTACTTAGTACATACTTTTTGTGGGATTAAATTTTAAAATAGCCATCATCATTAACTATTCTGAGCAATAAAATAAATACTAATTGAGTTTTTTCGTGATCATAAACTACTGCAGATTCCGACGCACCCAACCGTTAACGGTTAAGAATTTGCAAGCTGAATAAACAGTGAAAATATTTTTTTAAAGTAAGTAATTCTAATTTAAATATCGATACATTCACTGCAAAGTCTGTATATAAATGTTTTCTGGCTAGTAGAGAATTAATTTAATTTTAAGTTGCCAGGAAAAATACTTCTGCATAATTTTAAAGCATTATTCCAAATAAGTATTTAATGAGATTAAATTGATTAAGTATATCATAAAAAAGAATATTTTTTTAATATTCCTAATAGTAGACACCTAATTACCAAATAATTATATTGTTGTATTTTGTTACGGTCAGTTAAATTAAAATAGTTAAAAAAAGGTTGAGACTATTTAAGTCCATGACATTAATTTCACAACATTTTAAATAACCTAGACTAAGTTTTATAAAAATTTCGCAACTGCTTGTTAGTTATTTCAACGCACTACTGCTTGTTTACTGGTTTTTATAAAATTTTACTATGTATATACATATGCTCAAACACTTGTAACTTGATTCCTGATGTGTTGTATTAAATGTATGCCAATAGTATATTTTAATATAAATTTATTGTAACTCACGTGCTTCGATTCTATTAGCTACTGGTACCAAGTCTAGACGAGCGCGTGCGGTGCGACAGTAGGAGCGCGTGCCGTCCGGACAGCACACTCGCGGCCAACAGTCAGCGTCGGTCTTACATGTCTGTACCTCAAACAACAGCTCGCCTAGTGGAGTCGAGGGACATTCACGGGGAATTACCCCGAGTATAGCTAGAAAGAAAGCAAAAAGGCATAGTGTTTAAAATATATTGATATTATGATCGCCCGAATCTTCCATGTAGTCCCCTCTAAATGTGTATTTGTTTTGTCAGTTTTAAGTTTTAGTTCAAATAAGGTAGTAAAGCTTACTAAGGTATGTAACCTCGTCTCCGTGCGAATTTCCGGGAAATAAATTGTTAAAATACACATCGGTGTATATGCGCCTCTTAACGGGTTAGACTTTGTGAGATAATAAATGAAACCAATAAATATTTATAGGTTTCTATGTGGCTTTTTCGCTTTTATGGGATCCTATTGGAGTTTTTCAACAGGGATACTCGGAAGCAACCCAATCCCATTTTCTTTTTTGTTTGTCATAGCTGTTGGGTCAGTGGTAAGTGGTTTCTAATATGGCTCTTTTTTATAACTACATCTAAATACACTCTCACTTCGCGTGTAGTTCAAATCTATGAACTCATTTATCTCACGGTAAGGCACGGCGCCAGCTGACCATTATATGTGGAGGTCGTTACAACTTATTATAATATGCTGCTTTACTTGTTATATCCTCTGTATAAATATTTATTACCTAACCATATCCAACTAGTGATAGTCTCTCTTACGAATTTTATAATTAAAGAAATCTTATTTACTACATCTGTACTATTAGATAATATTATAAATGCAAAAGTAACTCTGTCTGTCTGTTACCTTGTCACGCTTAATCCGCTGAAGTGATTTAAATAAATTTTGGTATAGAGGTAGTTTGAGACCCTAGGAAGGACATAAAATAGTTTTCATCCCGGAAATTGGAAGTTTATATGGGGAATCGATCATTTCTCATATATATATATATATATATATATATATATATATATATATATATATATATATATATATATATTAAAGTAGGAACTTACCTACTTTTCTATACCTATATAAAGTCTATTAATTCTATACTAACCATTGTATAATGAAGGCGATAATTAAGCCTATGCACTATTTTTACTGTAGGTATCTCTTACATAAGCCAAGAAACAAAGTCGGTAATACTTACTATAACAATAAAATGGTCAGTAAATCGCTTGCGCTATTATGACATACTACACATTAGTCTTTTTATTAATGAATACTTATCTTAAAACTATTTTTATTTTGAAATAGTGAATGTTTCAGAAAACCACAACTAATTATTATTTTCATTTCAACATCGAGAACGTTACGTTGCATTAATAATAATCAATTTAACTTGACACAAAGATGAGGAAAATATCGTGTTCTACCAATTCCAAATTTGTCAATATATAATCACAAGCTTTTTCTTATTCATTCATTGACACAAATTATAAATACGAATAGTTTTATTGCAATATTATATAATGCAAACAATGATGACCACACAGGAAACACTCAGGTATCTACTTACTTGTTTTATTTATATAGGATGTGATAGTTGTATGGAATCTCGGAAAACTATACAATAAAGTGCCAAAATATTATCTCCTGTTATCCTAGGATATAATGTTATACATTTACAATAAATTGTGTTACAGACCCGCACAAATTCTTAAAGTTACTTAAATGTCCTCTGACCATATTTTTATTTTAAGTTAAGTATTATTATTTTATTCTATGTTATATACAGTACCACCTATACCGGATATTATGTATATAGTCCAAACCATTAAATATAACTTGTTATTGTAAGCACAAATCAATTTAAGTGTGCCTTACTTTTTATCAATTATATAATCTATACTAATTAATTATATTATAAAGAGGTAGAATTTGTTTGTTTGTTTTAACGCGCTAATCTCAGGAATCCCTAATCCAATTTGAAAAATTCTTTTTGCAATAGATAGCCCGTTTATTGAGAAAGGCTTTAGGTTATATATCATCATGCTACTTCCTAAGGGAGTGATACTAACCGTCAAAAGGTACCTAGGGACGCACCCGAGCGAAGCGAGGGTGAGCCGCTAGTTATAGTTAATACTTACGTTGGTGTGATTGTTCTGACACAGTAGGTCGCGGCGCGGGCACTCCTTTCACACACTGTCCTTGACAGCAAACTTGTCCGGGCCCGCTACTGGCGCGGCACTGTGAGTTGCTCTGACAGGGAATTGGAAACAACACAACTGGTACGTTCTTCGGACAAATCAACTTCTGTTTCTTTCCTTGATAAAGAATATTTAGAACAATTTATTTATCTGTTCAAAAACTATGTTATAAAATCCCATAGCTAACTCACAACTATTCTCACTACTATAAGGCGAGTTATTGAAGTTATCTATATCTTACTAATATTATTATGAATGTAAAACTTTAGATGTTTGAATGGATGTTTGTTACTCATTCACACCAAAACGGCGAAACGGATCTGGATGAAATTTAGCACAGAGATACATTGTAGTCGGGAATAGCATATAGGCTACTTTTTATTCCGGAAAAATGTAAAGTTCCCGTAGGATAAATTTGTTTTTGTCATTCTAGATATGAACCCGAGCGAAGCGAGGGTGATCCGCGAGTAATTTTGTAAAACTCAAAATATTATTTGTTTTTTTTTGTTTCTTTAAATGCAAGTTATCTCTGGAACTATCTAGTCCATTAAAAATCTTTCCCATTTTATGGCTTATTAGAGATAAATAAGCTAATTACTAGCCAAACGGATCCAAGGACAAAAGCTAGTTCGATATAATATGTATGTAATAAAGTTATGCTAGAATGCTTACGTATTAACCCTGAGTCTCACATTTAAAACTCACGTAATTGCTGCTTGTAAAATTTAAAGTTGCCAATGGTTTATTTCTTTTTTATTTGAAGTTAAATAATTGCCTGTAATATTTCTTATGTAATATAATATACGAGCACAATACGTAATTTTTTAAATTTATTGTATGTTACAAATATCTACTATCTAGTAGATACATATGTTTACTATTAGAAATACATTTTTGTAATATTACGTGCGTATGCATCTATGTATTGACTTTTCAAGTACCTATGTACACTGTATAATTATTAGGTACATTATAGGTACACGTTACAAGTACATGATTTCTTAACAAGTAAGAATACAGCTTTTGGTACACGTATATCCATAATGAGTAAGTTTGGTAAGACTAGATAGATTCTTTTAACTACCTACTACGAATATTTTAATAGTTACCTAAAGTAAGTGCTTGAGCATTCCAAGGTTACCCGTGTTTAAGACGATATCGAAAAAACGTTAATTAAAGGTATACTATGAGTATTTTCTCTATTTCGTAGAGCATGGACCTAGAGACTTAAAAACGTTATACTCGTACTTATACATAATTTAAAAAAGATTGTTTTAATAAGTTGTTACCTATTTTAGCTGGAGCTGCTTTTGGTGTCGTCTGTATGGGCAGCAGTTGCAGGAATGGGCGCGGGGGTTCCGTAGAAGTGGTGGTAGTTGGCTTAGGGGTAGTTGTGGTCGTCGTCGTGGTGATCAAGCTGGTGGTACTCGGAATTGTTGTAGTTGTTGTAGTACTTGTAGTTGTTGTAGTACTTGTGGTTGTGGTGGGACTAGTAGTCGTGCTAGTGCTTGTGCTTGTGCTAGTACTCGTACTTGTACTTGAACTACTCGATGCGACTACACTACTCGCCTCGTTGACTCTAGAATGTTTAGAATGGAATCTAATGATACTTAGTCACTAAAGCTTTTAAGCGTGCGTAAGGGATGAATCAAAGGGCTGAATACAAGGGTAAGTCTTGAGAAAAGCATTATTATAACTCAATTTTAAAATGGTAATGTTCAACAAAATTTTATAGCCACTATTACCTACTTAGATTTATATGATATCTACACAAAAATGAAAAATATTTCTTTCAATATAAAAGACATCAACGAGCTCTATCAGCTGTCTGTCTGTTCTCCTTATGGGATAAATTTCAAAAAACGCTAAAACACGTAACTTATTTAATTGTATTGAAGAGCATTAATACCAAGTTTTAAGAAATTCTGATCATAAATATTTTTTGAGTTGTGTTATAACGTGTATTCCAATGAGAATGAGATAATCTCCCGCGGTAAAAAGTATCCTATATGTTGACCCGGATATCCAGCTAACATTATACCAAATTTCATCAAAATCCCTCCAGTGGTTTTTTTGTGATGCGGTAACAGACAGACAGACAGATAAAAATTCTAAAAACTATAGATTCGGTCTCTATATCGATAATTAAGTGTATTTCAATAAGATTTTCCAAAAAATATTTAAGGTACAGATTCGACTCAGAATTTTATTATATGTATAGATGTATAGATAGATATTTTCGAGAAAAATCACGCAATAAGAATTATGTTTATTTTTCTAGAAGATAGTCTCACTAAATTACAATTTTATAAAAATACTATACTATACTATAACATAATACCTATAAAATTTTCGACTAATTTGTTACTTATATATTTTATTATTTAAAAAAAGGCTAATACTTAATCCATAATCAATGAGTT
This sequence comes from Argynnis bischoffii washingtonia, assembly GCA_033884665.1. Taxonomy (NCBI): domain Eukaryota; kingdom Metazoa; phylum Arthropoda; class Insecta; order Lepidoptera; family Nymphalidae; genus Argynnis; species Argynnis bischoffii. Next base: position 9,051,706 of record CM066625.1, on the reverse strand, counting down.
TAAATACGAAAGAGGAGAAAGGATGAACGATCTTTTCATTTGTATGCTATCAAGGCTATGTTACTGTGCTGACAAGAAATGTATTTTGGAGAATTATGTGAAGTAGTTTATAAAATATATTATCCAATCTAGGCTCTGTTAGTTTTCACCAGCAATTTTTTTTTTTGAGTAAAATTTTTTTAGACGTGACTGGGGGTAAGTCAATACTTTGGAAAAAAGAGTGTAAAGGAAGTGAGAGTCTTTATTATTAATACTTTTAAACAACAATATTATGTTTATATTTTTATAATAATTATTATGTATAAAAATATATATTTATTATTAATAAATTTATAATCATTTTTACTTATAAAAGTGAATATTGATTACTCTAGGATAAATGTGCATAAATTAAATTAAAACTATTATGACTAATTGTTGTCATGGTAAATGTTGTTATTGTAAGACAAATGATCGATACAGATAAATAAAATTGGAGTGTCTGTTTGTAAGTTTGTAATATTAAAATAATCGCTTTTTACAAAATGCATATGGATGTATACACGGTACATATACCAAAACCACATTTTTTAAATTTTTTGTCTGTCTGTCGGTCTGTCGGTATGTCTGTCTGTTTGTTCGGCTAATCTCCGAAACGATTGGACCGATTTTGACGGGACTTTCACTGGCAGATAGCTGATGTTATAAGGAGTAACTTAGGCTACTTTTATTTTAGAAAAATAATTAGGGTTCCGCGATAATATTTAAAACCCATGATACTGTGAACAAAATCCGCGTACGGCGTACGCACCCGAGCGAAGCAAGGGTAAATCACTATATAATTTTATTGAATATCTTAGGAGCTACTATTTATGTATAAATATAGCTAACCGCGAAAACGTAGCTAAGGACGAACGCGAGCGAAGCGAGCGTGAGTCGCTAGTATATAATATTACGACCGACCCTTTAAAAACCTATTTACTCCCCTTTTGAAGCTACAGTATGGGGACCCCATACTGTAGCCCTCTGGAAAAACCTCGGCAGGGAGTTCATTCCACAATGGGATGGTCCGTGGGAGAAAATTTCTCTGAAATCGAACTGCACGGAACCATTTGGGATGCAGTGTGTGGGCATGAACTCCTTGTCGATGGCGAGCGGTGCGATGATAAAAAGTGGCCGTGGGCATCATTTCAAACAATTTTTCGGAACACAACCGATTATACAGACGATAGAGCACACATAGGGACGCAAAATCTCTCCTTAGACTTAGGGGCTCTATATCACTTGTGAGTATTGAAGCGTCGACAATTCTCACTGCTCTCCTTTGAACCGAGTCAAAAGGCCCAAGCTGATATGCCGGTGCTCCCGCCCAGAGATGAAAGCAGTACTCCATATGGGGACTCCATATAATCTATAATGTGTTTTCCCGTGGGAATGATATAATCTCCCGCGGTAAAAAGTAATTTATGTTACTCTCCATCCCTCCGACTATTTCCACACAAAAAATCAAGTCAATCTCTCTCTCTCCGTTTCGACGTGAAAGGAGGACAAACAAACAAACACACTTTCACATTTATAATATTAGCATGGATAACTGCCTCGGTGGTGTAGTGGCTAGCATGTACGGCTGCACATCCTGAGGTCCTGGGTTCGAGTCCCGGGTCGGGCCAAGTTTAGTTATTGAGTCTTTCTGTATAGTAAGCCTCAGTAACAGCCCGGAGTTGGGAAGTTGGCGGTGTTACACCCCCGTGCCTCGGAGAGCACGTAAAGCCGTCGGTCCTGCGCCTTAACTCTCACCGGTCGTGTCGAGTAGTCGTCCCACCGGAGTATGAGAGTGACAGGAATAGAGAGTGCACTTGTGTCTGCGCGCACACTTGTGCACTATAATATCTCCTGCGCAGTTGGCTGGCGCAGTCTCAATGAGATTGGCCGCCGTGGCCGAAATCGGTCAGGAGAACATCATCATCATCATCATCATTAGCATGGATATTCTTTCCGTATATGATATTCTACAAATATATAATTCTCATATGTCTAATATGCCTTGTTTAATTATTGATTTGTTTTAATTTAATTGCGATATTTGGCCAAAGAAGTTTTACTTCAACCGCACGTAAATGTTAAACTCACCCATTTCTTTATTTTTTAGTATCTGTGAGAAATGTATACTGCCGATAAATTGAATATTTTGGAAAATTACCTACCTGTAAAGTGATTTTTAGTTAAAAGTAATTATAATTAATTAAAAAAGTGTAGTAAAACAGTGCGCCACCCAACATGGAACTAAAATAAAAAAAGCATAAAACTACAGGAAACTATGTTTACGAAAGCAAAATTAAGGTTAAACTGTCCATATTACTACGCCAAAGGCATTAATATAAATACAATTTAATAAAATTTAAGACATTAAATATAAATAAACAAAAGTTAAGACATATAACCTTACTTTAACATCAAATTGTTAAACTCATTGAATAATTATTATTACTTTTAGTTAATACTTAGTAGACTTTTAATGTGTGAAGTATATAATTTTATTACTAGTTGTTTAAATAAATTTGGTCTAAATTTTTATTAACTAGTTTCATAAAATTATAAAGTTAAGCTAGACTGGGATTGATAGATAAACATTACTTACCGTAATTGATCTGTTTTCACTCCCTTAGTACAGAATCCCTTGCAGCAGAGATGTTGAGTGCCCATTACACTGCAGTCTGTGCTCTTCCGGCAGGGAATTGGGAACAAATCCAACCATCCACTAGTCGTGCGCACCTTTGGACATTGTAAAGATTGGCAATCACCTGCAAAATAATAAAAAAAAAATATTTTCATGAATAAGTAATAATAGTAATAGTTTACTGTTTGAATTTGTTTCTGCAGTAAAGGTTTTATAATAATTTATGACGTTTTAGGTTGGTAATATAAATATCTCATCTGAAAATAAATAAAAAAAGTGTCTGTCAGACGACTGACAAATTAATTTATTCAAGACATAATTGTTATAGTTGTACGCCATAACTATATAAGAAATATAAAATATTTATAATTGTAGAAGAGTGAAGATTGAATTATTTCAAGTATGGTTTTGACAAACGATGTGGATTTACCAGAGTTTTCTACATTAACGATAGAAGAAGTAAATCTATCTACAGCCACGTTAATGTCCGCAGCACCATACCTCGGCAAGCATTGTGAGGCTATCAACAACGAGTTTATGCTATGTAGGTGCGAGTCAAATGATCCGCGGCCCTGTATTGAATTAGGAAAGCAAGTCACAGCTTGCACGATGCAATTTTTTAGAAATATTAAAAATAATTGCCTCGAAGAATTCAATCAGTATGCGAATTGTGTTGATAAGAGTTCAGGCAATTATTCCTTTGCAAATTGTCGCAGAACACAAGAAGTTTTCGACGAGTGTATGAATGATAAGTTGTGTATGTCTCGGCCTAGTTTCGGTTATTTTTGCCGCACGAGAGTCCACAGCAGTCCTAGTGCACCGCCTGATCCTGAGCCGTGCCCTTGTCTACCAAAGTTTCCGGACGCTACACCTTCCTTACCAGATTGTAAGCCGCGTCCTTCAGCTCGGTTTGGCGGTCGCTATTATTGGATAACTGAGTAGTGAATAGTAGAGAGCTATAAAAACTCATTTGCATTTAAAAAATAGTAGATAATAGGTAAGGTTACCAAATTAGGTCGGTAGCCGATTTTGGGTTGATTTTGTTTTATTATTAAAAAAAATCCTGTCCTACGTATTAATCATACTATATTTTGGTACTTGATTAGTTACTCTTTTAAAATTTAATTCGGTAATTTTTATAATTTGTTTTTTTATTGTCTACTGAAGTTCTTCAAAACAAAAATGTCAAGGACTTAATATAAGCATCTATTTTCTCGTGCATACAAATTACATTATGTAAAAATATAAGTAATGCATTTTAGCTGTTGTGTGTTTAACACATTTATCTAGTAGTTTCCAAAACGTTGACAACAATCTGACAGAATCCAACGCAATAGCCTGTATAGTGTTGTGCTTTCATAAATAATGCTACTTATGTGCTTTTAAAAATGTCATTGTAAATGCACTTTTAGTAGGTCACTCAAACTGAGTGAGTGAAACTGAGTGAGTTAGTGTTGAAGTTTGAAGTAAATTCCGGTTATTATGTCTTTTATTATGAACACTTTATATCGAAATTATCTTAAAAAGCACGACGATTTTTCGTAATTTGTAGCACACGAAAATTCAATGGCTTAATGTATTTTTTTTATATTAAAAGTCCATTATCAAATTAGGTCCCGGTATAAATAGGAGGTTAATACAATAAAGTTTTGAGTAAAATATCTTGTTATTTTATTATTATTTTAATGATTAGGTCGTAATTATACAATTGCTGAATTTAAAAATGGTGCTCATCATCAAAAATTAAATCAAAGAAGAGAACTAATAAAAGGAAGACGGAAGATTAAATGGGGAATCAATCATTTCTCAAGTAAGGGATATATTTTTCTTACCTACTTTTCTATATCTCTGTATGTATGTACATTGTACATACATACAGAGATTATTATTTTCGAAGTCGGTGTGCTTTGATTTGTATTGGCTGGCACCGACTTCGAAAAAATCTGATTAAATATATATTCTAAATGAAAACCCCCGTTTAGTTATTTTTTACTTTTCAGTGCTTGGAAGTCAGTTTTTTTTTTAAGTTTTTATTTTTCCATTTTTAGTGTAGACGTATCATCAATTCAAATTAATCAAGCCCAAACACCAGGTAATTGCTGTAAATCGTTGAGAAGTTCCCTTGACTGTCTTTCGGGTCCATCATCAGATCGACTCCAGACCTTCATTAAATAGTAGTGCTTTAAAATACCTAATGAAAATGTTAACAAACGCACTAGTCGCCCCTACAATTTTCGAAAGTTCCCCTCGATTTCTCTGGGATCTCATCATCAGATCCTGGTCTCCTTATCATGGTACCACTCTTGGGATATCTCCTTCCCAACCGACTAAACCGACCGACCGAATAAACAGACTTCCAGGCACTGAAAAGTAAAAAATAACAAAACGGAGGTTTTCATTTAGAATAGATACTTAATCAGATTTGTTCGAAGTCGGTGCCAGCCAATACAAATCAAAGCACACCGACTTCGTGGTTATCCGGGTCAACATTTAGAATAATTTTTACTGCGGGAAAATATCTCATCTCTAAAAATTCTATACCAAACGTTAAAACTTAAATAGGGACGAAGTACGAACCCGAGCGAAAGAGTGTGAGTCGCTAGTATTATATACTAGCGACTCACCCTCGCTTCGCTTCGGGTTCGTCCCTAGACAAAAACAAATCTATCTCACAGGAACCGTACATTTTCCCGGAATGCTATATAGCCTATAGCCTTCCTCAGTTAATGGGCTATCTAACGCAAAAAGAATTTTTCAAATCGGATTAGTAGTTCCTGAGATTAGCGCGTTCAACCAAACAAATAAACAAACAAACTCTTCAGCTTTATAATATTAGTATAGATTTGTCAGACAATAACAACTCACAGTAATAAATATTCATTTTTATAAGCAGTAAGTTTAGTTTTTTTTTACCAAGCTGAAAAGTTATTTTAAATTTTATTTAACTTATATTACATAACATATTATTCAGTATTATTTTTCACTTCCTGTGTAATGTATTCTATCTCATTCTCTCGCTGGCTTAATACTATATATTTATGCGTTAGTCTATTTCTAGTGTCGCATTTTCATTTTATCGAGTTTAAGGCTAAATCTAAATATAAAGAAGATTCACTTCAAAAAAGTCTTAAAAATCGCGTCGATCCAGTACTGCTGCGATAAAGAAGGACAAAATAACAAACTTGTTTTCATAACTTATTGCAATATTAAGGGATGAGAAGTGTGTTCATAGACACATTCTGAAAAATACATTATTATGCAAATTAAGTTTATAATGAGAAGTTGACAGTAACATAAGTAAACAATATAGGCTGGCAGTGTAAAGTGTTACTGAAGTAGAGTTTCTAGAGATGTTTTTTCCTATAGAAAGCTTAGCCAAAGTTTTTATTATTTTATTTCTATATTATTTATTTCTACATTTCCTTATTTAGTGAAAGAGGAAAATGTTAAATAGGAAAATAATCATAAAATTATATATTTCATGTCACATTAAAATATTATGTAATGTGCCACTTGTTATATAAGTTATTCGTCGTCAATAATCTGAGTCGGCTAAACCGGCGAAGTTTTGCTATATACTTACTAGCAAAAGCAGGAAATATCTCGTAATTAAAATAAAAAGCTAAAATATACACTAGTAATATTACGAAATCGGTTATTTTAAAAATAAAAACGTATGATAATTATCATTCAATTATGAATAATAGTTTTTCCGACAAACGTTTTTGTTTATATGTTTCTATATAAGAAATATATTTTTAACATATTAGAATATTTTCATGGTATTTTTTTGGTTATTTAAAACATTAAATTTAAATCTAATTTGGCCAATTTTTACAGATTAGAACAAAATAAAATACAAACTATGAATATTTTTTTGTTATTTTATTTAGCCCTTTATTACACTAAAAAAACGCAATATAAAAACAGTACAAAAATATGTAAAAATGTATTTCAGTGTAAAATCTTTAAAGGCGGCTTTATCGTTAGAAATGATCTCTTCCAGGCAACCTATATCAGAATTTAGAAAGAAACTCGGAGGGTTGCATGGATAATGGCTGGTGTAAAAAAACAGTCTATAACATACATACTATAAATTACAAACAAGTTTACATAAATAACAATAAAGACATACATAAATATATAACATAATATATAAGTGTAAACAATATATATTCTACAATAAACTTACATAAACAAGTCTTACATAAATATACACAGCCTTATAGCGATAAAAAGTAGTTTTTAAGACGACGTTTAAAAACTTGCACTGATTCCGATTAGCGGATATCGTGTGGCAAAGAATTCCATAATATTACAGCTTTGACTGCATACATAAGAGTCACCATAGCTTTGAGTGGGACTGACCGGCAATGCTAAATGCTAATTTATTGTTAGTTTGCGATTGAAGGCTTAGGGAATGACCAGAACCAAGATAACTAAAACTAAAACTTGTTTTAAGGTAAGGAGGAGTGTGAGAGTGAAAGAGAATACTGTATAGGAGAGTAAGGATATGCATGTTACGGCGCTATCTAATGGTGAGCCATTAGTCGTGCTATATTATGTTACAGTTTTTTTACATTTGCCTATAAAACAATTCTTTTCTTAAACTGCAACATCTTTATGAACATTTAGGGCAGTAGATAAACTAAATCGATACGGTTATGATTTACTGTAACATAATCATGGCATTGACAGTTTCCGAGTCGTGTATGACTCAAGGCAAATAGAAAACGGCCAAATCTTGATTATTGTTGAATTGTATGTTTTCCAAAATCATAAGATGAATGGCAGCAGTTAAAGGCTAATAATAATTAGACTTCTTTCTCATTTATGTTTATTACCATTTACTTAGGAGGCCCTGGTTTTTCATCAGGATAGAGCGCGATTCTTTTTCGGACCTCTCTGGTCCACAATTTCATATAACATAAATTATATTAAAATTTTAATTGTCTTAAATAATAATTAATAAAATCATTCAAAATCAACACTTATTTCTAAAATCACACCTTATTGAATTTAAATGTAATTAAGTACCTCTAATTATAATTACGCTCCTGTTCATTAACACAAATTTTTCTTTTCCGCCCCTACAGCTATTTAATTAAATTAGTACGCTTTAACTTAAAACAGATAACTTATTAAAAATAAAAATTTGTTTCTGATACATATTTAATCGGTTTTTATACCTACCGTATTGGATAACTCCAAAGTTTGCCCTTTTTTGCTTCTGCGTTGGTAAATTGTGGAATACCATGTTTCGCATTTGGCATTTTGGTGCCTGCCCCTTGTCTGCGCCTAAAGGCACCGTTTCTTGTAGTTCCGACCGGTAAAAAGATTTGACCCTAACATACATACTATATACGTTCTTTCTACATCAAAGAGCTACCATCTATCAAAGATGCGCGTCGTCTGAGTAAAATGAGGAAACCACCGCATGTAGCAATCGCTTACGATTAAGGTTGCGAAAACGTCTGGTTAATAAAATTATGTTACTTTCGTACTAAATTTTTATATTTTTAAGTGTTATTTCGTTCGTATGTATTTGTCTTTTCGTAGAGTAAAATTTAAATCACTTTTCACTAAGGCTTATTGGGTTTTTTGAGTTAAAATTTAGTATATATACCTGACTACACACCTGATTTCGGCAACAATTTTTTAATATGGTACCATGGAACTTTGATGATAAAGCCAGAAAATAAACTAAATGGGTTTGGGTTCGTTAGATTTGGTTTGATAAATAAGATAAACGTATCTTATTCTGAAATTGGCACCATATTCTGAAGTATTTAGAAAAGACCATGTTTATAAGCGACTCACTATTTTTTAATGTAAGATATCTTAAAGTAATCAATTCTTAAGGGGGAAAGGCTAGTCAATTTAGGTGTAAGTAGGGTAAGATCAAAGCTTAATAATTTAAAGGGTTTTGTGGTTTATTCATCGTATTTATTTTTAACTACTATTTGAAACCCCCGACGCAAAAAGAGGGGTATTATAAGTTTGACGTCGATGTCTGTCTATATGTGTGAGTGTGTCTGTCCGTGGCATCTTAGCTCTCAAACGGATCGACCGATTTCGATACAGTTTTTTTTATTTAAAAGCAAGTTTCCTTGCGGTAGTTCTTAGTTATGTTTGGTTAATATCGGTCCAGCAATGTAAGAGTATCAGCTCTTTTCCAAAGTGATGTAAGGCATTTTGGCGTATGATTACTCGATTAAGTGATTCACGCGTGCCAGTGTAATCGTTAAATGACAATTAATTGATAACTTCGACCTGATGCGGCAACCAGAATGGTCTCCAGAGAACCCAACTCTTCGAAAACTCACAGCAGACATGTCGTATTTTGGGATCAATAGTTTAGTTTTAATGAGCAAGTACCTTGCAGGCTATATAACAAACTTTAAATATCGATTCCTCTTCTTCTATCGCATCGGCGGCATATCAGTTGTCAAATTGGTCCAGTATGCTACCTCCTTGATTGCGTTCTCAGAGGCGCTCATGAGCTCCTCTGGTGTACATGTATGTGGACAAACAGCAATATCGATTCTGAACTAGCGATACCCCGCCGCGACTTTAAATCACTACAAAAAAATCTAGGTATATTTCGGAAAGTTGAAAAACAAATATCGTTAAAGTGAGTATATAGTTTATTGTTAAGTTTCATCAGTAAATATAATGTTTAGAGACGGCTTGTTGAATATTTTTCAATTCACATTTCGATAAACATTTGTTTATTTGGTTTCTAACGACTGATAAAGGACAATTATTTTTTACTTTTTAAGGATTATTTCCTTAAACTATAAGTATTTTTTACGTAGGGGTATATTAAATTTTTAATTTAATTTCTATTTTATATCAGTCTCGCGTAATAATTTTTATCAGGTCATCATTGCTCGAGTCGTAAAAAGGCGCTGGATATCAGCTAAAGAAACTCAACTGAATTAACATAGATTTTCAGGTATTTTTATAACTCACCCTCGCTCCGCTCGGGTTCGTCCCTATTTACGTTTTAAAGTTTAGTATAGATTTCTCAGAGATGAGATGTTTTCCCGCAATAAAATGTATCCTATATGTTGACCCGAATGACCAGCTATCATCATACCAAATTTCATCAAAATCCCTCCAGTGGTGGTTCCGTGATGTGGTAACAGACAGACAGACAAAAATTCTAAAAACTATACATTTGGCTTCTGTATCGATAATAATGTCTATTTCAATAAGATTTTCCAAAAAATATTTAATGTACAGATTTGGCTTAGTTACAATTTTATTATATGTTACATAGATTCTCGTGTTCTCGAGAACCTGTCAAGATTGACACTGGCAACGACATTGCACCGAAACTCATAAGTACCTACGATATGTTTACGGGGTAAATATTGTTATGCAAATGTTTTCTGGGGTTTTATTAAACCATCATATTGTACTGTGTAATAATTTCTGCAATAAATTTATTAAGCTATAATTCATTTTTAATATAATAAAAACTTAAAAAAAAAATTAAAACCGACTTCCAGGCACTGAAAAGTAAAAAATAACTAAACGGTGGTTTTCATTTAGAATAGATACTTAATCAGATATTTTCGAAGTCGGTGTGCTTTGATTTATATCGGCTGGCACCGACTTCGAAAATATCTGATTAAGTATCTATTCTAAATGAAAACCACCGTTTAGTTATTTTTACTTTTTAGTGCCTGGAAGTTGTTTTTTTTTTTTAAGTTTTTATTTTTCCATTTTTAGTGTAGACGTAATAAGCAGGTAATTTTTTAAAAGAAAGATTTTTAAAAACATTTTTAAGCCATTTACTCAGACATATTTATACAGACATGATTAAGCCATTTATTCAGACCTTTAATGACAGTCACAACCTATCTAGCTGTAAAGTTCTCATCAATACAAATTAATCAAGCCCAAACACCAGGTGATTGCTGTAAATCGTTGAGAAGTTCCCTCGACTGTCTTTCGGGCCCATCATCAGATCGACTCCAGACTTTCATTAAATAGCAGTGCTTTAAAATACCAAGTGAAAAAGTTAACATACACACTAGTCGCCGCTATAATTTACGAAGGTTCCCCTCGATTTCTCTGGGATCCCATCATCAGATCCTGGTTTCCTTATCACGGTACCACCCTTGGGATATCTCCTTTCCAACCAAAAAAATAATAATCAAAATCGGTTCATAAACGACAAAAAAAAATCGCGAACACACATAAAAAAATAATATATATACGGTCGAATTGAGAAACTCCTCCTTTTTTATCTTTACTAACACGCAATACTTTTCATACAATTTCACCTACCTGGTGGTTTACCTAAGGTATGGCTGGAACTATAAAAAAATTGTTTTAATAACCTTGACATAAATCGATAGTTGTACTTACTGTGCTGGCTAAAACAAGATTTCTTAGATAATAAACATGCTTAAATATATGAAAGGAATTCTGTTACCTTAGTTCAGGGCTATTTCAAGCGTCTGGGCTATAGTCTATATAATTAAGTGCCAATTTTATTAAATATGCAAAATTATACTAAAACTATCGACTCTGTCTGTTTGTGTGTCTGTCTATTTCAATAAGATTTTCCAAAAAATATTTAATGTACAGATTCGGCTTAGTTACAATTTTATAATATGTATAGTGCTAAAATAAATACGCTTATTACTGAAAAAGTAAAGTAAAAATAAATATAATATTTAACTATTTACAAGAAGTATGTTTATAAAATGAAATTTAGATTTATCTAAAATATAAACTTTAAATAATCTGCGTAGCACGACATTATTTACAAAAGAAAAAATATATAAATATTACTTATGTAATTTTAAAGTGCTAACATAATTTTACATAGATAAATAAGAAAATAGGATTTTTTGCTTCATAATTGCTAATTTTATTATATACATAAAGTTATTCTCAATCAAATTATTTTTGAAGCCGGCTAGCCTGACCCCCCTCGGATTGAAAAGAGGCCTGTGCCCAACACTAGGACGTTTAAAAAGGCTGAATGGTGATGATGATAACTACAATGCAACAAAAGTTTTATCCCCTGGCATTGTGAAAATCCCATCCATTATATTTTTGCTACGTTACATAGGTACTAATATAAAGCAGCAAAACATATACATATTTATGCTCGTGACTGTACCTACTAAAGATACAATAAAAGCTCTATCGCTATTTTCTACGCGTCCACGTATAAAGCACTGTTATATTTAGTGTTGCGTAATGTAGGTTAAACAAAATCACACTTGGGTGAACTTTTGACACAATAACAAATAATAATATCAGAAAAAGTATTTATGTAAATTTGTCGTTTTAAGAGTCCGAAAAGTTAACTGATTATTATTAACAGCACTTAAATAGTGTTATGCATTAACCGGTATAAGTAAGGCTAAAATAAGAAAAATATCTTACGCAATCTGTTATGTAGGTACATCAAAATACCGGTCAGTTACATTTAAGCTTTTACGAATGGGAGAACGTATTACTAAGAATTAAAGAAATAAAATGTTGTTGGTCAAGTCATGGGTCATTATATGCACTGTAGTGTCCCAATAACAGCTCCTTTTTATCTGCTGTATGTACATTCAACACGCTGCATGCATGATATTAAATTGAGAAACTTCATTTCGGTAAAATATAAATCTTTAATCAGAGTAACATGTAATATTTATTTCATTTAAATTGACCTAACCAATGAATTTGGTCATTTTGAAGATGATTAACTATATTTTCACCTTATTTAGGTAAATATAATCTGCATAGCATACGCTCGTATTAAGCCCCAAAGATTTGCTGCAACTACAATTCTAGAGAGTATTTTTTTAACAAAACGCTATTTTTACGCCGCGTTGATTTCTTTCGTCATAACAAAAATTCCATAAAACTCCTTAGTCTTTTAAAATCTGATGTCTTGCACGAAGTTGCGGGCATAGTTCACGCAGTTCATTATTTAATAAGTGATATGCATTATTTTACATATTTTATTATGTAAAATAATACATAATCTTGTATAATATCATATATATTATTTAACATAATATTAGATGTCTAGTATTAACTTTTTTATATGATATTATACCTGATCTATACTTTAAATGGGACTCTAAATTTTTTTACCTATAATCCAACCGTTCTCAAGTGATACGCTTACCAACTATCAGCATGTCAACTTTATTTATATAGATAGGTATTTTATAATATACTAGCGACTCACCCTCGTTTCGCTCGGATTCGTTCCTAGGTACGTTTTGAAGGTAAGTATAGAATAGACTATATACTATACTCGTATGTATGTACAATGCACATAGGTATAGAAAAGAAGATAAGTATTACAAAAAATAAAAAAATATATATCCCTTACTTGAGAAATGATTGATTCCCCATTCAATCTTCCACCCCCCCTTTTCATACCATTATATATGATTTTTTTCTATTTGTATCTATTAGAAAACTCTAATAGATAGAAATCTAACTCCCAGGATCTCAAACTATTTCCATATAAAATTTCATCTAAATTGGTTTACTGGATTAAGCGTGAAAAGGTGACGGACAAACAGACAGAGATACTTTCTGGCTTTTTTTGCGGTGCTGGTCTATCATTATTGGTTTGGGCTAAACGTTGATAAGTCAGTCAGTGAGTCGCGACATTGCCTTTAATATATAGTAGTAGTTATAATAATAGTTATTGCGACTTAGGACCTTTTTAAGACCTACAATTTTCTAGTACATTGTCTTGATTTATCTCGTAAGGTTTAGCCAGCTTTAGCCATATAATTTTCTAAGGACGACTCGATAGAACCAGTCATTGCGTTTTCCCGCGGGAATGAAAAATGTGCCTGTAGTAAAAAGTATCTTAAATGTTGACCCGAGTGATAAGCTATCACTATACAACATTTAGTTAAAACCGGTTCAGTACTTTTTGTGTAAAAGTATCTGGGCGACCGAGCTTCGCTCGGAGTTCTTTTTTGTTATATCGTATTTTTTAGATAAAAAAAAACTAAAAAATTGAATAAATACAAAAACAAAAGTAAAAAAAAGTTTGTATACCATCTGGGATTCGATCCCGGACATGTGTGTTGTCTAACTTACGTGTTGACCGCTTTTCCACGATGCTTACAACCTAGTGTAAGAAATTATCAACCATATTCTGCGTCGAATAATGCAAAAAGAAAACTGCATAATAACTCGAAAACACGCGTTTTTCCAGGCATGAGACTAATCTAGATTGATTTTTCGCCCCCGAAAGCCCCCACATACCAAATTTCAGTGAAATCATTAGAGCCGTTTCCGAGATCGCTGGTATAAATAAATAAAGATATAAAGATATAAATATACAAGAATTGCTCGTTTAAATATATAAGATAAGATAGGTATTGCGAGTGTACCTTAGGAAAATGACATATACTATTGCAGACTTTTCTGTAGGCCTTTTCGAGACCTACAATGTTTTAGTACATTGTTTTGGTGTATGTCTTAAAGTTTAGCCAGCGGAGAGTTTTCAAGAACGACGACGTTTTTAAAAGGTATCCTAAATGTTGATTCAAGTAATAACAAAAAACAGACATACAGACAAAGAGACAAAAATTAAAAAAAAATTACAAACTATTGTTTTGGGGTCTATATTGAGTACATATTACCTTACAGTCATTGTTTTTAAAAATATATTTCTTTCATGTATAAAATTCGTTAAGTTACTGCTATATTACAGTATAGATTATTATTCATTTTAGATAAAATTATGGTTTCGTTATATTTTCTCGGATTTATTTTGTCTTCCCTTTCCCGTGACCTTAATTGTTGACCTTTGCGAAAATATTTGAAAAATTGTTTTATTTAAAACTAGCGACTTACCCACACTTCGCTCGGGTGCATCCCTAGGTACTTTTTAATTTAGTAATTAGCCAGCGTTCGCTATAATTTTTTTGTTTCATGATTTTTTCGGATGCTTTATTGGTTATTCTGCATTCGGGGCGGAGAAAAATCCAAGAAATCAAAAATCATAAAAATCGGTCCAGCCGTTCTTGAAGTTATAAATGCTATAATTAACCCGACTTGGTTTTAATATAAATTTCAAATATTCGTGTAATTCTTAAGTTTTATATAATACTTATTACTTAATGATTTTTTTAATCCGTTTAGTAATTCGCAGAATGTCCGCTGTATTCATTTGTAGCGACATAACGTAGGTAGGTACTACAATTACCGAGATTATCACTTACAATTTACACAAAGCGCAGAACACGCACTAACATAATTGTTTATATCAAATGTGCTAGGTATATAATAAAGATCTTTCCTGCAATTTACTTTATTCACAAGTAAAAATATATATTAGCTTATTAAAATATACATCGCGCCTATTTCATTACTGTTATTTATTATATTAAGTAGATAAAATAATAACAAGCGTAATACCTAAATAATAATATTTTAGTACCGGTAGTGGCGCGAAAATTTAATTCCCGCTCTTGAAAAACTTTGGGAGCCTCATACAGTGTATGTATGATTCAGGAACTTTAGGGCCATCCGACTCTTTATTTCATTATCAAAATAAGGGAAAGAAAAATAAATATTTGGATTATTTATAAAATTATTATTTCAAATTATTAGAAAAAGCTTCTAAGGCGCGCAACTTTTGTGTGTAAAGTAATCATACTTATTGTTAATGTTTCTATACTACTTACTTGTTTTTTTTTATATACGAATTATGAATATAATGCCTATAAAATAAGCTTATTTTTTATCATATAGAATAAAGCTTTAGAAAAATTCAAAGCAATTAAAAAACTCACCGATATTCAAAAATCCAATCGATAAAACCAATAACGTTAATATTTTAGAATACATTTTACTTCACTAAGATAATATCACATAAGATCACAGTCAATAATGGCACTTTCTTAGCTTTGCGGGTCTTGGGTGAGAATGTCTGGTGCCGACTAAGACTGGAGAAGGCAAACGTTGCCGCGAGCTCGGTGGTTGCATAAGTACTTGCCGCTGTTGATACAGATTATCATTTGGCGGACACAAATACTTTCGCTGCACTTTATTGCTACAGTGTGCTTGCCCTCCTTACCTACCTAAATACTAAATAAGATCAGATATAGTATATTCAAATCTCTAATAAAGTCTATAGATTAAGTAAACATTTAAAATTTTAATTTTATTACTATTCAAATATATAACAATACATAAATAGGTCAAGTGCTATTCGAAGTCGCGCACTGAGAGTCACAATTCACATAATAGACAATCTACGCAGGTATGTATAGCTTGAGTATTGGTCATTAAAACAGGAGGAAAAGCGGTTTAAACTCCTGGCACATGACCAGTTCACGTTTAGTCTGTTATTGATTTTTACTATTTTTTAACCCCCGACGCAAAATGAGGGGTGTTATAAGTTTGACGTCGATGTTTGTCTGTCTCTGTGTGTGTATCTGTCTGTGCCATCGTAGCTCTCAAACGGATGGACCGATTACGATGCGGTTTTTTTCGTTTGAAAGCCAGTTTCCTTGTGGTGGTTCTTAGCTATGTTTGGTTAATATCGGTCTAACAGTGTAAGAATATCAGCTCTTTTTACATAGCGATACCCCGCTGCGACTTTAAATCACTACAAAAAAATCTAGGTATATTTTGGAATGTTGATAAACAAAAATCATTAAATTGAGTATATAGTTCATCGTTAAGTATCATCAGAAAATATAATGTTCAGAGACTGCTTGTTAAATATTTTTCAATTCACATTTTGATAAACTTTTGTTTATTTGGTTACTAACGACTGATAAAGGACGATTATTTTTACTTTTTAAAGGTTGTATTTTGTACACACTTTTATATTATTATATATATATTTTTAAATAAATACTACTATATAGTCAATCTAAGGCAGTGAAGCGAGTTCAATTCCCGGGTCTCTCGCGTCCCTGATACTTTCATGTGCGAATCATTTCTAACATGATTATCACTTGCCTGTAACGGCCCGGCCACGACTTCTGGCCTCAGCGGCATGCGGCATGCGGGGTCTTCGAGCGGAGCGGTGGTCATGCCACGTACGCCTAGTAGCGTTAAGCGACTGTGATCTAGGTGGACGTACTCAGTATGGGCATTATCCAAAGTGGCTCTGCTTTACCTCGAAAGCAATTCATATATTAAGCAAGATAATTTGAATTCGAGGGAAGGAGTGCACGAAGTGAAGTGCATTTTCTGGAGAACTTTGTTTTATTTTTTCCCACAACCTTTTTATTACATTTTTAAACTTATGCTGTGGATGTTTAGACATCCTTATACGCGGTCGGTTTAAAATTTCCTAAATAAAAGCTTTTCATATTTGTGTTCATATTCCCCAGAATTCCGCTACAAATTCGTCTAAAATCCGCCGCTCAGTCCGTCCCTGCGTTACCGCTGCCCGCGCCACTCTGTGTCGTGACTCGTGGCATCGCATTGGGTCGCGCGTACGTTTGTTCCCTCCGCGCCACGCGCCGCGCGCCGCTGCAGCGATTCGCTCGGCAAAAATCGCTCACATTGCCGCCGAGTGCGGTGTCTCGTGGCGTGATTCAACTGTTTAGTACACTTGTTCTT
Organism: Argynnis bischoffii washingtonia; assembly: GCA_033884665.1. Taxonomy (NCBI): domain Eukaryota; kingdom Metazoa; phylum Arthropoda; class Insecta; order Lepidoptera; family Nymphalidae; genus Argynnis; species Argynnis bischoffii. Next base: position 9,034,470 of record CM066625.1, on the reverse strand, counting down.
ACCGCTCGTTGCCCCGCGCTAAGCTGCCGCTGATAGTGACGAGGTCGTGGCCGGGCCCATTACGGTGATGGAAAACATCGCATCGCATCGAACAACCTACATGTTTGAGAGAACTTAGCAAGTTTTTGAAAGACATGTGAAGTCCACCAACTCGCACTTTGTCGGCGTTGTAGGCTATGGCCTGATCCCCCTCGTATTGAAGGGAGGCCCGTGTTCAGCAGTGGGGCATTAAAAAGGGCTGAATACAATAAATATAGTCGCAGCCGTCCTGGATCATAATTATTGATAGATACAAGTGTCAATTCATATTTTTATTTGGTTTTATTATTGATAGTACCTGGGCGACCGAGCTTCGCTCGGAGTTTTTGGTTAAAAGTACATTTCTTTTTTAATTTGGCTTAAAGACAAAAAAAAAACTAAAAACTTGAATAAATACAAAAAAAATATAAAATAAAAGTAAAATCTTTGCTTCCGACCGGGATACGAATACACTTGTACTTATTAGTCAATCTCGCGCCTTGCTCGCTTAACCACGATGCTTACACATAAATATGCGAAATTTTTTACATATTTTGCGTAAAATAATGCCAAAGAAAATCGCATGAAAATACGCGTTTTCCTAGACGTAAGACTGATAATAATATAAATAAATAAATAAAGATATAAATTTACAAGAATTGCTAGTTTAAATATATTATTAGATTAGATTAGTACATATATTTGAACTTGATCGGGGAATCTGGGTAACAATTGGATCAATTTTTTTGTTTTCTACGACTTTGTAATTTTTTTAATAGCAATGGGTGATAGACATCGCGTACTAAAAAGATAACACCACAATCATGAGCCTCATCAGAAAGAAAGTAAAAAATAGCTCAAATTAATTATATACTCAGTAGGTGATATTATGAAATAAAATTATGGTTTGTATAAACAATGGAATTATAACAGATAACATTGTTACAACTTACAAGAAAAAAATAAACCCTAAAAAAGGTATATGGCGATATAATATGTGAGAACAAATGAATTTTTATATCTTTTTTCATCAAAATCTTGAATATATAAATAAAATACCTAACAAAAATTAAATATTAGTTTACTAAGGAAAAAGCTCTGTCTATTTGAATGTCAGTTTTTACCTTTATTCATCAGTAGCGATTCACTATAGCTTTCGCTCGAGTTCGTCATTAGTAAATATATGTATGAGATTAAAATTATCATAAACTTTGCGTCTATATATATATATATATATATATATATATATATATATATATATAATGCCAGGATGAAAACTATCTTTCTATAACTATTCCTAGGGTCTCAAACTATTTCCATACCAAATTTCATCTAAATCGGTTCAATGGTCAGTAAGCGTGAAAAGATGACGGACAGGAAGACAGGCAGACAGACAAAGAGTTACTTTCGCATTTAATATTAGTATGGATATATAAAGCTGGCTTTTTGTGTCCATGACCAGCACGGTCATCAACGGCTTAGGCTGAACGTTGATAAGTCACTCAGTCGCGAGTAGTGAATAAAAATAGTAATTGCTAATGTATCTTAGGAGATAGACATATACTATTGCGAAATTATCGGTCTAACTTTTTAAGACCTACAATTTTCTAATACATTGTCTTGATGTATCTCTAAAGGTTTAGTCAGCGATAGCCGGATAAATTTCTAAGGACGACTCGATAGAACCAGTCATTGCGTTTTCCCGCGGGAATAAAAAATGTGCCTGTAGTAAAAGGTATTCTAAATGTTGACCCGAGTAATAAGTTATCACTATACAAAATTTAGTTAAAATCGGTTCAGTACATTTTGCGTGAAACGCACACATCGATTTGACTAAGTTAGTTTTATTATAGGTATAAATAAGAATAGGTATTGCGAGTGTATCTTAAGAGATAGACATATACTCTTGGTAATTTTTCTATTGGCCTTTTCAAGACCTACAATTTTTTAGTACATTATTTTGATGTATGTCTTAAAGTTTACCCAGCGGAAGGTTTCTAAAGAGGACTACATAAAACCAGTTATAGCAATTTCCCGCGGGAAAGAAAGATTTTCATGAAGTACCTAAAAGGTATCTTAAATGTTGACCCGAATAATGAGTTATCACTTCACAAAATTTTGTTGAAATCAGCTCATTATTTTTTGCGTAAAACGCGCACACACAAACAGATATACAGACAAACAGAGAAAATTTTTAAGAACTATTGTTTTAAGATCTATATTGTATACATAACACGTCATTGTTTTAAAAAATATTTCATGTACAGATTTCGCTAACTTACTGCTTTATCTTATATATTTAAACGAGCAATTCTTGTATATTTATATATTTATTTATTTATTTATTTATACCGGCGATCTCGGAAACGGCTCTAACGATTTTGCTGAAATTTGGTATATGGGGGCTTTCGGGGGCGAAAAATTGATCTAGATTAGTCACATGTCTGGGAAAACGCGTGTTTTCGAGTTTTCATGCGTTTTTCTTATGCATTATTCTACGCAAAATTTAATCGCGACATCTATACAACTCTGTCAGTAACACATTGAGGCAACATTGAGGCCCCTTAAGAGATTCAAGTTTGTTTAATGTGATACATCAGCCGGGATCCATCTCTAAGTAACCCACAGGGCTTTGCTCAAAGATGGCTTCTGGATGATGAATGCGTAGGAACTGTGAAAAATATGGAAAACTAAATGGAGTGGATGGATGGAGTTTGGATGGACTAAAAACTGGGGTATTAGATGAGACTACTGGACGCCCGCCTTCTCAGTTGCAACAGTCTCAGACTGAATATTTGGCGGACGGTGATTCGCTTCCCACAGGATTGGCCAAAGTGGAATACAGCCTCGGGCGCAACATCAGCGTGTTCGGCTAAGGGTGTCGAGAGGTGTACACCGGTTTGACCATCGCGAGAGTGCTCGTGATCAGGTTCTTCCGTTATTACGCAGATTGAGCACTTTCACCTTTTCGATCACTTGGCCAGAGGCTGGGGACAAATGATGTTTCACCCGGGAAATCTCAGATCCGTGGTGTCGCCACTCGCCACTCATTAACAGCTCGCCACAAACTACCCTGCGAGATTATTATTATTATCCCTGTTTAAAAACTCCAATAGGGTCCCATCAAAAGCGACAAAAGCCACATAGAAACCAATAAATATTTATCGGTTTTTATGTGGCTTTTGTCGCTTTTGATGGGATCCTATTGGAGTTTTTCAACAGGGTTCTTTCTCTTATGGCTTTCAGGCGTGCAAGTTGGGCACATTTTACTTCGTTAATGTCGCACACAATGGAGAAGACATGATGGAGATTGATTAGTAAAATTAAAAAGACACACTACATTGTAATTTGATTGCATGTTTTATGTATTCAATTCAAACTTCAAAGGGTGAGTTAAGCACAGATGACTTCGCCAATGTCACGTAGAATGGAGAAGCATGTTTTATCTATCATAAACTATATTTTAAATTGACAGTGACACTAGATATAATGACTTTTAGTTGTCATCCATGGTAATGACATTTGCTTCCAAAATATATTACACGTGCTTTTTAGTGTTTATAATCTTACTTATTTTAGATATTATATATTATATAAGTACATAAAACAAGATTTAAATATAATAAAAATGCCACAATTAGAAGAAAAGCCAAGAGTATTTTTGGAAGAATTCCGTGTAAAGGTATAACACTTATAATGTATTTATATTATATTACTTCTATATCGAATTAAGAACATACAAACATGTACCTACAACATATAATATTATATAAAATAAAATTACTTTAAGTATATATATTTTAGAATTCCCCTGATGATTATGGAATGGCTGATGAAAAATGGAATTTCAAAAAATTTGTTAAGAACTTTCGCATAGTTATAGTACGAATGGACAATGCCGAAATGGAATTTGATTTAATTGGAATCCAACCTGCATTTGCAAATGCTTTCCGTAGACTAATGTTGAGTGAAGTACCTAGTATGGCTATTGAAAAAGTATTGATTAAAAATAATACATCAATTATACAAGACGAAGTACTAGCACATAGGTTGGGCCTAATTCCTCTTAAAGCAGATCCTAGATTATTTGAATATCGTCCAGAAGGTCAGTCTTTTATTTTTTCTTTACATTAACTATAATTAAAAACTTTATTTATCTATAAAAAAAATTATTCATTACACAGATGCCACTGAAGGAACAGAATTTGATACCTTGGAATTTTCCCTAAAAATCAAATGCACATCTAATAAGTCACAAAGTAAAGATTCTTTTAGAGCTGAAGATTTGTATGAAAATCATAGTGGTATGTAGCGGTTAAAGCTAAATATTGAAGTGTTTTTAAATAATGATATATTTGGACATTTAAAAAAAAGAATGAAAAAGTGTTTGAATATTATAAATATTTATTTTTACTGTGTAAAATTGATTTTATCACCTTAATATAAAATTTTGTTGATTGATTAGGTAAAATATTTTAACATTGTATAGCATGTATAATTAGAATTTTGTCAAACTATGTAAATAATACATTTTTATTATACTTTATACTAAAATTTCATATTTATTACAGTTTATTCATCAGCAATAAAATGGAATCCTATTGGCAACCAAGCCTCTGTTCATAAAGAGGCAGATATTGGCCCAGTTCACAATGACATTCTTATAGCCAAGATGAGGCCTGGCCATGAACTAGATCTTAAGTTAATTGCAGTTAAAGGGATTGGCAAAGATCATGCAAAATTTTCACCTGTTGGTTAGTATAAGTTTCTTTTAATCTGTATAATTTCTTATTTATTACTGATTAAAACATTTTTTTCATATATATTAATAAAAAAATAATTTCAAAAGTAAAAGAAAAACCCAACTGGGTAAAAAGTGAACTAAAAAGATGACAACAAGTTGATGAAGGAACATAGTATTATGCCAATGGAGACATACAAATATACATCTTTTATAATAGCTGTGTTGTGACTGCATAATTATATGTTACTTTGTCTACTTGTTCTCATCTTTTTATTTCTCTTTTTATGCAGTTGGGTTTTTTATTTTTGTAAATATTTTTTTTATTTACAACTTTGTAGTTTTAGTGAGGTAGACTTTTCATTTTATTTAATGATTCTTTTATCTTAAATTATTTTTAAAAATATAAGTTATATATATATATATATATATATATATATATATATATATATATATATATATATATATATATATATATATATATTCTATGACACTAGCGTTATCAAGACAAATCGAATGACGTATGAATCATCAAAATCTGTTAAGCCATTTAGTAAGTACGTACATAAATACAGGTCAAACATATAATCCTCCTTTGGGCTTCGCCGCCGTCTGGTTAAAAGCAAAAGTATATTTATGTATGTCGCAGGAAAATTGTAAAAACCGTTAAATTATAATTTCACTAGTGAAATGGTCACTGATTGGTCAGATTTTTAGTAATATTTTAACAGACGTCTTTTTTGATGCACAGCATGAATCATATGTAGCAATAAAGCGACAGTGGTAGCTTCGCTACACATACACTTAATAAAATAAAGCAATAGAAACGTAATATTTTAAATTATTTATCAATTAACTTATATTTAGTACTTTCTTAGATTTACGCGAATAGGTTTTTGACATTTTAAATAAAATGAAAATCGAATCGAATGCTGTAAAGCATTCGAAACGTCGCGTCGGGAACCAGAAATCAAAATAAATCCGCGAAATAATCCGAAAAGATAGTTTTATTTAAAATAACTTATATTTATAGGTTTATTAATAGGTATATGTAGTTAACTAAAAACAATCTCAACTTGCAATATATGTTTTCAATAAATAATATGATAATTGTTTTCACTCAGAATTGTTTTCACCGGTGGTAGGACTCTGTCAAGCCTGAGGAGTCCGACTGGATGGGTACCACCCCCTTATCTATTTCTGCCGCCAAGCAACAATGGTTGCATTGTTGTGTTCCGGTTTGAAGGATAAGGTAGCCAGCGCAATTACAGGCAAGAGGCATATCATCTTAGTCCTCACAGTGACAACGCACCTGTGGTTCTGCATTTTTGTTACTTAAAACCTAAGTGCATGAACCGTAGGTGTTATGGGCGACAGGTACTACTTTCCATCAGGTGGTCTGTCTGCTCGTTTGTCACTGAATCATTTTTGCATTAGCGGCAATGACACAGTTTGTCGTATCACTATTAAATTTTTTTCCTTGCCCACAATCAAAATATCATATTTATTTTTGATAGTCTCTACTATAATACTTCAAACCCAGAACCCCAGTTCTAGAGACTATAACTATAAAAAGAACTAACGCTACGCTCCCGCCTTAGTCGATCTTAGTCTTTTCAACAATTCGGATCTGTCACGTAAATAGTCCAGTCAAAATAGACGTTCACCTATGCATAAATTCCCAAGAAGCTGAAAATTTCTATGAACTTTAGGGATACCATTATAATGAAATTGTTAAAAGCCCTTCATCGATTTCATGTGCGCAAAGAAAATCCAAAAAACCCATTTTTGCGAACTTTGACCTTGTATAAAATTTTTTGATTAGATTTAAGATTAGTCTTATGTCTGGGAAAACGCGTGTTTTCGAGTTTTCTTGCGATTTTCTTTTGCATTATTCCACGCAGAATAGAGAGAATTTCTTACACTCAGGCATAAGCGTCGTGGTTAAGCGATCAAGGTGCAAGGTTATCAAGCACAGGTGTCCGAGTTCGAATCTCGATCGGATACAAAGATTTTACTTTTGTTTTTTTTTTGTTCAAGTTTTTTGTTTTTTTTTTTAATCTAAAAATTAGATAAACCAGAAAAGAATTCCTAGCGAAGCTCGGTCGCCCAGGTACTTGTAAGAAAAGGAGACAATTGACAAATGTCCGGGTAATTATATTTTCACTAGTAAAATTACAATTTACCTGCGACATACATAATATCTACCATTAATTGCTTTGATACCGCAAGTGTGAATATTATTTGATAGTTTACCCGGTTTATTCAGTATATCTTTGGCCTTTGTATTGGTGGATGTTAATTTCTATGTGGAGCTTGCAAGTGTTAGATGTGATTCAATACAGTTGAGCTTACACTATTGTCAACTGACATATTTTTAGCGACAGCATCCTACCGCTTACTGCCAGATATAACCTTGACACGTGAAGTAACTGGAAGTGAAGCAACACTTTTGCAAAGCTGTTTTTCACCTGGGGTTATTGGACTAGATTCTAATGGCAAAGCACACGTAAGAGATCCGAGATACGACAGTTGTAGCAGAAATGTATACAGATATGATTGTATAAGAGATGCTGTTATATTAAGCAGAATTAGAGACCATTTTATATGTAAGTTTTATTATGTAAAACCTTTTATGAAAATAAATTATAAAAGTACAGTGTAATTTAAAGTGTTTATTTGTTTGGTGCTTTTTTTTCAGTTAATGTGGAGTCAGTTGGAGCTATGCCACCAAACATCATATTTGTAGAAGCTATTAAAATACTTAGAGATAAATGTAAGACATTGTTAGACGAATTAAACAATTTTTAATTTTATTTGTTTTTGTCCCACTTTATATCCCATCCTGAATTTCTTTATATTCAATATAATTGTAGAACACTTGAAGCACTTAACAACAATTACATATGTATAGTGTATCTAAGAGTATGTATAGTGTATATTTTATAATATATACTATGTATGTGTCACTTATTCACATACCTTTGTCTTGACTGTCTTACTAATACGTGTTAAGTTTAAAGTTACATTAATCACAGTATTTTGGTATCATACAGACAATATCGCGCATATTCAATTTTATATAACTCGTAATCCCGGTTCCCACATACGCGGGATTCCGTACCATTTTTGCGGGATCGTTGATGCTGGACATACACAATACACATACGGGAGCCGCAGGATTTACGGAATTCAAATAAAAATGGAATTTGAAAAAAAATGGGCGCAGACGTTTTTCTAAATATTAATTCGTCACGGTCCATACTCCATACCTCATTAATAGGTTATAATTAAAACAACTTATTTTAAGGAACTTATGATTTTGTCTACCTATACAGTTATGCGGCTACTGAGCCCATAAAATGACAAGTTTTGTATGGAAAATCATTGTTTTATTAGTTTTCGATATGAGTTTTTTTGAGACAACTTTGTTGGATTAGAATCACTTGTTAATAGAGTCGGGACTTGGGACTATAAATAGAGAAATACTTTCAAAAAAACATCTAATCTATCTATACAGATAAATAAAATTGGAGTGTCTGTTTGTAATATTAAAATAACCGCTTTTTACTAAATGCATATGGATGTATACAAGGTACATATACCAAAACAACATTTTTTACAATTTTTGTCTGTCTGTTTGTTCCGGCTAATCTCCGAAACGGCTGGACCGATTTTGACGGGACTTTCACTGGCAGATAGCTGATGTTATAGGGAGTAACTTAGGATACTTTAATTTTAGAAAAAGAATCAGTGTTCCGCGAAAAAAAATAAAACCCATGAAATTGTGAACAAATCTGCGTACGGCGTACGCACCCGAGCAAAACGAGGGTAAATCGCTATATAATTTAAATTAAATGGATATCTTAGGAGCAGCAAGCTACTATTTATGTATACCTAAACACAGCTAACCGTGAAAACGTACCTAGGGACGAACGCGAGCGTGAGTCGCTAGTACTATAATAAAGCAGTAACTTAGCAAAATCTGTACATGAAATATTTTTTAAAAACAATGACCAGCGTATTATGTATACAATATAGGCCCCAAAACAATAGTTATTAACATTTTTGTCTGTGGGCGTTTCACGCAAAAAGTAATGAACCGATTTCAACGAAATTTGGTGAAGTGATAACTTATTACTCGGGTCAACATTTAAGATACCTTTTACTTCATGAAAATCTTTTTTTCTGAAGGGAAATGACAATAACTGATTTTATCGAGTCCTCCTTAGAAACGTTCCGCTGGCTAAACCTTAAGACATACGTCAAAACAATGTAGTAAAAAATCGTAGGTCTCGAAAAAGCCAACAGAAAAATGTGCAATAGTATATAAATATCTCTTAAGGTACACTCGCAATACCTATTCTTATCTATACCTATAATAAAACTAACTTAAGTCAAATCGATGTGCGCGTTTCACGCAAAAACTACTGAACCGATTTTAACTAAATTTTGTATAGATGGCTTATCACTATATAGAAAATTGTAGGTCTTAAAAAGTTATACAGGCAAGTTCGCAATAGTATACGTCTATCTCCTAAGGTAAGGTACATTCGCAATTACTATTTTTATATGTCTACCAGCTTTATATGTCCATACTAATATTAAATGCGAAAGTAACTCTGTCTGCCATCTTTGCACGCTTAACCGTTGAACTGATTTAGATGAAATGTGGTATGGAAATAGTTTGAGACCCTAGGAATGACATGAGATAGTTTTCATCCCAGAAAACATATCATATATGGAAAGGGTGTTGGGGAATCAATCATTTCTCAAGTAAAGGATTATATCTCTTTATAATACTTACCTACTTTTCTATACCTGTTTTCCTGTCATAATACACCTAGAGACTAATCCGAGCGAAGCGAGGGTGAGTCGCTAGTTAAAAATAAATATGTTAAACTGATTATAAATAAAAAAGTATGTTTTTTAATTGTCTTTTATTTCATAAAGCACTTCATAAACCCGACAGAACATAACTACTAAGAAAAAAGTACGTTTTTTTTTTTGCAATCCCGCGTATCCGCGAGATTGGTGGCCTGAATTCCGCAGGCTTGCAGGATTGGAGTCCCTAAATAGAATTAATTTTCGATAGATAAAGTCACAGATTTCTCTTTCTAATCTTGCATAATTTGTTTATAAATATAGGCTGGCTGCATTAGTCTCGTGGCTTGCATATATAACTCATTGTCAGATCCGGAGGTCTTCACTTCGAGTCCTAGGTCAGGCCAAGTATAGCTATCGAGTTTTTCTGTTAAGAAATTCTGAGTAGAAGTCTGGAGTTGAGAAGTTGTTACATCCTTGTAGGCATCCGGCCTACATCATATAAGGAATACTTCCTCCAAATTTCACGTTTCTACTACCAGCGATTTAGGCTGTGTGTTGATTTATCAGTCAATCAGGAGCACCGCAGAATGCACCTCTCCTTCTTAATTCTTCCTTCAGCTGGTCTTCCAGGTACAATACATTGCACAGGTTAGGTGCCAACACAATAGAAGCAAAAAACCAGGTACAAAAGAGGTAGGTACCTATCATATTAAATTGCTTAACCTCCCCTTTTGAGAAATCTTCCCCATTGGAATGTGAATTAGTTTTCAAGTGCAACAGTAAAAAATGCTTAATTGTAACTTCCAAATAAGCATTAGTATACTTTGGCATTATGCTCTGTAGTTGAAAAATACCTTAGTGGAAGCTCGGAGGGTGCATGTTGCATTAGTTACTCATTGTAGTCTTCATAATCTGTGGTTACCTATATACTTTAAAGTTTACGCATCTGTAATATTTGACGTTTGAAAATATATTTATTGTTAAAAAACAAAAAGGAAATACCTATTTAGACTATTAGTAATTTATATCAATAATTTTTCTTACATTTGTGTTAAGAGTTTCAAATTTAAATAAAACGATGGGTAGTCTGGACAGAGGAGTGTTAACAGGATTTATATGTCGTTTATGCTCGGAAATGCACCGTGTTGTTCTTCACATTTATGGAGAGGAAGGAATTCGATTATGTATATCTGAAAAAATCAATAGATATCTTTCAATAAATGTGAGTATTGGATTTGTTTTAATGTTTCACTCTTTCACGTTCTTTGTGTCAATGACATAATATGTATTATTACTGAAATAATAAATTTATTTTAGGTATCTCGGTCAGATCCACTGCCCAAAACTATTTGCAAGAATTGCTTAGAGCGATTAGAAAATCAACATAGATTGGTGATGCGCATCGAACATGCAGCAAATATGTTAAAAGGACAAAGACGTGCACGCGTTGGACGGGGATGCTATGTCAGCCTTTGTGATAATTCAAATGGCCCACCACATCCACCTATACCAAAATAAAATATTAATAATTTCTCAGCATCTAGTAGGTATTTATAATTAAGCTAGAATGTAAAGGCAGTTTTGAATATCTTAAAATACTAAATTAGTAATGTTCTTAATGTTATGTTTTCTATTTACAAACCTTCAAAAAATCTTTCACACTATATAGAACTATTTTAATTCAAGCATTTAAATATTTAGATACAATCTGGTTAAGTGCAATTTTATGTTATTTTTATTATTAAAATAAACATTTTAACAATAGGCATTTGTAATATATTATGTTATTCATATTCATATGGCATATTCTTAACATTTTTGTTTAGTCAACTGATAGTTATAGTAATGTCTATTTAAATGTTTTGAAATTTAGCATTAATAGACACAAAGTAATGATATATAAGTTTATTGGATAGATGACTATGTATATATTTGTTACAATACATTTTTTGAGTTATTTCTTTAATATGTAAGATTTATTGATTATGATCTTGATTATTATGTAATCACTAAATTATGTTTAGTCATAAGGTATTTAAATAAATATTATGAGATATAATTACATTTTTTTAATGATACAGGCAAATAAACAAATGACAAACTCTGATTTTTTGGAACTCTTCTCTCGTTATTTGTGAGATGGTTATCTATAAATAGTTGCATTGTTTTCCATTATTTTTATACTTAATATTATAATGTTTTTTAAATAATGCTATTTTTTGCAAATAATTTGTATTTTTAGTCATGAAAAATAAGTAAAATATTGCAGTGATGGTGAAACTTTATTAAAATTGTTTCACATATCTACCTTTACCTTTGCCTTTATCAGGTTACATTTTTTTCTAAAGTAACTTGAACTAAAAAAAGACTGCTTTTTTTACCTCAAAACTCTGTCATTTATTAACCGATTTGGACAATTTTTGTTTTGTTTGAAAATGTATACTTTCAGTTTGGTCCCATTTAAATTTGAAATAAAATACGGGTGGTATTTTAATAATATTCTAAGGATAGAAAAATGAAGCTAATGAAAATTTAACCTGCTTTTGTCATATTGACTTGAAACTTCTATTGCCCTTGATAATGCAATGATTCGGTATCTGATCTGATGGTAAGGCTAGAAGGTGGATAAGTGGAACTCTTCAAAGGCTAATAGTAGATATTTTGAGTTTGGGTTTAACTTGTTTTAATTGATAAACCCAATAAGTTAGAATTGCATTTAGAACCTGATTTTTAGTGTTACTAATAAAAGCTAATTTTAGTTTGTCAGTCTTCATATAAAAAATTGGCATCTAACTAACTTAAACGGCTTAGCGAATATTTTATTAAAATACTTTCTTCTTACTTTACTACTACATATGTATGTCTACACTAAAAATGAAAAAAATAAAAGTCGGTGTTCTTTGATTTCACCGATTTCGAAAATATCTGTAGTAAATGAAAACTAGGTACCATTCAGTTATTTTGTACTTTTTAGCGTATTTTTTTGAAAGCGGTTTATTTTTAAGTTTCTTGTAAAGGCTTTCTCTAAAACTCTTTCTGGGTGTATTTTGGCTTTGCTGATCAAACATGAAATCGCTAATAGTTTCTTTAGTTGTAATGTCTTATGTAAGTGATATCTTGTGGAACCACGTAATTACGACGTGAGTTTACGTCAGAAGCAAAGCAACAAAAAGCCACTCTGGTGAGGAACGTGCTCAATGTAAAAACTATTTGTTGATTGGTAAAGTGATGTAAATAGTGTTTTTAATTGTCAAAATGTGATCATTTTTAAAAGTTCTTATTTTAGAACTAGCGACTCACCCTCGCTTCGCTCGGGATCGTCACTCTATAGGTACGGTTTAACGGGTACCCTGTTGAAAAAATCCAATAGGATCCCATCAAAAGCGACAAAAGCCACATAGAAAGTTTTAGTGAGAAGATTAAGAGGATTTTAGTAGTTTATTGTAGAGTTTTTAAACAGGGTAGTATAGCATCTATGCTATATAGTCTACTATATTATATACTAGCTACTCACGCTCGCTTCGCTCGCGTTCGTCCCTAGGTACGTTTTCACGGTTAGCTATATTTATACATAAATAGTAGCTTGCTATTTCTAAGATATTCATTTAAATTATATAGCGATTTACGTTACTTTCTTACGCCGTACGCGGATTTTGTTCACAATTTCATGGGTTTTAATTTTTTTTCGCGGAACCCTAATTCTTTTTCTAAAATAAAAGTAGCCTAAGTTACTCCTTATAACAGCAGCTATCTGCCAGTAAAAGTCCCGTCAAAATCAGTCCAGCCGTTTCGGAGATTAGCCGGAACAAACTGACAGACAGACAAAAATTGTAAAAAATGTTGTTTTGGTATGTGTACCGTGTATACATCCATATGCTATTAGTAAAAAGCGGTTATTTTAATATTACAAACAGACACTCCAATTTTATTTATCTGTATAGACTAGCGACTCACGCTCGCTTCGCTCGCGTTCGTCCCTAGGTACGTTTTCCCGGTTAGCTATGTTTAGGTATACATAAGTAGTAGCTTGCTACTCCTAAGATATTCATTTAAATTTAAATTACATATTATACAGCTATTTACCTTTGTTTTGCTCGGGTGCGTAGGCCGTACGCGGATTTTGTTCATAATTTCAGGGTTTTTTTTTTTTTTTCGCGGAACCCTAATTGTTTTTCTAAAATAAAAGTAGCCTAAGTTACTCCCTATAACATCGGCTATCTACCAGTGAAAGTCCCGTCAAAATCGGTCCAGCCGTTTTGGAGATTAGCCGGAACAAACAGACAGACAGACAAATATTGTAAAAAAAAAAAAAATGTTGTTTTGGTATATGTACCGTGTATACATCCAATGCATTTAGTAAAAAGCGGTTATTTTAATATTACAAACAGACACTCCAATTTTATTTATCTGTAAGTATAGATGTACAATGTACATAGATATGTTTTTTTATTATTAGAAATGGGCTTACTCTTGACTTTAATCTTAGCTCGAAAGCACAGATAAGGTCTACGAAATGATTGATTCCCCATCCAATCTTCCACCACCCTTTTCACCCCTTTATATATGATATGATTTCCGGGATGAAAACTATCTATATCCATACCAAATTTTATCTAAATCGGTTCAACGGTTAAGCGTGAAAAGATGACGGACAGGAAGACAGGCAGGCAGACAGAGTTACTTTCGCATTTAATATTAGTATGGATATATATAAAGCTGGCTTTTCTTGTGGTGTTGGTCTACCATCGTCGGCTTGGGCTGAACGTTGATAAGTCACTCAGTCGCGAGTAGTTGGTAAAAACAGTAATTGTGAATGTACCTTAGGAGATAGACATACCTATACTATTGCGAAATTGTCTGTATAACTTTTTAAGGCCTACAATTTTCTAGTATATTGTTTTGATGTATCTCTTAAGCTTTAGCCAGCGTTAGCCGTATAAATTTCTAAGGACGACTCGATAGAACCAGTCAATGCGTTATCCTGCGGGAATGAAAAATGTGCCTGTAGTAAAAGATATTCTAAATGTTGACCCGAGTAATAAGTTATCACTATACAAAATTAAGTTAAAATCGGTTCTGTACTTTTTGCGTGAAACGCGCACATCGATTTGACTAAGTTTTATTATAGGCATAGATAAGAATAGGTATTGCGAGTGTACCTTAAGAGATAGACATATTCTGTTGGCCTTTTCAAGATCTACAATTTTTTAGTACATTGTTTTGATGTATGTCTTAAGGTTTAGCTAGCGGAAGGTTTCTAAAGAGGACTCGATAAAACCAGTTATTGCAATTTCCCGTGGGAAAGAAAGGTTTTCATTAAGTAAGACATATCCTAAAAGTTGACCCGAATAATAAGTTATCTCTTCACAAAATTTCGTTGAAATCGGTTCATTACTTTTTGCGTGAAACGCGCATAGACAAAAAGACAAACAGACAAACATTTTAATAACTATTGTTTTGGGGTCTATATTGTATACATAATACGTTATAGTATTTTTTTTTTAATATTTATGTACAGATTTCGCTAATTTACTGCTTTATTATAGTATAGATAAGAATGGCAATTGGCAATCGTGAGTACTGAGTAGTCTTGAGCTTGATTTACTTATCTATACATATAATAAAACTGTAGGGGTCGAATGTCTGTACATAGAAAAAAAAATGCTAAAAACTGAGTCAGGGGGATGTAAGAAGAGAAATAGAACAAATCCAGTTTTTTTTTCAAATTTTTTGTTCTCTATTGGAAACTGTTGAAACGAATTTATGCATGGTGGTACCTTACATCCCCGGTCAACATTTTAGATACTTTTCATCCCGGAAAATTAAAGAGTTCCCGTGGGATAGTTAAAAAACTTTAGTAACTTATGCACCTTAGTACACAAAAACTACTGATTGGATTTTGTGATGTATGTAGGTAGTTGTATTTTTATGTCGATCAGATGGCGGATGTAATGAACTTGTACAGCGATTCATACAATAAACGGTCAACGAAGTACGTGTGTTTCCTTTGTTCCCGGCTGCGTTCTCTGTATTAGTAATACAGTTCCCATAGGAAGCCAAATATCTTTCAGATTTTAATGAAACTTTACAATAACATAGTTCATACATCAGAATAACAAATATGTAGGCTACTTTTCATCCCGGTACAATGTACGGTAAAATATACGGTTCCCGTGGGATAGATTTGTTTTTAATTGTCTAGATTCGAACCCGAGCGAAGCGAGTCGCTAGTCTCTAAATAATATTATAAACTTAAAACCAGTGACTTACCCCTGCTTCGCTCGGGTGCTAGGTATGCCATTTTTTCTAAAATTTCATGGGTTTTAATTTTTGCCGCGGATTAACCTGAATCTTTTTCTAAAATAAATGTAGCCCAAGTACTCCTTATAACATCAACAATCTGCCATGGAAAGTCCCGTAGGAATCAGTTTGCAGCCGTTCCGAAGATTAGTCGGAACAAGCAGACAAACATTTTTAAATTGGTTTTAAAATAAGTACCGTATCTTGTACTTTTAAATGCATTTAGTGAAAAGCTGTTATTTTGACATTACAAACAGGCACTTCAATTTAATTTATCTGGGTAGATTAAGTCCTCTTTGCGTTGAATTATTGCTACACTCGTGCGATTACACTAGCGATTTACCCTAGCTTCGCTCAGGTTTTAAATAGGTAAAGTTTTTCTAAGTGTATCTTAGGAGATACATACATACTATTGGGGATTTTTCCTGTATAAGGCCTTTTTAAGACCTACAATTATCTAGTATATGACCGATGATTCAAGTGGAAGTACGGGACAAAACAAAGAACCTTTGTATAGAATAGGTATTTATACTAGGATACAAAAATAATTATACTTTTAAATATTAGTTTTTATTATACATAGGTATTATATATTAAATATAACAATAAAAATATATATTATTATTGCATATTCCCACTTGCCAATAGTTTCTCTATTCTAAAGGTATTTTTATTTATGATTATTTTAAGATCATTTATCTTATCGTGTTTCTCTTCTATATTAATTTGTAGTTGTTTTATTTTTGTATGGAGGGGCATTAAAGACTCTTCATTAACACTGTAATAAAAATTAATTCGTTAGTAACAATAATTACTCAATCTTCAGAACAATTTCTGCTTAGTACCCACTTATTGAGCGTGAAGCGTCAACCTTAATAGTGAGGCAAGGGCAAGAATGAAGGTTACAACTTACAAATATATCGTTTTATTAATATACTTACGCTTTTTGTTTTAATAACTGCTTAGAAGCTTCCTCGTACGCTAATGTCCATTGTTGAAGTTCTTGACGCATAACTTCGACATCTTCTTGAACGTGATCCAACAGTTTCCCCAATGGATTGGCAACTCGCGACAAAGCTTGTACATTAAACCTTAATTGTTCGATTTCTTGGTTAACTACATCTCTCGACCTTTGAACTCCAAATTGCCATTCCTTAACATATAGCAACATTAATAAGTAAGTACTTTTAATAGTTAGATATTATAGAAATGTTATTCTTGTCCAAAAAGTGAAACAATTTTTATATACTAGCGACACACTCTCGCTTCACTCGGGTTCGTCTCTATGTACGTTTTAACGGTTAGTATAGATATCCTACGTTTCTCCGAAAAAAAAAGAAACCTATGTGCTATTCCAGCCTATAATCTATCTCTGCGCCAAATTTCATCCAGATCCATTCAGCCGTTCTGGCGTGATAGAGTAACAAACATCCATCCAAACTTTCGTTTTTATAATATTAATGGGACTTTGGTAACCTAATCTCATGAATTTAATTTTGGACATATCAATATAACTACGAATTTACGTCTTATCAAATGGAAACAAGTAGGTACATAGGTATTCAATGGAAACATTACTATTTTAAAATGAAAGACCTTTATATTTATTGCATTCATTTTAATACTTAGATATTAAAAAATCATTCATTCAAAGCTATCTATGTACCTATTCTATCAGCCGCGAGTAGACCTCTTACCTCCAATCCGCAGAACTGATTTGATTTAGATTCTTCCAAGTATAGCCAAGGATTATCTACATTGATGAATTCGTTTTATAACGGATAAAAAAACTTTCAATGGCAATATAATTGTCACATTATAAGTATTTCATAGGAATTTAGATTTTAGGAACAAAGAAATAAAGATTGCACTTGTGTTTACGTTGTACGTACACTTAGTGCTCTATAATAACTCTTGCACAATTTAGTCCCATTAAGATGGGCCGCCCTAAATCGTTTAGGAGTAAGTATTATTTTGTTACACATTCCGACTATACACTTAAATGAAATCACATTATAGTATATGCAATAACTTACGATGTTAGTTTTGCCAGCGACTTCAGAAAATTCTTTTTGAGAATCAAGTATTTGTTGAACAAGATGACCATGTTGGTTAGAAGACAGCAATTCTTCTTGATCTTGTGATTTTATTTCTGGTTCTGTAGTTTCTACTACAACAATACTACTATCTTCCTCCTAAAATATATTTCATACGATTATTTGAAGAAAAATATTGTATGATATTCGTAATAAATTTACAAAATTCGTAATAAATACCTCTTCATGCATAGCATTTTCAGCTATTATATTTACTTTACCAACTGCAAGATTATCTGCAGACGATATAAGGCTTTCATGTTTTTCTTTGAGTCTTGGAGCACTAGGTCTAGAAGAAGACGGTCTCACACTTTGCGGTCGCACTACATTTACTAATTCTTTAACTTTGGTTTGTAAAGGTTGTATATCGTTATCGAGAGAAACGGTCTTTTCATTATTACTTTGTAGCTTTTCATCTTCATTTTTAGATATACTTTTCTGATCATCCTGTATATCACTTTGTTCCAAATTGTTATTTATAGCAATATCTTCTTTATTCGTACTATTAATATTTTCAATATTGTCAATAGGTTCTGGAATTAAAGTTTCGGTTTTTTTTTCTGGAAATTTATTTTCTTCTATATGAGGATCTGAACGATCGTCAATATCGTTAGTGTCTTCAATATGCTTTTCGGGAGCATTAATAGTAAAAACAGTCGATGAATCATCAGCTTTAGCATGATCACTTTTTGAATTATCGATTATAGGTTCAGTAACTACAGATTTTTCAGAATTTAGTACTGGCTCTTTATTATTATTTGCGACTTTCTTTTGAGTATCATTTCTAATATCCTGCTTTTCCTTGTTAACTAAACTTTGTTTATTTATCGGCTTTGACAACTGAGACGCTTTCTTAGGAGGGGATTCCTTTCTAATGTTGTTAATCTGCTTTTGTTTACTTTTAATAGAGTTATTTGACTTATCATTTTTTGTCAACTTTTCACTACTCCTAGAAGTAAGTTTCTTGGTTTCTGTCGTTTTCTTAACTGATTTTATTACAGAATCCTTCGTTTTATTTTCAACAGATTTATTCGAGTTAGTTGATTCCTTATACAGTTTTACAGCTTCATCAGAGGAGAGCTTATTATCTAAAGCAAAAGCCAAACACTGCAGTAGTTCATTAGTTTTTTCTGGCTCTTGACCAGCAACTATTTTAGACGGTTTTACAGTTAATGATTTACCTGTCGTGCTGACTGTAATAATATTATGAAAAATGTAGAAACAAAACAAAGGTAAATATATTCAATATTATGGTAAAAAATGATTTTTTTTCTTCAAAATAATTAAGTCTTACCAATTACTGTTATTACTTTGTTAAGAAATAATATTTTACTATCTCGGTCTTTTACTTTGTCTGATATCAATTCTTCTTCTTCAAATAATCCTTTAAAAAATCCTGTATTTTTCAGCACCTAATATTAGGGAAAAATTTTCTCATTATCTTTCTACTTTAAGCTATTGCAGAAATATTTAATACTTACTGAAGTTATAATATCGTGTAAAAATCTAAAAGGTGGTTTCTTTAACAATTTATCACTGAGTGGTGGTCGTTTTATATATTTTCCTAAAGAAATTTGTGTAGCTTTTATAACATCAGGGCTAATTTCATCATCCATGGCTCATAATTCATTAAAATAGTAACTGGTTTAGTATGATTAAAGTCAAAAATAATTATTTTACGCTAGATAAAAGAACATTTCTAAGAAAGAAAATTTTGTTTACATTTTCTGCATGTAATCGGTAACTATAACAACGACAGAGGCTCTAAACATTTAAAGTTTACTTCCAAATCATAAATCGTAAAATACTTTTATACAAAAAACATTGAATTAGCTATGTATTATCATAATTTTTAATTTAGACTTTTAAATAAAATTTTATAAAAATTAATCTCTTTTCTCAAATAAAATAATAGTTGATAATCTTATTTATCTGTAGCAGAAAGATACGTGGCTGTATATAACTATTATGACAGTTGACAATTTAATAGACCGTAACTTGAAGAATTTTTCAAGCTTCGTAATATAGTAGTGTTATATTAGTTCTGTAAAGTAAAGTAAACTCTAATGCAAATGTATTTGATTCCTTTATCTTATGCTGGAATTTTCTCGACATCTATGCATTTTTAATAATGAACTTTCGGTTAACGTTATAAGAGTTATGTTAGTAGAAGATTGTTATTAAATAAAAGACGGACATTTTATATTTTACACGTACTTATTTGTTGTATTATTATATATAACTTGAGAATGCCATACGGCCATACTGCTTGTGGTAAAATCAGCGCCTGAGTGAAAGTAATATCAAAGTATTTCTCAGTTAACTTGCAAGCTAAATCCATCGTGAAGGGGCAAATTACATTGTTATGTTTTTTACAGAATGCCGCGTAAACGTAAAAGTAGTAAAAGATTAGGTCGACCTCCGGGTTCCAAAAACAAGAAGGCTAAGAAGTTAGAAAACCTAATTAAAACTGAAGGAGATTCGGATGAATCTACACAGACTGATAACGTTTGTACTTATTGCTCACAATCATTTGATACAAAAATTAATTTTAATCGTCATCGTAAATCGTGTTTAAAACGAATTACGCAAGAAGTTCAAACTGAATTAAAGGTAAGAAGTTAGCTGACGAGTGATACTATTGATTTTAATGCAACTGTTTTAACTTTTTCCAATTTTTTAGCCTACATATAATTGTAAGCAATGCCACAAGAAGTATCGATTTAAGAAAAGCTATACTAACCATCTTAGAGATGAACATTCAGAGGCACCCGGCAGCGTTCCTTGCTCACAGTGTTCTGTTGTATGCCCTAATTTAGGAGTTTTGTCTAAACATATACAAAATATACATGAAAGAGAGATTTTTGAATGTGAGCACTGTGGTAAAAAGTTTGTGAGACGCTCTCATGTTCTACGACATATATTGCAGAAGGGTTGTGATGGCAGAAATGTTACTGTATACCCATGTGAAGTAAGTATTTAATATAACAAATGAAATTCTTCTATATTTCAGCAATACAATTTATAATTATTGATAATTTTTAGATTTGTGAAGCAACATTTTCTAGAAAAGATAATTTAATGGTACATCTCCGTATGCAGCATATACCAACTAAGTTTTTCAGCTGTAAATTATGTAGCTATCAGACCAGAAACTTTTCTAAATTAATTATTCATAATCAGTTGAAGCATACAGGTAAATATAATTATATAGTTTTAAATAAATTTTAACTTGGATAAATAAAAAAGATAATAATGAACAAATAATAATAAAACTTTAATGACAAAAAATACTTTCATCAGAAACACCACAATTTGAATGTGACCACTGTGGGAAAGTGACAAGTTCCCGTGGTGCTATTGCCAAACATTTGGAAATTCATGGAGAGAAAAAGTTTGCCTGTGATGTGGTAAGTAAATTGCATGAGTTTATTTTGTATGAACTTTGGTATTTCCAACAAAAATTGCCCAAATTTATTTCATTGTATGATATCTAACTTCACAACCCAGCAGATTTTTATAGTATAAACTATATAAAAATATAATATAATTATACTGGCTATGGTAGCCAATCTCACTGAGACTAGCCAAATGTGCGCAGGAGATATTATAGTACACAAGTGTACACGCACATTCGAGTGCACTCTTTATTTTTTTTCTCTCAAAGTCCAATGGGATGATATCAACATGATCGATGAGAGATTACGTGCTCGCAAGCTTCTAATTCTGGGCTACTACTGAGAGAATTTTAACAGAAAAATTCAGTAATTAACATTGGCTAGCCCAGGACTTGAACCTAAGACCTCCGGATCTGTAGCCATACATGCCAGCCACTATACTACTGAGGCAGTTAAATAATGATTATATAATTTTGGCTCTAGATTTAAACTTTACTGTTATTGAATGGAAAGAAGCTCTTCTCTAGGTTTTTACATATTAAAAAATATATAGTATAAAAGAATAAAATTGTTTGCTGTTAATTTTTTTAATTTTTCTAAAAAAAATTAAAAACTTATGAATTTATTTGGGACTTGTATATTGAGTTAAACTTTTCAGCTGCTTACATTATCAAAATAATAAATATAATGTTAAATTGTTTCCTTTACTAAATAATATAATAATAATAAAAGTTATAAAATAGGTGGTTTCCTAAATGTAAATTATGTGTATTAAAAATATATGAACAATGAATACTAAATGTTGATTCTTGTAATTTTTTATGCTGCATTTCAAGAAGCAATGTTGTAAGTATCAAATAATTTAGTTAAAATAATATCAAGTATGGTCCAAGTAACCCACCTCACACATCAAAAAAAAGTACTAGATACACAATCCCATCTAAAAGTTCTCTTAAAACTATCACCAATTGTGTTTAGGTGATTATTCTAGTTGAAATAAATATACAATAATGTAAATTGAACCTTAAAAGCAATGCTTAAAGTTGTTTTCACAAATAAAATTTACGATCGAAGCTCGACGCTCGTCGCCGCCGCCGTCACGGCGCGGCGCCACGCCATTTAAAAAACACTTAAAAACTGTTTTTACGATGAGTTCTTTACAAAATATCAGTAATTACAATATAGTAATAACAATTATATAATGATAATATTGATACTTACCGAAAATATAAAACTCCATCCTTTTTTAGTGTTCTAGATGTGTGGTTTTTGCAATCTTTAAACGCGTTCGAATGGTACAAAATTAGAAACGCGCTCAAATGTTCAAATGAGCGCTTATTTGGTGAGGACATTTTTTGTCGCTGATTGTGTATCTAGTATCTACTTTTTTAATAGATGACTTACAGATTTTTTATATTTACTATTAACATGTGTCTCATCATTATCAAATAAAAATTACCTCAATTAAATGTCAATAGATGGCGTTCTATGTATAGATTTGTAATTGGTGTTTGTGAAAAATAACTACAAGAGAACTACGATTGTCGAACTTTAAAATTACAATTCCATTTTGAAAAAATATTGTTTTATAGCCCTTTTTATTGACGAAGGTTTTAGGCTGTCATAGCACGAGCCGTAGAAGAATAACGATTATATCTTATAATTAATATTTTAATGTGCAATACTTGTATATAAATCACTTATCGAAAAAACACGATTTTACAAAAAAAGAACGCTAAGCAAAGCTCGGTCACCCAGGTACTGTGTAGATAAATAACGCGGGTAAAAGTTTGTTAAATATACGGATACTTTAGTGTAGAGTAATTAAACGAACATTATCCCTATTATTATTAGCAGTAGTAAAACGTCGGTAACGCGCAACTTGGAGAACCAAGTGATGCGGGTTCAAACCCGCTAATAATATGGTGAAGAAAAACGTCGTGAGGAAAACTAAATTGATTTTAAAAGACAATTTTTAATTTATATTTTTATCGTCTAGTGTGGCTACAGTACATTCACGATAGAGGTGATGCGCCGCCATGTATTTACACACTTACCAGAAAAACCATACAAGTGCAAGATGTGCGGTAGCTCCTACATACAAAAAGTGCAATTGCAACGTCACCTTCAAAAGCACGTCGGCAACCAATGCTTGAAATGCGGCGAAGCATTCCCAACCAAAGCCAAGTAAAAAATATTTTTTAATTTTATTCATGCATCTTTATATTATAGTATGTGTATTGTGAAGAAACGCCCGGAGTTGGGAAGTTGGCGGTGTTTCACCCCCGTGCCTCGGAGAGCACGTAAGGCCGTCGGTCCTGCGCCTGAACTCTCACCGGTCGTGTCTCGTGTCGTCCCACCGGAGTATGAGAGTGACAGGAATAGAGAGTGTACTTGTGTCTGCGCTCTCCTTCACACGCGCTGTACTATAATATCTCCTGCGCAAATGGCTAGTCTCAATGAGATTGGCCGCCGTGGCCGGAATCTGTCAGGAGGATTAATATTATTGTGAAGAAATGCTACCTAATCACATTTTAATTTATAGGTGTAATTCTAGGGAATATTGGATACTCGTGGGTATCTACATAAAGAAAGGAGATTTTACTCTCGCTTACTCGCTATATATTTTACACAAATATAAAAAAGAATTATACGCATGTATTAGCATGTTGTAGAGTTATTGTATTAGTTTGTGGTAAATATAGCCATATATGTATGTATGTAAGTCACGAAAATGTTGAATGTGATGATGATGTCCTCCTGACCGATATCGACCAATGAGCCAACTAGGAAGGAGATATACTGCATAAAATACGCGCAGACACCAGTGCACTCTCTATTCTCTTCGCTCTTAAATTCCGATAGGATTCCGATAGTTCGACATGACTGTTAAGAGATCAGGCGCAGGACCAATGGCGTAACGTGCTCTCCGCGGCAGTTAGTAAAAACACCGTCAAATTCCCAATTCCGGATTGTTACTGAGACTTTCTTAGCAGAAAGTTTTAATAACTAAACTTTACCCGACCTGGGGGAGGCAGTGGTAGCCCAGTGGTAACGCGCTCGCTTGGGAAACCGAGTGAAGCGGGTTCAAATCCCGGGTCTCGCACCTCTGATATTTTCATGTGCGAATCATTTCTAACATGATTACCACTTGCCTTACGGTGAAGGAAAACATCATGAGGAAACCTGCATGTCTGAGAAAACCTAGCAAGTTTTCGAAGGACATGTGAAGTCCGCCAATCCGCACTTGGCCAACGTGGTGGACTATGGCCTCATTCCCCTCGTATTGAAGGGAGGCCCGTGCCCAGCAGTGGGACGTTAAAAAGGGCTGAATACATACACAACACACCCGACCTGGGGCTCGAATTCAGGACCTCCGAATGTGTAACCATACATGTTAGCCACTAGGCCACCGAAGCAGTTGAATATAAGTATGTATATAATAAAAGGATTTTGTTTTCAGGCTTATAATACATAGTCGGAAACATATGGGCCTAAACAAGCTGCTTTGTCCAGTAGAAAACTGTATACATGGTAAAAAGGAGTTTGCTAATGAAGAAAGTCTTCAGTCCCATGTGAAAATGCATTTAGATGATAAACGTAAGTTTAAAAAAATGTTCATTTATTTTTAATCTCTCTTAACCTTACATTTTTATTTATATTTTAATTTTAACTTTAGAAACTCATTCATAACTGGTAAAATATGGAGACAAATATGAAGCTTTCGAATTTTTATTATAGAATCCATAACATTATGATGTACATCTACATTCTATATGGATAAATAAAATTGAAGTATCTGTTTGTAATGTCAAAATAACAGCTTTTTACTAAATGCATATAAAAGTAGAATATACGGTACTTATTTTAAAAACACAATTTTAATTTTTTTGTCTATTTGTTCCGGCTAATCTGCAAAGCGGTTGGACTAATTTTGACGGGACGTTCACTGACAGATAGGTGATGTTATAAAGAGTAATAAAAGCTACTTTTATTTTAGAAAAATAATCAGGGTTCCGTTAAAAAAAATTAAAACGTACCTACCGTAACGCACCCGAGCGCAGCGATGGCAAAATAACCTTGCCCCATAAATTTTATCTATTCATCTTTGAACTTGTCATCTGTTTGTCCTTATTGCTTGTATTTATTTCGTGTTTATTACATAACAATAAAGAACTTTGAGGCTGCATTTCTAGCAGGTCGTAGGGATGGAAGTATACATTATAATGTTGTACGTGTTGTGTATGTGTGTGTGTGTGTGTGTGCAGCGTTCGCGTGCGAGGTGTGCGGCAAGCGGTTCCACAACGAGGCGAACATGCGGCGGCACACGAGCACGCACGCGCTGGAGCGGCCGCGGCGCTGCATGTACTGCGTGGCGGCGCGCGCGTACGTGCGCGGCGAGCAGCTGGTGCGCCACGTGCGCAAGACGCACCCCGCGGTGTTCCGCGAGCGACTGCTGCACGTGCGCAGCGTGCTCGTGAGTTTTGTTTTGTGTTTATTTTTCTTTGTAAAAAAAGGCAAAAGCAAAGTCCACGAAGTGAAGAAGCTAAAATCGATACAAGCTTTATAAACTCGTTGGTCTCTATCCTAACCTACACCTACTAAATGATTGCTGACACGGCTATGTGCCCTACAGAAAAATACATTTGAAGCCTCTTAATTTTATTTTTATATATATATAATTTGTCTTTAAAAATGTCCTTACCCATCATAATTGATTTTATTATTGTATTTTTCATACAATGTGTAACAGGGTTCCAACCCAGGAGTGGAAAGAGTGAAGAAGTCAGAGCTGGAGTCGATCTTGAACGTTTTGGACGCAGAATCTGACCGCATCCTGGAGGGCTACGGGCATGGCGTGCTTTACGGCGGCCTGCAGGAGCAAGCCTCGGACGTGGAGGAGGAACAGACGCAGGTATGCTACATACACACATGTATTATCTATCTATATATTTGAACGAGCAATTCTTATATATTTATCTATTTATACCGGCGATCTCTAAACGGTTCTAACGATTTCGCTGAAATATGGTATGTGGGGGGGTTCAGAGGCGAAAAATCGATATAGATGAGTTTTATGTCTGGGAAAACGCGTGTTTTCGAGTTTTCATGCAGTTTTCTATTGCATTATTCCACGCAAAATATGGTCGCTAATTTCGACATTAAATTTCGCCATTAGCATCGTGGTGAAACGGCCAAGGTGCAAGATTGATAATTACAAGTGTCCGGGTACTAATTCCACTCGGATACAAAGTTTTCATTTTTGTTTGTGTTTTTTTTTTTATTCAAGTTTTTATTTTTTATCAAAAAAAAAAATTGGATAAAACAAAAAAGAACTTCGAGCGAAGCTCGGTCGCCCAGGTACTATTCTTTATTGCACTTAAAATAAGTAATCCAAAAAATACAGAAAATGATTGGAAGGTTTAAGAGTTAAGAACTTATATCTAAAAAATTGTCTTCCAGTCAACCTGTTGTTGTGGGATATATAATAGTGTTGGATAATGAACAGAGGAAAAAAGCTGCACTGTGCAGTATAACATATTATAATATAAGTTATTCCTTTTAATATCTCTACTTATAACTGTGAAAAGTAAAACTAATTAGTAATTACTTATATTATAAATGTGAACATATATTTGTTGTTGTTTTGATTTGTCCTTTCGAGCAGCATTTGAGCAATAGATAGATTTTTTTTTCCATACTCATATGTCACTTTAATTCATTATACCTTATGGTACCCTTGAAGTATTAGTTGATTGTAAAAGATATATATATATATATATATATATATATATATATATATATATATATATATATATATATATATATATATATATAATAAAGATATAATTAGCAAAACTGGAATATATTGATAGAAAATATAAGTACACTTTAATTTATTAAAAAAGGCAGTGGTAGCCCAGTGGTAACGCGCTCGCTTGGGAAACCGAGTGAAGCGGGTTCAAATCCCGGGTCTCGCACCTCTGATATTTTCATGTGCGAATCATTTTCTAACTTGATTACCACTTGCCTTACGGTGAAGGAAAACATCGTGAGGAAACCTGCATGTCTGAGAGAACCTAGCAAGTTTTCGAAAGACATGTGAAGTCCGCCAACCCGCACTTGGCCAGCGAGGTGGACTATGGCCTGATTCCCCTCGTCTTGAAGGGAGGCCCGTGCCCAGCAGTGGGACGTTAAAAAGGGCTGAATACAATTTATTATGCTATTATACTGGGCTTTCAGGAGGAGGAATCATCTCCTTTGATGTCAGAAGAGGAACTAGCCGATAGTCTTAGAAAGCTGCTGTCACAGCTTATTGATAAAGAAATGTTGGAATGCTTTGGGTGGCCTGATGAGAGTGTTGATGAGGTGAGCAATACGTTTATTTTTGAATTTATTTAATGAAAACTGTAGAACTTTATAAAGCTATCAAACTAACAAGAAGTTAAATTAAAAAATTTATAAAATCCCCAATATAATAACCTATTTATTGAGGCCATTTTAATGAGCCTAAACACGATACGTCTGCAGTTTATCGAATGGGTTTGTGGTAGACTGTATTATTAAAACACTTATCTTACTGACTTTTTTATTTCCTTTGTTTATCTAACTGAATACCCGAAGAACTGAATGAATTGCATGCAAAACCTCCTATCTTTATTCTCATATTTACAATTGCAATCTACACACTATTCAATGAGTAAATATCAATAACTTAATATAATTGGTGAATTAATACAATTAATACAAGGGTGTGGCCAAATTTAAACATACAGTACATCCGTATGTAAATAGAAAAATTAAAGGGGCGGGACTTAATTCTAGACTTAGCTATTCGGGGCTCGTCGGAGCTGGTCGATAGAATCACGTGACAGACTAATCAGTCGTCGCGGCTGTTCAGGCTTGTCGGTAGAATCATGTGACAGACTAGTCGGTCGTCGGGGATTCGTCGGGCTTGTCGGTGCTCGTCGTCTGCGACAGGATTAGATCTGTAGAAGTTGCTCATACCCTTTTACCGTCTAGATAAGAGCTGATAGCTTGCAAAGGGCTGAACTGATTTTCTTGATTTATAGCTAAGAACACTCATTAAGTCACTTTTTAAACAAAACAAAACAAATTAAAATCGGTTCATCTGTTTGGATACTACGATGCCACAGTCAGATACATAGATACTAACGTTAAATTTATAAGAACCCTCTTTTTACGTCGGAGGTTAAAAAAGACATTCACTCAATTGTTAAATAGTCAAAAAAATATAAGTTAAAATAAACATATAATATTTTATATTATTATCATATTAAGTCTTAAATATGGGTCAAAGAATAACTTACATTATATCATTTATCATTATATTACAATAGATACTAGAAAAGGTGATAGAAAATTGTGGTGCTCGTACTGCGGATAAGCAGAAATGGACTCGGGTGCAACGTCTGAGGGAGAACGCAAAGCATCTCTTCTTATACGTGATAGAGGACAAGAACATAGCGCGGATGCTCGACACACACACCATCGACCAGATCGTCACCC
This sequence comes from Argynnis bischoffii washingtonia, assembly GCA_033884665.1. Classification (NCBI taxonomy): domain Eukaryota; kingdom Metazoa; phylum Arthropoda; class Insecta; order Lepidoptera; family Nymphalidae; genus Argynnis; species Argynnis bischoffii. The sequence goes on along the minus strand of CM066625.1, from coordinate 9,005,560 downwards.
ACATACTGGCTCAAGTCAGCCAGTCTGATGATGAAGAGGACTCCTCGGACGACAACACGAAGGATAATGTTAAGGCGTAATATTTTTATTGTTTTATCGTTTTGTTATTCTGCACTATAAGGGGCCATTCATTAATTACGTAAGGACAATTTTGGCCATTTTTGACTTTGATTTCTCGGATTCCTCATCCCCCTTCTTATATAAGATTTTATGGTATTTTAGAAAAACTTAATAAACAATAAAAATTTTCGAAATAAAAATATGTATGTATAAATGAAATTGTACATTAAAAAAGAAAATTTAGATCTCGAGAGTTTTTTTCCCCAACGCTAATAGCTCTCACATATCCATCGCTCTATGTTAGCCACAGCACCTTTATGTAATTAATGAATGGCCCCAAGAGGTTATATGAATTTTAGAATAGGTTATTTGTATTAGGGTATAATTGTAATGGGAAATCGTGTGAGGTTTGACAATAAATCATGGAATAGGTATAATTATAGATCTATTTTAACAGATTAATTATAATTATTGTAATGTTTCATTTACGGCTTTGAATGATACTCCTAAGTTACTGTTGAACAAATTTAAAATATTTTACTATATTGCATACACGTTTCCAAATGTTATATTTTCATATCTTGTTTATGTTTAGAGATAGAGACTTATAAGGCTTATTTGTTAATGAATTTGAGGGAGAGATAAGGTTAATTATATCATTGATATATTAATTAGACTAAAAGAAGTGAAAGTAATATGTCATGTCTCAACGTGGCATGCGTACTACGTCCGGAATTAAATCAAATCAAATCAAAATATACTTTATTCAAATAGACTTTTACAAGCACTTTTGAATCGTCAATGTCATAATACAAAACACAATACAATAAGGGTTGGTCGGTTATAATACGGGTTCGAATCCCGAACGGGACATGATTGCATTGGGTATGCAAATATTTTTCCAGATGGTTAAAAATATACGCGATATTGGATATTTTCACCTAACATACAGCAATTGTAGACGTCACTATATCCTTTCATCCAGCTAGAGAAAAAATGCAAAAGAACGAAAATATATAAAAACATATTTTCTATGAGGTTAAGGTATCATGAAGTTCGAGCCATTCTTGGTTCGATATTTGATACAATATATTTTTAAAATTTAATTTATTTATAAGAAATAATATTATATACAATCAAAAATATTATCCATTAAGTTATAAGAGATTTAAAACACAATTGTTAAGCATTTATTTTTCAATATAAATTGGGTGTAGGAGATCAAATTTCAACTTTTTAAAGAAGATTATTTATATCACGACTTATTTATATCACGTTCTGTGTTACATTGTTTGAGGGATATAAAATGTATTGTGAAATATATATAAATATTTTTGACTGGTTTAGGGTTTATAAGATTAAGTTTTATCAGTAGGGAGGCAAATCCTTTTGGTATTTTACATATTTACTGAAAAATAAGTTCAATTTTTAAAATGTTGTCATCTTACCCCACTAACTTGATAACTATGAGATATTTTTCACGAGCAAGATTAAAAGGATTTAAAATATTGCCGACAAGTTCAACATCTCATGGGTCAGGCAATAGCTATAGTTACTGTTAAAAGTGCCTTAAATATAATATAATACTGATATCATTGGTAATAAATATTTTGTATTCTAATCGACGTTTTTATATGTATATCCAATTTTTATTATATATATTTTATTTTAAGGAATAATTTCTTTATGATTTGAATAATATGTTTAAATTATACACATTGAATTGAAAATAAAGTATTTTAAATCTCCCCTATATCTCCCCTAATCTATAGATTACGACCGTCGTGTGAGACTATTTTTCATCACTTATTTTTGCATCCATAGGTATGTTGTAAATTTTAACCAAAATATTACATAATATAATAGACTAAGCTTGAAAATTAGTTTACTAACTACTTTTAAAATTAATTTGTATCGATATAAACGTTAGTCCACAGCATAGCGTATGTATTTCGCTTGCAATACCAAACGCTTACATATTACATACCAAGGGCACGCAAGTGCTATACAAACTTTGACCTTTTACATAGAATATGTAACCTTTTTAACTTTTTAGTGTTGTGTGTGAGTGATACGCGCCTCGTCGACGAGTTATGAAATGTGGTGCAAGCGCAGACGACGCAAGTTAATGATATGTGGAGATCGATCAAAAAAACACTGGATGCACAATCGGCAAAAAAAATGTCCTCACCGAATGAACGCTCATTTGAATATTTAAGCGCGCTTTTAATTTAAAATTGTTTTTGTGAAAACAACTTTAAGCATTGCATTTAATGTTCAATTTACATTGATGTATATTTATTTCAACTACAATAATTTTACAGTGACAGTTTTAAGAGAACTTTTGGATGGGATTGTGTACTTTTTTGATCGATGTACGTGGATCGTGGCCCGTTTATAGATGGTATGGACCTAACACCTTACAAACATGGCGAGTGAACTATGGTAGATATTTGTTATACGCTAAGTGTTCTTGGTTATATTTTTAACAAAACAAACTTTTCGGTAATAACGGTTTGTTGAATTACATGTGTATCGACTTAAAATTTGTGCGCTAAAAGTTGTCGTGTGCCCTAAAGTTGCTTGGTTGACTAATTCGTTATCACGTAGAGCGTAGACCAAGTCCAATATTTTTCTATAACTTTACTGGATATTTAATTTAAGGGCAATCCCCTACCAAATCTGCGCAAAACGCATTTTACGACGATATTTAGAAGCTATTGTGTCAGTATTTAATAAATGTAAAAAAATAAAATATATAATATTAAAAGATAAAAAATAATATTATATAATAGGTATAAGCAGCCACTTTCAATAACTTGTGACTCAGTTATTCATTAGCATTAAATAACAGTAATGTTCCAAAAACGCCTGATCAGTTACTGGCAATACGGTAATTTGGCTATTTTTCGTTGCATAAAAATATAACTAATCTATAGTTAAATTTTTCCATCTCAAAATTCCTTAATAGAGTGCATTCTCTAATTAAAAATATTGTTAGAACATAAATATTATGTAATTTGGTGTGTGATTGACATGATCTAGCCGAGGTACTAAATAAATAAAATAATAACAAAATATTTCTGTTTCGGTTCACCGGTAAATATTACACTACCGCCTCAATAAATTCTATGGTCTGTGTTTTATGACATGTGCAATATTGTTTTAACTGTTATTCCATAGATGTCGCTAGTATTTATTACGATCTTTTCTAGAGGTGAGGCGGGGCAGGAAGGAGCCGAATGTTGAATGTCGTTTGCTCGGGCGATGGCCTTAAATGCTCATCGACATTATTAATACAACATGTATTTGATTTGAAAAAAAAAATAACCTCGGGATTATAAAAATATGTCTGTTGAAACCGGGGCAGATATGTTGAATGATCATAACAATTTGAAATGCATAGAATTCAGTAAAGAATACACAACAATAATTAACAATAATAATATGACTATCAAATAAATTCGGAACGATAACAAAGTTTATCTAACTTTTAAAAGCCTATCACTTCATCTCGCCCCTTGACAGAACTGAGTATATTATTGAGAGGTACATTATATATCTCGTATAAATTATTACAAATTGGTAAGATAAAAATGTGTATGTGTGTGTGTTCTGAATAATAGCCTTGAGCAGGGATTGTGCGATGTGCCACCCTCGTGTCTCCTCGTGTCGGTCCTGCCTTTTACTGTCACATGTCATGTCGAACTGTGAATTGTCGTTCTACTTCTAGCACACTCGTATACAGTACGGGCTCCAGCACACATCTTAGACCTCAGCGATTTTGATTGTTGTGGCCGATATCGGTCAAGAAGACGTCTACGTTGTGTTCGAACATATAATTCCTTATAACGCTGACCATAATGCCTATTTTTTTTTTGATCTTGCGGCGACATTCAAACGAATAAAAAAAACATAAATTTGATGCCCTAAAGTCTTATGCTTCATGAAAAGCAATTATTAAACTTATTAAAATTATAAAATTGTTTAAAATTAAAATTCACAAATATTGTAATTTACTTTGGTGCCATTAAAATTCAAAGGTTTTATTTTCACAAATAAAAAGGATCTTAATTTATAATAGTATGATTATTCAAAATATTCGAGTAGTAGTACAACGTGCCGAAACGTGGTATAACATTAGCTCTTAATGAAGGAAAGTAGGAAGCGGGGGGCGCGGGAGCATGTGGTGTGTTGACACGCCCGCGCGCCTCCCGCAACATCCGCTCACACCTGTGTAATTTTGTTAAAATCAGTGTTTTCTGATTAAAATATTATGTACCGATGAAAAGAAATATCTTTGTTATTTTAAGTTTGCTTCCGTGAATCGTTTTATAGCTTGGAACTGCACATTTCACCATGATTACATACATTCAAGTAAATACGGACGAGAGGAACGATCAGCGCGCGTGACTTTTCGTGACTAACAGCGTCGTCCTTGCTATTTCAAAACTGTTCATACCCGTGCTTACAGTTCATACTTGCTAGCGCGGGCTCTATAGCTTATAATGCATACTCTAAGCTTTTTCATCACAGAAATGATTCTCTTTACCTTGACCCTATATAATATCTGTACCATATTGTCTACATAGTACACTCTACAAAGATTTGACTTTAGTTTATTATCTTAATGTTAATATATATAAATCTCGTGTCACGATGTTGGTCCGGGATGAACTCCGAAACTACTTATCCGATCTTAACGTTTTTTTTTTTCAAAATGTGTGATTTGTTCCAACTTAAAAGATAGGATAGTTTTTATTCTGATTATTTCCTTTTTTTATTGCAAAATTAAAGATTTTCGTATGTGTGCCACAGCAACGCGTGGCCGGGTCTGCTAGTAGTATATATTAGTTAGTAAACAGCAAACACATTACACATGCGTAATGCGTAGTATTGTAGCATTTCTATATAGTTTGTGGTAGTACTTTTAAACAGTTTGTGCATTATTTACAACTTTAGTAAAGATTAGAGAGATTAATAAAATTTAGTCCTAATCGACTATAAAAGTATAAAACCTGAAGCAAAGATTCAAAAAAAGGCAAATAATATAATGTGTAGATATTAAAAGAAAATAATAAATATAACATTTTTCAGTGAGCAGTCCATCTTTATAGTAATTTCACAGTTTAAATAGTGTAGCAGTAAAAACTAAAACAGTTACCTTCGAGCAATAACAAGCCTAGAGGAACTATGTTTAATTGAACATTTACAATATATCTAATCGTGTCCTTCTTATTATAGACTTCCTAACGAGACGGATTGAGACAGATCACAGAGCTACACAATTTACCGTTTCTTAAAATCGAAATGAAGTCGCTTATACTATGGAATTACTATATTTATATATTGATTATTATAGTGAATATCTTCACTTTTCTTTGAACTGTGGCTGTTACAGCTGTACGCCACACTAGCGATCGAGACAAAATGTTTCAAGTGTCCTTAAAACAAAGTCTGTTACATCTATTTGTTTAATCACAAATATCAAAAACACTAAGTCACCAGCTGGTGACTTTAGCAAGTGAAAAGTGGCTTCAAATTAGTGTTCACAACCTGAAGCTAGGCAACTATCGTACCCAGGGCTGTAAAATTATCGTATATGGATCAAAATTATCGTATCTATCAGGGATGTGAAAAATAATCCATTTTTATATTAATCGATTATTTTTTTTCTTATAATCGATTTTTAATAATCGATTATCTAAATATTAAAAATCGATTTTTAATGAAACGATTATAATACGTACTCTCTTTTTTTTTAATAAAAAAGATAAGATATGATGGATTAAATCTTTTGTTTGTTGGATCAAATTTGTTGTTAGTCAAATGTTAAGTATTACATTTGTGGTAATAATGTGTATTAGTTTTTTTATTGTTTAAACTAAAAAAAGTTTTCTTTTGTATTTTAGTTTTGAGACCAAAAGAAAAGGTCACTTTATTTCTTGTGATTATTATTTAATTTTATTTTTGTTCTAGTAAAATGATCGATAATACTAGACAATAGACGTCTGTGTTAATAATTAATTTATATTGTATTCGTTAATAAACATTTAAATAAAAACTGATTTTGTATTTCAGTTTTGAGACTAATAAATAATCATTTTGTTCTTTTGTATTAATCGTTTTGTTTTATATACATTTCTATAAAATGTTAAATAGTACTAAAAATTAGAAGCAATAATTTTATTCCGTTTTCTTATTAAGTTGAAAAATAAACTTGGTTTGTTTTTCAGTTTTAAAACCAACAGATTGTTGTTTTGTACAAAAATATACAACTTTTCGAATAGTTTAATAACGTCGATTATTTTTAAGTTAATCAATTTTTTACAGATACATTTATTTTAAAGAGAAAAAACCGATTATTTACTAATCGATTTTTTTTTTCCTCCAGGTCACATCCCTAGCTATAAACAATTACATTAAAAAATCATTGAAAGTTGAAACGTGACAATAATATGTTGCAAATGCTTCATAGTTTAAATCTTGTAAACTTGTGTTTTTTAATTTAAAAAAAAAAAACAAATTAAATAAATTTTCGACGTATAACACAGACCTGAGCTGGGCGGACCAAGTACATAATACAAGTACATACATAAAATTTAGCCAGGTGTAACCTGGTATATTGGACATTATAAAGTGACAATAATTACGCATCAATTTCATTAATGTATTAACATTAAGAAACTGGTCTTCCACACTTAGAGAAATTACATTGCATAATTTATTAAACAAATTATAAGAGATTGGGCATAAAGTACTGAAGACTTTAATTTTTTTATGTTTCAAGTCCAGTATAATATTTTATCTTTGTGTCATCAGAAAGTAGTTCTTCTGTAGAAATAATCTTAACAGTACAGCGCAGCGTAATCATCAAATTTTGCATCATAATATGTACTATCGTACATCGTACGTAGTTATGAAATTATCATACATGTACGATAATTATCGTACGGTTGCGAGCACTAGACTTCACATCATTGAAGACGATATTATTACATCTCTCTCTGACTTACGTCATTTCTTAGCTTGTTCCGGTCTGTGCGTTGCGCTTGTACTCTGAAGTCAGTAGTGTGTGCAGTGTGTATAGTAGACACTAGTGACTAGACACCATAGACAAGGAACAACAAGCTAGACACTAGACATCTCTTTACGTCTAGTAAGTCGTATTGACAGTTGTATCACGCATTTTCTTTAATAAGCTTTATTTTGTGATAAAAATGTCAACAAGTATTCCTGTGATCGTGAAGCTATTAGCATCATCTGTTTCCGTGGCCGGTCGAGCAGGAAAAATTGTAAGAGATGTTATGAGCAAAGGAGAACTTGGTATTGTAGAAAAAGTTTGTATTTCGTCACTTAAAATTGTCTTTGAATGCATATCATTATTCTATTTCATTAATTACGTGAATCTTGACCCTCTTTTGCGATTGACAGGGTAAAGATGATTATCAAACAGAAGCTGATAGGTCAGCACAACGATGTATCATAGCTTCTTTGTCAGCACAATACCCCAAAGTTCATATTATAGGTGAAGAGGACAATCCAGATACAGAGGTAAAAATAATATGAAAATATAATTTAAAAAAGTTTCTACTAATTGTGTCATTTGTTTTAACAAGTAATAATCAAAACAAAAACATTAACTGCATTTAAAGTTAACTATTAAGTATAATGTCATCTGATCCATATTAAATAATAAAATAAACTGTAGATATTTATAATTAATTTATACTTTATTAGGGAAACAATTTACTTGATAATAAGTATTTTTATTACAGTAGTACAACAAAAAAATTGACATTGAACTATCAATATAAAGTTAATTATTTTCAGGGTGAGGTACCAAGTGATTGGTTAGTAATAGATGCAGACAAGGAAGTGTTATCTCTAGAATGCCCTTCTAAACTTCAAGGTGTAAAGGAAGAGGATATTGTCGTATGGGTGGACCCGCTTGATGGAACTTCGGAGTATACCCAAGGTCAATTTGCTTTTGTGAAAGTATTTTAATATGAGCAATTTATTCATAATTTAAATTTTGAATATTTTGACTACTCCTTCAGTCAAAAATGTATTATTATTAAACTTTATCCAAAATGGCTATATATTTAAATTATTTGGGGAGTGTATGTTATTAATAAATTGCAAGCACATTAAGCCTCATAAAATTTTAGGTTCCCTTATGTTGAAGAGAGATCGTTGGGAAAGATGGAAAATGTATTTGACTCATCCATTTATAAGTATCAAGTGGTATTTAAGTTTACTACAATCACACTATGGTAAATGGAAAATTTGAAAGTAGTAGGTAGTATCTTTTGAATGTAAATAAATAACAATATCAATGAAACAAATTTTATTTAACAAAGACTCATTAAAAATAATAACACAATTGTTTTGAACTAAAATATCACAATATTTTTGGTGCATGCATCACAGATAGCTTTCACTTGATTATCTAATGACAGTATTTTCAAGGATGAGTTTCATATTTTTAACTTTATCATCCATATTTATTCATAATTGTATGTTATCATGCTTCCTAAACTTGTCTTTGGTATGCATGTTGCTTGTTCTTTTCCATTTAATATAGTAAATAAAAATAGTCTTTTATTAATGTGTCAATTGTTGCAGGTTTCCTGGAGCATGTAACAGTTCTGATTGGTATATCAGTAAATGAAAAAGCAGTGGCTGGTGTCATACATCAGCCATATTACAAAAGTTTAGTTGGCGGGGAGAAGAAAATTGGTAGAACTATCTGGGGTCTGCAGGAAGTTGGTGTTGGAGGGTTTACTGTAGCCCCGCCTCCAGACTCCTTAATTCTCACTACTACAAGAAGTCATTCAAACCCAGTTGTAGAGAAAGCATTGCAAGTGATGAATGCAGCACAAATTCTAAGAGTTGGTGGTGCTGGTTACAAGGTAAAATAATTATTTTACTTTTATATAATATTTTTAAATTTAAATGGTTACTTATTATTATGAATTAACAAACATAAGAAATAAATAACTAAATAAATAATTAAATTAATAAAAATTATACATTAAATTATTTATTTCAATATAAATGCATTAATGGAGTAAACTTGCTTTGTAAAATGTACTATTCTAATTTTGTGTTTAATATATTTCATAGGTAATGTGAAAAATTTCTAACTTAAAAGTTAATTAAGAACTAAATACTTACATGTATTTAATTTGATCTTACATGATAACGACACTTAAAATGCTGTGTTTGATAGAATGTTTGTCTTTTTTGGCTTATGGAGGATAGGTCCTGTGTCCCAAGTTCTAATAACCATTTGAATATTTGACATTTGTGGCACAAGAATGAGTTTTGATTTACAATTCAATATAAAGTTAACATGTAAGAATAAGTAATAATTTGTGTCTATAATAAATTACACTGTCCTTATAATTTGTAGGTATTACAATTACTAGAGGGAGCAGCATCAGTTTATGTCTTTGCTAGTCCCGGCTGTAAGAAATGGGACACCTGTGCTCCTGAAGCGATCCTCAGTGCAGCTGGTGGAAAGTTAACCGATATCCTTGGGAATCATTACAAGTATGGGGCCTCAGAAGGAAGACCAAACAAAACTGGTGTTCTAGCTGCCGTAAATAGAGAACTCCATGACTATGCTCTTAGCAAAATCCCTCAAGAATTAAAAGATAAATTAGCTAATAAGTAAAAGTGTAAAACACATAAGTTACAGTAAATTGTTATTAATATTTTACATGTTTTATAACTTTAATATATACCTGTCACTCAAATCAATGTTTTTTCTTAATTTATACATATAACAAAATTCTAAGTTTAATCTGTACATTAAATATTGTCATTATTATTGATACAAAGGCAGAATCTAGTTTTTAGAATTGTTGTCTGTCTGTTTGGGAATGCATCACAAGAAACTACTGGACAGATTTTGATGAAATTTGGTATGATAGCAGGTTGTCTGGGACAACATCTATACTAATATTATAAATGTAAAAGTTTGTGAGTATGGATGTATGTTTGTTACTCTTTTACACCAGAATGGCTAAACCGATCTGGATGAAATTTCACACAGAGATAGATTATAGTCACATATGCTATTTTTTATCCCGGAAAAATGTAAGGTTCCCGTGGAATTGGTTTATTTTTGTTTTCCTAGAGGCAAACCCGAGTGAAACGATCATAAGCCGCTAGTATAATATACTTTTTATTGCGGAAAAATAGCTCATGTCTGAGGAATCTATACTAAACGTTAAAACTTATCTAGGGACGCACCCGATCAAAGCGAGAGTGAGTCGCTAGTACTTGATATTAATTAAAAAAACCAATCAAACTAACATTTTTACATAGGTATACATATATGTGTATATTATTTTTTACATAGGTATTCATATATGTGGTGTGGTATGTGTCATGGAAAGAAATAAAATGAATAAGTCCAAATACAATAATATTTTCGACATCAAAATTTTACTCATAAAATTACAAAGTAATTTTGCTCATGGGAAGAGACATATCGCAAAAACTAGGAACTAGCTGAGACGGTGACGGATTGACAAATTGTCAAAAGGTCTTATTTTGGTATTGAAATTGGCATAAAAACAACATATGGCGCTGTTATAGCTTACTTTTAACTTTGGCAGCTAACATATTTCTCAGTTCTCTTCTCAAAATTTTACCCGAGGGGTTCTTCGGTATTTCTTCAACAAAAATAACTCCACCTCGTAAATGCTTTGCGGGAGACACCTAAACAGAATAATCTTTTGATTATGAGGTATATTTAAATTAAATAGATGTAAAATATCTTACATATCATCTTTTTATCCGTCCGTAAAGACTATGAGCGTGAAATTTATTTTATACCCCTTATATAATTTTATATTTATGTACTAGTTTTTACTGTAATTTTTTTATACTGATTTTAACTTCAAACAAAAATGTTTTCTCTTCTCAAAATCTATATAAATAAAATTGAAGTGTCTGTTTATAATATTAAAATAACAGGTTTTTACTAAATGCATCTGTTTGTTTGTTCCGGCTAATCTTCGAAACGGCAGCACGAGCAAAGCGAGGGTGAGTCGCTAGTTTTAAATATAATAATTATATCAGCTCTAATACCCAACAATAGTTTCAATAACCTAACCTAATTGAATGAATATTTATACATAGTCTTATTCTATGAATGTAACATTTTCTTTTATAACAGAGCTACGTACATTGGTAATTAAAATTTAAAATTGCCTTGTAATTAAAGCAATTAAAGTGGCCTTGACTGCATAATATTCGACCTCCGAACCGTCTTTTATATCACTATTGCTGTGCATTGCGAATGAACCTAATCGATTGATCAATCGGCCACGGGCGTCCGTGTACCGATTTTCTGTTGCAATCGTGCTAACTTTCATAAAAATCTTTTAATTGTTTTCGTGTAATTAACAAACTTTAACATAATCTTTTGTACCTACGCTACGCCGTGTGAATCTAATATTTACTCTTATAAATAACTTTACACAAGCAAGAATATACTTTTCAATGTAATTGTGTGTAAATTAACGAGAAGGTACTCGGAACAGTAAATTAATAATTCACTGAAAGAAAATGCATGGATACACAACACAATAAACATAAAAAAAATGCAAAAAGGTTTTTTTATTAAGAGGTTTTATTACAGAGTTTATAGTTATTCTTTATAACCTCTCGACTCTATAAGTAACTTTCTAGACCTTTGCAAGTTAATTATCTAAGGTTTTTCATGAAGAATTAAAAGTAATAGGTATTTGCTTTGTTAAATGACATGTATAATTATTTATATTCACGGCGAATATTTAATAAGGAAACGAATACTAAACTCGCATAAATATTTGGCTATATTACAGTGCAGGCGGTGGGTGCTAACAGAAGTGTACTTTTAATTCCTTTCACTCTTAATGTTAGGTAAGATGAGAATTTGTATATTCGCAGTAACTGAACAATCGTGGGACCGGCTGTACGTTCATATTATGTCATCACTCATCTATACGGTCGTCTAACGAAGGCGTCTAGATAGCAAACGTGAGGGTGAGGAAAGATGGAGGGGGCTCCCTACCGTCATCCCTGTTTAAAAACTCCAATAGGATCTCATCAAAAGCGACAAAAGCCACATAGAAACCATTAAATATTTATCGGTTTCTATGTGGCTTTTGTCGCTTTTGATGAGATCCTATTGGAGTTTTTCAATAGGGGTACTTACTTTTATATGACAGTTGGGAAACGGCTTTAGGGTTGATTGGTACAATAGTTATCTGCCACGAGATGACACTAGAACGGTTTACCTTAAAAACTATCCAATAAAAATTGGTATTTTCTGACAGCCCTTGCATTTGGCCGCATTTCGTTAATATTAAAAGCGATCGCCTCCTGTGTGTGTGTGTGTGTGTAAGTGACAGCATACCTAAGAGCATGTAAAGCCATCAGCTCAGTCCTGCGCCTAAATCGCAGAGACACAAGATTGCGAGTACCATAGAGATTATACATATAGAGTAGGTAAGTCGATCAAAATTGTGATGTCCCGATAGAAAGGGACAAAAATACCCAGACCCCTTTCTATCTATTTTTATATTTAACGTCTAAAACATGAAGTTGATAAATTAAATGACTTAAAATATAGAATTAGAATGTAGGTACTATAATAAATTAACCATTTTTAGTGGGCAATAAGAATTGTGCGTGATAATACTTAAAAGATTTAAGTTATATTAAATACTAGCGACTCACCCTCCACAAAAACAAATTTATCCCTTCCTCCTATAGCTTTCCTCAATTAACAGGCTACCCAATGCAAAAAGAATTTTTCAAATCGAAATAATAGTTCCTGAGATTAGCGTGTTCAACCAAACAAACAAACTCTTCAGCTTTATAATATTAGCTATTATATAAAAAACAAAATAAAATTATAATCTCATAAACAAAACAAAATTACAAAAATCAAGATATGTTTATAAAAAAAATATTCTTCATTACTTATTGTGTATTTCTATCTTTTTTCTCCACGCATCACTGCCACATATAGTGCTGAATGGCAGTTGCCTACTCTATGTGTATTATATAAATATATATTTATGGGACTAAAGGGGGCAAACGGGCAAGAGGCTCACCTGATGGGAAGTGATCACCTCAGCCCATGGACATCTGCAACACTGCATGGGCAATGCATGGTTTGCAGATGCGTTGCCGGCCTTTCAGGAAAGGGAGGAGGAAGGGGGGAGGGAGGGATGGGGCGTGGGCCTCCCGGACTCTCACTTACCGGACGAAACGCGACAGCATAGCTGCCACTTCATGCCGGTCCCCTGTGAGAGAATGGTACTATACGGGGCGTGCCGGCCCATTCGGCTGTTACCCGAAGGCACTATAACATCTCTCAGTGAGATTGGTCGATGTGGCCGAAATGGTCAATCAGTCAGGAGTCATTACCTTGGAGGCGACATACGCGACGAGGTCGTCGGCTCGCAGCGCGGCGCCGGGCTGCGGCACCACGAAGGCCACGGGCAGCTCGCCGGCCGCCTCGTGCGCGCGCCCCACCACGCCGCAGTCCGCCACGCCCGCGTGCCGCAGCAGCAGCGCCTCCAGCTCCGCCGGCGCCACCTGTGCGTACCATACTCCGTATCTCGTCTGTGGCATAACTGGTTACACGTCTTACTAACATGTAATTTTATAGTAGCCAGCGCAATTACAGGCAAAAGGCATATCATCTTAGTCCTCACAGTGACAACGTACCGGCGGTTCTGTATTTTACCTAAAACCTACATAAGTGCATGAACTGTAGGTGTTATGGGCGACAGGTACTGCTTTCCATCAGGTCTGTCTGTCTGCTCGTTTGTCACTGAATCCCATAAAAAAAATAAAAGCGAAAGTTTGTGAGAATGTATAGACGCAAATAGTATAATATAATAGATTAGGCGTCTGTTGTATATGAATTCTTAATTTATTCATCAACTAATTTATGCCTACGTCAATGCTCCTGTGGTAGGTACGTTGTCAATCAAAGTAGTCTACGTGCTAATCTATATACACTACATACATCCATTCCTAATGCTGAAATCTGTTCAATTGTTACAGCGTGAAAAAGTATACAAACTTTGTAATATTATCATGATAACTTTCCGACGGATGACCGCTAATATGGACCTTAGTGTCCTTCGCTTAAATTTTATAGCAAAATTTAAGCGAAGTTAAACTCTTCGAATATAATCCGAATTTAAACTCTTCACTACTTTATAAAATAAAGGTAAAAGTATACTCTAACTATAAGAAGCCGAGTAAATCCTAATTCGATCCCAATTTTTGTACATACCACATACTAATTAAAAAATAAAAACATTAATGTAAAAAAATATATATAAATTACAATAATACCTGAAAGCCCTTGTACTTTATGAGTTCTTTCAGCCGATCTACAATGTAAAAGAAGCCGTCTTCATCGTAGTAGCCGATGTCGCCAGTCTGCACGTAGCCGTCGGCGTCCAGCAGCGCGGCGCTGGCCGCCGGGTCCCCCATGTACCCCTTCATACGGAGCGGCGACTTGATCCATAGCTCACCCTCCTTGTAAGGACCTAACTTCTCACCTGTTTCCGTGTTTAACACCTGCGGTAATTATTATTTTTTGACGTGAAAAGTCTATAAAATTACACCAAAACATATGAGTACCGAGTCAGAAAAATAGACCGTAACGAAATAGGTTGCATTAGGTTGCCATATTAACCGTTGGTATTGTCTGAAAAATGATATATATGAAGATTTTATATATTCTTTCAATGATCAATCAAACTTTTTAATTTTTAACCTAAGTAAATTGTTGATAATAAAGTGAAAAATAAGAACTTTTTAATTTTCCAACGGGAATTCACAAAAATAACTCCAAAATAGGGAAAAAACTCAGATTTGTTATTTAACAATTATTATCGCACTTGCAATGTTCATGTTAAAGTAGGAAAACATTATTAATTAACTAATGGATATATAATTAATAGAAAAATAGCGATAAAAAAATTTGACCGCGGAGTATTGTTCATTCATCTATCCAGTAGATGTCTGAATTTTTCAATTCTTCATTTTCATATTTAAAAAGTTTAAACAATATTTATCATTGAAGGTACAAAGTGTCCCCGTTTACGGCCGTAATTTCAACCGTCTGGGAAAATTATAAATATTGAACCTACATTTCCGGGAGGTAAGGAGAGGTAGGTAATAGAGAAGGTAGTAATTTTTTGGGATATTTCCTCCTCTTTTTGTATCTTTTTTCAAATTAGAAAAATGTCAAATAGTTTTTAAGATATTTGCAAAAAACCAAACCCCGCTTGTTTTTTTAGTTAATTGTTAATAACTTTTGCAAGCGGCTCTTGAACTATTTATTTAAAAATCACCTACACGCTATTCCGAATAGAATGACACCTCATTCATATTTTTCGGAGGCAGAGAAAAAAGTTTGACCCAAAAAGAACTTGTTGACTAGACTAAATAGCTTTTGATGAGCTTCAATGTTATTAATGAAAAAAAATATTGTGAAATTTCGACTAGGTACTGGGCGAACATTTATTATAACTAGTAGAATAAAACCAATATTGTGATTTCCTTCGACGCCAAATTAAGCGTCTTAATTTTTTTCCTTTCAAAACTTTTAGAGGGCAAAAGAACAATATGCTAAAGACAAGTATTTAAGTATTTATCTTCTTGTAATAACTATGCAAGATATAGTTTAGAATTTAATCTATATTAGACATTAATCCCCGCCTGATATAGATAATATGAACATTTATTCGATAACTAATACACACATACATTAACATACTATTTAGTTGAATAAATTTTACAGAAAGAGACTTTTATATAATATTAGCAGAACCCGCGGCTTCACTCGCGCTTAAACTACAAAAAAAAACTTTAAAAACTTTCATCCTCTATTTTACCACCTTATAGGATGAATTTCGAACAATTGGCAAAACAAGTATTTGTTTAATTTTATTAATGAGCATTAATACCAAGTTTCAAGTAATTCTGATTATAAATATTTTTTTTTGTATTGTATTATAACTTGTTTTCCCGTGGGAATTGGATAATCTCCCGCAGTAAAAAGTAACATATGATATCTCCAGCCCTTCAACTATCTCCACACAAAAAATCAAGCCGATCCGTCACTCCGCTTCGATGTAAAAGAAGGGCAAACAAACACACTTTCACATTTATAATATTAGTATGAAAGTATGGATTCTTTATCTCTTCAGTTTATTAAGTACCTAAATACATACATACATATATTGCATCAAAGCATGTAAAGTTTTGTAACTTATTAAACATACTAATATTTGTATGGGAAATAATAATTTTCGAATGTTAAATTAAAACAAGTGCGAGTCGAATTCGCATACGAAGGGTTCCGTACCATCGTACATTTACTCTTAATATTTCACTCTACCTATGTAGTATATTAACTTCGATGATCGATTACGAACGTTAAAAAAATATATCTTGTGTTTTTATTTTATATTATTTGTTGTTATAGCCGGAATAGAAATACATACTCTGTAAAAATTTCAACTCTCTAAGAATTACGATTCATGAGATACAGCCCTCTGACAGACGGACGGACAGCAGACGCTAATATTAAAGTTCCGTCAGCACCGTTCGGGTAAGGAACCTTAGAAAGGCTTAACTTCGTATATGGGTCGTTCTTCTTTTTTAGTGACAATATTCTGTCACTCACCTCATTTTGTGTCATATTGGAGTATAGATTATTATGTATTCATTGTTTGAATTTACATCCTCATCGCTTTATACCTTTTAATACTAAATAATCTTTAACTTTTTGTGGCCAATAATTTTTTTGCATGTGTTTATTTTTCATTAAATACCGTGACAGAGTAGTAATTCACAATGATGTCCTACCGAAAAAAAAACCACTCTGTCACAGTGTTTTCTCGAAAATCGCCACAAAACAAACAACAACATCCAAATGAAAATTAAATGCATTTGCAAAAAAATATCTAACACTTAAATGAAAATATTGTTACTTGAAAAACTCGAAAAACTGAGAAACACCAATTCATTGTCACGAAAAAAGAAGAACGACCCATATACGTAAAATAATATTTACCTTAATCCTCATGCCAGGCGCGGGGGTGCCGCAAGAGCCCACTTTCTCCCCATCAGTCAAATCCACACAACAAGCCATCGTGACCTCCGTGAGACCGTATCCTTGTCTTATATGCGATATACCCGTTCTAAAAAGTTAAGTTTTCCAACATTTTAATAATTGCTTCGCCAAATCTTCGCCAAAATGAAACGATGTTTATGCTTATGAGTGTTCGCACTTTTTAGTTAAAATGTAAGTAGTTCTTTATGATCTCACAAATACAATAATATTTTATTATTTATCAATTGATTCTATGGTATTTACAGTAAAAATTTATATTTTATGGTACCTACTCATACAACTAGACAGTTTATTTTTATCTATATGGTTAAAACTAAAATAGCAAATATGTAAATATTAAAATACAGCATACCTTTTAGAGACAGCATCCTGAATTTCCTTAGAAAGTGGAGCGGCTCCACACCACACTTCGTTTAAGGATGTTAAATCATATTTTTCCACTAGCGGGTGTTTGGCCAAAAAAACTGCCAGTGGTGGAACTATTGTTGTCATGTTAATCTGTAAATAATTTAAAAAATTACCTTCTTGTCTGTATTCTTTGTCGTTTTTTGTCAGTAACTAGGCTTGACATTTTTAGGATTTTGTACCCAACTAGCAACTCTCCCTCGCTCCGCTCGGGTTCGTCCCTAGTTACGTTTTAACTTTTAGCTCAGAGATGAGATATTTTTCTAGAGTAAAAAGTATCTTATATGTTGACCCGGATAACCAGGTATCATCATACCAAATTTCATCAAAATCAATCCAGTGGTTTACCCGTGATGCGGTAACAGACACACAAAAATTCTAAAAACAATAGATTTGCCTTCTGTATCGATAATAATGTCTATTTCAATAAGAGTTTCTAAAAAATATTAAATGTACAGATTCGGCTTAGTTACAATTTTATTATATGTATAGATTTACCTTAGTGTCCATTACTGCCAAAGTAAGTAATTACTTAAAACACTAAGGTGCATATCATTTGGGGGTTCCGTCTGTTACAACATATCTTTTCATATGAAACTGTGTAGTAGTTAAACCCAAAGTTTCATTTTTCAATACACGCAAGACATCAAAAATACTATATGAAGTGTATGAAATTGAACCAGTTACTACCATTACATACTTATTGGATTACCTTATATTTCTGAATAGTTTCAAGAAATTGTTTCTCCTCAAAGCGCACTAAAAATATAACTTGTACATTGAGACACATAACAGCCAGGTTTGTAATGAAACCATACGCATGGAACCAGGGTATCAAGGACAGGGCATTTATTACTTTATGCTTTTTTCTCTGCTGTGAAGTTTCCAAATAATATCTGTAATAAGTTATTTATGTTAAAAATATATTAAGCGTTTTAGATCCACAATATTATTCTTAAATCAAATACGAGTAATCAAATTAAAAGAAATATTAAATTAAGATTCAAATACTTTTTATCTATATTTGAGTAAAATACTATTTACATATATTAAAATATAGAGTTTTGTTGATATTGTGTAAATTGATAGAATTATGAGGTTTATGTAATAATTTAAATGGCCAGTAACATTTAATTGGATGCTTTGATCAATATTCTCAAATTTATTTTCTTTAAAAAAAAACTAAATTTTAGATTACTAATTCTTTAGTAAAACTACTATAAGTCACAATTTTGTAATAAGTTTAAACTCACTTCATATGAGCAGTTAATGTTAGAAAATTAACATGAGTGAGCATTACGCCTTTTGGTAGTCCAGTAGTACCCGATGAGCACATCACTGCCACTGTGTCCTCAACTCCATTTACATCCACCAATGTAAAGCTATCTACATCTACCTGCTTCTTTACTAAATCATTGTAGAATACACCAGGTACTATATCATATTCGCCAAATAAAATAATTTTCTCAACACAAGGCAGATCCTTACTACAATCATATAAGTTTTGTGCAGTAATTGGTGAAGTTATAATAAATTTTGGTTTTGTTATGTGAAATATATGAGTGATTTCATCTGAAAATAAATATTAGTTATTAAATTACAATACAATAAAATACAATGTGATAAATTACATTTCGCAAATCGGCTAACTCCGTTTCAGTGCACTTTTCAGGGGCCACTAGAACCGTTATTACTTCAATAATAATAAAGAAAAACATGAAATTTTAGATTATTTAACCATATAATTATTAAAAAAAATAATTATTATTATTTCAAATTTGTAATAAATAAAATTAATTTGAAATATAAACACCTTATAACGTCCCTTTGTTATAACGAAAAACTCTCTATAATAATGCAGAAATTCCTTCAATTTGGTTGGTTTACCTTAAAAAACCTAAACATTGATACACTCTATATAGCGCCTAAGTTACTTTCTATTACGAAAATGCATTCATATATCTAAACTAGCGATTCACCCTCGCCTTACTTGGGTTCGTGCCTAGACTGGACCACCCTTATTACTTTAGGGTATGAAAAATAGTTTACGTCCTATTCTCAGACCTACTCAATATACACACAAAATTTCATAAGAATCAGTCAAGCCGTTTCAGAGAAGTTTTTTTACAAAACGTACAAAACGTTGTGACACAATTTTTTTATATATTTGATATATTATGTCGTGTCCAAAAGTAAGGAGAAACAAAATAAAGATGATGAAGTGGGAAGAGTGTAAAATTCTAATTGTTTCATGAAGATGATCCCACCACACCAACAATAATATCTGGTTATATTTATATGCATATTGCGTTACATTAATAATATAAAGCCACAATTTTTTTTAAGGAAGAATAGACACACTAAATATTTATTTACTTTGGATGATGTTCTTATCAAACTAAATTAAATATTTTGATTTGATTTTGAATTTTCATTCTAGTCATAAATATAAAAGCCTCTTGTCTCCTTCTAGATACTATATATTTATAAATGTCTATTTGTAATACAGTTAGTCACGCTATGAGAAGTAATTTTGCAGAAGAAATATGCAAAAGTAAATTAAAGTGGATATAATGACATCTGCATTGGAAGAATAAGATTGTATTTAAGTCCTATTTCTCGCATGCTACACACAAGAAATAGGACTTCAATACAATCATACTTAATCATCAACTTGAGTTTTAGTTTTTTATTTATGTAATAAAGCTTTTTATACTGTTCTTGCAAATAGCATAATTAAATATTTAATGACAGATTTATTTTCACTTTCTTTAAAAGTCCAAAATATTAACTAGAAGTGTATGTTTCTGATGTTTCCCTGTTCTTGAATTATATAATACATACTTTAATTTTATTTAGCTAACATGCATTATACCCTACCTTAAGAATTTGTGAACTGTGACTTAATTGGTGTATATAAAGTTTTTATTTTATAAGTAACTTACTGTTTGTCTTCCAAATAAATAAGTACTAATAATAGGCCTACTTTTATAATTGCATTTTTCATATAGTATTTACTATATGAAAAATGCAGTTATAAAAGTAGGCCAGCTACACAAGGCTTGTATTACTATAATTTTATCAAGGATGGTGATTATTCATACCAGGTGAATATGTGACATTGAGAGTTGATAAGATTCCTCCACAATATATAACAGCTAGTGATGCAACAGTAAACTCGAAACGATTTTCACTGCTCAGTGACACTACATCTCCTTTCTTTAAACCCAATTCTTGAAGTGCTACAGCCAAATTAACACTATTCTGCAAAATGGTTTTGAAAGTAACAGAGTTTCCTGTTTCTGCACAAATCTGTAAAGTGAAAAAAATATGTACATAGTATCTACTACATTTTTTTAAATAAGGTTTCCAATCATAAACTTTAGAGTAATACAAAAACTTATATTAGTAAGACATATCAACTTGATTAAATTTTCTGTAAATTGGCTTGACTAGATCTTTAACACTAAATAATTTTGATGATGAGATTTTACTTTGAAATAATTATTATTTAATATTTGGTAAACTTAGTTTAATGTACCTAATGTCTAGAACAAAATAAAAATTCACATAAGAAGACGTTTTATTTTTATTTCACATGTATTTCTTATTTTCATGCGGTCTAGGATTCAGCTTTTGATTTATAAATTTACATTACGTACAGTAGTACTTACTTGTGCAATTTTGTCACCACCAGCTTTAAGTTTGTCGAATATGAATTGACCATACGACAAGTGAGCAGGTATAGGGCTTTCTTCTGGACCACAAACTATTTTGTTATGTATTGACACAGCCATTATTATTTAGAAAAGTAATTAATTCTATATATTTCTATTTGATTCACTCTTAAATGTTCGTATCTTTCTTGAATTCTTAAATTGCGAATCACATAGGGTGTGAAATCGTGATAAATAATTATCACACTTCAGTTTTTATAACTAACCAAATAGGAACACGTAAAATGAATGAATTAATAATTATTTCATATCAATAATTGATTATTTAATTCAAAGATAACCAACATTATATCACTTACGCCGGAAGCCGGTCGCCGTGACATTATTTGACAATTATAATTTATATTTCAATTTCCACGCTCCACAGACTATAGGGAGTCTACATGTAATCAGATTTAGTATTTTTTTCTCTATTTTATACCGGTCATCTATACATATTATAAAATTGTAACAAAGCCGAATCTGTACATTATTTTTTTTTTAGAAAATGTTATTGAAATAGACATTACTATCGATACAGAGGCCGAATCTATAGTTTTTAGATTTTTTGTCTGTCTGTTACCGCATCACAGAAAAACCACTGGAGGGATTTTGATGAAATTTCGTAAGGTGATAGCTGGTGAGTCACTAGTTCTATATATAACGTGTCTTCTCTAGAAGCCATTGGACATAAGAATTGAATTGCATTGACTATAGGGAGTTTTATTTGTCATCCATGATAGGGAGTGAGAAAGATGACGATTACGCCATCTGCAGAGAAAAAACACAAGCGAAGTGATGGTACACAATATTAGTTTTGCTTTATCGGTGTTTTGAGTTTTGAATCAATTATTTTTATGTTAATTAAAATAAGTGTTTGTGATGTCTTCATCAAAAGTATCTTACTGTATTCGTGGCTGTTCAAATATGCCGTATAAAAATAATACGCAGTTGAAATTTTATAGTTTCCCCGAAAGTTCATTGAACACTGTGTGGATAATTTCAAACGACAAAAATGGGTAAACGTTGTAAAAAAACACGTGTAAGTAGTCTTCTAATTAGATTTTTTTATTATTTTAATTATTATTTCGTGTATAATCAATATGATACTACAGTTGGCAGGTATTAGACAAATTCGAAAAAGTTTTTTTTTTCCATAAGTAATAAAAGATTATTAATAATTATTTAGCTAAAAATAATATTTTTTTAATTTATTAACAGCTTCTTCAAAAATTTAATTAGTATTGAAAATAATACATTATGGTTTTATTATACAGTATGGTTTTCTTATTTAACACCGGCGCTCCACTTTCGACAGAAGTGCTGCCCTCTATAGGGATTGGCATCTATGATCCACCATTTTGACTTTTAATAATATCTATATAGCCTATGACACTTGCATTATCAATACGAATCGAATTACGTATGAATAATCAAAATCGGTTAAGCCATTTAGTGAATACGAACGAACATAGAATCAGACATACACACAGGTTAAACACATAGCTCTGTTTCGATTCGAATAGTTTCTGTCGTCGCGTCGCGCAGACTCGCCGTCCGTAACATACACCATCAATTTAAATACTTATTATATTGTATATGAATTTTTATAAATCTAAATCAATTTTTGTTGTTTTGATTGTGGTTCATCCTGGGTAAATTAAAAAAAAAAAATGCAGTTATTTTATTTATACCTACAGATAAATAAAATGTATATATCTGTTTGTAATATCAAAATAACAGGTTTTACTAAATGCATATGATATACATTAAATTTTTAAATTTTTTGTCTGTTTCTTCCGGCTAATCTCTAAAACGGCTGGACTGATTTTGACGCAACTTTCACAGGAAGATAGCTGATGTTATAAGGAGTAACATAGGCTACATTTATTTAAAAAAATCAGGGTTCCGCGCAAAAAATTAAAACTCATGAAATTGTGAATAAAATCCGCGTACCTAGAGACGCACCCGAGCGAAGCAAGGGTAAGTCGCTAGTTGGCAATATGTATTATTTTTTTTATAATAAAAGGTTAAATCCCCATGAGCTCTTTGTTTACCTTTAGTTAACTACCTAAACCTATGGAGTAGATATAGTTATGTGCATGCACTCAAAAATACGTAACACAAAAATAGAAAAGGATCGAAAACAATTTCTTTCAAATTTGAATTAACAAACGTGAATT
Source organism: Argynnis bischoffii washingtonia (assembly GCA_033884665.1). Lineage (NCBI taxonomy): Eukaryota > Metazoa > Arthropoda > Insecta > Lepidoptera > Nymphalidae > Argynnis > Argynnis bischoffii. The sequence continues at coordinate 8,982,023 of CM066625.1, read as the reverse complement.
TACCTATAAAACATTGGAATTTGATGATAATATTGCAGTACTAAAATTTATAAAATAAATAAACTCACGTGAAACCAAAAAAAAACGCATGATAATTAATTAATTATAACCCTTCTGTTACTTCTTTTCACCCGACTGCGCTGAACTGCGGTGAACGAATGTGGATAAATTGTTTTTAATATTTAAGATATAAAATAAAAACGAAAAAGTTGTCGACCAGTCAGAATTTGGGGTTTTTTAAATCTCTTTTGTGGGGGCCCCTCTCTTGTGGAGGCCCCGGGGATACAGCCCCGGCTTCCCTCTCCTAAACCCGGCCCTGACTAAGCCAAATCTATACATTAAAAATTTTTTTGGAAATTTTATTGAAATAGATATGAGTGTATATATATATATATATATATATATATATATATATATATATATATATATATATTCAATATATGTGGTGTGTTTTGGAGGTTTTAAAGAAAAACGTCTTTTTCGGTTGGAGACATATTTAATAATCAAAATATATTAAGTATATTTATAATGAAAACTTAGCTTAGTAGGTGGTCGACCATATATGGATATGAGCGCTTTATATAAGGTAGAGCTTACATTAGACTTAATGCTATACTATACTTAATGTATAAACATTTTACACTTTTATATATATATATATATATATATATATATATATATATATATATATATATATACACCGGTGGTAGGACTCTGTCAAGCCTGAGGAGTCCGACTGGATGGGTACCACCCCCTTATCTATTTCTGCCGCCAAGCAACAATGATTGCATTGTTGTGTTCCGGTTTGAAGGATAAGGTAGCCAGCGCAATTACAGGCAAGAGGCATAACATCTTAGTCCTCACAGTGATAACGTACCGGCGGTTCTGCAGTTTTGTTACATAAAACTTAAGTGCATAAACCGTAGGTGCTATGGGCGACAGGTATCGCTTTCCATCAGGTGGACTGTCTGCTCGTTTATCACTGAATACCATAATATATTGTATGTATTTGTATAATATATATTTTTGTGATCACCTTTTAAAAACCTTTATTTTATTAATCCATTCGAATGGTTTGGAGGCTTCGCTCGCGCAAAACTACAAAAAAACTTTAAAAAGATTAGTTTCATACAAACTTTCATCCCCTATTTTACTCTTTTATTTAATGAATTTCGAAAAATGCTAACGTATTTAGTTAATTGTATTGAAGAGCATTAATATCAAGTTTCGAGATAATCTTCGTTGTATCATAATGCATTACGTGTTGATGTGGATCAGCTTAAACATGAATGTTGAGAGTGGAAAGGACTCAGAGAGCAGTTTTAAAAGTTATGTCCAATAAGCCAATCTATTTCCCCAAGGCGGATTTATACGCTCTCAGTAATGTATTATCCTTAAGGAAACTTTTGTTTTACAAACTGTTCTTTGAAAACACTCTGAGCCTCCTTAGAACCCTAGTATATTATATACTAAACGCAGATCCCGCATTACTATATCTAATATATTTAAACGAGCAATTCTTGTATATTTATATCTTTATTTATTTATACCAGCGATCTCGGAAACGGCTCTTACGATTTCGCTGAAATTTTATATGCTGGGGCTTTCGGGGACGAAAAATCGATCTAGATTAGTCTCATGTCTAGAAAAGGCGTGTTTTCGAGTTTTCATGCGGTTTCCTTTTGCATTATTATACGCAGAATATGGTCGATAATTTCTTACACTCGGTTCTAAGCATTGTGGTCAAGCGATCAAGGCGCAACTTAGACAACACATATGCCCGGGTTCGAGTCCCGGTCGGAATACCAAGTTTTTACTTTTGTTTTATTTTTTGTATTTATTCAAGTTTTTAGTTTTTTTTTATCTAAAAAAACGATATACCAAAAAAGAACTCCGAGCGAAGCTCGGTCGCCCAGGTACTCTTATATATTTAAACGAGCAATTCTTGTATATTTATATCTTTATTTCTTTATTTATTTATACCAGCGATCTCAGAAACGGCTCTAACGATTTCGCTGGGTATGTGGGGGCTTTTGGGGGCGAAAAATCGATCTAGATTAGTCTTATATCTGGGAAAACGCGTGTTTTCGAGTGTTCATGCAGTTTTCTTTTTGCATTATTCCACGCAGAATATGGTCGATAATTTCGGTTGTAAGCATCGTGGTCAAGCGGTCAACGCGTAAGTTAGACAACACATATGTTCGGGACCGAATCCCAGTTGGAATACAAAGTTTTTAGTTTTTTTATCTAAAAAATACGATATAACAAAAAAGAACTCCGAGCGAAGCACGGTCGCCCAGGTACTGTCAAATTAATTCTGCAAGAACTACGGTCACGAAACGTCACTACTCATATTTAAGCTGTTTGTTTACTCTACAATAGAATCAATAAATTATTGAATATATATCCACTCACATCTTATCGTTGTAAAACTGAATGTTTAGCATGGCTTAGGTAAAACCATTACGTATGAAGAGACTGAAGAACTTTTGACCATTGTTTATTAAAGAATATTGCATTCACAAACACACACAAACACGCACATACAACAACATATATATACATACATCATCATCACTATCCAGCAGTCTAACTCTCTCCACACAAAAAATTACGTCAATCCGTCACTGTTTCGACGTGAAAGAAGGACAAACAAATAAATACACTTTCACATTTATAATATTAGTATTGATGACACTCGAGTTATCAAGATAAATCTAAGGACGTATGAATCATTAAAATTGGTCTACGCGTTTGGTCTCTAGAATCAAGAACGCCACATAGGAACAAACATACATGCATACATACATACATACATAGACTGATAAACACATTATCCTCCTTTGCGTCGCGCAGACGAGTAAAACAAAAAAATACAGACACGCCTTTTCTTTTATTATAAGTACTTAGGTATGTAGATAAACAATAGTCCTACAAATATTTAAATAGCTAATCTTTGCAAAATATATACCTACGTACTCTACTACTAAGACTCACAAGAAATGTTAAATTCATTGAAAAAATCATTTTTGGCGGCTTTCGTAAATTAAATTTATTTTTATAATGATTTCTTTGAGTTTTTTTACATAAATGCACATTAGCCATTTTTCAAAAACTAAAGCTGATGGATGAAAACGACTTTTATTTTAGAGTTACAATGCCAAATGGCTTCAGAAAAGCTACTTAAACTTTCGAAAAAAAAGTTAACCTAAAAACTGTTCAATAACTCGTCTTATTCATTATAAAAATAGTCTAAATAAAATCATAAAAATTTCGTTTACTACCCTCACATTTTTTGATCAATATGAGTGATTGCTCTTACGACCCAAAACTACAAATATTTCGATGTAAAATGTTGGGCGTAAAAACATTTGTATCATCTATAGTGTCGCTTACTACCCTCGCATTTATGACCATTAACAGTGGTTGCTGTTACGACACAAAAATTAAAAATATCTGTTTTATTTTCTACAAAAAATGGGGTCGTAAACGCCATTTTTTGGCGAATTGGAAGACTTTAAATATACAGATCGATAGAGGAGAAAAAAATTAGTAGGACTGCATTAAAAAGTCAATTTCGCCAAAATGGCGGTTACGCCCTTTGAGCCCCGAGGTATCGATATTAAAAATTTTGTACATGTTTCGTAACACAGTCGTAGATAGAATTTTTATATCACTTTAACATCAAAATACATTTCACCCGAACTGGGACTTGAATCCTGGGACCCTTGGATTAAAAGTCCAATGCTCTACCGACTGAGCTAACCGGGCTATATAATTAAAATATTGTAACAGCATATCAGTTCAATATTATAACATTGCTTTTGCAAATGAAATATTATTTTTAATATTTACCTACAGCTATAAATCTTAGAATTAATATTTCTTTCTTCATATGAGCCTCATCTCTTTGTTAGAATTGCGTAGTCAATCGCAAAATACAGCAATTCTAGAACGAACTACCGCTAAAAAGTTTGGTATCCTGGCCGAAGTAAGCATATCAAAGGCTCTACAAAACCTTAGTAAATTCATTAAAGTCCGGTTATGTGATCCTCCGGCGCACCATTACGACGGGGAATGTTCCATTGGATTTTAGTTGATAAAAGTACTGACTAATATATAGCCGGCGAACAACCACATAGACACCAGTAAAGAGCAGATAGTATGTGTAGGTAAATACATTTACCATAAAGACCACAGTTTGGGCATATCATGGTTCTATCATATAATTTTGCTATAAATAGGCTATTCGTGCGCACAATGACTGTAATACAGAACTGAGCTTACATTCTGTCTTAGTAAATTAATTATGTTAATATATTTAATTAAATAAAAAATACCTAACATTAGACAATTGCTTATCAATTTTCAAAATTTGCGAGTATACTAGTGCATTGGGAATTCGTCCATTAGAGATAATTGGATCGGTGCTAGCAATATCATTGCCTTAGCATAATAACGGCTCCCTACTTATGTTCTACAGTAATCAATCATCCTCGTATGTCGACTGTACATATGTAGAGCTATGTTTCGCATACATATCATACATAATATTTGCTTATAGTAATAATATTAAATTGATTGGTATTATAGCCATGTTACGAAGGCAATACATATGCAGGAACCATTATAATTTAGTTTTATATTTTATTTGTATTATTATAGGTACTAAATTAGCTGTATATTTGTATACGTGGAATATAATTTCACACAAGCGTCTTTTTAAGGGTTACTTAGAATTAATTAACATTTTTAAGCTACGACACATCTGACACCAGTTTCAGGATCTATTAGGCATATCAAATTCTAAAACATTGTGAGTGTTGTCTAATAATTTTTTAAACCTAGGCCTCCTTTGTAAGCGAAGTCTGTACAGAGAAAGGAGGAGATTACTTCCTACTTACCTCTACGTCTGTAATTAAAGAAGAGAACACCTAAAAATGTCTTAATGCCTAATATTAATGACATTGAGATACTTAACTACAGACAGCCTTATTAAAACCTACTTACTCGTCTAATCCAAAATATTGTATTTGTATCATGTACTTACTTACCCATAAAGTAAATATGTATAAAATAAATATAGTCCCTCAATTGTAGGACCACTTGAATTTACATTAGACAGTAGATGCATCTGCATTATTTCACTTGTTAACCATGTTATTACCGAAAGTAAACTTTGCCGTTTTCTCATAAATAATTAATTCATTAGAGAGTAGCAGGAAGGCGCACCTATATTCAAAGTGTCATATCAGTTAACAAAGCTTATAAATTTATAAAGTAACTATCAAAACCCGCGACTTCGCTCGCACTAAAATTAATACAAAAAAACTTTAAAAAGGTAAGTTTCATACAAATTTTCATCCCTTATTTAATTAACCGATTTCCAAAAAAAGGAGGAGGTTCTCAATTCGACCGTATATATATTTTTTTTAAGGTTTGTTCGGGGATTTTTTCGTCGTTTATGAACCGATTTTGATAATTCTTTTTTTGTTGGAAAGGAGATATCCCAAGAGTGGTACCATGATAAGGAAACCAGGATCTGGTGATGGGATCCCAGAGAAATCGAGGGGAACTTTCGAAAATTGTAGCGGCGACTAGTGCGTTTGATAACATTTTCATTAGGTATTTTAAAGCACACCTATTTAATGAAGGTCTGGAGTCGATCTGATGATGGACCCAAAAAATAGTCGAGGGAGCTCCGCAACGATTTACAGCAATTACCTGGTGTTTGAGCTTGATTAATTTGTATTGATGATACGTCTACACTAAAAATGGAAAAATAAAAACAAAAAAAAAAACGGACTTCCAGGCACTGAAAAGTAAAAAATAAATAAACGGGGGTTTTCATTTAGAATAGATACTTAATCAGATTTTTTCGAAGTCGGTACCAGCCAATACAAATCAAAGCACACCAACTTCGAAAATATCTGATTAAGTATCTATTCTAAATGAAAACCCCCGTTTAGTTATTTTTTACTTTTCAGTGCCTGGAAGTGGGTTTTTATTTTTTTTCTCCTTATGGGATGAATTTCAAAAAACGCTAAAACACTTATTTATTTAATTGTATTGAAGAGCATTATTACCAAGTTTCAAGAAATTTTGATTATAAATATTTTTTTTGTTGTGTTATAACGTGTATTCCCGTGGGAATGAGATAATCTCCCGCGGTTTACCGCGTTCTAGCTAGCTTCGCTAGCTTCTGTTTAATATTAAAATGATACTGTTGAGTTCTAATTTACTATATACTAAACTCATACGACTTAATCGACATGCTGGACATGACAGTAGCTATAATTAATCTATACATATAATAAAATTCTAACTGAATCGATTCTGTACATTAAATATTTTTTCGAAAATCTTATTGAAATAGTCATTATTATCGACACAGAAGCCGAATCTATAGTTTGTAGAATTTTTGTCTGTTTTCATGTCTGTTACCGCATTATGGAAAAACCATTGGAGGGATTTAAATAAAATTTAGTATGATAATAGCTGGTTATCCGGGTCAACATATAAGATACTTTTTACTGCGGGAAAATATCTCATCTCTGAGAAATCTATACTAAAAGTTAAAACGTAAGTAGGGACGAACCCGAGTGGAGTGAGGGTGAGTTGCTAGTTAATTATAAAATCTATACTTATATTATAAAGAGGCAGTGTTTGTTTGTTTGTTTGTTTGTTTGTTTGTTTGTTTGTTCGTTCGTTCGTTCATTCGCTCGCTCGTTCTTTCTTTCGTTCGTTCGCTCATTCATTGGTTCGCTCGTTCGCTCGCTCGCTCGCCCGCTCATTTGTTTGTTTGTTTGAACGTGCTAATCTCAGAAATTACTAATCCGATTTGAAGAAATCTTTTTGCATTAGATAGTCTGTTTTTTGAGGTAGACTATATATCAATAATATATAGTCTGTTTATTCCATACAAATCGTTAAAACGTAACTAGGGACGGACCCGAGCGCAGCGAGGGTGAGTCGCTAGTTAATTGTAAAATTGAATGCTTTAAAACTAACGTGTAGCTCTTAACAATAAATAAAAATATTTTTAGATTACTCCTAGTGACGACTTCAAGCCTTTCAATATATATTTTATTTCTTACTGTAAAAAAAATCCCTAGTGACTACTAATTTACGGATGGCATCTTAACGCTGAATTAGTATTGTGTTATGTAATGTGCGTCAGTGAGTAAATAAATTAATGATACCTACTCTATATATGGTCTGTGCTACTACTTATAATATAATAATTGCAAATAGTGTTGGTTGGTTTGTCTCTACCCAGCTGCGGAACAACGAATAATGTAGGCCTGATTATTTTCCAATAAAAAGTTGATATTTCCTATGAGATATTAGACGGAGGACTTTTTTTCTAAGTACACTTTAAATAATTGAAACTCTCTTTAACGTAAGAACTCTTATTGTTCCGAAACAACATAAAGATATATAAAAAAACTTATTCAAAGTACATCTTGGACCCTGCTTATTATGTGCCTATCTTTATATTTATTAGTGAAGTAACGAATATTCGCATTCTTATTCGCGAATATTCGCATATTTCTTGACATTTGTATTCGCATTCGTAAATTTTACGTGGCTGTTTTGCGAATATGAACATCGAAAAAAGTAAATGAGATGTCAATAACAAAAAGGTAAATCAAACAAGAAAATATTATTTTACATGGTTGGGACAATTGAATAAGATTTTGTACAGAAATAGTGATTTTAACAAACATCGCCGCCATTGTGCAAGACAAAATGGCGTCATGCTCGTCAATATTTTTTGTTAACTTTATTATAAACGTTATGTATTATATACGTTATATATATAATATTATATACGTAGCCTATTATTGTAATTATTGTTACTAAATTAATTGTTACTAATTTAATTTGAGAACAAATACACGAAATTTTCGTATTATTGACATAAAAAAGTAGACATCGATCTTTTTTAAAAGAGGTCGATACAGGTGTGGTTTTTCATTTGTTTATTTTATAAATATTTGAATAAGGAAGCATATTACATAAATACATAATCAATGACAAATGTGTGCATGTGACTCGCGCGCTGAGAAAGCTGCCAAATTCAAAAGTGAAATACTCGCATTCGCATTCGCGAATATCGATGAGAGATGTTCGCATTCGCGAATGCCTAAAAATTTATATTCGTTACAACACTAATATTTATTTATACTTCTTTTCTCTATAATCTATCATCTAATAATTATTATTTAGAAAATATCTGATGAAATCTATATACCTATAACATAAAAATGAATCCCTATTTCCCTTGGTCACGCCATAACTTGAGGAGGACTAATACTTGAGGAGCACTGTTTTCTAATACTTTGTAGAAGGTTCTTACGGAAAGAAAAATTAAGAAACTTGCGCAGAAAATTGCAAAATTTATCTCATTCCCACTGGAAAACACGTTATAATACAACCCACAACAATTCATGTTATCTATGTATATTTATATATATGTATATATATATATGTGACATAAGCAAACGACTATCTATTCCATATCTATATCTAGTTAGTAATAAAATTAACGATCGTTATATGTATATTGTGTAAATAAAAATATGTATTGTATAAATAATTCTTTTTCATCGCAAAATAGTTTTAGCAACGGCCAATGATATACATGTATGTATGTATATATGTATCTATGTATGTATGTATGTATGTATGTACATGTATGTATGTTAAACAGTGGAAAAGATTATTCCCATAATCCTAGCTTAAGCTTATTATCATGAAGTAAAAATATATATATTATCATTAAGTAATAGACTACCTAATTACTATCTACTATCCCGACCGCTTATTTTCCACTTAGTAGTTGGGTCTTTTAACTAATCTAAACAAAATTAATAAACATATCTGCTAAAAAAGAAATTGAATGAATAGAAATTCATAAAGGTTATCACACTATTACACAAAATGAATACGAATGTGCGTGCGTGCGTGCATGCGTGCATGCGTGCATGCGTGCGCGCGTACGTGCTTGCCTGCGTGCGGGTGCGGGGGTTGGGACTTTAGTGTGGGCGTAGGTGTGTGTATGTGTGTTTGTTACTCCTTCATGGTGATGCGATTAGATGGATTTGGATGATATTAAGTACATACTCGTAGGTACACTAGTAATAGATATTTGTAAAAATTATAAATATTATATAGGTACATTAATTATATTCTCGCATTTAACTTGTCAATTATATTCCTACGTGCTTTCAATATAATGTTCTTGTTCTAATGTGTGGTGAGAATAGATTGCATTACCTAGCGCTAACATTGAGAAATGAAATGTGAAATTATTTTGAATATATTTTGCATATCTAAGAACGATATCGTAGGATAATGAGTGATTGGTAAATATTAGATATTTTTGTACCAGCCCAATATTCACAGAAGCAACACTAACACCCACTTACACTTGGGTTTGTCAATAAGTAAGGTAAGTTGATACCATACAAAGTAAATATAACTGAAATATTAAATCTCATAATCAAATTGTGTGTCACGTAATATGGCTCAGAATATGTATGGAAGGGTACACCTACATAATTCAATTTACCCACACTATTGGTAATGCTATGCAGAGCGGATGTTACAAGAATTAATTATGCTAGATAGCATTTCAATATCAGAAATAGTAGCCGCATTAGTCAATAAAATTATTTATTTGTATTAAGTAGGCATAAAAACATTATGTGTGTTATTGAGCTGGTTAAATCTATATCTTGGCATAAAAAATAATAAATCTATTTTGGCGCTTCCGCAATATGAATGGATTTCGAATGACGACTGGAACCATCTTCTGTAAGGTATAAAATTTAATACGACTTGTAGCATTCGTAAATCAGTGACGTGTGCGGTTAATCGGTTTAACGCGGGAGCAGTGCGCGCACTGGACGGTGGGACGCAACCGTTCACCACATTCGCTCGGCCCAGCCGCGGACCGCCACATGTTTAGCTTTTACGTTAGTTTCAAGCGGGACATGTTTTGGGAAGGATAGTTTGTGAGACTATGTATCGGTAGCGAGATGTCGGGGAGTGCTCAAGAGGGAGACAGTGTATCAGTGGAGGCTGGGCCGACGCCGTCTCAAGATCTCTATAGAGAGAAACCAGCGAGCACTGTGGTTCGGGTCCTGACAGTTCTCGCATATCTCCTCTCAGTATCCTTGGCAGCAATTCTCCTCTCAGTTTACTACATATGTATATGGAAGTCACCGGATCTTCCGCTAAACGAGAGCTATGAGATGCTTAGTGCAAGACGTGGTGATCACCATGATTATCATCCAGCTTTGACGCTTGACAGTTCTCCGTACAATAATATAGGTAAATTAATTATTATTTCATCAAAAACTTATGTATTACTTATTAGGGATAACTTACTTAAACATTATCGTTTAATAATTATTTGTATATTTAATACTTATATGATAAAATTTGCTGAGGAAGTTACATTATCATTTTTATTGGATAATGCCGATCCGTAATGAAGCCTTATAATATATTACTTTCTAAGAAGGTGACAGTAGCGGCCTAAATATACACACAATAAAACTTTTTTATTATGTACTTATTTAGCATCTACAATCTACATATAATTAAGTATTCTATAGAAAGTTTTAATCAACGCCCTTACTTAAAAAGAAATCTACACCTTTTATATTTAACGAATATATTTCCTTACTAGCGACTCACCCTAGCGTTCGCGTTCTTTCTAGACAAACAAAAACAAGTCTATCTATTTGTTATTCTGATGTACTATATTATTGTAAAGTTTCATTAAAATTCAATCAGTAGTTTTTGTGTACTAAGCTGTATAAGTTACTATAGTTTTTTAACTATGCTACGGGAACTCTTTTTCCGAGATGAAAAGTATCTAAAATGTTGACCGGGGATATAAACTACAACCATGTAAAATTAAATTTAAATTGGTCCAACAGTTTCGGAGATTAGTCCGTACAAACAGACAAACAGACAGAGAAACAAAAAAATTGAAAAAAACTGGATTTGTTCTATTTGTCTTCTTACATCCCCCCGACTCGGTTTTTAGCGTTTTTTTTTCTATGTACAGACATTCGACTTCAACAGTTTTGTTATATATAGTATAGATATGGAAAAAGAATATAGAATTAATAATATAAAGTCATTAAGAAGTCCTGATGCTTTTGTAGTATAAGGTGAAGGTTCTCAACTAGACACAGTTTAACTTTAACAGTTTCAAAACTCAAGTGTTTATAAAAGCTTTTCTTGGTTTAATTGATAAAAAAACCTAATGAAATTACATGACATTTTACCTAATGCTAATTTATTACTTGTAGATCAAATTTACACAAACCTTCTAGCTGTTCATTGTCCACGGAAGCGCGCGTAAAATTAATAGTAAACCATTTTTAAGTATCTTTTGTTTAGTTTCATTTTGGAGAGCATGTTACTTGAGTCCCAGGCGCAATTGTCTTCTATGTGTAACGAAATATTAAGTGTACTAGCAAAACCCGCGGCTTCGCTCGCGCTAAAACTACAACAAAATAACTTTAAAAAGGTAGGTTTTATACAAATTTTCATCCCTTATTTGACACCTTATGGGATGGATTTCATAAAACGCTTAAACACGTATTTATTTAATTGTATTGAAGAGCATTAATACCAAGTTTCAAGAAATTCTGATCATAAATATTTTTTGAGTTGTGTTATAATATGTATTCCCGTGGGAATGAGATAATCTCCCGCGATAAAAAGTATCCTATATGTTGACCCGGATATCCAGCTATCACCATTCCAAATTTCATCAAAATCCCTCCAGTGGTTTTTCTGTGATGCGGTAACAGACAGACAGACAGACAAAAATTCTTAAAACTATAGATTCGGCCTCTGCATCGATAATAATATTTAAGGTACAGATTCGACTCAGAATTTTATTATATATATAATAATCTTTATTGCACTAAATAAGTAATAAAATAAAACAATACATAGAAAAAAACGTGGACAAAGGTGAACTTATCTGTATAAGAGATCTCTTCCAGTCAACCCATGTATGTGGGAAATAGTGTTACGCAGCGGGACATAAAGAGAAAGTGCAAAGAATGATAAGGAAATTATATGTATAGATATAATTTTTGCTTCTGTCTGTGACCGCATCACGGAAAAAGCACTGAAGGGATTTTAATGAAATTTGGTATCATGATAGATAGTTATCCGGGTCAACATATAAGATACTTTTTACTGCGGGAAAATATCTGATCTCCGAGAAATCTATACTAAACGTAAGGGACGAATCCGAGCGGAGCGAGGATGAGTCGCTAGTGATACTTAAATTGAACTAAAGAACGTAAAAGGTTTGACTAGTATATATTTACTTAAATTAGAATATTGTATAAAACACACTTTACAAGTCAGGTCAGGTTTATGCACTCGCTGCAAGGGTGGTTTGTCAAAAATCATCACTTTTAATCTCTCTAATCTAAAAGCCTAATAGACATAAAAACTACGGCCTACCAAAACCAAGAATTCTTTGCGAATAGAATTGTGGGTAAAAGCAAAATCTTATCTGAATTTAAGAATATTTTATAAGCAAAACACATGGATGCTGCCACGAAAGAGAAAAAAATCTTCCTACTGCAACATGTTGCTGCATTACAAAATTATCCACCACTTCATATATTATATACACTAAGAGGTATCAAGCGCGAAGACAATACAATAAGCTTCTCACTAATAATTTAAGAGTAATAGACCAAGGTGGAGTAAACGGATACTTCGCTTCAAACGTGATGTTCGCTTTACCAAAAGCCAAAGTATAAAGATAGACAGACGTCGTAGTCTAAGACTTTGGGACCGTAATAACAACTATAGGTTAACTAAGTGACGTAAATAAATTGATATTTGCAGTACAAAACAATATGACAGTGACAGGTTAATCTCTTGTCGATGATTTAATTAAGCTGCCATTTATATACGTACTTTTGTATGCGGAATTGTATAATCCTGCCAGGTTCTTGCTTGTAGAATCTAGAAGATTAGAATCGGTTAAGCCGTTTAGTTATTACGAGCGGGGGCACATAGGATCAGACATACATACATACATACAGGTCAAACACATAACCCTCCTTTGGGATTTGCCGCAGTCGGGTAAAAAAGTTGAAAGGTCCTTTAAATATGTTTTACATATGTTTTCATGATTATAATTTAGACTTATAATATTTTATTTTTTATTTTTAGAGGAAACTTCCGAACCTGAAATTTTGATTCCTAGAGTATGTGTGTTAGTTGGTTATCGTCCGCTTTCATGTTGATATAAATAGAGCCGATAATATTTAGTCAGCCAGCAAATTATACTTTCAATTGGTCAATTTGTTTACTTTATTAGCAACGGAAACATTGTATAAAAACAATATAATATTTAGATATGAATTATAAATTAATATTCATGAAAACGAGTGCTATATTCAAACGTTCAAAAAAAAGTTATAAAAATAAAAAAATCCGACTGCATAAAAGATGAAAATAAGTTGACGAAGAAATATAGTAAGTATTATGGAGTCAGAGACACACATTTCATCCTTGCCGCGAGATGTACATAATACTATACCTCCTCCTTCGTCAACTTGTTTTCATCTTTTTAGTTAGCTTTTATGCTGTTTTTTTTAATTTTATAACATTTTTTTATTTACAGATTTTTAGTTCTTGCCAATTAGACAGTTGAAGTTATATTTATATATATTATATATAGCAATTTTTTTATCCTAAATTACTTTTAAACATATAAGTTGCATATAATTTTGTGATCGTCTCTTACAAACCTTTATTTTGATACCTATATTTGATATATTGAAATATTTTTTTAAAGACAGACAAATTGGCGTCTTAAATCCGCAGTTTTAATTTTTAACTATTTTTATATAGCCTATGACAATCGCGTTATCAAGACGAATATAACGACGTATGAATCATCAAAATCAGCCCACGCGTTTGGTCTCTAGAAAACATACATACATACATGAACTGATAAACACATAACCTTCCTTTGCGTCGCGCAGTCGAATAAAAAATGCAAATAACAGCACAGGCAAAGTCAAGCAAAGTCTATGCAAATAAAATTTTTTATTTATTTATTTTTATTTATTTATTGAAATTTCAGTACATATATATTGTATATATATATGTACTGAAATTTCATTATAAATTGTAGAGCTTTAAAATATAATGTTTTTGGTTGAAAGATTTCTTATACCAATGAAGATCTTATTAAAATTTTAGCTGGCTGTATTTTTAAATGGATTACTTACAACTAGCGGCTCACCCTCGCTTCGCTCGGGTTCGCCTATAGACAAACACAAACAAATCTGTCCCACGGGAACCGTACATTTTTCCGGGATAAAAAGTAGTCTGTTTATTATTCTAATGTATAAACTATATTATTGTAAAGTCCCATTAAAATCCAATTAGTAGTTTTTGTGTACTAAGCTGTATAAGTTACTACAATTTTGAACTATCCTACGAGAACTCTTTAATTTTCCGGGATGAAAAGTATCCTAAATGTTGACCGGGGATATAAGGTACCACCATGAAAAATTTGATTTAAATCGGTCCAGTAGCATCGGAAATTAGCCCGTACAAACAGACAAACAGACAGGATCAGGACAGAAATCAGGATTTGTTCTATTGCTCTTTTTACACCCCCCTGACTCGGTTTTTAGCATTTTTTTTCTATGTACAGACATTCGACCTCTACAGTTTTACTACAGTATAGAAGATAACTGACTGACTTTACATATCGATTTGAAATATGGTTAGTACCTAGGTATATTAAATTCTAAAGACAATACAATAATTTGATACAACCGAGGAGGTTTCGATGAACAGTTTAACATACAAAAGTTAGTTAATAAACAACAATTAATATTTTTATGATGTTTATGACCTGCTGGTGATCTAATTGATAACGTATAACCATTTGCCACGAACTAATACTCTACGGGAGTTACTTGATGTATCGGAATAAAATTCGGACAAGTGTGTGTGATTCATACACCGGGTGTTCCTTGCCATGAAATATTAAATTTGTGTTGTTTTACTGTTATTTATTAGGTTAAAAACTAAGTTAAAATATTTTATACGCATGTAGTTACGCTCGCTTCGCTGTGATGGCTCTGCGTTATTAGATGCTTTTGTATTTATAATACTATGAATAAGCAATGCCAATTTTTGGCAAATTTTATTCCTAGCAGTAGCTTACGTGCTAATCATTTTTATTTTTCATAATTCACCTATCATCCAGGGTGCGGCTATTATATAAAACCAATATTCTCAAAGTAAAGTGGCTACCGAGAAATATTAAGAGTTCCCTTTTTACTTTTTGGCTGTAGAGCTGTAGAACATTGATATATAAAATGGAAAACCATGCACAGTTTCTAAAAATTATCTCTTCAAAAACTGGCATCGTAAGTAACATTAGGACAAATCAAAGAATAAAACACAAAAATAGTAAGTTCTGATTGTGTTAACACAAATTTGAACTTACGCGTATGAAAACAATTTGCTACGCAGATTATCGTGTCACGTTATTGTCTTCCGAAAAGCAATGGCCGTCAGGAGCCAGGCATAATAAAAGCTACATAGAGTGAATAGTTAGTTGTAATATTGATTTTATTTTCTAGGAAAAATTGAATATTATAGCCTTAAAAATTCCTATTACCATTAGAAACGTGTATTAAAGTTTAAATCAGTATCATAAGTAATCATAAGTTAAAATCATTTTTAAGTAAAAATGAAACTCAATAGTGCATTATTTTATTCTTTTTAAAGAAAATATCAAATATTGAATTACTCGTTATAAATGAAAACAGGTTAATCTATTACTTAAACATATTTAAAAAGCATGAAATTTCAAATCAGTACTAAATACTAATTGTGTACAGAATATAGACTCTAAAACAATAATTATTAAAAAAATGTATCTCTTCGTGTGTGCGCGTTTCACGCAAAAAGTACTGAACCAATTGTAACTAAATTTTGCATTTCCATGGGAAATCACAATAACTTGTTCTATCGAGTCGTCCTTAGAAATGTATATGGCTAATGCTGGCTAAACCTTAGGATATTTGTACATCAAAACAATATACTAGAAAATTGTAGGTCGTAATAAGGCCTCCATAAAAATCCGCAATAGCATAAGTCTTTCTCCTAAGGCACACTCGAAATAACTATTTATATCTATTCAAAACGTACCTATAAGACGCACTCGACGCACCCGAATGAAGCGAGGGTAAGTCGCTAGTAGCAATTAAGCGGCACTTAAAATTAGTCGTATAATTATCGACCTGTATGTGAAGTGGAAATTAAACAAATAATCCTCGTTATATTTTCTAATATGTGTTACAAAAACATTTTCACTTATTGAAAATATGACATTTTAACCTTCTTAAGGTTCTAAATGTAATATTTTAACTTTTTTGCAACTACCACTTTGACATTTCGCACATCCTGCTCTGTAGCTCAAGTAATTCGCGAGGTCGCGACTATTTGAAAAGAGCCAAGAGCGCACAATTTCGAATCGTGCGATCTTTTGAGGGCACTTTTGAGATGCAGACTTGGCTCATGAGTAGGTACTGTACTTGTACCTTGAGTTTTTATATATCAATGCTGCAGAACCACAAAATTAGCATAGTTGGTATCCACCGAGTTTTACTTTAGCCAACAATAAAACGTCACCAATTCTCTATTTATTTATAATTCCATGTACCTATATACTAGTACTGAGCCAATATTGAATTTATATAACAAATATTAATTCTGATAATATTTATTTTAACCTTGACAAGAGATTACAACAGCAAAGGCTGCTGGATTCAATTACCTACAGAATTGCTTAATAAGGCAGTGACTTACAATCCGATAAAACAAAAAGTCTATTACGTAACTTATGTTGATGATTAAATTTAAGATATTTTAATGCGAACTTTAATTATTCTTAAGCCGTTTAAAAAAATCATGAACATCCATTAAATACATCAGTATAAATATTGTTTGTTCTCAAAATCTTTTCTGTTAATAAGTTACTAAATACCTAGGTACGTAAACAAATGTTATCAAGTGTTCGTATTGAGTGCCTAAGTACATACTACGTAGGCAATATGTTTGCATACAATTTGTTTTAGTAATTCGTAATTCCCAATGTTTAGGCGTGGTATTAGTTTTTATTAAGTACGTGGGGGTTCCCGAAATCCAATTAGCGATATAACCCAATTGTGTGTCGGTCATCAATTACTTTATTTTGTTTTTTGCCAATAAGCGTTGCTATTTATGCTGATACACCTTCTTATCGTTTTAGTACTCTATTTTTTTACATTGAATTGAAAATAAATACGAAGAACAATAGTGTAGGTAATGAAAGTTTTATTTAAAACTTTAAAATAATTTCATGTTACTACGTTAAATTTTATTAATTGACGATCCTACGTCAAAGTTCCATTTAAATTGTAATACGATGAAATAGTAACTTGAGTTTATTGTTATTTATTTCATGTAATTAAAGACGCAGGTTCATTGGTCGATAATTCCATCAAATTATAGGCTCCTTAAGTCTAATCCAATTAATAGGTGAATATACCTGTGGAATGTGGATCTAGAAATATCTTTATTAGTCCACATGAAACGCAAGATAAAACGCATGCCATTGCCATATATGACTGAGAAACATTTTCTAGTTCGAACTTTTGTTTTTCATGTAAACGATCAATTAACGCCTCTTCTCGCTTGTACTAAGTTGGGTGGACCATTTAAGGCCATGCTCCTTGTAAGGCCGGTTATTAAAAAGTCCTAGTTATTGGCATGCGATAACAAATTATTAAGAACACAGACGCGGCGGCGAGTCGCTAGCGCTGCTGGTTTGTCAGTGGGGTCCCTCGCTTTGTTGACTTCTTTCGTCGACGTTAAAATTCTAATACGCGCTCACAGGAAAAAGCTAGTTTTCAAGTAAATAAACTATTATTTTTTTTTTGATCTGAAGTCATAAATAAGGATTTGCTATTGTACTAAAGAAAAATTATATGATTTTATTTCATTTTTTGTTAAAATATCGGTAGTGTTCACAGGAAAGCCAATGGTTCCTTGTAAGGCCGAAAAAAGATCATCAAAAAATTGACAGTTGGCCTTGCTAGGGCACAAGGACCTTGTTAGAAACATTTAGGAATCACGAAAATTTTAATACTTAGTTTTTAATTGTAAATCGTATCGGGAAAGGAAAAACAAAGCATAATTTCTTAATAATATTGCTTATAATCATGCTTTAAATAATTTTATTTTAAAACTCCATTTGGCCTTGCAAGGAACAGACCCATAAGAAGGCCATTGTAATCGGTTTCATTTTTTTTTAATTTCATTATAAAGATTATTGGTAAGTTATTTGATATCAATATAATACCTACTTATTAAAATTGTTTTTAATACATTTTCACGAATACATGCTTAGTTTTACAATAGTGTTCAAGTAATTTTTGTTGACTATTTTTTAAGTGAATATATTATGATTATGTATTTTTTGTTTCATTTTAATGAAAGACCTGTTTATGAAGATTTAGGATAACCAGATATTTTGATAGTTTCACCGTTAGTTTTAAGTTAAACGACTGATTTATTATATCAGCCTTGTATGGAGCCCTGTTCTTTGCAAGGCCATTTTGGAAGAGTTCAATATAAAGCATTTTCTTTTTTCTGCAAAAAAAGAAAATGTTTTATTAGTTACATTATAGAACAAAGTGTTACTTAATCATTTGTTTGTTTCATTTATACGATAAATAAAAAAATTAAAGCTGTTTATTTGTTAAGGCCTTCCATGGTCCACCCACCTTATATTGAATTATTAAAGTTGGATTCAGTTTTTTACCTGTACTTATATACCTACTATTTCTGTTCTTTCAATATAAAATGCGATAATCAGCATAGGTAATTATTATGTATATTTTGGAATAAAGATAAGTATTCATCATTTAAATTAAAAATAAATGCTTTAAGTATGTTTACAAATACATAAAAAATATAACGGGAATTAAAAGATATGTTTAACGAACGAAAGCGTTTCAAACCAAGACCTCAGTTCAAAGGAATAAGATATAGACTAAGCGTAAAGTAGGTATACGACGCGACGCTTCCAAGAATAAAGTTGGCTCCTCAGTGCCCGGAGACTGAGTTCAATTTCCCTTTTATGGCCGATACACTCAAAAAGGCTTATCTTATTCTCTTATCTAAACTAAATAATTTTCTATTACAAAATTAGTGAATACTTAAATGTCAATTAGTACTTATAGAAATTATTTTTTGTTATTCGAAAATAAAATCAAAATTTCACTTAATTGCGTATTTACAATATATTATTCAAAGTGTTATTTTTAACATCTCAATAAAAATTGCAAACTTGCAATTAATATTGCGAATTTATTGATCAACTGTGTGAGTTACGGAGGCGGCCGTCGCGCCGCCGCGCCGCGACGCCTCGCCGCGCCTCTCTGTCATCCGCCCTCCCATGCTTGACACTAAACCCGCATAACCATCTACCAAATTAACTTCGTTTGCGTATTGTTACATTCGAACATCACTTGACATAAATAACACCTGCTAACCAAAACATATGTCGGTGGTCCCGTTAACGCCTGTGCATGTGCGTGTGTTATGACTCAGTGCTTAATTAAGCGCGGATTTCAATCATGTCTTTTAAAAGTTGATAGTTTGTTTAAAATTAAGACTCTTATATAAAAAAAGGCGCCAGTTCGAATACGAGGGTTCATGACAAACGAATTACGTTCGTGCGTCTACGTCAGAAACTGGAATAGATTCAGATATTACGGAGCGTGAAATTAAAGGATAAACAAATGAAGTCCGGTGCGAGCGCCATAATAATGAAACACCAGTCGGCATCTGAAGGTGTCAAGCTGCAGACACGGACGGCGTGACCCGGCAACACGGCTGGGCCGCGGCGCATCGGCGAACTGGGGCATATCGATAAGCGTGTCCTACTTACCCGGTTTCGTGGCGGTTCCGGTGCCACGGTGCATTGTAGACGAAGGCGTCGCAGGAGATGTCGGGCAAGTCGTACACGTCGGGCAGCATGCGCTCGTGCGCGGGCTCCGTGCGACTCGGCACAGCATCCGGCCACGAGGTGGTGCTGGACGCGCTCTACGAGCGGAAGCGAGATAAGAAGAGCGTCCGCGTCCTCACCGTCATCATCTATGTATTCTGCGTGTCACTCGCCGCGATCATGCTGTCTCTCTACTACGTGTTCTTCTGGGAGCCCAAGGACGCGCAATACGCGCAGCGCAAGGTGTCAAACACTGTCACGCCGCAAATCAGCACAACACCAATGCCCACTTGCTTTATGCCCCACACTGGTAGGTCACACAACCGACACGCTATCCCTTGTGGTTTTCTCAATGAGATAACTATTCAGCAATCAACTAAATAAAAGCAATCTTATATAGGAGCTCATGTGTACATATTCCAGCTATAAGTAGATTTGCCGTTTTCCTAATCCTGACCAACTTACCTTTTGCACCGTACACTGTAGAAATATTAATCACTAAGAAATTAAACCATCGGTAATTAATTAGCGCATGTAAATATATTGCTTTAGCATTTAACAAGATTATGAACAAAGTGATGTGTTGCTGGGTGTTTATATACTTTGTAAGTAGAAATGCAATAAAAAATACATAAGTAGATATATTATATAATATTATAACGTGTTTAAAGTTATTAGGTACATTGAAATTCTTAAAAGATTTATTTTTTTAATATTTAAAATATCTGTTGAATAACGCATAACTCGTAAATTTCAACGAGATTTTTTATAGTATTATTGATTACAGTGTAAATTAAAGACAACCCTACAATTCATTTCAATCGATCGAAAAGATACAACTTAGTACCCCGTTCTATGCTTTCCTATATAAAACTTTATTAATTCGAAATACATTCGAGCGAAGTTTTAGGTGTCTAGGGTAAAGTACCTAGTAGATATAAAAAAATATATATAATTAGGCACTTAGATAACGCGAAAGGAATGTTTTGCATTTAATATAAACACAGTTTAGAGATGCCGGAACGTATGTTATTTAACGGATATGAGTATTAGTGTAATCTAGAATTATATGTACATACCTATATATTTGTTCTGCCGTAATATTTAATCACGTAGGTGTAGTTATAATAATTCAAAAGAATAGAAAAATATAACAGAAGATAATTTAGTAGTAGTTCAATATTCAAGAATTCAATATTTAAAAATAAAAAAATATTCAAGAGTAGTGTACATCCAGTACATATGTACCTACCTACGTCTGTATTTGCAATGATTCTTACATAGTTGAAGACTTAAGAAATCTTGTCATTGCTTGAGATGTATGTTTCAAATATTTCAACTCTATTTATAAATAGAGTGCAATATATTGCATGTTATTTAAGTAATTTATTATTTTCATCATTATATATAGGCTCATTTAAAAATAGACCATCATTTATCATATAAATTAAAAGAAACTACCCTTAGTCTATAAACGTTATAAATATTTAATAGCAATTCGAGCGTAGTCTTAATTATTTCTGAATTGAGCTCGATAAATCAAATTCATAGATTTTACTCACTTTCAGTCAATGTTTTGATGCATAATAATATAGGTAATGATCCTAAAAATTCCTTAAAATGAGATGTCCAAAAAATTCACCATAATATATTGATTTTATGATGGCGTTAAAATTGTAAGTGTTTTCATTGTATCTAATATGATGTTAATAACGATCCGCGTAAAATTTACGACGAACACATTAACGGACTGTGAATAATAAACATGACAAACCATTAAAAACGTTAGTCTTTCATGTATTTCAATAGAAAAGGTCTAGGTTTTATTTAATCTTTTTTTAATGACCAGTTACGCTATATATAATCTTTAATCAGTTCTTCATATTTGTCGTTGTTCTTAATATTGCTTCTCAATTATGCCAATATTTTTAAGAGACACCCTCCATTCAATCATTGATTGAATATCAATCTCTATTAAAAGTAATTTATTGCAAGAGATTATATCAAATGGAAACCACTTGTTATACCGGTACAAAGTAGCCTATTTTGCCACTCTACGATTCATAAACTGTGTCAACTACATCAACATAATATCACTTCCATCACTTCTTTATAAGTGATCGAAAACATACAAGAAGAAAACAGTATGAAAAGGCTCATTTATAAACGTACCTGCTCTAAAATTAAATGTAAGAACGTTTGTTATGTATGTAAATAGGTCAAGAGTAACTTTATTCTCACATCAATTTAAAAGTTTGTAAATATACATATATGTAGGTAGGTATCTTTTGGTTATATATGTAGGTCTTTTGGTAGTTATCGTATCATGCGAGCTTAGACTACTTTATACATGACATTCTATGATTTAGATTAAAGGAAATCTAAAAACAGCATCAACAACTAGGATGTCAGCCCATGCTTTCTTTTCTAAATCTAAATCTGGTAATGATTAAGTATTTTATAAAAAAAATATTTTTTTCAAATACTAAATACTTGCTACAGCGTAAAATGCGTAGGTACTGAAAAAATTAAAAGAAGTTGGCCTTAGCGCATTATTTGCATGTATTCCAGTTAGACAATTTGACTTTTATTTTAAAATTTTGTGTCTCAATTATTTTTAAACATATAAGTTAATATATTTTTGTAATTTTTCAAGACAACGAAAGGGATTCTTAAAAACTGCCATTTTGATTTTTAATATTTTTATATAAATAGATTAAAAAAATATTTAAAAAATCCGACTGCGTAAAATTAGCAAACTCAAAAGATGAGAACAAGTTGACGAAGAAATATAGTATTATGCAGTCGAAGACATATAGTATAATTTTTTATACTAGCTACGAGTTAAAACTCGCAAGATGCAACGCGTATACAATGTCTCCGACTACATAATACTATGTTCTTGTTCTCATCTTTATAGTTCGTTTTTAACTCAGTCAGTTTCTTTTTTATTTTTAAAATAAATTTTCATTTGCAGCTTTTAAGTTTTGGCTAGTTAGAGATTTTCAGTTTCATTTAACCATTTTTTATCCTAAATATGTTATTTTTAAACATACACATTTATAATTGCCTGTATTTTAATATCCCACTCTATTTATTTGAACGAAAAAAAATTTTCAAAACATCCAAATTGGCGCCCAAGATCCGCCATTTTGATTTTTTATTATGTCTCTATATCCTATGACACTCGCGTTATCACGACGAATCTCACGAATGACGAACGTATGAATCATCAAAATCGGTTAAGCCGTTCAGTATTTACGAGGGAACACAGGTCAAACACATAACCTTCCTTTGGGCTTCGCCGCAGTTGGGTAAAAAGTTTTATGCTCGTATGTCACACATTATGAATTGACCTATGACCCTACCTACTTAGTATTTGCAAGATGCACAAATCCTACTAATATTATAAATGCGAAAGTTTGTGAGGATATATGGATATCTGAATATTTAGATGCATATACTCACGTAGATGTATGGGTGTTTGTTACTCTTTCACGCAAAAACTACTGAATGGATTTTAATGAAACTTTACAATAATATAGTTCATACATCAGAATAACACACAGGCTACTTTTTATCTCAGAAAAATGTACGGTTCCCGTGGGATAGATTTGTTTTTGTTTTTCTAGAGGCGAACATGAGTAAAGCGAGGGTGAGCCGCTAGTAAACATTAAAATTTTAATGAATGAAGTGACAAATAGACAAAAATACTAAAATTGTTTATTTCCGTTGAATAGAAAATAATTAAATATTTTTCAGTTTATAAACATTTTTGCACGATGTGCAAAGTTATCTTTTTTTATATTTTACATATATTTGTAGATACATATAATAATAGATGAAACATTATTATAATAGATTCGAACTAAATAATTAATAATTTAATTTTGCCCAAGTGGTACGTATGCCCACATTATTTGATAATCATATATATGGATGTTTTTGGGGAACTTCGCCCGTTGAGAGTTTGCGAGAGCTTGTAGCAATAATTCTAAATATAGCCGAGGTAGTTACAATAACCGGCACTCGGCTATTCACTGATCATGTTTATAAGATATAAATCATTAACGATTTCGGACGAAATGGCTTGAAATAGCTTTCTACACTATAAGTAACTTATTTCAAAGCATAGTTCAACCAAACGTTTGGTTACGATTGTTAGAGGAATTTCTTCTTTAATAATACCCTTCCTTGGCAGTCGGGTAAAAAGAGAGGTTCAATCCAAAAATAATCCTTTGTTTTTACAAGCTTTCTCATATCATTCAGTTATATTATGTCATCGTTGAAGCTTTACTTAACGATTACCTAATGACTTAACACATGATAATAACATGATAATCGTAAAAAAATAAAAAATGGTATTTCTAAGATGTCAAAGAGATTAAGATGCATAATGCTATATGGCCTAGTCTTTATGTGTATACATACATTCTTGTGATATCATTTGGATTTTTCATAAATATTTTTGGCCGAATTAAAAATATACATACCTATTTTTAACCGACTTCCAAAAAAAGGAGGAGGTTCTCAATTCGACCGTATATATATATATTTTTTTTATGTTTGTTCGCGGATTTTTTTGTCGTTTATGAACCGATTTTGATAATTATTTTTTTGTTGGAAAGGAGATATCCCAGAAGTGATCCCATGATAAGGAAACCAGAATCTGATGATGGGATCCCAGAGAAATCGAGGGGAACTTTCGAAAATTGTAGCGGCGACTAGTGCGTTTGATAACATTTTCATTAGGTATTTTAAAGCACTACTATTTAATGAAGGTCTGGAGTCGTTCTGATGATGGACCCGAAAGATAGTCGAGGGAACTCCTTAACGATTTACAGCAATTACCTGGTGTTTGGGCTTGATTAATTTGTATTGATGATACGTCTACACTAAAAATGGAAAAATAAAAACTTAAAAAAAAAACCGACTTCCAGGCACTGAAAAGTAAAAAATAACTAAACGGAACCCCCGTGCCAGCCAATACAAATCAAAGCACACCGACTTCGAAAATATCTGATTAAGTATCTATTCTAAATGAAAACCCCCGTTTAGTTATGTTTTACTTTTCAGTGCCTGGAAGTCGGTTTTTTTTTTATATTCAATTAATTTTTACAAGCGCTTTTAATATTTTTAATTTAAACTAAGAAAAACCAGTGTTGTCAGTATGTTCAGAAACAATCCACGGTCTGGAATTAATTCTTCAGAAAACACTGAGAGAAACTCAAAGTAAATTCATTTAATATTTTCTTTTTTCAATGAACCTCTCTAGACTATTATTTACTTCTTTAAAATGTCAGAATTGCTAGGTACAGCATTTACAAAGGAAAATCTGCGCTCACAATCTATGTACTGCACGTGTTTATTTCAATGTTCGTAAATCACTGTTAAAGCTTTAGCGCTTTTTCTAAATATTTATAAAACCTTGTCTGTATTTGCCAAAGGCTGGTACAAGTATAAATGTTAACATATGTGTGTACCTACTACATTTTATGACGCATTACACTTTTCAATACGAACATTAAAACCTGCTTCATACTAAACTTTTTATCACACATGAAATTAATATAACGCAAGAAATAAATTTAAAATTCTGTTGGGTTATTACTTAATTATCCATTCCATTAGTCCGAAAACCCTATACATACTAATAACAAATGAAAAAGCTTAATGTCACGAGGTTGGATTAATTAAATTGCTTTTTTAAAATGTTAATTCATTTGTTCGCAGGAGGAAGCAATACCCCAGTGAACGAAACAACCACTCCACCCATACTAGATAACTACGATAGTGTTACGAAGACCAATGACACTTTTGAACCGACGTTCTACTTCAACGAAAACTCGACCTTATTAAATCCCAGCAATGATAACGAAACCTCCACAACTGAAACCTTCAACGAAACAACGGTTACATGACGGTACAAAGATCCTGTCCAGAAACCAAAAAACAAAACTATGTGTAGTTGAATCGTCAACTACCTAAAGCCTAAGATATTGCCCAATGAGTATATTGTCTTGTGATCAAAGTAACATTTGCCGTCTAAAATTCACTAATTGAATTGTGATAGTATTTCTATTTCGATTAAGCATTGAAAAGATTCGTCATAGCATCGCGTGGAATTGGCACGGTAAAATGATTTCGTAATGTACAATAGGTAATCATGGCAAAATTTTATCTAAAGGAATTCGGCAATCTACAGGTTTCTTACAAAAAAAATTCTACAGTAGACTGCATTAATTATTTAAATTATTCTTAGCGTTTGTTTAAACAGTGGTAAATAGGCCTTAACATTTTGAGCTAGCTCTATATGTATAACTAGTGAGGGCAAAACTGTATTAGCTTTGCGAAAGCGTATTGTAAATGCACAGTGCCAGAGTCGAGGGAAGTCTGAACAAAACACCAATAGCTTTAGTTAAATAATGAAATGTAAAAAGTATAGGTGATACCTAAAAACTAAAGTATTGATAAGTTAGTATTAGTAAAAAAAAATACAATATACTTGTCATATTTTTATAAGTGTGATCATCGGCTAGACAAGACCAAAATAAATTCAAATAGTAAACAAAATCTTCGCAGCGAAGATGATATTTTAGTTTTCGATTTCGTTTGCATGGAATTCGGTTGAATAGTGTAGACTCTTATTAATTTTTTACCATAAAATTTTACTTTTTCTTTTCTTAAGTACTTAATTCTTAATCTTTAAAATTATAACATATTGTAGGTACCTAATCGTTGTGTATGTAGATTAACAACAGCTTCTAAATGTATCATAGGGTATCTTGTAGATACGTACCTATAAGGTAAAGTAAAAATTCAAAAATAGTAAATTTAAACGTAGTAATTAAAGTTTTACACTTTCTATTACGATTTGTGGCTTATTTTATGTAGGATATAAAGCATGTACTTCAATTTAGTAAAATCCCTGAAGAAAAAATGGCTTCAGAAATTACGGAATTCCATGCGCACGGAGTTAAACTTTTAATTTATAAATACAATGTGTTCGATATTCATAAGAGTAATTTGAAGTCACTTGTTATTTTCAATGAATTCAAGACTAGAGTCGTTTAGATATTATATTATATTCACGAGTGCATCAGTGAGTGAGTTTTACAATCGATATGATACTTATCTCTATCGACGACACGTTTGGCTCAGTGTGTAGTACTTGCTGTGCCAGCGGTCGCGGGTTCGAGTCCCGCTGGGGGCATTCATTTGTGTGAGCGCAAATGTTTGTACTCCAGTCATGGGTGTTTATATTTATAATATGTATGTATTTAAAGTTATATATATGTAGTGTATCAACTATCTAGTATCCATAACACAAGCCTCGTAGCTTACCATGGAACTAGATGGTGGTGTGTGTTAATGTCCCAACATATTTATTTATTTATTCCAACATATTTATCTTCTGAATCTTAAAAAGTTCAATGTAACTATAAAGATCATTCAATTTTGTCCGGATACCTCACCTGCTTTTATGTCACTTTTTACTATTTTATCTCATACCTTAAATATGAAGGCCAAAAATAATACAGTTCCAAACTTAATACAATTATTTTATTCTGAGTTCACGAATTGCCTAGTTTACAGAACTTGTGGTGAACCATTAAATAAAGAATTGAACTAAACAAGTTATATTTTATATCCAAATGAAGAAAAAGGTTATTAAATTTATGTTTATAATATTTGTCTGTAGTCCTAACTCCTACTCGATCGCGTACTTGACCTGATTGCTGCTCTAACACCCATGTACAAGCGCAAAGCGGATCAAGACTTACTATAATAACTAAGGTTGCTAAGCACCCGTGAATGTAAGAAATAATATAAAATTAGCTCCTATATTTTATCGTACACGTAATACGCAATAAATAATAGAAGCCTAATTTTGACTCTCGTTTGCAATGACATATTTATTAGATTTATGAATGAACATCGATCTCATACAGATATAAGAAAAGTTATGGTCCGGGGGAGCCAATATTATTAATGGTGATTTTATGTGGCTTAATTTTTATTGTAATCGATAGTGTACTCAATCGAAGGAACTAGTCACCATACAAGTGGCGGGGCTATAGATGTAAGAAAATTTACATCACAAAGAATAAAAAGAATAAAAAGAAAAGATTTAATCAATTAAATTTACTTGAAAATGTGAAAATGTGTACAATTCATGTGATTAATCTATAACAAAGTCAAAACATGATGTCAAACAATCTCATTCCAAATCAGTTAAACTTGAACTTTAATTTAATATCACTATCTATTTTAAAATTGGGGGTAAGAGTAACATGTAAAACATTAGGAACGATGACAATCAACTCCATTAATACAGCATCTTGTTCATCATTTCATGGAATTATTTGGCTCAATAAGACTCATTTGCAAAGGTAACTCCCGAAGCATTAATAAAAACAAGATATTATTACAAATGACTACAAAACTATTTATCTAGGTATACAACACCGTATATTATATTATTGAAATGTAATTATTACTTATCTAGATATATTAAGGGACCTATTTTTTTGCTTATCTAAATAATGTTAATAAAATAGACTTTTGTTCTTTTTTATAATTTAGTGTTTGATGGATTTTTTAATTGAAGAGATTTTAGACTTTATGTAAGCTTGCCATAGCTCGTGTAGTTTTATGACTTTATGCATTTAGTTGTTTGCGTAGAATATGAATACCTGTCTGTGAATGATTCATCATGTATTGCTATGTAATAAATGTTATGTTAAAGTTAATAAAATATGAATTTCTTGAAGAAAAATGTGGACTTACATATTATACCTATCATCATCTCAGCTCACCTTTAATCTTCATCAAATAAAAAACTTAAAAAAAAATAAAATTAAAATCAGAAAAATGGATTAATGTAAGTAAGACACGTTAGGTCGATTTAGATTGATAATCATTATTTTGTCATTTTTTCGATTAACTCTCGAACTGAAATAACTTGATAGCTTTTTAATTGAGACTTTAAATGAACTAATTTCTTACAATAATTTGCACATATACTAAAAAATCATTCAATTTCAGAATAAAAAAATAAAACATACAAATTATTAAAAATGTTTATTAGTCGCCAGTAACATACATATGTACAGATTTGTCTGACGCTGCCATGCGTGCGACGCGCGCCGCGCCGAGCAGCGCCGCGGCGCGCTGCATGTCGTACTTACAATACAGAACTGTCACTGTCATGTTGCAGTCACTCCCGCCATATTTGTTCTGATTGCTTTCCTGTATAAAATAAAACTCATTAGTTACCTTAATAATAAGCTTAGTTACATAAATTACACGTACAATTTTTCACATTAGGTTAATATTTTTTTGCGTTGAATTGACAGTAATTGTATGAATTAAAGATAAGTCTAGGATTAAAAAGAAGAAAGATTTAGATAGTAAAAGTAAATATAATTAAATATCATTTATTTATTTATTTACTAGCGGCTCACCCTCGCTTCGCTCGGGTTCGCCTCTAGACAAACAAAAACAAATCTATCCCACGGGAGCCGTACATCGTTCCGGGATAAAAAGCAGCCTTTTGTTTATTCTAATGTATGAACTGTATTACTGTAAAGTTTCATTAATATCTAATCAGTAGGTCTTGTGAACTAAGCTGTATAAGTTACTACAGTTTTTTAACTATCCCACGGGAACTCTTTAACTTTCAGGATGAAAAGTATTTAAGATGTTGCCTTTCCTTTTTATAATATTATAGCGGCTCACCCTCGCTACGCTCGGGTCCACCTCTAATCATACAAAAACAGATTTATCCCACGCACCTTACCCGCCCAACGCACAGTACCCGCACTATGTACTTTTAATGCCCTACGCGCTTTACCCAAAGTACGCACGTTATCCGCCCTACGCACTTTAACCGCCCTATGCACTATGACCGCCCTACGCCCTTTGACCTCGCTACACATTTTGACTCCCCCACCCACTTCACCCCTACGTCCTTTAACCTCGCTACACAGTACACACTTTGACTGCCCCACGCACTTGACCCCCCCCCCCCCCTCTCCTCCCATACGCACTTCAACCGCCCTACCCACGTAGCCCGCACTAAGCACTAAACCGCCCTACACGCATTACCCGCCCTACGTTCATTGCCCGCCCTATGATTTTTACCCACTCTACGCACTTTTATGGCCTTACGCACTTTTCCCGCCCTATGCACTTTACCCGCTCTACGCACGTTACCCGCAATACACACATTACCTGCCCTACGCACATTACCTGCCCTGCGCACAATACCCGCACTACGCACATACCCAGGAGTATATATAATCTCACCGGCTCACCCTCGCTTCGTTCGGGTTGCCTCTAAACAAAAACAAATCTATCCCACGGGAACCGTTCATTTTTCCGGAATAAAAAGACACTTATTTGTTATTCTGATGTATGATGTATAAAAACTACATTATTGTAGAGTTTTATTAAAATCCAATCAGTAATGTTTGTGTACTAAGCTGTATAAGTTACTATAGTTTTTTAACTATCTCACGGGAACCCTTTATTTTTCCGGGATGAGAAGCGTCAAAAATGTTGACCGGAGATATAAGGTACCACCATATGAAATTTCATTTAAATTGGTTCAATAATGTCGGAGATTAGCCCGTACAAACAGACAAACAGACAGAGTAACAAAAAAATTTAAAAAGATCTGGACTTGTACTATTGCCCTTTTTACAACCCTTGACTCGGTTTTTAGCATTTTTTTTTTTATGTACAGACATTCAACCTCTACTATTTTATTATAGTATAGATAGATTATTTATTTTAAAAAAGGTTGTTATTATTTTTAAAAATCTAAAAAAAATATAATATGCTTTCAAAGGTTACCTAAAACCTCGCTTTAGTTTTAAGTTTCTAGCTTTGAAGATTTTCGAGATATACCTTTTTGAACGAAAGTCATAGTTACGCTCATTTTCTTTATATTCCAAGGTCAAAGCGGAGTACGACAATTAAACTCGTATGAATCGCTTTTCTACATCAAGCCCTTATTGACACATAAGTTTCGATATAAGTTGCCATTAAGGGGCCAATTCGCTATACTTATCCCGCTAAACCCTTTCATCTAAATCGGTCCAGTAGTTTCAGAGCTTATTCGGTACAAACAAATAAACAAACAAATAAGTCTTTCCGTTTTATAATATTATAGCGGCTCACGCTCGCTTCGCTCGGGTTCACCTTTAGTCAAACAAAAACAAATCTATCCCACGGGAACCGTACATTTTTCCGGGATAAAAAGTAGCCTATTTGTTGTTCTGTTGTATGAACTATATTATTGTAAAGTTTCATTAAAATCCAATCGTTAGTTTTTGTGTACTAAGCTGTATAAGTTACTACAGTTTTTTAACTGTCCCACGGGAACTCTTTTATTTTCCGGGATGAAAAGTATCCTAAATGTTAACCGGGGATATAAGGTACCACCATGCAAAATTTCATTTAAATCGGTCCAGCAGCTTCGGAGATTAGCCCGTACAAACAGACAAACAGACAAACAGACAGAGAAACAAAAAAATTGAAAAAAATCAGGATTTGTTCTATTGCTCTTCTTACACCCCCCTGACTCGGTTTTAAGCATTTTTTTTCTATGTACAGACATTCGACCTCTACAGTTTTATTATAGTAATAGATTGAGACGCAATTCTTACTAATATATAAAAATAAAAGTAGTTTCCCTAAATAACATATGCAAATAAATGCCATAACATTATTTTACAACAGCCTTTACAGATGATAAGAGCCTCTATGCTGGAGTTAGAGTGGTTAGGGAAGATGGAGTGACAAGTAATGTTCTTTGGCTATAGAGATGATCGAACTGATTTTATTGGAGTCACACACCCATACATACATATAATACTAACTAGTATTATATGTATCTATGGGTGTAGGGACCTAGGGACCTAGGATAGGATGACTCATCCTCATTTCGCTCAGGCTCGTCCCTAGGTACGTTTTAGCGGTTAGTATGGAATAGATAGACTATATATTATATTACTGCGCTCCCACGGGTTGCATGATATATCGCCTATAGCCTTCCTCAATAAACGGGCTATCTAATGCAATCGGATAAGTAGTTCCTGAGATAAGCGCGTACAAACAAACAAACCTGTTTCTTTATAATATAAGTGTATATGAGTTATTTGTATGATTTTTGGAAAGCGTTAAAACTTATAGAAATTACAAATATTTATGGAAATTAAGTCAAGATATATCATTTTTTCAGTTTTCTGTTCCCAAAGTCGGGGGGTTTATTCCACTTATTTTCCTGTCTGTCTGCTATACTATTAAAGGATTTTTTCAAATATTATACATTACAGATACATTAACAAAAACACCTAAACATTGAATAAATATTATTTCTTTGTATTACTTACTTGCATGAGATTGCACATTTCCGAATAGAAATGTGGATATGTCGGTGGTTGGTAGAATATGATATGACGAATCCCCTTGATACGGAACCTCCTGAAGAAGTGTACTCTCTCCGAATATAACAAGAAGTGAGCTTCAGTGTGAAAGAACATATCCCTTGCACGCGCTATTTTCGGATCCTAAAAAATTTTTTTTCATTAATTCATCATCTCCCTGCTCCTTTCCCAATCACTTGGGGTCGGCGCAGTACACCTTCCGTACTGCTGATTTGGCAAAAGTTTTACGACCGGCCGCCTGCCTGACATTAACCCTGCTTGGGAATGCTATTGTTTACTGGGACGTCTTGTAATATGCACATTAATAATGTCCTCCTGACCGATTCCGGCCACGGCGACCAATCTCATTGAGACTAGCCAACTGCGCAGGAGATATTATAGTACAGCGCGTGTGAAGGAGAGCGCAGACACAAGTACACTCTCTATATTCCTGTCACTCTCACACTCCGGTGGGACGACACGAGACACGACCGGTGAGAGTCAAGACGTAAGACCGATGGCTTTACGGGCTCTGCTCTGCCTCGGCACGGGGGTGAATCACCGCCAACTTCCCAACTCCGGGCTGTTAATGAGGCTTACTATACAGAAAGACTCAATAACTAAACTTGGCGCGGGTGTGCAGCCGTACATGATAGCCACTACACCAATGAGGCAGTTACTTATACAAGCAATCTCTGACGTACATATTATATTTAACATGCATTATATATATTTAAAAGTATATTTTTTTAAAGCCTATTTATGGTTTGGAATTTTCATATAAATACATCGTTTTTAGTTAATTAAAAATAAGCTTCTTACCTTCGAATATTCGCAGATCTGGACAAAGCCGATATCCTCCTTCTTAAAGTAATTCCTTATTCGTACAAAATCAAAATAACTCGGCACGTAGATGAGGGTGTGGCTCATGAGCGTATCGCGCTGTTTTGGAAGTATCTCTTTTATAAAGTACTCGAACCTGGCGTCGACTGCTGCGAGAGGACTCGATGCGTTGAATCTGCAAAATAAGTATTTTTCTTACACCTATAACTTATTTTTTAAAGTAAAACTTCTTTACGCACGCTTGACTTGGGGAGTAAGCTGGTGAATACGTTACGAAAAAATGTACGTACGTCTGTTGCCATGGTAACCGTTATTATCTGACAAATGATATATAATATTATATTCTTTAATTAAATGATATTCTATAAATATATGATTGTAATGTGCCTAATATACGTTATTTTTAGTATCTCACCTATCTTAATTATTTAAAACATACATTGAATTTCAAAAAGAGTACAACTAACCTACAAAAGTTTTACTTCCTGCGCGTGTACACATTCATACAGGCACTTTTTATTTTTTTTTAACGTAGAGAAATACGTTAACACATACTTCTTGCATAAATACAGGTACATATGTGCATATGTGGAGACTCACCGGCTGAAAAAGCTAGTACTACCAATTAAAACCCAAAGGTACTTCCCCGTCTTTGGTGTCGCAGGATCGCTTACGTACTCAACCACGACTAAACGCGACGGTTACCTACGGAGGCCGACCACAACTATCCAGGTGTTGCTCTCACAGTCCACTCTGACTTCTGAGAAGTATCAGAAGCAACTCGCTTAATACATTTCTAGCTCCCAAGTGCGTCTACATGCTTCACGTCCGGCTGGATTGCTAGAAGCTACTAACTTTCCCCACCACACCCACTTCCCTACATAGGGTAGGGAAGTGGGTAAAATTCATAGCGCGAGTTCCATTACACAGATCAGACAGAAGTTCAACTACTTGTATTGAACTCTTCATAGTACTAAAGGAACTTCTAAAAGGCAAGCTGGTTTGTTTTATAAAAGACTAGCGACTCACCCTCGCTTCGCTTCGGGTTCGTCCCTCTAGACAAAAACAAATCTATCCCACGGGAACCGTACAGTTTTCCGGAATGATATATAGCCTATAGCCTTCCTCAGTTAACGGGCTATCTAATTCAAAAAGAATTTTTC
The DNA here is from genome assembly GCA_033884665.1 of Argynnis bischoffii washingtonia. Lineage (NCBI taxonomy): Eukaryota > Metazoa > Arthropoda > Insecta > Lepidoptera > Nymphalidae > Argynnis > Argynnis bischoffii. Next base: position 8,947,497 of record CM066625.1, on the reverse strand, counting down.
AAATCGGATTAGTAGTTCCTGAGATTAGCGCGTTCAACCAAACAAACAAACAAACAAACTCTTCAGCTTTATAATATTAAGTATAGATAAATGCTATTACGCTCATTTATCTTTTACTTGGTGGGCTTAAATGAGTTTATGTTATAATTTTGAGGCGTCACCAATACGCGTGATGTCTTTAACCAAGCTTCTTACGGGAGCTTAGCAGATTAAAACAAATAAGATACAAATTGAAACTCTCAAGCTTCTTAGTAAAAAATCTTCGTTGTATAATCGTTTTTTCTATACACTATATGAATTAACTTTATGAAGATAGAAAACATACATTTTTATACAAATAAAATTATTTCAATTTTAACTTACTAATTCTAACCGTCGCGTCGTATTGCTTGGATACTATGCAACTTATGTCCATACAAATATAATACAGCAATATGGTTCTGTCAAGCTGATATGTTGGAGGAAAAAAGTAAAGCAAACAGTATAGTGTAACCTTCAATGGTTACTACTAAAACTTAGGTACTAGTAAAAACTTCGAGTTTAGGCTGATTTGACAGGTTTCACAAGACTCATATGTCCAAAAGAGTGTGTTTTAAATTTTTTAAACTATTTTTACTCCCTATTGACTTAGACATAACTTGTTAAGCAATTAGCAGGTATACTAATGAAAATAATTTCTTAACCTAACCCAGGAATGACTATTTTCTAGACTTGAGCAGGTTGAAATTATATAATAAATAAATACTAGCGACTTCCTCTCCCTTCGCTCGAGTGCGTCCGCAGGTTACGTTAGGTACGCAGATTTTTTTCGCAATTTCATGAGTCTCAATTTCTTTGTGCGGAACCCTAATCCGTTTTCTTAAATAAAAGTATCCTAAGTTACTCCTTATAACATCAGCTATCTGCCAGTAAGAATCCCGTCAAAATCGGTCCAGCCCTTTCCAAGATTAGCCGGAACAAAGACATACTAATTAGATAGAGACAGATTATAAAAATTTTAAAACTATTTTTTAGTAAAGTACCTACCGTATATACTTTCATATGTATTTAGTAAAAAGCTGTTATTACATTACAAACAGACATTTCAATTTTATTTATCTGTATAGAACATTTATGCATATAAATGTTCTATTCTGTATACCGACCTGTGGAAGAGCTGAGGAACTTGCACTAACACCTGTTGGACGCTACCTACTTCGGGAACATTCGCAACAAACACTTTGCCAGCATAGTTCTGGCATTTCTTGTTCATCACGGACTTCATTTCAGGTAATGTGATAGATGAAAATAGCAGTGTTTGTCTGAAAATATATTTTATTGTTTCATTAAACTTATTTTTTCTTTTATTAATAATTTATCTTAGTGTTATGAACATATCAGTACTGGCTTATATATAACTAGCGACTCTCCCTTGCTTCACTTCGGGTTCGTCTCTAGACAAAAACAAATCTATCCCACGGGAACATTTCCGAGATAAAAAGTAACCTATGTTTTATTCCAGATATAATCTATCTCTGTGTCAAATTTCATCCAAATCCGTTCAGCCGTTTTGGTGTGAAAGAGTAACATACATCCTCACAATCTTCCACATTTATAATATTAGTAGGCATGGATTTTAACAACATGGTCACTAATGAGCGCATCACTTCCCCTCTTGGATTATTTGTCCCTGTAACGCGTTCTCTTGAGATAATGATTCAACTCGTATTAATTTATCACCTTCAACTTCTTTTATTTGCAATGAAAGATATTGATAAAATAATATTTTAGCGTAGAGTTGCCTTATACCTGTACATTAAGTAAAAACAAAACAAACACTGTTGACACAGACAAAGCCAGGCCAATATATAACATAAATAAGTAAAAATCGATGTGTGTTCCCCTTCCTTATGGACTCCAAAACGGCTGTAGCAATTTTGACGAAATTTTCAGGTAAATTTCAGATTAATTCGGCGGGTGATCCTGTGAAGTTTGGTAACGATCAGAAATTTGAACACGGGCGAAGCCGCGAGTACAGCTAGTAACATAATAAACACATTATTATTAATTACCTATAATATTTAGTCCATCCATTAACAGCCCACGAGCGTACCCTTGAAAAATCGGTGCCGTGAGTTTTCTTAGGTTGTAAATGGAAGTGATCTAAAATATGGAGTAAGTGGTCCCAATTCTGCATATAACAGACATCAGCCTGGTCTATCACAAGTAACTCTATGGAGGCGAGGAAGTCGTAGTCGCGGTCTTCTTCCCCCTCAGCGCCTACTATCATACGGAGGCCGAGAGGTGATGCTATTAGGATATCCGACGCATAGAAATCTGTATACAGCTGCAAAATATTATGTTTACTATAATTATAATTATTCTACCCTTTATTTTTAAACGAACAGTATTTGTGTATATATGTATATGTAATCACGTTGTCTTAAACGGCTCTAACGATTTCGATGAAATTTGTAATATAGGAGTTTACGGGGGCGAAATATCGATCTAGCTAGATTTCATATCAGGGAAAATTCGTTTTCTCCGTACCTATTTTCACGCAAAAAGATTTGCTCGCACAATATGGTAGCCGTCGCCGCCGCCGTCTGTACCTATAGCCTAATGGTTAAAGCGTTGGCATACTACGCCAAAGGTCAATAGTTTCTGTTTTTATTCTCATATTATTGAATGAGCAATTCTTCTGTATTTATATATAAATTTATTTCGTGTATCTCGGAAACGGTTCTAATCATTTGGATCAATTTAATAAGGTTTATTTATATAGGTGTATTTTCTGATAAAAATACAATTTTAAATCTTTTCTGAAAAACAAAAAAACGCCAAACGAAGCTCGGTCGCCCAGGTACTATATACGAGTGTTATCACAGGACACAGACAAGTCATTCATACAGTCGGCTTAAATTACGATATAAAGTCTTTTTCAACCGTTTTCAAAAAGGAGGAGGTTGTCAATTCGACTGTATTTTTTCTTATGTTTGTTACTTCAGAACTCCGTCATTTATTAACCGATTTGGACAATTTTTGTGTTATTTAAAAGTGTATACTTCCAGATTGGTCCCATTTAAATTTCAAAAAAAAAAATACCACCCCTAAGGGTTGAAAAATAGCTAATGATGAATGTTACCCATATTGACTTGAAACTTTGCAAGTGTTTCTATTACTGTCGATAGTGCAGTGATTCGGTATCGTTGACCTGATCTGATGGTAAGGCCAGAAGGTGGATAGGTGGAACTCTTCAACGGCTAATAATAGATACATTGAGTTTGGGCTTATTTTGTTTGATTTGACAAGCCAATACATTAGAATCGGATTTTAGTGCCAGATTTTTTAGTGTTACTAATAAAAGCGGATTTTAGTTTCAGTGTCAGCTTTGATATAAAAATTGGCATCAAACTAAATTAAACAGCTTAAGCGAATATTTTATTAAAATATTTTCTTCTTACTTTGCTACTACTATGTCTACAATAAAAAAGGGAAAAATAAAAACTTTTTAAGAAAACCCGACTTCAAAAGAAAACACTAAAAAATGAAAAATTACTGATTGGACCTAATCAATAACTTTTTGCTTTTTTTTTCTTCAACAGTTTTTATTTATTAAAATACCAGTTATTAATTTAAACTGTTTGTATTTGTCTTATTGAATGACACTTAAGTCATTTAGACATAATAATTAAAAAAGTATTATTATTAATATTAAGTATTATTACCTTTAGAGTTTTCTTGGTTAAAGTCATTCCTAATCTGAATGTATCATCAGTATTTCCACTAAACAGTAATTCGTAATCTTCTGGCTTTGGGTTTTTACTGGGCATTATTAATTCACCTCCCGTAAAATCTTCTTCAAACCTGTTTTTATTAACCACTTGTCCTGCTTCTTTTGGCACCACAATATCTATGAGAGTCTTTACAACTCTGTAAGCTGCATCTTTAAATGGAAGTAATATAAGTACCTACAATATAAAATTACAGATATGTTATAATCAAATACTTGTTACAAATACCAGCAACTTTTATTTTTGAAGTGAAACTTCTTTAGGCGCGTCATGAGAGGGGAAAAAAGGATTGGTGTTACGACTCACGATTTTTATAACAGAAACGGTTGTTACGGAAGTGAATAGTCAACCAAAAACTATTTAAAATTTTATATGAATATTTCAACGAATACATTAAATAGAAATAGATATAAAAAAACATTTATTTTTAAATAAGAAATAGAATCATATTAAATTAATATTGTTAAAAAATTATTTACTTGAAATAATTTATTATACATTATAAATACATATTTTTTCACAACCAATTTACATTCCTGTATTATTATTGAAATTATACTTCTTTTGGGACGTTTGGAAAAAATTATGAGAGTAAAATTTTTACGATGCGCGCGCACACCGAAGTTAGCTGAAAGCGACATAATAAAGTTAACCGATAAGTGTTTGTTGCCATGGTAACCGTTTAACCATAACTTTTCTTAAATGATATTTTATAAATATATGATTGTAATATTATGCCTAATATGCCTTATTTGATTATTTTATTAAGTTATCATTCCTTTTACAAACAGAGTTGTGACATACGGGATGGTATCTTTAGCTATATTTGTTCTGTTACGCTGAAGAATTAAAACTTCTTACGTGCGTACATACCTATGTGAATAATAAAATATGTTGCTTTTTAAATCAATGAAAAAATATTTTTTTAGTATCTTTCCTAATTATTTGAAACAAATTAAATATCATAAAAAGTACCGATAACCTACAGAAGATACATTGATACATGCACACTTTCATTTTTATATTGTATTAAAACATAACAAAAATATTCAATTTATTGTAATGTTTGTATTATATAACTTCTGCTATTTTATATGAATAAACATTAGAAATATAATATTAATATTTAAATTTTAATCAATGTGCATCTAAATGCAAATGGCGCCCAAGCCCAAGATCAAATAAGTTAGGCACAATAAATATAAAGCATACATGAATACAAGCATATGTTTTTAAATTTAGGAAATTCGAACAAAAGTAATCGGAAAAAATAAAACTAAAATTACATAAATATAAAAGTAGAAAGTTATTCACATTAAAGAATTTAAATTATTTTTAGTAAATAATTACCTTGGGTCTTACTAACCCCTGGTCTCTATAGTCATCAGGTACATCAGATTTCTTAACTAATTTTGCATTATGATGTAAAATTTTTGTTCTTGTCTTTAACATATGATTAACAACATGTAAGCAGTAAGTGAACCGAATTTCATCTGCATTAGTAAATGATCGTTCTGGGTAATACAAGTCTTGGTAATTATTTATAACTGAAAATATTTCCTTTTGTAATGGAGTTAGCATTTCAGTAAGGTCTAAATCCCTTTTTATTAGATTTTTTTTATTTGCTGATACAATATTCCCACGAATCTGAGATTTTATATATAGATCATCCCAATTAACATTATTATACACATGAGGTACTATTGCTAAAGGTGCAAATGTTTTTTCTTCTAATAAAGAAAATTTTGAACTTGCTTTTTTAGCCAATCTTTCAACAGGCTGAGGAATAGTAATAGTTAAATTTCCTAAAATTTGCCAAGTTTTTGTTATTTGCTTCTCTGTAGGTGGCATGCTTGACAAAGAAACAAGTAATCCATCATCTAAGTCATATTGTAAGTGCTTAATAAAGGGATCACTTGCATCCACATCATTTTCTTGTGGCTCCTCTAAATCCTGCAAAAATTTCATAAGGTGGCTTTACATAAAAACTATATTATATTACCTATTTATGCAAACTAATTTAAAAAAAGGGACTGGTAGCCCAGTGGTAATAGGTTCGCTTGGGAAACTGAGTGAAGCGGGTTCAAACCCACTTCTGATATTTGCATGTGCGAATCATTTTTAATATAATTATCACTTGTCTTACGGTGAAGAAAATATTGTGAAGAAATCTGCATGTCTGAGAGAACCTAGCAAGTTTTTGAAAGAGATGTGCAGGGTGCCAATCCGCACTTGACCAGAGTTGTAGATTTTAGCCTGATCCCCCTCGTATGATAGGGAGGCTTATCCCCAGCAGTGGGAAGTTAAAAAAAGTCTGAATGCACAATTAAAAAAAAATGAGTTTACCAATCCTACAGTAATATAGGTACCTACTACCTTTACTATTTTGCTTAAAAGTATTAAGCAAAATAGTAAATAAGTATTGTTAGCTAGACTTTATTAAATGAACTATTCTACATTTATAAATAAATACCATTTAACACAAAAGCATACCACCAAAGTTATTAAATATTAATTAGCCATTTGTATGTAATAAAAAAATCTTAAATACCACACTGTCATTTTCTGATTTATCTTCATCCCCACTTATATAAACGTTATTAAATTTTTTTTTAGTTTCTTCTACTCGAGTACTATTTGAAATTGTTTCATTTATTTCACTATTATTAGATATATCATCATCACTACCAACATCATCATCACTTTCAAGAAATGAATTATTACTTTTCCTATTTCTGAAACAAGAAACTAACTGTCCATAAGCATCTTCCTGTTCCTCTTCACTCTCTGAAAAAGTGGTTTGTTGTTTTTTAAATCGCTCTTCCATTTGTTTCTTTTTTGCAAATTCTTCCTCAACCTTTTGTTTATCTTTATATCTATTAAAAATAGCTTTCTTATTAGTTGCCTCATTATGTTTTCCATTTTTTTGTTTTTTTTTATTAATTGATTTAAATGATCCTTTTCTTTTCTTATTGAAATTTCTCTTCGCTTTTCCCATATTTACGGTCTCAAATAATAACTACAAGCAAAGCAACTATTCAGTATAGACAATATTTTTTATTAAATATTAAAATTCTTATAAATGAATATAAGCATTTGCTACATTTGGCGTTGTATAATATTCAGTAATTCGCAAGTAAATATATTTTTACTACACATCTGAATAATTCAATTCAATTCCTTATTTTCAAAAATTAAATAACATATTTTAACACATGTGCTTAAGACATTGACAAATGACAATATAACGTGACACTGGCAGAATGTATTGCGTCTGTTAACGCAACTCTAAGCCATAGAGAGAAAAAAAAAAAAATGACAATATGTCAACAATTGACATTAATGATTAAGGCCAGCTTCACATGTACGGTTTCCTAATTTGGTTTCCTGATTGGTAAATCAGATTTGGAGACCCGAATGCATGCCTTACATGCAAAAAGTTCAACTAAACTCAATCGTGTACCACAGTACCGGAGGGCAAAGGCGAATGCCTTATTATTTGTCACGCAGGCACAGTAAGTGGATTCATCTCGTAATTGTTTGCTGGCTTTTAAGTAAGTAAACTGTCAAGTGTTGCTATGTAATCTTAATATATAAATATCTCAAGTCACGGTGCTTGTGGTCGCACTCCTCCGAAACGGCTCGACCGATGTTAATATTTTTTTGGTATATTTGGTAGGCATGAGAATAGATCGTAAAGTATTTTTCCTCCTCCTACCCCCACCCCTCATTTTTTAATTACGATTTTAGTAATTTTGTGTGAACAATATTATATTATTAAAGCCAAAGAGTTTTTTTTGTAGATTAAACGCGGGCGTAGCCGCGGGTTCTGCTAGTTTATAATAAAGTTTTAACAAACGTAGTGGTTACGTTCTCTTTGGTTTTAGCCATGGATGACATTTTAACCACAATGTGGTATTATCTTATCTGTTCAATTTTACTGCAAAGAACATGAGTAAAAAGGGTTACATACTCTATGATATTAAGGTAACATTGTAATAGCGCAACTTAATTTACAACTTATGTTATTATTTTTGTATTTGATTAATTTGACGATATTCAACTTTAGGTTATTTACAATATCAATGTTATACTAATCTTATAATAATTATATCAATAACTTAGTACATTTTTAATGTTTTAGGAAAGTTTATTTGAAATCAAATGTACTACACGTTTAAACAATGTTTTGTGCAATGAAAAATGCGAAAACGTCAAAATGAAAATGTATTTCTTAGATTTGATACTTGATAGACTACCAATAATAATTATAGTTTTAAAGATCTAAAGCATATCTGTAACCTAACAAATCCCTGCCAATTGGCACTGAAATCGAGATTGAGTTATATTCAGATAATAATAGTTATATCAGCACCTGTAATTCTTTTTTTGTTATACATGTATATAATAAAATGGAGAATCGCTTGAGATTCTATAATGATATTTTAAAAGAAGTATACAATGATGAGGGAGTCCTGACCAATACATCATCAGATCAGGTAATACAGTTTCATTAATTCTATGAATTTTCGTGTATTTCAATGGTGATGATATCATATTTATTAATTTTTCAGTTAGAAGTTGAAAGTGTGATTTTAAGAATATACAGAAAATTTGAAGAAAAAGCTTCTATAGATCCTGAACTTCCTCAACTCAATAAAAATGCTCATGTTATATATTTAAAAGATTCTTTGAAAAATTTACCTCGGAGCTATGCCTGCTTGGAGGCCAGTAGAACATGGTTGGTTTATTGGATTTTACATGGTCTTTGGACTTTAAAAGACATGCCTGATTCTGAAACTTTATCACATGTAGTGAAATTTTTATCACATTGTCAAAATAAAGAGGGCGGATATGGTGGTGGGCCTGGACAATTATCCCACCTTGGTACCACATATGCAGCAATAAATGCACTAAGCATAATTGGCACTGAAGAGGCTTATAATTCTATTGATAGAAGTTCATTACAGAAATTCTTATGGACTGTCAGAGATGTTGATGGTTCATTTGCTCTTCACATTGGAGGTGAACATGATATAAGAGGAGCATACTGTGCAATTAGTGTGGCAAAAATAACTAATACATATACTGATGCATTATTTGATAAAACAGCAGAATGGATTGTTAGTTGTCAGACCTATGAAGGTGGATTTGCTAGTTGCCCTGGAATGGAAGCCCATGGTGGTTATGCTTATTGTGGAATTGCAGCTTTAGCTTTACTTAATAAAACACAACTTTGTGATGTTGAAGCATTGCTGAGATGGGCTGTAAATCGTCAGACAAGTCTTGAGGGAGGATTCCAGGGTAGAACAAATAAACTTGTTGATGGCTGCTATTCTTTTTGGCAAGGCGCTATATTCCCTATCATTAGTGCTATATTGTCCCAAGGTAAGTAAATCATTTTATATATGGTCCTATGGCATTTTACATTACAGTGACTATGTAAGTTAAATGTATTAACTTGGCTATTTGTAATTTCAGATCACAAAGAAATGATAGAGACAGTTTTGTTTAGTCAAAGTGCCTTACAAGAATATATAATTGTATGCTGTCAGGCTTATGATGGAGGGCTTATTGATAAACCAGGAAAGTAAGTACTTTAATTGATAATTATGTATATATATTTATTGCATATTATTCTTGTATTTAAAATATTTTAATTTTATGAAATAAATAACAAATATTTTATAGTAACTTTATATTATAATAAAGGAATTTATGTAATTTTACAGGCCTCGAGATTTATATCACACTTGTTATACATTAAGTGGATTATCTGTAGCTCAGCATGGGACAGGTGCTACTGATCCATATGTTGTTGGCTCTCCAAGGAATGAACTTAACAGAATACACCCTTTACATAATATTGCACCCCATCTAGCATATAATGCTTTACATTATTTCATAAGACATCCACCCCCAGTAAAAGACAGTAACTGAAAAATGTTAAATATATTTTTGTTTGATATTTGAAATCATATAACATACCTCATGATTTTATACAAGAGCCAGGTACTAGTGATGAAAGAAATTATATTACATCAAAATGTATTATCACTGTTACTTTTTGGTTGTACTTTCTAAGGGGGTGGATCTTTTTATACATAAAAATCATTTTATGTATTTTGTAGTTGAAAATCAATTTTATACACAAGAACATACAAGTACAAAAGACATGCAGAACTATGGAAAATAAAGTTTTATCACAAATCCAATTATTTTATAATTTGTATCATTTAACAAAACAACTTGAGCTAAATATGTACTTATCTAATTTCTTATATATATATCTCAGTCCATAAAACTTTGTAACTAACTTTTATGTTTCGTAGTGATCATTTATCTGACTAGATATATAAATTGCCTTGACTTGAAAGTCTGGTATTCTTAAATAATTACATTTATAGAGGACCTATACTTAAATTAATATAGAAATCAAAATCTATGATTAAAACAATATTTAAATACAGATGTGATTGAATATAGTTTAATTGTTTTTAAATATTTTTATATTCAATTATTGATTATTGACATCCATATCCATTGCCAATTACTCTGTCTTTGTCTTATGTACAGACATATTCAACTATTTTTTTTTAAATATCATACGGAGTTTCATAATTTTATATTTTTGAAGTAATAATTTCTTTATAACAGCCAACTGTAATTGCAACGTGTATCTACTTCGTACTCATTATATAGTAAATAAAGCCTTTTCTTATTCACTTTATATAGTCCGAGATCTGGTGAACATTTTAGGGTAGGATCTTGAGGTACTACGAAAAATTTTGTAATTGTCCTTGAAGGACCCTAAATAAGGTATGGCTGACAGGTAGCGGCACCCTAGCAACCCTTGAATTTTTTTCATCTAGCAGGTAAGAAAATCTATCAAGTTAATCTGGCTTTTTAGGATTATTTGTCTTAAGGTACCTATATTATTTCTAAAATATACCAAACTGCATCAAGAACAGTTTTTTCATTTGTTTAAAAAATCATTTTGCAATAGTCGGGTTAATATGTAGACCTGACTGATTGGTCTGGCTTTTTGATTTTTTAATTCCTTAAATATCTAACTTAAGGATATAAAAATTTCAAAACGACTCAAGACTTTTTTTTTAATAAAGAAATTTCCCTTAAAAAAAATGTCAACGGTTGCTAGGGTGCTGCTACCCATCAGCCATACCTCGACTATCTTGTTCAGGGGTCTTTCAAGGACAATTACAAAATTTTCTGTAGTGCCTCAAGAACCTACTATAAAATATTCACCAGCTCTCCTACCAATATATATGCTAGCATAAATCAATTCCTGTAAACAATATTTTTAATAATATTTACTTTATTAAATATCATGTTATTTTGTGACTATATAACAAATAAAGTAGATGAAAGTAAGGCTAATAATTTAATGTCATTTTATTTTTCAACTTGCTATCAGAAGTAACCAAACATTCAAATTACTTGATATAATTTTTCATTACTATTATATAAATTAAATTACCCTATTTTTTTATTTATACAGATTAATAAGTTATTTATTTTTTAATTTAAACTTATTTAATGATTTTTATATTATACTTGTTAAACAATTACATAAGTAGAGCATATTCTAACCATTAGTATAATGCAATTTGGGTTAATAGTGTAGTCATTTTAAATTAAGTAAACAATTTGTATCTGTGCAAGTAACCATCATGTAAATATACAACATTCTAAACATTTTATTTAAAAGTTAAAGCAATACAAATTCTTCTGATTCAATATCAGTATCACTATCTTGGATATTTGGAATAGCCCAATGTTGTTCGGATTCAAATATTGAATACCTAATGTTAGGTGGGTTCATAATAGTGCTACGAGAGCCATTATGAAGTGTAAATATAGGATATTCATTATTTGATGAAACACCTTGTGGGGCAAGAAATGAACCAATTACATTAACAAATGTTTCAAAATCATTATGTGTTGCAAGATAAAAACCAATACAACATGATGGGTCCATTTTACTTATAGGCATTTTTCGAGGAGAACGACAATGAAAAGTTTGTAATGAAAAATTTGGTTGCCATACATCAACCATTTCTTGGCAGTAATGTGGATCTAAATGAATAAGTCTATCATCTTGATAACCAACAAAATATAAAGAATGCTTGGGTCTTCCACCTATTACTCCTATACAAAAGTCTAATGTTAATAATGATGTTAAGCAAGGGCCATATATAGGATTTAGTTTATCAGTACCCAGTTTTACAGGTACCAATAGAATAAGGGATTTCCAGGAACTATTAGGCATCCTGCATTGTGTGTATATATCTTGAATATATATAGTAGAATCTTGAGCAACATAAACATCCAATTTATCAAATTCATAATTTTCTTTTGATGCTGCATTCATAACTGCCTTTAAACAATGTGCAACTGAAGCAGGACCATACCAGTCACCAGGCTTTTTTCCAAGAGCTTCTCCTAAGCTTACCATCTGATGAATAGAAAGAGGGCTGTTGACAGATGATTTGTCACCGAACCATTTTATAATCATTCGATGAAGGCAATCTTCCTGAAATTCTCTAGCATTTTGAATAGGTTTGTCAGGTATCCAACGCCATGAGCGGCCTAAAAAATGACAAACTAAAGCTTGTGCAAGCATCATTTGGCCACTACGTAGCATACATCCCCAACCACAATCTGTTGTAAATGAAGAACCCAACATAGTTGGGAATTCTCTTCGATATGTCATCCATAGTTTGCTTATAAAATCTGATTTAAAACCTTCAATGCCTTCAACATATATTTGTTCCATAGGATCATGAGCTGTAGCCTCTGTTCCAATTTCGGTTGATGATTCTAATGACCCACTTGGACTAAGCTTCCTATGATAGCAACGACCTAAAAGCCAGACCGGTGATTCCTTAGAGAAACTAGTTTTTAACTTAACTGTCCATCCGAATTTTACATTATTCCACATCGACAACAAACGTGATTCAACTTTCCCCTTGAGATCAAGGAGATCTTCAGAACTGTCACGTGTATTATCTTTCGATGTGGCGGCTTTACTAATGCCTTCGACCTTCATTGTTGTCGTAACTTGTTTAACATCACTATTAGAACTATTAAGCACAGAATTTGGAACAATCGTGCTACTCGATCCGTTCATCATAATTTAGAAAACACATAGTAGCTTCATTAAGCACCTTAAAAATTAGTCTTTTATGTACTGATTTTACATTCAACTGAAACCACTTTTAAATAGATTCAATTTAATTTCAGAGAGCATTGTGGTGTTGATTTGTTATCTTTATTCACTTGATAAACGATTTCTTTGGAATGTCAAGCAAATAGAAATATCACAGATCAACAATGTAGGCCGTAGGGTACAGACAACATTATGCCAATAAATAAATTTGTCCACAGTGTATAACATTAACGACAATCTTTTTGACATTTGGATAGGATTATTGTCGAAACAGACGCGCGATCTTTGTTAAAGCTGTCCATTGAATAAGTCTAATGAGAGTTGACTTTTCACGTTAGTTTTGAAAGAAGTCCCTCTCCAACTTACGTTCACCTTGTCGTGGTGGGGGCACAATAGCATCCGGCAATCCAGCCAAGAAACACACTGGTAGGCGGTCCATATCGGTGGGCGGTGTGCCATGCGAGTGGCTCCTGGTACTTCTCTGATAGAAGAGGGGACCGTTGGAGCAACCTCATGGTGACTGTGGTCTGCTTCGGCAGCCTGCCGTCGGGGCGTCGTGATTGAGTGTGTAAGCGATTCTGCGACGCCCCATTATGACGGGGGAGGCTATGCTGGATTTTAATGAGTAGTACTGGCTTTCTAATCTACTTATCCAGTTGCATGTATACAGGTGGTATGCGTAAATGCATTTCTCACCATTTAAAAATCGGATGGGACTATGTACGGGCACACTGTCGTTGGTATAACGTGAAACGTCTATTTCAGCGAGTCGCTTTTATTGTTAAAGATTAGAATGAAAACAAAATTGACTTCGTTCTAATTGCTTTAATACTATACTGACATTGAATAGGTAGTATATATATAAAGTTTTTTCTATTAATATTGGAAAATAATTGTGTTAAAAATTGTTATGTTATATGAGAAATAAGAAACAAAAAGCTTTGTTTACTATGCGTGCCTTGGCAGGTTTGAGACGCTCTCAGAATCGCCTTATTCGCTCAGTGCCGGACGATGGCGAACCTATACGTATATATATATACGCATGTTTTAATACTATACTGACATTGAATAGGTAGTATATATATATAAAGAATATTAGCATATATCTGTCTCAGCGTGAAAGCGGGGATTTTTGGTGGGGTTCGAAGAGAACTGGGCTGCCACGTGTTCGGTGAATGTCTCAGCTCTCTTCGAGGAATCGTTGAGGATTCCTCGTTCCGCAACGATTCCTTGGAATGACGAAAAAATTAATACACGTTAATATCTCACTACACCCCCCCCCCCCCTTTCCCCTTGTGAAGTTTCGTGCTTTTATCCCAAATCCCCCCCCCCACCTCCCCTCCCCCTTTTCGAGCCTCACGTGATTGATGCCTTATGCCTGGCGTCCACTAAGTCGCCGAATCGAGGCGAATCGAACCGCAGTCGACTACTAGCGACTCACCCTCGCTTCGCTTCGGGTTCGTCCCTAGACAAAAACAAATCTATCCCACGGGACCTGTACACTTTTCCGGGATAATATATAGCCTTCCTCAGTTAACAGGCTATCAAATGCAAAACGAATTTTTCAAATCGAATCAGTAGTTTCTGAGATTAGCGCGTTCAACCAAACAAACAAACAAACTCTTCAGCTTTATAATATCAGCTTTATAATATTAGTATAGATGAAACTGCGTCCATTAGCAACGAGTCGCGGCGCGCCGAATCGAAGCGCTCGCGCGCATTGCTCGTCTCAGGCGATTTTCTTTGGCGACGCGTTTCGACTCGATTCGGCGCGCCTTAATCGAAGCGGAGAATCGCATGCGTAGCGGCGAGTTTTTTGTATTTTATTTAAAGAGTACCTATGTTTCGTGAAAAGAAACTATAATTAACTATTATATTAGATTTCATTATATAACTATACTATTATACTATATACTAGAGATTTACCCTCGCTTCGCTCGGGTTTGTCCCTAGATACGTTTTAATTTTTTCAGCGGAACCCTAATTCTTTTTTTAAAATAAAAGTAGCCTAAGTTACTTCTTATAACATCAGGTATCTGCCAGTGAAAGTCCCTTCAAAATTTGTTCAGCCGATTCGGAGATTAGCTGGAACAAACAGATAACATTTAAAAATTGTATTTTTCTGATAAGTACCGTATTATTTATGTGCATTTAGAAATAAGCTGTTATTTTGAAATTACAAACAGATACTTCTATTTCATTTATCTCTGCAGGTTTATACTACACTTTAGAGTTAAGGAGATCGAAGCGCATTTACGACCTTCTTTGCTGACGAGTTGCGATAAATGAGCGATTCGATTCGATTCGGCTGAAATGGACGCACAAGGAATAAATGCGACTCGAGTCGACTCACCTCGATTCGACGCGTTTCGGCTGTAGTCGACGCCAGGCTTTAAGGGCTACTTTTTACCGCGGTAAATTACCATATTCTTATGGGAAAATACGTACTATATATATAATACAACCCACAACACGTTATACTTATAATAATATATATTTTATCTATTCTTTTTATACTTATTATAACAGCTTTATTTTCTACTTAACCATTCTTGCTAATATACATTCAATTATAATTATTTCCTTTCCATTTCCTTGTTATGTGGCCCTCGAGGGGTAAAATTCTCCTCCATTCTTTTCCATCTTTTCCTGCCTTTGGCCGTATTATATTCATCCAGCTTTTTTCTGCTATGTTTAAAACCATCTTTTCTTCTGTCTGCCCACTTTTTTTTTGCCTTTGGCCATTTGAAACAGAAGTGGAACTTGGCAGAGTACTTGCCAAGATACAAAGATCTATTCGAAACTAAACGTTAATATGAAACCCTTTTGTAATATTCTAAATTAAAACTAAATTATAAGTTGCATAAAATTTAAGCAAAGGTTATTAATATTCAGTTTTATGACGTATGCTGTACTGTATTGCACTAATTAAAGCTAAAATACAAAAATGTTTTTTATACTCTGCACTTCCATGTTCTAATCTGTATCCTGTGTCTGAATTAGTGTTGCCGAAATATCGATAGTTTCACTATCAATAGTTTCCATCTAAAACAGCCCTACTATCGATAGCTATATCGATAGTATCGATGTTATCAATAATATCGATAGTATCGATAGCTCGAAATGTAACAATACTATCAAACGAGGGCAATGATATCGATACTATCGATAATACTGCTGCTAATAAATTATAAATTATTAATAGTATCGATAGTATCGATACTATCAAACTTCTGACAAACAATACTATCAATAGTATCGATACTATCGATACTATTGAGTTTTAGACCATCGATAGTTGCTAATTTTTCGATAGTATTAGGTAAGTTTTACTATAATTGACTCTTATAAATGTTGCCAATTTCATAAACATAAAATGTAACCATGTACATAAAGTTTGAACCGAATAAAATTAAAAAACCACATTTAAAATATTTGCTATGCAAGATGTATATTGTGACTATTATTGACTATCTGACCTGCGAACTGTGTACAATACTATCGAAAAATGAGCTACTATCGATAGCTGAAACTATTGATAGTATCGATAGTATCGATACCATCGATAGTATCAATACCATCGATATTATTTTATTTTTAAACTTCAATAGTATCGATAGTTTAGATACTATCGATAGTTAATGATCTGTGAGCACCAATACTATCGATACTATCGATAGTATTGTGGTCTGTCAATAGTATTGTCACATTTCAATCTATCGATAGTATCGATAGTATCGATAGTATCGATAAAACTATCGATATTTTGACTATCGGTCACTATCGATTAAATATCGATATGCTATCGATAGTCGACTATCGATCGGCAACACTAGTCTGAATTCATGTTTCATAAATCCAGGACCTTATGGCCATAGAGAAGTATTATTATTTACATTTTACTGTGGCGTGTATGAGTTCGTGCATTTTGCGATTTGCTATCTAAAAGCAACCGACAAACGTATTCAATCAAAACTATTCTTATAGGTATTTAAAATATTTTAGCGCAGCTCACATAGGTAAAACTATACTGTAAACGAGTAAGTAAACATTAATTTATACATTTTGTGTAGTTCACGAAATAAGTACTAAGAAGTAGAACAAGCACAGAAGCACAACTAGGAAGTTATCTTCAATAGTACATAACAATATTAAGAAAATGATGCCTGGAAGAATTGGTCATATGCCGATTGCAGCCGAGAATCCCTTAGGTCTGTCATGGCACGACTCTGCCTGGATTCCATCATTAAATCCATCTAATATTATGGATTATTTTTCAGAAAGGTCTAATCCTTTCTTTGACCGCACATGCAATAATGAAGTTGTTAAAATGCAACGACTCAGTATGGATCAGCTACAGTAAGTTTTAATGTTTTAAATAATTATATATAATCGGATATTTCATTACTTACATTTGTGTTTTTATTCATCTATATTTCAGAAATATGACGGGGTTGGAATATATATTACTTCATGTACAAGAGCCAATTTTATATGTTATAAGAAAGCAACATAGACATAGCCCTGTTCAAACAATACCTCTCGCTGATTACTATATAATTGCAGGAATAGTTTATCAAGCTCCTGACTTAGCAAGTGTTTTAAATTCAAGATTAGTAAGTATTTAAATATATGTAATATTTGCTAATATCATAGTTATAAATTTGTGTTTATTAATTTACCCTTTTCTATGCATTAATATTTAACACTGTTATGAAATGAAGCAGTTTTCTTGATAGCAGATTTTAATGGGTTAGTGACGGCTATAGGGTACTTTTTATCTTGATCCAAACATGTGTGTTAGAGTTATATTGCATATTAAAAGTTACTGAATTACAGCAAAGATCAATTTTATCTTATATAATAGTAATAGTATATTTTAAAAAGATAAAAATGGTTATTGTGAATTTACCCTAGGAGATAGACATATGCTATTGCAGACTTATCTGTAGGCATTTTAAGACCTACAATTTTCTAGAACATTGTTTTGATGTATATCTAAAGTTTAAGCCAGTGTTAGCTAAGTAGTTTTCCCATGAGAAAGAGAGATTATATTAAAGTAAAAGATATCCTAAATGTAGACTCGAGTAAGCTTCATAACTTTTTGTGTGAAATTCAAAGATATACAGATGGACAAAAAAAAAATTTTTGAGGTCGATATTTTGTAAACAATATGTTGGTCATTGTACTTAAAAAATATTTTATGTACAGATTTTGCTTTAGTACTTATTTTATAAAAGTATTGCAATCTTTTTCATGATATTTTTTTCTAAATTATTGCTAAATATGTTTATATTGAATAATTTATAACAATGTTTTAGCTGTCTGCTGTCCATCATCTCCAATGTTCATTTGAAGAAACAATGACATATTCAAAATATCACCCTAGTAAAGGATACTGGTGGGATTTCAAAGCTAATAAATCAGGTATTCTGCTATACTGTTTAACTAAGACAATGTAGTCTCTCCAGGATAATTTCTAAGAAATCCATTCGAATTTCCGAGAATTTAATTGTTATTGTACACGCCAGTGTGTATGCGGTCCTCGAGGGGTTAAAAATATTTTTGAAATAATTCTTTACTTCTTTATTTAAATGATGCTATTTTATAGTATAATTTATATTTTTATTTTATTAGAGTATATATTTTTTCATAATTATACAAGAACATATTATGCATGTAAACACCTTAACTTATTATTTCAGGTCCTTTTAACATGGGACAATCTGCTCCTAAAGAAGTTGCAAATACACCAAAAGAAGAACCTTCAACATTGTTTCAACGGCAAAGAGTAGATATGTTATTGGCTGAATTAGTAAGACAATTTCCTCTTCCTGTTACACAAGCTGCTACAAATCAAGTAAGATTAAGTTATTTTATGGCTTGTTTATAATATATACTAATTTGTATTAAATAAACATAAAAATGGTGCAGGTTGTGACACCTTAAATGTTAAACATTTTTACTATATTTTGTACTAGCGACTCACCTTGCTTCGCTCGGGTTCAGGTTGATTCCCCATACAAACTTTCATCCACATTTTCAGCCCCCTAATGGATGATTTCATGGGATAAAAACTATCCTATGCCCTTCCCAGGGTCTCAAACTATCTTCTTACCAAATTTCATCTAAATTGGTTCAGTAGATCCAGAGATTACCTCTTATAACCTCACAAACTTTACCTCTAATATTAGTGTAGATTAAGTTTTTAGATAAAGTGTTATAATGTTTTAACAACTGTGTGTCCAGTAAATAATTGAAAATTGTTTTCCATGTGAAATTATGAAAGGATTAAATTAATTTAAACAGCTTGCAGACAAAATCAACAATTACTGAATAAAAACAGTTTTGCTTAAATTAAAATTAAGATTTGGCAATAACTAAATTTGTCTTAAATCTTTAATCTATTATAGTAAAAATAAGATAAACACCATACTATATAATTTTATTAAGTACTCACCTTTGCTAAGAAAAAACCTAAAAGCATATAAGATGGTCTGCCCTTATAAGTTTGTACATCAGTAAATATTGTCCGGTGTTTAATTTACATTAGAGTTATCAATTATTGTAAAACCTTGACCATATGCCATTTGATATGTAATAATAACACAATATTGCAATTTTCCTTATTTTTTTAATATCATGGTGATTTAAAAAAAAAAATTGCTAGATTTACTTTAGCTATCAATATAATATGTTTTCTTTGCACAGAATGGGGTCACAGTAAAAACTGAAAATACTAGTGAAAAAAGTTCAGACAAAACAGCAGATGGAAATTTAAATAACATAACTATCAAACAAGAGCCCTTGGATTCTATGACTTCTGAAATGACTAATGGTAATATGCCACACATGGAAATTAAAACAGAGATTAAGCAAGAAAATATGAAACCTCCTCCAGAAAAAAAACAAAGAGTATCATAAACGAAACTATATTTTGTAATTATTATTTATTAACAATTTAACTGTTTATGTCAACCAATAAGTGTTTTTTTTTTGATAATTAAATATCTTTACTATAGTGATATATAAAAGCCTTACAAAACAAGTTTTAAAATAAAAATCACAAATAAGAATTTTTATTTTACATGTGTTTTTGCTACATTTTGCATCAAATTTTCACCCATTCATATAATACTATACATTCACCTCAAAAATATGTAAATCATGAGTTTTTCAGTGTTTCTTTTAAGTACTCATCATTCTTTTCCTTTTGTGCGTTAAATAAGTTAACAACATTATCTGCGAATGTGCCACCATTTAAACAAATTTCACAGTTTATATTCCAGATATCTCCTGGCCTGATATTAATCGGATGAGTTTGCTGTTTTCTGAAAATTTTATTATTATTTTTTTTAGCTCTATCACAAAAAAGTATATATGCTATTAAAATTATTCTTACTTTGCTGCTTCAAATCCCAGTTGTAATCCTAAGCTCAAACCTTGTTCATAGCCCATATCAAAACTGGCTTGAAATCTAGAAGATTGCCCATCAGCAATGCCATCAGAATATCCTATCTAAAAATTATTAACATATATGAATGTATTCCGCCAATAAGGGGAATCAGTTCATAGTTCCTAACAATGTTTTATTTCACCATAAGACAAGTTGTATTCATGTTGCAAATAATTCACACATGAAAATATCAGAGGTTCTATATTTCCCAAGCGAGCATGTTACCATTAGGCTACCACTGCCTTATAATCATAATCATTTTAATATAAACATTTTAAAATATAAAATATGTAAGTTTTGAGCAGACATTGAACTACTAAATGTGAACTTTTATTATGAACTAGCTTTCGCAAGTGGCTCCGTCCACGATATTGATATAGGATAAAGGCTATCCATTTAAGATAGGACACGAAAAAATCTGATGAAGGGTTACAGCAAAAAAACTTCGTGAACAAAACACATTACCTTGTTGATATTGTCAACTGTTTTTGACCATGTTTTAGAAATTATGTTTGTAGTATCATCAATCATGATCAATTCGTTTTTTAATAAGTAGAAATAAATATAAAATATTTTGTGCTGGCTTTTACTTCGCTACCTTGATAATATTGCTAACTGCCGCGAGGAAAGTAAGACTTGATCAGCCGATATAATAATAGAAATGAAAGACACTGGAAATGATTACATATAAAGTAATTCAATTATTTATTTTGCAACCTAAAATAATGTGCTAAAAATTAAAAATATAGGTGATATTTAAAATAAAGTTGACGATGAATGATAAATCAAAGTTATTGCAAGTAGCTTTTATTTGTCAATTCACTTGACATATAAAAGCTATTGACGTTTGTCAATAGTGTTACCAACTTTATTTTTACGAACCCAAAAAATTTGGCATCTTGATCCACTAGAAAACCACTGAAGTTACTCTGGTTTCTGGTTCCGCCAGAAAACCACTAATTCATAGCCACGGTAATGTCTCGCACAAAGAGCACGTTCAAACATTATTTTTTGTTGTGGTCAATGTTGAACGTGTACTGTGTAATCTGTATTTGGTAGAATATACATAGACACTATGTCAGAGGTTGTTCATCAAATTTTCTTTTAGATTTTCTGAAAAATGGGGTGCTAAAACATGGCTGGCCTAGAGCCGCGGCCTTATATAGAGAACTTATATTTGGTGGCGGTTCAGGTACTCAACAGAGTGCAAGGAATCTTCCCTTATGTAATCTGCCGCGCTTGAGTAAATCCAAAAATCCCCTCTTGGGCTCCCCTACTATATGCATTATGGTGTCATTTTAATTATTTGATATAATATACTTGAGTTTCCTTGCATACTGCAGTCATCATCTTGAGACTTCAGTGGGAAAAGGGCGGGAAACCGTTGTCTTTTGTTAAATGTTAATGATAGCACTTTCGAGAGCCATCGTACTTCTATGCAAGCGATTATATAGTCTTCATTATTTTCACTACAAACTTGGCCAAATAATCTGTCATTTAATGAATTCCTTATCTTGTATTCAGCCCTTTTTAACGTCCCACGGCTGGGCACGGGCCTCCCTTCAATACGAGGGGGATTAGTCCACCACGCTGGCTAAGTGCGGGTTGGCGGACTTCACGCGTCTTTCGAAAACTAGCTAGGTTCTATCAGACAGCAGGTTTCCTCACGATGTTTTCCTTCACCGTAAGGCGAGTGGTAATCTACCTACAATTTTTTGAAATCATTTTGTATAATTGTGGGTTTGGAATCCTAATACAAAGAGACTAACCTTGGCTGACTTTCTTTGGACAATTCTTCAAAGTTCTGAGATATTATTTCCGATATAATTTATGATTAAATATTTGGCAAACAATTAGTGTATTTCTGAATTTCCAGTATTAAATAAAGAATTATGAATTTGTTATAATCTCCTCCTGACCGATTCCGGCCACGACGGCCATTTTCTTTGAGACTAGCCAACTGCACAGGAGATAATATAGTGCAGCGTGTGTGCGCGCTGACGCACTCTCTATTCCTGTCACTCTCACGGCTCACCCTCCGGTGGAACGACTACTCGACACGACTGGTGAGAATTAAGGCGCAGGACCAATGGCTTTTACATGCTCTCTGAGGCACGGGGGTGAGACACCGCCAACTTTCCAATTCCAGGTTGTTACTAAGGCATAATACCGACCAGGGACTCGAACCCAGGACCTTCGGGCGTGCAGCCGTACATGCTAGCCACTACACTACTGAGGCAGTTAATTGAATTGAATTTGTTTTCATTGCATAAATATTATATTAAAGATTTGTTTTGTAAGTTCAGGATCAGACACGGTTTTTTGCTTACAAACAATAACATGTTAGTAAAACATGGTCCAATTGTTGGAAAGTTTTTTTAATGAAACCAACTTTTATATATAATGTACTTACTGAATTTATTAGGTTATTTTGTTAAGCTACTATTTTATATGCGTAAGTCAAGAAACAAAAGTAATTGAGACATGATGTAATGATTATATTATATAGCAAATTGGTAACCTATTTACATCTGAAATTGAGCCATAGCAAATATTAAAAATCAATTTTGTATTGGGTAATGCTTGATTTATCTGGAAATTTTGTTCGTAAAATGAACATATTATTAACTTCTGGCATAGTATCTAGAGTTTCTAGATATCCAAACCAATAAATAACTAAACCAGGGCCAAATCTATTCCAATAGCATACAAGTTGTTCTTTTAAGTACCCTGAATGGTTTTCTTCATCACCAAACAAAGCTTTACTTTCAATCCAGTTTATAATAAAATCATCCACAGCAATTGGAACATCCAATTTAAAGTCTGGAGTTTTGTCATATCCCCGCAACCTGAGCACATTTTCATCAGAAAAAGAAATATTCATGACTCTTAATTCTCTTTCTAGGCGCAATTCATATTCTAGTCCTATTGATCTAAAAATTAATAATTATTCATTTTTAAAGTAGTGCTAGTTATATTGATAATTTTATTAATCATTGAAATAAAAACTTACTGTTTGATAATATCTGCATAGGGCCCATATTGATTGTCATTCATGATGCCCTGCAAGAATTTTTATTATTCTTTTTAATACTGTAAATCATGCTGTCACTATAAATGATTTTACAACAGGAAAAAACTGAATATTTTATATTTAATCTTTCTTAAGGGAATGAAAAGTAAAACATTAGTAAAAACAATATATAATAACTTGCAGAACCCTGAGTGAAGATTTTATGTGAAAATAGTTTAAGTATCTAACATTTTGCAATGAATAAGTGCTGCTTCTGTAATTATTTTTTTTTTATGGGATTCAGTGACAAACGAGCAGACAGACCACCTGATGGAAAGCAGTACCTGTCGCCCATAACACCTACGGTTCATGCACTTAGGTTTCAAGTAACAAAAATGCAGAACCACAGGTGCGTTGTCACTGTGAGGACTAAGATGCTATGCCTCTTGCCTGTAATTGCGCTGGCTATCTTATCCTTCAAACCGGAACACAACAATGCAATCATTGTTGCTGGGCGGCAGAAATAGATAAGGGGGTGGTACCCATCCAGTCGGACTCCTCAGGCTTGCCAGAGTCCTACCACTGGTCACAAATTTTTAATAATAAACTAGCGACTCACGCTCGCTTCGCTCGCGTTCGTCCCTAGGTACGTTTTCACGATTAGCTATGTTTAGTTATACATAAATAGTAGTTTGCTACTCCTGATATTATATTAATTTAAATTATATAGTGATTTACCCGATTTGCTCAGGTGCGTACGCCGTACGCGGATTTTGTTCATAATTTCATGGGTTTTCATTTTTTTTCGCGAAACCCTGAATCTTTTTCGAAAATAAAAGTAGTTCCCTATAACATCAGCTATCTGCCAGTGAAAGTCCTATCAAAATCGGTCCAGCCGTTTAGGAGATTAGCCGGAACAAACAGACAGACAGACAAAAATTGTAAAAAATGTTGTTTTGGTATATGTACCGTGTATACATCCATATGCATTTATTAAAAAGCGTTTATATTAATATTACAAACAGACACTCCAATTTTATTTATCTGTATAGATAAAAAGACCAGGATAAATTAAATATAGATATCATAAGTGGATAAGATAGGTGATAAGTGTACACTGAAGAAAACTGAAAAAATAAAAAATGGTAGTTCTTTTATCTGGTTTAATGATGCATAATTATTATCAAAAAGGTTAAATTAATATTTTCTTTGAAACATTTTTTTTTTTTTATGGTAATCAGTGATAAACGAGCAGACAGCCCACCTGATGGAAAGCGATACCTGTCGCCCATAACACCTACGGTTCATGCACTTAAGTTTTACTTAACAAAACTGCAGAACCGCCGGTACGTTATCACTGTGAGGACTAAGATGATATGCCTCTTGCCTGTAATTGCGCTGGCTATCTTATCCTTCAAACCGGAACACAACAATGCAATCATTGTTGCTTGGCAGTAGAAATAGATAAGGTGGTGGTACCCATCCAGTCGGACTCCTCAGGCTTGACAGAGTCCTACCACCGGTCACAGAGTCCTACCACCGGTCTTTTAAATACTTCATATTGAAATTTGTATTTGCATACAGATTGTGGAAGCTAGATGAATGATCTGTTGACACTGGTCATGACATACACAACATAGAATGTTAATACATTGTTCAGTTTAACTACTTTTTGAAGTGAAAACTTCTATAGGCAGGTTTGGATGGGTAGTCATCAATATGGTCACATGACGAGTTAATGCTAACATTCAGAGTGTCGATAGATATAAAAACCAGATAGATGTAAACAGTTTTAATTTACAAATATAAAACCAAAGAATTTTAAGTTTTAAGTTTTCACTTATGTCGGCAGTCCTCATGACTGCTTTTTTTACATAAGTACATACTTATGTAAAAAATAAATACTCACTTAATAGTCACTTTTTTTTTATTATGTTGGAGAAAAGTCTTAAAATATATCTAAGGCCTATGTAAAAAAAATACTATTAATTAAATTATTAAAATTATATATAAATATGATGTTCTCTTGACCGATTCCGGCCACGGCGGCCAATCTCATTGAGACTAGCCAACTGCGCAGGAGATATTATAGTGCACAAGTGTACGCGCAGACACAAGTGCACTCTCTATTCCTGTCCCTCTCATACTCCAGTGGGACGACTACACGACACGACCGGTGAGAGTTAAGGCGCAGGACCGACGGCTTTACGTGCTCTCCGAAGCACGGGGGTGAAACACCGCCAACTTCCCAACTCCAGGCTGTTACTGAGGCTTACTATACAGAAAGACTCAATAACTAAACTTGGCCCGACCCGGGACTAGAACCCAGGACCTCAGGATGTGCAGCCGTACATGCTAGCCACTACACCACCGAGGCAGTTATAATATATATATAGTTGATAAATATAATATATATATATATAGTTGATGTACTTTTATATCAAACAGACTTCACTATTGTAACTTCTTAACATTGCTCTTGCTTAATTCTTCTTTAAAAAAAATTTTAGTAGCTTAAAATGATGTTACAACTTACCAAAAATACTTGATAGGCCAAATCCTTATTTTCTATCAAAGTTGTATCTTTAAGATATTTTTTTACCGTAGTAGAGTCTGGTGTAACATTTTGCAATAATGATCTCACAAACAATGCTGGGCTGATACCCTGACTATCTGCTAACCTGTTACAATAAAAATAAATTTAATATTGTTTTTTTTTTTTATGTAAAAATAAAAGTAACAAGAAATGAACTAGAAATGTTTTTCAATTTTCAGATACATATTCAAATCAAATAATATTGTAAACTAACTTTTAAATAAATATAAAAATTATACCCTTACTTAAGTATTACTTCTCCTTTATTTTTATCTTTCATTAGCTCCTCATATAAATCATAATATTTGCTTGATATTACAGGCGACTTACGATAGCTTTGCTTCATAGATCTTTGTACAAGTAAAGATATAATACTGCCCAAAGTTGACGGCAACACCCTAATTTGAATATAAATATTAATAACCCTTTAGTTTTATCATTTTATTAATGAAGTACCTAATAAGTAAAGAATACATTTTACTTGAAATATGTTGTGTCACAAAAATATAGGTCGAACAAAATAGTTTATCAACATAAAATTAGTCGATTGTGATTTTTTGAGTGCCAATATTTATATAATTAAGAGTATTATAAGTTTATAAAATCATATTATAAAATCATTTACACTAGGAACTTTTTAGAATAACTTACTCTTTGTACTTTTTTTTCAATTCATTTTCAGATTTCCTGCTAAATGAAGTCATTTTGTTGAAATCTTTAACAATTGAATTATAAACTTTTATGGACATAGGCTTAATTTCAGGCTTATCCATAATTCTAAATAATTTGACAGACAGAAATACGTCAATATTAGTTTATTTACTAAAGAACAGATGTATTAAAAGTAAATTATTTACTTATTTAAGTATTTACTTTGTTACATATTCTATTCTTAGTTCTATAGCTTTAAGGCGGCTAGTTGAGCTCAATCCACTTAGTCAATGTCGCGTAGAATAGAGAAGACATTCAATCAGATTAATTTAATTCTTTAGCTTTACATTAATTAATTAAATAATAAATAAACAATGCTGTAGCCTGTAATTTCGGATTTTCGTTTAAGATTTTGACATTTGACAGTGACACTAAAAGTACAACAGATGAGTGATTGATATTTTTTTTAAATATCAACCTGTGCTCAACTGGCACGCCTTGAAGTTTTATTTGTCATCTATGCTTTGAAGCCATTTACTTTAGGAAATGCAAGTTGCAACACCCGATATATGTTAAAAGACGCAACATAAAACTTAAAACTTTATTTTACAAGTTACAACTTTTACAGTTACAAATTAAACAAAATCCAATACGAGGCACTTAGAATAATATTAGGTGCCATGAAAGCATCGCCAACAAATGCTATGCAGGTCGAGTGTGTAGAGCCTCCACTTCATCTTCGCATGCAATATGTTTCGGATCGCTTTATTACGAAAGTTTTACAATCCTCATGTCATCCATTATTATGTTCCCTTAATCATTTACAAATTATTAAACCTAATCAAAAAAAACCCGCGTATTCTTAAAAGTTTCCAAACATTTATAGAGCTTCCTGCGCCTATTTTTAAACTAAACGTTAATCCCTTGTACTCAGTACCTTTTCATTCGCTCACTTTTGTCCCTTCAATCATAACGAATCTTGGAATTGGCAAAGGTGAGCCTGCAGGGACCAATGTTAAATTTCAGAGTATTTTAGATAATAATTGGTCTGATTATATTAAAATATATACTGATGCATCCAAAATTACTCATGAGTCTTGCGTTGGGGTTGCCTGCTGGGTCCCTCGATTTAATATTATATTTAAATTTTAAGTGTCCTCCTGAAGCTTCTGCTTTTTCGGGAGTGTATAGCTCTGCTTGAAGCCATTTTAATTGCAGAATCGCATAAAATGTCAAAAGTCATCATTTTCACAGATTCTTTAAGTTCCCTTCAGAGTATCTTGCAAAACCCTTTCCGCAGTAAATCAAGGTTTGTTATTATATTTAAAATTAGAGAAGTTCTCTTTCGATGTCATGAACAGAATCCTCATAGCCTTTGCTTGGATCCCTAGTCATTCGAGTATTTTTGACAATGAAATTGCTGATAGCTGCGCCAAATCAGCAACGATTAGAGGTATTTTAAGTCATTATTGTAATTTCTCCCACGACTTGCGTTCTTTGTATAAAAAAAGTCTTTACACTTCCTGGAATAAATTTTGGAACGTTTGCAAAACAATTAAAGGTAAGTAGTATGCTTCAATCCAACTGGAGGTTCCTGCCTCCCCGTGGTTCTTTCAATTTCGCCGGGCAGACCGTAAAACCACCTCAATTATATGTAGGCTCCGCCTGGGCCATGCGTGTAGTCCGGTACATTTAGCTAAATAAAAAATTAGAAATAGCGCTATCTGTGAGTGTAACTTAGATGAGGGTTCGACTGATCATATTCTTTTTAATTGCCTCATATTGAAATATTCCCTGCATGACATGATCACTCCTCAAATTCACCGCCCAGTTAACACCAAATGTTTATTAGCCCTTGTGTTTAGGCCATTTATTAAAAAATAGTTAAATTAATAGTAGATAATAAAATTAAATTATAATATATTTTCATTTTCAATCATTGTGCCATTTTTGTATTGCGTAATTATTTTCTACTAGCGACTCACGCTCGCTCCGCTCGCGTTCGTCCCTAGGTACGTTTTCACGGTTAGCTATGCTTAGGTATACATAAATAGTAGCTTGCTACTCCTAAGATATTCATTGATTTAAATTATATAGCGATTTACCCTCGTTTTGCTCGGATTCGTAGGTCGTACGCGGATTTTGTTCATAATTTCATGGGTTTTAATTTTTTTTCGCTTAACCCTGATTCTTTTTCTAAAATAAAAGTAGCCTAAGTTACTCCCAATAACATCAGCTATCTGCCAGTGAAAGTCCCGTCAAAATCGTTCCAGCCGTTTCGGAGATTAGCCGTAACTAACAGACAGACAGACAGACAAAAATTGTAAAAAATGTTGTTTTGGTATATGTACCGTGTATACGTCCATACGTATACGTGCATTTATTAAAAAGCGGTTATTTTAATATTACAAACAGACACTCTCAATTTTATTTATCTGTATAGATTGTTGTAGGTTACTCCTGTAGACCGATCATTCATTTATAATTTTAATTTCATATTAAAGCGACTAAATTTCAAAATTACCGCTCAATCTCATTCGTGTCTTCCTCACAAAACGTGATACTGGCAGAATGTATTGCTCCGTTAGGAGTATGTATTGCGTCTGTTAACGCAACTATAAGCCATAGAGAAAAAAAAATAGTTACAACTGTCACTGTCAAGTGTCAAAATAATTAACATTCTGATTCAAATTTCTAATTTCTGCTAACCTTTTTGATTAAAGTTGTCTGTACTCATTATTTATTAGAAACTGTGCATCCTTAGTTTTTATAAAGTTAATTTTATTATTTAAGGAATGAGCATAATATAATATGGGGGACAATAAGAATGATGATGTTATAACTGAGAAAATTATCAATGCAGCTAAAAAAAATCCGAAAGGAGTTTCTGCTACTGATATTGCAGCAGCAGTGCCTGAACTTTCATCTGCAGAACTTGTTGGTGCCATAAATAAGCTTTTACAACAGAGTCTTTTTGATTTATATAATCAAAATGGGACACTGCTATATAAGTAAGTTATATTCAATTCTCTATATTATATGAAATGAAAAAGTAATATATGTATTTCTTAAATTTTTAATTTATAGATTGAATAATCAAACATCTAAACAAGCCATAAAAGGAGCTGACAATGAAGAGAAAGTTGTATATAATCTCATAGAAGAAGCAGGCAATAAGGGTATATGGATAAGAGATATAAGAGTTCGTTCAAATCTAGCTAACACTCAGCTTACAAAAGTATTAAAAAGTCTTGAAAGCAAAAAAGTTATTAAAGCAGTTAAATGTGTCAATGTAAGAGGATATTTTAAACATTAATCATTTTGTTAAGACCAGTTTATGTCTTCTGATCTTATGTTACAATTATTAACACTTGTATTATTTGATATTATAGGCTTCTAAAAAAAAAGTTTATATGCTCTACAACTTAGAACCAGACCGCTCAATATCAGGAGGAGCATGGTATCAAGATCAGGACTTTGAATCTGAATTTGTTGATATATTAAATCGGCAATGTTTAAGATTCTTACAACAGAGAGCAGATAAAATAAAAAATAATCCTAGAGGACCTATAGTAGGGAGAACACAGTCATATGCTACTGCTGCAGAAGTGCAAAAGTACATAACTGATTTAGGTATTAGCAAAGTTAGTATTAAATGATCCATACCATTTATTGTTTATACTAATTACTATTATTTAACAAATATTAAACTTAATTTAAAAATAATATCATGACCAATAACTTGACTTTCAGGTAAAACTAGAAGTTGAAGATGTTATTACAATTTTAGATACATTGGTTTATGATGGAAGAGCTGAAAGTAATGTATATCCAGATGGTAATAAGGTTTATAGAGCCATAGAATCTCTTATACCACCTCCAGGTTTAGTGCAAGTTCCCTGTGGAGTATGTCCCCTTATTTATAAATGTTGCTCTACAGGTTTAATTACTCCCCAAGACTGTAAATATATCAGTGAATGGCTTGAACAATAAACAATTATAATAATTTAAATCTTTTATTACCTTGAAATTTTATTGAATTTTCTAAGAAAATCTAAAATTATGTTAAATGTTAAGCACATTTACTAATAATTATATGAGTAATTATTTAAGGTTTATATAAATTAAATCTACTCACTATGTAATATATACATAATATATGGTATGAGTTACATTATAAATATAAAATAAAAAAAGTTTTTAAATAATATGTATTGAATATCACATTTAACTTATAATATACCATACTTGTGACAACCAAAATATGTCTTACAAAATATCTTACATTTAAACAATGGATTACCACAATTTAAAAAATTGTAAAGTATAAATAAATACAAGAGAATTAAAAATAAAATTAAAATAAGCTTCTAAAGTTATTTTCTATGTTATGCAAAGCCTCTGAAAGCAAAGCTGGTTCTCTCTTAATGTGGGTCTGAGTCCTTTCAATATTTTCATTTCTTGAAATTTCACTTGAATAATTAAAAAATGAACTAAAAACATCCATTTGGATATAATTTAGTGATTGCAGTATCACACCTTTATCCGGATAAGGTGTAGGAGATGAAGAAATACTATATTCTATAATATGACTAATATTTTGAGGTTTTGGGGGTGCTGGTGGTGGTGTTGGTCCAGTGGGTCCACTTGAAGGTGGTGAAGACAAAATAGGTTTTTTACCACCTGCAATTAAGATATATTATAAATTCGAATTAACAAGTGTGTTAAATATAATATTACACTATTTAAAATATTAATATGGATACATTACTCATTGAATGGATTATTCTCTCCATTTCTCTAAGCTGTGTTTGTTGTTGTTGGACTGTGAAGTACAAATCTGTTATTGTTCCAGTAATATGTTTCATTTCATCCTCTCGTTTAGCTTCTTTAGCAGCTTCTTTTTTACTCTGTCTAAAAAATATTAGTTTTTTAAAAATAACAGTAGGTAATAGATTCCCAACTTAAGTTTGTTTGTTAAAAACTCTACTAGATTCGAAAAAATGAGTTAGCCCTGAGAAAAACTGCTAAAAGGAAATCAATAATAAAAATTTACCTGTTGTATTCAAAAATCAGTAAGCCAGCACCTATTACAAATATTACAGTTTCACCAAGAAGATTAGCTCCTAGTTCTATTGCCATCTCTTGACTTAATACAGGAATGTTTACTGGTTTCCCCAAGTTTAAAATCCACATTTTTGCCTTAACTTCACACCAGTTATAAACTAAAAGAAAGCATACGTAATATATGTTATATTTTATACAGGGAACCGGTTGAAACTCAAATGTTTAATAGTTTTTAACATACATTGTGCAGGAGGCATACAGACGTAAGTTCTAAAAAAAGGATTATTTTTGGCTCTTTCCTTGCAAATGTTAGCAATAGGCTTACTAATCTGTTTTACCAATAAAACTGATAATTTTGCGATCGGGAATGCACCCACTACCATGATTGAAATTTAATTAATAACTTTACGTTTATATATTAGGTATTAGTAATATTAAATTATTTTCTAAATGGTTAAAATGATAACGTAACTTGCGACCTTGCGCCATTCAGATTTTAGATCATTAGACATTTGGCAAAATAATGAGCACAGGCCACAGACTAGTGTTGCCGATCGATAGTCGACTATCGATAGCATATCGATAGTGCTATCGATATTGCCGATACTATCGATACTATTGATAGTTTCAACTATCGATACTAGCTCATTTTAAGATAATATAGTTAAAAAAGAGAGAGGAAGTGTGTAGTGAATAAGTAAGTCATAAGTAAAAAGGATCTTTTCAAAACAAAAAAAAATAACCATTACTACTGACACATATACGCGCTACTATCGATAGATATAAACTATCGATAGTATCGATAGCATCAATACTATCGATATTATTTTATTTTGAAACTTCAATAGTATCGATACTATCAATATTTTATGATTTGTGAGCACCAATACTATCGATAGTATCGATAGTATAGTGGTCTGTCAATAGTATTGTCACATTTTCATCTACCGGTGGTAGGGCTCTGTCAAGCCTGAGGAGTCCGACTGGATGGGTACCACCCCCTTATCTATTTCTGCTGCCAAGCAACAATGATTGCATTGTTGTGTTCCGGTACGAAGGATAAGGTAGCCAGCGTAATTACAGGCAAGAGGCATATTATCTTAGTCCTCACAGTGACAACGCACCTGCGGCTCTGTATTTTTGTTACCTAAAACCTAAGTGCATGAACTGTAGGTGTTATGGGCGACAGGTACTGCTTTCTATCAGGTGGTCTGTCTGCTCGTTTGCCACTGAATCTTATAAAAAAAAATATCTATCGATAGTATCAATTGTATCGATAATATCGATATAGCTATCGATAGTAGGGCTTTTTTAGATGAAAACTATCGATATTTCGGCAACACTACCACAGACTAAAGAGTAGAGAGGAGTAGGTATATATCATCAATTTATTAAGCAAAAAAACTTTAGTAAGAAATGATTACTTCTCGTTTTATAGTAAATTTAATTTTTGAGTGGGCAATTTTTTTAAAAAATAATAATTAATTAACTAATCACTTTAGACCTGGAGCAATTGCAGATTTCGGTGGAGCATTTTAAGGACAATTTATTAAGCAAAAAAACTTTAGTAAGAAATGATTACTTCTCGTTTTAAAGTAAATTTAATTTTTGAGTGGGCAATTTTTAAAAAAAATAATAATTAATTAACTAATCACTTTAGACCTGGAGCAATTGCAGATTTCGGTGGAGCATTTTAAGAGCAATTTATTAGCATATAGCATAATACAAAATAAAATATTTTTACGCTAACTTCACTCTGGTTGTTTTGTTGACAGTTTTCCAGAGTTGCTGCATATTTTTATTACTAACAATTCGTGTTTAAAGTCAGCTGTTTGCGATACATAGGTACCAGTTTGATCAGTTTTTTTTGCATTTTATTACCACGAAATATGGCAAAATATTAAGCACAAACTTTGATGATTGTACGTATTATTTGCAATTTTCCAGAAGTAAGTTCTCATAATTCACGTTACTATATGTCTAATTAGTTAATTTTTTCTCATTATTAATGAGATTTTAAATAATTAAACTTAGAAAGATATATTATTTGTACAGTTCGTGTGAAAAAAATACTTTTTAAAAATGAACTAAATTAATGACTACTTACCGTACTTCATTTTAAAATGATGAAAGCTAAAATAACTGATGGATTTACAAATCTGCCAAAAAAATCATATTTTGTCGCGTAAAAAAAAGATACATCTGTAGATACTTATTTGTATTAGTGATTGGTAATTCAGATTCGGAGACCCGAAAGCATACTAAGGAGAGACTAAGGTTTTAGATGTCTCAAAGGTGTTATATACTTGTTACAGACAGTGCCTACCCTACCCATTACTATTATAAAATATTCGCGTAAATCTAAAAATATTAAATACATTATTATTTTAAAACTAAAAATCTCTCCAAATTTGGCCGATATATCGATATTTTTTCTTTGGGATATCGAGGTCGATATTGATATTTTAATAAATATCAATACATCGATATATTGATATTTTTTTACTGCCGACATCGCTATTCTGAACGAAAATTTCCGTGCGTGTGCGGCGGATCAGCAAAAATGTATGCGAGCGCTGCATTCGGGATGACGTTATTCGGCTTTTCCCGTTCTGAATAACCCGAACGCTCGGAAACCGAATCAGGAATCCGTTCATGTGCGGCCGGCCTTATGAATTTATGATGTATTGAATAATGACATGTGTCACTTGACATGTTTTAGAAGTTGTTGATAAATAACTGATAGAGATTTTATTTGAAACTATTTTATAAACATTTAAAACTGTGGAAAGAAGATAACATAGATAAATATTTTTGAATTTCAGCTTCAATTTAGACATAGTGTTTACCTTTGTATTGGAAATGTAATTTATTTAAAATATCAGTAGGTATTTATCACCATGAGACGATTATCTTTTTTTAAATTATTTTTATTAATATTTTTTTGTATAGTACTATTATACATTTTGTCCTCAAACTATGAAAAAAGCAACATAAATAATATAACAGTAACTAAATCGTGGTAAGTTTTAAGCTTGTTATGGTAGATAAAAAATAAATTTTAATGATATATTTTAATGAAAAATTCTCTTTTCAATGTCTCTTCTTGTATTATAGGAATTTTCATAAAACAGAAAAAATAGTTATATCATTTGTTGTTTGTGATGCAAGATTCAATGAATCCTTAAATGTTATTAAATCTGTTTTAATCTTTACAAAATCCCCTGTTTATTTTGTAATATTTTCTGATGACAATCTAAGGAGTAAATTTAATGAAACTCTTACAAAATGGAAAAGTATTTTATACAGTCAACTTGAATTTGAATTGCAAAGGATAAAATTTCCAGAAGCACATAAAGAAGATTGGATGAATTTATTTAGTAAATGTGCAGCTCAGAGATTATTTATTCCAGTAAGTTATTAGTTACATATTATATTAAACTACTTTATTTTTAAAACTCACTTTATTTTAAACTTTATTTTAAATTCAAGTTTGAAGAATTTTATTCTCAAAAAGACAAAGTCACTTACATGAGAACAACATACATAAAGTGAATATATACAAATGGTCGCCACATAAGTAGGTACTTAGTTAACGAGATAGGATATAATTACAATTGTATGTACATATATTAAACGTTATTAAATTTGGTTATTTTCCAAAATATATTGTGATAGCTGACATTTAAATCTGTTAATTGAGCTTACATTTTTTAAAGTAGATGGTAATTGGTTATAAAGTTGTGCTCCTTCCAATGTAATATCCTTTTTTGCATAATTTGTTCTAGTTTTTGGGAGAACTAGTACGCTAGGGTCGACGGGTACTACGCTTACTAATATGTTTCATAAAAGATAAATTAGAATGTACAGATTTACCAATAATTTTCCTTATCAAAATTCATTCATTCATCAAGAAATATGTAAAGTTGACGTAGGTTCATAATTTTTGTTTCTTTATAAATTTTAGTTGTGACTTGTGGGTGTCGAAAATGGATACTGAAAAAGTATTTTTAATATTTTATTTTGTTTTCTTTGTAGCTCTTGTAATTTTGTTTTACTGGTATTACCTCATATTTGTATTAAATATGACAGATGTGACTTAACCAAAGAGGTATAAATATTATAGAGTAGTTTTTGAGGTATACATCTAGAAATATTTTTTAGTGATCCTATTAAAAAGGAAAGCTTTTTTTAATATGATCTATTTGATTGCTGAAAGTTAGATAGTTATCTATTCTTAATCCAAGGTATTTTTCGCGGGTTTTCTGCTCGATTGGAAAATTGCCAACAGTTAGCGGATTATGTTGTGCAATAATTTTATTTTTTGGCTTAAATATTATATAACATGTCTTGGAAGCGTTTATAGTTAAAAGATTATGGTAGAAATCTTCTTGTGCTTGAGCAATAATATCATTTATTTTGTTTCCAAAATAGAATAGACATGTATCTATCATCCACAATCAAACTTAAATGACCATGTATCTTCAAAGTTGCGATATCATTCATTTATATAATAAGAAAGAAGTGGTCCCAAAATTGAGCCCTGTGGAACTCCACAGGTGATAGGCAACGCACCACTTTGGATATTACCTATTTTGACAACTTGCAACCTATTTGTGAGGTAGGATTTTAATATTTTGAGCATAATACTTTCTTAGATTTACGCGAATATTAGACATTTAAATAAAACTATATTTTCTGATTTTTTCGCGGAGACGGTCTCTTCCGTAACCATGATTGCTGTAAAGCAATCGAAACGTCGGGAACCAAAAATCAAAATAAATCCGCGAAAAAATCCGAAAATACAGTTTTATTTCAATGTTTCTTTCGAGCATACTTCCTTTGATGTCAATGTTTTCAAGTTTATGCAGTAGAAGTTTATAACTTATTTATATATTAAATAAATATAAAGGCGTTTTTCAATTAATATACCTAATGGGATGTTCTTCTTATTTATGTTTTGTCTTATTTTTGTTATTAGATCTACAGTTGCAGCAGTAGTGTTACTTCTAGCTCTAAAACCGTATTGTCGTTAAGATATAAAATCAAAAGAATCTAAGTGACTAGTTAAATGACTGTGCATCACTTTTTCCAATATTTTTTAAAGGAGAACCAGTAATACAGAGGTTGGACAATAGTTTCCTGGATATGTTTGGGAACCAGATTTATGGATGGGTGTTATTTTCACAATCTTTAATGAGTCTGGGAATCTTCCTTCAGACATAAAGTTATTGAAACATTGTGCCAGACTTTTTGAAATTAAATTTCATAAGCATTTTAATGCTTTTGTGTTAATTTTATTTATACCAGTACTTGAATTTGAATCAGACCTGTTATGATTTTGTCAATTTCATTGGAACTACATGGTTAAAAGGTTAAAAGTTCGGTGTTGCTATGACTATTGTATGTATGAAAGGATATCGTGGTTGATTTTTTAGGTATTTTTTTAGCCAAAAGGGAACCTACTGTTGAGAAATACTTATTAAAAACATCACTAATTTCGCGAGTATCAGAAATTACTTTTGATTCTAGGATAATTTTCGAGGGAGCACAGCCTTGCTTTGTAGTACTACTACTAGTACATGCTGTTTTATTATGTTTTCGAGTTCTGTATAGTTATTTATTGTGTTACTTAGTCTCTTAGACTCTAAAGAGATATATAGTTTTATGTAATTATTTGCTTCATACGTGGTACGTAATTTTTTAGGGGTATAAAATTTATTAATTTGAACAAAGATGTGTTTGTGGTCTGATAATGAGGAATTAATAATGGCAACGTTGAAGTGATTTGTTTTTAAGTTAGTGCTTACATGGTTTAAGATCGATTTTCTTGTAGCAGAATCTCTTGTACTATATACGTTATTTGTTTTATTTAGCAGTCTGTGGTCTGATTCATTTACTATTTGTTTATATTTCGTTAGCTTCTTGTTATTCTCCAATAGATTAATATTGAAGTCTCCAAACACTATTGCCCTTTTTCGTTGCTGTAATTGGTTGTATTAATATTCTTCAAGAAACTGTTCTATACTACGCCAATGTCTACTGCACGTTTTTCTAAGTGTATCCATAGGTAGTTGTTCCCACATCGGTAAATTGACACAATTTGGCTGTGTTGTAAATTGTTATGTAGGTAAGGTGATACTCCACCTCCTCTGACATGTGTCCTGTAGTTATAGTAATGTGTATAATTATCTATCTGCAACTGTAAGGCTTGATCTTCTGATGCTATCCAAGTTTCAGAAAGCAGGATGACATGAACAGCTGTTGGTATGGCTCTTAAAACATTTTAATTCGTCTAGTTTGCCTTTTTTCTTTATACTTTTCGTATTTAAGTATAAAAACGATAATCGTGACTTTTCAGTGCTTAGTTCTCGGTAATCTTTAACTATTTGGTAATTTATAGTATCAGTTGTATTTTGATCTATTGTTACGTTTGGATTTGATTGGTTTTTTGCAATCATTTTAATGATAGCCGTTGTTCCTTTCACGTATTTAATTATGATATCGGTTTCTCCACTACATATACGTTGGTTCAGTTCTTCTTTAATATATAAGTAGTATTTTTGCTGGGCCGGAGTTTGGTCAGAAAACATTTTTAAATTGTTAGGCAATTTATCCCGATTTTTGAGAAGTAATAATGCTGTTTGTGGCTTATCAAAGCAGACTTTGATCCTGCGAGCTTTCCCTGGAGTATATTTACCGATGCGGAAAATTTTGGCTGGCTTTGGAATATATGTAATTATCTGACATATGGTTTGGTTTTAAGCACTTCAGCCTCGTCTTGAATATTTCTCTCTTTAATATTACAGGATTCATTTTCAGATATGCCCATAATAATAATATTGTTTTCTCTCTTTTTGCAGTCTTGTATTTCCCGAATTATTTGTTCGTTTGTACCTATATATCGGTTTATTCTAGGTTGTGGTCGCGGGGCTTATTTTTAATTCGTTTATATCAGTTTCTAATAATTCAATTTTCTTCTCATCATTATTTAATTTTACTTCTAACTGATTTAATTGAGATTTTATATGGTTATGTTCTAATGACATTTTCGAAGTTGCTGATTTGATATCTTGTATTTGAGAGCTTATTTCTGCTGTGTTACTACTAAACAATTTTTTTATTTCATCATGAGATGCCTTTAGATCCGTAATTTCAGTTTTTACCGTTCCAATACACTCGCTCATTTGGCTCATCATTTGCGCATTCGAACCAATATATGTTTCCAATCGTGTCGTAATTCGGGTTAATTCGCTTCGCATTAATTTAATTTCTTCCGAGCACTGACAATCCTGATTAGCTGGTTGTTTTCGTTTACGAAATGTTGTCTGTGGGGCAGGAACGTCCCCATGTAATTTTGATAGATCAGGTTTTAAAATACAACGTCGATAACGTAATATTCGATGTAAAACAAGTACAACTTAGGAGTGTATGCGCTAAACGCAGGGTCAGTGTCCGAGCGAGTTAAAAAATAGTAACTATTCCGCTCTCGCAGGTGTGTGGTAGGTGGCCCCGCTCACTAGCACACTGCACAAGCACTGCGATATTATTTTCAGAGCCCAGTTGTAAACAGATGTAACTCACTAAAACAGTTCACACCGTTGTCAATCTAGGTAGTTTTTATTTAAAGGTCAAAGTTCACAATTTTATTAATCTTCATGACGACGATTTTCTCAAAATTAATTTATAAGTCTATACTAATATTATAAAAAGGCAGAGTTTGTTTGTTTAAAATTGCTAATCTCAGGAACTACTAATCGGATTTGAATAATTCTTTTTGCATTAGATAGCCCGTTTATTGAAGTAGGCTATAAGTTACATATCATCATGCTACTACCCAAGGGAACAGAGCAGTAATGTAATATATTATAGTTTATCTATTTCCTACTGGTTAGTATTAAAACATACCTAGGA
Organism: Argynnis bischoffii washingtonia; assembly: GCA_033884665.1. Lineage (NCBI taxonomy): Eukaryota > Metazoa > Arthropoda > Insecta > Lepidoptera > Nymphalidae > Argynnis > Argynnis bischoffii. The sequence goes on along the minus strand of CM066625.1, from coordinate 8,907,837 downwards.
ACGAACGCGAGTGAAGAGATGGTGAACCACTAGTTAAGTTATAATGATGCCTTATTTTGTAAATATAAAAAATATTATAAAGAAATGTACCTAAAATATTAAATTATTTTATTTTACATTATTTGTGAAAGTGTTAAGATTTCATACAAATCAGTTAAATTAGTTTTAATTAGATTTGTTAGGAAAAGTAGTTAGGGACAAATACTCTATAAATCTTTTGTTTTCTAACCATGTAAACTAGTAATTTGATATTTAGTAGAAAAAAATAATATCAAATATGGATATTATTATTATGATATGGTTTTTAATGAAACTTGAATAAGACTATTGAAGAAGATAAGAAGAGTACAAATTGTTGTAAAAATATATGAGGCAAATATTTTATATTATTCAAACATTGAAATCAAAATAGTTGTGAATTGGCTATATTACAACTTGATTTTGTTATACTATTTGGTAAGAATCGTAACTTTTTTAACTAAAATGTTTTTGAATCTTTTGTTTTAGAAATTAATACCTCATATAGATTCTATGATATATGTGGACACTGACACATTGTTCCTTGGACCTATTGATGAGCTTTGGCAAACTTTTAGAAAATTTAATAGTTCTCAAATATCAGCAATGGCTTTAGAAGATGATAACCCAAATGTTTCCTGGTATCCACGTTTTGCTAAGCATCCCTTTTATGGAAAATATGGTTGGTAGATTATTTTACAAAAACAAATTCAGCTTTTAGTTATCCTTACTTAATCCTACAAATATTGTGTCTATATTGATATGATTACATAATGTTTTGGTTAATATTGAGAAAACCTTTTTAAGGTCTATTTATATATCAGTTAAACTTTTAGTTATGTGACTCAATAGTTAATACATTTCATATAACTCAAAGGATGCAAATATAAAATTTTTCTATTCTATTAGGTTTGAATTCAGGAGTTATGCTTATGAACTTAACGAGAATGCGGGATTTTGGATGGATAGAGTATGTGACGCCTATAATGTTAAAATGGAAATTATATATTCCCTGGGGAGATCAAGTAAGTTGTTGCTTGGTTCTATTTATAAAATTGATTTTATAATTATTATTTGCATGCACAAGATTAACATTCGCTATTTTAACAAAAAAGAAATTTTAAAAGGCGTTTTTAATCTAGATACTAATAGGCGGAGAGTTTGTTTGCTTGAACGCGCTAATCTCAGGAACTACTATCCAATTTGAAAAATTCTTTTTTGCATTAGATAGCCCGTTTATTGAAGAAGGATTTATGCTATATATCATATATAATCTATCTTTTCCATACAAACCGTTCAATCGTTACCTAGGGACGAATTCGAGCGAAGCGAGGGTGAGTCAATTTATAATCGGCAAAGACATTGCGTAACGTACATAAATAAAACATACAACATATTAAATATAACATAGAGAACCTTCTTATTTCTTGAAGTCAGTCTAATTAGCATTTTAAAAGTGCCTTTTGTGTTATTGTGGTTTCATAATGATGTAGTACTGACTCCTGTAAATTATAATCGTAAAAAATCACTTTTTTTGATTTTTCCTTTGTATTCACACAATTACCCAGCTAGATGCCAAATTTCAACTTTCTAGGTCATCTTAAAGTGGGTTAGGTTTTTGATCTGTAGTCATTCAGTGGTAAAAACGTTTAGACGTTATTATCTCAATAACCGTTTGACTTGTATTTATGAAATTTGGCAATTTAATAAGTGAACCTAATTTCATGTGTTTATGGTAAACACGCGAATCACCCTCGCTTCGCTCGGGTTCGTCCCTAGATACCTTATGATAGTTAGTATAGAATACATAGAATATTTAGTCTATACAGTGTGTTAAAAAAACCCTGTCCGACCGGTGGAGGTATTATTAGGTATCGCTATTCGATTCTATTCATATAAAAAAAAACAGATTCCAAGTAAAAAAATTTTACCCCGTTTAAAAATTTAAAATATTTCATAAACTGTGAAACTTACATGGCAATACTGGTGGCGGGCGGGCGGGTCATGAACCCAGTTGACCTCAAACTACGCTTATCAATTTATAGGTAGGTGAGTAGTCTGTTATTCGGTAAGAACGCCAATGCGATGGCTGTGATGGAGATGTTGTTCCATGTGACGACCTCCACGAGTGATACAGGCTTGGCACCGTCGCAAAAGGTTATCACGGACACTTTCAAGCACATTTGTATCTGATTTTATCTTTTCAAGCGCTGCTATAATACGCATTTCAGCTTCGGTGTCACAGATTTTCTTAAAAACTAATTGTTTAACATGACCCCACAGATAAAACTCAAGCGGAGTCAAATCTAGAGATCGCGCTGGCCATGAAATTGGTCCACCCCTACCGAACCACTGCTGTCCATACTGCTGGTTTAGATAGTCACGTACGGTTCACCTTTCCACACCTGGACGTGGTTAATGCCCAGTTGTCGTGCCACAGAACGAGCACTTCGTGTGGTGTCCTCAGTAAATAGCTCAAGCACTTGCTCCTTAATATCCATGTCGATACGCGGTCTCCCTGTATCAGCGTGATGCATTTCGTAGCCGTGAACACTGCCCGTGGTGTACATGCGATTGTGAAGACGTTGAAACGCACGCTCTGATGGACCGTGGTACCCCGCGGAACTGCGAAACGCATTTCATAGTCTCTACGAGCCTCTGCATAATTGCAGTCACTCCTTCCCAAACACATTAACATATTAAAGTACTCTTCATTCGTATACGACATAGTTAAATCTCAATTTCTCCAACACGTGCACTCGGATGCAATGTTTCGCGAAACTGACATAATTTTTAGTAAAATAAATAAAGAAAACAAATAATAATAATCGTAAGTAGATAATTCAAGGTCGGGATTGCTCCTACACGTGCCGAGCGGTACCTTTGACAATGGGCGGTGCGTCGTCTGTCGGCACACATCAAAGATGCCGCCGCCGCATCATAACATAATACCGCCGAAATTAGTGTTGTACATTTTAAAATTTTGCCACAATTTTGGGGAAAATAGTAAAATAAACGGACATTTAAAAATTCATTAATATGTTTACTATCATGATTTTTTTATGTTTCTTATTTTATTTGGTCATCTGATTGGAATATCTATACACTGGTTTCCGATCGGACAGGGTTTTTTTAACACACTGTACATATATATATATGGATGGAGGAATACATAGAATATTTAAAGTTTTGAAATGAAAATTGACTAATATTCATATATATATATTTATATATATATATCCCATACTTGAGAAATGATTGATTCCCCATACAAAGTTCCATCCCCCTTTTTCCTCTTAAGGGATGATTTCTGGGGTAAAAACTATTCTACGTCCTTCCCAGGATCTCAAACTATCTCCGTACCAAATTTCGTCTAAATCGGTTCAGCGGATTAAGCTTGATTTGGATAGATTTTGAGTTATTAAGAGGTCAAAAGTAGCTCCAAATGGTTAGTGTAATATAATAAAATACGCTGTTGCATCGTCAGTTTCTTTGGCTTGAACTTGGCTGGATACGCTGCCGCGTGTCTTGATACGCAGGTTAATTAATATTTATTGGTTTACTAGCAACTTAGCCTTCCTTCGTTCGATGCCTATCTGCGTACTAATTTTCATCAAACATACACACACACATACAAACGTTCTCATTTATAATAATATTCTGATATGAAAATGTTATTTTTATTTTTAAAAGGATATAATAAACATAATATTCCACTACCACGAGCGAGCTGTGTACGTCCTATCGTGTCGGTACAATTACCGATCAGACCAATGTATGTATGGCGACGCTTGTGCAGACGCTACGGAATCAGGCGTTTTCATCATCCACGGCAGCCGACGAGCCTTCCACAACCACAAACAACCAGCTTTTGAGGTAGTTTTAGGTTTTAATTACTAGTAAATCGGCCTCGCTTTGTTTAGGTCCCTACCATAGTTCCTAACTATATTTAATACCTCAACATTAAACGGGAACTACTTACTCTGAGATTAGCCATGTACGTCAAGATTTTTTGGTGAACAAATATACGAGCGAACACAAGTGTGTGTAAAAACATGTGTGTGTTAGTGAAATTTATTTGTAGAAAACCTCAATAAATAAACTTGGCTCGACTCTGAAATCGAACCCATGATCTTTAGTTCTGAAGCCACTTGACTAGACCAAGAAGGCCAGATCGGATTTACATATGTAAAATAACATCGTTATTTCTGTTAAAGATTTGAATACCTAAAATATTTTAATAACCACCGTGACCGGAATCGATCAGGAAGATATTAGAAGTTAGAATGTTTCTTACGTTCATTTCCCTCACTCACATTCACTAGGCTGTTTTCTGTTTGTTTGACTGATAAATCTATTTTTTTTTTGAATTTACCGATTCAATTTGTAGAAATAATGTATCGGTAAATCATTCATTATTTAATTTTCTTTCAATTATCATAATGTATATTATATTGTTTTCTATTTGATATTTTTTTACTTTCTAAGTGTAGCAAATAAATAAAAATATAACTTTTTTTTAGGCAATTTATAGGGCCATCGACGAGTATGAAATCGGGACTGATCCAATGAAAATGTTGACAAATTTGGATAAATATTTAACCGATGCACCTCAATCGCACTGCGGTAATCTAAAGGACGCCTTTCTCAAAGTACCTCTACAAACATTGACAAAAATGTATCCGAGACCTGATAGATAATAGTATTTAAATTATAAAATATACATAGTATTCCGAGACCTAAATATATTTATTACAAATACATTTTACATAATCATAAATTCTTATCAAAAGACAATTTTTCCAATATTGTATTTATAATATTAAAACATTTTTCAACAGCTCTCTATATTACGAAATGAAGAAGAAATTTCTTGATCGTTCAATATTAATGAGCATTATTCTGACATCGGTTATATTATTTGTATTGACATCACAGTTAAATGTGAACACTCATTATCTTTAGTTTGTTATTTTTATCCTATTACCTACTTAATAGGATTTTCGCCATATTCTTTTGAGCTCTCTACATTTCTGCACTATTGCAAACGCCATGACGCTAAGCGACTTTTTGACTGTATTAATTGCAGTTTTCGTTCTTCGTATTTACATTTTTAGTTATCTATTGTCGTTCTCATTTTTCTTTTATGTGCCAGTGAATGGCGCGCAGGATGGTATCATTGTAACTTGCAATATATAAGCTACTTGCACACTGCAAACTGCAGACCCTCATAATGTCAAGATATTAAAAAAAATATTATTGCAATCTCAAGTAGATTGAGACTGTCAGTTAAAGGCATACTATTTTACATCTATATATGATAGTAGCTGGCATGTGCAAGAAGCTGGCATGAGCAAGAAGCTGGCATGCAAGTGTATTGTGCAAGATAGTGTGTGTATCAATGTACACGTCTAGTACACGTACCTATATTTGTTTGCCTTAAATTACTTATTAGTTTTTTGTAGATTTAAAGTATGTAAATAATTTTCGCATACGCACAAATCTTTGCGCACAGAGGAAGATATAGCGATTAATTTTATATCACTTACTATTTAATTTTATTGACTTACCCTCCCTTCGCTTGGGTGTGTCCCTACACGCAGCGATGATACAGTTTTCATATACCTAGCTTTTGATTAACGCGCCGCACGCTAGTAAGTCTCCCAGTCGGTGTGAATTTTCCGACATCATTGTCAAAGACAATCATCGCCATATTTTAGCCAATTTACACAAAACTTTAATGCTATACACCTAAGCCTTCCTCATGAATCGCTTCATTCATTGGTGAAAACCGTATGAAAATACATTCGGCAGTTTTAGAGTTTATCACGTTCGGACAGACAGACAGACAGACGTGGCGCGGGAATTTTCTTGTATAATATGTGATGATATGGGATTATTGTTGTGTTCTTTTAAATATTTTATTACTAAATAATCAGAATTTTGTTGCTCTAATTGCAAGTAAACTTAAATATAGATTCCAAACGTTTTGTAATTTTGTAAAACAATAGTCAAGAATAAATTTTACCAAATATTAGATTTTAATAGTTTTAACAAATCCGTTACATTAATTCCAAAGCACAAAATGAAAATTCTGTTATTGTATTTTTTATTATTTTTTATTATTGTCACGTTATTTATTCATTGTTACTTATAATTTTTACTGTATGAAGTGTTTCTTTTATTATGAACGCATGTTTTTACTAAGCTAAGTAATAGATTTGAAGACAGAATTATGCTGAGTATTGTATTATAAATAGGTTATTAAGAAAAACAATGAATGCGTGTAACCTTTACGCGCGGTGGAAGTAAAACTTCTTTTGCGCTGTGACAGATACCACAATTAAATAAAACTAATCAAAATATAAATATAATATTTTTATATAATTATTAGTTATAAATATTTATTTTTATAAGTAATAATTATTATAAAATTATTAATAATAGATACATATATAATAATAATTATTATAAATATATATATATATATAATATATTTTTTTAAAATTAATAATAGTAAATTTGACTCACTTCCATGATACTCATTTTTCGAATGCATTGACTTACTCTCTCAGTCACGCCTAAAGAAGTTTTACTTCAAAAGTTTTAAAGGTTTGTACTTTAAGAGTAATTGAGATCTGAGATTGTTCATCAAAAATTATGAACAGTTTATTAAATGTTCCACTCAAATTCCAATCTATTATATTATTATTCAGTTACCTCTAAACATTCTATAATTTAAATTTAAGGCACATATGAGGTCCGTTCAAAAATAACCAGAATTTGTCTCTTTTGCACGCAAAAACCGCTGAATTTCTAAGGACCAAAGAATACAGATACATATATTTACATGCTCGTAAGTCCGTTTTTCTTGTACCCACAACTTTGTTAGATAGTAACCCTGAAAACCAGGAGGCGATAGAAGGTCTTTAAAATGGTTGCACCAGAATGTATGCTTTGCACGCCACGTTCTATAAACGCGCTTATTCTAAAAAGTCGCGTACATTAAAAAGTCGTTGTGTGTACAGACCTTAAAGAGTGCACCTGTACAACCGTTTGATCTTGTGGATCGTAAACATAGTGCTGACGTTAAAAATTTGTTTAAATTATCATAAGTTTTAGTCAAGACCCAACTACTTTCTTAATCTAGACCCAAACACATACAACTTGTTTGTATGTTAAAAGGAAAAAATAAATGAGGAGCTGATTTTCAAAAGGGTATCTTTTTATTTTTTAGTTTTTTTTCAATACAAGTAAACAACTGTTAACTTTAAGCTATAAATTTTTTTTATTAATTTTTATTCACATGCATAGTGCTCGTGGTGATAAAGGCGTAATTTAATTTTTATGGAAAAAACTTGATAATTCTCAGTGTTATTATTAGTTGAATTTAGAAAAAGTGCCCTTTTGATCCGAATTTATAAAAAAGTACCCTTTTGATTCAAAGTGATAAAAAATACCCTTTTGAATCGTTAATTTGTAATCTTAAATTAAAATCAAAACATAAATAACATTCTAATAATAGAAAATATTTAAATTTAATTTGTATAATTTAATGATAATAATAAATTCTGAATTATTTATTAAATTTTACAAAAAGATCTCCTTTTGATCCAAAACGTACATTTGATTATTTTTCTTATACTGAAAAATTCATAAAATTTGATGAAAAATATCAATAGAGTTCAGGATTTTGTACCAGATTCTTAAAAAAAAATATTCAAATATTTATCAAAAGGGTATCTACCCTTTTGAAACTCAGCTCCTCAAATATCTAAATATGAAAACTAAATATATTAATAATATTTTGTATTGTTTTCTGCTGTTGCTTAGCCGGTGATTAAAATACTTACGTGAATAAGATTTTGGTAGTTACCTCGTTCATTTTGGGAATGGGATTTCTGGTCACTTTTGAACAAACCTTTTAAAACACAGTTAATATCGTAATTTATATGTTGTTTTATGAGCGATGAAATTATGTAGTTTAGTGATTCGATGGTATAAGTATACATAAATCTAAGTTCTAAGTGTGTTGCCGTTTTGTATATTTAGTATTAATATTTTTTAATATTGTTTAGGCCACTTTTATTTGCTGATAATCAATTTTAATTAAAAATATCTCTCACATACTTACACTCGCTTCGCTCGGGCTCGTCCCTAGGTACGTTTTGATGGTTAGTATGGAATAGATAGACAATATATATGTATATAAGTATGATGAGTTTTATATCCCTTACCTGAGAAATAATTGATTCTCCATACTAGTTCCCACCCCCTTTTTAACCCCCTTAGGGAATGATTTTCGGAGTAACTATTTTATGTCCTTCCCAGGGTCTCAAACTATCTCCATACCAATTTTCATGTAAATCGGTTCAGCCGCTTAGTCGTGTAAACGTAACAAACAAAAAACTGACAAACAAACAGTTACTTTAACGCATTTATAATATTAGTACGGTTTGTTTTGAATCTTAATTTAATTTTTTGTTTATTAAATAATGAAATTGATTTAAAACGTTCAATGATCAATGTTCTTTGTTCTGTGGCTCATAGGCGTGCCATTTGGGCATAATTTACTTCGACAATATCGTCTAGAAGATTCAAAACATTTAACATTGGTAAAATTATCATGTCAAATATTTAAGATATTTTTGAAAAAAAAAAAAACTACCTACATTATAAATTCTTTAAAATTAAAATAAATGTATTTTTATTTTAATTTTTTTTACTGAAATAACAATTTTTATCAATGATTTTCATATTGATGTAATTCTTTGAAATTATTATGCTCTCAAAAAAAAATATCTCAGGATATCATAATTAAAACTGTTATATAATTCTATTTTTAGCGTCGATCAAAAAAGTACTAAATACACAATCCCATGCAAAAGTTCTAAAACTGTCACCAATTGTGTTTAGGTAATTGTTCTAGTTAAAATAAATATAAAACATTGTAATCTGAACCTTAAATGCAATGCTTAAAGTGGTTTTCACAAAAAAAAAGGATTACGACCGAGGCGCCAAGTCGCGCCGTGACAAGAAATGAGTGTTTATTAAGACTTAATTTAAAAAATACTTCTAAACGATCTCAACGTTTTTACGATGATTTCTGGACAAAATATCAGTATTTACAATATAATGATAACAATGATATACTGATAACATTGATATTTACTGAAAATATGAACCTCCACGTATTTAGCGTCCTAGATGTATGATTTTTGCAATTTTTGAACGAGCACCGAGGCATATTTACCCTCGGAGCGTTCGAATACTACTTAATTAAAAGCGCGCTCAAATGTTAAAATGAGCGCTCATTCGTTGAAGATATTGTTGTCGCTAATAGTGTATCTAGTACTTTTTTGATCGATGATTTTTAGTGTATTTATATTTGTATGGAGAATTAAGTAGATAAGGCTCACTAAGGGCTTACATATACAGGACCACAGAATTGATGATTTTAGAATATTTATTAAAGATATTAGAATGGTAATCACGAGTAATTTGTATGGGAACCACTGTCGCCACTCATCCCTTCTTGATATTTTTACTACACGCGCAAGTCGAATAAACACAAGCATTTGCACACATACGCAACCTTTAACGCAGCCCTGTAATTGGTCAACACATAGATAATTAGTGTTGCGTCTGTGCTGTGCAAAATCAAGTAAAATTACTAGTGGTTGAAAATAAAAAATGCTATCGATATTTTTGTCGATAATTTATGTCAGTGTATTAAAATAAATTTTATATAATATTTGCTTTTTAACAGTTATTAAAACACATTTTATAAACGAATTAGATTAGTTCAATCTAAAAATAAAATAAAACAATGTTTAACTTCTAATAAATGTATTACAGACATATATACAGTGCTATCTAGTACCTACATTCATATCATCTGACTCTTTTAACAATTTTAGATTTTTTTTATAAAAACAAGTAAATAAAAAAAATATAAGTACAATGAAACTTACCAAAGAACTGGTATAAATATGAACAATTTTATCTCTTGGGAGAGCTCCTGGTTTTAAATATCTGTTTCCAGATTTTTTAATAATAAAATCATTTTCACTAAAATGCTCAGAGCATATAGCACTGGACTTTGTCGGAAACCAGTTTTCCCTGCCTGTCACTTCAATCCATTGTTCTTTTATGGAAGGTTCTTTAGGAAACCTAAAAGTATTTTTTGATCTTACCAAATCATGCACGAGATATTTTTAGGTAACATATAAAATTGATTTTTTCTTATTTCTAAAATAAACCTGTATATAAACTTTAAATTTGCCATAGAAAGCATTGAATCATATTATTATACAAAAATCATTGCCTTATCGATTATTTTGTTTTACAACAAAAGCCATCACTTTTATAATATACAAAAATGAAAAAACATATATACGGTCGAATTGAGAACCTCCTCCTTTTTTTGGAAGTCGGTTAAAAAGTGTGGGTTTCGCAGAGAACGCTATCCATTGCAGACAACGATCGCGCGTTGCTTTGATTATGCGCATGCATAGCGAGCAATGTATATTGTTTGTTTTAGCTTATTACAATAGTATCGTTTGTTTTGAATTTTGTAATCGTTGCTACATTTTTGAAATTAAAGAGATATTCATTATTATTTTTGACTTACCGATGAAAAGATATACCTCCTCGATCGATACTCGAAGTTTGACTTTTTGTCTTGCAAGTAATAATAGCACAACACGGCATTATAACACTATTCATCGCAGCTCCGTACCCGACGCACTCTAAACACGAACTACAAGCGGTGCACGCAGGAATCGGTTCAAGTATGATTGTTTAATCATAGTTGCGGCGACGCTGTCACGCCCACATTACCCTTCCAGCCTTTTTTACCTATTCCGTGATTAAAATCGTTGTGTGTGCTATGCTTTTTTGTTTTCTCTAAAATTTCTTTTACTTTTTTAACTAGTTTTTTACTTTTATTTCCGTTTTTATATTGCGTTAACCTACCTATCCTTCCTTAATTGCTCAATATCTTTTTCTAATCTTATTTGCCAAAAAGGCTTATGCCTACGGGTTCTGGTACTGTAGTCTTTTACGTTTGCATTAAAGTACATACTAATAGTTAATGCTGTACAATAAACTAGTGTATGTGTATCATGTATATTTTCTAGTGTGTTAAGTTTACTGGGTAAGATGGATTCATTAAAAATATTTATAATTTTGGATAATTTGTAACTGTTTCTTAATTTTGGCAAGCTTTGCCTTAATGTTGCATCATTATTATTATAGGTACTTAAGCAAATTATTTTCAAGGTTATCTTTAAGTTTTTCTATACATTCCGGCTTCAAGTCAGATTTACTAGTGTTATGACTTATGTGTGATTACATTACAAGTATCAGTAGTTTGTGTATCTATTTCTTTATTGAGTATTTCTTGTGTAGCAGGGAATTCATAATAATTATTTGTATTTTGGCTCTGTGTATCCAGTGTAATGTTGGTAGATGTGTTTGGTAAGTTTTCAAACGTGTCATTTGAAAATTAAATGGATTGTATTAGAATTTTTATCTAACGTATTTTGTACTTCTTTGCGAATATTCTCTATTTCATTATCAGACAAGAGTTTGTTCCTAATTATTTTTTTTTTTTTTTATAACATTCAGTGACAAACGAGCAGACAGACCACCTGATGGAAAGCAGCACCTGTCGCCCATAACACCTACGGTTCATGCACTAAGGTTTTAAGTAACAAAAATGCAGAACCACAGGTGCGTTGTCACTGTGAGGACTAAGATGATATGCCTCTTGCCTGTAATTGCGCTGGCTACCTTATCCTTCGTACCGGAACACAACAATGCAATCATTGTTGCTTGGCGGCAGAAATAGATAAGGGGGTGGTACCCATCCAGTCGGACTCCTCAGGCTTGACAGAGTCCTACCACCGGTAGAGCTTAGATTATGGCTCTACGTTGGTCAGACAGTCGTTGCTCAGAAACATTAGAGTTAGGGTATTTATTTAAGAAATGTTGATAAAGTTTTTGCCTATATTGAGTTAAATCAGTTTCTAAATTAGTAATTTGGAAGTATGTACGCATTATGAAGATGTTTACTTCTTTTTCCCACTTCATGCGTACACGTGGTTTAACAGCTTTAGTGGTCGCAGGTCTCATTGCCGAAGCTACAAACAGACAGAGGACACTTCAGTTTTATTTACCTGTATAGATTAAACAGTAGTAGTAGACAAAAAATATTAACGTTTTATAACCTTGTGGAAATGTACTTAATGCAATATATTATGAATATAATATGTTATGTATTATATAAATAAATGAAAAAAAATTACTTTAGATGTAATAATATTAGATTTAACGTAATATATATATGTATTTAATTAAGAGTTAGTGTAAAAAATAAGCATAATTATTTTCGAGATACGTATTAAAAATAAATAGGATTAATAGTACCTACCTAATGTACGCAGCCAAGATGAGTTTTAAGATTATCAGCTATTTTTATTACCTACATATTCATGAATGAAGTAAAAAATCGATAACTCATTGAATTTAGAAGTATCTATTGTCTACCTGTAATTATTACACCTCCTGGATAAATTCTAAGAAATTAATTGTTAACTGACACTCTAGCGTGTCTGCGCCTCTCAACGGGTTAATCTGCCTCATTTTTGTATTTTATAAGTATTATTATTGTACGTCTTGTGAAATAAAGGTTTATGTCTATTTTGAGTATATATTATTAGTTATATTAACCTAAAACGAAGTTCATGTTATTAATATTATATAATTAACATCGACCAATCTCCTTCATGTCTTCTCCATTCTACGTGACATTGGCAAAGTAACCTGCTCAACTGCAGCACGCTTTGAAGCCATTAACAAGAAAAAATGATTGAATTTAATTATAGATCTGAATAGAAAAAAAATTCCGTTTGATATAAAAGATTAAACAAACCAAACTCAATTACTATAATTTTGTCAAATCAATATTTAGTTCTATACTCGTTCCAAGACCAAACCGGCTTAAGAACAGGTAACTAATCTTATATCTTACGTCTGTATTATTTTTTATGTTAGTTTTCATTTTTATTTGTAAGATAGAGATCTAACTTGTTTAAGATACATGTAGGTATTTGAAATAAAAGTTAAAAAAAAGACAAGTGGTAGGTACTTTTCTTACAAACCTATCGGGATATGCAAAAAAATTTATAATTTTATTATAGACTAGCGACTCACCCTCGCTTCGCTCGGGTTCGTCTCTAGATACGTTTTAATAGAAAAACAAAAACAGGTATAGAAAAGTAGGTTAGTATTATAAAAAATAATATATATATCCTTTGCTTAAGAAATGATTGATTCCCCATCCAATCTTCCACCACTCTTTTCACCCCTTTATATATGATATGTTTTCCGGGATGAAAACTATCTTATGTCATTTCCAGGGTCTCAAACTATTTCCATACCAAATTTCATCTAAATCAGTTCAACGGTTAAGCGTGAAAAGATGACGGACAGCCAGACAGACAGAGTTACTTTCGCATTTAATTTTAGTATATATGTACATATAAAGCTGGCTTTTTTTGTGGTGCTGGTGTATCACCATCGGCTTGGGCTAAACGTTGATAAGTCCCTCAGTTAGTTGCGAGTAGTGAATAAAAACAGTAATTGCGAATGTACCTTAGGAGATAGACATATCGATACCTCGGGGCTCCAAGGGCGTAAGCACCAAAACTTGATTTTACAGGAGAGCCAAAAAACAAAAAAAAAATAATATTATTTTCGACATAACTTATTTGATTTTTGGCCTAAATAAACCATTCTAAGACGAAAAGTTTAATTTTTTCTTGATGCAGAAAACTGTAAAATTATATTTCAAATAGATTTAAAAGTAACAAAAATAGCTTTTCTATACGCCCCGGAAAACTGCGTATTCAAGGCATTTACACCCCAAAAATCAATGGATGTGTGATGAGTGATGGTTGTAACCGTCAATTTGACTACTAGTTCTATCAGTTTATAGATAATTACTTTGTTTTCTTCAATTGATTAAACACTATTTGATATTTAATTGCAATTTTATATGGACTTTATTAACTTAGCATACCTAAATTCAACTCTATCTGAGTTGAATTTTATAAATAATTACACATAGCTACAAAATAGTACTTTCTAAACTTTTCCGGTTTTTTTTTTAACTTTTCCTTTATATTAAGTTACAGTAAATTTAAATCTACCAGCCGTTTCTATCTAACAGCTTTTATTTTTCGTACACAGCTTCTTGATACTTTGGTCAAGAATACGTGTTTTATACAATTCGCAGTATGTTTGCTTTATTTGTGGAGAATATGTCTTTAAAAATTATAGAAAATCAATGAAAAAAACTGCTTATAACTTTATAGTAGGATTTCAAAGAACAATTGTGTAATTTACAAGCCATGGATACCCAAAAATCATTGTTAAAATTGTGCTGTTGCATTTCGGACAATGCTCAAGTAGAAAAGAAGTTCCCTAAATTTCAAAACCCCTATGTTTGGCGAGAACCTATAAACTACCATCATGACTGTTATTTTGACTTTGATAATCTAAATAGTATTAATTAAAATAACCGTAAATAGATTTATCCTAATTTACTATCTGCTAAAGGACCCGCTTTGCTATGTAGCACAGCTCAAAAGTCTATACCACCTTTTAACATCAACATAAGCAATTTGTTAAGGTGCTCATTACAAATGGAAATTATTTTGAGTCTATTGCAAAGAAATTCCTTTAAAAAAAAGAGAAAGAAAAATTAAAAGCTGAAATATTTAATAGGCCACAAATTAAACTGCTAGCTAAATTAAGTCAAAACAATAAATTAAACAGTCTAATGCATAGAAATCATTTGTGTCAGTAATTAAAAAAACTTTCTTTGTATATACTAAAGTACCAAATTATCAAAATTTTGCCCAAAAATATACTTGAAAAATATTGGTTGCAACATGACCGTAGAATTTCATTATTTACACTCTTATCAAGACCAATTTCCTGAAAATCACGCCCACTTAAGTGATAAACAAGAAGAAATATTCCATTAACGCTTTCAAACTATGCAGGAACGATACACATTACTGCTACTGCAAGGCAGATTACTGCTAAACTTTTGAACAAGACCCACAAGAAATGTTGAATTCATAGAAAAAATCATTTTTGGCAGCTTTCGCAAATTAAATTTATTTTTATAATGATTTCTTTGAGTTTTTTTACAAAAAGACATAAGCCATTTTTCAAAAACTAAAGCTGATGGATGAAAACGACTTTCATTTTAGAGTCACAATGCCAAATGGCTTCAGAAAAGCTACTTAAACTTTCGAAAAAAAAGTTAACCTAAAAACTGTTCAATAACTCGTCTTATTCATTACAAAAATAGTCTAAATAAAATCATAAAAATGTCGTTTACTACCCTCACATTTATTGATCAATATAAGTGATTGCTCTTACGACCCAAAACTACAAATATTTCGATGTAAAATGTTGGGCGTAAAAACATTTGTATCATCTACGGTGTCGCTTACTACCCTCGTATTTATGACCATTAACAGTGGTTGCTGTTACGACACAAAAACTAAAAATATCTGTTTTATTTTCTACAAAAAATGGGGTCGTAAACGCCATTTTTTGGTGAATTGGAAGACTTTAAATACACAGATCGATAGAGGAGAAAAAAATTAGTAGGACTGCATTAAAAAGTCAATTTCGCCAAAATGGCGGTTACGCCCTTTGAGTCCCGAGGTATCGATATACTATTGCGAAATTGTCGGTATAACTTTTTAAGACCTACAATTTTCTAATACATTGTCTTGATCATCTAATACATTATCTCTTAAGGTTCAGCGTTAGCCGTATTAATTTTTAAGGACGACTCGATAGAACCAGTCATTGCGTTATCCCGCGGGAATGAAAAATGTGCTTGTAGTAAAAGGTATCCTAAATGTTGACCCGAGTAATAATTTATCACTATACAAAATTTTGTTAAATCCGTTCAGTACTTTTTTCGTGAAACGCGCACATCGATTTGATGAAGTTAGTTTTATTATAGGTATAGATAAGAATAGATATTGCGAGTGTACCTAAAGAGATAGAATATATATATATACTGTTGTAAATTTTTCTGTTGGCTTTTCAAGACCTAAAATTTTTTTTTAGGTACATCGTTTTGATGTATGTCTTAAGGTTTAGCCAGCGGAAGGTTTCTAAGGAGGACTCGATAAAACCAGATATTGCAATTTTCCGTGGGAAAACAAGCATGAACTCCCTGTCGATGGCGAGCGGTGCGATGATAAAAAGTGGCCGTGGGCATCATTTCAAACAATTCTTCGGAACAACCCATTATATACATGATAGAGCACACATAGGGACGCAAAATCTCTCCTTAGACTTAGGGGCTCTATATCGCTTGTGAGTATTGGATCGTCGACAATTCTCGCAGCTCTCCTTTGAACCGAGTCAAAAGGCCCAAGCTGGTATGCCGGTGCTCCCGCCCAGAGATGAGAGCAGTACTCCATATGGGGACGGACTTGCGATTTATATAAAAGCAGTCTTTGCCGCGGCGTGAAGTACCGCTTTCCTCTATTAAGCACCCCGAGGTTTTTGGATGCCAGCTTGACCTTTTCTTCCAGGTGACTCCGGAACTGGACGTCGCTGGAAATGTCGACACCAAGGATATCAATACTATTGGAGATGGAATTGAGGGGCCAGGGTAAATGGGGTTTTCTTAGCGGTGAACGAACAGACTTGTGTCGTGGAGGGGTTAAATCGGACTAAATTGTCCCGACCCCAATCAAAGACTCTGGAAAGAATACTCTCCATTTGAGACACAAGTTGTTCGCGACTTTCTACCACAGCGGAATGAGGAATGTTTGCACGGCTTGTGTAGAAGGCGTCTCCAGTGCTGTCGTCCGCATAGCAATGAATGCCATCAATAGACAGCAAGTCATTGATATGCAGAAGAAAAAGCGTTGGAGACAGCACAGAACCTTGCGGGACGCCAGTGTTTATTCCTAGTTTTTCGGAGCTGCAGCCATCTACGACGACTCTAATGCTTCGACCAGATAAAAAACTGGCAACACATTTGCACAAGCCCTCGGGTAGTCCGTACGATGGCAACTTCGAGAGAAGACCCCGATGCCAGACCCGATCGAACGCCTTCGCTATATCAAGGCTGACCGCCTTGACTCTCGATGGCTGAAGCCCATCGGTGTGTCAGATACACTAGAAGGTCACCAGTTGAGCGACCGTGGCGAAAGCCGTATTGCCGGTCGCTGATCAAATCGTGTTTCTCTAGGCATCTGAGGAGCTTGGTATTAATAACACGCTCCATAACCTTGGAGAGAAGAGAGGTAATAGCGATAGGCCTGTAATTCGATGGATCTGATCTATCGCCCTTTTTGGGCACCGGGCACATGGGCAGTCTTGCACGAAGACGATAATTGCCTAGAGTGGTAGAAAAGCGCAAAAAGTCGCGTTAATACAGGGTACAACTCAGGAGCACCCTGTTTGAGCACCAGTGCTGGTATGTCGTCGGGCCCACTCGACTTATAAATATCGAGACTAAGCAGCTCCCGCCGGACATCTCTTTGTGAGAAATTTATTTCCGTCATGGAGTGTCCACACCGCGAGATGGTTGGCGGTGCGCTGCTTTCATCGAGATTCAAAGTCGAGTTTATGGCAAAGAGTGTACCTAGCAGATCGGCTTTCTCTTTGGCGCCATGGACCAGGTTGCCGTCGTCATTTTTCAGTGGTGGTAAGGACGACAGACAAAAGTTCCCCTCGGCAGCTTTGGCGAGCGACCAGAAGGCTCGACTCCCGGAAGAGTAACTAGCCAGCTTTTCGCCAATTCTTCCGATGAACTCGAATATAGCTCTGGCAATTGTTCTTTTACTGAACCTCGAAGCAGTATTTGGTGCATCACATCGTATAAATTTGGATCATTATCTTTCCGAGCCTATCTTGCTTCCTTAAAAGGCCGATTAAACCACGGTCGTTTCTTTGTCCCGGCAGCAACTAGCGGGTTTGGAATGAAACATTCCATACCCGCCAGTATCGTCTCAGAGACAGCAGCTGCACAGGTGTCGGGATCTTTTGATGTGAAGCACAGCTGATTCCACGGGTACGATGCATAGTTTTCTCGTAATCCATTCCAATCTGTTGACTTATACTGCCACATTCGCCGCAAGCTATTTGGTCGAGGTGGATCTGGACGCCGGACGTTGAGTCAGCAGAAGGTCCGTTCTCTGTTCTCTGTTCTCTAAATGAAGGAGACTTTTAGGGGGGAAGGGGGGAGGGGGGGAGAGAGGTTATAGGTTGTTGTGAAGATTTGTTGTATTGATAGCTAAAAGGGGCAAATTTGCAATGCAGACCAGCCACAGGCTAGCATAGCTAGTGCGGACTGTCGGCGCAGCGTACGAGAGGGCCCGCAGTCCCCCCCCACTGCAACAGCCGGGTCCACCCCGGTCTTCTTCTCTTGCGCGACTGCTACTGCAGGGATTTTTGGCGGGTTGGCAGTTCAGCTTCCCAGGGCGGAGATTAAGTGATCCCTGGGTTCGGGAACTCTACTGACCCACGGGCGGCCAGCGACGAACCGTTTCACTGGGTCTCACTGACCGCTGCGCCCACACTTCGCACCTACACCGGCCGATGAGTGTGTCGTTTGCATCACCGACCCATCATCGCTATCAACACAACAAGCCCTCCGGAGCTCTGGATACCTTACTCACCGCAGGAACACAACACCGTCAAAGAGCAGTGTTATTTGGCTGCGATTTTCTGTAAGGCGAAGGTACTATCCCAGTCGGGCTGCTCTAGTTTGAGTAGGGTATATACCCCACTGTGCCCTACTTCTTAAAGATACATAATTGTAGGTTTTGTAGATAAGAATTTCTGACAATGATGTTTTCCGTTTTATCAAATACTAGTTTTATCAGTTACTAGGAAAACGAAAACAAACCTAGCCCACGGGAACCGTCCATTTTTCTGGGTTAAAAAGTAGCCTATGTGTTATTCCAGACTAAAATATATTTATGTGCCAAATTTCATCCAGATCCGTTCAGCTGTTCTGGCGTGAAAGAGTAACAAACATCCATACTTACAAACTTTCACATTTACATATAATATTAGTATAGATAAACGTATTAATTATTAATTAATTACTAGCGACTTACCCTCGCTTCGCTCGGATGTGTCTAGGTACGTTTTAAATAGATATGAATAGTCATTACGAGTTTACCTTAGGAGATAGACATGTGATAGTAAGAATTTGGCCTTTTTAAGACCTACAATTTTCCAGTACATTGTTTTGATGTTCTCTGAAGGTTTAGCCAGTGCTGCGTCAGCCAAATAAATTTCTAAGGACAATTCAATAGAACCAGTTATTGTGTTTTTAGCCAGGGCCGCGCCGACCCCCCACAGCGCCTGTATGCGAAACTTTCATGTTTTAACTTATTTTTATTTTATTATTTGTTCATTTTGACCGAAATATATGTTCTCCATTTTTATTACTTAGATAATATTTTCCTGAATAGATAAAACCAGTTCGCTTCCGCTTGCCAATAACTTTGAAAAATAAAATACGAATAAATTTTTTACATACATTATTAATGATGTTATATCTAATTGTATACTTAGATATTAAAAACAAAATAGCTCACTTTTTTCTTATAATACTGATTTAACTATCACGTATGCTATGTTTAAAAAAACAACAAGAGACTAAAATGTGTAAGAATATAAACATACTAAAATTATATTATTTCCACTTTTCTCGCTTTTCTGTTTGTAAAATCCTTAATAGTTTCATGTGGTATAATATTGCCTCCTCTATGGATTTTGTTGCTAAATTTGTTAATCTTTCTTGGCTCGTTGTTGAGCGCAGGTAATTTTTTATAAGTTTTTAATTTAGAAAAGGACCCTTCCGCGCCTGCTACGGTAACTGGCATAGTTAGCAAAATTCGTAATGCTACGTTGATGTTGGGGCATAGAGCTGTCAAATTGTTTAAATATATAAATTCGAGAATATTCACCACATCATTATTTATTTTTTTGAAAAAAGACTGACACGAAATAATTTCTTCAGACAAATCATCGGCGTTAATATCCAATGAGTCATTTACTGAAAGTTTTTCCTGCAATCGATGACAGCTACTTCTTAATTGACTTTGATCTTGGTCATCACTTAGTTTAAATAAAAAATTAAACATGTTATTTTGATTATTCAATAAATTTAATCTTTCGTCTACGGAGGATAAACTTTGATCCAATATATAAAAAAATACATTAATTTTCAAAGCGGTTTTCGGATCATTTA
Source organism: Argynnis bischoffii washingtonia (assembly GCA_033884665.1). NCBI lineage: Eukaryota > Metazoa > Arthropoda > Insecta > Lepidoptera > Nymphalidae > Argynnis > Argynnis bischoffii. The sequence continues at coordinate 8,887,499 of CM066625.1, read as the reverse complement.
TAGTGTCGTCTTCGTGTTCATAATCTAAATTCTTTGGAGTTTTACGACGTCTTAGGGATCTGGATCTGGAAGTTTCAAGTTCAGCCTTGACATCTAATTTTTCGGCAATTTTCGTGGCATCATTTACAATTTCCTTAAAATTTGCGTCGGTTCTAATTTTTATCAAAAACTTCTTTTCATTCCGTTAAAGCATCTAAAGCAACTTGCATATTCATATCGATGGACTGCAGAATTTTTCTCACAAAATTTACTTTTATCAATATCATATGCCATATATTTAGTGAACAAATGAATGAAAAGGAGCATATTTTTTCTGCTAGACATTTAGCGTTATATTTTGCCTTCTGATCATTTGATATACCATTTGATATTTCATATAAGGCGTCATAATTTTCTGGTAAATTTGTAAACAGCGGTTATAGCATCTATTCTGCTTGACCATCTTGTTTCAGACAATGGTTTTAAGGTCAGATTTATGACATATTTTTTAAATAAATCCCATCTTTTAGTAGAGGATGAAAAATATTTATAAATTTCTTGCATAATACTATCATATCGTATCCAGTCGTATGGTGATTGAGTTTGGCAGCGTCTTTTACTATTATATTTAACTGATTGTCATTTAAGTGTATATGTTTATCAAGCTGAACGTTAAACAAGTGAAATTGGCCTGTAGTTGGATTTATCTTCACCACAGTTTTCATCAGTGCTGCAGGCAAGTATGAGTGAGATATGAGGACAAATGAGGACCCGCATGCTTTAGATGTTCAATACTAAATCCGTCATGGCCAGGAGACTTGCCACGCGACATAGAAGTTATAGTAACATTAACATTTGTCGCTGTAAATCGGATTTTAACCTGCTGGCCACGCGTAGCCTTCTCTCTTGCGGCCTGTGGTGGTCGCAACGGTGATGTCACTGTGAAATGTTCCTTGAACATATCTGCTTTACGACTATGATCATTAATACCTTCTACACTCTCTGGTAGACCAGATCTATTATTTAATTTATTTGTTGATTTCTTAAAATTACGAAAACCATTTTTTGAATGCTGCGTAGCCAAAATGCCCATTTTTGTTTGTTCACTGTGGTTCTGACACCACTTTAAGCGCGTCTTAAATATACTACGACTTCGTTGCATGTCTTCATAGATATAATCATTTTTAGGTTTACCAATTATTATTTAAAAACAAAAAAAAAAAACACTAAATTAGTAAACACATATCAAAAGCACTCATTGAGCATTAAATTTTCCATACTTTGCCATATTAAGATAATTCCGGAGTTTGAGGGAATACACTACTAGCTTGATTACAAGTTAGAATGGTGTTCTAATTTTCTGTTAACCTATAAGAGCATCATTTTTTAGCTTTTAACACTAAATAAGCACTTATTTTTGCGCTAATTTTTTAGGCGATTCTGCTCATTTTGCCATGCTAGCTTTATAGACGTAACTTGTTTTCATTTTTTTAGTTCGATTTTTATGCAGTCTGGTTTTTTATTTTTGTAAATATTTTTGAAGTTAAACTTCTTTAGAATCGTTGTGATTTGAAACTCAATGAAACGAAAATGCGACACTAAAAAGAGACAAGCACATAAATATATAGGATTAAGCCCGCGAGAGAATGAGATAGAATACATTGCCATATTGCCATGGTAACTGTTGTTATTATCTGACAAATATATAATATTATATTCTTTCCGTATATGATATTTTATAAGACGCACAACGGACCAATTTAGAGTTTAAGTGCGGAAAATTGAGTGCACCTTACATTTACATTTACGATATTCTATAAATATATGATTGTAATATGCCCAATATGCCTTTTTTTAGTTATTAATTTGTTTTATTTTAATTGCGATGTTTGCCAAAGAAGTTTTACTTCAACCACGCGTAAAGGTTACACGCACCCATTTTTTTTAATATGTATAGAATATAGATTATCATTATGACGATTTTTACACCATTCTTCTATTATATTATTGATCTTCATAAATATATGGGAAATACACAAAAGAATATCAATAATATAATTAACAATTGGGCGTTTTAAAGATATAATTTACAGTAAAGGTTCCTTTTATAGGAGTTTACTCATTAAAAATCTTTACTATAAGTACCTATATAATATATTAGAATTATACATATATAGTTTATACCATATTAGAAGTTTTATAAGCAGTGAAATTTATAAAAGCGTTAACTCAAAAGCGTAACGTTTTATGTCATAGTAAATCCAATATGGGGGACCCCCAAAGATGGCAGACTGTTTTTTTATGCAACCCCATGACATGTATATAAAATGAAAGGGGTTGCTGAGAAGAATACAAAAAAAAAGTTATTTATTTTTATAATATAATTAAATATAATATATAAGATGTACCTATTAATTATGTTATAATTATTTATATATAATATAAGTGAAGACACTTTTGGCTCAGTTTGTAGTACTGCTTGTTGTGACAGCGGTCACGGGTTCGAGTGGCATTCATTTGTGTGATGAACACGAATGTTTGTACTCCAGTCATGTGTGTTTATATTTACAATACTAGCGGCTCACCCTCGCTCGGGTTCAATCAGTAGTTCAATCAGTAGTTTTTTGTATAAGTTCCTATAGTTTTTTAACTATCCCACGGGAACTATTTAATTTTCCGGGATATAAAGTATCTAAATATTGGCCGGGGATATAAAGTATCTAAAATATGGTACCACCATACAAAATTTCATTTAAATTGGTCTGACACTTTCGGAGATTAGCCCGTACAAACAGACAAACAGAGAAACAATAAATTAAAAAAATCTGGATTTGTTCTATTTCTATTTTTACATACCCCAGACTCGGTTTTTAGCATTTTTTTCTATGTACAGACAATCGACCTCTACAGTTTAATTATAGATGTATGTATTTAAAAGTTATATATGTGTATTTTATCAGTTATCTGGTATTCCTAACACAAGTCTCGTAGCTTACTATGGAACTAGATTGTGCTGTGTGTTAATGTCTCAACATATTTATTAATATTATTATTTAATTTTAATAATAAAATTAAATATTTTAAATTATAAAACATTCTGTTTTTTGTAGATAGGAGTACAGTCCTCGCGCCCTAAGCTCAGCTTTGCACTTGTGTGAGTGCACACACATAGTGTACGGAGAACCCGTTTATACTGGTTTTTAAAGCGCGTCCCTCACGTGTCAACTCCCTGCCCTGCACTTTCCGCATTTCACTTCTTGTACCGCTTGCACCTTGACGTATAATATTATTATGTTGTTGTGTTTGAATTCTTATATTATTATTATCATTAATGAAATGGCTTCTACTGTAACTAATTTGACTAAACGAAAACCATTAAGCAGCCAAACGAAAGAAATTTTGTGCAAATTGAACGAATTAGTATTTTAAATACGTAAACGAAAAAGATATGTCAAAGATATTAAAATGTCAGCACTTCCTTTTGATAAAATATTGATTTTATTTTTATGTGATTTTTTGACTAACCTTACTTTTGGCTATCACTCACACAAATGCAAAGCTGAACTTACGCCTCGAGAACTGCTCTAGTCGTGCGTCGGAGCTGACACACACAAACTTCTTTTTTGTAATAAATATGTACTAGTTAAAAAAAGTTTATTTGTAACTATGTTATGTAAGTCATTACTGAGGAATGTTGACAGGCTTCACAAGAAAGTATAAGCCAATTTCACGTAATGTCCATAATCCAAAGTCCAACTATTACTTACAATAATTTGAAAAAAAAAAAACTTAGTTCATTGTTATTTATTTATTTTATTTTATATAACACTATTTGGTGTGTAGCGTAACCCACAAATTATAGAGAATATGTAACGTTTTAAAGAATAGTTAATTTATGCGTGGAGTGAGTAAGCCGTAAGGTAAATGTAGACCTTTTTTTTTTTTAGTTGGGGAATGCATTTACGCATACCACCTGTCCCCCAGGTGGTTATGTGGGGCTCACCGGCTAGAAGAGCCGGTACTACCCACTAAACCCCAACTTTCCCCTCCCCTCCGCCTTACTTAGTGGGGCGCAGGCCTGACGGCCACCTAACCAATGGGGCTGCTCCATAGTCTACTCTGCTAAATCAGAGAAGTACCCGGAGCAGCCCTATGAAACCTCCCCGCCCACCGAAGTGGGCACCCCTCATTCGGCTGCAGAGGACAGGGAGAGCGGCAACGACACACCGACACTCCTCTTCCCCTGCAGCCCCACCGCGTCTGCCATCTAAGACGGTGGCAGCCCCGCCAAGGCCGCGGGGGCAGGGAGAACGGCGCACCGAAATACCGGCACTCCTCTCCCACCGCGGCCTTCCCCTCTACCGGTTACGAGCCTGTTTTCACAGTTCCGCAACCGGTCCCCACCCTCCGGTCGCGAGACCGCCGAAGCGGCCCCGCTCCCGGTGGCCGCAACTCCGGAAGCCGAAGCCTCAACGGAGAGCGGCCCCGTCCTGCTTTGGTCCGCGCCGGATTTCTCCGGTACCACCCGCCCCGCACAAAGCGGGTGGCGTTCCCCGATCCACCACCTGGGGACGCGCCCGGTAGGAGTTGGCTCTCCCCGATCCTGCAACGCCCCATTGCACTGCGGCGAAGGGTTCCGCTGTGGGTTTTAGTGAGTAAGAGTCTCACAGTACCTTACCCATTGACGGCCGGTAAGGTCCCCATGATGGGTTTCCCCAGCGTCAACAAAAAAAAAAAAAAAAAAAAAAGGAGTTGGTTCTCCCCGGGGAAGGTAAATGTAGACCTACCGAAGTGATCTATTATTACGAGATTTTATGTAGCAGTATACTACTATAATAAACGTTCTTGTAATTGGATTCTGGACCTGTGTTTCATCATTAGATCTTATCAAATGATTAAAAAAAATATTTACAAAAATATTAATCCCAACCCCATACCAAATATTATGAATTCGGAGACATGCATACAATACATACATAGCAAAACTCGCAGCTACTTAGTATAAAACATGTATGTACATACTACATATGTCTCCGACTGCATAATACCACAGATCACATAATATTATACTAGATTCTGTTCCTTCATCAACTTGTTATCATCTTTTTACTACTATTGTACGCAGTCGGTTTTTTTTTCTATTTTTGTAAATATATTTTTTTATTAACATACATTTTTTTAGTTTTGGTCAGTGAGAAGTTTTCACTTTTATTTAACAGTTTTTTTTATCCAAAATTATATTTAAAGTTTAAACGTATAAGGCCGCACATGTACGGTTTCCTGAGTCGGTTTCCTGAATAGGTTTCCTGATTCGAAATTCCGTAAGACTAGCGCAGACGTTAGGTTTTTTGTATTAGGAATTTTAACACTGCCAGTAAGTAGAGTAGGGATGTTGGCAGTGACATAAAATATCGATATATCGATGTATCGATATTTATTAAAATATCAATATTGACCTTTCGCCTAAAGGTTTTTTAAAAATAAAACAATCACTCATTTCCATCATGAGTGATTGTTGTAAAAAAGCACGCATAGAAAAGCCTAAATGCTTATAAAAAAAATCAATATTTTCAAAGTTTTGTGGTGGAGTGTCAAATGATTAATTAATTAATTAAAATATTGCACTATCAATAATTAACAAGATAATCATAAAAATGAAAAGATGATTAAAAATTATGGCGAATCATTAATATTTATGTCTAGTTATGAATACTGAAGAATAGTATATTCGTTTCGCAGCGCTGTAAAACCTTAATTAATGAACAAAATTTAAAAAGCTTACAATGAAAATTATTCCTTAAAAATCCCTCAATAAAAATGGCCTGATATATTTTTTTATAAAATGATCAGAAAAAAAGTTATAACAACCAATAGAAATTTTTTACTCAAATTTACATCGATTTTCGCTTATGACTTTGCTATTTTTAGTTCTACGACTAAAAGTTACATGACCAAAGTTGTACAGAATTTTATTTGCAACCAAAAATGTCTTTGTGTCTCTGTTTTTTTTTTCTGAGAAACTATCTGAAATTTTTGTTAGATAATCCATAAAAATCATTTGTACCCCTTTTTCCAAGATGGCGGCCGTGGATCACAAACTTGGATTTTACTTCACACTAACCTCTCCTTGATATCTAAAAAATAAAATTGCGTCCTCTGACAAATGCACGCTAAGCTCAAAAAAATGTAACATTTCAATGGACTATTTGGGTTTCACCGCAGTCGGGTAATAAAAATAAACTGATGTACCCAGAACCAATTAAAAACGAAAACATGAGTAGGTACGAAATATTAAAAAGCTACGTCATTTTGAAGATTTGCATATGTATGTTTTGTAATAAAAGTAAAAGCATGACATGCTTTATAGTTTATATCACGACACTCGAGCAAGATCGCCTGGTCCGCGTGCTCTTTGTATCCAATTAACGAATTATACGAGCTTCTTTGTGTGCCTTCGTCTCGCAAGTTCCGACCTTTACTTGTGTTGTAGCTACGATAAGACGATTACTCTCCAGATTCAATAGGTGTGTCAGCGGCTAAAGGAACGGTCGTCTCATCACTCATTAAGATGAATAAAATATATTTCACCGTTGCGATTTTATTAGCAGTTGCGATAATTTCTGTGCAAAGTGACGAGACACCTTCAGAACAATGCGCAGGTGAGAAAACTCTACATAAATAATCTCTCACTCTCTAATAGATTAATGAAATAATAAGTAGGTAAGCTTTACTTTAAAATATAACTATACATAAACTGTAATAGAGTGTAATTTATAAATTAAATCTAATTAGTTTTAAATTCAAGTTCTAAATATTTTCTTTGTTCTAAATATTTATTTTTTAGTTCGAAATTAGGCTAAAAAGTTTTAAATTTAGCAAGCATTTTAAATATTTTTTATTTAGAATACCTAGGTTTTTAGAAATGAGATAGTGTTTACTTTTTTTTGAAATAGTGTTTACTTTTTTATTGTAATCAATAGTTGATGAATACACTAGCAGAAAATTCCAAAAGAAATTCGGAAGCAATTTTTAGGAAAATTTTAAATTATTTTGAAGAAAATACATTGAATACTTTTTGAGCTTTGTTCGCTGCGGCTGCAAATTTAACTTTACTTATCCCAGTGTCCTTGAGAAATAATCTTTTTTTATGTAAAGCTTTTACTTTATCTTGAAAGTTGAAATACGACACAAAAAATGAGTGCTAGTAACCTTTACGCGCGGTTGAAGTAAAACATCTTTGGCACTGTGGCAGATACTGCAATTAAATAAAAAGCATGTGTGTACTTATGTATACACGTAAGAAGTTATACTTCTTTGGCATAACAGAACAAAAATAGCTAAAGATTTCATCCCGTATGTCACAACTCTATTTGTAAAAGAAATGATAAATTTTAATAAAAATAATTAAATAACGCATATTAGGCATATTACAATCATATATTTATAGAAAACTAGCAAAAATCGCGGCTTCGCTCGCGCTAAAACTACAACAAAAAAAACTTTAAAAAGGTAGTTTTCATACAAATTTTTATCGCTTATTTTATCTCCTTATGGGATGAATTTCAAAAAACGCAAAAACACGTATTTATTTAATTGTACTGAAGAGCATTAAGAGGATTATGAAGTGCCGATACGCGGCGCGAGTAGGTTTTTAGAAAAATGCTATCTGTTTCATACCGCTTACTTAGCCTTCCTTCGGACGTAAACAACACAAATACAATACGCAAATTCTCACGCACACTATGATAGCAGCAGCCGGTGACGCGCAGGCGATCGCGGGGGGCGGCGCGATGGCGGCGCGACTTGGCGCAAGAGCGTTCATTCGAAATTCGAAGTAAACTTTTCAAATTGAATTAGTTAGTGCCAGAGATTAGCGCATTCAATCAAACAAACAAACAAACTCTGCCTCTTTGTAATATTATTGTATAGATGTTGTAATTGAGTTTTATTGAAATCGGTTGTCGTTGTACAAAATTTTTAATTTTACCACTTGTCTAGTAATATTAATTTTGTAATAGTAATTAGTCCGTTCATCGATTAAAAAAGTGCTAGATACATAATCCCACGCAAAAGTAACTGTCACCAATTGTTTAGAATTTAGATAATTCTAGTTGAAATAAATATACAATATTGTAAATTCAACCTTAAGTGCAAGGCTTAAAGTTGTATTCGCAAAGCTATGTATATAAAGCAAGCGATCTTACGAGGCTTACTCGTACATCAAAACAAATTCAACCTTACACGCATGACAGAATAACAAAGTGTCAAAAAAATCCAACAAATATAAAGGAATCAACTAGCCCGGTCGAATTAGCTCAAAAAAGAGGCAAACATTGCAAAAATTTTTAACAGCCATTTTCTTTCGGCATTCTTTGGGGGAGGTCACTGGAAGTCTAAATTTAGATTTTCGGGGGTTTGATAAGAACCACAATTATAGGAAATTTGATTTTAAAAACTTTGTTCATTATAATTTTTCGCGTAAAATTGAAAAAAAAGAAACGAGTTGTTCAATAAACAAAAAATCACCCCCTCAATAAACAAAAATTATATCCGAAAGGATATAAATTCAAAAATATCGATCCTAGAAAAAAGTGATAAGTACCAAAACTGTAGGAAATTTAATTTCAAACAACTTTTGTAATAACTATTTTTCGTGTAAAATTAAAAATAAACGAGTTATTTAATAAAACAAAAATCAACGCAATGGGTCTGGTACCCCGAAAATCTAAATTTAGACTTCCAGTGACCCCACCAATTCGACTGGGCTAAACGCGCTTATCCCAAATAAGTAGGTATGCGATAATATGATTAATACATACGTTTAATAAGAGTCTTTATAATTGAGATGCTTTATAACTTCTGCTGCTTACAACTCTAAAAAATACTTAGAAACTGTTTTTACAACGATTTCTTGACAAAATATCAGTACCTGTTTACATTATAGTAATAACCATTATATAATGATACTTACCGAAAATATGAAAGGCTAGATGTGTGATTTTTGCAATTTTTATACGAGCACCGAACCATGTTTGAGGTAGGTAGGGAAGTAATTGTTTGTCGCTGATTGAGTATCTAGTGCTTTTTTACTTACTTACTTTATACGTATTACTGTGAAATTTTGATGATTTCACCAGCCACTAGAGGTCAGAAAGAAAGAAATATGCAAACTGTGCTCAAATACGTCATGCTTTTCTACAATAAAAGAGTTATTTTATACTCATTTCAAAGGAAATGGTGCAACTGAATATGGAAACCAACATGAATCAGAGGCCATACGAGAATTTTACACAGTTACCAATCTAAAAGTTACCAAATGTGGGCTGTTTATTGATTCCAATCTTAATATATATAAATCTCGTGTCACAATGTTTGTCCGGGATGAACTCCGAAACTATTCATTCGATCTAGACGTATTTTGTTTCAAAAGGTGTGATTTGTGCCAATTAAAAAGATAGGATAGTTTTTATCCCGATTATTGCTTTTTTTTTTATTGTAAAATTGACGTTTTTCATATGTGTGCCACAGCAATGCGTGGCCGGGTCTGCTAGTGTTTTATATTTAGGGACAAGTCCTGATGGACTTATCGGAGATGACTCTCTAATTGAAGTCAAATGTCCTATTTCTGCTTTTAATATGCCACCTCTGGTGGCCATAACTAAAAAGAAGATCAAATTTTGTTTGATGCGAGAAGGACATATGATGTTAAAAAGAAACCATGATTACTATTATCAGGTCCAGGGACAATTACATGTCACTGGTAGACAATTTTGTTTTTTAACCGACTTCCAAAAAAGGAGGAGGTTCTCAATTCGACCGTATATATATATATATACTTAGAATAGATACTTAATCAGATTTTTTCGAAGTCGGTGCCAGCCAATGCAAATCAAAGCACACCGACTTCGAAAATATCTGATTAAGTATTTCTAAATGAAAACCCCCGTTTAGTTATTTTTTACTTTTCAGTGCCTGGAAGTCGGTTTTTTTTTAAGTTTTTATCTAAAAACCTACTCGCGCCGCGTATCGGCACTTCATAATCCTCTTAACACACAGCACCATCTAGTTCCATGGTAAGCTACGAGGCTTGTATTATGGATACCAGAGAGGTAATAGCATATATGTATAACTATAAATACATGCATATTATAAATACTAGCGACTCACGCTCGCTTCGCTCGCGTTCGTCCCTACTCCCTAGGTACGTTTTCACGGTTAGCTATGTTTAGGTATACATAAATAGTAGCTTGCTACTCCTAAGATATTCATTTAAATTATATAGCGATTTACCCTCGTTTTTCTTGGGTACGTAGTACGTACGCCGTACGCAGATTTTGTTCACAATTTCATGGGTTTTAATTTTTTTCGCGGAACCCTGATACTTTTTCTAAAATAAAAGTAGCCTAAGTTACTCCTTATAACAGCAGCTATCTGCATGTGAAAGTCCTGTCAAAATCTGTCTAGCCGTTTCGGAGATTAGCCGGAACAAACAGACAGACAGACAGACAGACAAAAATTGTAAAAAATGTTGTTTTGGTATATGTACCGTGTATACATCCATATGCAATTAGTAAAAAGCGGTTATTTTTATATTACAAACAGACACTCCAATTTTATTTATCTGTATAGATAAACTACCCATGACTAGAGTACAAAAATTCGAACTCATCACACAAATGAACTCGACTCGGGACTCGAACCCGCGATATTTTACTTTTCAGTGCCTGGAAGTCGGTTTTTATTTTTTTTTAATTTTTTTATGAGTAATAAATAAGTGGGTAGGCTGTCTGTAACAACTAGGTATATACCTAATGCCTTTGATACATCGAACACCTTAGTCTCTCCCGTGACCATGATTGCTGTAAAGCAATCGGAACGTCGCGTCGTCGGGAACCAAAAATCAAAATAAACCCGCAAAATGTCCCAAAAGATAGTTTTATTTAAAATAATAAGTAAATCATTAAAATTTTTGTATGAAGGACAAATCAGTCGATCAGTTACTGTGTTTTGCCGTAAGAAAGAGGGACTTTTATGTAGTAAAAAGTATTCTAAATGTTGATTCGAGCAATAAGCATTATACAAAGGACTGCCAGCGGACGTGCTCACTTTTAAGTGCGTAGATGAATGACATTTAGTAGTAAATTCTTATGCTAAAAAAATATTTTTTTATATATTTAAAGCCTACTAGTAACAAGAGAAATTATAAATTTCGATTGAAAGGGCTATTTTGAGGGTACATTCTTGTTTAATTATTTATAAATAAACTATTTACGAATAAATAATTATTTATGACGAACAATCAAGAACAAATGACGAATAAACGATATGATAAAATAAATAAATAAATATGTTGGGACATTAACACACAGCACCATCTAGTTCCATGGTAAGCTACGAGGCTTGTGTTATGGATACTGATAATTGATACACTACACATATATAACTTTAAATACATAGATATTATAAATTATAAACACCCATGACTGGAGTACAAACATTCGCACTCACACAAATGAATGCCCCCAGCGGGACTCGAACCCGCGACCGCTGGCACAGCAAGTAGTGTCACTACACACTGAGCCAAACGTGTCATGGTATATGATAAACATAAAAATTAAAAAATTAGAAAATAAAATATCCTAGGGGATCAGGTTTGGTGAGCCTAGATTTGTTTAAATCAGTTTTACTTTTTATTGTATGTCGATAGCAGAGTTGACAAGATACACAAGTTCGAAATAATTCAATTACCTATTTATAGTACCTATGTGTATGCTACCTACCTATCCTACCTATCCTCGCGCACCATAATTTCTTGTCATAAAATAGCAATAACAATATAATGAACTAAGTACCTATAAATCTTATGAAAACTTTATAAGACATAAAATATGATAGTTATATATATATATATATATATATATATATATATATATATACATATATATAACTAAGCCTAATCTGTACATTTAATATTTTTTGATAAATCTTATTGAAATAGACATTATTATCGATACAGAAGCCCAATCTAAAGTTTTTAGAATTTTTGTCTATCTGTCTGTCTGTTACCGCATCACAACAATACTACAGGACAGATTTTGATGAAATTTGGTACGCTGATAGCTGGCTATCTGGGTCAACATATAACCGGGAAAATATCTCATTTCTGAGAAAAAATAAAAAAAGTGCAATGTAAGAGTATAGTAATACCTATGTAAAACCTAAGAATTTTGTTTTTGGTCATCTGAACGCGGGCGAAGCCGCGGGCAATGCTAGTGAATTAATAAAAGTCTTAAACATAAAATGTGTGGTCGAATGTCACAACACGAAAATTACACTGAAACACGAAAGTGACGCAGTGCAAGTGCGGGATGCGATGTTGGTGGTCGGTGCGGGCTCGATGGTCCCCATACATTAGGGTTGCGTAACAAACATTAATACCTATACAATTGAATAATAATTTGATTTCATTTTTATATCTACATTTAATGTATGTATAAATTATTAAAAAAAACAATTCATAAAAACAATACACCGCCAGAAAGAGAAGTATAAAAAAACCGCATTGCCTCTTTTGATGGCTGTGCTTATTTTTTGAACAAAGTATTGGCCAGCTTTTGAGATTGAGACTTCTCTCCCTCTCCCACCAATTCTTTACTGAAATGATGTATGGTCTCAGTTTCCGCTGCTAGCGGTGCAAATATATACATGTATGTATGACCTAAAACAAGGAATATTTGCATCACTTGACGCCTGATATGTTCAGGTTCCGTGGTCACTATTCCCGCGGTGACAGAGGTCGTTTTAATGTGAGACAGTGGTACCGACATATGTAGCGTCTCACACCAGTGACCTGCTTTGTCTCCGTAGTAGAAGGGCGGGTAGCTGGTGTGTTCCCAAATAGCAAAGGTTCTCCGAATGATGTTATTGATGGTGTGTGGCGAGATAAGAGAATTTGAGAGACCCCGGTATCATTGACAACATGAGGTTTTGTTTTAGTCCCTAGACACAAGTAAACTAACTACAAAAGAAAATGTGCTTAGATGTGTGCTGCTCTAATTTAGTATAGCAGACTGTAGCCAGAAAACGGAGTGTTTATTTTGATACAGCTAGGATACGAGTCTGCTCTGGTATCTTTCCATTGTTTATAAGCTTGTTATGAACTGTTTTTACAGAGAGGCTATAATAAGTTGTTATTTGATATTTATGTAAATAAAATGTTGGGTAGATAACTAATTATCCACTTTTTGTTTCTAGGTCAAAATTTTGACAATCTTCACGAGCGGATCCGTGTCATCCCGTGCGGAAAGACACAATGCAGGCTGCGTAAGGGCACAAACACTACCGTAGAGTTCAAATTTAACCCGAGTAAGTTAAAATATTTATTAGGTAAATTTTAAGAATATTTTATCGTGATATACCAAAAATGAAAGGTAGGCAACCAAAAATGAAAGGTAGGTTATGTGAACACTTACAAGTAAATTCAATCAATTTTATTTTTATTATACCACATACCAAGTTTACAGCTTCTTCCAAGAAGGGATATCGAATGGGGTTTCAAATAAATTGACTTTTATTTGCAACCAGTTTTTATTTGACAGACAAACTAAAACCAATAACTACAATAGATCCTATAAGACAAGACAAGTTTCATTGGATTTTTCGGCTCACCTCTCTATTTTATATTTATGTTATATTTATAGAAATGACTTCCCCAATAGCATTTCGGACCCGTTAACTAATATACTAGTTAAGACAGTTGTTTTTTTTTTGGGGATACTTTGATCGAGAGTCTAGACTTTTGAAGTACACGTTTATAGTAGATACCTACCTACTAATAATTAATCTAAATCTTTACCCTTATTAATATTTATTGGTGGTTTCGTCAGCAGTATTTATTTTTTATAAAATAAAACTAACTCTAATGAACCAGCTTTGCAAATACACGGTCCGTGGTATCTCTTTATTTCCTTTTGTATTGATTTTGTCTTGCATCAGGCAGCTGACAAAAAAAATTTATAACTATAATTCAATAAAGCTTTATATCTCGAGATGCAAAGTAAGGTCCTTCTGGATATACTGGATACTGGATGAAAAGTATTTTGTATTAAATTTTATCTAATGAAATATGGTATAGTAGGTATACCTAGTAATACAATTACATAATATGGGGTCAATAATATCATTTATGTCCAATGGTATGGTGACCATTATTTTATTTAATTTTAGTCACTTAATTCGTTTTAATTACTTAATTTCGTTTACTTGCTTACTTCTTCTTCTGCCTGGCATTTATTTATCACGGCTATTGCCAGGGTCCGTTTACTTGCTTACTTTTTTTTCCAATTTGCTAAACTCTGATAATCGTAAGTCAAGAACGATTTATGCAAGTAACTTGACGTGCCCTACTACTTTATGTACGTTGCAGTGACGTAGCTACTACTTACTAGCTAGCATGGTTGACACTTAATAACTAAGTAGATGGTACCTTTTATATAAGGTTTTAAAACTTAAGTTGTAAAATAAAAACATTTTTTTTCTGCATTAGCTGGAAATATAGTACCTATTCAAAGTAATATTGATTTTGGTTAAGTATCAAGAGACATAACCCAACCTTAAGTTTAAGCCTGTATCCTTAGGTGTCGATTGCCAATAATTAACAAAACATATTAGATAATTAATATACAATTAATATACAACAAAAAATAAATTAATAAAAAGTTATGAAAACATTCTTACTATTATCACAGATCATAATATAGTACTAAACTAGTCTATTATATATTCATCTAAGGTAAAAAGGTTGAAAACAAAAAAAAAACTAAAATAAATAAAAAAACAAAAGTAAAAACGTTGTATCCGACCGGGATTCGAACCCGGATACCTGTGATTGTCAATCTTGCCACGATGCTTATGCCCGAGCGTAAGAAATTATCGACCATATTTTGCGTGGAATAATGCGAAAGAAAACCGCATAAAAACTTGAAAACACGCGTTTTCCCAGACATAAGACTAATCTAGATCGGTTTTTCGTCCCTGAAAACTCCCACATACCAAATTTCAGCGAAATCGTTAGAGCCGTTTCCGAGATCGCCGGTATAAATAAATAAATAAATATACACGAATTGCTCGTTTAAGGTTAGTACCTGGGCGACCGAGCTTCGCTCGGGTTCTTTTTTGTTATGATAGTATTTTTTAGATAAAAAAACGAATAACTTGAATAAACACAAAAAAAAAATAGAAGTAAAAACTTTGTATCCGACCGGGATTCGAACTTTATGAATCGGGATTGTATGTATGTATTCAGCCCTTTTTAACGTCCCACTGCTGGGCACGGGCCTCCCTTCAAGACGAGGGGAATCAGGCCATAGTCCACCACGCTGGCCAAGTGCGGATTGGCGGACTTCACATGTCTTTCGAAAACTTGCTAGGTTCTCTCAGACATGCAGGTTTCCTCACGATGTTGTCCTTCACCGTAAGGCAAGTGGTAATCATGTTAGAAATGATTCGCACATGAAAATATCAGAGGTGCGAGACCCGGGATTTGAACCCGCTTCACTCGGTTTCCCAAGCGAGCGCGTTACCACTGGGCTACCACTGCCTATGAATATATGAATCGGGATTATAAATAAATAAATATACAAGAATAGCTCGTTTAAATATATCAGATATACAAAATATTAAAGGCTAATTAAAGTATATTAAAATAAATTTAAAAAACTATTTTGTATGTTTTAACATAATTAAAAACTATTTCCAGAGCAAAAAGTAAAAAAACTTACAAACGACGTCTACGCTTTAATTGGCGGCCTCCCATTGCCGTTTGTCGGCGTGTCTGGGGTGAGTGCGTGCGAGCAGATAAGACGAGCTGACACCGGCGAGCGGGTACCCTGTCCTTTGGCGCCCAATCAAGAATATATATATACTAATTCCTTCCCCATAGAACTATTCTATCCACAAGTTCCTCTTCGTGTCCACTGGGGACTCAATGATGGCGCTAAGGATATCATCTGTTTCGAAGTACCGGCTGTTATAACACAGATGAAAAAAAACTAAAGCAGATCTTATGAAATTATTCTGTATCCGTTTTATTCCGTAGTAATTAGAAGGTTTTTAGGTATAAATAAAAGATATAAGTGATTTGTATAATCCAATTTTACATTAAATGATAAAAAATCAGATAAATATTTATTGCAACCTCTTATTATTAATAATTAACTCCTAACCTAGTAATACAGTTACGTATTTATCTTTAACAATAGTTATAACAAAGGATACATTTACATATATTAATTTGTTCATTTAAAATATTACCCATACAAGTTCAACATGAATTTGTTTAGATTCGTTATGTATATCAAATGTATTAAGAGATTTTATAACACCGCGTGACTTAAATAATTTATTATTACACCGTGCAATAATAAAATATCTACGTATTTCAAAAACAAAAAGAAAAGAAAAGGAAGGTACTTTTAGATGTGAATTGTTGTGTTTTAATGATATATGTATTTTATTAACTTGTTTCTAAATCTGAATAAAATATAAAAACTGTTTGTATTTCATAATACTTTCTTAGATTTACGCGAATATTTGACATTAAAATAAAACTATCTTTTCGGATTTTTTCGCGGATTTATTTTGATTTTTGTTTCCCGACGTTTCGATTGCTTTACAGCAATCATGGTCACGGGAGAGACTAAGGTGTTAGATGTCTCAATGGCATTATACAGTTGTTACAGACAGCCTACCTACTATTTTACAAAAATGATTTTAAAAATTCAAAAATGGCATCAAAGTACCTTACAATATTGGTTGATTTTAATTCTAAACATTTTAATGTTTAAGTTTTTAATAAGTATTATAATTAAATATAGCAATATTATTTACTTAATTTTTGCTAGTATAATAAATATTACAATTTTCTTTATTGATTACTAATCTTATTTAGTGTTGCTATTATTATATTATCTGTAACCATAAAGATCATTAAACATTTTTTAAAATATCAATTATTTATTTAAGCAATATAATTGTTTTATATGTAGTTTAAACTACATATAAAACAATTAAGCAATATAATTGTTTTATATGTAGTTTAAACTACATATAAAACAATTATATTGCTTAAATAAATAATTGATATTTTAAAAAATGTTTAATGATCTTTATGGTTACAGATAATATAATAATAGCAACACTAAATAAGATTAGTAATCAATAAAGAAAATTGTAATATTTATTATACTAGCAAAAATTAAGTAAATAATATTGCTATATTTAATTATAATACTTATTAAAAACTTAAACATTAAAATGTTTAGAATTAAAATCAACCAATATTGTAAGGTACTTTGATGCCATTTTTGAATTTTTAAAATCATTTTTGTAAAATAGTAGGTAGGCTGTCTGTAACAACTGTATAATGCCATTGAGACATCTAACACCTTAGTCTCTCCCGTGACCATGATTGCTGTAAAGTAATCGAAACGTCGGGAAACAAAAATCAAAATAAATCCGCGAAAAAATCCGAAAAGATAGTTTTATTTTAATGTTTGTATTTCTTCAAGTTGTTTACTTAAGTTTTTTTTTGTATTTTTTTTTTGTATAAGTAGGTACAATCTTTTGTTTTTTTTTTGGTTTAAGTCAGCTTAAGTGTCAGTGTTTTATTTCTAATGTATGTTCAAAATTACTATAAATTTTACAATTTGTGTGGTAAATTTACCGTAAGATTCGTTTTTCTTATCATTTACGCTTATTCTTGAGGAACCGAAAATACGTAATATTTATAGTAAGTAGGTTTATTAAAAACATGAATCGTGGAATATAAAAACATTGGTAACCTTCCAAAAATGTAATTAATCTAACCATTGGAAGATCTCTTTAAAAAGATGGCGGGCGAGTTTATGTCACACGTGTTATAAAATAGTGTACGATATTCGTGACTTAAGTAAATCTATTAATATAGGGTTCTTATTACATGTAATAATGCACTACTTAAGTCACACATATCGTAATATTGCTATAACCCTGAGGATATATGTAAAACTGTAACTTATAAAATATATTTCCTAGACTATTTTCACAGGTACTTCAAAGCAGATTATATCTTTTTTCTTATACATAAGTGACCAATGTACATCCACTTCTATTGAAGGGTAAAAACTGAGAATAGGGAAAGAGTCCTTGTAGGTGTATTTGGTGCCAGCTTTAAGAGGACATGAAGTCTTCTCGCCACTCTCAGTTTCAAGTTTGTCGCAGACTGAAGCTCCGTCTACTCCAACGAAAGGAAATTTCACACCCAGAACATCAGCTACCACGTGGTTGTCAATCTTCTCCATATCAGTCTCTGAAAGAAGAAACAAGTTAAATTATAATTTTGTTTACCACATGTGATTTGTTAGCACTTTTATCTAATAATTATATTAAATAACGTACAGTAAACAAATTACGTACGAAGGCAATTATTACTTAATAATATTGCCAGGTCAATAAATATGGCTTAATGTCATTATCGCTATTGTATAGGTAAACTCCACAGCTTTACCTAGATAATAACCGGACCTCTTGTTCTAGAGTTTGTTTTAAAAACGTCGCAATTTTCTATGACAATATTTATGCGGTATGAAAGCTTTCACCTTAAACATATTATTCCAAAAACAATGCATAGATAGCGATTATCATTATTATATCTAATTAAAAAATCACTATACGTTTAAAATTAACAAAAGATCAATTACATTAATGATAATAAATTAATATTAAGTGTTCCTTTAATATTTAATAGATTAAAGTACATATATAAGTGATAACTGATAAGAAAAGAAGCTAGACTTTTTAATCCTATTAAATAGCTGATTTTTGGACAAGAATCATATCTATAAATAAACCATTAGAAATCTTGTTTTCTATACTGTTTTAAAGTATATGTATTACGTGTACTTTATTATTAGTTAATGCTGAAGCTGGTTTGGGCGTGAACGAAAATAAAAATTGACAGGCGCAATTTTTTTGACATTTCAACTTGAACCCTATTTTTAACCGACTTCCAAAAAAAGGAGGAGGTTCTCAATTCGACCATATATATATTCTATTCTAAATGAAAACCCCCGTTTTGTTATTTTTTACTTTTCAGTACCTGGAAGTCGGTATTTTTTAAGTTTTTATAATTTGTATTTATAATATGTACCTATGTATTTCGCTTTAGATACAGCAGGGAATAAAGACACTTAATATTGTGAACCTACTATAAATTTTATATTTTTTTAATAATTACTTATGTACAACAATAATGAAATTAAATTAAATTCAACAATAAGTGCGAGAATTAAATTAGTACCAGGTGTAAATGTGATGGTGATGTACGTGTCACTTTCTTTCTTTAGACGACAAGGTAGTTTTTTGCACGGTGCGAGCGTCACTACGTCCTTTAAACCTTCATCTGATCGTCCTGCAATTAAAAACAAATAAATTTATTAAAAATGGTAAGATAAATCTTAAAAATTGTAAACTTAACTTATTTAAATTTCCAATGCTTTGTTAAAGTAATTAAACTTTATTCAATTAGATTTATACAAATACTTTTGAATCGTCAATCTAATTCAAAGATTGTCATTGTAGTAAAATATACAGGGCATTATAGGTAAGGATCTCGAACTGGAGTTATTTATGAATGGTGAAAATACTCATATTTTATGTTTAACTTCAGCGTTCACCAGGTAGCTATAAGTATGTTCAATAGAGAAAAAACTATACGCGGAGGCTCTTTAATAATTATAAGTAAACTTTTTTAAATACGAGTATAAAGAACCTAAAGACATTATGAGCCTCTCTGTTGAGCAAACTGTTGAACTAGCCTGCGCAGAGATTGAGCACTTCATTGTTGTATGCGTATACAGACCTAATGGGTTATATGAGTACTTTGAGAAATTATTAGAAGCTTTGTTAAAATTATATAGTTCTAATAAATTCATTGGTCCGCCAACCCGCACTTGGCCAGCGTGGTGGACTATGGCCTGATCACCCTCGTATTGAAGGGAGGCCCGTGCTCAGCAGTGGGACGTTAAAGGGACTGAATAAGAAGAAAGAAGAACTTCATTGTTGTTTGTGGCGATTTTAATATAAACTTATTAGATCTTAATTATTTAATACTGGTGCCAGTGCTACATGTATTGATAATTTATACACAAATTGTAAACCATCCTCTAAATCTATTATAGCAAGTTGAGTTCAGACCATAGTGGTCAGTTAGCTTCATTTTCTTATTTAAAATGTCTTACTTTAAATGCCATTAAAAAAATGTTAAAAAGGCTTTTGTCCCTATAAGTACTACACGCATGGAGAAGTTCAGAGGTAATATTGTAACAAAAGTTCCTTATTTATCTTACTGCAATGACCCTAACTTCTTATATAATTCTTTATTTATATTAATAAAAACAGATTTTTTTGTGAAAAGTGATGAATGTATATCTTCTATACTTCTATATTTTAACATAGTCCAAAGAAATATTAGATTATTTTACTTCTATATATAAGACTAGCGACTTACGCTCGCTTCGCTAGGGTTTGTCCCTAGGTTGATTTCCCATACAAACTTTCATTCCCATTTGCATCCCCTTAAGTTATGATTTCTAGGATAAAAAGTACCTTATGTACTTCCCAGGTTCTCAAACTATCTCCTTACTAAATTTCATCTAAATCGGTTCAGTAGATCCAGAGATAACCCCCTAACACCTCACAAACTCACAAACTTTACCTCTTTACAATATCCACTCCAGGATAATTTCTAAGAAATTAATTGTTAACTGACACACCGTGTGCCCGCGTCCCTCAACACGATATTAGTATAGATCATAGATGGCACGCCTTGTGAATGAAGTGATCGCCTCCGGGTTAGTTCAACTTTATAGCAATATTGTAAATTATAATTCAACTTTGTCTTTATAAAAAAGATAACTAAATAATATTAGTCCCGCTGAGTTTCTTTCGCCAGTTCTCTCAGATCTAAGGCTTCTTCTTTCCGAACTGGTAGTAGACTCATGACGTTGAGTAAAAAATTGTAATAATTTAGGACTGAATAAAATATTTCAAATTTTGTAGACACTTCATGAGGAACCTACCGCGCGCCGGCTCGGAAAGCAATTCTACTGAGAAAAGCCGGCGAGAAACTTAGTAGTTGCTCCTTTAAATATCATCGACTTACATTTTATTTATTTAAAATAACTATATATGTAGACTGCATGTACTAAAAGAGATGAGATTTTAAAATTATGGTATAAGCGTTTATTCTTTATCTTTTGGAATCCCATTTAATATACTCCTACATATATGTATAAGCATGTATAAGTTGAGAACTTAAATGTTGAGTATCTGGGCGACCGAGTTTCGCTCGGAGTTCTTTTTTGTTATATCGTATTTTTTAGATAAAAAAAAAACTAAAAACTTGAATAAAAACAAAAAAAAAACAAAAGTAAAAACTTTGTATTTCGACCGGGAAATTACACAAAAAGACCATGTGAAGACCTCTATAAAGGATTTAAAATGTTAGTCACGAGTTTTTGCTAGTTTATAAAATATATATACTTTCAAAGTTGATGTTGTTTTTTGTACTGTGTTTTTAGCATTGACTCATTCTTTGATTACGTCAATGTTTTTGCGTAAAAACAAAACGAACAAAAAAACCTAAGTTTTTTACTGCTTAGAAACTTATATCTACAGCAAACAAACTAGGTTCTTAAATATTAAACAGAATCAATAAGATTTTCATCAACATATTAGGTGCCATAGCACTGAGATAAAATTAAAACTTCAAAAGGTTTAATAAAGCTAAGAGTCACTTGCTCGAAGTTATACAACATCTCATCTCTCATTAGCTTTTTTTCTTGTACGAATGACAAATGACGTAAAACTAAATTCATTTAATCTTTTGATCATCAAATGGATTAGTTCAATGTGTCGTTTTAAAATCTTCATTTTCGAGAAATGCAAGCAAATTTTTTTCATACTTACGCTAATTTTCAGATACTTAGGCTAAGTTCAGATCATTTTAATGTATGTATGTAAGCATATAATTTACATAAATTAGGTATTTCTATTTATTAAAAACACGACAACATTTAACGCCACCGTGCGAATTTCCGGGAAATCAATTGTTGGAATACACGGGTGTATGCGTCCCTCTACACTAATATGTATAAAATATCCACATATATCTACGAGTATATTCTATACATATTATTAAACCAAGTCCCCCGCGACGTTTGTCTGAACGCGATAAACTCAAAAACTACCGAACAGATTTTCGTACGGTTTTCAATAATGGTTTACTCTACCAATTCATGAGGAAGGTTTAGCCTTTAGGTATAATTCATTAAGGTCTTGTGTAAACTGGCTGAAATATGTCGATGATTATTTAAGATTTCGCTGCATAAACTATAGCAGATAAAACCACGAAATGTTCTAATAAAATGAAAAACATAAAAAATACTCCAAAAAAGCCCGGGATATCATATTATGTTTATCTTTTAAGGTTTACTCACAAAAACCATTTTTATGGTTCTCAAATTGGGTTTAAAATAGTGTTTTATTTGTGTAGGTGTATTTACTGAAATCATTATCTAAATAAATATATTAGACAACCTAAGAACCTAATTTAAATCAAACTGACCTTTTAAGTTAGATGAATACCTTAATCCCCTACCAAAACGTGGTTTACGACGATATTTAAAAGCGAATGTGCCAGTATTTAATAAATGTAAAATAACAAAAAAAATATTATATCTATCTTCAACATTTTGCGCTCATATTACACGATTAATATAGTTTTTTAGGTCATCAGTAGGTACTAAAGAAATAAAATTCTAAAATATTGCTGTAATCATGATTTTTTTTCTTATTCTGTGCATCAACACATGAATTTACAACTCATATAAAAGTATAGTTAAACACCATTTGATAGATCATTTCAAAATAGATATTTTACATGTTTAATTTTTTTTTAAAGATAAATTTCAATTTTGTTTTGAAATAATATCCAGAAATTATAAGAAAATTTTCGAGTGAGATACTGTGCGGGGGCCGAGCGGCAGTCGGCAGCTGCCTTTCGTACGGGGTATCCGCGTTGTTCGTGTTCGCCTCCGGCTCTTATGACATTTCGCTTATGAAAAAAGAATGCTTGTAAACTTTACTACATGTAATAGAAGTGACATACACAATAAATAAAATTATATAATAAATAAATTAAATATTATACATATACAATAAATAATGTTATAAAATAAAAAATAATATTATATAATAAGTATACGCAGCCACTATCAATAACTTGTGACTCAGTTATTCATTGGCATTAAATAACAGTATGTTCAAAGAACGCCTGATCAGTACCGGGCATTACTGTAATTTGGCTATTTTTCGTTGCATAAAAATATTATAACTATCTATAGTTTTATTTAATTTTTCCATCTCAAAATTCTATAATAGAGTGCATTCTCTCATGACAAATATTGTTAGAACATAAATATTATGTCATTTGGTGTGTGATTGACATGATCTAGACGAGGTATTAAATAAATAAAATAATAATATAATATTTCTAATTCGGTTCAACGGAAAATATTACACTACCGCCTCTATAAATTCTATGGTCTGTATTTTATGACATGCGCAATATTGTTTTAACTATTATTCCATAGATGTCGCTAGTATTTATTACAATCTTTTCTAGAAGTGAGGTGGGGAAAGAAGGAGCCAAATGTTGAAGGTCGTCTGCTCGGGGGATGGCCTTAAGAAGGTATATCACAGAATGAAAAAAACTTGCGAAACGTAATAATGTCCGACGACGACGCCAGCGGGGGCAGTGGTAGACGGGGGCGAGGAGGATCCTAGCTGCTAGCATGTCGCCCACTAACGCGAAGCGACGCGATCGTACATACTTATTGTAGAGCTACATAATATAGGTGTTTTATTCTTGAAATATGTATTTAGGTTTTCAGCGCGAAAATCGAAATTCCTTAAAAATGACTCAAGATTCAAAATTACGTTTCATTAAAATTTCCAATAGAGTTATTATGAAAACCATGTGTTACGGAATTATTCCCCCCTGCGCACTCAAACGAAGTGAGGGTAAGTCGCTACTCGCTAGTAATCTATATTCTGTTGTAATATAAATACTTTCATATTTTTAGTTACTTATTGTTACGCTAAAAAAATAACAAGATTTTTTACTGAGTTATGAGTGGTCAGGACACATGTAAAAGTTAAGTCATTCCTAAAAACAAAAAATAGCACCAACAGAAATACTTACATTATTTCATTAAGTAGCAAGTGTCCGTAACTTTAATACAGTTCTTATAGTTCTCATGGCTCTTATAGTAAGTATAGTATTTTACGTAGTAGTAGTGAAGTGAATAAGTATTACCAAATTTTGCTTTTTAAAAACATAAAAATGCAGATTAGGTACTTGCTTTCGTAACGCGAAAAGCGCGTGTCGACTATCAACAGGGCCGGGCGTTAAAAAGTCGTGTAGGTACATTAAATACCTATAATTTCATGGCTTTTCCGTTTTTCTTAAAAACGGTATACGCTATAATATGATATATCAAATATCAAATAATATTAAATAGGACCACCTTTGGCACTACCATAACATAATAAAATTTAAACTAGCGAGATCGCTCAAGCTGTTTCCGAGATATCGATCTATGAAAGCGTATAATTCTGATAATCAATATGAAATTAAGTTATATGAATATGTCGGAGGAGGATTTAGTAGAAATTAATTATAATTTAATTTGACATGTTACCTTTCTCTGGTAAAATATAAAACCTTATTATTATTTAATTCCTCAAATCATACGTCTCGAGCCGGGTTGAGGCGCCATCATAGCATTCGTTGGGTGTTGTGTGTTAAAGTCAAACCGGTATCGAAAACCCGCTGCTCAATTAAATTAATGAAGTTATCTTAAGCAGTTAGGCAAAGTAAAATTATATATACAGGGTGTCCCAAAAGTCAACGTTAAGCCGGTGTCGGGTGATGGGTCAAGACGTGACAGTATTCAGAAAAATAATAAAAAAAATCTTAGTCATGTACTCAAAAAATTATGGGTATTTGAAAAAACAAACGAGAAATTTACCACTTTGTGGAAGTCTTCCAATATTATACAAAGCGAGTATAAAGTTCATGCTGTCATTAAATATAAATGATAGACTATTATAATGATTACCTACAATGAACAATCTAATAATCGTATTGTATATATTTTGCCTTTACGTCAACTTACTTAATTGACTGAACTGCCATTAATAAACACAAGATATAACTTTACCTCCTCTTATCTGCCGCCCTGAAGAAAGAAAGAAATTTTAAAATAAAGATCCCTTGAATAGATAACTGAATATAACTGCATAGTAATAATCTAATGCAGTAAGTTAGGGAGACACAGTAATCTCGCTTTTTCCAGATCCAGTACTAGCAATATTAATAAAAATAGTAGTATGCAGGGACTCATTTGGTTAACCTATACGGGTTTATAAAATGGTTTATTGCAAATATTGTAAATGGGCTATCCAGTCAACAGGTTAATAAATAATTAACCCTACCTAGTACCTAGAATGTGTTACCCAATAAAAATTATGAAACAATATTAAACTTTAAAATTATTTACAAAAAATACATATTAAAAAGAAGTAAATAGTTTCCAATATTACGGAAATTTTTAGAGAAAGCGGTATATAGCGAAAATTATTCCCGCTACTAATTCTGCTACAAACAAATAGATTTTATCTTCTATGACATCGTTTTGTTCACTATATGGAATACTTAAAATATCGCGCTATTTACGAATACGAGTTCTACTGTGGCACCAATGACGTGGTAGCGAGTGGCAACGTTTTCGTTCTGGAAATTTTAACCTACAGAACCAATCCCGTGGACAGCTGAAAATCCTAGTTGAGAAAGAAGAATTAAAAGTGATCGTGAAAGCGGATCCATTACATTACTGAATCGTCACAATAATGAGAGGATTTTGAATCGTATCGTTACTTGTGATGAAAAATAGATCCTGTACGATAATCGAAAACGCTCATCACAATGGTTGAACCCAGGAGAACCGGCCAAATCTTGCTCTAAGCGAAAGTTGACTCAAAAATAGGTACTGGTAAGTGTTTGATGGACCAGTGCTAGTGTCAATCCACTACAGCTTCCTATTCCTATTTGGCCGGACGAATACGGCAGATCTGTATTATCAACAACTGCAAACCATGATGGAAAAGCTAGCCGTTAAACAACCAAGACTGGTCAATTGCTCTAGCCCACTGCTGCTTCAGGACATTGCTAGACCACACACTACCCAACAGACGGTCGCTATATTAGAGAAGCTGCGATTGGAATGTCTCCGACACCCACCATACTCCCCGGTCCTTACTCTAATAGATTACAATTTTTTCCGGGATTTGGGCAATTTTTTACCAGGAAAAAAATTCGAGCAAAACCTCACTCAATCTCACGTGGGGGAGAGGGTGGTCTCGGCAAATATCACGTAATTCTTTTTCCGCAAGAAACAGTGTAAAATTGTGAGAAGATTGGGTGGGTTAATTTAACTAAAAAATGTTTCTCCACTAATATATGGCTAAATCATATATAATGATATTCATTGCGGTTTTATTATGCACTGATATTGTAATAATAACTGATACTGTAATTTATTAACTATCAATAAATTAATTTTTTTGGAAACAATTTATTCTTTTATTAAAATGAACAAATATTTCTTAACATTCTTCTTTTCCTTTTCATTTCGGTGCGTTGTGAAGATCATTCATAAAAAAATAACGCCATAACCTTTTGTGATAAACATACAATGCACTAATAATTTTCACTGAAAAAAAAATCTTTACGACCATTGTTTTATTATTAATTAATTAATCTTCTTTGGCAAAAATCGCAATTAAATTAAAACAAATCAATAATTAAATAAGGCATATTACAATCATATATTTATAGAATATCATACACGGAAAGAATATAATATTATATATTTGTCATATCAACGGTTATCTGGGAACAATTAGTCATAATAGCTTTTATTTAATTAATATTCACAGTAATAAATATTCATTTTTATAAATAATAAGTTTAGTTTTATTTTACCAAGTTTAAAAGTTATTATACATTTTATTTAACATATATTAAATAACATATTATTCAATGTTATTTTTCACTTCCTGTGTAATGGATCTCATTCTCACGATGGCTTAACCCTATATATTTATGAGTTTGTCTCTTCCTCGTGTCGCATTTTTGTTTCATCGAGTTTCAAACCACAACGATTCTAAAGAATTTTCACTTCAACAAGTAGCAACGTCGATATGGGACTCAAATTTAGGACCTCCTGTTCGGCAGCCGTGCATGTTATCTACTAGACCAACGAGGCAGTGTAACGGATTTAAATATTATAAAACGTACTTAAGCGTCTTTGTTTATTTAAATTGTCGAAGATAAATTACGAAAACAATGGTGTTACCTACTGTGTACACGGCACGTAATTGTATGATTCACAAAAAGTAATTTAGAAATATTATATATATATATACATATATATATTTTAAATAGATTGAGTTAACAGTCTATTGTTATAAAATATTAAATACAAAGTAACGTTAAATGGTAATGAATATTAGAAAATGAAACCATTATAAAACGTTTATACTATAAAAACCTACACATGCCTATAAATAATACCTAATTAAATTACATGGCGTAAAGTTCAAACTATTATATTATAATGTTAGTATAGGTATTTTTTTTCTTTTGTCTAACTCTAAAAATAAGGTAGACACAAATAAAAACAAAAGATTCACAAGTGTTTGTTGCTTTATAATCAAGATTTATTATGTTATATGGTTGTTTTAATACAATAAGGAAGACATTATATGTTTTGACTATGTTTATGAATAAATTTATATGGTCTGAAGTTGAATACTTGTTACGTGCTATAAATATTATTAGGATGCCCATTGCCCACGTAAATCCCCAAACTATTGTTTCAATGTAACAAAAACTGATTCACGAGCATGTCTTGAATTAAAGATCGATATGGTAACAGAAATGGGTGAATGACTCAAATGATCTGCATTATCTATCTAGAATGCTAACGAAGCTTGTTCCAAAGCTACTCTGACCACGGTCAACTACATGATATAATTGTATATATGTATGTATTTCTATGGACTACCAGCTTCGTCATACTTAGTATCTTTTTAGTTGACGCTCGCCGGTAAAATTTATACAGATAAATAAAATTGGAGTGTCTGTTTGCAATATTAAAATAACCGCTTTTTACTAAATACATATGGATGTATACACGGTACATATACCAAAACATTTTTTACAATTTATGTCTGTCTGTCTGTTTGTTCCGGCTTATCTCCGAAACAGCTGGACCGATTTTGACGGGACTTTCACTAGCAGATGGCTGATATTATAAGGAGTAACTTAGGTTACTTTTATTTTAGAAAAAGAATTAGGGTTCCGCGAAAAAAAATTAAAACCCTGAAATTATAAACAAAATCCGCGTACGGCCTACGCACCCGAGCAAAACGAGGGTAAATCGCTATATAATATATAATTTAAATAAATATCTAAGGAGTACCAAGCTACTATTTATGTATACCTACGTAGCTAACCGGGAAAACGTACCTAGGGACGAACGCGAGCGAAGCGAGCGTGAGTCGCTAGTTACTAATATAACTATCACATTACGTACGTACTAACACTACTACTTTACCTAAAAAGGCACAAGATACCAACATACACACTCATATACATACATCATTGATACATAATATTACATACAATACCTATCTTTTATAAGTGTGCTTTTCATCTAAGTTTTATAAGTTGCCTACCTTATATATAAGATTTTCTATGTTTTATAATTTAAAATTGTAAGGAAAAATAAAGCTATTTTTATTTTTTATTTTATATTAAAGGACTAACTCACAAATAATTTTTAAAACACATTAAACCTAGGTGTATAGACTTAACACGATTATAAGTAAACTTACTCGTAAGTGCGTAATTACTAGTAATTACATACTTGTGATTTTAGAAGTTTAAAGAAGGATTCTTTATATAAAATACACTGTACATCAAATGCTTTGAATGTGTAACTTGTAGTTAGTTTTATACAATCAGATCAAGCAAACTATTATTAGAATGAGGAAGCAAATAACTTGAATAAGTATAGTAGGTATAATATGATCTGTGCTTGAATAAAAATGTTTAAGCAATAATAGGAAATATTTTTTTTACATATTTGTTCAATGATCATACGTCATTGGACTGGAAGAGGTTTATTAATGTTGGGTATGTAATAGGTATACTATGTGTATTTTATTAATTCAATATTTAGTGTAAACAAACGGCTTTAATGGTTTTTACTATTAATAAAGTATGAGATTTACCTTCATAATTTTTATAAAAAAGTTAGTACCTACATAGTCATTTAAATATTTAATTTTAGAATATCCAAATAACTTTGGAAAAACTAAAAATCGTTGAACATATCTAGGGGTTAAATCGATAGGTATTGAGGTTGTCGACCCCAGCTTTGATCTATCAGTCATGTTACACTCTGAATATTGTATTTTTTTTAAAAAACAACATTACTCATAGTCTAAATGGATTTTCATATAGTTACTTATATTATTAGTAATTACTAGACTTGCAATGAATAGCATATCATTCGGCCATACGCCGAATACCGAATGTTTGGTGGGCTTACTGGCCCAATAGCCGAATATATTATATGTCTAAAGTATTTGGTCAGCGCGTGGCGGAGAAACTTATATCTATGTGTTTGTTTCTTGTTTGGCGCCAGGAAGTAGTATTTATTCAGAGCGTCTTTTCTCTGAATCTAGGATTGTCTTGGAGTAAATTATAGCCTGAAGATGTAGAAAAAAATTGTCATTTTGCTTCATAACCTTCCACTTCTGAATTTTAATTATGATAATGCAAGTGCCTAGATATTTATTTGATAGTTTTTTTGTTATTTTTTCTATTAAAGAAGGTGATTATGTAACTATGATTACTTTAATGATTATAAGAAAAATATGTTATTACAAAATACATAAATCAATATTTTCATTTTACCAATAGAGAATATGCATGATTTTTTTTAGTTTTTTATACAATAGCTTACTTCGTTATATAATTGTGAAAAAAAAATATCTAGCTCCAAAAAACTAAAATTTAGTATAAAAAAAGGTTTTAAATATCATACCGTTATGAATACTATTAACGCTCGCCATTTCGTGCGCTTGGCGTGACGTCATAGTATGATATATACAGAAATGACGACTAATTATAAGCGACAAAATCGCTAATGGCTCTGTTATGATATACTCTGATGTCATATTCGGTCTGATGAATGATGTCGCGTTTCAACTACTTTGAATTTCCCACCTGTTTTTGAACTTTTCAATAATTATTTTCTTAATAAAAAAGAATTTAAATTAAAATATATTAATAAAGGTTTAATTTAAAAGCAATAAAGATCATAAAAAAAAATATTTCACCTTTCTTTAAATCCCACTCATATTTCCTATTATTATCTGATTACAACAAAACATATCACTTAAGTATTCGGTATTGGGCCGAATAAGATAAAAGAAGCCGAATAGGCCGAATACCGAATAATTGCCGATTCGTTGCAAGTCTAGTAATAACAATATATTGAATGGTGGATAATAATTAGTAGATAAAGTTAGCTAGAGACAGTAGACTATAGCATGATCAAACACGAAGCTAAAGAGGTCGTGAGTTTTTCTTTTGTTTTGTGTTAAGTGAGGTAACAAACAAATATACCTACTACGTACGCATTATGCAATTTACCTACTTGCATTTTATAGAATGCTAGCACGCAACATTAGATCAAAACGCTAGATTCTTAATTGGTGGTTGTACATAGTTGATACTTTTTATGTTCTAATAAATTAATTTTATATCATGGAATTTATAAGATCTTGAACAGACTTGAGCAAACAAGCACTTTATTATAAGCGTATGATATTACGTAGCTTATATTTTTATTGGTATTTCAAGTAGGTAAGATTTTTAGTTAGGTATCATAATGGCATTCGAGGTATGAATACTGATTCCGAGCACATCCAGCAATCATTATGATTGGCCACTATGATGTTTAATGAATTACTTACAGTCTAATCCCGTTACATAGCTTAGGTGACTTTTCCATTACACTTGTGCCAACCTTCAGAAGGAAGATATAGATAGCAGGATACTCTCTAGCTAGGTTCTCTCCCTCGCGCTCTAGGTCTATTATAGTTGTTACTGCTGTGGCCAGCCGAGAAGTTATACATAATTTTCCTTTGGGTTTAGAATATTCCCCGTTCTCTACCTTATATCCCACACAGTAAGTGTGCACTTACGGAGAACTTGACTTATGTTGCTCTGTTTAAATATATTCAACAACTCCAACTTCACCGCTCAGTTCTACCCACTTAGGGGCTGAATTTAAAAATAAATCTACAATACATGTTTATTTAATTGTATTGAAGAGCATTAATACCAAGTTTCAAGCAATTTTGATTATAAAGATTTTTTTCCTCATATTAACAGCACAACCCCCTTTTACCCTTGTAAGGGATGAATTTCGAAAAAAAATGATATTTTTATTTTTTATTTCAAAGGTAAATACCACTTTCTGTGCCTCAATTACAGAATTTCATACAAAAATTTCATCCCCCATTTTACCACCTTACGGAATGAATTACAAAAATGCTAAAACGTATATTTATTAAATTGTATTGAAGAGCAATAATACCAAGTTTCAAGCTATTCTGATCATAAATAATTGTTTGCCTATATAAACTTTATCACCCCTTTTTACCCTTTTATAGGATGAATTTCGAAAAAATTTCAATACATATATTTCTTATTTTTCATCTTAAAGCTAAATACTACTTTTCGCGCATTTCGCGTCAAGAATAACAAAGTTTCATACAATCTTTTATCCCCTATTTTACTCCATTAAAGCGGATGCCTACATTCTATAAAGAATATGTCCTCTAAATTTCACGTTTTTAGCCGACTTCCAAAAAAAGGAGGAGGTTCTCAATTTGACCATATATATATATATATATATATATATATATATATATATATATATATATATATATGCCAGCCAATACAAATCAAAGCACACCGACTTCGAAAATATCTGATAAAGTATCTATTCTAAATGAAAACCCCCGTTTTGTTATTTTTTACTTTTCAGTGACTGGAAGTCGGTTTTAATTTTTTTTTTAAGTTTTTATTTTTTTACGACCAGCGGTTTAGGCTGTGCGACGTGCGTTGATCGATCAGTCAGTCAGTCTGAATTCAGATTTGAATTTTAGATCAGAATCGGATCAATCATAAAACATACTAGTAAAGTAGTAATCTTCTTAACTCTAAAGAAAAAAAGAGTATATAACAATTACACTCTTAAATTGCTTCAGATACAATTACAAGTGGCAACTTCCTACCGTCCTTTAATAGTTCTACCAATATAATGTTTGCGGAAATAAACGTTAGTCTATAAGCTAATAAACATATAAAGTTTATGCTGATCACATAGTCGCTTCGTGTCATACATTTTAAGCGTACATATTATTTATTGCTAGAATTATTGGCGGCTTTGTGCACATGATCTTTACTTTTCTTTCTTTTCAATTATCTATCTGTTAACTATATCACGTAAGTATACCTATGTATGAAGTACTGATAGAAAATTTAATTCATAAGTCCTTGTACGGTGTACCGCCCGGTGTATTTTTATTCATCAGTCAATAAGTGGATATCGAATAATGCCCAAAAATATATATAATCGCACCAATGTGCGAAACAAATAACTTACGTTAACTGTTAACGTGTTTTATATATTTCTTTTCATTTTCACATGTTTTCTTACACTTACCTACTAATTCGTTAAGTTGCGGAACTCAATGACAAGCTTACGTTGTCATAAACATACTAAATGCGCGCAAATATCAGTAATAATAATGGTGAATACAAACAATGAGCTCGTAATATTTATTTATAAACATTACGAGCTTTGCACTAACTAAGCAATTAAAAAATAAGTACAAAATAGAAACAATTCAGTTGACTTTGCGTATTTGGTGTACCTATTTCAAAAACGGTTTTATTTGTATTATCAGTGGCTATTAAAACAAAATTTATAATAAGATATTTACCGTTTTAATATAGCAATATAGTTTTGTTTCAAACGACTTATTCGCTTCGCTTGGGTGCGTGATTCCCTAGATACCTAATAGTAGCGGATGAACCAAATCAATGGCTAGTTCTTATCGACTTCAATAAAAGTTTATTTATTTTATCAGTAAACAATTTTTAATGGACGAAAAAATAGCACTCGGCGGTAATTAACCTTTAATAAATAGTGAAAGAATTTTCAGCGAAAAAGGAAAAATAGAACCTTTACATTTTATTCGATTTAAAGGTTCCGTTTTTGCTTTTTTAACAGACCTATTATATAGCGCTGTAATTTGGGTGCCATGTGAATTATCACATGGCACATTAGTGAATCGTTTCATTATATACGTTTTATAATATACTAAAAATATTAGGAAAATTACAATAATTTTAAGGAACGAAAAGCTTGGTCTTTAAAAATTAGATAGAAATGATCTTGACACTTGTATCTTGATTGTTTGCCATGACACATAAATGACAAGCAATCAAGATACAACTTATGTAAAACTTTTTGGTGGGCATTTTTGTAGTAGAAAGGTTTTTGGAAGAGTTCGGCAATTCAATCGGGCGTGAAGTGAAGAGACACACATTCGGAAGTGGTTCACTTCGGTGGGCGATGTTCCATGCGGGTTGCTCCTGGTATTTCTTTGACAGCACAGTTAACCGTGGGAGCAACCTCTTGGTTGTGTGGTCTGCTTCGGCTAACCTGCCGTCGGGATGTCGTAGTTGAGTGCGCAAGCGATCTTGCGACTCCCCATTGAGACGAGGTTTCTGTTGGGTTTTAATGAGTAGTAGGTACTGGTTTTATTTGGCCGGTCACACATAACCACCTGTATGTTCGGATGTTATCGGCAAGCGCTGGTCGCCATATTTCTTTCAGTAGGTACATCACATGTTAGTTAAATGTTCTTGATGATCAGAGTAAGCTCCCGTTAAATAAAATCGTTTTACAATATCTAACAATTTTATTTAAAAGTGAGGTACATTGTCTGTTTATTTTTATCTAATTTATATTTCACTATTTTATTTATATATAATTTTGAATAAATAAATATTATACCTTAAATTTTTGAAGAAAGCCCTTAATTTTATTTATTACTTTGCACTATTTACAGTAGGTAGGCCGACCGAATTTTTTCCGTTTTTCAGAAAAGATATAAAATTGCATTTTTTCAGAAAATATACTTATAAAATTTTTATAACTTAAAAATAGAACCATTATTTCAAATTTTTCTTTTTTGATTTCATAAAAAATACATGTCTTACTTTTTGTGACGAAATATTTCTAGGGGGGTCACAGAAAGTGTGACACAACGTGACAATAGGGAGGGAGGGGGGTCAAAAAAAGCGGATTTTAACGTGATGTATTTTATGAACTGCCCCTTAAGTAGGTATGTATATAGATAAACTAAAAAGCAAAACCCTATCTAAAGAGGTACAAAATTTAATCCAAATCGTTAGAGCCATTTCGAATTAACGAAATAAATCGATATATAATCAAGAATTGAGCAATTCTTAGAATTTAATATTACATGAATAAAAACAGAAACTACTAAACTACGGCCAACGGCTAAGTAGGCGAAATTACGAACCATATTGCGCGGGCAAATATTTTTGCCTAAAAATACGGAGAAATCGAATTGTCCCAGATATGAAACGTAGCTATTGATTTTTCGCCCCCGTAAACACCAAAATAATGCAAATTTCATCGAAATCGTTACAGCCGTTTTTGAGAACGTGATTACAAATAAATCTGTATGATACAAATATTGTTCGTTATAAAATGGAAAAAAATATAGAAATAAAAAAAAAAGGATTGTTGAGAGAGAGAGAGAGAGAGAGGAAGAGAGAGAGATTGAGAGAGAAAGATAAAGTCACATGGAGGGATCATATAAAACGCGCAGAGAGACAGCAAGACGAAGATGGCGAACAGCACTTGTGGATCGTTATAGCAAAACGTTATTATCACCGCCTGAATTCAACTCAACCCCCATTTCACCATTACACGGCTTTAAATACAAGTACCCGCACTCACGCCAGAATGATCAAAAAGCAACTTATTAGAAATAATACATTCTGTTATATTATTAAATATTGAATATAAGTTTAACATTAATTAAATATTGGATATGTAATTATGCATATAATTTATAACTGTAATAAATAGTAATTATTTATACAAAATAATAAAACACACGAGTGAATTGAAAAGATAATACAAAACCCGTTCGGAAACAAAACGCTTATCTGTTTTAAGATATTTGAAATATAATTTAGTATTAATTAAATATAGCAATTAAGTAAATATAAATAACTAATTAAATAGCCGATTGATGCCTACAGCACTATTAATACGATTCTATTTAATAAAAGATGTGTTTAGAAATATGTTTTGTAACATTCGGCCATTCTGCTTTAGCCGTGTCTCACGGCGATTTTATAACTTTTCAGTAATATTCTACTCCTGGGAAAGAATAGAAGTAAAAGACGGTAAATGTTCTTTGTATTAAAATGAACAGCACATAGAACAGCAAGAAAATCTTTACAACTCCAAGGCATTTATATAAAATAGTTGTTATTTTTATTTACACATTATCTATTTGTTTTTTTTCTTATTAAGTCAATATTTTACTATTCGTGGTCACTATTAGCAGGTTAGTACTTTGTACAAAATATTTTGTTTTAAATGTTTATCAGCAACTGTTACCACACAGATCTAGGCTTACTAGATGTTGTTATTTTTTTCAGACTCACACAGATCTAAGTCAAATGACTAGATTTTATTTACTAAGTAATTTTATGTTATTCACACAGATCTAGTCAAATTGCTAGATTTTATTCACTAAGCCATTTTATGTTATTCACACAGATCTAGTCAAATTGCTAGATTTTATTCACTAAGCCATTTTATGTTATTCACACAGATCTAGTCAAATTGCTAGATTTTATTCACTAAGCCATTTTATGTTATTCACACAGATCTAGTCATATTGCTAGATTTTATTTACTAAGCCATTTTATGTTATTCACACAGATCTAGTCAAATTGCTAGATTTTATTCACTAAGCCATTTTATGTTATTCACACAGATCTAGTCAAATTGCTAGATTTTATTTACTAAGCCATTTTATGTTATTCACACAGATCTAGTCAAATTGCTAGATTTTATTCACTAAGCCATTTTATGTTATTCACACAGATCTAGTCAAATTGCTAGATTTTATTCACTAAGCCATTTTATGTTGTTCACACAGATTTATGTTATTCACACAGATCTAGTCAAACTACTAGATTTTATTCACTAAGCAATTTTATATTAGGCACACAGATCTAGATTTAGTTATTAGATATTTCAATTTTGGAGTCACACAAGGCTTCTAGCTTTAGTTACTAGATATTTTATTTCCTAGTTACATACGAGTATGTAGCATCAGCTATAACTTCTATATTTTTTTGACTAAGCAACACGTTGGATTCGGATGATTTGTAAATACTTACTTTTCGCTTAAATCGTTTGATTAAATAGTTATTCATTCATTACTTCAGTTGCTTTTACCGTTATAGTATTCTTTTTTTTTTTTTATACATAAGATGAAATATCAAAAGTTAAAAAAAAAAAAATATGACTGTGTACCT
This sequence comes from Argynnis bischoffii washingtonia, assembly GCA_033884665.1. Lineage (NCBI taxonomy): Eukaryota > Metazoa > Arthropoda > Insecta > Lepidoptera > Nymphalidae > Argynnis > Argynnis bischoffii. The sequence continues at coordinate 8,850,613 of CM066625.1, read as the reverse complement.
GAGTAGTTCCACGAAAGTATGGCTTGAGCATTTTGTCCTCCATCCCACTTCTGAGATAAAACGCGCAGAGAGACAGCAAGACGAAGATGGCGAACAGCACTTGTGGATCGTTATAGCAAAACGTTATTATCACCGCCTGAATTCAACTCAACCCCCATTTCACCATTACACGGCTTTAAATACAAGTACCCGCACTCACGCCAGAATGATCAAAAAGCAACTTATTAGAAATAATACATTCTGTTATATTATTAAATATTGAATATAAGTTTAACATTAATTAAATATTGGATATGTAATTATGCATATAATTTATAACTGTAATAAATAGTAATTATTTATACAAAATAATAAAACACACGAGTGAATTGGAAAGATAATACAAAACCCGTTCGGAAACAAAACGCTTATCTGTTTTAAGATATTTGAAATATAATTTAGTATTAATTAAATATAGCAATTAAGTAAATATAAATAACTAATTAAATAGCCGATTGATGCCTACAGCACTATTAATACGATTCTATTTAATAAAAGATGTGTTTAGAAATATGTTTTGTAACACATAACACTTGTTCCTCAAGTTACCACCATATTAAATTACATTCGAATTTGAAGAAAAGGCGTGAGGAGCTTCGTTCCTTACGGGCGGGGGTTCCTCGACCACACACCTTTTTTAACTTTGTTTTGATCCAAAAAATCAGATAGTTACAATTCAATGTTTGATGCTACAGAACCCTCGACACGTGAATCAAGACTATAATTTATGAGGTTACGTACCTTCACGAACACCGACTTTAAAATTAAATTACTTATAATTAACTAGTGACTTACCCTCGCTTCGCTCGGGTGCGTCCCTAGGTACGTTTTCATTATTTTTAACAAAAGCCTAATTCTTATTCTAAAATAAAAGTAGCCTAAGTTACTCCTTATAATATCAGCTATCTGCCAGTGAAAGTCTCGTTAATATTGGTGCAGCTGTTTCGTAGATTAGCCGGAACAAACAGACAGACAGACAGACGGACAAAAAATTTAAAAATTGTGTTTTTCTTATAAGTATCGTATATAGTTCCACACGCATTTAGTATAAAGCTGTTATTTTGACATTACAAACAGACACTTTAATTTTATTTATCTGTATAGATTATTCCCTGGGTATTTTTAGTGAGACCGCTTTTGAGGCATATTCATGGAAGAAGAATCATAAAAATTAGTATATCATTGGCGAAGATAACGCGTAAAACACAAGTACGCACAAAACATACACTTGAAATTCGTACCTCTTTTTATGCATTCTCAGGTTTGTTTGTATAAATTATCCAGCGCACCATGAACGGATTAAAAAAATATTTTTAAATTTTAAATTGCACGGTCAAAGATAAAAAAAAACTTATTTCTGTTTAAAAATTCTAATAAAGTAATATAATACAAAACCTCTATTATAATTCTAATATTGAATTAACGCGTAGAATAAATAGTTTATTTATTTTCCCTTTTCGCGGTAAATATTAGGTACATTACACATATATTGTCAACAAAAAATGATACCTACTATCATTGTTACTGTAATAATAAATATAATACAATGAGTGTATAAATAATTTAATAAAAAAACAGTAACAAAAGTTTCTAATCAAAATTCTATTTCATTTTAGCCCCGGAAAATCTAGTGGAAGAAATGAAAACGTCCAAGTTCACGTCTTTTTTACTACTCTCAGGCCATGATGTATTTATGATACCTACCTCATTGAATTTTAATAAATGCAAATAACATCAATATCAATGAAAATATTCTATCTTAAAAATAACTTATTAAAATTTTTTATTATACGGAAGCCAAATCTTTTAATTACTTATGTTTTGTATGAGTATAATTTGATTAGTTATGTTTTTTATTTAGATATTTTTCTTTTCCTCTGGTTGAGTCCAGAAATACCGCTTGCGACCTATGTCCTTTATTTAACGGGGGGTCATGGATGTCAAGCGGTAACTCGGCAACTTGATACTTTATACTATGCTTGCGAAAAAGGTTTTTGATGTATATAAGCATGGCTTATTAAGTATCAAACTCATAAAATTAATTACTACTCTATAATTATCTAATTTTCACTGTAAGCTTTAAATATTTAAAAAGAGTAGAGAAGCTTACTAACAGAAATAAGGTTACCTACTACTGAAATTGCTTTATATGTAATCGTTACTACCCTTTATCGAAATTAATTTTTTTTTAAATTGATTTCAATAACGTTCGTTTAGTTACACTATAAAAACTTTTGCATATTTTCAGCAAACAAAAAAGGTAAATTTTCAACGTTTTAAAAAAAACACAATATTTTGTGATTCTAAGAAATAAAAAAAACTTTTTAAAATTAATACTTATAAAATAGCGAACAATAAAATGTCTAGATATTAGCAATACATAATAGTAATTCGAACTATAGAATTAAAATAAAAGTAAAAGTAATAATAACTGACTGATTATATTATATTATACAATAGCCACTCACGCTCGCTTCGCTCGCGTTCGTCCCTAGATACGTTTTCACGGTTGGCTATGTTTAGGTATACGTAAATAGTAGCTTGCTACTCCTAAGACATTCATTTAAATTATATAGCGATTTACCCTCGTTTTACTCGGGTAGGTACGTATGCCGTACGCGGATTTTGTTCACAATTTCATGGGTTTTAAATTTTTTTCGCGGAACCCTGATTCTTTTTCTAAAATTAAAAGTAGCCTAAGTTACTCCTTATAACATCAGCTATTTGCCAGTAAAAGTCCCGTCAAAATCGGTCCAGCCGTTTCGGAGATTAGCCGGAACAAACAGACAGACAGATACACAGACAAAAATTGTAAAAAATGTTTTTTTGGTATATGTACCGTGTATATATCCATATGCATTTAGTAAAAAGCGGTTATTTTAATATTACAAACAGACACTTCCATTTTATTTATCTGTATAGATGTTTAGTTATCGCGGCTTCGCTCGCGCTAAAACTACAACGAAAAACTTTAAAAAGGTAGGTTTCATACAAATTTTCATCCCTTATTTTATCTCCTTTAGGGGTGAATTTCAAAAAACGCTAAAACATGTATTTATTTAATTGTATTGAAGAGCATTAATACCAAGTTTCAAGAAATTCTGATCATAAATATTTTTTGGGTTGTGTTATAACGTGTATTCCCGTGAGAATGAGATAATCCCCGCGGTAAAAAGTATACTATATGTTGACTCGGATAACCAGCTATGACCATACCAAATTTTATTAAAATCCCTCCAGTATTTTTTCTGTGATGTGGTAACAGACGGACAGACAGACAGACAGACAAAAATTCTAAAAACTAGAGATTTGGCCTCTGTATCGATAATAATGTCTATTTCAATAAGATTTTCCAAAAAATATTTAAGATACAGATTCGACTTAGTTAGAATTTTATTATATATGTATATAGATAATAAAAGACCTAAAAATCATACAAACAATTCTTAAATATATTATCATTAGTTTTAAAAGTATAGGTCACGATATTTTATTAATATTCATGCGTAACAATTTTGTAATAATTTTGACACACTACACCAGTTCTTTTTCTTTCCTTCAATATTAGCTTTGTTACTTCATAAAATAAAATTTAAGCGGTAACAGAACTGACTAAACCTGCAATTTAATTGTGAAGAACTTAAAGACACTTCCATGAACTAGCTCAGTAGTAATGTTTTGTAATATCTTGGCGTATCAACTGTTTACTATTATTTAGATAATTTTATAGAATAGTCTAACAAATGCGAAAGCAGGTCGAGGAATAACAGTTACGTAAAGAAAGTAAGTACATACTAACCGGGACATTGTCGCACGTTAGTCGCTGCAGCGATCACCAACAAAGAGCACACGACCACACTTAATGACCACATATTGATATCTGAGATGTTTCTATTGACAAATTGGTCAAGTGACTGAGCAACATGCGCCGCCGCACTCGCTTTAAACACACACTTCAACTAGTTTCTGTTATTTCGATGGAAATAATAATAGTTTCTAACTTACACGCAATAAGGTTCATATTAATATTATCATATATTTTTTAAAGCACAGATACCAAACTATAATTTGTTACATCAAAAAACTAAATAATACGTCAGTGGTGCACTACAATTATAAAGTGATGCATAACTTAACCCATTTTTAGGATATATGAATTCTACAGTGAACATTTCTTTTTATTTTCATAGCATTTTATGGTAATGCTAATTTTTTTTTGTATAATAAATACAATTATGTGATGATAATAAACTTGTCCTTTAATCTCTCCAGGATAATTTCTAAGAAATCCGTGCGAATTTCCGAGAATTCAATTGTTTTCGTACACGCCGGCGTGTATGCAGTCCTCGAGGGGTTAACAGTGTTCAAAGACTTCATATAAGTAGCGCGACCTATTATAAGGGAGTTTTTTTGACTTAGTTTAGTTTTTGACAAAGTTGCCATTTCCCATCTTATACCTATCTAAAATGGATACGAGGAATATCTTAAAATGTATACAATAATTTCAAGAACTTTACGTTAGGTATTTCTTAAATTAAAAAGTAAATGAATCAAAAAGCCTTTGTTTGAGTAACAAGTACATGTAAATTTAGAAATTATTATATAACTGCTTTATTACCTATATAACTTCTTAAAATTATTAAAATGTTAAAAATATTTAAATAGTATTGTAAGGTACTTTCTATTTCTTCTAAATTATTGTAATTTGTTGTAATTGTAATTTTGTGAGTAGATACCGTCTATAACATCTAAGTATATACATAATAACTTTTGAGACATCTACAACCTCTCTTTCGTGACCAGGTTTACTATAAAGTGTAAAGCAAAATAAATCCAAAAAGATAATTTAATTTAAATTGTCAAATATTCGTGTGAATACAAAAAGAGATATTATTATTTATTAAAAAGAGATATTTATCTCTATTAAAACATAAATTTATTATTAGAATTTTAGTAGGTACACTAAAACCTTTCTGGAGAAACGCAGATCATAACAGCTAAAACAGACCGATACTCTCGGCGATTTCCTTTTGTAAAGAAAGATGTACCAAGCCGCTTTCCGTGCCTTATATTTATATTGACGCTGCATCATCAGGCCTAGGTTACTATATTATTGCAATGTCATTGAAGCATACATAACCAGCGGCTCACCCTCGCTTCGCTCGGGTTCGCCTCTAGACAAACAAACACAAATCTATCCCCCGGGAACCGTACATTTTTCCGAAATAAATAAAAAGTAGCCTATTTGTTATTTTAATGTATGAACTATATTATTGTAAAGTTTCGTTAAAATTCAATTAGTAGTTTTTGTCTACTAAGCTGTATAAGTTTTTTGAACTATCCCACGGGAATTCTTTAATTTTCCGGGATGAAAAGTATCTAAGATGTTGACCGGGGATATAAGGTATCACCATGCAAAATTTTATTTAAATCGGCCCAACAGTTTCGGAGATTAGTCCTTACAAACAGACAAACAGATAGACAGAAAAACAAAAAAAAAATGAAAAGAAAACTGGGTTTGTTCTATGCCTCTTCTTACATTCCCCTGACTCAGTTTGTAGCAAATTTTTTTCTATGTATAGACCTCTACAGTTTTATTATATTTATAGATAGAGAAAAAAAGTGAAATGTAAGGTAGGTATTTAGAATAAAAATAATTAATATAACTCTAAATTTTATAAGTATAAGAAAGAGACCAAAAATAAATAATTTTATACTTTTTTTTTATAAGATTCAGTGACAAACGAGCAGACAGACCACCTGATGGAAAGCAGTACCTGACGTCCATAACATACAGTTCATGCACTAAGGTTTTAGGTAACAAAAATACAGAGCCGCAGGTGCGTTGTCACTGTGAGGACTAATATGATATGCCTCTTGCCTGTAATTGGGCTGGCTACCTTAAATAATAATAACTTAAATAATAATAACTCTCACATAAAAAAATAAAAAATCCATCAACACAATAAAATATTCATTCAGGCCATCTCAATGAGTTCAACCATATCACTGCAATATGTTAGTAAACAGCTGAGTATCTTGCAGATTTCAAGTGACGTAGCAGCATTAGGCCTAGGTTACTACTTAATATATTATCATTGAAGTGTCATTGAAGTAACGGGATGCTAAGCTTCGATTCTTACTTGCTCATATTCTTATACCGTCTAGAAAAGAGTTGATGGCCTACAAACGGCTGATCGGATTTTCTTGATTTATAGTTCTCACAAAATATTAAACAACAAAAAAACTAAATACAGTATAATAGCGCTACAATGCCATAGACAGACACACATTTATACATACATTTCCACAGCATACGTTAAAGTTACAACACCTCCCTTTTTGCGTCTGGGTTTAAAAAATAATTATAATATTTAAAAATACATATATCAATTTTCGCTGATTCAAAAATTTATTTTAGAAAAACAGACTGACAAACCGTACTCCTATTGCATCAATTAATTTAATAGAGTTTTTATTGAACTCGGTTAATCGGTTGCGCATTCAATTCTTGCATGATCTCATCATGATGATAATATTTCAAATAGTTTATAACATATAGGTAAATAACATATAAATTAATTAAACCTGTCTAGATTAGGATTTTAAAGGCAATAAATAACAGGAATGTTTCTTAGAGTAACTAAACAAAATATATAATAACACTTTATATATTTTTAATGTAAGAAAAATACTACTATTAATCAGTACCAGTATAATTCGCACTGTCATCTAAATTGTGTACTTATCATTATGTTTTCACGTTATTTACACTGTTCTTTTCCGTAATGAGATTATAATAGACATTTATTTGGCTATTAGTAGTGTTTTTGAAAAAACACTAGCGACTAACGCTCGCTTCGCTCGCGTTTGTCTCTAGGTACATTTTCACTGTTAGCTGTGTTTATACATATATAGTAGCTTGCTACTTCTAAGATATTTATTTAAATTATATAGCGATTTACGTTACGTACGTACGTTATTGTGTACGCCGTACGCGGATTTTGTTCACATTTTTATGGGTATATAACAACAGCTATCTGCCAGTGAAAGTCCCGTCAAAATCGGTCCAGCCGTTTCGGAGATTAGCCGGAACAAACAAACAAACAGACAAAAATTGTAAAAAATGTTGTTTTGGTATATGTACCGTGTATACATCCATATGCCTTTAGTAAAAAGCGGTTATTTTAATATTACAAACACACACTCCAATTTTATTTATCTGTATAGATATATATCTTTTTTTGCGTTGTAGTTAGGTCTCATTTTTTGCCACTTTTTGTGAGACTTATGAAGATATAATTGCACATAATAAAGCTTGAGTATTTAATATAACTATGGAATATGAACTACTATATATGAATAACTATATAAGATCATAGATGCCGATGGATCCTTGTAGATAGTGTAAGGGCAGGGTCAGAATACAAACCAACATGGCTTAAGATATTCTTTGCTTTGACTGAATCGAATAATAAAATTGCTCAATCTCAAAATTTGCTTACAGTTTTTTTTTCAATAATTTATTATTTTACTAGCGACTCACCCTCCCTCCGCACGGATTTGTCCCTAGTACGTACTAGGGATACGTATTGACGTGTTGACGTTTAGTATCTATATATTTCTCAGAGATGAGATATTTTCCCGCAGTAAAAAGTATCCTATATGTTCGCCCGGATAATCAACCATCATCATACCAAATTTCATCAAAATCTGTCCAGTGCTCTTCTCGTGATGCGATCACAGACAAACAGACAAACAAAAATTCTAAAAACTATTGATTCGGCATAATGACTATTTCAATAAGATTTTTCAAAAAATTCATAATATGTATAGATTATGTCACAAGTAGACCATGAGATTGTCCAATGATTGTGATAGTAGGAGATCCCGATCTATTTGGTGGACCGCTCATTCTTTTTCTAGGCGAAATATATTTTTTAAACAATAAAACCTGACTCAGGAGGGTTTTACATACTTGGTTTTAGATACAGCCATCATCGTACCAAATTTCATCAAAATCTGTCCAGTGCTCTTCTCGTGATGCGGTTACAGACAGAGAGACAGACAAACAAAAATTCTAAAAACTATTAATTCAGCATAATGACTATTTCAATAAGCTTTTCCAAAAAAAAATTATATGTATAGACTAGCGACTCACCCTCGCTTCGCTTCGGTTTCGTCCCTAGAAAAAAACAAATCTATCCCACGGGACCCGTACACTTTTCCGGAATAATGTATAGCCTATAGCCTTCCTCAGTTAACAGGCTATCAAACGCAAAAAGAATTTTTCAAATCGGATCAGTAATTCCCGAGATTAGCGCGTTCAACCAAACAAACAAACAAACAAACTCTTCAGCTTTATAATATTAGTATAGATTATGTCACAAGTAGACATGAGATTGTCCATTGATTGTGATAGTAGGAGATCTCGATCTATTTGGTGGACCGCTCATTCTTTTTCTAGGCGAAATATATTTTTTAAACAATAAAACATGACCCAGGAGGGTATTAGATACTTGATTGGTCCCGGTAAATACGATCCGATACGAGCAATTAACTACTTCAATTTGTCTTTTTACACCAATAAGTTTCGACGTGAAGGAACAAAGTTAAAATATATATCGTAAAAACAGAAAGTGTCGAATTTCGAATTGTATTCAAGTAGTGTATATTAATTTTAAGATTGTATTCAACCCTTTTTAACGTCCCACTGCTGGGCACGGGCCTCCCTTCAAGACGAGGGGGATCAGGCCATAGTCCACCACGCTGGCCAAGTGCGGGTTGGCGGACTTCACATGTCTTTCGAAAACTTGCTAGGTTCTCTCAGACATGCAGGTTTCCTCACGATGTTTTCCTTCACCGTAAGGCAAGTGGTAATCAAGTTAGAAATGTTTCGCACATGAAAATATCAGAGATGCGAGACCCGGGGCTTGCACCCACTTCATTCGGTTTAATATTTGCTATTATTTCTTCAACTCAATTTATTTTCTTGTTAATGGCTTTAAAGCGTGCCAGTTGAGCATGGATTACCTACTTTGCCAATGTCACGTACAATGGAAGACACGAAGGAGATACATTGACTCTTAAAAACTTACATTATGACTTGAGAGTCGTTTTGACCTGAGGGTTGACAAGATAATGTTTAGTATATTATTTTTTTCCAAACGCTCAAATTAAAGCCATTATAAATCCACCATTTAGATTTTGTTTATTATTTTAACACACCTGTGACACTCGCGTTATCAATACGTAATCTAATGACGTATAATTTATCAAAATCCGTTAAGCTGATTCGTAATTACAAAATAAAATAAGACAATGGTCATATTACATACGTATATATGTACATACCAATCCCTCCTCATGGACTTCCTCGCAGTCGGATTAAAATACTTATTAATTTAGAGACATATGTGACATGTCACAATTAATATTTTAAGTATCTCTTAAAATCAGCAGTACGGAAGATGTACTGCGTCGATCCCAAGTACTTGGGAAATAGGCAGGGAGATGATGATGTATCTCTTAAACAGGATAAAGTGAATTACTTAATATTTTGAGTAATATTTACATAATATTTGACTATCAAATGATTAATCTTAATTAATACTGGCGAGACTACTTAAATTATGATTTAAAATTTAGTTCTTCTGGTTGTAATACGTTATATATTAAAGGCAAAAAATTAATTATGTACGTCCTTCAAAAGATAAGTTTTATATACTCATCTTTTTTTATATAACAGAGCAGAAGATTATCTTATATATTTAAACGAGCAATTCTTGTATATTATTTATTTATTTATACCGGCGATCTCGGAAACGGCTCACAGGATTTCGCTGAAATTTGGTATGTCGGGGTATGTGGGGCGAAACATTGATCTAGGTTAGTCTTGTGTGTGGGAAAACGCGTGTTTTCAAGTTTTCATGCGGTTTTCTTTCGCATTATTCCACGCAAAATATGGTGGATAATTTCTTACGCTCGGGGATAAGCATCGTGGCAAGATTGACAATCACAGATGTCCGGGTTCGAATCCCGGTCGGATACAAAGTTTTTATTTTTGTTTTTTTTTTCTATTTATTCAAGTTTTAATTTTTTTATCCAAAAAAATACGATATAACTAAACGCTCAGGTACTTTATATTAAAATGAGCTTTGAAGTCTATTTTGTGTGAACTTGAATCATATAAGTGATGATTAACGTTGGAGGCAGCCCATCTCGTTGGGTAGGACGGTAGGTAGTACCGTGGGAGCAGTGGCGGATTTAGGCTCGATGCTGGCCTAGACCCAGTTTGTAAACCAAACATTTGAAATTTCTTCATATCGCAAACGCCTTTTATGAAATGAGGAAAATAAATTTTATTCATTGCAATATAACTAACTCTTCATTAGTTTTTTTTTTTAATTTACACTGATCAAATTTTTATCACGTGTGGTTCACGTGAAAACTTCAATTTTATCTTCATTATCAATTTCTTGCACTATTGGGTTTTAATGGACTATAATACAAGGCCATTAATTTATCTTGGCCCATTCTTGCACGCAAGTTGCTTTTTACCTTCTTCAGAGTGAAAAAAGATCTTTTTCTATCTTTCTATCTTTTTAATTGCACTATCAGGACCCACCTACGTCCACTTCCTGTGATTTCGTTTCTTGAAAAAGGGATTCATCAAGGGCGTGGACCAGAACTTTTATTTTGGGGGATGGTCCACCAATGCAAAAATAAGAAATCAGTAGGTAAGAATACATGGAAAAATGAATACCTATCTACAAACTTCCTCCTTTATGAAAGTCGGTTCAAAATCATTCTCTATAAAAGTTCCACGTATTCGATCTTGGATTCTTATTTCATTTATAGGTACAGTATATAGACATACTAATAATAAAAAACATAGTCTAAAATTAAAAGTGATATTTATAAACGTATAGTAAGTAATATATTACGTCAACACGTTCATATCAAAACAAATAAAAGAATGGAATAGCAGTATAAGAAAATAATACGTTAAATAACTAGGTACATATTTTTTTGCAACGAAAAATAGCTAAATTAAAACAACATTAAAAATCTACTTAACGAATTTTGTCCAATCTTGGATTATGTTTTTGTGTAAAGATAACTTGTAAATAATTCATATACCTATTATAATATATAGATAATTTAATTGACATAGGTATTGTTTCTGTTGTATTTTTGAAATAATCCATAGAAATATTCTTTATTGTTGTTTTCTTCATTTAAAATCTCTTCATTGGGTACACTTTTTGTATCCTGCGTATCGCGCATAAAAGCTCGTAGAAACTTTTGGACGTAATTTTGAGTTTGTACCAACACCGAATAGCAAAGTACTTGCTTCCCTTCTTCATTATGTACTCGCCAATATAAGAATCCCCGCTGATTCTGAAAAAATAATAATTGCTTTACAAAATTAGAAATATATATGGGTAGCTTAGGGCACATTGAGTGCTATATAATCGTAAGTCGTAGCTGATAGCATGTGCATTGTGCATGCACGTGCATGCGTGCATGTAGATACGTGTGTGTATGTGTGTTTATTTCATTTTAAAAAAATATTTTATATATTACCTGGGTATATATATTATTACTGTACAAAATTTAATCACAAACTATTAAATTGTTATTGCGCAAAACGCGAACACATTAACTCATATACAGACAGACCTTGACGAGTCGTTTATACTTTATAATATATAGTTATATTAATATATAATATATATTTCAAGAGGCATATCATCTTAGTCCTCACAGTGACAACGCAACTGGGGTTCTGCATTTTTGTTACTTAAAACCTAAGTGTAGAACCATAGGTGTTATGGGTGGTAATGCTTTCCATCAGGTGGTCTGTCTGCTCGTTTGCCACTGAATGTCATAAATATATATATATATATATATATATATATATATATATATATATATATATATATAGAACATTATATCACAGATCATACAATACTATAAGACCGACTGCTTAAAGATCATACAATACTTTAAGCAGTCGGAGACACACGATACACATAGCAAGACTCGCAGCTTGTATAAAACATGTAGATACATATATATTCATATTTCATATCATCATATTTTTTACGCAGTCCAACCATAGGTGTTATGGGTGGTAATGCTTTCCATCAGGTGGTCTGTCTGCTCGTTTGCCACTGAATGTCATAAATATACATATATATATATATATATAGAACATTATATCACAGATCATACAATACTATAAGACCGACTGCTTAAAGATCATACAATACTTTAAGCAGTCGGAGACACACGATACACATAGCAAGACTCGCAGCTTGTATAAAACATGTAGATACATATATATTCATATTTCATATCATCATATTTTTTACGCAGTCGGGCTTTTTATTTTTTGAATTCAGTATGTAGATATGTAAATACAATCGTAATTTGTTTTAAAGTGTTAGTAAATAGTTAGGTGTTAGTACATGCAAAGTTAAATTAAGAGAAGATTGTAGAAGCCCTTCATCTGTAGAGCCTTGCTTGCAAGCCTGTTTTTATAAAGGCACATATATTATTAACTAGCTATATTAGTTACGTTTTAACGTTTAGTATAAATTTCTCAGCGATGAGATATTTTTTGGTAAAAAAAGTATCCTACGTGTTGACACTTGACCCGGATAACCAGCTATCATTATACCAAATTTCATCAAAATCAGTCAGACAGACAAAAATTCTAAAAACTATAGATTCGGTCTCTGCATCGATAACAATTACAATGCAATAAGATTTTCCAAAAAATATTTAATGTACAGATTCGACTCAGTTAGAATTTTATTATATGTACAGATTAAACAATTTTAGTTATGTCCAAAAATAAGTCGGTAGGTACCTAATAATTGTAAATTGAAATATGACCTTCATAACTAGAAAATGTAAAACTATATTTTTAAATTGCTTAATTTATTTCCTGAAGCAGACTTAATTTAATCTGCAAGTATTAAAATAATTACAATTGTAATATACAGTAGATAACTGGCAAGATTGAATGATAAATGGGCTATAAAGTTGTATAATAGATTAATTAAAATGGAATCCAAATATATATATGTATATATATATATGACACAGATACTAGCTATAGTGCAACAATAATGTATGTTATGCAAATAATGTATAACACAAGTGCACACTCTATTCCATTCTATCTCAAATTTCTAAAGTACTAGAATTGGACACGATCGGTGAGAGATCAGGCGCAGGAGAGATCAGGGCGGTGAGAGATCAGGAGAATTTCTTAACTGAAACCACAATAACTATACTTGGCGAGACCTTAGACTCGAACCTAGGACCTCCTTCTACCGTACACGACCACTAGCTACTAGACCACCGAAGCAGATGATCCAAAAAAATTGTAATACTACTCTGACTACGATCCGTGTCCTATCATAATTTCACTTCATGTGCTTAAAACTCATAAAATCATCACTAGTTCCACCATTATTTGTTAAAGATGTCATAGACATTGATACTCTATTTACAAAGTTTCTTTCAAGGATTGGGCCGGAGTATACGCACGCGCAATTAGTTTTTATACAAAATTCATACATCCAAACCATAATGGCGTAACTAGTGATACATTCAAACCATAAAATATACAGTAGGTATCTTACCAAAGCCATGTTAGTTGGCACGAACATTATGCTCGTGAGTGAGGTAATAGCGTACGTCCGGACTGGACACATCACCGTCGCACATGGTTCTATAAAAATGTTATAAAATATATTTATTAAATTTTAATAACATTTTAATCAACAGAATTGACCCTTTAAAACGTTTGGTAAATAATGCTAATTTACCTACATAATATATTATGTATACTGAACATAATTATTAATTATGTACATAAGGATAAAGAAGAAATAATTTCTGAGTAAAATAATATGTTAATCAGTTTTGTTTTATATTTTTTTGCCTTAACCTTTATGAAATGGGCAACCGAGCTTCGCTCGGAGTTTTTAACCGACTTCCAAAAAAAGGAGGAGGTTCTCAATTCGACCGTATAATATACGGTATAACAAACATAAAAAAAATAATATATTATATTATTTTTTTTATGTTTGTTCGCGGATTTTTACGTCGTTTATGTACCGATTTTGATAATTCTTTTTTTGTTGGAAAGGAGATATCCCAAGAGTGGTCCCATGATAAGGAAACCAGGATTTGATGATGGGATCCCAGAGAAATCGAGGGGAACTTTTGAAAATTGTAGCGGCGACTAGTGCGTTTGATAACATTTTCATTAGGTATTTTAAAGCACTACTATTTAATGAAGGTCTGGAGTCGATCTGATGATGGACCCGAAAGATAGTCGAGGGAACTCCTCGACGGTTTACAGCAATTACCTGGTTTTTGGGCTTGATTAATTTGTATTGATGATACGTCTACACTAAAAATGGAAAAATAAAAATTTTAAAAAAAAACGACTTCCAGGCACTGAAAATTAAAAAATAACCAAACGGGGGTTTTCATTTAGAATAGATACTTAATCAGCTTTTTCCGAAGTCAGTGCCAGCCAATACAAATCAAAGCACACCGACTTCGAAAATATCTGATTAAGTATCCATTACCACCATACAAAATTTCATTTAAATCGGTCCAACAGTTTCGGAAATTAGCCCGCACAAACAGACAAACAGACAGAGAAACAAAAAACAAAAAATTTGAAAAAAAAACTGGGTTTATTCTATTTCTCTTCTTACATCCCCCTGACTCGGTATTTAGCAATTTTTTTTATGTACAGACATTCGACCTCTACAGTTTTATTATATGTAGACATCGGATTATATGCATTTGCATGTTTGTATATGCAAATGCATAAAATGCTATTTTTTTATCGTTATTGAATATTTATTTATTACATTGACAGTGCTTATTTCATATTATAAAGTAGTTAAATGTGTGAGGCGTGTTTTATTACCGTGAAAAGACTAGGAACTAAACTCCTTCCTCTGTGCAAGTCCTTGGAAATATTGAAAAACAAAAATTATTGAACAGATTAACACTCTTCTGAGTCGACTATCGGAAGAGGTACATGGCAAATTAAATGCTGTTCTGTAGGAATAAAGAAGTCTTAAATGAATAAAGAAAGTAATGTGGTCCCAACATGGGCTCATTAGCGTCCGGCAATCTAGCCGGGTGCGAAGCAAAGAAACGCACAGGGAGGTGGCCCATCTCGGTGGGTGGTGTGCCATACGGATTGCGCTTGGTCCTTCTCTGATAGCAGAATGGACTGTTGAGCAACCCCATGGCCTAAATAATCAACAGCTGTCTATTAGTAAATAAGTTATTAAAATTAATTCGGTACCTAATTTGAGAGTTTAACCTCCTAAATTAAACAAACAAACAAAACAGAAGTATAGACATACTATAAATGTAATTTTTTAAACAAAAAGTGCAATATTATATATAATAAATCATGAAACTATATACCTATATATTATAAATATTTTGGTATTCAATTGACACTTTCCGCTTAGAATTAAATAATTATATTATTAAGAATATAGATTTTACTTTGACTCGAAATTGTAGATAATAGAAGTCGGAAAACAAGCCATCCGTTGCCTAGATACCGAAGAAACAATGTGTGTTAACAAATACATAATATTTATAATAAAAATGTCATGAATTACAATTCTAATCTAGAACTACTATTAATAAAGTGTAGCGCTGGATAATAAGTGTTGTACAGTTTGAGACTATAAGTTTTTTACGAAGAAGGCGTTTTAACATTACTATATCAGATATGAGATTGATGGAGGAACCTTTGTGGCATTGTCATTATGGCAATCACTGCCATTATTTACCAATCATGCGGTGCGCAATGAAATTGGTATATACTCTCAGTATACTAATATGTAAAACCTAAGAATTTGACTTTTGGACACCTGAACACGGGCGGAGCCGCAGACAATGTTATTATCTGCTTATCATAACTAGAAATTAAAATGTGTGTCAGCTCTGACGCACAATTGAAGTTTATTACGTCCTTAAATAAACAATACGCAAAAAGGTTAAATAAAGGCTTTTATAATACTGAATCCTGAAAGCATATTATTTATTCTATTTACATTTTTCATATTGATTCGGTAAAAATTATACATCAATTATGTTACATAAATATATATTATTTATACTACGTGAATACATTGTTAGGAAGGTTGATTTACTACACTATTATTAATATCAATTTGAATATTAATTACATTAAGGTCATCCCCCGAGCAAACGACCTTCAACATTCGGCTCTTTCCTTCCCCACCTCACCTCTAGAAAAAATACTAGCGACATCTACGGAATAATAGTTAAAACAATATTGAACATGTCATAAAATACAGACTATTTTATTTATTTATTTAGTACCTCGGCTAGATCATGTCGATCACACACCAAATGACATAATATTCATATTCTAATAATATTTTTCATTAGAGAATGCACTTTAATATAACATTTTGAGATGGAAAAATTAAATAAAACTATAAATATTAATTATATTTTTATGCAACGAAAAGTAGCCAAATTACAGTAATGCCGGTACTGATCAGGCGTTCTTCGAAAATTGCTTTTATTAACCGACTTCCAAAAAAAAGGAGGAGGTTCTCAATTCGACCGTATATATATATATATATATATATATATATATATATATATATATATATATATATATATATATATATATATATATATTATGTTTGTTCGGGCATTTTTTCGTCGTTTATGAACCAATTTTGATAAATATTTTTTTGTTGGAAAGGAGATATTCCAAGAGTGGTACCATGATAAGGAAACCAGGATCTGATGATGGGATCCCAGAGAAATCGAGGGGAACTTTCGAAAATTGTAGCGGAGACTAGTGCGTTTGTTAACATTTTCATTAGGTATTTTAAAGCACTACTATTTAATGAAGGTCTGGAGTCGATCTGATGATGGACCCGAAAGATAGTCGAGGGAACTCCTCAACGATTTACAGCAATTACCTGGTGTTTGGGCTTGATTAATTTGTATTGATGATACGTCTACACTAAAAATGGAAAAATAAAAACTTTAAAAAAAATAATAAAAACCGACTTCCAGGCACTGAAAAGTAAAAAATAACTAAACGGGCCAGCCAGCCAATACAAATCAAAGCACACCGACTTCGAAAAAATCTGATTAAGTATCTATTCTAAATGTTAACCCCCGTTTAGTTATTTTTTACTTTTCAGTGCCTGGAAGTCGGTTTTTATTTTTTTTTTAATTAAAATACCAATATCGAATAATAATTTTGAATTTGCTTTTTTCAAGGTATTTTTATAGTATTTTTATCACAAAATTAAAGGTTTTCTCAACGGAATGATATATCTATATTTCTACTTATTTATAATTCTAAAAAAATCATAGAGAGACCATTTACTTACATTAAATTTATTTAAAACTAGTGGCTCACCCTCAAAGTTGACAAACAAGAATAAATCTACACCACGGCAACCGTACATTTTTCCGGAGTAGCCTATTTGTTATTCTAATGTATAAACTATGGTATTGTAAAGTTTCATTAAAATCCAATCAGCAGTTTTTGTGTACTAAGCTGTATAAGTTACTATAGTTTTTTAACTATCCCACGGGAACTCTTTCATTTTCCAGGATAAAAAGTATTTAAAATGTTGACCGGGAATATACGGTACTACCATGCAAAATTTAATTTAAATCGGTCCAACAGTTTCGGAGATTAGCCCGTACAAACAGACAGAGAAACAAGAAATTTGAAAAAAAAAACTGGATTTGTTCTATTCTCTTCTTACATCCCCCTGACTCGGTTTTTAGCATTTTTTTTTTTCAATGTACAGACATTCGACCTCTACAGTTTAATGCTATGTATAGATACGTATCTCACAAACTCGTGTTGACATCTATCATCATTATTTAATTATTTTATATTTTATGTAGGTTAACCTATAAAATTTCGTTATTTTTGACATAAAAATGTTTATAATTATTTTCTGGTTTATTTTGTAAGCTTGTTAGTTTTGGCACGATTTTACTAGAACCAGTTTTTATATTATTTATGTGTAGGGACTGAGGTAGTTTTTCGCAGTAAAAAATATCATACATGTTGACCCGGCTAATCAGCTATCATCATTCCTCTGCGAAATCCGTCCAGTAGTTTTCTTATGATGCGGTCACAGAGAGACGGACATAAATTTTAAAAATTGTAGATTTGGGCTCTGTATTGATAATAATGTCTATTTCACTAAGATTTTCCACAAAACTATTTAATGTACAGATTCGGCTTACAATATGTTCATTATATGTATAGGAATACCTAGCAAAATGTTATTTGAAGTAAATTTGTGTTTCTAAAGCATAACGTTTTCTATATAGAAAATATAATTTACAGTTGTGTTTTCAGGTTTTTCCTATGCTTTATCAATTAATTCACTTTATATTTTCATTTGTGTTATAGGTAGAAGAAAACCCCCATACAAGTAGGTTTTAACATTACTCACGTAGGTGGAACTGGAATTAGGCCAGGGCACCGGGGCACGCCCCACAGGACGTATATTCTTTTATATTTATTTTAAACTAGGGACTCACCCTCGCTCCGCTCGGGTTCGTCCCTAGTTACGTTGTAACTTTTAGTATAGATTACTCAGAGATGACATATTTTCCCGCAGTAAAAAGTATCCTATATATTGACCCGCATAACCCGCTATCATCATACCAAATTTTATCTAAATCGGTCCAGCGATTTTCGCGTGATGCGTTCCCAGACACTGTATCGATAATAATGACTATTTCAATAAGATTTTCTATAAAATATATAATGTCCTACAGATTCGACTCAGTTAGAATTTTATTATATGTATAAAAGATAATTCGTTTTATATATGAATGAATGAACCCATTTTTGTGGTACCAAAAATTTTGCTAGATAAATAAAAAGAATTTTTACCAATTTAAGTCAAAAGTTGTTAACTCAATTCTTAGTAATCAATTAAATAACATTATATAGAGACACGAATGACAGAACGCTATTGGCGATGAATAGATATAGTTAGGTAACATTTTTACAACACATTATTTAAATTATATGCATCTATACAGAAGCCAGCAATAATAAAAATTGATTGCTGATGTCTACTAGATAACAAATAATACAAAATTAATCTTGTTTCTTGTTTATTTGACCTTAGAATTAATCTATGCTGTTTGCTATGCCATTATGTACCTTCTTCCTATATCTATTGTGATATTAAAATTTTCCGAAAGTATTCAACTAAAACAAATTATTCAAAATTATGTGTATATTTAATATTTAGTGGAATTTAAAAAATAAATAAATAGAACAATTTCAACAATTTAAGTTAATTATTAAAAAGATGTTATTAGTATTACATACCAGGAGTCACTGTCGTTGAAGCGTGAATGTAGTTGATATCTAATATTACATCTTGATCAAGTTGACGTGACACAAAATCTGAAAAAATATTATATAAATTACTTATGTTTTATGTAGACCTTTTAACTACAAAGTTATGATACTTACAATGTTACAAAAGTACAAAGTTATTAAGCTAATAACAGCTTAAGAATTTATTGATATCAATATTTATTATACGTTTTTAAATTCGCAGAATGGGGAGGAGTAAGAAGTGGAAATAAAAGTACGAATTTATTTTTCCTTTTCCATATATTCAGCTGCTACCCTTATACATTTTTCCGATCTTTCAATTAACTTACGTATACCTTCGGAAAAAAATGTTTTGTCTTTGTCTGCAAAATACGCCGAAATTGCGTCCTCCACTTTTTCGTCGCTTGAAAATTTCTTCCCACGAAGACTTTTTTCATATTTGGGAATAGGTAATAATCGCTGAGAGCTAGGTCAGGACTGTAGGGTGGGTAAGCCAAAATTTCGAAACCCACCTTCTGCAAACTCTTCTGCAGCCATCGCAACACGGCTCTTGTGAACAGGCGCATGCAGAAGGAGGACACCTTTGGTAAATTTTCCTCTTCTTTTTTCTTTGACTGCTTCCTTTAACCACTCTAGGGTTGAAGCATAGTATTCTCCGGTTATGGAGACACCTTTATCTTTATAAGTGATCAACAGGACCCCTTCTCAGTCCCAAAAAACTGTCGATCGGCCGGCCTGGTCGTGAGTCATCTTCAAGTAAGTCCCTGTCTTGCTTATAGAAGGTATGCCACTTGTAAACCATGGATTTACCTGGGCAAGAGTCCCCGTAAACGGATGAAATCTTTTCCATTATGGTTTGGACCGATTTTCCTTGCTTGGTAAGGAGCTTTATAACAGCGCGATACTCGATTTTCTCCATATTTTACAATTTGTTTCCGATTGACTTGTTCGGTCGACGATAGTTCAAAGAGTAATGACCTTATTACGATAAAACTTGGTATTTATATTAATAGAGAGTTGCTTAATTAGTAATGACCCGAGTAAGTACCCTCACTAATGACCTACCTACCCATTCCTCGAATTTAAAAACGTACCCTCGTACATATATATATTTATAGATGAACATACATACAGTGAAACCTGGTTAATTGGGATCACAAGGGACCAAGACATATGTACCAATTATTGAGGGTTTCCAATAATCCAGTTTTCCAATTAAGCAGGTTTAAAATTATAGTTGTCTCATTTACAGAGGCCCCCGCTTACAGAGGTCGAAATGTGCCATTATTCCATTTTTAGAGATTTTTAGACAAAATAACGTGCGAACTAGGAATTGCAATCCAGCACTGTTTTCAATCCACGGGATCCTGCAAACTATAGCTTTTTTTGGAATTTAATAGGTACATATTCTTTGTTATTGTATAAAATGTTTATTAAAAATTACAAAAATCACCAATATCTTACTACACCTAATTGACTAAATATTTTATAATTTTTTGACTCCTTATTTATTAAATAAAAAGTTCAAAAACAATAGCAAATACCAATATTTGGTAATTTTGTAATCTTTGTACTCTCCAGTTAACAAAAAATATTACTTATAATCTTGATCTGAGGTAATTATAACCAGTCTTCATTATTTAGAGTATCATATGAATTTAAGTTTACTTAATTCTTCTTACTAAAATAATAAATTATTAAAAATGTAACAAATTTATAAATACCAAATAATAAGTCACTTTTCTTTTTGTAAGTATGATCTTAAAAAACAAATAGCCATTAATAGTTTTTCTACTTTTCTTGTAGGGGATATTTTCTTCAACAATATTTTATGATGACGTGGATGCTTTAAGTAATAACCCTGTGTTTTGTTGAAGTGATTACCCTATTATTATAAGTACAATCTTTAGTTTTCAAATGGGTTTTTAAGCCAATAGTAGAACGTTGGCTAATTTTCAATAAATTAGAACAAATAATCACCATCATCCTCTGACTTTTTGAAATAGTGTCATAAGTTTTTTTCATTTTTTTCATCAATACCGTGGATTGCGGATACGCAGTCTGTTGCGGGATCCCGCAGTTCCTAAAATTATGCTGGTGCTTACCGTAACCAATTTAACAACCTAAAGTTATTAATTATCATTGACTTTTTTACAAAAAATTTTGATGCTAAATAAAAATGTTAGTAGGCATTGTATTAATATTATTTATAATATATATTAATTAAGAGGATTGTGAAGCTGTAAATTTCCATACAAAAAGCGATAACGTTTTTCCCCCCATAAACATAGTCTAATATTTATTATTTTTGGAAATGTTGTAGATATAATGAAAAACTAGGACCTTAAGTTTTTATTTAAAAAAATATTGCGTTCAATAGAAGTTATTAGAATCTAAATTTATATATTTTTGACTTAAAACTTCCTCGAGCGTTTTTATTTTTTTAAATTAATTAACTAAACTGAAATACAAAAAAAGTAAACGTACAAACCTTTTTTTTAATGTTAGGAAATGCATTTACGCATACCACTTGTAGCCATACTGGTAGTTATGTGGGACTCACCGGCTAGAAAAGCCAGTACCTACTACCCAACAAAGCCTCCTCCTTCTTATTGGAGCTTCGCAAGATCGCTTACGCATTCAACCACGGTGCCCCGACGGCAGTTCTGCCGAAACAGGCCACAACAACCATGAGGTTGTTCCACAGTGTACTCTGCTATGAGAGAAGTACCAGGAGCAACCCGCATAGCACACTGCCCACCGAGGTGGGCCGCCTCCCAGTGCGTTTCTTGGCTTCAAGCCCGGCTTGATTGCCAATTGTCAATTGTCTCATATCGTAAATGTTTAGGGCGGTGAAAACGAGATCGCCCTAAACTATATTTCTAAAAGGAAATGTAGGTAATTGCCTCTAAGAGTTGAAACTCTCTCTATCGCACTATACGAGTTGGCAAAGCAAGATATATAAAACATAATATATAGAAACAGATAGCATTTTTTTTAAAACCTACTCAAGCCGCGTATCGACACTTCACAATCCTCTTAAGTGTAAATAAAAAAAAATCATTAGGTTATATTAGGTTATTATCTTGTAAAATATATTAGGTTATTATCTTGAGAACAAAGCGAAATACATACAATACAAAAATTTTGCGTGTAAAGGAGAGGGAAGTTTTTGATTTCGGTCAGATTCATTTCTCTAATAGACATTTTCGCAATGTAAAATGAATCAGAAAAGAGTTAATCTCAAAACACTCGAGTTAATAAAAACTCTTCTTAACCTTTCGTAACGACAGCCCTTCATCATGTATAAGTATTGACTTTAATTAAGAACCTCGTAAACACCAGCCGCCCGGAGGCTCGCAATTATAGCTGTGGTAAGTGCGCAGAGAGAATAAAGTGTCAAGCTTTACGATTTCTACATGGCTATCTTTCTCTTTATCAAATACCATATTTATTTCATCTATGCTGGCTTTAGACCCCTTTTTAGTATAGTTGATAGGTATTTTTTTATTTATTATATTTTTAAAATTAGCGGAGAGATAGATTTTTTTTTAGACAAACAAAAACAAATCTATCTCTCAGAAACCGTACATTTTTACGGAATAAAAAGTAGCCTATTTGTTATTTTGATGTATGAACTATATTATTGTCAGTAGTTTTTGTGTACTAAGCTGTATAAGTTACTATAGTTTCTTAACTATCCCAAGGAAATTCTTTAATTTTCCGGGATGAAAAGTATCTAAAATGTTGACCGGGGATATAAGGTAGGTACCACCATGCAAAATTTCATTTAAATCGGCCCAACAGCTTCGGAGATTAGCTCGTACAAACAGACAGAAAAAAATTGAAAAAAACTGGATTTGTTCTATTTCTTTTACCGGATTTGTTTTACCGGTGGTAGGACTCTGTCAAGCCTGAGGAGTCCGACTGGATGGGTACTACCCCCTTATCTATTTCTGCCGCCAAGCAACAATGATTGCATTGTTGTGTTTCGGTACGAAGGATAAGGTAGCCAGCGCAATTACAGGCAAGAGGCATATCATCTTAGTCCTCACAGTGACAACGCACCTGTGGTTCTGCAGTTTTGTTACTTAAAACCTAAGTGCATGAACCGTAGGTGTTATGGGCGACAGGTACTGCTTTCCATCAGGTGGTCTGTCTGCTCGTTTGTCACTGAATCGCATTAAAAAAAAAACTCTTACATCCCCTTAATTCGGTTTTTAGCATTTTTTTTTCAATGTACAGACATTCGACCTCTACAGTTTTATTATATGTATAGATATACTTAATGCGTGTTAGATGTGTTATACATAGCACAAACACATTTAAAAAATATCTATAAAATAAAAGGAATAGATACCTACCAGCAAAAAAATCCATATTTACAGTAATTCTATCTCCCAACGTCACGAAACAAGGTATACGGAAATTGCATCCTTCTATGTTCACATTAGTTAACTTGTAAGCCGACCCTGGAACATCAATAATATCATTACATGCCTTGTTTACATTATGCCTATGTTTATGGAAAAGCAATTCCCATTGCCGGTATTATTTCCCTAAATACTTCTGGTTTCTGTTCTGGAAAATCTTCCGTGTTGCCACTTCATCATAGGGCCATATATACATAGATAGTATAACTTATATATAATATTTTTGTACCTATATGTATTTGCCTACTTATTAAATACATTAATTAATTTATAAAAATCGAGACTAAAAAATCTACCAAAACTCTATGTAATTTATCCTAAACTAGCGACTCACCCTCGCTTTGCTCGGGTTCGTTGATTTAGGTTGCTTCCCTATACAAACTTTTATCCCCATTTTCACCCCCTTAAGGGATGATTTCCGGGATAAAAAGTATGATATGTCCTTCCCAGGGTCTCAAACTATCTTCTTACCAAATTTCATATAAATCGGTTTAGTAGATCCAGAGATTACCCCCTGCAACCTCACAAACTCACAAACTTTACCTCTTTATAATATTAGTATAGATAAATGAAATGAACTCAAGAAAAGTTATTAAATTTTGTCATATTTAAACATTTAACTTAAATAAGTATTAAATTTTTATTAAGAAAATATTAATATTAGGTATTATCAGTGTTATATATGAAGTTATCAATCACACAATCAGTCAAGTTGCATTATGTTGAATTAGGCACGCGTGGAACTCGTACTTTGTAACTATACAGGTGGAACAAATCGATGGGACATGGAAGAAAAGTACCTTAAATATTGAAGTTATCAAGATTTAGTCAAAAGAAAAATTTCTTTATTTTTAAAAATAATAATAACTGCATTTTTTTTAAACTTACTGAACCGGGAATCGAACAAAATAAAAATGTAAAAAAGGACACCGTCACTATTTTATCGAATTAATCGATCTGGGTCTATGGTAAGGATAAAATCTCTTGAACAAACATTGCGTTTAGAATTAAAGACAACGATAAAATCTTACAAATTATACATATCGACTCTAAACATCGTGGAACAAACGTACAGGACATGGAAGAAAAGTGTCTTAAACATTGAAAATATCAAGTTTCACCTCAAAGAAAAATTATTTTATTTTTAAAAATATGATTGACTGCATTTACATATTTTTCAAGTGGTGACTTGGTTTGTTTGTTTAAAAAAAATTAAATGGAGTTATTATTATTTAAAAAAATAAAGAAATATTTCCTTCGAGTAAATCTTGATAACTCAATATTTAAGGTACTTTTCTTCCATGTCCCATCGATTTGTTCAATACTCTATAAACAATATTTATTTGTACTTAATAATAATGGCATAATTCAACATTTCAATGTTTTCTAGAAATTCTTATTTGATAAAATATTAAATAAATAAAACTTTTATTAATTAAATATTTTTTACTTTAGAAGCCTTTTTTTACTATATATTTCAATGTCGTTATTTAATTTATTTATTGTTGTATAATTTATAACTTTACACATATTGAAATTTTTAAATTGATATTTGATACCTACTCTAAAAAAATATTGTAAATACATTCTTTTACATTTTAGAGACAGCGCGCGTACACCTCATCGGCCGCTTAGAGCCCTATTTCCAACGTAAAATTAAAATTACAAATAATGGAGGTAGTAGAGTTCCGGGAGTCGGGACTTTTTTATTGGAAATTTCCTCCTGTTTAAAGATTCTTTTAAATTTCTTGATTATAAATAGTTTTTTAATTATAAGCGAAAAACTAAATACATTCTTTTTTTCATTTGTTTATAACTTTTGCAATTTTTTACATGCTGAAAAGTAGACAGTTTAAATAAGTACATTTTTCTAAACGTCATTCCGGATCCAATGAGGTACCGCATTCGGTTAAGCCATTTGATTTAGTTTGGTGCCATTATATGAACACTGATAAACTAAATTGGCTTTTATTACTAGCACTAAAAATCAATCTCTAAAATCCGATTCTAGCGTGCTTATCAAATAAAACAAAATAAGCCCAAACTCAACGTATTACCTGTTTATTAAACAATTAGCCGTTTAAGAGTTAATGTGGAACTCTTACCATCAGGTCAGGTCGATGATACCGAACCACTGCACTATCAACGGGTATAGAAACACCTGTAGTTTCAAGTCAAGTTAAGTACAAATTTTATTAGCTAGTTTTTCCACTCTTAGGGGTGGTGCTTTTTTTCAAATTTAAATAAGACTAAACTGGAAGTATACACTTGCAAACAAAAAAAGATTTTTCTAAATCGTTTAATAAATGACGGAGTTCTGAGGTAACAGACTTATAGAAAAAACAGCCAAATTCAGAACCTCCTCCTTTTTGAAGTTGGTTGAAAATGAACAAAACTAAAATATTGTCTGTACTGCACAGTATCCCTTTCCCACTAACGGCAATTTACCATTACTTATACTTGTCGTAGATTTTTATATATATTAACAATTACTAGGTATTCTAAAAAGATATTAGGAAGATATTGATAACAAAAGACATGTTCGATATTTGTGCATTTAAGAGGCGTCGGATATTTTGAAGCCAATGTGGCATCCTATATTTTAGCATCGCGTGTTTAGTCAGATAGTCTATACAAATATTATAAACTAGCAGAAACGAAAAATACGAAACTTTATGCAAATACATATGTCCAAGGAATAAAAAGTTTCATACAAACTTTTATCCCCTATTTCACCCCCTCGGGGGTTGAATTTTGAAAAATCCTTCCTTAGGCAATCCAGCCTTCGTCATATGAGGAATACGTGTGCGATATTTCAATTTTCTAGCCTTAAGAGTTTGGTCTGTGCGTTGATACATCAGTCAATCACTTTTGCCTTTTATATACATATATAGATGTGAAAGTTTGTGAGTATAGATCTTTGTTACTCTTTCACGCCAACGGCTGAACGGATCTGGATGAAATTTGGCACAGGGATAGATTATATACTATAGTCTGGAATAACACATAGGCTACTTTTTATTCCGGAAAATATATGGTTCTCATGGAATAGCGATTTACGTTACGTACGTACGCCGTACGCGGATTTTGTTCACAATTTCATGGGTTTTAATTTTTTTCGCGGAACCCTGATTCTTTATCTAAAATAAAAGTAGCCTTAGTTACTCCTCATAACAGCAGCTATCTGCCAGTGAAAGTCCCGTCAAAATCCGTCCAGCCGTTTCGGAGATTAGCCGGAACAAACAGACAGACAGACAGACAAAAATTGTAAAAATGTTGTTTTGGTATGTGTACCGTGTATACATCCATATGCATTTAGTAAAAAGCGATTATTTTAATATTACAAACAAAAACTCCAACTTTATTTATCTGTATAGATAAGAAAGAAACGTTAGGTAATAAATTAGAGTATTCGATTCACAATGTGTTTAATTTCATAAATAATGTTACAATATAATATAAAAAAGTGTCACATTTTGGGTACTTTTTCAGTTTTTTTTTAATAAAAAAAATCTACCCTATTCATAAATCTATTTTTACTATAATGTAATAGCTTAATAAATCTTTTGTTAATTAAAATAGTAAAACGCTCAATATCTGTATCCTGAAATTGAAAATAATTTAAATCGGCTTTTTCTTAAAACTTGTTTTTGGCGTGTTATGACAGTTTTTTATATATTTACGGTCTTGACTGTAGATACATAAGTCCACCAATTTTCATGGCCATTAGGGAAAAGAGTAAATTAAAAGAAGAAGCACTGCAGCGCTATCTAGTGAGTGACAGCAAAATGGGTAGCGTAACAATCTACATTTAACAGTTGTATGTAGGTATGTTCTTCAGTGTCAAAGCAATCTGTGAATACATTCGGAGAGATTTGCTTAAACAAACATTTATATGTTTACTTTATTTATATATAGATCAATTCGATTGTAATTAACTATTGATGCCTAACATTAATTGTACAGAAACAGCAGTTGTGACTATACTTATTGTTTCTATTGCTTATTTTAGGATATCTTTTTTATTACCTACGCTTAATTTTGTTAATATTATATTTGTTAATATTAGATGTAAGTATGTATGTATACGAGTGCGAAATCTCGGCATTGTAGTCATTTTTTATAAAATATTTAATAAAATTATTTCTAATCTCATTACGACTAAGCCAATATGGCGTCAGCAACTTGCCATTTTAGTATTCATGTAAGAAGAAGTGGATTTGTAACAAAGCAATTAAATTATGATTATTTTAGCTTATTATGAGTACGTTAATTAATAGATACTTTAAATAGTTTTCGCTATTAATCTTGCAATTTATAAGACCGTTTTACATAAAGCTTGTTTTCTATCAATATTGGGTGGGAACTTGTTAGTTACTTTTGGGACACCTATATTTTCACATATTACATGGCAAAAAATAAAACCCCTACAGATAAGTACCTACATATAAAAACGTTTAGAATCCTACACGTGGTTATCCTTTGTGCATCTTTATGTTTACGTATA
The DNA here is from genome assembly GCA_033884665.1 of Argynnis bischoffii washingtonia. Lineage (NCBI taxonomy): Eukaryota > Metazoa > Arthropoda > Insecta > Lepidoptera > Nymphalidae > Argynnis > Argynnis bischoffii. Next base: position 8,822,190 of record CM066625.1, on the reverse strand, counting down.
GCGTTAATTACTTAGATTAAAAGCTTAATATGTTGTAGATTAAATTGCATGTAATGCGTAAACAAGAAGCGATAAATTTTATTATCTTATAATTTATTTGCAGAACCCGCGGGCTCGCCCGCGATCAAACTATGTAAAAAAACAAACTTTTTTGCAATACATAATTTAATATTTGCAAAAATAAGTTCGTGTTTCATATTATTTCCTAAAGATATCATGAAATACAAATTTAACTTTAGCGATCGTAACTCAAAATATTCAGAACTTTAAAAGATGTTAAACGTAGGTAAATTCTGTAAATAAATTTATATTTTAGGTATTAAGCTTCATTGCCTCTATTATTGCACATTTTGCTACTCCTTCTATCTAAAGTAAGAGTAAGAGAGCTATAACAATTCACAATGTTTACGGCTTTAGAATCATGTAACTCGGCTAATATGGGCTTATTAACTAACATACTAACAGGCTAACATCTATGTTATTTTTAAAGACTTTACGTACATCCATCTTTTTAAGTTACATAATATATAAAGAGCCATTCATATATATTTTGCTATAGTTTAGCTTACCTTGGTATAAAAATTTGCTCAGTTTTAATTTCCATTAAATTTATATGTTGTCATATAGAATTATTAATATATTCAACCAACTCCAACTTCACCGCCTAGTTTCCCCCCTTAGGGGCTGAATTTTGAAAAATTCTAAAATATATATTTACTTAATTGTATTGAAGGGCATTAATACATTTTCCCCATATAAACAGCACAGCCAAAAAAAAAAAAAAACGTTATATTTTTCATTTTAAAAGTAAATACCACTGCAGAGTTTCAATCAAACTTTTATCTCCCATTTTACCCCCTTATGGGATTGAATTTCAAAAATTGTTAAAACACGTACTTATTGAATTGTGTTGAAGAACATGAATACCAAGTTTCAATTAATTCTGATCATAAATAATTTTTTGCCCATGTAAACTTTATTACCCTCTTTTATTCATTTAACGCCTGAAATTCCAAAGAAATGAAATAAATATATTTCGCCTCTAGGAAAACAAAAACAAACTTATTCCATGGAAACCGTATATATTTCCGGGATAAAAAGTAGCCTATGTGTTATTCCAGACTATAATCTATCTCTGTGCCAAATTTCATCCAGATCCGTTCCGCCGTTCTGGCGTGAAAGACTAACAAACATACATACTTTCATATTTATAATATTAGTATAGATTTTTTATCTTGTATTTCACATTAAGAATGATAGAGTTTCATACAAACTTTAATCCCACTTAGGGGATGAATTACGAAAAATCCTTTCTTAGCTGATAGGAATACGTCCTCCAAATTTCACGTTTGTACGACCAGCGATTTAGGCTGAGCGTTGATCGATCAGTCAATCAGTCAAGACAAAGCATTTTATGTAGATATATACATATAGATAAATAAAAGGCTAAGCTAAAAGTTGTTTGAAAAATGACCCGACAAGTTGGGAAATTCGGAAAACTAAAAGCGTTTTTTTTTGACGTTTGTTATCCTCCACGATGTGCTTGATGCACCGTGGTAACTCTTCCTAACAATATTATAAATGCGAAACTTTGTAAGGATATAATATGTATGGACGCAAAAACTACTGAATGAATTTTAATGAAACTTTAAAATAATATAGTTCATACATCAGTATTACGATAAATACTATGTTCTACAATAGACCCAGTGGTTGTTATTAAACAAGATTTATCTTTTATCTGTTAATAATCTTGTAACTATTGTCTGAACTTAACAACATCTGCCGCTTTAGCTAAAAAAAAAAACAATAGAACTAAATAAATTTTATACTACCATCAAATGTTTTAAATCATTATATATGATATTTATGAATATCAAGATAATTTTTTTATTATGTAGATTGCAGGTACATTCATAGCCGTGGATATTGTGCGTCAGCTGAGTTAGTACCTACGTAATACGTGCACTCGGATTAAAAGCTTACTACTGTGTTGATAAAATTGCATTATAAAACCATACCTACAGAAGAAGAGAATTTTTAGGTAAATAACATTATATTTAATGTTAGTTCCTCGTAAAGTACCGTCCAAAGATATTTCTCAGTAGCTACCTACATACATAAGTGGTACTTTCTGATTCAGGCGGATTAGTTTTTTACCTTAGCTAATAAGATTTCAGATTGATTGATTGATTTCAGATTGCTATTTCTTAGTGTAGTTAACAACTACGTAGCTTTTGCTTTTTTGTAACTCATGTGAGGTGTCACGTTAATATAAATCTTACATATTTAAACGAGCAATTCTTGTATATTTATTTATTTATTTATACCGGCGATCTCGGAAACGGCTCTAACGATTTTGCTGAAATTTGGTATATGGGGGCTTTCGGGGGCGAAAAATTGATCTAGATTAGTCACATGTCTGGGAAAACGCGTGTTTACGAGTTTCATGCGTTTTTCTTATGCATTATTCTACGCAAAATTTAATCGCGACATCTATACAACTGTCTCAGTAACACTGAGTCACTCAATGTAAAATTATTTTTAAGCCAAATTAAAAAGAAAATTATTCTTATCGCGACATCTATACAACTGTCTCAGTAACACTTAGTCACTTAATGTAAAATTATTTTTAAGCCAAATTAAAAAGAAAATTGTTCTTATCGCGACATCTATACAACTTTCTCAGTAACACTTAGTCACTTAATGTAAAATATACAATCTTTCAAGAACTCCGAGCGAAGCTCGGTCGCCCAGGTACTTAAAAATAAATAGAGATCAAGAATGTGTATGTCCTTTAATCAAATCCCTAAGAGAGATTTACAAGATATTTTACACTACCTATATATTACTATTTCATTTCTCTTTGGCTGAAAAAATAACTACCATAATCATATTATCAAGCGAATCGTGACAGAGGGACTAGCTATATAGCTATAAAGTAGCCTATATTTTTTCAATAATGATTATACTTACATTTATAAACTACTAGCGGCTCACCCTCGCTCGGGTTCGCCTCTTGAAAAACAAAAACAAATCTATCCCTCGGGAACCGTATATTTTGAGCCTATGTGTTATTCCAAACTATAACCTATCTTTGTGCCAAATTTCATCCAGATCCGTTCAGTCGTTCTGGCGTGAAAGAGTGAGAAGAGTACAAAAATCCATACTCACAAACTTTCACACTTATAATATTAATAAGGATTAATACGGATCTGTTCTAACCACCCGACCAACACAGCTATTGTACTCGTATATGCAAGTACTACAAAACACTGATTCTTATCTTTATCTATATTTATTAAAACATATTTAAATAATCACTTATCACAAATATATTGTCAATAAAAAGCAAATATTGGTTTATGGCCCTTCATATGCTTTGATTTATAAACAAATATATGTATGTAGAGATTACGGTGCGTTATCATTAGTGAATTAGATCTACTCTATCTTGACATGAATCAAACATTTACGATACTTGTTAAGTGTAAATTAGACTATATATGTATTTATATATAGAATGGATAAGTTTGAATATAAAAAAATATATGGTAAATACGTATAGGTACTAGGTAGGTAGGTACATGTGGATTAATTAGTATTTATCGATGAATCCGCTTTAGATAACATCGACATTAAACTTCACAAAGTTAAATAAAATGACAACATGAATGATCACATTCAAAGGAAATACCTTAATGGATAATCTGCTAGCTCAAATGAAAAGACTAAGATGGATAAAGCGGATGATTAACAATAAACCTGGAACCGTATCATTTCATTTTTTGAATTCGCTGCTATATTAAATGACAGATTACCACAGCTATTTGTGCAATTAGTTGATAAGATAAATAAAATCCAAAAAATCTAATAAGTTAGGTAAGGTAGCACACCAAATCTGAGTGAAAAAAATATTACGATTTATCAAAAATAGCCAAAAATCTTACAATTTAAATTAAATTATAATAATTATTACAACTTAGTTAACCATTTTATTTAAATTAATAACTAATGTAAAAGCATTTTCATATCCTAAATCGCAATCTTTGTTTTTTTATGAAGTAAAATTAAGTCTAAGAGTGCCTTCACCCTAAAACTATTCTAGATTTCTAATTTTTATCACTGAGGTTCGCGTTTTTTAAAGCAACAGGATTATAAGTCCTTACTGAGATTAAAAATAGATTACAAAGATGCATCTGAAGAAATTAATTATTTTTGGATAATATATAAGTAAATAATATAGCTTAAGATAGATATATGTATTAGGTTACATAGACGTAGCAGTATGAAAAATCAAACTTACCGCAATCCTCAAATATGACTGAGGCGCGGGCGGTTACAACAACCAATTGCAACACCATGCACAGAAACAACATTCGTACTTTACTAATTGAATGCATAAATAGTACTTGATCGCATTGGATTTCTTATTACGAATATATCAAAATGGGCCCTGGTGATTACCTATCGGATGAGATAACATCGTGGCAAGCGCTTGGAATTGTGATGCATTAGAGGCAAAAGTGATAATTAGTAATCATAATTACCAAGACATAATTAAACAAGCTATATTATATCGATAATAATGAATGTATGCTGATGACGAACTAACACAACTCAAAAATCTTTGTTCTTTAAATATATAGTACTAGCGGCTCACCACTTTGCTCAGGTTCGTCTCGACCGACACAAACTTTCACATTTATAATAAAAGGGGTTAACGTATGAAATCGCTGTTTTATTGTAATAGGTACTTCGAATTGACATAGAACCTTCATGGTTTGAGATTTTTAAGTGAAACTTTTTCACATGGTACCTATGCAGTTCTTCTTTTAAAAAATGTGCAACATTCGATTATCGACTTTCAGTTCTTTTATTATTCAGCTTAAGACAAGAAAGACGGATACTTCGAAAATTCGAGTGATTTTTGAATACGAGTTCCAACGCGGAAGTAACGCGGCAGAAACAGCTCGCAATATCAATGTTGCGTTTGGAGAGGGGACTGCTAATGAACGCACCGTGCGATTTTGATTTAAACGCTTTCGTGATGGAAACTTTGATTTTAAGAACGAACCACGTGGAAGACCGCCCACACAGGTGAATAACAATAAATTGAAAGAGATGGTGGAAGCCGATCCGAGCCAAACTACCCAGGAATTAGCAGAAAGGTTTAACATTACCTTACCAAGAATTTTGACTCATTTGCGTTCAATCAATAAAATAAAAAAAAAAATGAAAAATGGGTGCCTCATGATTTGGCTGATCTGCAGAAAGAAACACGTGTTGAAACTTGTATTGCCTTGTTGAATCGATACAGAAATGAAGAAATATTGGATTGAATTGTGACATGTGATGAAAAGTAGATTCTTTTCAATAACCGTAAGCGAAAAATGCAATGGCTGACCCCAAGTCAAACGCTGCAACAGTGTCCTAAAGCAAAGCTTACGTAATGATAACTGTTTGGTGGTCTCAGCATAGTGTTGTTCACTATAGCTTTCTACTGTCTACTGTGTCGAACTCCAAACAATGATAACAAAACTAGCAGTAAAACAGCCCCGACTCATGAATCGATCTTCACCATTATTGCTCCATGATAAAGCAAGACCTCATACAGCACGAAAAACCGTTTTAACTCTACAGGAACTGCAATTAGAAACCATTCGTCATCTTCCGTATTCGCCAGACTACCATTTTTTTCGTGATTTGGACAATTTTCTACGTAATAAAAAGTTTTCTTCTCAGGAGACAGTACAAAATACTTTCACATAGTTTGTCGAATCTAGATCACCAGATTTCTATCGCAAAGGCATAAATGACCTTTCTAGTAGATGGCAGCAATGTACATATAATTAATAATGGTAATTATTTTGATTAAATAAATATGTTAAATTAAAAAAAAACGAATTTCAATTTTTCAGTACAAATCGGCAATTTCATACTTTAATCCCTATTATTAATACGGATATAGTAGGTACCTGTATAAACTATAATATTTTTCTAAATTTTAAATTTTTATTTTCACACACCGTTTGTTCGTCGTTTGTTCTTGATTATCCGCTATCTATTGTTTGTTCGTAAATTGTTTATTTAAAAATAAATAATTAATCAAAAATGTAACCTCAAAAATCAAAATATCCCAATCAATCGTAATTTATATCTTTTCTTGTTACTAGTAGTCTTTAAATATTAATTAGTGTTTGTTCTTTTATAAAATACATATGTTTGTTCTATCGTCAAAGTGCCTATTTTTTGTATACTTAATTATCAATTTTCATTTGGCCCCCAGGATTGTATTTTTCTAAATTTTTAATTATTATTTTCACACACCGTTTGTTCGTCGTTTGTTCTTGATTATCCGCCATAAATAATTGTTTGTTCGTAAATTATTTATTTAAAAATAAATAATTAATGAAAAATGTAACCTAAAAAATTTAAATATCCCAATCAATCGTAATTTATATTTTTTCTTGTTATTAGGTGTCTTTAAACATTCATTAGTGTTTGTTCTTTTATAAAATATGTTTGTTCTGTCGTCAAAGTGCCTTTTTTTGTTTAAATAAAATTGTTTAATTCGCATTCGCAATTCGCAAAAAAGTATCAATTATTATGTTTTATTTTACGTAGTTCATTATTATTTTCTTACATTACAGGCTATATATTTTTCGCTCGAGAGTTGTAGGCACACCGGTATGCCAGTTAAGTTAACAATTAATTTCTTAGAAGATAACCAGGGGTGCTAAAAAACACGTTTGTTCTATCGTCGAAGTGCCTATTTTTTGTTTTAATAAAATTGTTTATTTAGCTCAATTATTATTCAGATAGGTACCTACTTGAGTGGTGCATGCACGCATTTAAGGCGGTTCTTTTGAAAATCATAGCGACATCGAGAACATTTAAAAAAGTTACCCATTTAGATAAATTTTATTAGTGCATGCATGTAAACTTTACGCGCGGTTGAAGTAGAACTTCTTCGGCGCTGTGGCAGATTCCGTAATTAAATTAAAACAAAGCAAAATATTAGCAAAATATTTATGGCAGTGGTAGCCCAGTGGTAACGCGCTCGCTTGGAAAACCGAGTGAAGCGGGTTCAAATCCCGGGTCTCGCACCTCTGATATTTTCATGTGCGAATCATTTCTAACATGATTACCACTTGCCTTACTGTGAAGGAAAACATCGTGAGGAAACCTGCATGTCTGAGAGAACCTAGAAAGTTTTCGAAAGACATGTGAAGTCCGCCAATCCGCACTTGGCCAGCGTGGTGGACTATGGCCTGATTCCCCTCGTATTGGAGGGAGGCCCGTGCCCAGCAGTGGGACGTTAAAAAGGGCTGAATACAAAGCAAAATATTAATATTATATTAATTAATTATATTAATAAAATAATTAATTATATTAATAAAAGAACTGAAAGCCGCAGCCGGGTAAAAATTTATTGATTTTCAGATTATCCGGAGTAGCGGCGTATATAAAACTAGTCACTACTTTGCTTACTGCCGACATTTAGGAGGTAATTGGCAAATTTACAATGGTATGTCAATAAAGCCTGAATCGGCATCTGTTCGTACCGAAGTTGAACCTCACGGAGCATTTTATATATTAGAAAGATAAACTATTTAAAATAACGTATCTAACAAAGTTTTTTATGAATTTTATACTAATGTTATGCTTATATAAATAATTTTATTTGAAGAAAAAATCATTTTATAAATGTTAGTTTATTTCTTATAATAACAATTATCTACTTTTATTTCATGAATAACAATAAGTAATAAAAATTAAGAGGAATTAAGAGGAGGAGGAGGAAATATCTGTAATTTCCATACAGCTATGTGTGTGTGTATATATATATATATATATATATATATATATATATATATATATATATATATATATATATATATATATAAGGAAGGCGCCACGCGTATTGCCTATTTACATTCAGTCTGAGGTTAAGCCATTCATTATGATATCTCTTGTATACCTGGTTTTTTGCTTCTTCTGTGTTCGCATCTTAACTGTGCAATATACTTGGAACTTGGAAGTTAGACCAGCTAAAGGAAGAAATGAGAAGGAGAGATGCAACCTGCGGTGGTCCTGATTAACTGATGGATCTACAAACCGCTGGTCGTAGAATCGTGAAATTTAGAGGATGTATTCTTTATACGATGTAGATATCCGATAAGAAAGAATTTTTCGAAATTCATTCTCTAAGTAGGTAGACTAGGAGATAAAAGATTGTACGAAACTCTGTCATTCTTAATGTGAAATACACAGAATGTAATGTTTGCTTTAAGATAAAAATTAAAAAATATATTTATTTGTTTTTTTTTTCGAAATTCATCCCTTAAAGTGGTAAAATTCCCCCTGTAGTAAAGTTTATATAGGTAAAGAATTATTTATGATCAGAATTACTTGAAACTCGGTATTAATGCTTTTCAATACAATTAAATAAGTAGCATTTTTCGGTTTTAGCATTTTTCGAAATTCAATCCTGTAAGGGGTTACCCCCTTGATGGGGGATGATAGTTTGTATGAAATTCTGTAATTAATATTAAAAAAATACAAAAAATAAAAATAAAATATTCACCTGTAGACCATTTAAGAGTTTTTCAAATAAATAAATAGCCAATTAAATATTATACAATACATACTACATACTACATCATACATACTTATGTATATACATACATACTATTACTTACATAAATACATATTTATACATCACAAGACATAAATATATAGTAGTTAAGATTATTTTTGATTGAATTGAGTGAGAAGGTGCTGTTTTAATTTCGTTTTAAAATAATGAATAGAGGGACTAAGTTAGATATCTTTAGGAAGTTTGTTCCAGAGCAATGCGCCATACACCGAAAAAGAACCAAATTAGTAAGCTTTTATTTTTGTCCCTTTGCTTGTTCTATTGTATTTTAAGGTGTATTTGATCATATTTTTATTATTTTTAGACTACGATGCCCCGGTAAAGAAAAACCATAGAAGAAGTACGAGAAAAGGCTAAAATAGCACGCAGAAAAAGATATGAACATATTAAATCAAACCCTGTCTTATATGCTCTAGAAAAAGAAAAAGAACATCAAAGATATATAAGACGAAAGGAACAAAAAAAATTCTGTCAATAGGTGATATGACTCCAAGAGCCAAAAGACTCCGAAGAAACAAATGGAGAGAAAACTTTCATAAATTTTACCAAAGAAAACTTTTACGCCATCATGGCATCGAACTAATGAATGCCAACACACCGAGTTGCAGTGATAATGAAGATCCACTTAAGGAAGATGGTGCTGAAGCAGATTCTGAAGAAGCATTCAATCGGTCAGAGCATCAACATAATTAACAGCAGATCCACAACCCTCGACAACTCAATCTCAAGAAACATCTACAATGATAGAATTAAAGAAGAAGATTAGAAAATTAAGATACATAATATTAAAAATATTAAGGTATTTAAAAATAAAATAAATACTCTGAAAAAAAATAATTGAATGTTATAAAAAACATATTATAAAATTAAAGAAACGAATGCTAAGTCCTAATTCAAAAGTCAATCAGGTTCTATTAAAAGATAAATCGAAATTATCAGAAGCTAAGAAGAAAATATTATTTTGTGAAGCTATAAAAAAGACACTGAAATCTAATTACAAAGGACAATCACAAAAGGGCAAAAAAGATTTTACTGACGCAGTTTTTGGGGATATACAGTATAATATGTTGACTGAGATTAAACATTTTAGCGTCCGAAGTAAAAATAAAGTATCAGTGGAATCTGATCAGCATTATGATGTTGTCAAGCAAAACATTGAGAAATTCTATGAACGTTTGAAAGATATTGATACTGAACGAAATGTTTCAATGATAACGTCGGAGAAAAAAGAAGTAATTACAAGAGCCAAGGTTCAAAAACAATAAAAATATCTATTAAATTCCCTCAAAAATCTTCACAAAATTTTCGAACAACAATATTGTAAAGTTAGTTATTCATTTTTTTGCAAACAAAGGCCTTTTTAGGTCCTTATTCCTCACGTTAAAAAAAGAAATATATGTGCATGTAAAACTCATGCAAATATAGAGTTTTTAGTTCAAGCATTGGCTAAACGAAGAATTTTATTGGAGAAAACTCCTAATGATGTTATTAATAGTCTGTGTTGTCCTCAAACTGCATGCTTAATCAAACGGTGTGAAGAATATCAAAACAAAATTTTAAATTATTTAGAGTTTAATAATGATGAATCATTAAAGATTAGAAAATGGGAGAATAAGAAAACCAGATATATATAAAAAGGCATCGAGAAAGAGAAGAAGGTTATAGAGAAAATTGAAGTGAGTTTGCCTCCAAAAGATGCTGTTGAAGAATTGGAAAAAACCTATCTGAATTTCTAAAACACGAAGGCTTACGTAGGTGGCAATTTTCTGCATGACCTTAAAAATAATTTTGAAGAATACGAGGCAATTATTCACATAGACTTTAGCGAAAATTACGCCTTCAAGTACACCTCTGAAGTTCAGTCATTTCATTTTGGTGGAAATAGAAGTGAACTAACTCTCCATACAGCCGTAATTATATATATATTTTACATAGATATTTATATATTTTATAAAAACTTAATAAAGAACACCATCAGGCCAATTGAAAATTGAAATGTTCACGCATAAACTATAGAGCGCGCGCATCGCTCATTGTCCATTTACCATTATGCGAAACGTAAGCACTAATGACTAAGCAGATGTTCTATACACACATATAGGATACATAGGTACTCGTAGATGAAGTGGTTAAATAGTGATGCGCCATGATTGACATTTGTGCATGAATGTAAGGTGTAAGGTGTTAGTTTAAGTAATAGGTATTTTTAACATGCCTATTACTTAAACTTTTTTAGTAAATTTCAGGTAGTAAGACTTTTAGTATTTAATTAAAAAAGAAGTATATTAACATAAACTACATTTATTCACGCACAAATACATATAGACTTTATTATTCAAAATTTCATTTAACACATTTCAAATTAATATTTTTCATTTATTCTATTATAATCTTATTATAATAAATTAATATTTTCATTTTTCATTTTATTAATATTTGTAAATATATGTAGTAATAATGTTGCTTAATATTTTGATTTTTTTCAATAATAGCAGACCAAATTAAAATGATTATATATATTATTTTAAATTTTCGCGTTCCATGATTATATAATAATTACACTACGGGACTTAAACGCGGACTACGGGAATTAAAGGTGAATAAACGCCTTTAAATCCCGAAGTGTAATTATTATATTATAATTATTATTCTTAATTAATTTTAACTTTTTAATTTTTTTTCATTTCACGTAGAACAATAATGTGGCTTGAATAATGTTTTTTTTATGTCTATAAATATAATAATAGCAACACTAAATAAGATTGCTTAATAATAGTTTTCTAAAAAAAATTATAATAATTCTAATAATAACAGTTAAAACTAAATAAATAATATTTCATACGCAATTATAAAACTTATTAAAATTAAAAAATGTTTAAAATTAAAATTAAAATTAATAAATACTTATTTTAAGGTACTTTTGTGCCATTAAAATTCAAAGGTTTTATTTTTGACCAATAAAAAGGATCCTAATTTATAATAACTATGGTTATACAAAATATTCGCGTAATCGCTGGGATTTGTAATTCGCAATTGTAAAATTTTTAGGAAATGTCGTACAAAAATAAACCTATATAAAAGTCTGGTTGTCAGTATTTTGGAATACGGCAGTATCGTCTGGAGACCCCACTATGGGTGCGTTCCACTAAGCGTTCACAACGCCTAAAATACTCATTCAGGCGTTCCACATGGCGACCGCGTTCGTTGTGGTCGCCATGGATGACAAATAAAATAGATGAATTAGCTCCATACAAGCCTTTGGTGGATCTATCTATCCCTTTCATTTGTTTGATTATTAACATGCTATCTCTATATTTGGCGACAACGAGTGGGACAACAACATATTTCTATCGCCGTAACATACATACGTCACTACTGTGACGTCAGTGCAGTGTTCACCATTTTGACGTTTTTGAAATTTTCAAGTTTTAAGTTTTAACCGTTGTTATTATTATACTTATCCCCGGGCTTGCCGTTCTTATATTAATATACATTTAATCAATTTGTAGATAAGTTTATATTAGTGTTCATTTGCGCTTGGATACAAACTTTGTGATTTTTTCATTAGTGTTTCTTTCGTTAGTTTGTTTTTCTATAAGTGTTGCGTAAACATGGGAAAGCATTGTAATTGTCAGGGAGGAAAAGGTTTTTCATACCATAGAATGCCTTATAAAGATTCACATCAATTTTAAAACGTATACATAAAGAGATTCTTAAAGCTATTTCCAAAACAGGGTTTATTCCTAGAGTAACTATATCTGACCAGGGTTCTGCCAATGTAGCTACAATAAATTCATTATTTTTTGATACTAAATATACTTCGTAGTGACAATGATGCATTAAGTGTTATCCATAATGAAGTTAATGGGAACAAAATCTACCATATATTGTATAATGTACCTCATTTACTGAAATGTTTCAGTAATCATTTTCAGAAAAAGAATATGATAGTCAGCGTCCTCAATGGGATTATGTTCATATGTTGTATAAAGTAGATGACATTTAAGGTACTGCAAGGCTAACAAAATATACTGACAAGCATATTTATCCAAACTTTTGATAAGATAAAGAAATTGAAGGTAATTATACTGTTGTTTAATAAATTAAGGTATATGTTACTTTAGATCTTAGGTGTTCCCTTAACTTTAATTTAAATTTGTTTTTAATTAAGAAAGAAAATTCTTGAAGCTATTGATATGCCTTTATATAATATTATACTATTCTATACTAATATATAAAGTTCAAGAGTTTGTTTATTGATTGTATGCACTCATCCATGTTAAATGCTCAGTCCATTAAAAAAAACCTCAGCTCTATAGCCTATTCATTATGTAATGTTAAAAGTTGTTTAAAGGCTTAATTGGCTTATCTACCTAAACATTAATAATAATAAACTATTATTATATTACTATTCATCTATAGTAGTTACTAATTATAATTATACTATAGTTATAGTTCAATTGACTGTTGCATTTGTTATAATACATTAATTTATTGTAATAATATATTTACAGGTGAAGTATGCTGTGCAGGTATTTAGTCGAAGTGTTATAGCATCTTTATGTCGCCTGATGAAGGCTTTTAATTTCCAGAAAGAATACAATTATTGTAATACATTAAATGTAAATATTGAGAATGGCTTATTCACAGCTGTGATGATCATATTCATTAATTATTTATTTGATAGTTTAAATTGCTGTGGCTATGAAAGTACCAGCTTACTGAATTTGTTTTCTTTTAATTTGTATAAGACTAAAATGTTTGTTTGTTTGAACACACTAATTTCAAATCTTTTGCTTTTTATAATCTAAAGATGAAGGTGGTTCTAGAGCTAACAAACTTCAAACAAACACAAAAGCTAGATTTTAATATATACCTACAATTAAAACCAAATACATAAATACCATACCTACTACTTGCTTAATAATGATAATGTTATTAACAAAAACTATTGTTCTGTGTAACTTCTAATTTTATTGCATTGTAATATTATAAAATATTTTCATTAACAGTTGTTAAGAAATGAGAAATTTGTTTTGCAATCAGATTTTTTTTCGGTAGTTAATTTTTGTCTATACTAAATGGTTGTACTAATTTGTATTCAATTGATAAAATTCTTCAAAAATGTCCTTTCATTGTAATAAAAAACAATGTATTATAAATGTTTAAAAAAAAGGGTATCTTGTTCTCGGATCTGAGGCATTTTTTTTTCGAATTAGTGGTAGCATAAAAATAGTAAAATAAAAATTTTTTGAAACCTATCTTTGTATTTTATTTCGAATTATAATTAATATCAAAAATGAAAACATTCCTATAAAACCGATAACAATTGTTGAATACCGATAATTTTACGATAAAATACATCCCTACTTAATCGTAATTAATACCGATTTCACATCACTACGAACTAAATTCTCCCAGATTTGCATATGACGTCATACCCTAAGAAAGAGATGCGTGGCGACTCAAAAGAAATACAATAGGCGTGAAGGTGACAGCATATTTTGAATTGCCATTTATACCTGAACTGTCCCTAAATTAAGGGAAATATTATGACAGCTCTAAAATATAAATAAATTTTTATGATATAAGAGCTTATGCTAATAGATATTTTATGTTTGATATGAAATATAATTAAAATATAAAATTATTCTATAATAGTTAAAATCATTTAGAATACGATTATATACATCAATAAATAGGACATATGTTTTATAAAAAAAATATTTTAAACGCATTTGACTTATGTATATTTTATAATATAATAAAATATTAATTAACATATCCCATGTAGCTATTTTTAATTTAAAATGGTTAAGTCGGGAAAAATCTTTCTTTGACTATCTTGACCCCCCCGGCCCCCGCTTCGTCTTATTCGCCTTCGGTTTTATGAATATGCGCTTGTATGGAGCTCGGTCGGGGTTGGTGGTCGCGGCGAAAACGTCATTAATGACGTCATTACTTATGCTCACGCTAAGCTCACGACGACTCATCTCAAGAGGTGGGTCGATGTGAGCGTTTTGAGAAACTGGGCGCAATTTTTAAAACTAAAAGCAGCAAAATGGCGACAACAACAATATCGTTCTATTGTGCCGAACTAGATACTGTTGTGGATCTCAAACTTTCTCCTGCAGATGCTGAACGTGCGTTAACAGGTAAATATTATTGTTAAATGAAGCTTATTAAGCATAATTGCAGTTTATTATTTTTCAGTTTTTTATTTATTTAATTTATTTATTTATTTTTTTTTTATTTATTTATTTAGTTTTTTTATTTTCTTATTTATTTATTTATTTTTTTTTAGTTTATATTTATTTATTTTTTTTCTTCATCTGAGCTGGACGAACTAGTACTTTGTGAAGCATTATTTCGACGCACCAACAAATTTCCAACTGCCGCCGTAAAAGACATTTTTATTATATACGAACATAAATTAGTTAAATACTCCTCTAAAATTAAAGTATATACATATTTTTTGTTTAATAAATCATGTTAACCAATAATTAATAGAACTTATTGATACCACTTACAAATTGTAACATAACCTCATCAAGTTTTTGTTTTGTTTTTTTAGACGCGCCATGTGTATTATTTAAATGAACGCTCAAAACGCTCCAAAATCCATTCCACTTGAGTTAATGATTGTGACGCCCAGAACCAAGTGGAACGGCAAAAACCGTGGTCGTGAGCGTGATCGTTGTGAGTGCTTAGTGGAACGCACCATATGCATACCATTGTCTCAGAATTGAAAGAATTCAGAAGCGTTTTCTTTACCACTTAGCTTTCTCATTTGGGAAATCCAGATCACTCGCAACATATACCGAAAGACTTACATATTTTAATATGCAAACTCTGGAAGACCGAAGGGACATATTGGATCTACATTTCTTATACAAAAGTATTAACAGCGTTTATGACAACCCGTTTCTTGTGTCTATGTTTAATTTTAGAGTACCTAGATGCCCACGTAAACCCGGGAACTTATTTGAAAAGCCTTTTCGCAGAACTGTTTTGGGGAACAATTCACCTGTGTCGCGATTATGTAAAATTATAAACGATTATAAATGCTTGGACCTATTCAGAGATTCGTTGCCAAAGTTTCGTAAAAATGTAAAAAACTATATTAAAAAATAAATAATTATATGTAACAATTCGATATGTTTGGTAGATTTTGTTTATTTGTTTAATTTCATTAGATCATAGAATTGTTGTTTTTATGTTTAACTATCTCACACTTATTTTCGCATGCGGTATTCACCTTAAAAGGTAATGCAATTAGCAATAAGAACTTTGTAACTTAGCATAATTATTACTTTAACCACTGATAAATCTTAATAAATAAAATAAATAAATAAATAAATAGTACGTGGTACAACACTAGCTCTGCTGTGTCGAGTGTCGACCCGTCCGCGCGCCTCCCGCAACACCCGCTCACACCTGTGTAATTTTGTTAAGATCAGTGTTTTCTAATTAAAATATTATGTACAGATGAAAAGAAATATCTTTGTTATTTTCAGTTTGCTTCCTTGAATCATTTTTACAGCTTGGAACTGCACATTTCACCATGATTACATACATCCAATGATCCAAGTAAATACGGACAAGAGAAACAATCAGCGCGCGTGACTTTTCGTGACTAACAGGTGTTATAAATACTTTTTATATACATTCGTTGCAATTTTAAAAAATATTCTTAAGTTCGATTTTCATGTATGACAATTCATTCATATCTCTTATGCTAATAAAAATGTCTTATTATTTTGTATATTGAAGTTATTTTAACAGGTACAGCGCCGCCTTTGCTATTTCGAGACTGTTCATACCCGTGCTTACAGTTCATACTTGCTAGCGCGCGTTTTATAGCTTATGTATATTGTATACTCTAAGCTTTTTTTTTGTTGTGGGACAAAGGGGGCAAACGGGCAAGAGGCTTACCTGATGGGAAGTGATCACCTCCGCCCATGGACATTTGCAACACTGCAGGGCTTGCAGATGCGTTGCCGGCCTTTCAGGAAAGGATGGGAGGGAGAAGAAAGGAGGAGGGATGGGGAGTGGGACTCTCGGACTCTCATTTACCGGACGAAACGCGACAGCATAACTGCCACTTCACGCCGGTCTCCTGTGAGAGAGTGATACTATACGCCCCGGCGTTCCGGCCTATTCGGCTGCTACCCGAAGGTAACAAGCATAGCACTACCACTTAACCAAAATTCTTACATATTCTATGCTCTTTATGAAGTTTTATAATCTATGGTTGACGGTTGTTCAATTTAGATTCCTTAAATCATAATCTGTATTTATTTGTCATCCATGATCTGTATTCTGTAATCTGTATTCAATTTTTGAAGCATAACCTGACCAAGAAAACAAGATTATTTAAAGCTTACTAATTTATAACTTATTGACTTATTTAATGGTTAATTACATTGTGTTAATATTATACAATGTTACTTAATTGTAGAGTTTTAATACTAAAGACTTATCCTATTAAAAATACTGCTCGCTTATGTCATAAAGTAAACAAACAAAATGACTTGAAACAACCTAAGGTGACTCAAGATGTTATGAATTACTTGGAAAGTTCCATAGAATATAAAGATATTATTGATGTAATGCCGAAGACTCTATTAAAAAAATATAAAACCCCTGAAACTATGTATTTAATAAATAAAAAAACAGCAAAAGATATTACAGCCACAATATTAAATTATTTAAACAAGGAGGCTCCTATAGTGGAAGTTAATCCAGGATTCGGGTTTTTAACACAGGAACTTTTACAATGCCAAAAAAATCCCATCTCCTTATATGAAACTTCTAACCATTTCATACAATTTTTAAGTGTTAGTTTCAATTTGTATATTAGTGAACTATATTCATTTTTATTATGTAAAATTTGTAATCAATTAATATTTACATTATAATAATGTTTACTGTTGCAGGATATTCAAAAAGAACATCCTCGAAGAGTAAATTTTAAAATAGCAAACTTTTTTGGAATGTGGAAGTTAGCTTTCCAAGATAAAAAAGATCAAGGAAATAGGGTTAATGAACTTTTAGGAGACTTGATGACTTATGATACTGGTATGTTAGTTTTATTTTAAATCTTATTATTGGTGGGATCAGGCGCGGATCTAGGGTTAGGTTTTGGGGGGGGGGGGGTCAGAGACTGAAATATACATATTATAAAACAGTAACAGGAATCCGTTTATTATTAAAATAGAAAAAAAAAATTAAGACCTGAAATTTAACGTCGTAAAAAGTTAACAAGTACCTATATAAGGAACAAAAAACCGTAAAATGCCCCCGATTTCCAGCTATCCTCGAGAAATAAGGGGATGAAAGGCGTTAAAAATAGTTTTTTTTTCAATTTCAACCTTACTGTACTTTTAGGACGACTGTACAAAGTTAAAGGTGATTTTCAGCCTCTCGAGACCATAAAACATAAATTTCTCGGAAACGGCTAAATATTTCAACTAAATTATTTTTTTTGGCCGTTATAAGTATTTTTTAGGTTACCTTCCCCTACTTTCACTTAAATCAAAAAGATATTGCAGAAATTAAAAATAAAAAACCAAGAAAAAATTTAAAAACGGGTAATTTTGCTAATATCTCGAAAACTTTGAGGTTATTGTAAAAACTGTCATAATTATGGTATACTAGCGCCTCACCCTCACCTCGCTCGGGTTTGCCTCTAGGAAAATAAAAGCAAACCTATCCCACGGGAACCGTAAATTATTCCGGGATAAAAAATAGCCTATGTGTTATTCCAGACTAATCTATCTCTGTGCCGAATTTCATGCAGATCCGTTTAGCCGTTCTGGCGTGAAAAAGTAACAAACGTCCATACATTCATACTCACAAAGTTTGACCTTTATAATATTATTATAGATAACGTGCTAACGTTTTAAAGATATAGGTACTACTTTAGGTTTTAATTTTTTTGTTTCCAAAGCCAAACCGACAGGTCATGATAGACGTACTTTCTATTAATTTCAGTCAAAATAGTGCAAGTAGGTTTTTTTTTCTATTGCCAAATGTTCGGCATTCAAACCGCATTTCGGCCGAATGCCGAAGTTCGGCTCAAGCTGCAAAAATTCAAAACGAATTTCGGCCCATCCCTAATTTATTTCTATTTAAAACTTAGAGAGACGCGCCCAAGCTAAGCGAGGGTAAGCCGCTAGTTATCCATGATAGAAAGAAAAGTAGTTTTATACTTTTAGCGCATCTTTAAATTAAAGAAAAACTCATAAACGAATAAATATTTTGTATTACCTAATCCTTCTGTTCTCTAACTTCTTAAAAAATATATTCGGCTTTGGGGGGGGGGGGGGGGTCATGACCCCCATGACCACCCCCCTGGATCCGCGCTTGGGTGGGATATTAATGTCCAGATAACCTTGTAATGAAAATTAATAATAATTAATAAAAATACTGGTGGGCACATTTTAATAGGCAACCCCGCCAAAACATATTATCCCTTTTATGATTGTATATGAAAATTGATTTTGATTAAACACTCAATGAATAGTAGCAATCTTTCAGCCAGATTTTAGAACATTAAAAGTATTGGTTTGAGACAAATAATGTATAAAATGATGTCCTTATGGATGTTTATACATTCATGAAGTAAATTTCAACAACTTTTATATAACCTATCAAAATAAAAAGGATACTTTCTCCAATTATATTGTCTTTGTTAATCAACCTATAATTTATGCATTTAACTAATGACAAACTCATTTTGCTCAGGTGTGTTACTCTAAGTATGTTATCATTAGAAGATGCAGAAAAAATATTATTTAATTTTTATTTCAGATAGAATATTAAATATAATAGGTGCAATGCCAAGCTTATCATTTGTAAGACATTTAATAAATACTATTGTTTTTCATAATGATACAAATCATTTAGGAAGACCCGACATGTACATTGTTATGCCAGGACATCATTATGAGGTAACATCATGCTGTTACTTTAAATATTAATTAAAATAATATATAACTATATACTATGAAACACTAATTTTCTTTAGTTTCTTGTAGATAGTGGAATCCAAATGGGCAAACACAAAGCAGTACCAGCACTGTTTCAATTACTTTTTGATTTCAAGATTTTAAATAAAGTACCTAAAGCACATTTTTTGCCTTGGACATTTACCCCATCAACAAAGAAGCTCTCAGTGGTAAATTTCATATAATGCATATAAATTGGGGAGGTTCTTTTCAAAACTTGAATATTCCACTTTTTGTTTTTTCACAATCTGAGAAAATAGTTTTATAGGTCAAACAATAATAGTCATTGCTTTGTATAGAATTCAAAAATTTTGCAATAATATATTTTTAATAAATCTAAAATTTGAAATGGATTAATCTAGTTTTTGGCGCGAATTTTAAAATACTTCACTGGTATGTCAGTTGGTTACTTCGGCGCCACCTGGTATGCCATTGTGCATACTACTAACACAATACTAACTGTGCTCCTAACTGATGAAGCATTTCTATATAGTTTGTGCTGATGATCAATTACTACTTACTATTCATTGATAAACTTTTAGAGAGTAAAGAACATAAAGTTGTGACTGAAATATGTTGCAATTTAGATTAAAATAGTTAAATAACTTCTGGATTAATCATATTTTCATCATGGAATAATCTATTTTTAACCAAATCATGCCTTTTAATCTTTATTTTCTGGTGAAATTATCATGTTTTGGCCTAATTTTATTTTCGGGTAGTGTAAATTTGAATGTTACTAAACAAAAAAATTATAAAAAAATCTGTTACATCAAAAGTGGAATAGTCAAGTTTTGAAAAGAAGCTCTTCAATTATAAATTGATAATCAACAAAATATTCACTTATTATTTTTACAGATGGACGAATATTGCCTATACTTAGTGAGAATAACACAGAAAGACAAATTGCCCTGTTTACCAGAATATTTGCCACTATTGTGGTATTTCTTCAAGCCTCATACATTCACAAAATCTACCAGAGTTATACCTATGCTTGAGTATGATTTTTAATTTTTATGTATAAAGAACTGCATATTCAGATTGCTATTCATCCAAGGTTACAGCTTGTTTATGACAGATAAAAAGCTCTAAAAATATATTATCATACTATCTATAATTTTAGGCAATGGATACCAGGATGTGGTGTTTGGTTAATAACTGGGCAAGATCCACCTGACACTAACAAAAAGCTATCCCCGGATGAAACTGATGCTAAATTGCCTCATATGACTATTTTTACTGAGTTTGGTGATTTAAATTTACAGCAGAGAATAACCATTTTTAAGAGGTAATAATTATATGGACAGTTTAATTTTAAAACAGTACCGACAAATCCTTATTAAAGCACAGTAGTAACATAAATGAATAAAAATTTTTAACTACTCTCTTTGCTAATGCTAAAATATTCTCTATGAACTGGTGCTACAGCTCATCATCTAAATCTTAAGTTTATACACTTCTAAATCTAAAGTTTAAAAAAACAGCTCGCGTTTAAAACAATAAGGGCCTATGCACACGACCACTTTTTGACACTGTCGACGGGTGTTCAATCTTCGCGCGACGGGTGTCACAATCAGATATTTTTTAAGTTTATTAACCCTAAATATTGATGCATAGTCCACGCATTCATAAACGTGATATTCAGAGGCCCTAGGTGTCAAAACGTCAAAGTAACCATTGTATTGTAGTTTTGCTTATTTTTACCTACATATAACATAGTATTAGCATTGTGCATGATGCGGGTGACATAAGTCAAACCGTTCCTTCCTTTTCACTAATGAATGTTCCTATGATTTACAAACATGGTGTAATAATTCTGCTCTAACCTAAATTTTATGAGTGTAAGATATTAAATCATTAATAAAGTTAGTAAGTCAAAAAAATAAACCTATAATGAGTAACTGACTGTTTTCAAATAAATTCAACAATATATAAGAGAAAAACAATGCGATTTTTTATGCATCTGACGTAACGTTTTAGTGATGGGACATTATTATAGATGGGTATGATAGATTGTCGATTAAATGGAAGTACTTTTTGTACGTTATTTAAATGTTTGCTTTTTAAATAACAATTTAAGAACAAAAAAATTAAAGAACGTACCAACATTCTATGTAATTGGTGCAATCATATTTTGTTTATCTATCTTCTTTTGTCACATGCTGGGTCTCGAGAGGTTTAAATGTTTTATTTTTAATTTATTAAATATAGGTATAGTAGTAACGATGTTTAAAATATTTTTCTTTAAAATTTTGAAAATATTTATCGATAAAAAAAATGATTGAATGTTTTCACTTCTCAATTCATATGGTCACCCACACTTTGCTATAATGAAATTACTATAGCTTGTCACGTAAACGCAAGAAGCATACTATTTTAAAACATGTTTATATCAAATTAAGATAGTTTTTATATCTTCTTATTTAAAATGCTATTTTCTATCTTCAGATTCATATCCTGGCCAGAATTTGAACAATGTCCATTTAGAGTGACCATGGAAAACAATTTACCAAAACTTGCCACATCTTTAGACGACGATGATGACGACAAGTCTAATATAAGTGCACATATAGAAGAGATTGAAAGTTCTGATACTGAAATTGAACCTGATAATATTTGAATAAAGAAGTTGTTAAGTAAAACATATGTTTATTTTACACATAACATCAGTACAATCACTTTTCTAGCTCAAGAAAAATAATAATAATTTATGAATTAGAAATGCATAATATTCCTATCAGTGACAAGTTCACACACTTATTAAAACAATTGGAAAATATAAAAACGATATGGTTTGTTATTAATTATAAAAACATCACAAATAAGATCAAGAAAGCATAAATTACATTACACACATTACATTTAGATATCAAAATATCATTCTAAAATCATTATTAGGTAAACTTTACATTAAAATAAAAAACAATAATACATGGTATATTTTTAATGTGATGACAGAATTAACTATTTTTTACATTTTATACATTGCAACTCTATATACAAACCATATAATACTTTATATCAATAGATCTAAGTAATAAATATTGCTTTCTTCAAATAAAGTTACTAATACCATTGCAAGTTTACATTATATGTTCAAATATACAAAAAAATATTGAAATTATTTACTACTTTATTATTAATACAACTACTAGGGACGGGATAATTTATTTTAAATATTATACATAATTTTACCATTCAATATTTGACTGTTAACAAATTCTATCGGAATTAAATGAAAACACAATTAATAGCTGTATATTTCAAAATAATTTAAGTATATAATTTGGTAAAAATTTAAATAATATAGACAACCCACCACCATATTATATTTACACATATGACTAATTAAGTACATTATAATACGTATATATACGAAAAACTAAACTATACTGTTATAAATTTTGGAAATGTTTTTCTGTATATGTAACGCGATTATTCGATTTAGGTGTGATATAATTCAAAGTTGGTATATCGAGTGGTAATTGATTACTTCTAGTCGATATTTTATTATGACTTGAAGATTTTTGCATACTTAAATTTGTGTGAACATTTAAACTGATTGTGTTCAAACCATTTTGAGGTCTAATACTAGGGCTCGATACAAAGTCCGTCCACTCGTCATCGTCTGCAAAAATAACAGGTTTTTTTGGCGACGTTTGTGGTTTAGGTGTACTTGATACAAAGTCACCCCAAATATCATCATCTGCTATATCATTTTGAGTATGCACAGAGTTATGTGCAGGCGACGCACTCTTGCTGTTCCCACCTGTAATAGCTTCACTTTTTAATGAATGTAGACTGTTGACTGGATTAAACCTCGAGAGATCTTGCAAGTCTATCCCGGGGTTAGGCCAATTAATTTGGGAGTAACTTTCTAAGGACAATGGCTGTAATATTTGCCCAGTAGTATGCTGAGTACGAGCTGTCCCACTGGTGCTTGAACTTGTTGGTTGTAAAATATTACTATTGGCTTGGTAATTTGTAGGATTTAAACCAGAAGGTTGAGGGAAATTAAAATCTTGCAACCCTAACACATTGTTTTGCATTGTAGAAGTTGGTATTTCTGTTAGTACCTCATTTAACTTTTTTGTATGTGAGATTTCTATCTTATCATTATTTTCTATTATTTTCGTACTGGAATTTTCCAAATTTCTATTTAGAGAAGAACTTCCATCAAATTCTTTAACTGATGTTGGTGCCGGTGCTGATTGGAATGTTTCAAATTCATCATCAATTTTTTCAGTCTTACTGCCATTTTTATTATCTTCAACCTTTTTATCTTCTTTTTGTAAATCATGGACACTATTATCTTTGTCATTACTCCAAGATGTGTTTGAAATAAAGTCTGAGAAGTCATCAAATGTCTCTTTCACTTCTCCAGGATCAGGCCAATTTAATGTTGGCATAATAGGTTCTATTTTAATAGGTTGTAATATTTGTGTTTGATAAGTTATTCCAGCTTTGGGTAAAGAGTCTGATGTGGACATGGCAGCTGCTTCTTCAGATTTTTCTTGATCAGCTGCATTCAATACAGGAACTTGAATGTTTGTCCCCTTAAAATCTTGGAATTCCCAATATTCATTATCACTTTCCATATTAACTGGTTCACGAACTACTTGTTCTGGCTCATTTTTATCAGTTTCTATAACGGGCGCAGGAACAAGAGCAGGGCCATCGTCATAGTGAATTGTTTTTGATCTAGGTGTTTCTGAATCAGTTGGTGTAAATATATGAGTATCGGGTAAATTGATATGTCTCAAGGGTTGCACATTTAAAGTGCTTGAGTAAATTTTATTTAATTTTGTAGAAGTTTCATTCTCAAAAACATCTAAATCTGTTGGTCTTTTAACTGTATCAACTTTCGTGCTTTCCGTTTCTGTGTTACAAGCTGAAATATTTAAAATTTGATATCAGTAACAGCACTAGTTAAAATGTGATACGCAAAATAAAAATATATATAATAATAAACATTTAAAATCATTACGATTTTAAATGACGATTTACGATTTTATTACATACTAGCGATTAGCTAGGTACGTTTTCACTGTTAGCTATGTTTATACATAAATAGTAGCTTGCTACTTCTAAGATATTCATTTAAATTTTGTAACGATTTACATTACGTACTAAGTTATTGCGTACGCCGTACGCGGATTTTGTTCACAATTTCATGGGTTTTAATCTTTTTTCGCGGAACCCCTATTTTTTTACTAAAATAAAAGTAGCCTAAGTTACTCCTTACAACAGCAGCTATCTGCCAATGAACATCCCGTAAAAATCGGTCCAGCCGTTTCGGAGATTAGCCGGAACAGACAGACAAAAATTGTAAAAAAAAGTTATTTTGATATGTATACCGTGTATACATCCATACGCATTTAGTAAAAAGCGGTTATTTTTATATTACAAACAGATACTCCAATTTTATTTATCAATTTCAAAACTCATTTATTTAAGTATAGAATATTTCATAGTCAATTTCTAAAATATGCAAAAAAATTTTGTATATATGTATCAATAAAAATTATTAATGAGACAAATGTTATTTTGACTTTATGAGAAGTGCAAACTTACATAACTACATGCTACAAAACTTACCATGTGAGAGTAGCTCAGATATTTTTAATGTGGAATGTTTGTGAGCCATTTGGTCTAAAGTGGCCATTAGGTGCTCTAAGTCTAGGAGAAGAGCTTCAGCATAGGTGTCTAATTGGGAGGGACATAGGATTTGGGAAGAAGCAGATTGCAAAGGTGTATGGTTTAATCCATGTGCAAGACATGCAAAAGAATCAATTATACAGTGTCAAATCAGAGAGCATCAAAATGTTATTATATTGCCTAATTTGTATACCCATTATTGTGATAGTGATATTCATTACTCCAATGGAGTTTATAATACATTTCAAAATAATATGAATTTGTTAGTAAATTGTGTACTTTACAATATAGTTTTTGTTAATTGCATAATTAAATGACAGAAACTTACATTCCTGTCCATCAGGTGTGAAAGGATCAACCCATGTGCCAGTCTCCTTACTAGCAGCCTTCTCTACAGTCTCTGTGTTCGGAGCAATTGACTGAGCTTGTTGTTTCTGTGGCTGTAGCGGAGCAACACTTAAGTTTGCTGCATATTTTGGCATGTTATAGTTCCATTTATGCCCAAATAACTGAAAACAATATCATATAATCTCAATATACTACTATATTTTAATCCTAACTACTAAATGAGAAAGTGTATTATTACTTCTTTCACAAACCCACAGAGTAATGGATCTATGCAAATTTTTGTATAGACATGTTTAGTGAATTGAAAGTAAATATGTACTATTTTTTATCCCAATACATAAAATGGTTTAGTTATTTGTCTATTACAAAAAATACTAAGGAGAAGAGGCACAAGTTATTTAGGCTTTAAGGAACTGCCAGCTATTACAGTGATCTTAGCAATTATTTGGAATTATTTTGTTTTCATGTTTTTTCATCAGAATAAGAGTGACATAGCTAGTTTTTGGTAGTGGTAATTTCCCCTTTTTGTCAAAGACAAGAACATAAGATGTGCATTAATATAATCTAGTCTAAGAAGGCAGAGCTGTATTAAGAATTACCATATTCCTTTTTACTTTTTGCCATTTTACTGTAAAATTTATTTGCTTTGTTTAGAATAAAAGAGTAGTATGTGTCATGTCACTCCTTGTCTAAAACATGCCATTATGAGTTTGTTAAAAAGCATGTTTAAATTGTTTAACCTTTGAAGGTTAAGCTAGCTGACTAAAAATTAAGCTCTGCATATACCTATATTGAGAAATATTATTGAAAATCACTGGTAAGTTAAGTGTATAAGTATTTAAGTAGATAATCTTACAATGTTCCTGGAGTCTATGCACAATGCTTTCAAAAGAGTTTTTTGCCCCAAGGAATTATTCCAATTGACCATGTATGGCTGTCTGACATCTATATCAATTAAATGTCCCCAGGTTTCACTAAGAAACAATTCAAGTTTCTCATCTAAACTATTGTCAGGTTCAGATATTTCATTCATAAATATTGAAGTCAATACATTATTTAAGGTATCCACAATCTGTAACTCATTGTCTTGTGAGTGAAAATTTAATACTGGAACACTTGGTGTGGCAGTTACATTTTTAGCATCTGTACCTTCCGGAATATTACTGGAAGATTTAAAATCATCAAAATCACCAAAATCATCATCATCATCTTCATCGTCATTTATTGCACTGTCATTTTTATTATCATTTTGAGTATTTGATATTTCATCTAATTCTTGTACACTTGAGTCAAAGTTTGCTGTGAATGCACCAAATTCTAGACTTTCATTAGTATTACTGTCCCATGGATTTTCACTGCTTAGTGGCAATGCCTTGTTATCACTAGAACTTTGAAATTGAAAATCTTCAAAATCTCCAAATTCATCATCATTAAAATGATCAGCTTGATCTTTTGCCTCATTAATATTTTCTATGATGTCACATGCCAGTTCGGATATCATGTTGCTCGATGAAGTCGTTTGGTCATTGTCAGAAAAACTATTAGTTGATTTATTCTCATATGTAACTGTCATTTCATTATACACATTTTGAATAATTTCTTCGTTATTTTCATTAATCACATCAATGTTATCACAGCTACTCACAGATTCAACAATCTCTGAGGTGTCCCCTATGGTAATATTTTCTTCTTCATTTTTTATTATATCTGTGCCACCTTGATCTTGTATTCTTGTATTACAAACACCAGAACTATCTTCAGTATCATATATTTTAGATTCAGTCTCATCTTCTTTTGTACATATACCATTAGAATGTACATCATCTGCTTCAACTTTCAAGTTAAGATCCTCTAATATATTTTCTTCAAATTTTGGTATATCTTCAGTAAATAAATTGTCATTTGTGATAAGATTGACATTTCTTGTTATATCCTTAGATTGTACATTATCTTCTTGCTTACATTCTATTGTTTTATTATACTGAGAGGGCCATTTTTCTGTTTCCACATGTTCTGATTTAGTTGAATAAATATTATAAGAAGGATAATTTCCAAAATTGTATTCAGTGCTGTCATCGTCTTCCTCTTGTGAGACTGTAAATTAATTAATATTTAAGAAAATTAAATGACTTAGTTCTGATTATAATTTTAATCTTACTATTAATTTTATATTCAACAGCATCGATATAGAATGTATGTAGTAACTTTGGTATTATATTAATAAGGTTTAAAGCAAGACATACTATAAGCAACAAAGAAAACAAACATGATATGGTATGAAATTCGTTGTTAGCATTCAGTGGTACAGTCATTGTCACTTACGATTGTACGATAAATCAAAATCTTCAGGGTCTTTATCGTCTTCACATTGCTCGGGTGGTGGCGGAGTGCTGCAAACAAGTGGAGGAATCGACATTCTATTGTACAGAAGAAAAGCACAATTTCAACTTTGATTTTAATCACATAAAACTTCCAATATGTAATTTCAATATAATTTAAAGATATATGATTAATTAAGCCTCAATTAAGAACAAGAAACTTTATAACATCGACAGCTGTTCATTTTAATTGACAATTTTTGTAGGACAACAACTGACGGCTCAGCTGTCAATTGTCATATCACGCGGCCATGTTTTTTTTTAGTATAAATGTAAGCTTTGGATGTGAATTGAAATAAAAAAAACACGTAAATTAACGATGTTATTTCAAATTAAAATATGTCGTTAATCTATTTAACCTTTACATTCATTCATTTATAAGTGAGAAAATTCAAAATAATTACGTTGATATTTGAAATTCGTAGAGGAAAACGCTTATATCCTGGAGCCAAAACATAAACTAGATATTCATATTTATTAAGGTAACTACTGCTACGGCAAATATCAATTTTCAAATTACTTTCATTTAAACAATTTTATCCTGCAAAGAAGATCGTTCAAAACTAAAAATTTTTTTTTTTGGCAACATTGATACCAAGTACCAACTACCAAGTACCAACGCTGTCGTTTTCACTCTTCTTCGGCGATTCAATGTCGGTCGGTACTTCGCCGCAGCACTTTTTACTTGTTTTTCTATTTATTTTGTAACTTGTCTCTATTGAAAGTTAATACGTATGAAATTCAACGTTACATTTTTATTACAAGATATTATCACCTTAATTTGTAGGTAAGCTTTAACTGTTCATTCACTACGATGTTATTGCTATTGATTATCATGATTTAAAGATATTTATGAGTGTTTCAAAGATGTCAAATTTGTTTATATAGTAATGTAATAATGTACTAGCTTTTAATATAAATATTTCCGCAATATTACTCTCAATATTTATCAATTACGAAATAGTAAAAACAGTTTTAACTCCTGTCAATAACCTTTGACATGTGTCATTGCTTACGTGTCAGCCTCTGTATTCTTATTGAACGAGCTTTTACCGTGAATTTTTGATTAATCGAAACCAAATTTGAAAGTAAGTAGTTTATAATATTTATCTACATGTTTACAACTTTATACCTATGATTAAAAGGTACATAACTATAACG
Source organism: Argynnis bischoffii washingtonia (assembly GCA_033884665.1). Lineage (NCBI taxonomy): Eukaryota > Metazoa > Arthropoda > Insecta > Lepidoptera > Nymphalidae > Argynnis > Argynnis bischoffii. The sequence continues at coordinate 8,792,971 of CM066625.1, read as the reverse complement.
TTTACTACAAACGTGATCGGTATTTGGTAATAATAAATATTGTACATATTTATTTTTACTTCCTTTTCCCGCATAAAAATGTATTATATTGTCGGTGTCTTCTATTACAAAACATTTTTATTTAAAACTACATATTTAGTTTTTAAATACGCTAATTTATTATAAAACATTTTTTAATGTTAACAGATTTGAAATACTTTACTTTTATTATAGAAAGTAAGTGCTTGCGGCAATTCCAATGGAGCTGCAGGCATTGTTAGTTCTGTGTGGAGTAGGTGTAGCAGGTGCAGCTGTGCTTCTGCTCATGAGCCTTTTCTCTGCCTCTGGTACAAGCTATGAAGAAGCTATTGCCCAACAACGACGGGCTACAAGTGAATTGCTTGCACTAGCTGATACTAAGAATAAATCTAAGAAGACTAATAAGAAAGCTAATAAGAAGGTAACTTAAGTGTTAATTGTTTTATGATGAGATAACATTTATATTCCCTAATTATTCTTAAGACAATTAAGTTGCATATTTCAAATATAAATATTGATATAACACATATAAATGAAATGAATTTTTTGGAAGTAACTTACTTAACCATATGTATAAATAATATATAATATTTTTGTCTTTAAAATTTGCTTTATGTATATTTAGTTAGTAAACCTTTATAATAAATAAATAAATACTATTTGTGATACTTATCCATTACATGTACTTATATTATAACTATAATTTTATTGCTGACCATGAAATAAACTATTTTTAAAATATAGTCATGATAATTAATATGATTAGTAAAGGTAACATAAGCATAGCCTCAATAGTATGATTTAATTTTATGTATTTTTTTTTACGTAACTTAGACGAACTTTTGCTTTGTTTCAAAATGTATTTATACCAATATTTATTTTAGTTAGCAAAGAAAGAAAAAAAAGAAAATGCTTCAGCAGCCACTGGAAGTGACCCTGAAAGTGAGGCCCCTGCAGAAAGTGGTGTTGAAGATGACTCAGTTCCTGTCAAGCCTCATGTTGAGTTTAGTCCCTCGGTAGTTGTGGAACTACCTACCGACACTCCACCTAATATTAAGGTATTTAATTATTTTTATTTATTTATAGGTACTTTTATAATACATACATCATGTATTCAAATGTTATCAAAGTATTTGGGTTCACAGATCGCTGCTTATCTTCTCATTATAAAATAAAAATAAGTCATATCATCACTCAATAATTTGCATGCATATTTGAGATATCCTTTATCCGCTTGCAAAATTTATCTGGTTTCAAATGTCTCACATTAACCATATACTTGATTAGTCATCTGGACTATTTATTATATTATTATTTTCTACTGTGCATCTTATATCTATTTACTAAATTACAAATATGGTTTTATATGGCAATATTGTGTGTTATTATAAAAAATACTATTTAGTCATTGAATAATTACTATATACTTACTGTAAATATTCTATATCAAGTTGTAATTTTTTGCATTTATTTTTATTTTGCATAATTAATGTACAGTGTACACATGGGGGAATTAATAAGTAAAAATTTTGAGTATTGATTAAATATTTTAGGCCATTTAAATGATCCACCTTTTGATGATAGTAGTAATAGCAGCATCCATAGTTTAGAAAGGCAGAGGTTCTTCTATCGTAGAATTACTGTGTGTACAGATTCGCAAACGTGGTAAGGATCCTAAAGTAAAGCCGATATTAATTAACAAAGAGGATCCGAGCTGCGTTAGCGATCCGAGTACGGCTGCAACTCCTGTCGCCGAGGTCTCTAACCATTTTGAGGAAATGCATCCAAAGGACGAATTTGAGTTGTTGCAAGCCACACTCGAAAAAGTGAGTTTGTCACCTCTGTCTACAGTGTTGCCAACTTTGTGATCAAACAATTTTACTATATAATAAAATTAAAATTTACTAATATTAAATCAAAAACCACTCATAACACAAAATAACTGTTGTTGTTGTTATGTTCTGATATAAGCTTTACTAATTACTGTTAAAATATAACTAAAAATGTTAGTCATTTCTGTGACTATATTGAATTATTTATAATTAATAGCATGTATTAAACTGGCGATTAATATTAGTAACAAATGTTAAATATTTAAGTTGGCAATACTTGATACCTTGTGATAATGTCTTCTACTATGTCACTGTTTCAAATTTTTTTTAATAATTTTTACTACCCTAGGATGAAATGGTAAAATTTACTAGTTATTAGTTCTTAGCTTCATTCAGCCACTGCTTTGGTATATTCTATTAAGTAGTTATGTTGACTAACATGAAAGACTTTAAAACTTTAAATATATTATGTCATGTTTAAGAGATGAATATAATACCTATATTATAGACACCTATGTCTAGATGATTTTATGCTAGATTAATTATAAACGTTATTGTAGTTTTTGTCTTGGTTTTTTCATTTTATTTCATTGCTTTGCATGGTTTATTATTTATTTGCTGTACTAATATTGCTCTTATTAACTGTCTTTATTTTTCTTTAGTATTTGTCAATTCAGTTGAAATAATTGTTATAATATTAAGAATTGAATGCATGGATTATGTTACAATGTTCCTTACGTTTTTTTTTGCTCTTTCTTTCAATAACATGTAAGTATTAGCATGCACCTTTACCAACTTACTATGTCGCTGTTGGTTTTTGTTGTTTGTTATCTTTATTGTTCTTTCAATTTTCGAAGTAAGGTTACAATGAATTATTTCATTTTTGTAATTGTGCAGCACGTGGAGAAGAAAGAAGAAGTAGTAGAGAAGAAGGAAAATAAAAATCAGAAGCAAGCTAAAGGTGGCAAAGCATCACAAAAACAGAGTGTCCCTGAGCCTGTTAAGGAAGAAGTACGAGAACAACGCAATATTGTGGAAGCGCCACTTGAACAGCGCAAAGGTTTGTATTGAGTGTTAATAAATTCATTTTGTTACAATTTTGAAATATATAACAATAAATTAGTGACTCGCACAAGTGCCTAACGGAATCTCACGTGTTACGTCTATCTGTCCACAAATCCAAATCCATCCAACTGATTTTACGTGAACATTTTATGTGTGTGTGGTGTTTGTTACACCAAACACACACATACACAAAATCTTTCCCATTTATAATAGTAGTCCGATTCGTTTGAGACTCATCATATTCATATTTATTATATCTATAACTAAAATGGTGTGAGAGATATATTATATTCCTTTTGTATTCGAATTATTGTAGCAAAGAAAACAGAGAAAAAAGTGGTAGAAGCATTGACCGAGGAAGTAGTGCCGCCGCTGAACGCGCCGCAGCCGAGCGAGCTGACCACCGACAAGCTGCTGCGGCAGGTGCAGAGCGCGCCCGCGCCCGCGCCCTCCCCGCCCGCCAAGGGCAAGAAGAAGAAGCCCGAGCAGAACGTACTGTCACTTATTGGTGAGTGTTGTGTTTTTGTTTACTTTTTTTTTTTTGTAGTAGAGGTAGTGGTAGTCCAGAGGTAAAGCTCGCTTGGGAAACTTAAGTGACTCTTCAGTCGGTTTCTCAAACGTTTAAATCTCGGATGATTTCCAACATAACTACCTGCATGTCTGAGAGAATCTAGCAAATTTATGCACTTGGCCAACGCGGCGGAATATGGCCAGATCCCCTTTGTAGTAATGGGAGGCCCGTACCCAGCAGAGGGACGTTAAAATAATTGCTGAATACCACTGATCACTGATTGATCTTTCAATTTTCGTTATCTTTTTTGTCAGTTACAGTTTTGGATTAGTTTCTAAAAGAACTGTAAGCGTATTCCGTATTCGTGTGTTTTGTATGCCGTTTGATACATGTTTGGCATAGAGTTGATTTTTATCAGTGAAACGTTACTGCATACGTTTTCTATTTTATATGTGTACGTTTATATCAAAATGTTAGCGTTGTTAAAACAATTTCTATCTATATTATTGTAAGAAACGAATAAGCGGACACGAGAATGTTATATATACGTAAAAATGTTGTTATTTGTGACGATATTTTTAACTAGTTAAAAAAAAAACAAGGAAACAAAAAGTGAATAAGTACTAAATATATCTTTATTAAAATTTTAAATTGAAGAATAGTGTGTAATCCGCTAAACATGGAGATAAAACTGCTGTCGGACAAACATGTTGATCATTCCACATAAACACATATAGCAACGCGACACATTCACTGCTTACTTGCAAACAGTAAAATGTAAACAAATACGATACAATGTTGTCGTCTACAGCAATACGAGATAACTAACATATTTTCATTTGTTATTTATTTTGACTTACTCTTTTGCAATTTTTTCCTTAGATATACATGTATCGAAATATTCTGTTTGATATAGTAAAATTATTAATTGCCTCGATTTTCAAACGATTCATAGAATCGTACTTTGTTATCTAAGGAATTTCTTTTGTTTAAGTAATTAAACATATCATTTGCTTGATTTGTGATAAAATTAAGAACTTTTTTAAATAGTAGGGTCTCATGATAAAAGACATGGCAAATATAGTTTATAGGACTAAATAATAAATTAATATCGACGCGTAGTTGATTACTAGATAAGCCATCCATAACGTTCGACCACGTGAGTTCATTGGACTTTAATCCTATTACGTGTCATCAATAGTGCTTCGCTCTATGCAATGATGATTGCAATGGTAGTTCTTTAAATAAAACTAATGCTAATGAAATGACGCGTTCGTGAAGATAATAATTTACAAAAGTGGCTATTACAAAAGATATAGTATAAATGTCAGTCGTAGCGCAGTTGAGTATTATATATGTATGTACTTTATATGTATGTATGTATGTATTCAGCCCTTTTTGACGTCCCACTGCTGGGCACGGGCCTCCCTTCAATACGAGGAACTATCTATCCTTGTTGTACTTTATATGTATAATTTTAAAAGGCCATAGATGGCGGGTTCGATTTCACCGCAGGGCGAATGTACTAAACATACCGAGCCGTTTTGGCTGAGATAAAGCGTGGCTTTTCTGGCCATTTCTCCACACCGACTCGTCAGCGCTTTTAAGAAATTTATATGAGATTCATCAAATTGAATCAAACGAGACCAAGCTCGAAGTCTGCTCGCCCCCTCGCATAAAATTCTTGTATTGTTATCAGAACTATACAATCAAAAGTACTATTAAAATATTTTAAAATCGATACGTCGTCGGCTTACCTTGCCGGCTACTTGAAAACAACCATCCAATGCATATGTGTATAGGTGCTTCGAAGAGAGAATCAATTGGTGCAATCATAAAGTTATTTTTTTATGTAAATTATAAATTTAATTTGACCAATTTTTAACAATAAATTAAGTGTCGTAGTGTTTATTTTACTAATGAGATTAAAATTGTGTCAGGTATTTAGATTTAATACTTCAAATTTCGATTTATAATAACAAAAGCTATGTACTTATCATAAACGATAAACAAACTTAGCAAAAGATAAACAAAAAGTTGATCAAACAACATAATATTTTAAAACGTAAAAAAAAAATTATTTTTGTTTCGATAATTATTTCTTATATCATATTTCAAGCGATCTGGGTTTACTAGTTCGAAGTTAGCTTAAATACAAAGAATGCCGCCATAATATTTTTTTGGAACTGTCGTTTTCTTTGGAAATGGTGACAAGATATAGAGAATTATGTACGTGGCGTAAATTCGAATGCCACCTTATATTGCGAGTAATTGATCTTCTGTTTTATCAATATCGGCTTTTATCATTTATTTTTACTAAATAGGTAAAAGCAATATGACTCATAGAAAACAATGTTTTATCCAAAATCTTTATAAGTATTCTTTATCTTTATTTACATATTCGAAACAAATACATAAAACATTTAGATAAACATTATACATGACGTTCATAATCTAATAATTAATGCTTATATTATATAAAATTTGCCATCACTGGTATTTATTATGTATTTAAATGTCGTGAATCTATTTGACGTCTTTTGTATAAAACGTGAGGCCGCAAACGATTTTCTGCGCTCATTAAGTTTTAATTGAAATGAAGCTCTTATGAATAATATCTCATTATTACTATTTATTTATAACGTATGAATGTCGTAAGAACTGAACATACGTGAAAGTTGATAGATTGTATTTTTTTATTCTCTTAAGTACATTAATTGTGTCACTGTATAATGTAACAAATAATTCGTCTTTTCTTTCGTCTTCGGGAAGGGCCTTTCCTTTAATTTGAAGAAATAAGTCCACCAGTAATGGATCAATACGTCTCTTGAAAACTAGGTAGCTTCTATCAAACATGCAGGTTTCCTCAGAACTACTTCTTTTACCGTATCAGTAAGTCGTTGCCTTAGTGCATATTTATCCAAACTATCTATCCTTGTTGTACTTTAGGTACAGTAGAGATGTTTTCCCCTATTTTAAAAACAAAGCTAAGATTTATATACATATATAGATAAAATACATCTTTTCGCCTTGGTTTTAAAGTAATATGTGTAATTTAAAAGTCAACAATTCTACTAAATGCATATGGAATTATATACGGTACTTATAAGAAAAACATTATTTTTAAAATTTTTGTCTGTCTGTTTGTTCCAAAACAGCTGGACCAATTTTAACGGAACTTTCACTGGCAGATAGCTGATATTGTAAGGAGTAACTTAGGCTACTTTTATTTTAGAAAAAGAATTAGAATTTCGCTCAAAGAAATTAAAACGTACCTAGGGACGCACCCGAGCGAAGGGAGGCTAGTATTGCATATATAAAAATCTTAAAGTTAAAAATGATATTCATTTCGGTACAGCTAGTGAGAGCGGCGGCGTGGCGGTGAGCGAGCTGGTGCGCGTCGTGCGCGAGGCGACGCTCTCCCGCACCGAGATCCAGATACTGACAGATGCGCTGCTCAACAAGCACCATGACCAGCTTCCAGAGCACTCCGAGTGGACTGAGGTGGAGTGTTTTTATTTTTTAACAGTAGATCTCGCGAGCACAAACTTCATTTTGAGAAAGTATTCCGCTCATTACAACGAAGATTCTCATAAGATCTTCACCATTTTTTTTATAACACCGACTTAAGGTTACTTGTACTACCTTTTAAATAAAAAAGGACCATCGAAATCGGATCTCATAGGGTGGAGATATCCAGTAGTTGAAAGTTACAATATTATATACATACATAAATACAATACATACGTACACCACCAACCATTTCATATAATGACTCCTATGCCCTAAGGTTGCCCGGAAGAGATCGCTTATAAAGATAAGGCCGCCTCCTCTGCATCATCTATTGTTGATTTCCTCTTTTGTATATTTCTTTGCGGTGTACAATAAAGTATCTGTCTATAATATTATAATCTTAATATTTGACCTCGGTCTTTTACGCGATCTGCTGCAAAATAAATCTAATATGTACTAGTTTACTTAAGATAGTATTGTTGATGCTCGAGTGAAATAAGTTAAGCAAATAATTATATTTTGTAAGCCACGTTTGAGCTTAATAATCTTCGTTTGTAATATGTGTAGTGAAGGGTACTCTACAGTATGGGTTCACACAACAATTTTTAACAATAAGTTTTGTTATTATTTATATTTTATAACATTGAACAATAAGTAATTTGTTTTTATTTTTTATTTTTAGGGTCCCAATGACCCCATGCAAAAGCTTAAAAAGCAGCTCGCCGCTAAGGAAAAAGCGCTTGCCGAAGCTTTGGAAGCTTCTCAAGCCTCGCAAGCCTCATTGAAAGAACTCAGGTAAGTGCAATAAACTGCAAAACTAAAGTAAGTTATAGCGAAATTTACAAGACAAAATAACATAAAATAACACATGTAGACTGTGTCTAGTGCTCGACATTATTATTACACATATGGCTACATTATATTGTAAACATTTTTATAAACTAGCAACTTACCCTCTTTTCGCTCGGGTGCGTCCCTAGGTAGGTTTTAATTTTTTTTAATGGAATCCTAATTCTTCTTCTGAAATAAAATTTGCGTAAGTTACTCCTTATAACATCAGCTATCTGCCAGTGAAAGTCTCGTCTAAATCAGTCCAGCTTTTTCGGAGGTTAGCTGGAACAAACAGACAGACAGACAAATAAATTTAAAAAATTGTGTTTTACTTATAAGTATCGTATATAATTTATTATGCATTTAGTAAAGAGTTGTTATTTTGACATTACAAACATACACTTCAATTCTATTTATCTGTATAGATAAATGTGAATTGTGAAGTTTATGTAAGTATGTATCAATTGTATGCTACTGCACTGAGAATTATAATTGTATTTAAAATTTTCCTTATACTTAATGTCAAAAGTCTGCATAGCAACATGCTTTACATTATAAAAACATACTTTTAGCATTTTTAGCACTATACATATAATAAAATTGTAACTACGCCGAATCTGTTCATTAAATATTTTTTGGAAAATCTAATTCAAATAGACAATTTAATATTATTATAGCAAGTTGTCCGGGTCAACATACTTAGGATAGTTTTTATTGCGGGAAAATATCTCATCTCTAAGAAATCTATACTAAACGTTAAAACGTATCTAGGGACGAACCCGAGCGGAGCGAGAGTATGTTGCTAGTAAATTATATATCTATTTCTAGCGTGTGAAAACTGCATTGAAACTAATGGTGTTTTCATAACATACTGAATTTAATAGAACTTGAGAATGTCTGTCATTAATCTCTTTTATAAACTAGGTAAGATTGTATATTGCAGCAACATATAAAATATTTAAATTCGTTATTAAAATTATTTACATAGAAATTGAGGCATATTAAATATGTAATGTTACATTTAGTTATTTGTATGAAAGTGATAATAGAATATGAAAATAATTTAGCACAATAGTTAGCTAACGCGAGCAAGGAATTATTTGAGATTTGTTAATGTAACAGATATAACCAGTCATTTAAATGTATATATGGCTGACTTTATGCCTACTAATATTATAATTGCGCAAGTTTATGAGGGTATATGGAGGAGGTATTAAAAGAGTTTTGACAAAAAATATAGTATTCTAGCTAGCTAGCTAACACACACTACACACATTAACGCACAAGCTATAATTATATACTCATACATAATTAAACTATGTGAGTGGAGGCCGCGGGAAAACGCTGGTATTCTATTAATTATTATTATCCTTTCTTCTCTCTCTTTTTTTCTACTCAAAGGTTGCCTGGAAAAGATCTCTGTTTAGCAATAAGATCGCCTATTATTAGTTAGATTCTACTATGTAATGTAAAGTTAAAAGTAAATGGTATGCAATAAAGTATATTTGTATTCGTATTATCTACGTTATATTTTTTCAGCCATAAAGCTGTTTTATCTGCATATACGGATCTGTTTGTTCTGAATATGTGTTTAACCAGTATTATTGTACAGGTCGAGCCTGAACGCGGAGCGCGAGCGCGCGGGCGGACTGGCGCGCGCGGCGGAGGCGGCGGGCGGCGCGGCGGCGGCGGCGCGCGCCGAGCTGCACGCGCTGCAGGCGCGGCTGCAGCGCGTGCTCGACGACAACCACGCGCTCGTCAACGAGAAGCATGTGGTGAGCATACATACTCCACGTCTTACTGCTTACTCACATAGGCTTTTATTAAAGTAACGCATAAGGAATTGTATTTTTTTTCTCTCTTTATTTAAAGGAGCTTTATCACTCAGTCATTATGTCGCCCCCGTAATAAAAATTACATATCTTATTAACATATTCTTAATTACAATTTACACTATAAACCTAATCATGGAATTGTATTTTATGAGATTGAATAAGCGTTCTGGAAACAAACAGTTACACTCACCTTAATAATAAAAATGAAGCATTTTAATCAATGGTAGATTAGGTGAACGTCACATGCATTAATTATTTAGTAATATTTTATTTCTTAAATATATTTTTTTCTATTTTCAGCTACAAGCTAAATTGAGCGAAGAAGGTGAAGCTCAAGCACAGCGAGTACAAATGGAAATGCATATTCAAAGGCTTTCAGAGGTAAGTTATTTTTGATATGTAGAATCGGACATTTAAAATACGTCCTATAATTATAACAAATACTATTAAGTCAAATAATTTATAAAGATATAGTTACCTTTCGTATTTATTATTTTAGGGAAGTTCTCAGACAGAATGATTTTTCTGACTTAATATAAAAATATCATCATAATAATTATTATTTTCTTATGTTCACTATATCATTGAATGAAGCCTATAACCTTTATACCATAGCATTAAGAAACCATATAAAAATCTAAACAATAGCTTAGCCGTAACAAACACCAACTCAGCACGGTGGGGGTTAATTAATCTATACAGATAAATAAAATTGAAGGTGGTAGGACTCTGTCAAGCCTGAGGAGTCCGACTGGATGGGTACCACCCCCTTATCTATTTCTGCCGCCAAGCAACAATGATTGCATTGTTGTGTTCCGGTTTGAAGGATAAGGTAGCCAGCGCAATTACAGGCAAGAGGCATATCATCTTAGTCCTCACAGTGACAACGCACCTGTGGTTCTGCATTTTTGTTACTTAAAACCTAAGTGCATGAACCGTAGGTGTTATGGGCGACAGGTACTGCTTTCCATCAGATGGTCTGTCTGCTCGTTCGTCACTGAATCTCATAAAAAAAAAAAAAAAAATTGAAGTGTCTGTTTATAATGTTAAAATAACTGTTTTTTACTTAATGCTTATGAAATTATATACAGTACTTATGAGAAATACGCATTTTTTTTTAATTTTGTTTGTTTGTTCCGGCTAATCTCCGAAATTGCTGGATTAATTTTGACGGGAATTTCAATGGCAGATAGCTGATATTATAAGGAGTAACTTAGGCTACTTTTTTTAGAAAAATAATTAGGGTTCCGCTCAAAAAAAATTAAACGTACCTAGGGTCACTAATATATAATATGCAGAGAAGCTTGTGTCAGTGTATGTTACAGTGTACTGCAACAAGCAATTATACCAACCAATCAATTAACACCAATAAAAAACTTAACTGCCACTTTTCTTCCGATTTCAATTAAAGTTATTTTATTTTTGACAGTAAACCCATTTTTACCGGAATAAACAATAACCTATATCACTCGGCGGTAATATAGCCTCCTATTAATCAAATAACTTTTAAAATCGAATCAATAATTTCGGAGGAACATACAAACTTACAAACTTTGCTTCTTTGTAATATTACTAAAGATGAAACGCGAGAATTTAAAACTGGTAAATGGTGTCAAGTAGCCGTTAATAAATAAGGTTTGCTTGCATCGCCAGTCGGAGGTGGCGCTGATGGCGCAGCTGGGCGCGCTGCAGGCGGAGGCGGGGCAGGCGCGCTGCGACGCCGCGCTCGCGCAGCAGCACGGCGCCGAGCTCGCGCAGCAGCTGCAGGTAGCGCTATATACCTACTTACATCTCATACATGTTACATTCGTTTTTAGTATTGTTTAATATAATTAATAATTTATAAAAAGTAACAAATTTTTAACCAACTTATAAAGAAGAAGGTACTTTTATGTATATTACTCCCATCCTACTTGCTGTGCCAGCATTTGCGGGTTCGAGTCCCGCTGGGGGGCATTCATTTGTGTGATGAACACGAATGCTTTTACTCCAGTCATGGGTGTTTATATTTATAATATGTATGTATTTTAAGTTATATGTATGTATAGTGTATCAACTATCTGGTATCCATAACACAGGCCTCGTAGCTTACCATGGAACTAGATGGTGCTGTGTGTAAATGTCCCAACATATTTATTTATTATATTTATATTACACATTTGACGAGGGTGTGTTATTTTTTCGCATGTGCAGAGGATGTGATCTCTTCTTGAGTTCTTACGTGACATGTTCTGCAAGATTTAATTTGTTGTTCTTTAAAATTGAACCACGTTATGTATTAATTAATAAATATAAAGACTGTGATAATGTTTGATAGTCAGTAATAAATTTGATTGCAGGAGGCAAATCGGCTGTACGCGGAGCTGGAGCAACAGCGCGCTTGTGCCGTGCACGCCGAGCAGCTCGCGCAGCAGGAACTGCGCTCGCTGCAGGCGCGCCTCGCCGGTTTGTACTTTATATTCTTACTAGTTTTATAAATTTACGTTATTAAACATTTGTTATCTCGTTAGAATCTAGATAATCCAAGAAACGTGGTAGTGTCCTTTCAATTTTGTTTGTGACATTTGTATTCGTACAAAAATCCTATAGAAAACACATTCAATATTTTTTGACAATTTTTTTTAAAGCCTTGTTTAAAAAACAGCTGAACAGATCCAGCCTTTTTTAAGATATGCACACATCAATGAACAGACCAACGATAAATCACTCATATTAGATGTAAAATTTATAAATTTATATAGTAATAACCTGTCACTCCTACCAAAACTCCATTAAGTCGTAGTTCTTTAAAGAGGAAAATAAGCTCTGACAGTTCTGTGACGTTACAATAAACGTGCAAAAGAAAATTTATTCAATTTATTTGTATATAGTAAATAGAGCAAATTAAATTACACAGGTTTCGCTGAACTTCAAAATGAGGTACAACGTTTGACGAACCGAGCGCAAGCCGCTGAAAGCAATGCTGAGAAAATTAAAGATGAAATGGAAAAAGAGAAACAGGAAGTAAGTGTTAAAATCCATACTAAAATTATAAATGTAAAAGTGACTGTTTTTGTTTTCTCATTTTCACGCTTTATCCTATATCCTATAAAATTTGACAAGAACCTGGGATCGTACATAGGTTACGTTTGAACCTGCTTTGATTATCGCGCGAGCAAAACCGTATATTTAACAAAATAACTTTTAATCAACGATTGCACGATAAATATCTGTGCTTTTCACTTAATAACACCTAATACGGACTCACAGTGTATGTGTGATGTGGGGTGTGCAATAGCAAAAGTAAATACCAGTAAAAAGTATATAATATAAGGTATATAATACTGTATACATTATTGCAGCTATCAAAGGAGCTAGCATCGCTTCGCGAGCTGCTGAGCGCGCGCGAGGCCGAGCTGGCGGAGATCAAGCAGCTGAAGGCCGCGACGGCGCAGAACGGCCTGCCGCCCACCAACAGCAGTGACGAACAGAAGGTACTATTGGTGTAAAGTTTCATTTAAATTCATTTAGTAATTTAATACTAAATTAGAACTAAATTAAAACATCTTTATATATTTTAACATAAACGAACGATTATTTCTCTTTTTATATTAAATTTAATTAAGGATAGTACAGTTTATTAAAAATATAATCAAATGAAAGTTGAAAGTCTATGAATCTTTTAGTGTAATCAGCCTTTTTTAACGTCCCACTGTTGGACACGGGGCTGCTTTCTATACGAGGGTGATCAGAACATAAATCACATGTCTTTAAAAATTTGCTATGAAAAAACTCAGACATGGTTTCCTTACGATGTTATCCTTCGCCGTAAGACATGTTGGTAATCATGTTAGAAAAGATACGCACGCGAAAATATCAGAGGTGCGAGACCTGAGATTTGAACCCGCTTCACTAGGTTTCCCAAGCGAAGCGTTACCACTGGGCTACCACTGCCTTCATAAACCTTTAGTAGCATACATTAAACATACAATAAAGCAATCCTGAACTCGTACAGGCGGCCGAACTGGCGAAGGTGGAGAGCGCGGTAGAGGCTCTGCGCGGCGAGCTGGCGGCGGCGCAGCGCGGCAGCGCCGAGCAGCGCGAGCAGCTGGCCGCGCTGCACGACCAGCTCAAGCACTACAAGGACAAGAACAATGTGAGTTACATGCCGATTGTATCTAATGAACGATTGATATGTCTTAATTAGTAATACATTGATACATATATGACATTTTAAATAAAACTTTTTATCCGGATTTCTTTCAATCATGGTCACGGGAAAACTTGAGGTTTTTTTTTAATGCTCAGAAGTTAATGTATTAGTTTTTTAAGATGGTGTGTACTTACAAAATTTCAATGCACCGGTGTACAATATTAAATGAATAACTAATTGGAGTTGGTATTGTACAACATGAAATTATTATATAATATAAAGATATCTTTTTCAATTTATCTATTTCTTTCAATAAGACTAACACCAAACCAAATATTAAAATAAAATCCCGAATAAATCCGAAAAATAGTTTTATAGTTTTATTTAAAATAAATGCAATTATTACTCGGATATCTATTGAATCGTGTCTGTGTTTATTCATATCATTAACTTTTGTGTGATAAAATTTTTCAAATGACTATTACCTAATATGCATTGTGCATGTTATTCTTATAATTCTATATGAGAATATATTAATATTAAATACTTTAATCTTCCAATAAAACAATATAAATTCACATCTTTTTATAACATAATTTAAATTAATTCATTTAACAATTATATTCTATATATCTAACCGTGTGGTAACTTGTCTGGCCGGCACTAGGAGTTGCGAACTAAAAACTGGAAAATAATGGAGGCGTTACAGACCGCGGAAAGGGCGCTCGCGACGAGAGCGGCGCCCGCGGGGCCGGCCCGCGCCGCGCGAGACGTAAGTCCACGCGCTTCTTATCGCTGCTTCAATCCGATCTGTAAATAAATGTCATGTTTATTAAAATGGCGGCGGTTTCTTATTTGTTTGTAAATGGGGAAACTATTAAAAAATATTTTTTTAGTATCTATAGCTTCTAGGTTGGTTTCTTATTTCTAATAACGTTCAAAAAGGATTCTATACAAAAATAAATACTAATTGGTTTAATAGGGAATATGCGTGATTTTTTTTTTATTTTTTATTATACAATAGCTTACATCGTTATATGATTGTAATAAAAATATCCAGTTCCAAAAATTAAAATTTACTTTTTTTAAATATCATACTGATACGGATACTTTAAAAGCCCGCCATTTTGTCGCGCTTGGTGTGACGTCAAAGTCTATCGTAACAGAGCCAGTGTTGCCAATTTAGTGATTTTGTCTCTAAAAATGACGACTTTTGTTTGTCGGTCTGACCAATAGCGTTGCGTTTCAACTACTTTGAATTTTCCACCTATATTTGTGCTTTTTTAATAATTTATTTCTTAATTAAAAAAGAAATTACATTAAAAAATATTTATATAGTCTTTATTCAGAAGCAATAAAAATTATAAAAAAAAAAAAATACTTTAACTTTATTTAAATCACACTCATATTTCCTATTACTATAGATATGCTTGCGTGATATATGTTAATTCTATATGGCGCCAATTTCTTTGCTTTAATTGCGTACCTGTATTTGTATGACAAGAAACCAACTCATGTACGTACAGATAGGTATTGTGTCCTCTTTAAGCTTTGTTCAAATTATTTTACACTTTGGATTGAAACAGACTATATAAATATTGTACATATATCGCAATGTATTTAGTTATATCTTTGGCCGGCTTCGCTTAATCCTATGCTATTTATTCCATTACCCACTAGTAGTAATGTTAGCAAATCCTATATATATATATTCAACCTATAATATAAAATATTATTTTATTCATTAAATGAGTTGCCTGCAACGCTAAATACAATGCCTCTATATGGTACATTATTCTTACAGGAAGCAATAGCAAAGGCCCAAGAGCAGTACTTCACAGAAGTAGCAAATGTCCTCCGCAAGGTCTGTCCGTCCGCCGCGCCCGCCTCATCCTCAGAAACAAACTGGCTTGAAACATTCGCTGATAATCTCAAAAAAGAGCTGGACAAGAAAGAATCAGAAAAAAAACAAATTGAAAAAGAGCTATTAACGAAGTTAACACAAAAAGATAACGAAAGAATGCAATTAGAAAACGATTTACAGAATAAAATAAAGGAAAAAGAAATGGTAGCGAAAGAAATAGAAAACAAATTAAGGCAACAAATACAAGAAAAGGAATCCGCGAAAGCAAAACTCGAAAGTGAGTTACAAAAGAGAGTGAAAGAAGAAGCTAATGTTAAGAAGCAATTGGAGAGTGAATTGCAGGCGAAACAAGTAGTGACGGTTGTCAAAGAGAACGCGGACGACTCGAGGGTGAAGGACTTAACAGCACAAAATGAGCACCTACAAAACCTTGTTGACAAATATAAGGGAATAATAAATGATACCGTAAGTTAGCACATTAATATAATATTAAATAATCAAATTTGACTGGCCAAGTATTATTTCTATTGTGATTGCATTAAATGCCAATAAAATACGCGTTAATACGCGAGATGTGTATGATTTTAAAATTTTAAATAAATAACATTATACGATAAATATAAATATCTCTTCAATAATTATACGATAAATTATGATCACATAACCCCCCACTTACTTATAGGCTACTGTCTGTCTGTCTGTCTGTCTGTTACCGCATCACAGAAAAACCACTGGAGGGATTTTCATAAAATTTGGTATGATGATAGCTGGATATCCGGGTCAACATATAGGCTTTTTTTTACCGCGGGAGATTATCTCATTCCCACGGGAAAACACGTTATTTTACAACCCACAACAAGTCCTCATAGTTTATTGAAATAAAAAAAAGTTTTACTCAACATTTTGGGGTGGCCCACTGATTATATATATTCTATTCGTTATTCTTATAAATATTGTATCGTTTGATTGATCTGAATGTGTAATGTGTATCCCAGGAGGGCGTGCTGTCGCGGCTGCAGCAGGACGTGTCGCGCGAGGAGGCGCGCTGGGCGCGGCAGCTGGCCGACAAGCAGCGCGAGCTCGACGCGCTGCAGACGCACACGCTGCTGCAGGTGCGCACTCCGTACACGACACGCATCGATCGAAAAAGTACTATGTAGATACACAATTCCATGCAAAAATTCTCTTAAAACTGTCACCAATTGTGTTTAGGTAATTATTCTTTTTTAATTATTATAATGTTAATTGAACCTTAAAATATGCAATTCTTAAAGTTGTTTTCACAAAAAATAAATAAAAGCACGCTCAAATATTCAAATGAGCACTCATTCTGTAAGGAAATTTTTGGTCGCTTATTGTGTATCTAGTACTTTTTTGATCGATGAATTAACGTCATACCTATATCTGATTACTGATCCATACAACCGTTTAATAAAGGCATCTAGAGAGTGCTACGTGAGATTTAAACGCGGGTAAGACGGTCCCGACTGTCATACTTACTTTTATTATTTAATTTAATTTTTAATTAACATTCAGGAACTGCTTTAGGGTTAACGGGTATTACCAAAACTTGCCACGTGATTGCTCTGAAATCGCTCAACATGAAAAGTAGTTTGACAACCCTTGCATTATTTGACAGCGTGAGAATCAATATGTGGTCGTCTACTGTAAGGATTTTCATACTAAGGTTACTGTGGTTCTGTATGCAAAAATTATATTAAAATAAGCCTTATACATTAAACCTTATACACCAGTGAAATATATTATTATAAAATTATATTTCCTTAATCTATACATATAATAAAATTGTAACTCATCCGAATCTGTACATTAAATATTTTCTTGCAAAATCTTATCGAAATAGACATTATTATTGGATACAGAGGCCGAATAGTTTTTAGAATTTTTGTCTGTCTGTCTGTTACCGCATCACAGAAAAACCACTGGAGGGATTTTGATGGGTATGATGATAGCTGGTTATCCGGGTCAACATATAAGATATTTTTTACTGCGAGAAAATAACTCATCTCTGAGAAATCTACACTAAACGTTAAAACGTAAGTAGGGATGAACCCGAGCGGAGCGAGGGTGAGTCGCTAGTATTACATAAAAATAGAAATCACTAAAAACTAATTTTTCCTCCCGCTAAAACCATCTCATATTAATTCAAAAACGTAGTGTAAATGTTGCTTTATAATATATGCAATTTATATTGGCTGTGTATAAATTTCAAAGAATATTTTAAAAAGAATCATGACCTCAGAAATTTCTGCTTAAAAATTATCATAGCTTGTCACTAATGCTTTTGCATATCAGTCCTGATTAACTGATAAAATTATTTTAAGTGCAAGATATATAATATAATTGGCAATTTTAAATAAAACTATTTTTTCCGCGGATTGATTTTCATTTTAGTTCCCAACGTTTCAAGTGCTTTACAACAATCATGGCCATCGGAGAAACTAAGGTTTTGGACGTCTCCAAGGTCATTATTAAATATACTTGTTACAGACTGTCTATGTTCGAACCGTCGGGAACCAAATTTAAAATAAATCCGCGAAAAAATCCGAAAAGATAGTTTTATTTAAAATGTCAAATATTCGCGTAAATCTAAGAAAATAATAAGTATTATAATTGGCAATTATTTAGCTAAATTTGCTTATACAATTTCTATATAGGAACCTTTGGCGTTTGCATACTCCTGCATTGAGAGATCGTTGCCTACCATCGTAGAGGAGGTCAGACGTGCACCTGATAAGTGTTTATTGCATTACGTGTTGCCTCTTCATTGTTGTGTGAGAGATATAATGAAATGATTACACCATACGTACATATTTATTAAGTAATTAAAGTATGACTCTAATCAGTTTATATGTTACAGTCAAAACTAATTTTTAGTCAAAACTACTTTTGAGTTTTGACTGACAACAGTCAAAAGTATTTTTGACTTAAGCGGTTGGTCAAAAGTAGTTTTGACTAGAAAATATTTGTCAATATATATTTTGATTGATATTGACCAAGAGCGTTAGTCAAAATCACTTCTATTATTAAATAATAATAGCCATTTTTTAACGTTGGGAAATGCATTTAGGCACGAAGTTTGGGACTCACCGGCAAAGCCAGTACTACCCGCTAAAACCCAACGGAACCTCCCCCGTCTTAATGGGGCGTCACAGGATCGCTTACGCACTCAACCACGAAGTCCCGACGGCAGGTCTGCCGAAGCAGACCACAACAACCATGGGATTGCTCCACAGTCCACTCTGCTATCAGAGAAGTACCAGGAGCAACCCGCACGGTTCACCGCCCACCAAAGTGGGCCACCTTCCAGTGCGTTTCTTGGCTTCGCGCTCGGCTGGAATGCGAACGCGCCTTGGGGGGAGGCTAATATAACCTAACCTGCCTACATAAGATATTAATAATTTCCGCGATAACATTAGCATAATTCTGTTGTCGTTTTATTCTTCAACCTACTTACCTCCTTAACTTTTTACGTTTTAACCGATATGACAGTCGAAACTGTTTTTGATTGTTTTTGTCGGCAAAAGTAGTTTTGACCACGAAAGAGTTCTGACTGTAACATAAATAGTTAAATATAGAGAAATGCTTTTGAATTATTTAATTTAAAGAGATTTTTCTATCATATCGTTAATATTTTATTATATTCTTTCACTATAAGTCATCTAATGTAAGGCTTATTGTTTTATGTATACTTCGGATGAAATCCTTTGATTTGTGATGTTTGTGTTATATGTGAATATTAGAGGCAAGGGGATTCAAATTTGTCTACTGTTACTTTATTCGTCTCCATTCAGTCCAGCAATAATTATAACTTCAAGTAAATTTTGTGATCTCTAAAGTCCCTTTGTTGGATTTGCGACAATTTCTAAACAATTAAAATTTTAATAAATATACCATTTTAATAAATAAACTAAAAAATTAAACAAAATTTTCAGCAAAGTTTCTGTTTAAATTATTAGCACAAGTAAATATATACTAAATAACAAATAGTAAAAAAACATAGCCAATGTCCCTCCATACTTTTAGTTTCTGTAGTCATCTATCAAACTTTAGACTCAATTCTCTTAACTTTACTGCTTCTGTACGTAAGTGCTTATGACATGTTGTCAGAGTCAATAATGTATCTATAAGTTGTTTGAATAAATACTTTAACTTATAATGAACCTAGCAACATTGTCGGTGACGGTCTCTATTAAGGTTTCATAATAAAAAACCTATTAAAAAATATATTACTTAAATAATATATTAATTTCTCTGTTTATAGATGCAGAACAAAATAGATTCACTGCAAGCAGAATTACAAAAACTACAAACAAAAAATCACAGCAACAGTTTTGCGGATGCTGAAAGACTTACAGAGGTGAGAATTTCTTATTATAAATAAAAAAGTAGTCAAAAATAATTAAATTTGAATATACTAAAGTGAATATTACATTATGTAAACACATATTGTACGTAATGCATAAAATATAAAAACATTGTAATATATATATATATATATATATATATATATATATATATATATATATATATATATATATATGTATATATATATGTACATACATTTTGTGCTATTTTATATTTCGTTTTTTGAGGGATAACATATTGGAGTGATGATCATAATTTCCATTTCTTAGACTAAACTTTATGATGATAAATCATAAATACAAGCAGTTTTATTTCTTTCAACAGGAAAGGCTAATGGCAGGTTTAAACGATAAACACGACGCCGATATACGCAACGGCCCGCTACAGGTCAGGTAAAGATCTCGAAATCAATATCAATTGGTTAATGTTTACTAGACTTTTTTGGTTGAATTTTAAATAGTTAAGCAATTGCTATTAATATTGTTTTTTTTTTTCTCTAAAAGTTTATTAAAAATGGTACATAAATGTACTCATACAATAAAAATAAAATATTGATTGTTATGTCACAGGTTGGATTAAATGAGAAGTAAGGAATAGTATATGTAATGTACAAAGGAACGGGCGGCGTGAAGGGACGCAGTACGCACCGGCGTCCGACGCGCCGCGCTACACTGCCGCTTATATATTAAGGTTATCCGATACACGGGCCTGCAGGCGATTACGAATGATTCAGACACGAATGAGAATAGCTATCGATTATACATATTAATCGATTTGATAGATTTAAACGATTTTCCTTTTAGTTCAAGCGAAATTGTTGGTACCATCTTCTAAAATATTTAGTCTGTTGGTATGAAGAAGAAAAGAGGTCGTTAGAATCTCAAGAGGTTAAAAAAAAAAACATTTGAATTCTATAGAAGTTTGTATTATTGTTACTATCATTCTTAATCGTCTACATATAAACTGCTCCCTATGTGGGGTATAAATCCAACACGTTATATATGAAACGCTTCTTAAATGTAGTGTCTTGTCTAAAATGTGTAACATAATATGTGAAATTGTACTAAATTATCTTTAGTTGTCGGCGATTTAAAAATATAACTTTTCAATTTTCATATTTTTGTGCAAGGCTCAGTGGACATTTGTAATATTTATTAATTCCAAAAGTATGTTTATATATGTTACAATTCAGAATGCCAATTTAAGAAGACAAATTACGCTTTATTGTGGTCAGAATAAAAATGAAAGAATTTTGATTATAATATTGGCATTCCATATTTTAAATCGATTAGAGGAATAACCAGGTTTAGATAAACCTCAATATAAAATGGAAATTGATAAGTTATGCAGAGAATAATTATATTTAATATAACTTTGGCTTTTATAACGTAAATAATGTAAATGACATGAAATTTTAATTCCTAGTAGATGTAACGTTGATGATTGAACAGGTAAGTTTGGACTGTATTAGTTCGTTAGTTGTATTGTATAAGTAAAGCAGCTTATGATATATTCTTTTATATTTTTTTAAAATAAAAGTCAACAATTTAATTGTAAATTATCGATAATATTTTTGAGTGATGTACGCGGACATGTTAAAATCTTTTAGTTTAATACGGTTCATATTTTTATTAATGTATTCTCTAAACTATGTTTAACTAATTAAAAACGAAATTACTCTATAGACACACAAGCATTGCTTTTATGGAGTAGTGTTTAGTAAATTTAGATTTCATCTTTAAGAGACCAGTCTAAAATTGTTATTGTGATCAGTGTAATCCATTTATTGTAAGAAAAATTAGATTTAGTTAAATTAATATTATATTTTCTTTAAATTCTGTTGCTTTTTCGTATATGATTTATAAAAATACAAACCGCTTGGAATACGTATTGATAAATTATTCTGATTCTGGTTTGTTTTTTTTTTGCAATTCCGAATTTAACAAAATTGAGTGTAATATTTTATTTTAGGGAATGTTATTTATC
Source organism: Argynnis bischoffii washingtonia (assembly GCA_033884665.1). Classification (NCBI taxonomy): domain Eukaryota; kingdom Metazoa; phylum Arthropoda; class Insecta; order Lepidoptera; family Nymphalidae; genus Argynnis; species Argynnis bischoffii. The sequence continues at coordinate 8,770,995 of CM066625.1, read as the reverse complement.
TAGGCTTATATTATTTATAACTTTTACACTAGTGCATAATCATTTCTGTCAGTGCCTTAGAGTAAGATTTGAATTTAATAAGCTGACTATTTAATTTTTTAAAATAACGTAATCAAATGCATGCTAACAATTAAGTTGTCAATGTGTCAAACATTTTGTTATTTTCAACTTTGGCTATATTATTTTTATTTGATAGATTGAAACCATAGATGGCATACACATAATAAGGAAGAAATTTTTGACAAATTATATAAAGCAATAGAATATTCTCAATTCTTTTGTGAGGATAAAATTGATAGTCACGCTTCTGTGTTATTTTAACACGAGCTATTCGTGCACCAACACAGAACATTTGAAACCTACAATTAATAGGGCCGTGTCAAATTTCCTGATCATTGAATAGCTGTAGTAATATAAATAAAAATAAATGTATAATATTTAAGGCAATTTATATGAGAATTCATATATAGAATAGATAAAGACATTATTAAATAAAATATTTCTATGATATTTTTTTTATTTAAATATTAATTTGTTAACCCCTCTAGTCGATAATACCCATATTCAAACCAAATGAACGGATTTGTGAAGGAATATATAAATAGAACTACTACTACTAAATGTGGAAGTTTGTAGGTATATGTGTGTTTGTTACTTTTCTCTAAAATCGCTTGCGGCAGCTCACGGAAGATAAGAATACAAGGGAAGTATGATTGAGTATGTATCGAAACCTGTGTCGTCAAACTCGCATAAATACACCAATAATATTATATACTTATTGAACTACAAATAAATAACCAATGAAATATTGGTGTTTTATTTTAGTCAAAACTAACGATTATCAATAACATACCTACCTAAACGTTTACGTCTGTAGCTGTAGCACGTATGATGACACTGCAGTACATGTCCCACATGAATCAAAACAATCCATATAAAATATCTAGGTATCACGCTCGACACAAATTTAAATTTCCGCAAGCACATCGATTTACTTTGTGCTAGAGTTCGTAAATTAATATACATTTTTAAATATCTCCGTAACATCGCTGACTTTAAATGGATAAGACAGGTCTATTTATCTTTGTGCATTACTTCTTGGAGTGGTGCTCCTAAAAGAATTTTCCTCCCTCTAGAATGTGCTCAGAGAGCAGTTCTGACTTTTCGACCTTACATCTTTACTTTTTTTTATGTTGGGAAATGTATTTACGCATACCATCTGTAGACATACAGGTGGTTATGTGGGACTCACCGACGAGGACAGCCAGTACTACTCACTAAACCCAACAAAGCCTCCCCCGTCGGGGCGTCGCAGGATCGCTTAGGCACTCAACTACGACGCCCCGACAGCAGGTCTGCCGAAGCAGACCACGACAACCATAGGGTTACTCTACAGTCCACTCCGATCAGAGAAGTACAGGAGCAACCCGCATCCCTATTGAAAAACTCCAATAGGTTCTCATCAAAAGCGACAAAAGCCACATAGGAGCCAAAAAAAGCCACATAGGAACCAATAAATATTTATTGGTTTCTATGTGGCTTTTGTCGCTTTTGATGAGATCTTATTGGGGTTTTTAAATAGGGATGGTACTCCGCCCACCGAAGTGGGCCACCTCCCTCTGCATTTCTTAGCTTCGCGCCCGGCTGTACTGCCGGACGCTAATGAGACCAACCACTACCTCATCCTACACAATACATATCAACTTTACTTGGCATGTAGTGTACTGTCTGTCAGTTGTTTATCCCATGAACATAATAGTAAATCAGCATAGCAGCTGAACTGCCTCTCAATTGAAAATCCATTGACAGAAGAAGAATGGACTTGGTTTAAGTGTAAACCCGCAAATCAAACATGCTTTTGTGAACAGATTTTACAGATTTTTAGAACTTTTCTATATAAATATCTGTTTTCATACACACAGAGACGCCTCCTCCTCTCTGCCCTCCATAGTATGGAGGGTAGAGATAAAGAGAACCATCTTTCTTAATAGAGAAGATTTGTCGAAAGAAGAGCGCCACAGATATGGCCTATTTACATTAAGTCTGAGGTAAATTAAGCAATTTATTGTGATATCTCTTTTATACCTGGTTTTTTGCTTCTATTGTGTTCGTGTGTATACATGTGCAATGTATTGTACCTGGAAGTTAGACCAGCTGAACTTGAAGGAAGAATTGAGAAGAAGTGCATCCTGCGGTGGTCCTGCACTGACTGATGGATCAACACACAGCCTAAAAACCGCTGGTCGTAGAAACGTGAAATTTGGAGGACATATTCGTTATATAATGTGGCCTACATTACATCCGATTAGAAAGGATTTTTCAAAATTCATCCCCTAAGTGGGTACAATGGGGATAAATATATAAATATGTTGGGACATTAACACACAGCACCATCTTGTTCCATGTTAAGCTACGAGGCTTGTGTTAAAGATACCAGATAGTTGATACACTACACATTACATAATTTTAAGTACATACAAAAAAAAATGTTTGTTCGTATGTGCGTGTGTGCGCGCGTAAAAAGTAGAGAACCGGTTTCAATGAAATTTGGTGAAGTGATAACTTATTACTCGGGTCAGCATTTAGAATACCTTTTACTTCGGGAACTTTGACCTTGTATAAAATTTTTTGCACACATGGGATTGCTGGGAACTTCTCACATTTATGTAAGGTTACCCCTATTTTTCGGTCTAACTTGACCGGACTAATTGTGATTTTGCCAATTTTGGTTCTCTTATTGCTTTAGCCCACAATTTTTCCAGTTTTTGTCTTTTGGGAACAAAATAATATTTATTTTCTTTGCATCCTGGCACTGCATAATTTGTGATTTTAATTAAATTTTAAATAAAATGAAAACAGAAACCATCTACGCTATAGAGATTTACTATAAGATCATAGTGATTGCGACATCTGGCGGGAGAAAAAGGCAAAATACTTACCCAATCACCAATGCCCATTGATGATTACAATGAAATTGTAATTTGTATTATCTATGCACATAATTGATATCATGGATGACAATTGATATTATTTATAAATCAAAATATTTATATTTTTGTATTTCTTACATTTAAATACTAAAGTAGTCTTACAATGGCAAGTGAAGTTACTTTAAAGAATGTAGATAATGCATGTGAAACGGCGGAAGAATTCACAAGAGTATTCTACAAGCAAGTCGACAATAGCAGACATTTAACCTCCAAATTGTACCTGGATACAGGACTTCTAGTTTGGAATGGAAATGGTATTAATGGAAGTGACAAAATTCAAAAGTTCCTAATGGATCTACCCGCGAGCAATCACGTATTAAAGACCCTAGACGCTCAACCGATTCCTGAAAATTTAGTGGCTAATAAGCTGACTTATATGATACAGGCTTGTGGGGATGTTACATACCAAAATGACGACGTTAAAAAACATTTTCAACAAACTTTCCTTATCGTAGCAGTTGAGGGAAAATGGAAAATTGCATCAGATTGTTTTAGATTGCAAGTACCATACAATAATTAACATAATATGTAATTAGTACTGATAAACTATTTTAAGAAAAGAATTTTTGGTTAATAAATACAATTACTATTTAAGAAATGCTGTGTTTTATTTTTAATATTCTAGAATCAAAATATTGTATTTATATCTTTAATAACAACATAAAAAATATACGAAAATCTCTGCATTTAAACATTCTGCAAAGTGTTTGTATTTTTGAGTTTAGCAACTTGTTATTAAATAAAAATGTACTTTTCTCCATAAATATTTTAAAATTAAAATTACAAACAAGTTACAATAGCTGAAATTATATTACACAATACTTTGATTTAAATTTTTGAATAACTTCCTAAATAATAATTACAATTAGAACAATAATGATCTGCTGTTTTAAAACTTGTTATCATGTATGGGAGTGCAGATAGGCAGCACAGCATGCAACAACTGAAAGAAATAAAATAAGATTCTTTATGGTAGTTTTTAAAGATATAGGTATATCTAAGTTTAGTATAAATACCATATTTTGTGGTTTTATATATTATTAGCAACCATATTATCAAATTTCAAGTTCATTTTGTAGTTCCTTACATGTGCAATAAAACAATTTATTTGTTTATATTATTAGGAGTACTCTAGGTCTTGCACTAGAATACATACTAATGCATCTCAATTCTCACTATTCACGCAATGTATGTTAAAGGTACATCTGAAACTTTGATGAGTTGTTATATCTTCTAGCTTAGAAAGTGATCTGTCTATCATAATTATTTCATTTACAGTGCAAGTTAACAAAATATGAAATCCTTTATTTCATGTTACTAAAAGATTTGATTAATAAAATTTTATGTACCATAATAAAAAACATATTATGACTTCAACCTATTCAATACTTACAGTGTTAGTCCACAAATAAAACCAGCTAGCAAATGGGTTTTATTTGAATTAACAAATTGCACTGTTGTGAGAACTCTTTTATGACAACTTGGACAATTAAAGTAGGTTGGTACATCTCTTAAACTTTGATGAACTATAATTGTTTGATGTATTATATGTTGGCTAGGCACTGGTGGGCTACTAATTACATCACTGGGTGAATAGGGTGGGGGAGGATCCTGTGGGTGTCCAATTATCTGATTCTCTATACTTCTATGTCCTATTTCAGAACTTCTTGTATTAGAATTTTCCTCTCTATTATTCATTGCTTACAATTGTATAAAACTATAGACAATATTATATTGATCAGTTCTAGTTGTAGACATGTTAATCAGATACATATTATCTTATCATGTCAAATAGATATGATATGACCATAACATAATATATAAATACATATTGTTGTTAAAGGGAAATTTCAAAAGTAAAAGAACAGTACTAAACTAACCTTTTTATTTACAATTTATTAAAGATAGGTACAATTAGAGAAAATCGCTGATAATGCATGTATTCGTAGCTAATACCAGTTAAACACATGTTATGTTTATAGGCCGATCTTTTTATTCTATTGTAGTATATTGTAAGGAAAATTATATTTACACTAAAATATATTCTATAAAATTATATATAAATTATCTACCTCCACATACCTAAATATTGGCTTAAAATATATAAAAATATACAAGAAAATAAATTATGTCTAATTACACTTTTTTTAATGTACTCTACAATAGGTAATATTGTAAACTTGATGACTTTTTGTTTCAATCACAGAATTCATAAGATATATTCATAGCAAATTTGTGAGAAAATAAGCTATATTTGCCAGGAAGATAAAAAATTTAAGTCTGTACTTTAAGACTTGACAATACACATGAATAATATTAAGTCAGTAATATAAGCAGAATTTTTGTAGAATTACAGATATTCAGAATAATATCACAGTTTATCATTTAACATGAATATAATACAAACAAATTCATTTTAGCCTACAAAGCTTTTTATAAAGTTTTGGTTGGAATGCTAATTTCTAATCAATTTATGGTTTCTCTCTAAATGTTTGCAGGTGTTATTTTTCCTTTTAAATTGGTAGATAAAAAACAATATATAGCTGTTTCTTGTAGGTTCTCTGTTTCTTTGATTACATAAATAAACTGTATTCTGAACAGAAGACAGTAGTAACATCTAAATATGTCAATGGTACAAAATCTATATTAAATTAGGGTACAAAAATAGTTTCTTATTTCACTAAACTATAATCAATGTATGTATGTAAATAAACTGAAGAAAACACATGTTAAAAAATGTCAGGGCCACCACCCTTACTTATCATAAGTAATATAAAACTTAATTAAGCACTTTTGGGCACATAATTGAATTATATATATAAAATACTTTATTCTATTTTTTTTTTTTTAAATGGCACTGAAGTTCAGTAATAGAAAACATTGATATTGTGCATTTATGTACAAATAATTCCAATAACTTGCCTCTTAAGTATTAAAGAGGAAATTATAATTTTTAAATATTGGTTAATATGTGTCCAAATTAAATATTATATTATATGTAATAAAATAACAATTGTATTCAACATAAAAATTTAACCCCTCCCGGACAAGTTCTAAGAAATCCATGCAAATTTCAAGAATTCAATTGTTATCGTACACGCCGGCGCGTACACGGTCCTCGAAGGGTTAAAATACCCAACATTAAATGGTTGTGTAATACTATATTCTACAATAGCAATAGTACAATAAGTAATTGATTAAAAATGTATGTTAACTAATGGACACTTTCATAAGTCTAAAAAGTGTTTTATTAACATTTGTTGCTTTTGCCAATAAAAGTACTGCAATTGGGACAATAATGCTCAGCATCCTTAAATGTATCAAAGCAGTAAGGTACAAGTCCAAGACAGCACAGTGAACACACCCTGAAAGATTATAAGGTTTTATTAATCTACCTTCAATGTAAAAGAGAGAAAGAAATCATAAATGTACATTTAACTATAACACTTACATTGTTATTACACAAATAGACCCAGCCACAAAATGTGTATGCCAAGCTGTAGTGTATGTTACTCTTGTTGTAACAACTTTTCCACAATTATAACAAGTCACAGTAGTAGGTTCGGTTCCAACTGCGGGAGGCATTACTACTCCTACAGGTACTGATATACCAGGCGGAGGAGGTGGGATATTTCCTACTTGAGGCTGAGCTGTAGTGACAACTGTTGGGTGTGGGTAAACACCAGGCGCAGTAAATTGTTTTGGTTGTGGAAATGACCCCTCAGGTCCAAGATTTGGTTCTCCAGGAGGTAGTACGAATCCATATTGAGGATTGCCTACAACAGCAGAATAAGGTGGAGGAAGATCATTAGGATTTCCAAGTGGAATATTTGAAGTTGTCGGAGGATAATTTGTAGCCATATTTAAAATATATTTCTCAAATCTCGCGATACTAGCAAAAATAATTTATCTATATACGAATTACGAAACCAAGTTGAAATAAATTATAAAAATATGTCACTGAAGTGACAAATATGTGTGACTAATGACGTAGTTCAAGTTGACACTTTAACGTTCATTATTATTCCAGATTATATAGTCCGCTGCCGACACGACTAGTGAGTAGTGGTTACCGAGTAGTGAGTACCGACTACTGAGTACCGACTCTGAGTATGGCTTGGGCAATAAATATCGATATATATCATCGATATTTTTAATAGCGATATATCGATAATCGATATTTATTTTAGAGTATCGAGTTCATATCAATTTCGATATATTTTTAATCGCAACTCTTGTTTCGTGTTGATTGTTAATCGATACTCCTTGCATACTAATCGCGTATCGTTAACTTTAAAAAGTCCCGCCACAATCCTTATGGCGTGCAATATTAAGTAAGTAAGATAATTAGCTGCGTGCACGAAAACACTAATACTATTAAGTTTTATATTATTATGCATTAGCATGCAAGGAGTATCGAGAAACAATAAACACGAAACAAGAGTAGTAATAAAAAATATATCGAAATTGATATGAACTCGATACTCTAAAATAAATATCGAATATCGATATATCGCGATTAAAAATATCGACGATATATATCGAATTTTATGAAAAATATAGATATTTTAATATATCGCTATTTATTGTCTAAGCCTAATGACAACTATGACATAGACTAACAGGACACAGGTTATATTTTAAAGTTTGTTATTTTTTAACTGTTCTGTCTCTTGTCAGTAACAAAAATATATCTGCTTTTTTTGATTTATTATATTAATACCTAACTACTTAAGATCAAATTTGAGTGTAGAATATCTATATTTACTGTTCAATTTCCTTCGTGTTTTCTTCATTTTACACGACATTGGCGAAAAAAACTGCAAAACTGGCTTAAAAGCCACAAACACGAACACAAAGAATAATAGTAACTATTTGAAAGTATTGGCTAATGATTACAATTAACACCAAAATAATTGAGTAGCATTCTCATTTAACAATTTAAAATGAACAGTAAAAGGGACGAATTAAAACTTTATTGGAATAAAATTAATTACGCTTTCCCAATTTTAAACGATACCTTATTTACTGATTGCACTGAGTGCGAATACGAGGAAATTCAACAAATGATTACAGGATTAGGAATTCAAGTAAAAATTCGTGATCTTATTTTAGTTCACATAGAAAAATATTTACGACAACAAGTGTCCCCAGCGTTTTGGGGAAAATTCATTAAAGTGGAAGAAGAAGTTAAAGGATTTCAATTATTTAAATCTGCAGTCAACGATCTTTATGAATTCGTGACAAATTTTTCGCTTATTTTATCAAACCTTACTAAGTTAAATAGTGTTTGTAGTGATAACAAACCTATATTTGGTGAGCGAGATGTTGTATTAGGCTTTAAACAGTTACTACGAGCTACACTACTCTCACAACTACCACTCGATTTTCATGTAGTAATTAATCACTTTTACAAAGTCTCATTTAATGTCTTTGACAATGAGTATGAAAATTCTGAAATGGGTGAAGACGTTATGTGCTCTGGTTGCTGGAATGAATATTCAGATTGCAATTGTGCATACATTGTAAAAGTCTTTCATGAAACAAATAGAAAGCTGATGGAACTGCAGCTGCTTGAAAGGTTGACAGGACAAGTTTTAACTAATTTCATACAAATGAGAATTGAAAGCCATATACAGAAGCTTTGTACTGGTACTTTTGATGTTTCTCACATAAGTTTTCTTGAAAATTGGCTAGATACAACAGTTATGTCATGGTTAATAAGAATTTATTGTGCAGGTTCATCAAAACCACCACCAGATGACAAAAATATACTGAGTGCAATTTCAAAATTCAAACAAAAAGTAAGCTACTATTTGTATCATAGTTATACAAAATTAAGGATTGATCAATTGTTCAACATTATAATTGAATATCCAGACTCACAGCCGGCTGTTGATGATATTAAATTGTGTTTGGATAAAACTGATTTACGTTCCACTTTATGTAAAAAATTACAAAATGCTTTAGAAACAAGATTGTTACATCCTGGTGTAAATACTCCAGATATTCTTACTGCATATATTTCAACCATTAGAGCTCTAAGGCATTTGGATCCCTCTGGTGTCATTTTGGAGACTGTTACAAAGCCAGTTCGTACTTACCTAAGAAATAGAGAGGACACTGTTCGCAGTGTTGTTAGTAGTTTAACAGAAGATGGTGCTGGAAGTGAATTAGCAGAAGAGTTGGCAAAATTTGCCGCAGAAACTGATGATGATAATGAAAAAGAAGAGGCTTGGGATGAATGGGTTCCTGATCCAGTAGATGCAGATCCTAAAATAAATGCAAATGATAGAAAGGCAAATGATATTATATCTATGCTTGTTAATGTATATGGAAGTAAAGAATTATTTGTTAATGAATACAGAACCCTATTAGCTGATAGATTGTTAGCTCAAAGTGTTATTAATACAGAAAAAGAAATAAGATATTTAGAGCTGCTTAAGCTTAGATTTGGAGAATCTCAATTACATTTTTGTGAAGTGATGTTGAAAGATGTTTCTGATTCTAAAAGAATTAATGCTTTGATACAGCAAGATAAAAATTTCGAAGCATTAAGTAATAAATTCTCATCTAATGCAATGATTCTGTCTGCTCAATTTTGGCCTCCATTTAAAGATGAAAGTTTAGAATTACCAGATGAAATCAAACAACACTTTGATGCATATACAAAATCATATGAAGCATTAAAAGGGAATAGAACTCTTAATTGGAAACCACATTTAGGTAATGTTAATATTGAAATAGAAATAGGGGACAAAAAGTTAGACTTGACAGTGTCACCGTTCAATGCCACTTTAATAATGCATTTTCAAAATAAAACTGAATGGTCACTTGAGGAATTGCATCAAACTATGAAAGTTCCTATTACAATTTTAAGAAGAAAAATCACATATTGGCAGTCAATGGGCATTATATCAGAAAAAAGTGCCGATTATTATGTACTGATTGATGGATCTGAAGCAAACAAATCTCATGGTGCAGCAAATCAAGTCCAAGAGATGATATGCGAGGATGAAGAGACAGAGAGTGTAATGGCATCTGCACATGACCAAAGGGAAGGAGAATTGCAGGTTTTCTGGTCATATATTGTGGGCATGCTGACAAATTTAGACTCTTTGCCCTTAGAGCGGATTCATCAGATGCTGAAAATGTTTGCATCACAAGCTCCTGGCACCGAATGCAGTCTTCAAGAGTTAAGACAATTTTTAGATACAAAGGTCCGAACTCATCAGCTTGTTTTACAAGCAGGCATGTATAAATTACCTAAAACATAATAAAGTTTTACAATATTTTTTGGGTTTTTTTGGACTTCCTGTCACATTCACATTTAAAACAAATATGAAGAAAATTGAGGAATTATAAAGAAATCCCATCACCATGATTGCTGTAAAGCTTTTTAAATATTTGTATACTTTTGTTTATATATTAGAATTTATAAAGAAAATTCATAGTTCTTACCCTGCGTGTCTCATTGTTGGTGTCATATAATAAAGTTATTATTATGACCTTTAAAATAACATATTGTCCATTCTTCTCTGATTTACGAGCGCATTTTATTTTCCGTTACTTAAAGCAATTCTGTTTTTGAGGTATACTAGTCGAGAGACCTACCTACTAAATTTCAGCAATGTAACTCGAATAGTTTTAGAATTAAACTGTTGCGACATATGGACAGACGGAGATTGGATGGAAATGTTCAGTTTTAGCCATTTGACTACAGAAGCCTAAAAATTGGTTTGATGACTAATTTTCGGTTAAGTTAGGACTTAGGATCAGGGAGCAAACCCTTTGGTTGTGTGGTCTACTTTGGCAGATCTTCCGTCCAGGCGTCGTAGTTGAGAGCGATCCTGTCGGTAGACCAACTGTATGTAGGTGGTATGCGTAAATGCATTTCCCAACGTTAAAAAAAGGATTTAGGATTGTAGAAATCAATTTCTTCTAAATTTCTGACTCGGGTCGATTTTAATAGGAAGCAACACGAAACGATTTAAAAATAAAAAGTATGTGTAAAGTTTAACAAACTTTATTTTTTGAAGTATAATATATATAAAATTTGGTTATATTAATGTCTGTGGGGTTAATGTCTGGGAAAGTTATTATTAACATATAATATTATGTGACAATTACAAAGCCTTAATTTATTGTGTACAAAGAAAACAAAATAATATCAATACGATACCGCCAATGTGTAAAGAATGAATTAAATTTAATACTTAATAATTTAATACATAATCTTGTCAGTCTTAAAGTCTATAAAATACTGTTAGATCGGAAATACTATAATGATTACTTTATGTTAAAAAAATTTAGACATACTGTTAAATAATACGAAGCAATAATTTCATGGAATGCATTTCAATATTACGAACGAAACAATACATAAAATTAAATGCGAGCAGATCATGACACTATAATAACCTCAATTGAAGGAAGCACAGAGTTAAGTTTTTGGAATGTAATAACCAATCATTTTAGTATAGCACCAGACATAGAATTTTATGCGATAAACTGAATCAATAGACATCTATACTGTATAACTAAAATATTGAAACTTATTTGGACTCAATAAAGTAATTACAATTGATTATTGGTTTATCTTAAAACACAATCTACTCATGTAGTACATATAAAACTATAAGCAAACATGTTTATAGGGATGACTTATATTATTGAAATATATTTTTATTATATAATAAGAAGTGAAAAAAGCTGGTATCACTAGGTGCCACTAAGAAAATCTATGAAGTTTTTCTTGATGTTTCCTTAAAAACTTTTCAATGTAATCTTCAAGTCTAGCTTTTTCACTTCATAAAGTCTGCTTAGATATGTAGCAATTACCAGTATCCCAGCGCTTTTTATTTATCCCCATAAAAATAATCCCTCATATAATATTTAAAAAATATATCAGCATCCCAATGGCGTATAACAATAGATGTAAAATATTCAACAATAAGTTGAGACCATAGACATAAGAAAGTGGACAGAGTGTTTCTTTGCCCGCCGTCAGGTGAAAATGGCGGAAAAGCGACAGAGACAAAACGAATGTGCGGCCAGAAGTCTTCTGTATTAATTGAAATATGATTCATGAACATATATATTTATAACCATTTTACATTCCATTATAATATTACAATTTTCAATAATATTATATTTTTTTACATTCCATTGGTCGCGCGTTCGCTTTCTCTAGTGAGTGGTGAATTTCATGACAGTATCGCTCAGTCCATTCCCTAGGTGTATGGTTGAGACATAAAAATATAAGCCGACATGTTTATGTTAGAGCCATATTTAAACAGACCATTTTCAATCACAGTACATAAATAAATAACCTACAACAGATAAAGCTTTACAATTAGTTTAGATATTATGTACAAATCAGTGCAATGGTTTTTTTTTTCTGAGAACATCAATCACAATATCTGTTAATTTCTTTATACATATACATATTATGTCACTTGAAGTAAGATACAATATGCTATGTAATATGTATGTTTCCTTTAATATCTCGTATTTTTGGTGCATTTAGACCTAGTCTTTGCAATGTTTTAAGACTGATTTCATATTTGCGTTCTCGATTCGAAAACGTTTCGTGCCTACATGAGATTGAACCATCATTAAATGTGACCATGCCCGTATATCATACAATACAGATATATGCTAAAACATGTAGCTTGATACATTCTTTTATATTATATTTATTATTAATTTAATTCCTGACGATATTCTCTTTTTATATATAAACACCACAATATTGTGAATGATGATCTGAACAATTAATATTTGGTTTTACTATCAAATAAAACATTTTCACACGGGAGGAAACGAAATTAAATTACTATTTATATTAAACTTTAAATGCCATATAAATCTATGCTTAAATAGCTTATGTCTTAAAAATAAATTATTAAGTACATAAAATTTCAATAAGTCCATTTACATAGTGCTAACAATCTCATCATGGACGACATTTGTTACACTCACTGTAACATGTTAATCAAATCCTTTATTTTAAAGTTAAGTAAATAGTTCATTAAATAACATAACATCTAAAAGTTGTATCTATTTAAATGTACGATGTTCTTATTTTGAATTGTTGTTATAATTATTCATTTCTCTTAGGTTAATTAGAAGTTAATAAAGTGATAATTACGTGCAACGTAATTAGTAAAATGTAAATATAACTTTACTTTAAAAATAATTTCAAATAAATCTATTAAAAATAACAATTAAAACATTTGGAATTTATTTTCTTGTTAAAAAATATATCGTTAACTTCTATTAATTAGCCTTTATGTATATTATAAAAAAAGTTATTTTAACTATGATTCGAATTTGAATATATCAAAAATGTATTTGTTTAGCCCTCAGTATTCCTTTATGCTTCTAAAACTAACACTATCTACATAATATATCGGTTTATCCTATCCATTGATCTTATCGACTACATCGTATATGTACAGTAAGTATAGAGAGATATAGATAACGGCACAAATTGTGAGTTCAAAATTTATTGGTCTATTTGGCAGATTACTGGGAAAGCCATATTACTATGAAACGCTTTTTAAATACGGTTTTATTAGCTTCACTTATGTATCCAATATATATAACTGTCAATTTAATAAAATTTTGGAAGCAACCTACATCTAATTATCGTATTGATTTGAAACTTTATATTTAAAAACTGAATGAATTCGAGGTATAATTTAATATCATCGAGCTAATCTAACAATGGAGTCAGGAGTTGGATAGTAGTAAACTACAATGATTACTAGTTAAACTTTCGAAATAGACCCATTTGATTCGTTTTGACAAGCTCTATATATTATATATCTTACAGTTGTTTAAAACCTTTTTTCTAAACTAACAATTCGTGCCGACAGCTACATCAGATATTGTAGCCATATGATGTATTCATCGGTTGTGTGTCTGCGGCGGGCGCTTGAAGGGCCCGAGGCGTTTGGTGGGGCGCGGCGACACGGAGTGCGGCTCGCAGCTGCCCCACGCCGCGCCGTGGTCGATCAGCGCGTTGGCGAGCCGACCGCTGCTCTGATCTGTTCAATATATTATGTTTTATTGGAAGAATACATATTACTGTTTAGTTTAAACAGCTGATACTCTCCCGATTGTCATATTTAATTTTATATGACAGTCGAGGAATGTATTAAGGTTGTCGGGTAAAACTAACTTGCCGCGAGATAGCATAACAGCGTTTTAAATTCAAGTTCACCATGAAAATTTGTATTTTGTCAACTTATTAGATAAAAGATTACTCTCTGATATTGCGTATTGAATTATTTCGTAGACCAGTTGTTCGATTTTCCTTATTATAAATTCATTTTACAGTTCATTTCGTAGGCTACATCTGGGACTACTAAGTACTACCTACCGGTATGAGTCGCCTCACCTGCGCTGTGGGGCACGTGGTGAGGCAGGTGGTGGGGCACGGGGTCGCGCACGCGCGTGACGAAGGTCTCGAAGGTGGCGGGCAGCGTGTGGTGCGCCACGAGCGCGTCCAGGTCGCGCGCGCGCTCGCTGCAGGCGTGCTGGTACAGCGGCATGGTGGCGCGCACGGCCCGCCCGCCCGCGAAGGCCGCGCCGCGCACGAGCGCCGCGCCGCAGCTCACGCGCACCAGGCACTCCTCCCACAGCGGACCGAACACTGCCACCTTCCAACGCAAAATAAATCAACAATTTTTGAAGTCACTAATGATATATATTAAACTATTTAGAAATTGAAGAAATTCTAGTAACTTCAGGTGCTCGAATGTAGCCTGCGAGTTACTCCAGGTAGTATAGTCTATTTGTGTATTAAATAGTATCGAAATTCGTTCAAACTTTAGAAATAACAAACATACAAACACATAACTTTTTTATATACAATAAATAATAATTCGTTTTTTTTTAATTTCATCATTATATGTTAAACGCAGTAGTTTTCGATTTTTCCAATTTACTCCCCAAACTTAATGAATACATTTATTGACGCTACCTTTCTGTAATTGGATCACTTTCTAAAGTCTAAATTCTTTGTAGGGTTTAGAGTGCTTTAGAAATTCAATGCGTGTTTTCATCTTATGTAGAGAAGCGGCTATTTTATTAAAAATAATAATAATTTTAAAATATAAAACAAATAAATATATTGTCCAAGATGAAACACAAACATGTCTGATGTGCGTGTGATGTGTATACATACGTCTGGTTTGCGCGAGACGGTGCAGCGCAGCAGGCCGCCGGGCAGCGGGTACAGCACGATGAGCACGTCGCAGAACTGCGTGGGCAGCGTGTCGCGCTTGTACGGCCGCCAGTGCTCGCTCCACACCACGTGCACCTCGTCGTTGCCGAGGTGACGTGTCTGGGTGCAAACACCGTTGGAATATATGACACGTATTGGGATATACTACATATAAGACATCTTTACCATTTATATGTCTTATTTCACTTTACCTATAATTTACAGGCTGAATATATTTGGAAGAAAGTCGTTTTTTTCAACCGACTTCCAAAAAGGAGGAGGTTCTCAATTCGTCGAAATCTTTTTTTTTTCTTTTTTTTATATTTGTTCACCGTTTACTCAAAGACGCATGAACCGATTTGGAAAACTTTTATTTTTATTTTAAAGGGTATACTTCCCAGGTCCCATTTAAATTTTATCGAAATCGGCCCAGCGGTTTTAAAAAAATCAACAATAAATTACTTTTAAATAAATGGGCTTAATCGAATATGTTATTAAAAACTTTCTTCTTACAAATTACCTGCTTATTACGTATACACTAAAAATGGAAATATAAAAGTCTTCCTTTCCAGGCACTAAAAAGTAAAAAAATAACTAAACGGTGGTTTTAATTTAAAATAGATACCTAATCAGATATTTTCGAAGTCGGTGTGCTTTGATTTATATCAGCAGACTTTTTTACTTTTCAGTGCCTGGAATTATTTTACGTTTTTATTTTTCTAAGAAATGTTTCAATCTTGTGTAAGTCTAAATTAGACTTGTAAACTATTTTAATTGCGGTGAAAATAAAATTTAGTAATAGATCTTTTTCATAAATAATGAAATATACAAAAAGCAGTTCTTTAATAAATATACACAGCATGAATTTTTAAAGTGCATATGGATGACGAAATTCGAAAATGTAGGGAATTATATCAAAAATGAGCGACGAAGCTTATTTCGATTGAAACTCAAATTATAAATTTTTTATTTTTGAAAAAATAATTCTTTTAGCTATAAATAGAATCACTTATAAGAAAACGAAAATACATGTAAGACCTTGTTTTAATTACTTTATTTATATAATATATAATGTTAAAAATGTATCAGCCGCAGTTGTGTAGCAGTAACAACAAGGCCTACCTTGTTGAGTATAGCGTCGGGCGTGTCGGCGGGCATGCGCGTGGCCACGTGGAACAGCGCCTCGAGCGTGAGCGTGGCGATGTAGGGCGCGCTGACGCCGCCGCCGCCGCCGCCGCGCAGCCCGCCCGCGAACCCCACGTGCGACTCCAGCTCCACCTGGTGGATGAGGATCATCTCATAACAATGTATAAGCTAACAAGCTTATGTGTAACCGTCATACTGTATGTATGAGATAGCTACAACTACAAAACAAAATATTATAAAGCAAAGTGTGCGTAAACACAAGTGCATTGAATGCGTGAAGGGCCGACCGGTTTTGCGTGCAAGGCACAGGGGGTATAAATTTATCAACTTCCCAAAACTGGGCTATTATACTTCATTAGGAAATTTTTGGCAAAAAAGCCCCCAATAATTGTAATTCACCCAAATTAGGAGTTGACCCGAAGACCTTTGGATATGCAGACGTACAAGCTAACAGACACTCAACCAACGAATATACCCTCTATAATTACATTTCACATCGACTAATGATTAATTATCTGTAAATAACAATCGAATTTAACGTACTTCTAGTATAGTTCAATTACCATAAAATCTTATTTGCTAAATATAGAAATGTACCCTTACAAAGAATCTTTATTTTATTTAACGCAATTATTCCGACGTTTGCGTGGATTTATTTTAATTTTTCATTTCCGACGTTTCGAATGTTTTAGAACAATCATGGTTACGGAATTAAATTTTTATATTAAAAACATCTGATACACTCACCTCCCACGCGAGGGCAGCCAAAAACGCTTCATAAGCAGGACTGCCGCAGCGATTTGACAAGATTTCATTGCGTGTCTCCTGTCCCTTGCCCACGTAAATTACTGCTACTTTGTGTGTTTCTCGACACCTGCCATGGAAAAAATTATACGATGAAATAAAAAAAAATGCAAGTCATAATTAGTCCGTCGTTGCATTCCGTACCATTCTGACGTCTCTCGTGTAGTTACCTGATTTATTATCAATGTACAATGTAGGAGATGACAGTGATACGTCGGAAAGTGAAAATTAATAAATAATGTATATAAACATTTAAAAATACAGTTAATTTTACTTTAATGTTCATTTTATTTTATTACAAATTATTAATAATTCCTCACTAAAGCATTAACAACATGAATGAGCCCTATGATTTCAAACCAGTTGCAAGCGTTAGTGGGCGGAGCTAGACAGTTTTCTGTCCTTATCAGTTTGTATGCTAATGTGGGACAGAGAAAGCGCTTTGCATGGTTCACTCCGTGAATAGAGTATAGTGTAGTGTGGTTGGGAGCGTACCTCTGCTGGTCGAGGTTGCGCAGCTCGCGCAGCAGGCGGTCGGAGCGGCGCAGCAGCTGCGCGTGCGGGCGCCGCGCCGCGCTCAGCGAGCCCAGCTGCGCCACCAGCCCGCGGCTGTGCGCCTCCGCGCCGCCCGCGCCCCCCACGCCGCCCGCGCCCGCCGCCTCCGCGCCGCCCTCCTCGCACTCCTCGTCGCTAAGCATTTTACATGGACATTAGATTTTTAACGTAAAACTATTTTACTATAAGCGATGACGATATCGGTGTATATTGTAGTACATAATAATGTTTTAAAGGAAATTAGATGATTCAAATATAAAGTTTCCAAAGTAAGATATATTCCTTACTAAGAAAAATGTCCGGAAAACGATACTGAACACTAATTTTATGTACGACTTATTAAACGTTACGAAAAGCCTTAGATTTATTTGAAATTTCATATAACCATTTATTTTGGACTCACTGACTAACCGATTGAATAATGAATGAAAAATAAAAGCAATTAAATTTTTAAGGTCAACTTTAAACTTAAATGTCATAATTATACATCTACGTCACACCTATGTCACTGCCAAAGAAAAAAAAAACTTGAAAGAAAAACAAATTCCACGCGAACGAACCCAGTGGGAATAAAGTATCAACTATCAAATTTAAAAGCAACAGCAACCTATCCCGGTTGGCCAGGTACTGCCGCTCGGCGTTGCCGTGCGCCACCAGCGCGCACACCAGCTCGTCCTCCGCGCCCGGCGCCAGCGGCGACGCGCCCGCCTCGTCCAACCGCCGCCCGCACGCCACCTCCGGCGACGTGTGCCCGATGTACGCCAGGATCTGATCACGTTTTGTATATATTCTTTACTAGCGACTCACCCGAGTTCTTCCTAGGTACGTTCTAATGGTAAGTATGGATATCCCTCGGGAACTGTACATTTTTTCGGGATAAAAAGTAACCTATGTGCTATTCCAGAATATAATCTATCTCTGTGCCCATCCAGATCCGTTCAACCATTCTGGCGTGATTGAGTAACAAACATCCATGCATCTAAACTTTCGCATTAACAATATTTATGGGATTGCAGAATCTGTTCACATTTTATAGCACTAACATTTTATATGCGAAAGTTTTTTTATAACAATTGTGAATCGAAATAGGTATCATGTGTATGTTTAAACAAATAGTTTTTTTTTACGATCCAACGACACAATTTTAAATTGTGCTGTTTTTTTAAGGCACTCCTTAAGACACTGACTGTGTATCTTGTATTTTGCGATAAATATTTATAAACTGAAACAATTTATTAAATCATAAGTAATTTTATGAACTCACATGATCTAATTGATGTTTATCTGGTGGTGAATTTTTGTAATCTGGCAACAAATCAGGTGGCAGGGGTGGTGGCAGGGAAGATAACGTATTGTCCCTTGGACAATCTATACTGTAAAAAAAGGAAACGTATATAAAACAACTTTTTAATGCAATATTGTATTGTTTACGTAGTTAAAATGATATTCTATTTGCAAAAGTATACAAGTTTGAATTTTCCTGAAGTGTCAATACAAGAATAATATTATTAATATATTTCTATTATTTATATCAAAATCTATGTTTAGCAGTAAAGTTTTAGAGATAAAAATAATGGTATTTATATTGATTACACAATATACATAAAACATTAATCAGAACAACTTGTAAATTATAGTCCGGTTGAAATAGCTATTCAACCTTGCATAAATTCTTAAGAAGCTGAAAATATATATGAACGTTAGGGATACCATTATCCCATCGATCCCATGTGTGCAAAAAAATTTATAGAAGGTCAAAGTTCGCGAAAATGGTCTTTTTTGTTTTTTTTTTACCGAAACGGTTAGTTTTCTGACAAAAATAGCTGAGACAAAAATTATGAACTACAGCTGTGAATCATCATGCCAGTATGTGTTGTGAAGTGGCGCAGGAGCGATACAAGATTAAAATGTCCAGGAATCACTGTTCAAATGACAAATACGTTGTCAAACCGAGAGTGAAGCGAGTGTAAGTCGCTCGTAGTTTATATAAATGTATTGCCTGAACATAAAAGAAATACTAATAAATTACAATAAACAACTCACGTAGGAGGCAACGGCAGTGGTTCAAGCGGCTCCGACGAGTTGACGGACGGGTCGTAGTACAGCGCGGAGGCGTCCCAGCACGCCTTGCCGCAGATGTCGCGTAGCAGCACTCGCACTTGACGGTCCGATGTCATCAACCCTGTTGGCAATTTCAGTTTGTTTTTGTCAAATAAATCGATTATTAATTTTCATTATCTTAGATATGAAGCTAAAATAATATTTTTGTCGAAATATTAAGTTTAAGATTTCGAAATTACTATCCAGTTTCTTTTTCTTTTTAATACATTATGAAAGTTTGTGTAATATTTTCTTATATTTACGTGAATATTTGACATTATAAATAAAACTATTTTCATTTAAAATATTTTCGACGGACGTTTCGAATGTTATGCAGCAATCATGTATTTGACGTCTTTAAAGGATCTCTCTTCTTCAGTTTTAAGTAATTACTAAGTATAGTTATTCGTTTTATTTATAATCTACTATATAAAAAGCTGTTTTGACTAATCTCCTACATACCCGGCGTAGTCCCGCCACAAGGCGGCTCAATAGCCGGCAGCTCCACGAAGCTGGCGAGCGTGGCGTCGCTGAGGCGCAGCAGCTGCACGTGCGGCGCGGCCAGCACGGCGGCGCCCAGCTCCGCGCCCAGCGCCGGGCTGTCGTGCTGCTCGCACACGCTCGACGATATCTGGCACCCGCTCCACAGCGGCCAGTGGCCCAGGTATAGAACCAGTTGGGAGCAGATCTATGGGAAGAGGGGAATACAAGTTAATATGGCTCTATCACAGTAGGTATACTAAACAAACGTCTTTCTTTACAAACGTCTAACTAAAACGTCAGAGCGATTACTTTAATATAAGATTCGGAAAGCGACTATAAGGTTGATGGATATTACTATAATATTTAGTTGTTATATTTTTATATTAAGTTTATACCATTTAACGCTGTACTGTACACCGCTCTAAATTAACTTATTTTCTCACTTTTGAAAGGTTTCTGGAACAAATCTCTTAAAGAGATAAGTTATCCTTTATAGACATTCTGTTACTTTCATAAATAAATAAAGTTCTTTGTATTTTACTTTATGAAATATTAGCTTATAGAATTGCATTTTGCTTAAACCTAAAAGTAGATCTAATAAAGTTCTTGAGCTCAAATAAAGATTTTATGAAAAACTCTCCTTAGATCTATCTCATTTTCAATTATAATTATTGATTACAATATTGAATCAATGTAAATTAATATCTTTGATATATATTATTATTAATATTTATTCTTACCGTTTGGGCCCAAAGTTTGACGTCGATAGTGGAGGCTGGTGTTGACTTCGGTGCCAAATTGTCTAATTGAATATTAGGGTCAAAATCCTCATCAACGGGCAACGAGAGACCTTCGATATCAGATCCATTTGTTCCATTCATAACTGCATACAACACCTGCACATTATTTAATTGATATTACATATATATTTTTAAGTTAAAAAAATACTTATACATATACAATAAGCAAACATGTAAATAATAAAAGCTAAACATATATTAAAGCTATCCAATCTGAACGAGGTTCTTCATAATCTCAGTTCTAGACAGCACATTAGTCATGTTACTTTGCTGATGTTAGTACACACTATTGTAAACTTTATAAATCTCATAAGTTTCTCTAAAAAATCTAAATTAAACCTTTACAGAAAAGTCACTTGAACATATTAAGTCAGTATAATATTTTCAACATCTGCAATGAATACTAAAAATTCCTTTTTCAAAATAGATTAGCACCCAATAGTTAAGTATTATCGTTGTGAAATCTAGTTTTATTTTAATTTATTAAGTTAACTGGTTTCATTTCAATCTCTTAAATTGATAAAATATATTATTAATCTGAAAGAATCAATTACACAAGTATAAGGTACGCGATACTTTATGCCCTGGCCTTTACCTGAACTTTATAACCCATGATCAGAAAGTATGACATACATATAATAATCATTATAAAATCCCTTTACTATAAAAACCTTTATTTATTCCAGTTAGCACACATACATTTTGACTTAAAGTGATTGAAATAAAACTAATACTCAATGTTAAGTGAAGCTTACCACAATACATTAATTAAAACCGCATTCAAATTAAGCCGGTTAAGCTATCCAGTTAAGCCGTTTTTGAGATTAGAGCGAACAAATGCACAGACAAACAGACAAAAAATCTAAAAATCATTGTTTTAGGTTCAATTGCGTTAGTAAAATAAAGACCCCCAATAATAGTTTTTCTAAAATATCTTCCATGTACAGACAGCGATGAGTTACACTTTTATTATATGTATAGAATAGATGATATTATAGTTTAGCACTAACAAAATTATAACAAAGCAAAAAATCTGAAAAAGAGAAAATATGTCAAGGTTTTTCGTATAGTGGTCCTAATACTTTTTTCATACTATTTTGCGTAAGACAATATGATTAAGCGATGGTAATTTTTGCCGCACATTCAAATCTCTCTCATTAGCACCGTGTTACGCGAGAGAAGGAGCGTAGACGGGTGTTTTGTCATCAATTAGAGTTTCCATTTAAAATGCCGCTGTATCCGTCGATCAGCACAGTGCATCAGCTGAGTTCAACAAACACACTACTTTCACCCAAATTCAAAATCAATTTATCTTTCAAACATGCAAAAATTTGTAAGTGTTTTTAACAATAACTTATTTACATTAAATTTTTATGTTTATCATTGTTTAACTATTTTCGTCTAAAACCGTCTAGTGTCATCTAAAGTATCTACATGGTGTTTAATAAAATTCTGAGTCGAATTTGTACATTAAATATTTTTTGGAAAATCGTATTGAAATAGTCATTACTATCGATACAAAGGCCGAAAAGTATAGTTTTTATAATAGAATTTTTGTGTCTGTCTATAGGGGAATGTTTTACGAGAAAACTACTAGACAAATTTTGATGAAAGGAAGGGTATCGATAAGGTTTTATTTCCGCCCCCGAATAACAAAAAAAATTATATCATACGATTTGATCTTTTCATTACATATTATACTGAAAGTAGACTGTGTAACTGATAAGATAATATATTTATGAGAGAAAAGAAACTGCAATAAATATTACTTGTGAGCCATTACAGTATATGCCAAACTTTGCCTTACTGGTAACTGGTCTAACAATTCGTCCAAAATGAGACATTTTCAGTAAAATTTCTACTTTTTTTAAATAAGAAAACATCAAATCGTATGACAATTTTTTTCGTAACTCTGGGGCGGATATAAGGCCTTATCGATACCCTTCCTTTGGTATGATTATAACTGGTTGTCCGGGTTAACATATAGAATACTTTTTACTGCGGGAAAATATCTCATCTTTGAGAAATCTATACTAAATGTTAAAACGTAACGAGGGTGAGTCAGCTATATATCCGTAAGAGAGATAGTAAGTAAATAGAGTATATTATATTTTATATTATCTTTCTATTATATCTTTCCAGGTATTGTGCGTTTTCGCCCTGATGGCTCTCGCCGCGGCCGCTCCTCAAGACTCTAGTCAGGCGTATATTCTTAAACAGGAGTCTGATGTCAACCCTCAAGGTTACCACTTTGAGTAAGTAGATAGTTGTGTTTTATTATAATTACATATTAATTGAATATTTAAAAAAAATAACTTAAATCAAGAAAATAAGCTTTAAAAGAAAGTCTCCGTTAATCTATCAATTACTCAGAAAGAGTTAATATAAAAAGAAGTTACCAATAGAATTATTGGTTTATAACAAATCTTATTATTTCAATTAGGTTCGAAACAAGCGATGGCACCTCCCGTCAAGAGCAGGGAAACTTAAAGCAAATCTCTGAAGACCACCAAGCCATCGAGGTGCAAGGCAGCTACAAATACGCGGCCCCGGACGGCCTCATTTACACCGTCACCTACGTCGCAGACGAGCACGGCTTCCAGCCACAGGAGCACGTGGAACATCCCGGACAGTAAAACGGACTAGATAAATATAATTTATATGCTTTACCGTCTTTGTATTAATATTTTCTTAGATTTACGCGAATATGTGAAATTTTAAATAAAACTATCTTATTGGATTTTTTCGCGGATTTATTTTGATTTTTGGTTTCCAATGGATGTTTCGAATGCTTCATTAGTCTCTCCTGTGATCATGATTGCTGTAAAGTATTCAAAACGTCTGTCGGGAACCAAAAATCAAAATAAAGCCGCGAAAAAATTCGTAAAGATTATCATTTTATTTAAAACGTCTTTGTATTGTCATATCGTTGTAGTTCTATTGACAAAGGATATTTCAATACTCAGGCGCTATATAAAGCATATAAATAACAGTTTAACAGTGACATGCTAATTATTTTCCATTTTAGAAATTTAGCTCCTATGTTATTCCAATGTATAGAGATACGTTTCTATTATTTGATTAACGTATACTAAATTTTTAAAATGATCGAATTGTAAATATTATCTAGGATTCGTTTTCGTAATCCATTACGCACTTTTTGTATGTTTGTTTATGATTTTGAATAAATTTTTTAATGTATACATAATTCTATTTATTGCTTTATTAACCAATACATCACCGAAACATTTACAAATTTAATTCTAAAAGTAATCACAATTCTAGTAAAGTCATTCAATCAGTTTGTACTGGTCTTTAAATTTTGCTTTTACGGCATATTGATAATTATTAAAATGTAAAACAGTAAATATTTAAAAAATAAATGAAATATTCCAAAAACGAAAAATAAATTAAGCAACAAAAGAGGTATAGATAGTGCCATCCACGAAGGCGCGCGATTTCAACTGTCAATAAAGAGAGGGGCGCGTCTTCGTGGATGGCTATAGTTTGTGCCTTTTAATGTTTTTTAAATCAGTGTTTTTATAATATAATATTGTAATAATGAGTTCGTACACAATCTATACTAATATTATAAAGAGACAGAGTTTGTTTGTTTGTTAGTTTCCTTGAACGCGCTTATTTCAGGAACTAATAATCAGATGTGAAAAATTCATTTTGCATTAGATAGCCCGTTTATTAAGGAAGGCTATATATCATGCTAGGGAGCGAAGCAGTAATCATAAATGTTCATAAATCGGGCAGACCTTCCATACATTATTGTAAAACTCATGTTTATATAGGAAGTTTGAACACGGGTGCTGCTAGTTTATTTAATACATGAAAAATGTGCTTTTCACATAACGACCGTAGAATCAGCTATAGTTACTATACCTACTACTATTTAAGATACAATACAGTACAGTAAGAAGTGGACTCTGTTAGTATTTAAAAAATGTAACGTATTTTTAAGAACTACAACTATAATTAATTAATATTATATGTATATGTATATAATAAATATAAACAGCCTACCCTTATCACAAAGTTATACATTATTCGCCTTAAATATTATTAATAGCAGAGTCTGATCATTCACTGTCTTCTTAGGTGTGCAGGAGTCTCTAACCTTACAAAGAAACACACTAAAATAATTCAAGTTAAATAACATTTCCCACCTTAACTAAATATTAACAGTGATGTTAGATCCGCACGCATGCACGCACGCACACACACGCACATACACACACACTCACGCACACACGCACACACAACACTCACATACGCTCACACACACACTCATGCACCAACTAAATGAACACGAGAAACACGAACCTTGAATATGACCAAGAGCAGCGTCTGCCCGGCGTCGCGCGCGCGCAGCAGCCGCGCCGGCCCGCAGCGCACCGCGAACTCGGCCAGGCACAGCAGCAGCGAGCCCGCCAGCGGCTTCACCGCCTCGCGCGCGCTGCTGCTCGATATTTGCGCGAGGCATGCGCATATCCATTTTATTATTTTTTCTATAGGAAAATATAATAATTATTTTTCTTATATACTATATAAACAAAAGTGAAGCACCACGAAATTTCAGATAGCACAAATGCTACAAACTTGAAATTTCCGAGGTATCAAAATAAAACTATCTTTTCGGATTATTTCGCGAATTTATTATGATTTTTGGTTCCCGACGTTTCGATTGCTTTACAGCAATCATGGTCACGGGAGAGACTAAGGTGTTAGATGTCTCAATGGCATTATACAGTTGTTACAGACAGCCTACCTACTATTTTACAAAAATGATTTTAAAAATTCAAAAATGGCATCAAAGTACCTTACAATATTAGTTGATTTTAATTCTAAACATTTAAAAAAAAATTAATGTTTTTAATAAGTATTATAATTAAATATAGCAATATTATTTACTTGAAATAATCCGAAAAGATAGTTTTATTTTGAAATGTCAAATATTCGCGTAAATCTAAGAAAGTATTTCCGAGGTAGTAAAAGATTTTCAAAATTCAATCTATGTAGGGGTAAAAAAGAGCTTGGAAGTTTGAATGAAAATCTGTTATTTAAACATTTTCAGAGACAAAAATTGGAAATAATCTTGATTTATTTGGAAAGCCCTTACCTGCGAGGCCAGGATATAGCTCGACGATGCAGTCAGTGTAATCCGCTAATACTAAAACAGCATCACTCACTATTTTTGCTATAGTTTTGTTTTTCATCTGAAACAATATAAAAATACATAATTTTATTCTTTATTTTTTAACACTGCTTATAAAAATATATATGCAAGTACTATACAGTTCTCGAGGCGTAAGCTCAACTTTGCATTTGTGTGAGTGATAGCCAAAAGTAAGGTTAGTCAAAGAATCACATAAAAATAAAATCACTTTCCGTACACTATGCGTGTGCACTCACACAAATGCAAAGCTGAGCTTAAGGCGCGAGGACTATACTAGCATAGCTCATAAGCGTTAATCGTTAATCATCACTATAACTACAATTAGTTTCTAAGTTATTATTATGGATTAAATTTATAAAAAAAATAAATAATAAATGAATAAGGAAGCTAATAACCAGACTACTTATAAATACGAATATTTATATGTGTGTGCATATGTTACGCTATAACGGATATGTATGAAGTTTAGTATACAATACAGATGACTACGACTTAGAGTAACGCAGAGGCTACTCTTAGGCATCTAGGGAAGTCTCCTAGCAAAGCGAGGATAAGTAGTAGTATCTTAGAAATCTACAGAATCATAAAATAGACTATAGCTAAAAACAACAAATCCCAACCCACCATAAGCATCTGCAGCAAGCAGGTGACGTACGCGGGCAGGCGCGGGCACTGCGCGCGCGTGGCCAGCAGGTGCGCGCAGTGCGCCGCCAGCGCGCACGCGCCCGCGCAGCGCGCCGCCGCCGCGCCCTCGCGCCGGCACACGCGCACCACTATGTTCAGGACGTGCTCCTGCGTTCATTTGTATTAGGATATTTTTTATTTTATTTTTATATGTTAGGATATTAACACACAGCACTATCTAGTTCTATGGTAAGCTACGAGGCTTGTGTTATGGATACCAGATAGTTGATACACTACACATATATAACTTTTAAATACATACATATTATAAATATAAACACCCATGACTGGATTACACAAATGAATGCCCTCAAAGGGACTCGAACCCGCGATCGCTGGTACAGCAAGTAGGGTCAATATAAACTGAGCCAAAAGTGCCGTCTTATATATGTTTATATTTAGATCACTGTGTGGCAGTTAAATTTATGAGTTTATCTTATACCCTACATAATATATACATATTTATATGAAGTCCTTAATTATATTTTTCTATGTACATATATAGATTATGGTGCCTTTGTAAATTACACATTACTAATCGGATTTGAAAAATTCTTTTTGCATTAGATAGCCCGTTAACTGAGGAAGGCTATAGGCTATATATCATCCCGGAAAAATGTACGGTTCCCGTGGGATAAATTTGTTTTTGTCTATAAGTATGTTGTTTAAAGTATGTAAGTATTTTGTTCTTATAAGTATGAAAACTCTCTGCAAAATAAATGTATTAAAAACTACCGGCGTTTTATGATAATATGTATAATAAATAATATATAAAATATTTTATATATTTACGAAATTCTTGATAAATGTACAATACCCAGAATTTAACAACATATAAACCAATAAAAATAGATTTTAATGAGATATTATTATTGTTGTATTTACCTTTAGATCTGGACAAGACACAGTGTTATATTGGTGAGGATAGGGCTGCAGCATCGGTGCATTCATCATTCCATCAGGTAACGCCAATAGAGATCCTAGAAACGTCACTGCAGCCGTGCGGGGACACTGAAACAAAGTTAAAATGTTGACCAGTTTAATTACTTTAACGGTTGCCCTAAATATTTTATAAGAAATATTAGTGTAAGGTAATAAATATTCTTAGCATTTTTATTGTACATAATAATACTATAAATGTGAAGATAACTTTTTCAAACTGTAAGGTTTCAACTGATGTGACTGAGAATCGGATTAAAAATAATATTATCAAAAATATGCAATATATCTAAAAAAAAACAATAACCAACCGAAGGCCCCATATCCGAGGAGTTGAGCACAACAGTGGAAGCGTGCACGAAGTCCAGCAACAGAAGCGAGTGCCCCTCCAGCGCCAGCGAGAGGTACCGCGGCGCCGCGTGCTCCACCAGCACGTCCACCACGGACCTGTCCTCGCCCGTCAGGCCTTTGTAAAAAATATATATTTATATGAATGAATTCATAAAAATCTCACTACTATTAAAACTAAAGTTTGCATGTACAATGTACATATTTGTGTATGTATATGTTTGTTACTCTTACTTGACGCTGAAACGATTGGACTTGGATTTGGATGAAATAATAAACAGATAGGCTACCTGAAGTAATACATAAGCTACTATTACGCAACTAGAAAGAATTATGTGGTATTTCCAAGACATAGTCTGCGGGTTGCTCATAAACTTTAGCTCATAACTTTTTAGCAGATATAGCGTGTTTAGACTCATAAGAATAGTCTCAATGAGAATTATCTATTAAAATTAGTGTCCGCGAGTAATTTAAAAAGAAGAAATAAAAATAAAATTAGAAATTCCCCGACACGGCGAACCTCATCATCAAAATATTAATAGGTAGGTAGTTTTAATGAAGTAAAAAGGCCAAGAGATAATTTTTTTTTTTTACTTTTTAGAGTTTTTTATTTGTGTCAGAGGTTACTAAAAATTTTGAATTTCATTTTTATTGTTGGTTTATTTGTTTGCGTATATATTTTAAGATAAATCGTTTACGATATAAGAAGTGTAACATAGCAATTATTACACCGACTTAAATTAGAAGACATATTTCAGTAATATCTGTTTTATTTTAAAATATTTATTTAAATGTTGACCATAAATTTAGGCGCATTAATTTCTTTTCGCTCTATCTACAGAACGAAACCGAATTTTATATTTTGCCACTTGATTTGACTTCAACTTGCGGCATCTATGCGGTATAATGGTCTACTTATTTATAAAATAACTGTAAAATACGGCTACGACACAATTCTTCCTTCCAATTAGTTTCCTATTTTACCTTTCGGCGAAACCAAAATCTTAAAAAGAAAATTGTTAAGAACTAGCTAATAAAGTGGTAATCCAACGGTAACGCGCTCGCTTTGAAAACCGAGTGAAGCGGGTTCAAATCCCGGGTCTCGCACCTCTGATATTTTCATGTGTGAATCATTTCTAACATGATTACAACTTGCCTTACGGTGAAGGAAAACATCGTGAGGAAACCTGCATGTCTGAGAGAACCTAGAAAGTTTTCGAAAGACATGTGAAGTCCGCCAATCCGCACTTGGCCAGCGTGGTGGACTATGGCCTGATCCCTCTCGTATTTAAGGGAGGCCCGTGCACAGCATTGGGACGTTAAAAAGGGCTGAATACAATAAAGTTTCTTCTTACCATGATGCAAGGCTCGTAGATATAAATGCAAATGGGCAAGATGGGGTCGTCCATTGCAGCTCGAGGGCGCGCCCGGGCCCTGCGCCTGCGCCGCCGTCGACTCGCATAACAATCTTAGCGCTACCAATTTGCCCGCCCTAAAATACCGCACTCAGACATTAAACTTTGTACTTAACATGATATTTTTAGCATACAGGAATAAACACTATAAAACATACTTGACGTAAAAAAAATAAGTAAAAAAAGTTACATAATTATTTAATGAAAAAAAGTAATAGGTTTTTTTTTAATATAGCTTCTGATAATAATTACTTGTGTAAAACCAAACATTAAAAGATTATTATGTATAGCATTCATCAAAAATTCAAATGAAATATATTATACTGTTACTGTATTAAACATATACTATATAATACAAAAAATATATATAATACCTATGTGAAGACGGTAGCGCCTCAGCTTCGAGACACCATCCCGCCACCAGGTTAAACGGCACATGGATTTCCGTATTGCCATTGAGAGTTTGGTTTGCACTTATCTGATAACAGAAAGGTTAACATTACTTATGTATTCATTGTACATGCATATTTCGAGATAGAAAAACCTAATTGTTATTTATAGAATTGATGTCGATTTATTAATTTTATAAGAGTTGAAATTTTATAAGGCTAGTGAATTTTTGCATTATACTAATATGCTACGAACGCAACTGCATGTACCGGGACAAAAACATTCTGAATTAAATCTAGGGTATGGTCTGGCTTTACCAAGAGTTTATTCGTAAAACTGTTCACGCGTGGTTAAGAAATAAAAGTTTTATCATTTTTACAAAGGTTCATATTTATAATATAAGTACGATAAAACTTCATTGTTTAAAAAATCTATAACACACTCAAATTTAGAATATTGATTTTTTATATTTTTTTTACTAAATTAAATTTAAATAAAAAACTATGAAATGGAAAATGAAAAAGATAAATATATGTATCCGCATAAACAGTAGCGCAACCTTTATTAGCAAAACTAGATAATATAAAAAAAAACATTCTTGTACATCGCGAAAAAAACAAGATATCGAAAACTAAACCTTGAATTTCTTTTTATTTTGTTTGGCGTACTATCAATGATTTGATGATAGGCAAATTATAAAGGCAAAGTACTTATGCCAGTAATTAATAAATTATTGAATGATTAACATTTGAATAATAGTAATATTGTTATTCAAATACCACTTGCCGTAATAATATTAGATTCCGTTATAATTTTCACGTTATCTAAGTTTGAATTAAATATTGCGTCTAATAACACTGAGTTCACCATAACCGAAATGAATATTATATTTTATTTAATATTAACTGTATAACCACATAATTATAAAATAAAACAATATCAGTAAAAAAATAAACACTACACATGCTACGTTTCATTGCTCTTATATTGAAATTTTATTTGCATGATCTAAATGATCTAAATAAGTATCTACCCTCATAATTAACAAAAAAATATTTGCTACCTCTCTTTTCTGGCGCCTTCTTAAAAGCCTTCTTTTTCCTGGTCCTCTTTCGCATTGGCAGTCTTTAAATAGCTTTGTATTGGACAACAGGTCGCACAATTTTAACAATACCATACACGTTAACAGCAGTAGGTAGGGCTTTATGTTAATACTCGTAATTACCGAACAAATAACAATGAGATTTGAAAACAAAACATGATCCAATCACTGAGATAAACGATGAATAATAAATATTCAATTTCAACATATGTCGAAGAGTGACAGATATCGTGTGATAAATCAGTCACTGCCATATTTGCGATAACCATTAACAAAAGCCATATGGAGGCAAATATTTTATTACGTAGGTTTTCACGGTAACGGGCCAAATCGTATACGCAATGTCGATGTTGCTTTTGACAGATACATTTAAATTGTGCCTAATTTGAGTAGGTGTTAGCTGATAAAGCCAGTTAATCTTATGTTCATTCAAACTATACAATTTTGTTGTCTTAAAGATTTACATCCAAATTTACAACCTACTTACTGACATTCAAATAAAATTGCCTGTTTTTAAGTTGACACACCTACAATTTAGTACGCTTTAAATAATAAAAAATATAAACCATTTTTAATAACATATTCCTAAGTATTTTATTATTTCTTAAAACAAAATAATGAAGGCACTAACACCATGAAACCATCAAGTATGATCGATTGATTTCATAGAAGGCTAATTTCGTCATGAGCATTACGATACACGTGCCTATAAAGGTAGGTTTATCGTTTAAATTTTAATTACGATTTTCAACTAAAATTTATTTTTCAAGATTTGTAGATATATGCAGAACTAACATACATATGAGAAGACTTTAGTGGTTAGCATATACAGCTTGAGGTCACGAGGTTCTGGGTCCGAGTCCCTGGTCGAGCCAATAATATTTTGAGTTTTTCTTGTAATAAATTTCCAGTAGCAGACTATAAGTGTACGTGTTTTTGTGCACTATTATATTATTTCCTATGCAGATGTCTAGCATCAGCGTGGCTGATATTCAGTCAAGAGGATTTATGTATATGTATATTTTAACTGTCTCGGCGGTTTGGCGTCTAGCATGTACGGCTGCAGATCCGGAGGTCCTGGGTTCGAGTCCCGGGTCGGATCAAGTTTAATTACTGAGTGTTTCTGTGAGTTGGGAAGTTGGCGGTGTTTCACGCCTGTGCCTCGGGAAGCACGTAAAGCCGTCGGTCCTGCGCCTGCGCCTTAACCAGTCGTGTCAAACTTACATCCTATCGGACTTTAAGAGTAGAAGGAATAGAGATCGCAATTGCGTCAGCGCGTAAACTTGTGCACTATATAATATCTCTTGCGCATCTAGCTGGTCTCAGTGAGATTGGGTACCATGGCCGAAATCGATCAGGAGGATATTATGTATATTCTAAGCTATATGAAAAATAATTCTTGTTTCGTTTAATATTAGTTTTGATTAAATATTTTTATATTGTTGATTAAAATTTTAAATATTTCGCGTATATTTGCAAAAATAACAGAAACTACAGCTCTTTATTATTATTATTATTTGTTTGTTCATGTTCATAAACCTCAGTACTCAGTACCGGACTATCAGCAATCTCGGGCCTAAGCCAAGTGAATGCCGATGTATTACGGATTATTATTTAAAAAATTTCTCACTAAACGACATGTATTAAGTATAGCTGCTTTTTGTAGTTGCACGTAAGTAAATGGGGGAAGCCCAAGCAATTTAATAGATTGATGAAGATTCTTGGGTACAACACCTGTGGTAGATATAACAATTGGTACTATGGTAACTGTCTTTATTTTCCACATTCTCATAATTTCATCTTTAAGATCCTGATATTTAACAAGTTTTTCTGTAAAAGTATTGTGTAAGTTATGTGAGTTAGGTATAGCAATGTCTATAATGGTGGTTGTGTTGTTTAATTTATCTACCAATGTAATATCTGGTCTATTGTATGGTACAGTTTTATCTGTCAGTATGGCGCGGTCAAAGTATAGCTTATAGGATTCGTTTTCAATTACAGATTCTGGTGTATATTTATAGTAAGGTAATGGGTGTGAGGAAGTAAGGTTGTATTTAATAACTAACTTTTGGTGAATGATACATGCAAATTGTTATTATTATTAAACACTTTATTGCACAATAAAATGGTACATACAGAAGAAAAAAAGAAATACAGCTAAAGAAATATGCAAAGGTGGCCTTATCACTAAAAGCGATCTCTTACAGGCAACCTATTGAGAAGGATACAGAAAATAAATACAGAAAATAAAAGAAGAGAGCGAAAATGGTGCATAAAAGTGTACATTGCTCTTTATATTATAAATATAAAACTTTGTGAAGATGAGTGTTTTTATAACCATCCTCATTCTCGTGAAGGCTGTGAAACAGATTCGGATGTACTTTGGCACATTCACCAAATTTACTCGTATATATTATTAAAACAAAGGATACTTTTATCCTAGTTATGTTTTAAGGTTTAGAATAAATTTTTCAAGGATGAGATGGTTTCACGCAGTAAAAGTATTGACCCGGATAACCAGTTAATATACCAAATTTCATCAAAATCTATCCAGTGGTTTTCTCGTTTGCGTTCCCAGACAGACAGAAAGATAAAAATTCTAAAAACTATAAATTCGGTCTCTGTATCGATAATAATACAATTTCAATAAGTTTTTCAAAAAAAAAAAATGTAGAGATTCGACTTAGTTAGAATTCTACTATATGTATAGATGACTTTTCGAGAGATAAAACAGATAGTCCAATTTTTATTTTTATATTTAAAATTAAAAATCTAATGTAAGGATCTTTTATATACGCAACAATGGACACGCCGGGACTGCAGACGCAGCCGCACCATCGAGAGCCACGACAAGCGATCATCATCGACATTTTCAACACACCATGCTAACCGAACACTAACTGGAATTTTGCGTGTGAACAGCTCGGACACAATTTCCGTACACTTATGTACAGACACTAAAATTTTGTAAAAGTGTGAACAGTACAGAAATTAACGTCTGAAATTTATGTTGCAATTTGTGTCGTAGTCTAAACTTACCTTTAGAACCATAGCCGACACAACGACCGACAACTTAATTTAAATAAATTTTGTTATTTTTCTTTTTTTGTAAACGCGCATTTAAAACGTCGATTGTTAAACCAGCAGTAAAATATTGTATATAGTCCACTTTTATTTATACGTCCCCAGGAGCCTTACAATCATCGATGGTTCAGTGGGTTAGTACTGGCTTCTCTAGGTGAGTTCCACATAACCACCTGCATATATGGAAGTGGTATGCGAAAAAACATTTCCCAATGTTAAAAACATGATTTTTTTTGCTGTGAGATCTAATAATCGCCAAAAAATACGGCGAGGTTTTTAAAGAAATCTGTTTTTTTTTTAATGCGATTCAGTGATAAACGAGCAGACAGACCACCTGATGGAAAGCAGTACCTGTCGCCCATAACACCTACGGT
This sequence comes from Argynnis bischoffii washingtonia, assembly GCA_033884665.1. Taxonomy (NCBI): domain Eukaryota; kingdom Metazoa; phylum Arthropoda; class Insecta; order Lepidoptera; family Nymphalidae; genus Argynnis; species Argynnis bischoffii. Next base: position 8,736,361 of record CM066625.1, on the reverse strand, counting down.
TCATGCACTTAGGTTTTAAGTAACAAAAATGCAGAACCACAGGTGCGTTGTCACTGTGAGGACTAAGATGATATGCCTCTTGCCTGTAATTGCGCTGGCTACCTTATCCTTCAAACCGGAACACAACAATGCAATCATTGTTGCTTGGCGGCAGAAATAGATAAGGGGGTGGTACCCATCCAGTCGGACTCCTCAGGCTTGACAGAGTCCTACCACCGGTTAAAATCTGTTTCTTCAACTATATAATATTCATTTACACAACTTTAGAATTGGTCGCAACAGTTCGAAATGATAATATCATGGTATTTTTAATTTTAAAGCACACCTGTTTGATTATTTAGTTAGCACCGAATAAAATTGAAGTTAAGAAAAATCTTGTTTTTATCCACTGAATGGTTATTCTCTCTATATGGTGCCCACGTCACTAGTTATCAGATGATGATCATGAAAATCGGATTATTTGTAAATAACTTGTTTCTATTGATCACAATGAGACAAACATTATAAAGCATAAAATTTTTACAAATTTGATCTTAAGCGATATTTCATACAATCAACGATTCTTGAGATAAAACATAAAGCGAGATGGCGGTCATTGTCGCGGAGGCTCTTATGAGTTTTATTTCGTCAGTTCTTCTTAGGACTGAGAATTTTTCTAACGAAGTGGTAGTAGACTCATAATGTGCAGTAAAAAAAATATTTTTTTTTGGAAAACTTTATTGAAATATCCATTATTACCGATAGAAAGGCCGAATCTATAGTTTTTAGAATTTGTCTGTCTGTCTGTGACCGCATCACAAGAAAACCACTGAGCAGATTTTGATGAAGTTTGGTATTATGATAGATGGTTATCCGGGTCAACATATAGGATACTTTTTACTGCGGGAAAATATCTTGTCTCTGAGAAATCTATACTAAACTTTAAAACGTATAATAAAGAAAGGAGACAAAGTCATTAAAGAGTGTGTCCTACTTGTTATAATGTACGGGGCTGAAACGCGGATACTGACGGTGCGATTGGTCCAGCAGTTTAAGGTGGCTTAGCGAGCTAATGAGAGGTCTATGCTGAGAGTTTCTTTGGATGAACCAAAATTATCAACATAGCCAAAAAAAATAGTGATGATGACGATGATGATGATTATATATGTACATACCTTAATAAGCGTAGCATTGAGATGTACGAGGTAATTGAAGAGATGGTGGTGCGCGTGCGGGTCGCGCAGCGCGTTGGGGTCGCCGAGCGCGGCCAGCATGCGGCGCCACAGCACGCACGCCACGTCCGGCAGCCAGCCGCGCGCCGTGCCGCCCAGCGCCACGCCCACGCCCGCGCCGCCGCCCGCGCCCACGCCCACGCCCACTCCGCCCGCACCGCCCACAGCGCCCGCGCCGTCCGTTTCCGACCATTCTGATAGAATTGACAATTACTATGGGTTTATATTAACAATTACATAAAAGATTTCGAACTAGCCAACCATATCAAGAATAAATTAATAATTATTATAGTGTTACATATTTATATTGATGAGCAGTTGCCAAAATCACCTCAAGTTTTACGCAACATATATTTACTTAAAACAAATACAGATTTTAAGTCACAAATATAACCGAGTTTTATTTAGCATAAATTATTGTAATAAAGGTATGTTTGCGCAAATAACTGTAGAAATACGACTTAATTTTTTATGGCTTTTTTCTACTATATTTCTTTAACTTTTTTCTGTAGTTTGTGAGAAATAGAAATTAGGACTATCCGAGAGGCAATAAGATTTCGACCTAACCCGAGTCTGTTGTTATATGGTTTTCAATTACACACAACATGCAGTCAACAAAATTCAATACTTACCAACATTTCCACCATCTGAAGCCAGATCAATTTGTAAAGGGGAGTCCTTGATGGAGCTACTTTCCACACCACTTGAAGGAGCTGGAGATGGAGACCGAGAACCTACAAAACAAATCTTATATTAATTTATACTAATCATTTTAAATAATAAATTATTATTATTAATATTATGTAAAAATTAGTATTATTTTAAGTATATTACCACTAGCAGAATCCCTTTCCTCCTGTTGTGATGATTGTCTTAGTGAATCGAGAGAATACCATCGTCTTGGTTTATTACTGGTTGTTTCTTTGGTTTCTTCTGTAAACAAAATGTTTAATAAATGACTAGTCTTTAATATTTCTGTTTATCTTCACTTTTTTTGTGCTAGTTTGTGGCCATTCCATAATTGTTTGTATTACTTTCGAATGTAATAATTTAAATGTTATTCAATATACGTAAGAATTGTGCAAATAAATGAAAATAATACTCTAATTATGTATTATTATAATTATTTTAAAGATTTTTTAAATAATATAAAATATTTTTAAAGCATTCGAAACATCGGAAATCAATTTAAAAAAAACGCGAAAATATCCGAAAAGATAGTTTTATTTAAAATTATGATGTCACGTGGACTAATTATACTGATATATTTGCACATATAACAACGCGCATTATGCGCGCATCGTCAGCATGTTTAAAAAACGTGGTGTGCATAGAGCTTAAGTTTAATGTTAACAATAAAAATTGCCTTAATATATCACCAGTAAGTACCATGTTGTACACTGTACACGTAAAGGTAGTATGGAAGTACCTCCCGCGATCTACATATATTCTTCCCTGTACCTTGCAGTGGTGTAGGGGTTCATTATTGTCCAGTAATCAAACTGGTCATCAGGCCAAGAAATGCACTTGAAAGGCCGTGTACTATGGGTGTTGCTCCTGGTACTTCTCTGATAGCAGGGTGGATCGTGAGAGCAACTCCCTGGTAGTTGTAGTCTGCCTCGGCAGGCCAGCCGTCGGGGCGTCGTGAGTGCGAAGGTGATCCTGTGACGCCCCATTAAGGTAATACTAGTTTTCCTAGCCGGTGAGTCCGACATTACCCCTGTATGTATGATGTGATGTTCTCCTGACCGATTCCGGCCACGGCGGCCAATCTCATTGAGACTAGCCAACTGCGCAGGAGATATTATAGTGCACAAGTGTACGCGCAGACACAAGTGCACCCTCTATTCCTGTCACTCTCATACTCCAGTGGGACGACTACTCGACACGACCGGTGAGAGTTAAGGCGCAGGACCGACGGCTTTACGTGCTCTCCGAGGCACGGGGGTGAAACACCGCCAACTTCCCAACTCCGGGCTGTTACTGAGGCTTACTATACAGAAAGACTCAATAACTAAACTTGGCCCGACCCGGGACTCGAACCCAGGACCTCAGGATGTGCAGCCGTACATGCTAGCCACTACACCACCGAGGCAGTTGATGGCCCTGTATGTATACAGGTGATATGTAAAAAAAAGAGAATGGGAGTAGGTTGAGGTGAACCTGTAGGTTGGTGCACGTGAGGCGCGGGCGCGCGCGACAGGTGCGGGTCGCTGCGGCAGCGCGCCAGCGGTCGCCGCGCGCCCGCCTCCTTGCGCGGGTGCGTCTCGTGGCTCGTGCGAGGGGACTTGCCTGGGTCGGGGGAAATATATTTATATAATATTAAATATGTCACTTTGTATTATACTTATATGAGTCTATTATTATACATGCAAAGAGTTTGAATGTGTATGTGTGTGTGTGTGTGTGTTGCTCCTTCACGAGGAGGAAACTTCACTTCAGGAGGAGGAATTCGGATGAAATTTAGTACACAAATAGACTATGATTTAGAGTAACAAAAAGGTTAATGTTAGTAACAAAATTAGCCAAACGTGCGTATAATATAGGTATATAGTGTATATTATAAATAGAAAAGGCAATTTAGGTCACACCGTAACTAAGCGAGAGTAAGTCACCAGTAATATGTCGCTACGTAAAATTAAGTGTCCTGAGTGATGACGCATCGCACAGGCGGAATGAACGGCGCATTAAACATATGTTAGACATATTCGAACCTGTCTGGAGTGTGAGCGAGCGCGCCCAGCGCATGCGCTCAACAATACGCGTATTTTGATTTTTACTCGCGGATAGTGAAGTGAAATTTTGCAATGAATGATGACTTTCCTGCTGGAAATTTTATCACAACATGTATGGAAAAGCCTTTTATTTGTGTGTTCAGGCACCCTGACCATAAAAATAAAAGGCTCGTAAAGCTGACATGGAACATGAACTTAATGGCTAAAAAAATTTAGGATAATTTCTCCGGGTATCGTCTTAATTCTTTATTTAGTTGAACTGTACATAGAATTTAGTGCTTTATTTTTTTCATCGGTGAAGAAACTGTTTCTTTCTAAGTATTGAAGACGTCTGAGTCTTAATATCGACATTATTACAACCAAAGTGAAATAAACGCAACACTAAAGTCGCGCGCACGCATCAACTTTTGAGCGTGCACTACGGACAGGCATCGGCGTGTAAATCCGCTCCGCAATCCGCCGTACGCGGTGCGCCGTCACTCAGGACACAGCTTTAGTATGTAACTAACTAGAGACAAATTAAGAAAATCACTAAATAACAAGTCACGCCAATTTTGCCAATTTTGAACCGATTATAACGATCTTTTATATAAAAAAAGTATTATTAAAATAAGTCAAGAGTTCTTAATTTTTGAAGTCGATTAAAAATAAGTAAATTAAATAATAACCAGGAGTTCTCGTATCGCTAGTGGCGAGCGTAGGGCGCCGCAGGGGCGCGGGGCGCGGCGCGGGCGCGGGCGCGGGGCGGCGGCCTCGCGCGCGGCCCTCGGCTGCCGTCGTCTCGGACAGTTCCAGCGAGTATACATGCCGCGCTAGCACACGGGTTAAAGTTTCCATTGTTTTCTACAAATTGAGACAATATATGCACATGAAATATGTACGAATATATACGAAGACATTTTGAAAAGACAATCGTGCGTGTGAGGCAAGACGCGAATGACGCGATATGTCGGTATGACAGTGTACTGTACTTTTATGTGACATTCAGGGAAAGACTTAAGGGTTGATGAGTGTAATTTGCCACCAGATAGCACTACAGCGCACTAAATGTGAGAGTTGTCAAACTAAACTTGACAAACCTCACATTTCACAGCATTTCCAATAGAATTGCTTTCAATCGATAGACAATCGCATACTGAATGGATTTTTATACTGTGCTGTTAGTATTGAAATCATTAATATAGAAATTAGTATGTTAAGGTAATTTGAGAAAAAAAAAATAATTAAATACAGTAAATAAAAATAATATATCATAAGTAAAAATACACAATTTTATAATAACATACCGCCCACTCTTTTATCAGATCTTCCCAATGCGTAAGACGAGTCAATAGTTCCATAAAATTTTGCCACAATTCAGGTTTTACAGCAACATTCAAATTAGCTTTAATCCATGTTACTATTAAAGTTTGGAATAACGCTGGAGCCAGAAAACCACCTGAAACATAATAAATATGTTAACAATATCAAATCACGTAAATTAAAAAAAAAAAACAAATTAAATTAATTACCCAAAGTATCTTGTTTCCTTTTAGGTGGTACTTTTGTCAGTACTAATGATGTTATTTGTAATAACACCAGTAATAATTGCTCCCTAGAAAAAAAAACAATACAAAAATATATTGATAAATATAGTTAATTGTATACTAAGATTAGTTTTTTTTTAGTTTGTAGACAAAATGGAAATTGATGACACAAAATTTTATGATAAAAAAATATACTAAAATTGTTTTATTTTAATAAATAGTAATTATGCTAATATCTGGAACAACTGAATCGATTCCTAAAATTATTTTACTAATAGGAAGCTACATTACCGCCGCGTGTTCTAGGTTATTTCTTATGCCAATAACAATGTGTGAAATCGGATAAAATAAATCGGATCGGTTGCTTTATTGGTATTTGCTACCTAAAAGGTTGGAATTAAAACAATAAAATATATGGCACAAACACATCTAGGAACACATTCAAACGAACCGAAAGGTAAGTGTAGTTAGTCCATTGTAAAGTAAACCCCAAGTAGACTAACCAAGAGCCGGCATCCATAGCAATATGCATGACCATGTATCTGTATATATTGAGCACGCGCTTGCACGTGTCCGTCTGTTCGTCGAGCTGCGGGCCCAGCGCGCCCGGCGGCGCCACGGGGCTCGCGCTCGCCACGAACACGTTCGCCGCTTGCGTCATGAACACTTGCAGCACGTTCTGGTGTTACATACGAAATTTAAAGCACATTTTTAAAATGCAAAATTAAGCTAGCTTTGGTGGAAAAAATAGCCTTTTATTAAAAGTTAATTTATCAACTCCAATACAGCCAATCTGTAGTTATGATTTTATATTAGCCAAATATAATGAAACGAAAAATTTAAACATTAAAGTTTATAAAAGGCATTGACCGCTTAATTAATCGCCCAGCATCGATTTTTTACCAATTTTCAAAATATACAACATTTTCCATAAATCATGACATAGCAATCGATTGAAACCGATTTTATTCGATTGTTAAGTAATGAATTACCGCAGAAATGAAATGTATGTAAAAAGTTATTGACTAAAGGATACGACAACATATATAAGAGTAATGAAATAATATGTTTATTTAACGAATATTAATTTTAAGATGCTTACTTGCATCCCTGCTCGCACCATTATATTGTCTCGGCCGATGGCCCCCAAGTACGAATCGTTACGAAGCCTCCGGGGCGGCGCCAGCGGCTCACTGCCTTGATTTAATTGCTGCTCATAGATACTCTCCATCAAGAAAGGCGGAATTTCTGCCACCTACAGAATTAATTACATTTTATTTTATTTTAGCATATAAAACAAAATATTCAAATCACATTTAAGAAAAGTATCTTTACTTATGTTTACGATTTAATGAAAGGTATAATTACATCAAACATTTAAAACTTTATATTTCATTAAGTTAGGTTGAGTTACTATTCCATGCTTAGAAGTGGATTTTTTTATATTTATATGGGACCACCGTTGAGGTTTTAAGTGTCCATTAAAACCCGCATGCGATCCCCCTTAAAATACATAAAAAAACATACAATAATGTTTTTTATATGTATTATATGAAATTTTAATTCAATATCATCTATTTGAAGTTGGTCAAAGTATCTATTTTTCATATTAAATATGTATATTTTAAAATATCATATACTATAAAACATCGAAAAATTAGATAAACTATGCCATTATATTATATAAGTACTCCCTTAGTATTTGTAGAATTAGATATACAATAGACTACATAAATCGGTTAGATATTCAATGTACATAATCGTGACAACCTAACAACATGTTTTCCTTCTATAACCCAAATGGATAAAAACATGAGTTGAATCTCAGCTTTTAATATAATTACGTTTTAATTTCGTGGTATGGGAAATGAATAAACATCATCTAAAAAATAAATAAGGAAATTAAAACTAAAATTATTATTATGTCAAAATAATGATATACTCTTCATTATTTCGTCAGTGACTAGACAAAATTTTAATAAACTTAAATATATTTTGTGGGTAAAAATACAATAATGAGTATTTCTTATTATTATTAAATAAAACTTCACTAACAAGGATGAGTCAACAATAGCTCCATCAATAAATCCTTTCAATAAAGGCTTTGTAATGTTTGTATGTACAAATAAAAACAAAATAGGATGTGGTCAGAATTGAAAATTATTGACATTTTGCTCATATTGTATGACATCATAGGATAAAAACTATATTTTCAACCGACTTCCAAAAAGAAGGAAGTTCTCAATTCAAGCGTATAATATTACTAATTTCCAATTAACGTAAATGTATAACGTACTGTATGTGACTGTGTGTCCAGTAAGTAAATAAATAAATAACAGGACATTTCCGAAAACGCTACATATTAAAAACACCAACTTAGTAAATTATATTGTTATAGGATAATAATAAGAGAATAAAAATTACGGAATATTTTATTTTGTTTCATCCACTAGAGAGATTGATTAAGTTGTATAATAGTATAACGTAATTTAATTATATAAATATCTTTGAGGATACAAAAATTATGAATTATCCGCATTTCATGGGCGTAGTGTAACGTGTGAAAGTCCTGCAATTGTTGAATGCGAAGTGCAATTTAAAGCAACATTTTATTTGTGATTTGTACACGTTCACAAAAATGACAATTTTAGCTTCCTTAGACGTGGTTTAAAATAGGTAAATAAAAGTTAAATAGTAGTCCCACTTAATTTCCTATCAAGCCTAATCCGATATAAATCCTATAAACTGAATAAAAAAAAATCAAAAAAATGTGCACAATTGGCGACAGCTACTAAATCGGGGTCCAGCTCTTACTCTTTCTTCTAGAGAATAAAAAAAAAATGGCATAACATCTATTTCCTAAGAAAAAAAACTACATACATTCATCTGTATCCAATCCTTGTACAGGGCAATGACGCGGCGTATGGCGGCGGCGTGCGAGAAGGGCAGCAGGAAGGCCTGGCGCAGCACCTCCACCGTGAAGTCGACGTGCTCGCGCGACCAGCAGCACAGCACGTCGCGCACCACTTGCTCGGCACTCAGCTCTTCGTATACACCTGAGCCTGCTGTTGGGGGATTACGGACTACTGTTACAAATGCGAAAGTTTGTGTGTTTGTCACTCCTTTACGATAAAACGGCTGAAGTGTTTTGGAAGGAACTTAGTTCACAGATAGACTACGACGTGGAGTTAGAATTGGCTCTTAGGGGGACACTCGACCGAAACGTAAGCGATGGTAAGTTGCTAGTGTTTCATACAGGCATTGTGTATTATTGTTGTTTTCAGCTCTTTTAACGTTCCACTGCTGGGCACGGGCCTCTTGGAACGCGGATTTCATTTCATTGGAATTCAAATAATTTTATCTATTTGACAGATAGTGCAGACTTCATCTAAGCAAATTGTAAAAGGTTTTAAATTTTTATTACAGGTACATAAAGGTTGTGTATGTGTGTTTATTACTCTGTCACACTGGAATAGCTGGACGCATTTGGATGAAAGCGAACCGAACGAAACAAGGGTATTTTGCTAGCAAAATTTAAAATTAAAACATTTTTGATGCAATTGGTCCACTACACAGAGGTACTGCCGTAGAATGGCACACATTTTATATTTTATGCTTTAACAGTTCTACAGATGTAAGTGTTGAAAATTCGACATTAAGACAGCTTATGTATATTTTGGATTAATACATAGGTTACTTTTAATCGATGTAAATCTACACAGAAAGCAAAGCCGCGGGAGAAATCTAATAAATAGATATATTATACTATAATAGGCGAAGGTGGTTAGGTGGTAGGACTCCATATCGGTGGTAGGACTCTGTCAAGGCTGAGGAGTCCGACTGGATGGGTACCACCCCCTTATCTATTTCTGCCGCCAAGCAACAATGATTGCTTTGTTGTGTTCCGGTTTGAAGGATAAGGTAGCCAGCGCGATCACAGGCAAGAGGCATATCATCTTAGTCCTCACACTGACAACGTACCTGCGGTTCTGCATTTTTGTTACATAAAACCTAAGTGCATGAACCATAGTGGTTATGAGGGACAGGTACTGCTTTCCATTAGGTGGTCTGTCTGCTCTTTTGTCACTGAATACCATAAAAAATATATAAAGAACAAGCCAGCAGACAGATTAGTTATCTTTATCCGCCATATTATGACACTATGAGGAAATGGAAACCTAAGCTATAATTTGTAGTTTATTTATTATTATGAGCTATAGTATTTATCTAAATATATATAATAAAACTAGGATAGTTAAAAATGAATTACCTGATTCCAGACTAGCATGTGGAGTTATAGATGCAGAATCATGTGATGAAGCTCTACTGGAGTCTGATGGGTGACCTACAGTAAATGAGGTCTCTTCCTCATGATGCAAGGATGTTGCTGGGGTAGGAGTTCCTGAGTGGGGCGCATGAGATCCTATACTGGTCATGGAAGATGGCTGCCCACCCTCACTACCTCCAGGCTTCTTGAGGAAATGTACATAATTTGCCACCCACTTGATAAGTGTTACACGGCATAATACATAATCATCTTCTAATATATTGTGTTGTACTGGCAGCTCTGAAATTAAAGGTATGATTATTGTTTTAAAGTTTATCGTAACAAAGACCCAATGTATAAAGAAAAATCTGGAAATGTTTCCATGCTATCCATGTGTTGATACATGTAGCAATGTATTTTCTTTGAATATATTGAACAAAAAATGTTAAAATTTAGCACATAGTATATAATGTTTAGATGATCCAATTATGGGTGTAAAAATAAAAAATTGTGTGCCCATATAGAAAATATAAAATCCTTCAGCTGAATACAGATAAGATATTATGAGTTTTCAAGCTAAAACCAAAGTAGGTAGTATCGAACATTCCATACACATACGGCGTGTGTGTATTATCTTTAATACATGGAAGGTAAAATGAACAAAAAAAAACAATATGAAGTTATTCAGTTGAATGTAGTACATACCAAGATTAGGCTTGTATAATGAGTTCTTGTGATTAAATTGAGGACATATTATTGGTAAGTAGTATGTCTTAAACTTCTCCAGTAAAAAGGCGAAACTCCTCATCGCTTTTGCATGCGAGCGGTCCTTCCAATGTATTTTCGTCACTGATTTAGCCATTGCATCAAGAAGTATGTCAAAGAAATACTTAGTTTCGTTCTCAACTTTGTCATTAGCACTGGCTGGTAATAATGGTAGTATATCAATACTTTGAACTGGATTTAACGCGTTAGTGTCGTGGAAAATAGAAGCCGATACGTTCGCCAGCTTCCCCATTATACCTGTAGGAGTTTGTTCTACAACAACCTTTTTGGCACTATCTGATAAAGCACTGAAGTTGGGATGTTGCATGATATCTTCCATTTTGAAATCACCTAAATCATTTGATATATTTGCTTCATGAGCTTTTGTTTTAAAAGGCGACCCGAGAGGTGGTATGCATGAATCAGGTAATCCTGGAACGAGAGATGCAAACATTCTGTTCACTTCTGGTGGTGCATTGTCTCCAAGTGCCTGATACCATAGCAAAAAATATCTGAAAAAGTAATTTTTCTTAATTAACTTTGGCAACTTACTGGACTACGTAAGTAGTACTAACATTAAGTAATGCAAAAATATAATATAATTGACATTAGAAGGGAAGGAATATAATTGAAAAAATTAACCATATTACCTTATAGCTTCTTCTCTTAGTTTCAGTGAATTTCCACTGTGAAGTAGTTTTGAAAATATTCTTGTTAAAGAGTGCAGCTGCCATCTTTTACCGATTAATTCTGGTAATAGACATAATACTTTTTCCAAAAGAGATAAAGCCCCTTCTAATTCTTCTCTGCCTGCTTTATGTACTAAAATTTGGAATTGTTAGATTATTTTTTTATGAAAGAATGAGTATAAGATGTAGGGTTAGTAGATAAGTTAGTTTGAATAAAGCATTTATGATGACTATTACCAGTAAATTCTAATGTCTTAAATTAACAACAAACTTAAGCATTAATGTACTACCACAATTCACAAATCCAATTCATGCAACATCTAAAACCTATGAAAATGTTAATATGCATAATAACTGGCAATGTTTATGGGTAGCCAACATCAAGTTCCATTAAAATTAAAATAAAATTTTGGTATATGATCTTGCTGTTTTAGAGACTTGTAGATTTAAGAATATTTATTTGTATTTAAAAATATGATATAAATAATTTGATTAACTTATAACTTTATCTCTATGAATGAAAGTAGTCATCTCATCAGTCTCACGAAGTAGATTATATACTAACAATTAACATAATGAAATGATAAATGAGAACTAATATATATACATATATTAATAATAAAACATCTAAAAATTGACTTTCTCTTAAGTCTACTGCAGACTACACATGACCCAATCACCGATCATAAATTAAAATATTAGTACAAATATGCTTCTGTTAATTTACCAATTACGTACCAATCTTAAATTTATATGGAATATTGATATCTTTAATTTTTGTAAGTATGAATCTTGAATAAAACCATTTTCTACAGAATTGCAACTTACCAGCCAGCATATTAATACCAGCAGTTGCACTATACTCAATATTAATTATTTGCTGATCCAAATAGTCATATATAAAGCATAGATTTGCTCAAAATAGTTTTATTCACAAATATGTAAATGATTTCTACTACTATTGAGACCTAGCTACCCAAAATGTGTCATATTGCTGCATTTTACATGATATTGCAACCCATAACTCACCTAGGTGAAACGGAAGTTCTGTACGGCAGAAAGAGAAAAAAATAAATAAATCAATGTGCCAACTATTTTACAATTGTTCATAATTAGGATATTACTTCTAATAATACAAGAGAATCATCTTATAAGTTCAGTTACAACATAGTTTTAATATAGCATACAAAATGCATCTACAACATACTCTACTTTTGATAATAGTTAATAACTACAACATAAAAATTATACCTACCTGAGGTATAATTTTATTATTACCCTACAGTAACATTATCAATAAAAAATATGTTTATGAAATTTGACAAGACGTGATTTGTGTTCTATTTTCTAAGTTTTTACATTTTATGTCTGTACAGAAATATTACATATCATCTTGTATGTGAGTACATTTTTCTATTTTTATTTAGTATTATTGAAAATTTAATAATAGTTATACTGTGTTCATTATAATAGTTAACTGAAAAATTTTATACATGAATATTTAAATAATAAATTCTTTATGATTGACATACTACAGTACATATTTTGAATAACTGGAAGTTGAAGTTCTACATAAAATTATTTCACTAATAACTAAATTTAAAAAAATATTTTTAAGAAATAAATATAATTAATATATATAATTAAATTTTAGACATACCTCTTTGCCGTAGATTATTTTCTGCTAATATAAAATTGTCATATAGGATAAAATAAACATGACTAAAGTTATTTTCAAAATAATTTTTGGCTTCATCAGCATCAAAATGTTCTGAAATACAATAAAACAATATACTACATTTTCATAAATTAAATAAATAAGTTCTAGTCATGAAAATAAAAGTAGTAAAAAGTAAGTTAATATTTAAAGTTCCAGTATATGAAAAAAAAGACATAATGATAAACAGTTAGTAAATTATTTTACTTTTAAACATAAGCAACAATACATCAAGAAGCATCAACTACAGTTATTCTGGACTAATTAGCATGTTGTACGCTATGTAGCTGCATTTATCTTTGTCGTCGTTTCAAAATAGCTTAAATTCACTATGCAATCTTTAGTATAATAGAGGAAATCTAAAAATAATTCATATTTGTATACCTAAAACGATTTTTAAATGTTTTAGTCTAGTCGTAGAATCCTTCTTCGAATCTTGTATTTTAACAGTTGATTTCTTAACATCTTGATGGGACTTTTTGGTAAACATCGCGCCGGCGTAATTATAAATTTATAATATTGCAGTTTTCATTATTACATTGAAAAAAATAGTAATTTCACATTGTTTTTTTTGTAAGTTTTCACTGCACATATCTTTCATCTGTGCGTTGAGTTTTCACTTCACTAAAGTCATCTTTTTCCAAAGTTGACAAGTTGACGTAAGCCTAAGAGAGAGTTTTTATTGGCAATGGAATTATATTTTCATACTTTCAAATTAAAATCATCATACGAATTATGTCAATAACTGTTTTTACCATGGATGACATGGTTTTTACGTTTTTTGCGTTATGAAGTTTTTTGTGTGTTTTATGAAATATTTTGTATTGAAATATTCAAACTGGTCATCTTTGGTTATTTTATCTTTTATGGTAACTTTGAAGAAAAAATTTTTTGTACTGTAGATATGCAATCAAACTGTTTTATCTAAAAATGAATAGTTTTATTTTTGAATTGAAATTTATTACAATAATTAATTATTACATAATTTTTAGATGTTATAAATTATTACATAATTTCTTATGTATAATTCTTTTTTTGATCTTGTAGATTTTGCGCATCGTAGACTAAGGAGTGTGCCCGAGCTATAGAGGGCAACACTTCAGACTTCTGTCGAAAGAAGAGCACCCTGGTTTTAAATAAGAAAAACATATTGATGTAAGCAATGTAATAAATAATATTAGTTATGCCTAAATAATGCAAAAAATAATAAAATTTGATTTTTCACTGATAAAAAAAAGATCGGATTAGAGATGAAAACAAAAAAAAAGGCCAAAAATTATTTGAATCAAGTCATGTTTTAAATGTAATTGAAACAGAAGATGAAATTAAGCTATCAGCTTTTTGAAAAGTATTTTCAAACTTTGAGAGAATAAAAAAAAATAGAAGCTAAAGGTGTTTCAAAATTTCGAAGTACAAATAATATTATTTTATAATTTGTAATTACTTGAAATAAAAAAAAAACAGATTATTATTATTTTCAATATTAATTAAATTTTTGAAGAAGTTGTTAATAAATTAAAAAATATTAGTTTTAGCTCGATAGTAATTTTTTATTATTTACGGAAAAAAAATTGTAGAACTTGTTCTAATATCTGCCAACTGTAGTATCATAGTGATTAAACACAAATTAATAATTAAAATTAATAAAAAAATAATAATTAGAAGACTTTACTTACACATAGTTTTTTAATTTTTACTGCGTTTATCCATTTTAGACGTTTGAAGGTTATCCACGGAGTGTAAAATGATCTTTCGGGGAAACTATAAAGTTTCAACTGCGTATTATATTTATACGGCATATTTGAACAATACAGCAAGATACTTTTGATGAAGACATCACAAACACTTATTTTAATTAACATAAAATAATTAATAAAAAATGCTGATAATGCAAAACTAATACTGTTTACCATCAATTTGTTTGTATTTTTTTCCAGCAGATGGCATAATCGTCATCTTTCTCACTCCCTTGTATAATACTTTTCAAAGCTGGTAATATCCATCATGCACTCGACTTACCAAAAATTTTAAAAATTTGCCTTATCTAAATATTTACTTGAGAAAAACATCTTGTTATATTACACAAATCAAACATGTATTTGTGTAATATAACAAGATAATTCAACAAGGGTATCTATAATTTCACTTTCATCATCACTTTCAAGGTTTAAAATATCTAAATACTTTCTAGTATAGAATTATATGATCTTCGATACTGTTAATATCAATGAACAAAGTATACCAAATAATTCTTGAAATCCTTAAGAAAATAGTTTATAAAGAAAAACGTAACTTATATTAAAGTGATTAATAAATAATAACTACTAAAACGCGCAGAGAGACAGCAAGACGAAGATGGCGAACAGCACTTGTGGATCGTTATAGCAAAACGTTATTATCACCGCCTGAATTCAACTCGACCCCCATTTCACCATTACACGGCTTTAAATACAAGTACCCGCACTCACGCCAGAATGATCAAAAAGCAACTTATTAGAAATAATACATTCTGTTATATTATTAAATATTGAATATAAGTTTAACATTAATTAAATATTGGATATGTAATTATGCATATAATTTATAACTGTAATAAATAGTAATTATTTATACAAAATAATAAAACACACGAGTGAATTGGAAAGATAATACAAAACCCGTTCGGAAACAAAACGCTTATCTGTTTTAAGATATTTGAAATATAATTTAGTATTAATTAAATATAGCAATTAAGTAAATATAAATAACTAATTAAATAGCCGATTGATGCCTACAGCACTATTAATACGATTCTATTTAATAAAAGATGCGTTTAGAAATATGTTTTGTAACATTCGGCCATTCTGCATTAGCCGTGTCTCACGGCGATTTTATAACTTTTCAGTAATATTCTACTCCTGGGAAAGAATAGAAGTAAAAGACGGTAAATGTTCTTTGTATTAAAATGAACAGCACATAGAACAGCAAGAAAATCTTTACAACTCCAAGGCATTTATATAAAATAGTTGTTATTTTTATTTACACATTATCTATTTGTTTTTTTTTCTTATTAAGTCAATATTTTACTATTCGTGGTCACTATTAGCAGGTTAGTACTTTGTACAAAATATTTTGTTTTAAATGTTTATCAGCAACTGTTGCCACACAGATAAATAAATAAATAAATATGTTGGGACATTAACACACAGCACCATCTAGTTCCATGGTAAGCTACGAAGGCTTGTGTTATGGATACTAGATAGTTGATACACTACATATATAACTTTAAATACATACATATTATAAATATAAACACCCATGACTGGAGTACAAACATTCGCGCTCACACAAATGAATGCCCCCAGCGGGACTCGAACCCGCGACCGCTGGCACAGCAAGTAGGGTCATTACACACTGAGCCAAACGTGTCGTCAAACGTGTCAGATCTAGGCTTACTAGATGTTGTTATTTTTTTCAGACTCACACAGATCTAAGTCAAATGACTAGATTTTATTTACTAAGTAATTTTATGTTATTCACACAGATCTAGTCAAATTGCTAGATTTTTATTCACTAAGCCATTTTATGTTATTCACACAGATCTAGTCAAATTGCTAGATTTTATTTACTAAGCCATTTTATGTTATTCACACAGATCTAGTCAAATTGCTAGATTTTATTCACTAAGCCATTTTATGTTATTCACACAGATCTAGTCAAATTGCTAGATTTTATTCACTAAGCCATTTTATGTTATTCACACAGATCTAGTCAAATTGCTAGATTTTATTTACTAAGCCATTTTATGTTATTCACACAGATCTAGTCAAATTGCTAGATTTTATTCACTAAGCCATTTTATGTTATTCACACAGATCTAGTCAAATTGCTAGATTTTATTTACTAAGCCATTTTATGTTATTCACACAGATCTAGTCAAATTGCTAGATTTTATTCACTAAGCCATTTTATGTTATTCACACAGATCTAGTCAAATTGCTAGATTTTATTCACTAAGCCATTTTATGTTATTCACACAGATCTAGTCAAATTGCTAGATTTTATTTACTAAGCCATTTTATGTTATTCACACAGATCTAGTCAAATTGCTAGATTTTATTCACCAAGCCATTTTATGTTGTTCACACAGATTTATGTTATTCACACAGATCTAGTCAAACTACTAGATTTTATTCACTAAGCAATTTTATATTAGGCACACAGATCTAGATTTAGTTATTCGATATTTCATTTCCTAGTTGCATACGAGTATGTAGCATCAGCTATAACTTCTATATTTTTTTGACTAAGCAACACGTTGGATTCGGATGATTTGTAAATAGTTACTTTTCGCTTAAATCGTTTGATTAAATAGTTATTCATTCATTACTTCAGTTGCTTTTACCGTTATAGTATTCTTTTTTTTTATACATAAGATGAAATATCAAAAGTTAAAAAAAAAAATATGACTGTGTACCTGAGTAGTTCCACGAAAGTATGGCTTGAGCATTTTGTCCTCCATCCCACTTCTGAGATAAAACGCGCAGAGAGACAGCAAGACGAAGATGGCGAACAGCACTTGTGGATCGTTATAGCAAAACGTTATTATCACCGCCTGAATTCAACTCAACCCCCATTTCACCATTACACGGCTTTAAATACAAGTACCCGCACTCACGCCAGAATGATCAAAAAGCAACTTATTAGAAATAATACATTCTGTTATATTATTAAATATTGAATATAAGTTTAACATTAATTAAATATTGGATATGTAATTATGCATATAATTTATAACTGTAATAAATAGTAATTATTTATACAAAATAATAAAACACACGAGTGAATTGGAAAGATAATACAAAACCCGTTCGGAAACAAAACGCTTATCTGTTTTAAGATATTTGAAATATAATTTAGTATTAATTAAATATAGCAATTAAGTAAATATAAATAACTAATTAAATAGCCGATTGATGCCTACAGCACTATTAATACGATTCTATTTAATAAAAGATGCGTTTAGAAATATGTTTTGTAACACTACCTCAGTGGTTTAGTGGTAAGCAAAAAGCACAGATCCAGAGGTCCCAGGACCTAACCCAGGTTCAAGTCCCAGATCTAAGTCCCAGGTCAGGCCAAGTTTAATTACTGAGTTTTTCTGTTAAAATGATTAATGAGATTGTTCTAGCCGATAGTTGCAATGTTATATGTTTTAAGGCTTCAAGTCTTAAACAATGTGTCTCTCCTTCTAGTTATTGAAGAATGAGAAGAATAACAAAATAGAGCTTCTGCTTCTGATACATAAGTTCCTTTAATTTAGACCCACTTCGATGGGTGGTGTACCATGAGGGTTGCTCTTGGTACTTCACTAATAGTAGAGTGGACCCATCAGTCTGGACGACGATCCAAGAGCCAGACTAACCCAACATCATTTAGGAGCAATTCCGGATGTCAGCCTACAAGTGATTAGGGTGGCTCTCAAAGAGATCGAGAATAATAACTAATAAATAAGCACCGGTGCAGAAGTAATAATAATTAGGAGAACAGACTCACGAGAATAGAACTGACACATGGTGGAATTATTCTTTAAAATGAGGCGACAACGACTTGCTAAGAATTACAGATCCATCTTCCTCATAAGTCCTGTTTATAAGCTGTCTTTGAGAGTCATTACAAACCATCACGAACTCAGGTTTGACGATTCCCACCCTCCCGAACAATCCGGTTTTCATAAAGACTTATAAAGGCATACATAAGTTGTAACAGATCTATATAGTGTATAGCGTACTGTTCAAGTGCCAAGGAGAAGCTTAGCGTTTTTCACCTGAGCTGTGCTACAGTAGTTGCAGCGGTGCCAAGTGAACCGCCTGTATATCGAAGTGCTGAAGTGTTTGTATAAAAACACCATTATGTTAGTTCCGACTTCACCCGGGACTTATCCGATTGCTCCCGATGTGTGTTCGCCTTGTCGTAGTGGGGGCTCATTAGCGTTCTGCAACCCAGCCGGAAGGGAAGCCAAGAGACACACAGGGAGGTAGCCCTATTCGTAGCTCTGACAGCAGAGTGGACCGTGGGAGCAACCTCTTGGTTGTGGAGTCTGCCACGCAGACTTGCCGTCAGGGCGTCTTAGTTGAATGCACAAGCGATCCTGCGATGCCCATTAAGACGGGGTTTGGGATTTTATTGTGTAGTACTGACTTTTCTAGCAAGTGAGTCCCACATAATCACCTGTATGGATACAGGTGGTATGCGTAAATGCATTTCCCATCATAAAAAAGGACTTATCAGGATAATGTCATTTCCCTGTAACTATTTTCGTAGTAGTGGGCGGGCCACATCGCTGGCAGAACAGATCGTTAGTGGTGAAGAGTACTTGAGAGATGGCCGCGTACCGAAAGGCGAAGTGTGTGCACTGTACAGGCCTCCCAAGACTGGCGACTTCGTCAAAGCCGCTAAAATCTAGTGGTTGCAGTCTGCAGATAGCACAAGACCGGCAGTCGTGAAAATCTTTGCGGAAAGCCTACGTCATCATGTACAAGAAATTGAATATGAACATATAATAGATGTTTTCGCACGAACCAAAGCAAGGTAGAATAAAATTAATGTGATTACTTTTTTACAGTTAAAAATAGAGGCAAACGAGCAAATGATTTACCTGACATCTCCAACGTTAGAGGAGTTGCTAATGCGTTGCCGACCTTTAAGGGACTTAAACAAAACGACTCTTAAAGAGCCCCATATTATAGCGCTCATTAAAAAATATCTATTATTCATCTTTGCAAAATTATATATCAACCAAGAGACTAATATTTAAATTAAAAAAATTCAACAAATACTAATTTAAACATTTAAATAGACGTTTTATATTAATCATGTTTTCCTCATGTTGCAAAAGGGCGGCTTATCAAACTGGGACGTGGGTGGCATCGAGCCTAAATCCGCCACTCCGCTTCAACACAGTCGGGTAAAACCGAAGATTACTACGTAGGTGGAATTTGCATAATTATCTGATCTATAACGTATGTAAACAAGTTTTGGTTAGCGGCCCCTTTTTTCATCAATATCATTATCAGTCATTTTATATATTTATATTGTTATAAATGTGAACAGTTCATATTATGATCTTCTGACATATGATTCTGTAGTCGCTCTCAAACACTGCATCTAAGCACTCGTATTTGTCTTACCTACTACTGAATACTTTTTTTATTTCATTAATCAATCAGTAATAGAAAAAAGTTACGAATTTATATTTTACGTAAATAAACTATTTAATCGTGAAGTTTAAAGTTATTTTGCTGGAGAAGAATTATAAATCATGGCATTTTTTAGTGTTATATTATTTATTATAAATTTAATAGTGGTTGTAAGAAGCATTCCAAGAAATTCCAAAGATACAATAGGATTTCCAGAGGTAGAAGAAAATCCATTACTAGTCAATAAGCAGGTAATTAAAACATTCAAATATCTAATATGTATAACTAATTATTGTTATAAATTAAGGTAACTAGGTCCTTTATAATTTATGTATTAAAAAACATTATCCTTGACTCATGAACACACATTTTAATAGTTTAGAGTTCACATAGTAATAGCTCAACTAAGTAATTACCTACATATTTATGCGCCATGAGTAAGCACTTTATTTTTTATTGATAAGTTTTAGGTAATTTATCTATATTTATATACTATAATAAAGCAGTAACTTAGCGAAATCTGTACATGAAATATTTTTTAAAAACAATGACTGTAGCGTATTATGTATACGCTTATCTATATTGCGTTTCACGCAAAAAGTAATAAACCGATTTCAACGAAATTTAGTGAAGCGATAACTTATTACTCGGGTCAACATTTAGAATAACTTTTACTTCATGAAAATCTTTCACGGGAAATGACAATAACTGGTTTTATCAAGTCCTCCTTAGAAACCTGATGGCTAAACCTTATGACATACATCAAAACAATATGCTAAAAATTGTAGGTCTCAAAAAGGCCAACAGAAAAATGTGCAACAGTATATGTCTATCTCTTAAGGTACACTCGCAATACCTTTTCTTATCTATGCCTATAATCAAACTAAAGTCAAATCGATGTGCGCGTTTCACGCAAAAAGTACTGAACCGATTATAACTAAATTTTGTATGGTGATGGCTTATCACTCGGGTCAACATTTAAGATACCTTTTACTACAGGCACATTTTTCATTCCCGCGGGAAAACGCAATGACTAGTTCTATCGAGTCGTCCTTAAAAATTTATACGGCTAACGCTGGCTAAACCTTAAGAGATACATCAAAACAATGTACTAGAAAATTTTAGGTCTTAAAAAGTTATACCAGCAATTTCGCAATAGTTTATCTGTATCTCCTAAGGTACGTTCGCAATTAATTTTTATTCATTTCTCGCGTCTCACTGACTGACTTATCAATGTTCAGCCCAAGCCGATGATGATAGACCAGCACCACAAAAAAAGCTAGCTTTGTATGTCCATACTAATATTAAATGCGAAAATAACTCTGTCTGTCTGTGTGTCCGCCATCTTTTCACGCTTAAACCGATTCTTCTTACATGATTACCACTTGCCTTACGGTGAAGGAAAACATCGTAAGGAAACCTGCATGTCTGAGAGAACCTAGCAAGTTTTCGAAAGACATGTGAAGTCCGACAACCCGCACTTGGGCAGCGTGGTGGACTATGGCCTGATCCCCCTCGTATTGAAGGGAGGCCCGTGCCCAGCAGTGGGGCGTTAAAAAAGGCTGAATACAATTTTTGCCTAAAACGCGCACACCCAAATAGACAAACAGACATACAGACAAATAGACAAACATTTTAATATCTATGGTTTTGTGGTCTATATTCTCTGTACACAATATGTTACAGTCATTGTTTTTAAAAAAATACTTGAGCAGATTTTTTGCCGTCGGGGCTAAGGGATATCAATATCCCTTGATATTGATACCCCCTATTCCGAGCTGTTCCTATATGCTTTAATGACAAAGAATCCCTGCGACTAGCGTTTACAATCGTTCACGCTAGTGCTAGACTAACGAAGCAGTTAATTATTATAATAAATTGTAATATAGATCGTGTAACTAGCTATCTTGTAAGCATATAATGTATTTATTTTCTTGTACTTCATCTTTTCAGAATCGTACACCAGTTTTTATACCGTCCATGTGTCCAGAGAATGAATTGTTATACCCAGGAGACCAAACGGATGATTGGATTTGTGATTGTCGCCCAGGTAATAGTTTTTTTTATAAAATAGAATATTAAAAAGTAGCATCAAAAGACGTTCTAATTAAATAAGTAAATTCTAATTTTCAGGATATCTGTACCACCCGATTACGGATACTTGTTGGGCAGCATATCAAAAAGGTCCTTGTCCAGAAAATCAATACCTGACATTAAAAAAAAATTCAGTCCAACCAATTTGTATAAAAAATCCGTGTGTAACTGATACCATGGTGTTATGGAAAGGGAAATGTGAAAAATTTGGCTCTGTTGCTCCTTGTGGAATTAATAAATTTCCAGCTGAAGCTTTATGGGTGAATGCAACTACTCTTGAAATTGAATGTGTACAAATCAATAATGAATATATACTTTCTCGAGTACTTTTAGAAGAACCGACACTCAATTGTGCATTAGGGTGTAGAAGATATGTACTGGGGAAATGTATGCCAACTTCTAATTAAAGATTAATTATTTTACTTACATATTTATTTTAATGCAATAAATATAATTTATGCGAACAGTATTGACATAATAGAAGTTAAAAAATCTACTTAACCTTTGTTACCTACAAACTTGAATAGTAAGTTAACTTCTAGATTAAAAATATGTACTGTTAAATGAAAATTTTATTTATTACTAGCAATTTTTCCTCATTTCGCCCGGGCCTCTTAGTGCCTTAAAGTAGCATATGTGTTACTTCAGGTCTATTTGTGCACTTAATTTCATCTAAATCTGCTGAGCAGTGCAGCAAGAGCAACATGCAAAAACATTCAGTGCTTTGATTTGTATGGGCTGGCACTGACTTCGAAAATATCTAATTAGGTACCTATCTATTCTAAATGAAAAGCCCCGTTTAGTTATTTTTTACTTTTCAGTGCCTGGAAGTCGGTTTTTTTTTGAGTTTTTATTTTTCCATTTTTAGTGTACTTCATAAGCAGATAATTTGTAAGAAGAAAGATTTTTAAAAACGTATACGATTAAGCCATTTATTCAGACCCCTAATGACAGTCACAACCCATCTAAGTGTAAAGTTCTCATCAATAGAAATTAATCAAGCCCAAACACCAGGTAACTGCTGTAAATCATTGAGGAGTTCCCTCGACTGTATTTCGGCTCCATCACCAGATCGATTCCAGACCTTCATTAAATAGTAGTGCTTTAAAGTGCTTAATGAAAAAAATTAACAAACGCACTAGTCACCACTACGATTTTCAAAAGTTCCCCTCGATTTCTCTGCGATGCCATCATCAGATCCTGGTTTCCTTACCATGGTACTACCCTTGGTATATCTCCTTTCTAACAAAAAAAGAATAATCAAAATCGGTTCATAAACGACGAAGTAATCCACGGACACACATAAAAAAAATATACGGTCGAATTGAGAACCTTCTCCTTTTTGGAGGTCGGTTGATGAAAATGAAAAATGAACAAAGGCTTAAAAATTGTTGTTTTGGTGGGAGTGGGATAAAAATTAACACCACATTTTACATTTTTTGCTGTCTAGTGTGTTTTATCGGGCATTATTCGATTGTTAGGTGGATTTGATTATTTCAATTTTGTAGTAAGAAAATTTTATGAAGTGTAAAAATAAAGAAAAGTTTTATGTATGTCAACCGATAAAATATCCCTCAGACCAGTAAAAAAGATAAAATAAATTTCGATCCACACAATATTGCGATCACAGTTCGTGCTCGGTACGGTCTTGGTCTGATAATTTCTTATCATGTTCACATTTTATAGTTAGGCTTTGATCACGATTTAATTTTAATCGTCAATAGTCAAAGTTGGAATCGAAATTAGTTATAGTAAAAGATGTAAAAAAAAAACTTTAAATTATATTTTTCAAAATACCACGTTTTTAAACGGTTTTTTAACACTGAATTCAGGAATAATTACAATGAAAAATAATATTTTTTAAAATATCAATGATTTATTTGTAACTATACTATAATGAACTATACTAGAGAAGAAGAGATTCTAGACAAACTGATAATCTTAGGCTAAATACATGGTAAACGCGCCAAGGGCACCTACGAGGTGGTCGGACACGAATAAGAAGACAGTGATTGCAACTCTCCATGACGCAGCCCAAGCATCGCTGAACCAATCAGACTGGAAGAAAATCATCAGTGGTTAAACTCCTCATTAGTGAGGAAACTAGGAAGAACAAGAATATTGAACTGCGTTAATTATTATTAAATATTAATTCCTAATTACATCTATTTCATAGGGTACACTTTTTTCGCTATCACAGTACATAACTTGGCCGGAAACTGAAGACCATTTACATCATCAGCACCTACATGCCATGAATACTGTTCGATCACGTTCAGCCAGACCTATCGGAACTTGATTCTTACTGATAGTGTGCACTATCAGTAAGAATCAAGCACCATAGCACTCATTGTCTATATTATAATATTATAAAGAAGCAGAGTTTGTTTGTTTAAATGCGCTTATCTCAGGAACTATTAATCCGATTTGAAAAATTCTTGCATTAGATAGCGCGTTAATTGAGGAAGGCTATAGACCAGGGGTATTCAAAGATGGAGTTATTCTCATGTGGAAGTTTCGCAAAGGCACGATAGTGCAAATTTTTCACTTTTTGTGTTTTGTTTATGAGCGGCCATCTTGTGTGAGGCAACTTACCTAAGGTTGCTATCTATCAAGTCTGCCTAAGGTTCAATGTAGAGAGTTAATAAGGCAGACGTCCGCTAGTCTCATTAAATAGCTTAGTTTTATAGCTTCTCTCAACTCTATTCCATAGTTCCATTTAGTTTTTCAGATTTTCCATAGACCCTCCATATATTATACAGTGACAATCTTTGGGTAATTATCTATGGTTCGATCAAAATATTTCTAAAGTTAGAGTTCCCGATTTCCCTTTTCGTTCTCGATACTTAGGTATGTAGTACCTGGGCGACCGAGCTTCGCTCGGAGTTCTTGAAAGATTGTATATTTTACATTAAGTGACTAAGTGTTACTGAGAAAGTTGTTTAGATGTCGCGATAAGAACAATTTTCTTTTTAATTTGGCTTAAAAATAATTTTACATTAAGTGACTAAGTGTTACCGAGACAGTTGTATAGATGTCGCGATAAGAATAATTTTCTTTTTAATTTGGCTTAAAAATAATTTTACATTAAGTGACTAAGTGTTACTAACAGAGTTGTATAGATGTCGCGATTAAATTTTGCGTAGAATAATGCATAAGAAAAACGCATGAAAACTCGAAAACACGCGTTTTCCCAGACATGTGACTAATCTAGATCAATTTTTCGCCCCCGAAAGCCCCCATATACCAAATTTCAGCAAAATCGTTAGAGCCGTTTCCGAGATCGTCGGTATAAATAAATAAATAAATAAATATACAAGAATTGCTCGTTTAAATATATAAGATGTAGAAATAAAACAATATTTATACGAAGCGAGGGCGTGATCGAAGCTGTGTATAGAAAGTGGTACCTAATAAATAAAAAAACTAGTGCTTAGTAAAATAATAGTTAGGCTTTACCATACTCCTCTATCCCTACCCTCCCCAAATTTTTTTAAATGATGTGCCCCAAGCTACCTATGGCAACAGATAGCGTCCTATCCGTTACCATCGCAACTGTTGTCTGCATCACGTCAGAACATATCTTCGTTATTTACTGACTCTTTCGGCAAGTCTCGAATTAGTAGATAACAGTTAACATTTTAGTAAAACTTATGTAGAAATAGATAAAATGTAGTCTTGTGATTTTGAATGAAAACTATATTGCGAAGAATTAAGTAACTGTAGGTTACTATAAAATATGAACCATAATTATTTTATAAAAAAAATGATGTTTAAAGTGGACGTGAATCATTTGATTGGGATGTAATGTGTTTCATAGGTAAGTAAAATATATTATCGATAAAGTCCTAACTTTTATAAAGTCTACATAACATGCTAACTATCTCAAATTGCGTAAAGTTATTCATCTCTATGAATTATAATTTTATGTATTTCAGCTAATGCTATATGCTAATAATAATAAAAATAAGACAGTCAAAGTGCCTATAGTGTATAATATCTCATCTAATCAAATAGTATAAATTTTAAGTATTATAAACCGTATCCTATCCTTCTTTTTTGACGTTTATTAAAAGATACAAAGATTAAAATGAAATCTATATAATCAATCTGTAGGTTTATTGTGTGCTTATTATAACGTCATTTAGGTCATGGTTCGGTCCAAATTATAAAAGTTAATACAGGATGTTGGCAATTTGTTTCATTTATAGGCACCTTAAGATTTACCCTGCAGGCACTAGGGCTGACCGAGGGTCGATTAATTTCCATATAATCGCAAGCGAGCTTACCACTATCGCGATTGACCGCTGACCCACATTCGTCTACCATCACTGATTAAAAGTCTTAAAAGCCTTGGTGACCTCATGATAAACACATTAACAATAGCCTAAAACACAACGTGAGTATCAAATTGAATATTTAGCGCAGAAAAAAAGGTTGTTAGAGCGGTATAGTAGTATAATAATAAAGCTTACTATATTAAAACGATTTTTTTATCGATACATTTATTTTTATAATGCTTGATTTTTTTCTGAAACATAAAATCACTCACCCTCGCTTCGCTCGGGTTCGTCCCTACGCTTCCCCGTACAAACTTGCATCCCCATTTTCAACCCCTTAAGATCATCCCTTCCGGAATAAAAATATTTTATGTCCTACCCAAGGTGTCAAACTATCTTTTTACGAAAATCCATCTAAATCAGTCCAGTGGTTTTTGAGTTCATTTATTACAAACATATAAAAATTAGCTTTACAGTAGGTAAGACGGTGCGGTAAGGAGGGTCGGCGATTGCATCAAGCGAAGCGAGGCGCTTGAATTTTATTCTCACGTCCGTAATTTTTTTGTGATTACTGATTTTGTGATATTCATTTAAATTATATGGTGTAAAAGAGTAAAATAATGTGCGTGAAATGTTTAAACCCTCTAACTTATTTAAAACTAGCGGCTCACCCTCACATCGCTAGGGTTCGCCCTTAGATGATTCTTTAAATTGACATAACTTTTTTATTTAGGACCCGATTGAAATAAAACAAATATTAAATGTTAAGTGAAGCTTTACATTAGTGAAAACCGCACACAAATCGGTTAAGCTGTTTCTAAGATTAGCGCGCACAAACGCACAGACAAACCGGCAAACAGACAAACCGTCAAACAGACAAAAAAACTAAATCATTGTTTTGGTTCTATTACGCTAATAAAGATCCCCAGTAATAGTTTTTCTCAAATATCTTCCATGTAGGTACAGACAGCGATCAGTCACAATTTTATTATAATATGTATAGATGAAAAGGATTAATACTTTATTTGTGTAAATAGCTTTACATTATCCCATTAAAATTGCCAATTTTTTATTGTATTAAAATGGATATAGTATGTTATCCCTAAGAGATAGACATATGCCATCACGGACTTTTCTGTAGACCTATATAAGATATACAATTCCACCATACATTATTGTATGTATGTTATATCTCAAAGGGTTTAGGCAGCGCTTTCGTTGAAAACTCCCAGACGGCTTATTTTTTTCCGACACCTCCAACAAATTTCGTTATATTTTAGCAAATGTATACAAAAACTTAACAAATTACATATTATAACCTTCCTCGAGAACCACTCTATCCATTGGTGAAAACAGAATGAAAATCGGTGCAGCAGTTTTTGAGTTTATCGTGAACAGGCAGACAGACAGACAGAAAGACAGAGAGACGCGGCGGAGGACTTTGTTCTATAGTGATGCAGTCAGAGTTACATACTGTACTTATAGTGTATACATATCTCAAGACTCGCAGCTCGTATAAAACATGTACATTATATCTTCGATTACATAATATATGTTTCTTCATTAGATAACTTGTTCTCAAATAAAATCCAATCAGTACTTTTTGTGTTCTAAGCTGTATAAATTACCATAGTTTTTTAACTATCCCACGGGAACTCTTTAATTTTCCAGGATGAAAAGTATCTACAATGTTGACCGGGAAATTAAGGTACCACCATGCTAAATTTCATTTAAAACGGTCCAACTTTTTCGGAGATTAGCCCGTACAAACAGACAAACAGACAGAGAAACAAAAAAAATTGAAAAAAAATTGCATTTGTTCTATTTCTCTTATATGCCCATTTTTTTCTATGTACAGACATTCAACCTTTACAGTTTTATTATATGTATAGATAAAGTGCTTTTTGGACTACGACTTAGACTGGAAAGTACTTTTTAACTTCATAAAATTCTTACTAATAACTTCTTTAAGAAACAAGTACACAGTAACCATTTCCTATATCAACACTGATCAGTTCTAAATGTTTCTATAAGTCATTTATTATAACGCATTTTACTTGATTTTCTTTACACGCGTCAAAGCAGTACACACAACACACATATCCCAAGACAAGCAAACAACCTGTACATAAACTAGGTCGACTCACGACCTACTTTCCTTCTAATTTACTTTAAAGTTTGTTATAATAATTACAATTTTTATATAAACCTTTATCATTATAAATATAATAAAAGTATAAAGAAATAAGCAAAAAATGTATTGCTGGAAATAAATTCGTGTAAATAATACCTCTAATGAATCGTGTTAAAGCATTTTTTGTACGCGTGCCAGGTCTAGACCAATTTTACTAAAATGTTACGTTTGTGTTTGGACGTAGGAGAGTTAAAATGCCGAAAGTACTGATAAATAAAAAAACTGACCAAGAGTCGGACCCGACACTTATTATAATTATTTGTGTAATAAATATAATATTTATCAATAAACTAACTCATAGAATCGAGCTCGTACTACCACTTTTGGATAGTGGTTGTGCGAGCTCGATTTTAAATTAATGGAGGCTCTTGAAAACATTTTTGAAGTTATACTTCTTTTGGCACGTTTTGGAAAAATTAAGAGAGTAAAATTTTTACGATGCGCGCCCACACTGACAGCCAAAAAGCGACATGATGAAGTTAGCTGAAAGCGACATGATAAAGTTAGCTGCATGCCTTTTACAAACAGAGAGTTGTGACATATGGGATTAATTCAGCCTCGAAAGAAAGTCCAAAAAATCCAGATATTACATACCTTGTTACTACAGATATCAACAACTTATAAAGGTAACAAAATGATAAGAAACTATAAGTATAATTGGATTTAAATATTTATACCTTATTCATGATTGACTTTTTCACGCATAATTTATATTCGGTTCAAGGAAAATAGAGGGTAGTAGGTCAAACATGCGTTTTATTTAATACGTGATGTATTACGTACGAGCTCTATAAATTTGTACAACGGCTACCAGAAATACTAAGATAGATATATGTATATAACATATACTTTTTAAAGTATTTATTCTTCTCTATGTTAATTTAATCAAACAAACCCTACTACATAGTTAGAATTAATGAAAGGAGTAGGTACGTTTTATCCCCAAAAGGTAAATATGTCAACCAGCCCGATGTAGTAGCTGTGTGAAAAGTAATACTGAAGTGATTGAAGAGTCCTTTATTAAGATGAGAAAGATATCGTTGGGTTTTAATGGGTAGAACTGGCTTCTAGCCGGTGAGTCAACACCTAACAAATTTAAAAAAATATTTTCAACATAATTAAAAAAAAGGTTTGTAACATCTAGTATATAGTATTATATAATCAGTGGTAACATCTATCTATACATATAATAAAATTGTAACTAAACTGAATCTGTGCTTTGAATATTTTTTGGAAACTCTTATTGAAATATACATTATTATCAATGCAGAGGCCGAATCTATAGTTTTTAGAGTTTTTGTTTGTCTGTCTGTCTGTTACCGCATCACGGAAAAACCACTGGAGGGATTTTGATGAAATGTGGTATGATGAAGGCTGGTTATCCGGGTCAACATATATGTAGGTTACTTTTTACTGCGGGAAAATATTTCATCTCTGAGCTAAACGTCAAAACGTAACTAGGGACGATCCCGAGCGGAGCAAGGGTGAGTCACTAGTATGACATATTTTTAAAACAAAAATAATTATGAAAATGAAAAATTAATACTCAGGGACTTTACTTAGTATATAATATATTAAATAGTACTAATATATGTTTTAATATGTAAATAGAAATATTTTCTTATTCTATACTGCACAATAAGAAAAAAACTAAAAGAAACAGCGCTCATATTATATAATATGTTTTTAATGGAGCTATGGTGCTGATGTTGTTAAAAACTAAAACTCATTGAACTTTTTGTATGTATTTGATAAAAGTATTCGATAAAATCACAGTTCACAAATATCACACTAAAAATATGATACTTATTGATATTTTCTTTTGAAGAAATAGGTAGCTTATCTTTTAATGTAAATTTTTTTATTGTGTAATTACTGACTAAAATCTCACTTGACGATCTTCAGATGATTTCTGTTTCAAAAATGAATGAATTTGCAAGTTTACAGTGTCAACGTAACTCTCCACTTCTCTCTTATCACAGGATTATGTGGAGATATGCTTTCATTGTAAGCTTTTTTCTCTTGAAATTTCGGCGTTTGCCTTTTCATACTACTGTTATGTATAGATGAATTTTCTCTTGTAAATTATAAGAATTTACATGAAAAATGTCCGCCAACCCGCACTTGGCCAGCGTGGTTGATTGTGGCCTGGTCCTCCTCGCATTCGATGGGAGGCTCGTGCCGAGCACTAGGACGTTAAAAAAAGGGCTGAATACACATGAAGAAAATGTATTTTTTTTTCTTACAAAATCAGAATCAGATCGATTATTATGATTGCGTAACACATCAACTACTTTTATAAGAAATTTTCGTTATTGTTTATAGAAATTATATTTGATTTAAGACTTTATGTTACTACCTATAGCGCGATTGCCATCAAAGGGTGTCGTGGATGGTGGCGTGACGTCACGCATCAGTCCTTTACACGATAAGCCAAAGGCTACTCTACAACATAATAACTACCTAATAACACCCATAATAGTTACCTAGGAACCTGCCACAACAATCACACTGTCTTTAACCTTGTGCCTGTTTAAGAAATGCTAAGGTCAAATTTATCATTGTTCTTAATAACTTTCAGGTTGTTTCAGTAAAGGCGTACAGAATCAAGTTTACCTACTTACTCTTTTACAGCTAAACTACAATTTTTGTCAATCATGCACCTATAACAAATTAAGTTTCTGTAAAGTGATGAAAATATCACAATTCACTTTATATCTCATTATACTTTCTTATATTATGTTTTGATATAAAGTTTGGATATATTTTCAAAAAATGCTTGTTTATTGAGCATTTACATCCAATACTCGGACTAAATAAGATGGTGACCCGGTTTTATTACGTACACTGGGGTGTACCGCCCATTGCCTCCTTTGTCCGAGCGGGCAGTAGGTGGCCGCTGTTTCAGACGAGAGTCTAGAGGGTCAGTCGGAGCCTCGCGCCCTCCGCGCCTGCTCGTCGCGATGCCATAGTCATTGCAGCCCACCTCGACACATGGCACGCACGCCGCTCTAAGTGTCTTTTGTTATGGAAAGGCGCGCAGTGAGCGGTCGGGGCGAACCCATCCCCAGTATCCTTAAAAATTCAAAAAAGCATCGCATCGGCGACCTTGTTGACAAAAGCACTAAAATCAAACGGGAAAAGAACAGCTCTAAAAAGGATGATGTAAACATACCGCTGCCGCAAGGCTGTACTCCACTTATGTATGCCTGCCAACAAGCCAACTATAAGTCTGTTGTTGAAACGCTCAATAAAGATGTAAGTTTTTTACTAACTACTATAATTGGGCGTATTGTTGTTGTACTACAAATAACGCTTACGTTTTACTTCAATAAAGCCAAAATATGTTTTATAAAATATGCTGATTTCTGGTGCGATATAAAATACTTATTTAATGATATAAACTAAAACCTTTGCATTGATAGTGTTGAAATATGATATGATGTTAGTTTTGTTTCTAGTAGGGGCTTAGCTGCAACACGCGATGTAACTCCCTAACGCTGTCAAACATTGCATTGTCTTGTAAACATCTAAGTTCATTCGCGTCTATGAGAGTCCTGTATTAAACTAAAACAATCAATTACTTATAATTATAGTATAGTAAATTGAGTTAAATAAGTTTTTATTTAAAAGTTGTAAACAAAATTATAGCTGTAGCTTTCATTTATTGTACTAAGCAATAACATATTTTAGTGTATACATATATATAATATAAACAATAATCTAAAGATTTACTTCATAGCGTGAGACGTAAGAAGCTATTAAATTGAAAGCTTTCAAGGAAATGCACTAGTAGGCGGGGAAATATCGAAGCGCGGGGAACATATTATAGTCAATCAATAGGCATATCCAGCCCAACAATGTTACGGAGCTTCGTGTTGGCACTCTGTAAAGTGCTACCACGTGTTTACTTTGTTAATCATTTACCATTTCAACTGCAAGGTATTAAGCATTCATTTATACTTAGGAATTATATAAGAACTAAAATGTTAATTTATCAATAGAACTTCGGCATGAACTGAGTTGAGAGAAAGTAGGGGATGATATATTTATCTTATGGTTGTATTCAATAAAGCAAGAAATAATAATAAAAACCATGTACTTATTAAAATATATCGAATTTTAAACTATACATATAATAAAATTCTAACTAAGTCGAATCTGTACATTAAATATTTTTTGGAAAATCTTATTGAAATAGTCATTATTATGATACAGAAGCCAAATCTATAGATTTTAGAATATTTGTCTGTCTGTCTGGGATGCGTTTCCAGAAAAAACCACGAGAAAGTCACTGAGCCGATATTGATGAAATTTCGTATGATGATAGCTGGTTATCCGGGTTAAGAAAATCCCTTAAAATAGACTTGTAACTTGTAGTTTGTTAATAAAATTCTATATATATATTTTTTCAGCCGTCGTCAGTCCGCGTGCGCGACCGAGGGCTTCGCTGTGCGCTGCATTACTGCGCGTCGAGCGGCGCGGGCGCAAGTCAGGCGGCGCGCGCGGCGTGTGCGGACCGCGTGCTGATGGCCGCCCCGGCGCTGGCAGACGCACGAGATGCTGACGGCCTCACTCCTCTGCACTTAGCCGTCGTACACGGAAACGTGCCGTTAGTTCAAACTCTTCTAGCTGCTGGTGCTGACGTGAATGCTAAGGACAATGAACAGCACACTGTTGTGCATTGGGCTACAGGTTGGTGTTGATTAATAAAGATGGAATTATAAACATTCATCAGCAATATAAAACCCAATCGTTGAACATGTCACAAACCCTATTCTTCTACCTATCAATCATATTATATACTATACCTATACTAACTGCCTCGGTGGTGTGGTGGTTAGCAAATACGGCTAAGCATCGAGAGGCCCTGGGTTGAGTCTTTCTGTTTAGTAAGTCTCAGTAACAGCCCAGTGTTGGGAAGTTGGCAGTGTTTCACCCCGAGTCTCGAAGAGCACGTAAAGTCGTTGGTCCTGCGCCTTAACTCTCATCGGTCGTGTCGAGGAGTCGTCCCACCGGAGTGTGAGTGTTGTGCACTATAATATCTCCTGCGCAGTTGGCTAGTCTCAATGAGACGAGCCACCGTGGCCGAAGTCGGTCGTGAGGTTATTATTGTATTATATACATACATATATTTAAATAAGATTTACCTAAATAAAAACATTTAATGTACAGATTCGGCTTAGTTACAATTTTATTACATTTATAGAAAATGTGTAGGTATCTCTATGTTGATAATTGCGTTCAAGCGTAAAGTGAGTTTGCGCATGACGTGTTTATCAAACCAGACAGTTTTGTTATGTGGCTATGTCATTCAGCGGTAGATCCGGTTTCATATTATCACCGCTTTAGTGGGATTGATGCGCGCGTGCACGCCACTACACAGTACACTTAGACTGTCTGATGTCTCCTTCTGTATCAGTCCCTGTGACCCGCTTTTCGTAGTTCACCCCATGTATTTGTAAATTTATCTAATTTTTTCACTTGCGTAATATTTACAAATGTAAAAATAGTAGGTAGGTATATAATATTACAAATTAATTGTAGTTTAGTTATCTTCATCAAGCTTTATTGGTATAACTTTAGAAGACCGTATTTTGTATAGTATCTACTTTTTTAATAGGTTTTTATTGAATGACTGTTTGCTTTTTGTTTGTTCAAAGTATAGTTGTGTTTTTATGTTTTCAAAATTTATATGAAAACAATTAGGTATGTGGTTAGTATACAACAATCCTCAATAGCTGATAATCATCGTTACGACTATTTTGTGTATATTAACATAATATGTATAGATATGTCCGTAAAACGTGGCCCTTTCTTTTCTTTTGCTTGTTCATTATTTATACCTTGCTTATTATTTCTTAATGAGTTAGCCGAAAGTAAATAGTACCTTAGGTTCGAACGAAATTACAAGCTTTGGAAGAGGCCTTTACATGAGAGGGGTTCCTTTTTTTTTTTTTTTTTAACGTGTGGAAAACCCTGTTACGGGTACCCGCTCGCCTGGGGAAGCGAGACGGGTTATGTGGGGCTCCTGCCGCGCAATTGCAAATTGCAAAAAACCACACGAAAGGCCACTCTGTCGCCACAAGGCTGGGGTCACAGGTATCCGGATTCCTCTGTAACTGAGAGGGGTTCCTGCAATAATATATATATTTCTATTACCTATCTAAAAAAATACTATGACAATTGTAAGCGGAACCTATTTTAGCGGGGACTATTTTATTTTTATTTATTTATTTTATTAATGAGTTATATGTTTTTTTTATATTCTATAAGAATTGCATGCCCGAAAAATAGTAAAGATAAAATGGACATTTTTGGTGGTCGTAAAATCAATTGTGTAATAGCTATCGTGTGGTAGAGACCAAAGTTTGTATGTCGTTGTTAAGGCAGCGAGGGGTGTCCAGCTACTACTTTATTGAGCGACGGACAAGGCCGGGTCCTTGAACCTTTGAATTACGTACATATATCTAGGACTGAGGTAAGAGGTTTTAAATGTAAACACACCCAAAGGTCAATCTGACAACTCAATGTCAATCGTCTAGTCAGTCTTTTAATTAATAAAAGAAATTAATTGAATCTCTTAATACCGCTTTATAGCCTTTTTTTTACAAAACTCTATATGATTTACGAAAAGTACCTTTTATTGAATTTTATACTTTTTATATATAAAAATAAGTTGCATAATAATAATATTACTCTTTATTGTACACCAAATAGAAAATACATACAGACAGTAATTAAAAATAAACAGAAATGCACATGAGGCGGCCTTATCACTTAAAGCGATCTCTTCCAGGCAACTAACAACCAGGTAAAGAAGAGTGTGAAAGAAATGGTAGGCGGTGTACCTACTTGCTATAATAAGATTATTTTAACATATTTATACTTAGTACTTACAATACAAATAGATAAACATGATACGCATGTACATACAAACATACGTACATGTATACATACGTACATACGTACAATATTGTGTACGACATAGTTAAAAGATAACATTACAAATCTAACATGTGTATGTGCATTTATTTTTGTTATTGCCACACGAAACAAAAATAGTTTTTGTAAATCTTTATTTCATGTGGTGCTAAATGCTAATCTATACAGATAAATAAAATTGGAGTGTCTGTTTGTAATATTAAAATAACCGCTTTTTACTAAATGCATATGGATGTATACACGGTACATATACCAAAACAACATTTTTTACAATTTTTGACTGTCTGTCTGTCTGTCTGTCTGTTTGTTCCGGCTAATCTCCGAAACGGCTGGACCGATTTTGACGGGACTTTCACTGGCAGATAGCTGATGTTATAGGGAGTAACTTGGGCTACTTTTATTTTAGAAAAAGAATCAGGGTTCCGCGAAAAAAAATAAAACCCATGAAATTGTGAACAAAATCCGCGTACAGCGTACGCACCCGAGCAAAACGAGGGTAAATCGCTATATAATTTAAATGAATATCTTAGGAGTAGCAAGCTACTATTTATGTATACCTAAACATAGCTAACACTGAAAACGTACCTAGAGACGAACGCGAGCGAAGGAAGCGTGAGTCGCTAGTAATATATATAATTTTAGGAAGTCATTTAATGTTGCGATTATAACATTTCACTAATAATTTACTAATATTTAGTAAGGAAATAATATTTAAATAAAACTATCTTTTCGGAATACCTTAGGTTCTCCCGTGACCATGATTGCTGTAAAGCAATCGAAACTTAATTTAAATAAAAAGATAGTATTAAGCAATCGAAACGTCGGGAAACAAAAATCAAAATAAATCCGCGAAAAAATTCGAAAGGATAGTTTTATTTAAATGTCTAATATTCGCGTAAATCTAAGAAAGTATTAAGGAAATAATAATGAAAAACATTTATAATTATAGTATGTGGCGAAGTTGGTGCGCTTAGAGCAGTTTTAGCTGCGGGGGCAGATGCAGCGACCCCCGACCAGCACGGCGGCTACCCGCTGCATTACGCGGCGCAAATGTGCGGCGCGCCTGCTGCTACCGACCATCAGGTTATATTAAATTACATATATATTTTCATGATGTACTAAATAAAATAGCGAAAATGATCGTTATTTATATTTTAATAAAAAATATAATATTATAGAGCAGAGGAGCCGCTTTGGAAGTTCTTCGGGCATTAGTAAAAGAAGGTGGAGCTCGAGTAGAGGTACGAGATGCCGATGGTCGTACTCCTTTACTGTGGGCTGCTTCTGCAGGGTCAGCTTCAGCAGTGCTCGCTCTACATCAAGCAGGCGCAAGCGTTGATGATTCAGATAGGTAAATTAAGTTAGTTAAATTAGTTAATATTTTTGTAATTGCTATTTAGTCATTTAATATTAAGTAAATAACTCTGATATATTTGTATTGTAATTAGAGATGGCTTGACAGCCCTTCATTGTGCAGCAGCACGGGGACACACTGAAGCGCTAGAAACATTGGTAGGTCTATGTGGAGCTCGTGTCGACGTAGCTGATTCACACGGCTGTACTCCTTTACATTATGCAGCTGCCTTAGGTCATGCAGATGCAACATCAGCTCTACTTGTACACGGTGCAGACTCTCATCGTCAGGATCGCAGAGGCAGAAGTCCTGCCCATACTGCAGCCGCTAAAGGACAAATTGAAACAGTTCGCATTTTAGGTTAGCCAAACTTATCTTAATACTATATACATATTTTATTTTATTATACTATTGTTTATTGTGAACTAATTTTATATTCTATAATGTTACATTTATATTTTAGGAGCAAGGGGAGCTAATCTATGGTTACGAAATTCTAAAGGAGATTTACCTTTGCACGAGGCTGTAGCATCAGGGCGCAGGGAATTGGTTAAATGGTTACTAGATGGAAGGCCGTCACAAGTTAATGCAACAAATCACGAAGGGCGTACACCTTTACATATTGCTGCAGCGACAGATAATGCTGACCTCTGTCGCTTATTATTAGACCGAGGAGCCGAGATTAACCCAGTTGCGAGGTCATCCAAAAATGAACCACTAACACCTTTAGACTGTGCAACAAGTAGAGGCCATCGTTCCACGGCTAAATACTTACAAATGCATGGTGGTTTGCCTGCTTCTAAACTTTCTAATACTCAAATTATCATAGATGGCGCACAAGTCACAGGTTTACCAACAAGAAAAGTAACAAGTACTAAAATTGATGTTCGTGACCGGATAAGAATTGAAAAACGTGAAGTTGTCGAGCTGTCAAGTCCAGCTATGGATAAAAGGAAGACTATAGATGATCATTATGTCGAATCGAAGAGTAGTTCTTCGTCTGAAGATAAAAAAAATAGCAGAAAGGCGAAAAAAAAATACAGTGATAGATACTCCGAAAGAAGAAAGAAAGTGGTAGAAAAACAAAAAAGTTTTAGTGACGGTTATGATAGTGAATTTGAAGGTTATGAAAGGTATAAAGAACATAAACAAAAAGTAAAAAAGGAATCAAAAGCAAAGAAAAATAGATCAAAGAGTGAACCTTCGAGACGGAGCAAAAGCAGTCCAAGGTATCACAGTCGATATACAAGATCTACTTCTGAAAGTTCATCAGAAACATCAAGTTGTGCGAAGAGAAGAAAAAATAAACGACATAGGAAGCGTAGTAAACGAAAAAGTACATCTACATCTAGTTCTAGTTCAGAATCAAGTGAACGACATAGCACAAAACAAAGAGGTAAAAAAACATCTATACATATTGAAAATGATGATATAAAACAAAAAGTTAATATTACTAAATACAAAAATATTGAACAGCCGCAGGGCATTGAGGTTGAAGAGAAAGAGACTATAAGCATCAAAAAGCAGTCATTAGTTGCCAGCACAGATGGAGAGCCCGTAAAAGAACCTCAAATGGTAAAAACGAAGACTCATAGTGAGACTGAAACTGATACTCTTTCTGTCAAAACTAATATGGTAATAACTGAAGCTCAAATACATATGGAGCGTGAATCTACTCAACACGGAAGCTCTGAATTAACAGTCACTGTAGATTCTTCTAATAATGTTTCTATAGAAACTGCGAACTTGTCTGTTACGCATAAGGACGTAAATGAAGAAATAAAAGAAGTCGATAAAACACAAATACCTCAGATTGATAGAGAAAATGCTACAAGCTTATCGAAAGAAGATAGTGAAATGAAATCTGAAGAATTAAAATCAGACACCATTACTGAAAGCGTTTTAGAAGCGGAAAGTAAAGAATTAATTGATAAAGAGTCCATAGATGACAAATCTAAAGAAATAAAGGATATTAGTGAAACTAAGCTAGAAACTTCTTTAAATCATGAAGTTGACAGTGAACAATCGAAGGATTTGGAAAAAGAATCTGAAGGCGTCGATAAAGGAATAGATGAAAAGGCTAGCACCAGTGGTAGTGAAGAGAAAAAGGATAAAGAAAGTAGTCGTAGCGGTAGCTCTGAAACAAGAAAAACATCCTTTCAAGTGTTATCTGGACCAGATGAAACTGATAAGGAAAAAAAGGACGAAACTCTGCTAGACATAAATAAAGAAAAAGAAGTATCTCTCGATAAAGGATCTCCTAGTGTATCTTTTTCTAATAAAGATGAAGTTTTCAAAATTAAAGATTCTGAAAATGAATTTGAGCAAGTGTTGGGTGCTAACAATGAAACTGGAATGGACGTTGAGAAAGTTGAAAGTAAAGTTATTCTTGACAACGAAATAATTCAAGAAAAGGAGAAAGAAATTGTAACACCATCAACTAATGGTGAAAACGGCCTTAATCCAGATAAAGGTATCATAACAATTTTTGATGATACATCCTTTAAAGATCGAGGTCTGCAAGAAGTGATATCGCAAGATGAAGAAAAAGAATATGATACTGACCTCCCTATGACACAGATTTCCCCGAGTCGTGGTAGCAAATTTTCAAAAGATAGCCAAGTAAGTAGTAGAAAAAGTAGTATTTATGAGACTGAAAGTTATAAGGTACTTTCAGATACTATTGACACTGTTGATTTAAGCCCAGGAATATTAAAAAAATCCAGAAGTTTGATAGACGAAGAACATATTAATGAGGAGAGATTACCGAAAGATAGCTCATTTGGAAGAATCCCTAGCATTAGTGATAATGAAATATATTACAGTCATTCTGAAGCGAACGGCAGAAGAAAACGATTTCGTAAAAAAGGCAGGATGAAAAGTCGATTAACAATAAGATCTAAAAGTGAAAATTCCGAAAGAGGCTATGAGTCTAGTGGATTACTAGACTCTGGGTTCGAACCTAGCCCTCGTCCTGTTCAACGATGTATTATGAGTCCAAGATTAAATGCATATTATCAACAACGGAAAAGCGCGAGAAATATCGGCAAAACAGACAGTAAGATACCAGTGAGGAAACCCGGTGATAAAAAAGCTGTAGACATGAAATCTGTCACTCAGAGGATTCAAACGAATATGAGAAGGTTTGTAACATATGATATTCATTATTGTATTTAGTATGTTTTAATCCTAAAGTGATTTTTATATTTTAGATATTATTGCGAACGAAAAATTTTTCAACACTTACTGGAATTAAAGCGACTACAAATAAGAACAAGTAAAGCTAACGAGGCCGTCCTAGTAAAAAGAGCCATCGATGAATACAATAAATCTAGTCTCAGTAATGTAGGTTTAGGACTCTATAATAGTACTGAATACTCATTCAGTAGTTTTGAAAAGTTTCTTTATGACAGCTTAAGAAAGTTGCAAAAAAGTGGAAAAAAACACCTAGACAAGCTTCCGGAGAAGCCAATCGATTTCGATTACGGAGAAAGTGAATTGTATAAAATGAGCGGTATCCCGGATAATCCATGCTTGTGCACAAGTAAGACACATCGATGTTTCCATGCAGTGCACGCTTATACTGGAATTCCTTGTTCGGCTTATAGTAAGTAATATTCAGTTTTCCTTATTTAAATTTGTTTAGTATAATATAATATCACTAGATTATTGAATATGTTTTTTTTAGTTCCTTATAAATGGAATCATCATACAATACCTAAGCCTGCAACAGCGGGTACTAGTAAATCGCGAGGATTTTTGCCAAAAATTAATTCAAAGCCACCTTCGGGAAAAGCTCACGTTACGCTTGAAGTGTCCCACGGTTCTGAAAGACAACTGATCGCATTACCAGCCGAGCGACTGGACAGAAACAAAAGATACTACGTAACATTTACAGTCAAAGGATCAGAACCTCCATCAGACAACGATAATGCTTCTCCCAAGTCATCCAAAACAGTACGCAGTCTTGACTAATGCTCATAACTAAACATATAACATTAATTTATATATTATAGTAGTATTTATAACATTCAATTATAAAAAGGAAGAGAATAACAGCTAAATGAAATCAATTGAGAAATATTAGTAACTATACAACATATGAGATATTTTGTTAATATGTATAAATAAATATATAGTCTTAAGAATGATGATATTATTTATAAGTACGTAATATTAATATTATTTTTGTAAATCTGCTGCCATTTAAAATTGTAAAATGAAACAATGGAAATAAACGATTTATTTTAAAATGTAGGTATACAAAATAGATAGTAAATACCACTGCCACTAATAACTTTATTAAAATCTAACAAATCAAGTTAAGTCAAGAAATAAAACAATATAATTTGTATCGGTACATATGTCGCAAATCATAGGTCCATATACATATTTCCCAAATGGCGCATCGAATACTTCATATTATAATAATTTAATAAGTCCATAGTCTTCCTTTAAATAGGTATATTGATTTAAAAAAATTGTTATTACCATTTATTTGCTGCATGTATATGACATGAGTTTCCTCCGAAGAAAAAATACCCAATTATTATTTTTTTGAGTTGCAAAAGGAAATATTGACACACATATTTCGACTGCATTGTCCTGCAACCCAGCATTTTTTAATAAAAACTCTAAGCCCTGAGAATTTTTCCATAGAATGTCTATCGAAAGAGCAAACAATAAACAAATCAATCTAACACTCTGCCTAAATCATCAAATATATAGAATATCCTTCTATAGTAATTTTTGCCTAGTTAAAAATCATTGTAAGCAAAAAAAACTCTTTCAATCATGAAAGTTAATTTTAAATACATAATAAAAATCCGCGCCTCTTATTCTGTTTGCCGTGGCATAGGAATGAAGGCTTGACTTTGAGGCGCTCGTACTCAACATGATAAAAAAAGGGTTTATCCTTATTAGATTAGATAATTACTTCCTTTCTTCCTTAAATGAATTGCAAAGAAGATATTATAAAAGAAAGTTTGTTACCACAGGAGCGGTTGAAATGTGGGACAGCAAACAGTAAATTCTAACCGAGATGGCAAAATTTATAAGAAAACATATTTTTATTATTCTCGGAAAGTTTAGAAAATCTCAGGTCTACTCATTGTTGTCAATCTATCTCGTTTTGTATTCAACGTGATTTCTCTTATAAAATACCTTTTGAAGGAAATTCATTCAAATGGCAGCATTTTATTACTTTCAATTCTCCATGGGAACTTACGCTTACATAATAAATAAATATATAAATATTGCGAGACGCCCCAGTAGATGTAAATATTTATGAGTAATAATATTTAGTGTACAAAGAGCGAATAAAATAGTAATAAAGCAATGCAATAATATATAAAAAATAAATGTGTTTATTAAAAAGTTGATTTTATCATTTTACAAAAGTAACACAGCTTTAAACCTCTTTTTTAAGAATTATTTCATACACAAATATTAAGGAAAATAGATATAGTAAAACCGAGTAGAGTTGACAAAAAAAGTTCAAGGACAATTACAAAATTAATTTTACTCGTGTTCTCGTGCATTATAAATAAACAGCTATGTATTTTTCAATTGAAAAATAGTAATTACATAAATATAATCACCTACACATGTAATGATCTGCTCTTGTTCCGCCTACTATATATATCTATCTACCTTTTTTTCTAGCTCAAAAAATACCATTAGGTACTTAATATATCATGAATGTAGTCAAATCATGAGCGTTTAAACCCGAAAAATTTCATCATATAATTAACTTGTTAATTCTAGAACATAGTTATCTGAATTGGTGATATAGAGTCAGAATCACCTAAATATTAGTCCGGTCAAATTAGACCAAAAAATCAGTAAACCCACGACAAATTCAGGGGAAGCTGAAAATTCTTAAAATTGTTTAAATTATAATTATAAACATTGTCTTAAAAGTCCCAACCGATCCCATGTAAGGAAAAAATTTTAGCGGGGTAATAAGGTCCAAAAAATGAGTTTTTCGCGATTTTCTTGAAAACGGTAAGTTTTATCGCAAAATTACCCCAGACATAATTTGTAGATCAGGGAATTTCCTATAAAA
This sequence comes from Argynnis bischoffii washingtonia, assembly GCA_033884665.1. Classification (NCBI taxonomy): domain Eukaryota; kingdom Metazoa; phylum Arthropoda; class Insecta; order Lepidoptera; family Nymphalidae; genus Argynnis; species Argynnis bischoffii. The sequence goes on along the minus strand of CM066625.1, from coordinate 8,693,339 downwards.
AAGGTATCAATAATTTTTTCCCTAAAAGCCACCGCTTCTGAGATATAACGATGCAAAAAATTGCAAGCGTCATAAACGCACACGTTTCCACGCCACCTCTGAGGTAGTGTACTTAGCGCGTTTTTTTTAACGTGGTTTCCCCAATAGGCCTTATTCCACGGGTCTGTTGTGATTAGATTTAGAAATTAATAGTTTATTCGTCGGATTCGGAATCGTCAATCACTTCTTCTTCTTCCTCTTCTTCTTCTTCTTCTTCTTCTTCTTCATCCTGACTATAGGTGAATTGTGTTAAAAGTGAAGCATCACATGTTTCTTCGTCAGTATTAAATGAATCCTCTGTTGTTGGTGATTCTACATTAGAACAAGACTGGCCTTGACAATTCGTACAAGCCAGAGAACAAAACAGCCCAACTTTTTTGCAACCACATTTAGCATTGCATCCTTTTTTACAGTTACAAAAGATAGTGTTGAGCAATTTTTCCGGCGCAGGTGGAAGCAAAGTCTGAATTGGTTCTAATATATTATCGACCAACTTCCAACCCCAATCTGTTGGGTTTAGTTGATAACCAAGCCACACTTGAACTTGGTAGTATACCCGAAGAAGATGTTGATGAGCAGAGACTGAGGTTGGAGGAAGACAAGCTAATTGTACTTGTTTCTTATTTCGAGTATTTTTGACAAAAGATGCATATCGAAACTTGTCTAAGCAGGTAGTTTTTTTAGGAGCTCCGTACATACGAAGAAGAAAGTGAATTCCGTTGGTAATAACTTCTTCTGGAGTTGAATTACATTTTTTAAAAACTTCAGCAGTTGCAAGTAAGTCTTGCTTTTCAAACATTTTGAATACAGTTGTTTTACCCCTCCTGTAAAATGCAGATGTCGTATCACAGCCAGTTATGGCGTGTAAAAATAGTATGTGATTTCGACACTTTGCAAAACTTAAAATCACCGACAGAAACATATTCTTACTTACATTACAGCTACAGAAAGTATATGGGTGAGGTACTTAGGCATATTATGACGCTCGCAATTTTTTGCATCGTTATATCTCAGAAGCGGTGGCTTTTAGGGAAAAAATTATTGATACCTTTTTTATAGGAAATTCCCTGATCTACAAATTATGTCTGGGGTAATTTTGCGATAAAACTTACCGTTTTCAAGAAAATCGCGAAAAACTCATTTTTTGGACCTTATTACCCCGCTAAAATTTTTTCCTTACATGGGATCGGTTGGGACTTTTAAGACAATGTTTATAATTATAATTTAAACAATTTTAAGAATTTTCAGCTTCCCCTGAATTTGTCGTGGGTCAAATGTCTAAATTGACCGGACTATATGATATCATTATAGTCTGTTAGACTAAAGAGTAGGTACCTATTTTCAATTTACATATTTCCGTTATCTATACATATAATAAAATTGTAACTAAGCCGAATCTTTACATTAAATATTTTGTTTTTTTTGGAAAATCTTATTGAAATAGAATTTATTATCGATGCAGAGGCCGAATCTATAATTTTTAGAATTTTTGTCTGTCTGTCTGTCTGTTACCGTATCACGGGAAAACCACTGGACAGATTTTGATGAAATTTGGTATGATGATAGCTGGTATCCGAGTCAAAATATAGGATACTTTTTACTGCGGGAAAATATCTTATCTCTGAGCTTAACGTTAAAAGGTAACTAGGGACGAACCCGAGCGGAACGAGGGTGAGATACTAGTCGAATTATAATTGCATAGATTCGTGATCTCTTTCCTATTAAACCATAATATACGAAACAATAAACACGGAACATACGCTCAAGTACTTTGCAAATTAAAGACAGTTATGTAATCATAATTTATTTAATAACTAAATAACAAATGAAGAACAAACGAACGTTACGAACAAATACTGAATTATATATAAATTAAACATAGGTTTAGTGTAAGTATCAGACGCCGAGTAGCAGCGCGACGCCGGCGAGGGTCCAGCGCGTAGGCTTGTCTTTCGTCTTTAAGTTGAACGTCCAGACGAACGTTGGGCCACGCATGCTACAAGAAAAATAAGGTTAAACTTTACGTCGACTATTAACTTTAACGTCATTATTCCCATACAAAATCTTGTGAAGGCAAAAAAAATGATACAGGACTGAACGTAGCTCACGACTTTACCTTCCTAGTTATTAATATAATGATACATTGATTCAACGTACCCATCATTCGATGCACTTAAAACCTCAACCACTATTTCAAGAAATAGTGTTTTTAAATTCAAGTAAAATATTTTTATTAATATTAATAGTTTTTTAAAAGTCCAAATTGCTCAGAGTCTTATTCCATTTTTTTAAGGATATACGTGATTCAAAGTTTGAGTAACGCACCGTATCTTGTATACGGGGCACTCGTACACGTTGCGCGTGTCCTGCTTGTCCTGCGTCACCGCCTTGATGTATATGACAGGCATGATGGGGAAGAGCTCCATCATGTGCGACTCGACGATGCCGCCGGTGGCCGTGTCCCAGCGCGCACCCTCCATGTACAGCCCGTGGATATTGGCGCCCTCGCGCGGAGGCGCGCTGTAATATAATAGGAAACGTCATCATCATTATCATCGTCATTATATTCATCATAAAGGTCGAAAAATTACCATTGTTGGATGTAGACTACAGGAAACGTAAACAATGAAAATTAAATTACAAAAACAAAATATCGACGTCGTTAAAAACGTAGGTACTTGAAAGGCTTGAAATAACATGATGTACATGACGGAAATAGTTTAACGTAGTCGAAGATTATATGTTTTATACTTGCTGCAAGTTTTGTTTCTATATTCTCAACTCCGGTCTGTCTGTATAACTAGGTTTTCCTATTAGCCTGACCCATACATACTAGAACGAGGCAATGAAGCATAAAATATTGGGATCTTTGTCACGAAAATACTATATAGAAACAAAAGTAATGTTAATTAATAATATCTAAATGAATTTACAATACATATGTAGAATAACACACTATCAACATCAAACATATAGATAATAAATATATATATATATATATATATATATATATATATATATATATATATATATATATATCTTAATCTTATATCTTATATAATATATATAAATCTCGTGTCACGATGTTGGTCCGGGATGAACTCCGAAACTACTTATCCGATCTTAACGTTTTTTTTTTCAAAATGTGTGATTTGTTCCAACTTAAAAGATAGGATAGTTTTTATCCCGATTATTTCCTTTTTTTATTGCAAAATTGACGATTTTCATATGTGTGCCACAGCAACGCGTGGTCGGGTCTGCTAGTATATATATATAAAAACAAAAATCTTGATAATATCACCGTCTACATTAGACACCAGTGTAATTAATAGGTATTTCATCATCTTCAGTAAACGTTTCAACAGATGCCATTTTATGATTTTTTTTATTGAAAATACCTCAAAATACATATGAGCGGCGGCGACACTACGAACATGAGCGCGGCAGTAACGCTAGCGTCTAACGTCACTGACGCAGCGAGTAGCGACACTGACGCGGCGTCAGTGAGGCTGCGCTCGAATGTAGTTCCCTACATTTACATAGTGCATTAATCTGCCGTCCTGTCGCGACGTCACTGATGCGGCGCCACTGACGCTACTGACGCTTGCTTCGAAAGTCTTTTTTTTATTGTCAGGAAAAACCCTGTTACGGGTACCCGCTCGCCAATGGGGAAGCGAGGCGGGTTATGTGTTAAAGTCTATCTTAACAACAACAAAATCTAACTTAAAGTCCCCTCGGCTTTTCTTGGTGACGTCACAGTTGAGGCACATCTTGTCGAGCGGCCACTCGTTCTTGCGCGCCGTCTGCTGCATGATGGCGGTGAGGAACGACTGCGGGTTGAAGAAGCCCGCCAGCCACACCGCCGGAGGCAGCTGTGGACGTATCAAATAATTACGTAATTGTAATTCGAAGCAATGGTTTTTAAAATCTGCCTGTTCGTGCATCACGTTTGTACTTTGCTTTACAAGTGATCGCTTTAATTAACTAGGTCAACCTAGTTAATTAAAGCGATTTCAAATCAATCCAATATTTTTGTCTCTTAAATGTTATGTAGTAGCTGTGTATTAAATAAATATACGTAACTATATATCATCAAACTACTCTCATGCACCATAAATTTGCAATATCGCCAAAGTTACTTAGACATGTCTTTCTCTCAATAAAAATAAAAAACAGACAGATAGACATATCAGACCAACAAACTAACATTGAAGTCGCCGGACCAGTTCTCAAGCTCGGTAAGACGCAGGCAGAGGTCGGAGAACCAGGCGGCGAGGCCGAGCAGCGAGGGGTAGGCGAGCTTCGTCCACGACTCCGGCACATGGTCCATGAATAGCGACTCCATCAAGTTCTCCATGTCGCTGCTGATTGTCAATTCGCCCTGTCCCACAACACTACCAAGATTACTATAATATGTGCAGTAATAAAATATTTATTTTTATAATAATAATATGTAATGATTTTTATCTGAAATATATTTGCAAAAATTATATTTGAAAAAGCAATGCATATTATTACAGAGCTATAATCGCTTCTTGACAGTTCATGATTTTATCATGAAATACTAAAGCGTAACATAATTCAGTTAAAAGTTTTAATGAAATATAATGTATAAACCACAAAAGATTTTATTATAACCTTAATAATAATAAATAACATGCCTTGAGACCCAATTCTAACTCCTTTAAAGAACGTCGAATCTCTCCCATGAGCCTGTTCATCCGCTCACACTCCTGCAGCGCGACGATAGTGTACGGCGTCAGCTCCTCCACTTTCCCCATAAGCTCAACTAAATTGAATGGTTCCGGTACTCTATCCATTATATCATCCAATATGTATCTCACCTATGTGAGAATTCTAAGTTTTAGTAATTGGTCAATTGAACGAAATGTCTAGTGTTATTCATATCATGTATATAAAATCAAGTGAATTGAATTTAATATCATTTACCATTTCCTCTTTGCTAGCGCCACCGCCCGCTTGAGCCCCGGTATCTCGAGGCTGCATTTCGAACACTACCTATAAATTATCAAATTGTGTAAAATTATGAAGATGTTTTTTAATATAAAACAATCATTAAATATAAAAAAATGTAACTATCCGTTAATTAGTGTTATAGTAGGTATCTAAAATAAAATACATGTACGTAAGTACCTTAAACAGTCTTTCAGAAACGGTAGTCAAATAACCGATTTCAGCGTTGGGATGTAATCCATAAAGATATGGTGTTTCGTCTGGCAGGAAATCGTCAATGTACTGGTGGTAGCCGACATAGTCCGAGTTAGGCGGCGATATGAATCCCGGGGCAAGTTGTAGTTCACCATCAACCTATTAAATTTATTATTACTTAATTAAAGGTTACGTATTTCAAAGCTTTTTTTTCTAAAACGCTAATGTGCAATATACATTCTTCATAAATAAAATAATTGACGTTGACTAATTAAATTAATTGCTTGAAGTCTGGCAAAATTTGCTTTCCTCTGTCAGTTTGTTGGTACTCCTCTACAGGTCGTATTTTACAACCGATCTGGATGAAACTTGGTATATAGGTTTTATAACTTTACAGTTTTTTTGTCATCGGGGATTTTTCATTACTTCCCCAAAAAAAAGTGCAAACAGGGAGCTACTGGATATCTCCGCCTTATGTTATATAATATATTCTTTTTTTTATTTGAAAGATAGTAGTAACTTTAAGTTGGTCTCATAAAAAATTGGTGAAGACCTCATGAGGATCTTTGGAATGATGAGCAGAATAGATCCTTAAAATGCAATAAATTGCTCATATAACTTTAGTGGTATATTAATTCTTGCAAAAAAGATGTGCTCGTGAGGTCTACTGTTCGCAGAACTACTAGTTTTAAGATTGGTTAATGTACCAATTCAGGCTGCATGTACTCCAATAAGAATGTTCTACAAAGTCGCCTGTCCCAATCGTCAGTGATATGTCCTCCGTACATTATCTCGCCAAAGAGATACCGCAAGTCCTCCCACGGCACTCGAGGGTTGGCCTCCAAGTAGTTGTACAAAACGTACACACATATTGTGAGATCGCCAAAATTGAATGGATATACTCTAAAATAAAAAAGGTAAATCAAAAAGAAAGAGGGAAAATTGACATTGTAGATGATATTCACATGCGATTTGAATTTTTAAAATTATTGTCTTTTAAGTTGCCTCTGCTTGACTGGCTTTTTCAATTATATCCATCTTCAGACAAAAAATTAAAAACTAATTGCAATTTTAAAATAGTGACATATATTGAAGTACACTTCAAATATGCTTCGTTACATATCTACTTTCAGTAGGTACTAATTGATCAAACCTGTTCCATCCCTGTGGACCAAACTTGCGTCGTTCAGCCACCACAGCGTGAAAGTAGCATAACGCAAACAATATGGCCTTAAATTCAGCCTCCTTGCTGCACATCTCAAGGGTCTCTTGACTGAAATTATCTAATGCCTAAAATATAAATGAAATTAATTTGTCACTACTAGGTATATTCACAAATTATAATATTTTTACTCTCGAAATTTGATTTAAATATAATAGTACTACATTTTTAGCAACGTTTTCTAAAAGGCATAGAGAAAAATATTTCAATGAACATCTATATAAATATTATAAAGAGGAAAGTTTTTTTTTGTTTGTTTGTTGATACCAAATAGGCTCCGAAACTACTAAACCGATTTAGATGAAATTTGGTAAGAAAATATTTTGAGACCCTGAGAAGGACATAGGATAGTTTTTTCCCGGAAATCATCCCTTAAGGGGGTGAAAATGGGGATAAGAATTTGTATGGGGAAGCAACCTAGTCTTATATGAATGCAATATTGTAATAAAAATTACCTTGTGCAAATTGGCCCACATACCACTCGGGGGTTCGTTGGTTATTTTAATAGCCGATTCCAAGATACCCTGAGGAATGATGTGGTACGCGGGGTCCGCTGCCGGCTCTGCACTTAAGTATAACCTAGAAATATGAAAAAAAATATAAACACTAAGTATGTAATTTATAATGATATATTTTTTGAAACATTCATGTAGGGGAGATCGATGAAGATAAATTAGTAATACATTTCTATGTTTGTGAATTTCGTTACTACAGCTGAAGTTGTGACAACTTGGTTTTTTTTCATACCATGTAACATATAAACCAGTAAAAATAATTGTAAAATTCTTGAAAGTTTTCAAACCTATAATCTTCAATAGGGTTCTCAAAGGTTTCTTCCATCTTTTTCTCCAACGTAGGCAACCACTTGGCCACTAAATGTACATTCTGTAAAATGACCCAGTGGCCATGTTCAGCGGCAACGCCCATGGCTTCTTCAGCAACTACCTCTTGGCCTTGGCCGAGAGACACGATGTGGAAATTTTTCTTGTCCGTAGAAAATCCAAGTTTACGGCCAAGCTTTTCTATATCCTATATTTATAATATTATAAGAGAACTTTTATATTCTAATTCTTTATAATACATATTTATTATTGAGATTACGTTTATTTCGTATATTTTGATGTTAATAAATGACATGGTGCAGTATATGCTTAAAATTTAATTATTTACATCATAAATATTGTAAGAGTGAATTATTGCTTTATAATAAAATCCGACAGTTAACAAATCATGTACAAGTTATCTACCTTTAAAGGATCTACTCCGGGAGATAGTATAAAGAACATGGGCGTAGTTGATGTGCTTTCTTGGTAAGACTTCTCAAGTGGGGGAGTCCTAGCTTCTACGTATTTAGTTCCAAGGTTCTCCTCACAAAAGGCACTAAATAAAAAAAAATAATCATATATACTAGCTTAGTATTATAAACCTAAAAGTGTGTTTTTCTGTTGGTCCTTTTTCATTTTAGCTGCAAAGGGGCATCAAATCAATCTTATTTCTTAGTTGAAGGTAATTTATGGTTTGGATAGTCACAAAAGGTTGGATAGTTAGAAAAAAATTACTTAACGTCACATAATTCGAACTTAAAAATGTAGATCGAAATATTTTTTTGAAAAATATCATTACGTAAATGTAAATAAGTAAGTTATGTAAAAAATGCTTACGTAAATGAAGCAAAATTAAAAGATTTTAATTTTCACTGCTTACTGAAAGATGTATTTTGATTTTAATGTAGCTTGATGATTTCCTTTTTATATTTCAGATGTACTTAATATATCATCATACCAACAATTTATAGACAAACTATTGCTAAAAAGATACCCTGTAACTAGAAGTTTTTATTGTATGGTACTATTTCTTATATCTTCCATACCCTGAAGCATAAGACATTCTGTCTGGTCTGAGCGCGCGCAGTATGCACAGGCGCTGCAGTGACGATTTGTTTTTCCACTCGCCAGGCAATTTGTCTCGCTCGGGTGCTTCGCCGTCTGTATATTTTTGCCATCTTGCAAAAAATCAAACAATTACAATCAATCATCATGAAAATTATAAACTAAATAGCTAACAGTAGGTACCAGCTAGTATGCATGACATACATTTTCTTAATAATTATTTTTTCACCACCACTATCTCATTATTTTCCTTTTATTTAGGGACTAAACATCCAACGAAAGTATTAGGAAAGACGAATTAAATAATTATTCTCGTGTTATTATTATTGAATACCTCTTAGTAGCGCCTTCAATGTCCTTATCTAAATTATCAAAAGCATCCATCTTAGAGAGTGCCACGATCCCTCCCCACGAGTTATTAGATAACCAAGGATATGGAGAGTTGGCGGGAGCTACGGCATACTTTAATAGAAAGTCTAATTCTCTTGGATCTATTTTTCCATCTGTTTGCAAAACCTACGATAAATATAACAATAATAGGTACCTACTTCATTAATTATTTTGGCTAAAATTATTGGAATAAAAATAAACGATAAAGGCTAACCTGCAAAGTGATGAGGAACAAGAAAACTAATTTGTCTTTCTCAAACAGTCCCCTGCTGGTGTATAAAAATACGGCAAAAGTAATACTGTCTAGCAAATTCGCCACTCTCATATCCAGTTCCTCGGAAGGTTCAGCTTTAAGGAGAGCGTCTTTAAACACTACGCTGTACGCCTTTAGTGAGAACTGGTACATCGGATTTATTTTGTATAAGTCGTTTAATATGAAATACAACAATGATGCTCGTGTTGCGGCTCGCCTGTTAAAATATTTTATTTTATAATCAAACTTACAGAAACTGATGTTTTATTACATGTATTTTAGATGAAATACTATCCCAATTCTCAAAGATATAAGTCGTCCATCAATAAAATAAGTTTTTATATTTTAAAACAGAAATCTTCTATTACGTCTTTTCTTCATTTCTCTTGGTCATAATAATTAAATATATAAATAATGAATAGAAATTATTTAAAATAAAGACAAGATATTTAAAGTCCTACGACCATACTCACCTGTATCTTTCACGCGCCTCGTCAATCTTTACTGCTGTAACTTTTCCCTCTTCTACTTTCACTTCGATGTCTGCAGCAGTTTTCTTCGTCGTCTCTAAATTTATTACTAAAGCTGAATCACTAAGGATGTCTGGTCCAGCGGAAGATAAACGTTTTAACAAATCATCTTCGAGACTTTTAAGGGTGATTTTGAAATCATTTTGTTGCTTCGTTAGTCCTGCTCGCAATGCTTCTAGATCAGGTCTTTCAGCTTTTACAACTTCTCCCAGTAGTTGTTCTTCGAGGCTATAAGATATTAATTATTATTTATGAAATATTTCTAACATAGCACTACAACAGCGTAATTTTATTGCGTTAAAAGTGGTAAACGTAAAAAAAAAACAATTTTTTTTTTGGGTTTGAATACTGAAGTTTTATTGTAATTTAAAAAACCAATCAAAGGTTCACTTACCCATCTCTGGTCACAGTAAAATTTATTAAAGTGCATTGCGCTTGCATTTCAGGTTGATAATGGGGGTTTGCCAGCTTAGTTTGAATTATAAGTCGGAAATTAGCGTGATAATCTATTTCTCGGTCCCCAATCTGGAATATGTACAATAATATTTTTTTTTTGAACATACATAATACAAATCAATGAATAATAATAAGTCATAATACCTAAGTCCTAAGTTATCACAGTCTAAATATCAAAGTAATTTATTTAAAACACACTCAAACATATGCAGGAGCCATATTACAACATTCATTAATTAATCCTTTTTTAACGTTGGGAAATGCATTTAGGCATGTGGTGTGGAAATCACCGGCAAAACCAGTACTACCCACTAAACCCACCGGAACCTCCCCCGTCTTAAATCTTAATGGGGCGTTGCAGGATCGCTTACGCACTCAACTATGACGCCCCGACGGCAGGTCTGTCTAAGCAGACCACAACAACCATGGGGTTACTCCACGGTCCACTCTACTATCAAAGAAGTACCAGGAACAGCCCGCACGGTACACCACCCACCGAAATGGGCCGCCTCCCCTGTGCGTTTCTTAGCTTTGCGCCCGGCTTCTGGTTACTGACTGCCGGACGACTGACTGTCACTATTTAATCCTAACCTAACCTTCCTAATCACGTTAAATCGCTACAATATAAAAAGCTAAACACACAGCATACGCACTTTGAGCACCCTGCCCTTACGTATGAGCACCCTGCCCAGCAGCGGCTCGAGCACGGCGTCCACACTCTCGCCGATGTTCTCGAGCAGCACAACGTCGCCGTTGCTGACGGCGCGCTCGATACGGTCCAGGTAGTTGCGCTGTGTGAGACGGATCACCACTAGCGCCTCGCCGTAGCGGGACTTGATCCATTTTATACCTTGCCTGTTTGCATTATCATGTTACAGACATGCAATTCACGATAAATGTACACTTTGATCAAAAAACAAAGGCCTGCTAACAATCATAAGATAGAAAAATCTACATTTAAATACTTTATGCAATTTGATTACAACGTCGACATACATGCATTATACATTTAATAAAATTGTAACTTAGTCGAATGTATACATTAAATACTTTACGGAAAATCTCATTGAAATAGATTGCATTGCATTAGATGCTTATCCGGGTCAACATATTATAGGATACTTTTTATATCTCATCTCTCAGAAATTTTCAAAATCTCTTACAATTGAGGGTCAATCAGGAGCGGCCATCTTGCCGAGTTAGTGAGTATAGTTGCGTTCTCAGTGCTCATCGTGTCAGTGGGTAGACCTTCGTTATTCCATGTGGCCACTTGAGCATCGTCCGTCAACATCGACAGCGGCTCAAGACCTTCTGTTGTCTCGATTTTAGGCTACAAAAATTTGTTTATTTTGAAAATTATAAATTGAAACCGTTCATCTTCTGCTTTGTAGGTCGACTCTAATAATCATAAAGGGCAATGATCATTTTTGGCCATAAAGCAGTCCATCAATTTGCTACTATAAAAAAAAAACTTAATTTATGTAAAACGACTTAAGGAAATTGATTTTTGTAAATGAAAATTGAAATTTGTTAGACTTTTTGCAACGTTCAAAGCTATACTACGTACATCAGTTTTTTCGAGCGTAGGAAGCCAGTCCTCATAGATGAGCAACAAGCGGTAGCGGCGCGTGAAGCAGCCCACGTACGATATGAACGCGGTCACTACGAGCACGTCGCCCGGCAACATCACCCCTGACTCCTTCAGGTTCACTACTGTTGCCGACCATCTTAAACCAAATGAATCTATATGATTAATAGTACAATCCATTTCGTTATATTTCATTTCAAAAAAATGTCCCTCGAAAATGAATTTAATGATAAAATAACATGAGCACTTAGAAAAATTAAGTTCGAGTTTCCCTACAGCAGACTTGTGGTACCTTAAATACTAACCGCACTTTTTCGGACGCCAACCCATTTACCAGTCTATTAGCGAGATCAATGGTATAGTTGGTAGCATCGGCCTCAGCTTGACACTTCATCTTTTCATTAACAGCTTCTTGAAAAGCTTTTAATAATTCTTCCAATTTTTCTTCAAGTTCCTGTTCAAGAAAAAAATATAAGGATAAAATATAAATAAAAAACTATTCTGAGTAAAATTTAATAAGACCATGTAAAAATTAAGAAAAGCGTTCAATAACCATTTAAAGACTAACAGGCACATCAGAAGAAGAACAAAAAAACATACAAAAATCATCAATAAGAAAAGACAACACCATGACAAACAACCAAACACCTTGATCTGGTCAGTGAGGAACGCCAGCTTGTCCCTGGCAGCCTGCAGCTCCGCGTTGGCGGCGTTGAGGGCGCGACGCTTGGGCTCCACCACCACGTACACGTCGTAGAACTTCACGATGTTGATGACCCACGCGCAGAGGCCGGCCGCCGCCGCAGACTTTGACATTATGAACTCTGCATTGAATTCTGGGTTCTTGATGTATGGTTGTACAGCCTTTACAATACGTAAACATATTATTATAGTATAATGTTCTAAATTTTTTAAATTTGTACAATAATCTACGACACTAGAGCACTACCTAGAACTTACGTTACATGTAATTATGTAAAGTAGTTAGTAAATAGTGGTTCAAGGAGATAAGGGTATCGTTGTGAAAGTTAATCAAAATTTAGTTTTGTAACTAAAATAATAACGTTGATTTTACCTTAATTACATCAGGATGTATATTTTCTTTGTCGTAATATACTAGATCGTACAGAAACTGATCTACTTTGGCCATCATGAGCTGAAAGTTTATTTTTGTGTAAAGGATTATGTTTATAATTTTAAACCATGCAACGCAAGTGAAAAACAGGAAATCGTGTTTATCATACACTGCTCTTATTCGTTTATCTACTAACCTTGCAAGCCTTCCATGACCTATCTTTCGGTAGTTTTCCTTTTTTAGAGAACAATACGAGTACAGCAGCAGTTACATTGACGACGGCATCGGGCGGAGAGCCGAAAGATTTTAATTCAGTTAAGTTATTTTTATTCAGTGTGTTTAAAGCTTCTTGAGCCGCAATCAATGCCGGCTCAGCTTTTGCAAGGTCGTCTGCGCATATCTTTGCCTTTATTGTTACATCCTCTTCTATAACTTTAACCTTTTTCTCTTCTTCGGCAGCTGTATATAAATAAAAAAGGTAATAAATAACAATTCACTATTTTCATTGATTTTCATTGTACTAAGAACATTACTGAGGATAATATTTTACCAAACGCCTTTTCCTTTGACACCTTTTCACTTTCTGCTCCAACTACTTCAATAAGCTCTTCAGCCGCTTTATTCTTAACTTTCAGTATTTGTTCTTGTTCTGCTAGAGTTACCTTTAGTAATACAAATATATTGTAGTTATCCATTAATTATTATCACTATAATAATTATTTGTTAGAAATAAATATAAGAAACTTAATTGTATAAGTATAATACCTTCAAAACGGCAACATCAGCAGCACAGGATGCCAATTTCTCTAAACCATTTTCCAATCTAAAAATCATCATTTTTAGATTTTTCGTTTTTTCGTTCAGTAGTTTTCCATATAATGAAATTTGTTCAAGAAAAGTTTTCGGTGTAGTGTAATTATAACGACGCTCATTTTGGTAATATACTGCCGACATTTGGTTTACACTTTGATGAACGTGCGACATGAAATTTGCGACGGGATCCACTAGGTGAGGCTGAAACAGCAAGCTTTGCATTATTAAAAAATATTTAATAAAATAATTTAAAACCATTAATAGATACTTAACAAATAATTAATAAGTACCCACTAAATTAAAATAAACAACCAGTAACAAAAATCTTATTTTGAATTAAATTACAATTTGACTAGATAAGATATCATAAAGACCTATAAATAACATTAAGTTTTGCTTATTTAATAACTATAAAGTACCTGGGCGACCGGAGTTCTTTTTTGTTATACCGTATTTTTTAGATAAAAAGAAACTAAAAACTTGAATACAAAAAAAAAACAAAAGTAAAAACTTTGTACTCCGACCGGGACTCGATCCCGGGCATCTGTGTTGTTTAACTTGCGCCTCGACCGCTTGACCACAATGCTTATAACCGATTGTAAGAAATTATCGAGCATATTCTGCGTAGAATAATGCAAAAGAAAACCGCATGAAAACTCGAAAACACGCGTTTTCCCAGACATGAGACTAATCTAGATCGATTTTTCGCCCCCGAAAGCCCCTACATACTAAATTTCATCGAAATCGTTAGAGCCGTTTCCGAGATCGCTGGTATAAATAAAGATATAAAGATATAAATATACAAGAATTGCTCATTAAAATATATTAGATATTAAGTTAGTAGTAACAGTAACAGTAGTACCTTTCAGCCTATTATAAAAAAATATATAGTAAAAAAGAAATATTAGTATTACCGGCAAAGACTCCACTTCAGAAATGAACCTTTTAGACACAGACCGCAACGCCTCCTGTGGCCACTCGTGGAACCAATTAATAGACGTGCAGTTGACGATGGAGGGGAATTTCCGAGCTCGGACTCGAAGCGTAGCGCCCACGGGGGAGAAACACAGCACCACCTAAATAGGTTTTATTATATAATGCTGACTAGTAAGTAGTACTCGTACATTTTGTAAGGTCAAGAATAATATGTATATATGCAAGTATGTATCTCTACATAGACTTAAGTAAGATATATGTAATATATATGTACTAATTATACATATTACATACATATCTCTTAAATGAGATAGAAAAAATTTAATAATAATAAGCGAAAAAAAGAGAAATTAGTATAGCTTGTATTATATAGTAATCAAATTCACGTACTTTTAACATACTTCGAACTCTGTTGATAAAGAACCGCCAACAGTTTTCGCGCGTATCTTGAACACCTGAAGCTTTTGTCTGAAAAATTAATTAAATAATTCTAAGCGCTTTACATCTAATTATTTAAAATAAGGAAAAAAGTTATATATCTACATTATATAATATAATAAATTCGATTACAATTTAAACACGTAAGTACCTATTTGTTCGGTAATTTTCATATAAATCTTCTTCTTAATATTACTTAAATAATGAATTATTGTTCTATTCAACAACTACTATTTTCCAACAGCATAATCGATAATTAGGAAACATTATGTCGATAAAAAGTTAAATTTAGGAAATAAGCTCATTAACCATCGCATTATAATAATAAATATTATAGTTATATAAATTGAACTCTTTCAAATTGACTTACTTCTCCTCTAACACCATTTATAATATTCTCTATCTCATCGTCAGCAAACAGCTCGGGTATCTCACCAGACGCCAGCAAGTCATTTATTAGCACTAGGAAGCGTTCCTCCGCGACCTGCGCGTCCGTCATCAGGAACATGTTGCCTATGTTTTTTAGACCCGCTTTTATGTTGAGTCCAGCTAATAAAAGTTATATTTTTATTAGGGTTTGGTAAGAAACATTTATTCAAAATTATGAAACTAAAGGTACTGATTCTTATCGATTGATTCAAACTTTGTGAAAATAAATAACGAAATAAATATAAATAAGCATAAAAAATGTATTTAGAATTATTCTGAGCAAAAATTTTCTCAAATTTCACCTAAATCGACTTTGAGATCATTGATGCTATATCCTTTCCGAAGCTGAATCTGGAACACTTCAAGTGAGGAGATAAAAGCGGAGAGTCGCGATAGAGACTGCTTTCCAGAACCGCCGACGCCTACCAAAAGTGCGTTCCCTCGAGGAGCTTCCAAAATTCTATTAATTCTGACAATGACAAAAAAGTTATGTCAAATACTACATATTATATGTCATACAGTTAATAAAATTAATTCCTAAATATTTAACACTTTTATGTTACCTGCAAATATGATACATGGCGTCTTCGAAAAGCACAAGGTTCATGGTAGCAACAAGATCGTTGTACGAGGAGAGAGACTCGTCGAGTAGACGCTTAATGTGCGGCCAGTCGCGGATGGGGAAGTACTTCGGGTCCCCGATACCTTCCGCGAAGTGACAGTAGATTAGCGGTTTTTCAAACACTACGTTTTCATCAAAATCCTGTAAAAGTATAAGAGTATATGAGTTATTTAAAGCTCTTAATTTACAGAGCTCAAAACTTAGTGTACTTTACTTTTAATTGTGAACTAGTTAATATCGTAAGCAACACTTTATAATGCAAACATATTTTTAATCATTATAATAATATGAAACTGTTAACATTACCTCACAATTCTTTTTGATGACATCCATAATGAGCTTGTTAAAGTTTTCATTATCTGATGAATCTACCAACTTGTCAGAATAAACGCGAGTGGCCTCGTGCATCCACAGTCTTATCAACTCTGATTGAGCTTTTATAGCATCACCCGTAGTAAATAATATGCCCTAGAAAAAAATATATGAAATATTTTTTTATGTTTGTTTATTGCTAAAAAATAGTTATTTTTAAATTTTGTATTAGCATAAATGGGAAAATTACGTATTTTACATAAATAAATAATAAATTTTTACTGACCTGAAATATATTTGACAGATCTCGCAAGTTAAATATGTAATGGAATTTAATAGCAGTAGGTAAGAAAGTCGAGGCAAGTTTATTGTGAAGTGCAAGCGCCGCATTCACAAGGTTATCCGCGTATCTCTGAACGGTGATGTTAAATTTATTTAAAGGATTCATCAAATGTTGAGTAAGGATTTGCTTGTAGATGTGGAAACACGCATCTAAACCGGGGAAACTAGCAAAAAATAATATAACTTTATACTTAAATAAGTACACACTCGTATGTATAAACGATAGATTTATGCTTAACGATAAGGTTATCATAGTTAATATTTTAAGATTTTAAAGCTTTTAAAGATACCTGACTGCGAAGGTACAGAAATGTCTTTGTAAACGAGGATCGATTGTGAAGGAACCAGCTGTTGGATTCATGCAAGATACAAACATGCAATTGGAAATGTCTTTGAGACTTAGTTTCTGTCTGTCATACCTGAAAATGTTGTAAGTACATTTTCAGTATTAGGGTTTGGCATCTAAATTAACTTAAATGTTTCTAACTAAATTATTTCGTATAAATAGTCTCGAATAATTAAGAAATACTATCTTATTCAAAATTAATACTTAATATTACTTCTTATTGGTTTCTTTTATAACACACTGTAAAATTATTTATTAAGTACAAACCAATGTCTATAATCCATAAACTGCCTAATCAACGTATGAGGCTGTACCGTGCCGTACAAGTCCACCTCCGGCATGTTCAGATCGTCCACAAAGTAAATCATAAACTTACTGCCCGGTGGCCCAAAGTTACGACCTGATTTCTTTTCTAATGGCTTTTCAAGTACTTTTTGAATCATTTCTGCAATAAATCACTTAAAATATAACATGAATATGATTTCTTAAGAAAAGTATTTCTATACTGAAATAATAATTGTAGTTAATACTCAAAACGATTGTTGAATGTACATAGATAAGTGACCTTCAACTTACAGAGAATCCTGAGGACATATGTAATATACATATAAATATTATTTTAATTATAGCATTACTGACCTGATGTCGTATAAAAGTTGAGTGGTACATTGGTAATAGCGAAGTTGTCAGATAGCGAGTTTAGTTTAGCGGCGACACTGACGGTCTTGCCGCTGCCGGCACTGCCCACCAACATTACCGGCTTTTGTTTCGCAATCAGTAAGTCCATGAAAAAGCGTATACGAGTTGTTTCTGATGTTGACACCAGGCATGACTGTAACGAATAAAATTTCATGAAAAATAAGCACCTGAACAATTCTAATTATATTTTTTTAGTCTGAAACTAGGCTTATCGAGTATCTGCGAATTAAGTAATTGGTAATTCCGCACGCAAACCGCTGCTTTGGTAGCAGTAATATTAGAATCTGCGGTGCATTTCCAGCATATTTTAAAGAGACAAAAGTGTAATTGCTTTGCTTACAGATTTATTTTCTATCTTTTCTATATTATACCTACACTATGTATATATTATAATATTTAATTATATATACAAAAATGTTAAAATATAACATAAAACGTAAATATAACCCAAAAATTTACCTGTAATGGTATATCAGGGTCTAATTCAAAAGATTCAACTTTTTCTGCCCACGGCAAAAATTTCTTAGTCTCTGGATCTATGAAGAAACCGAACACGTTTCCCGTCGATGGGAATTTGATTTGCTTGAATTCGTTACAAAACCATTTACTGAATTCATTTCTCCAATCTACGAGCTGGTCTTGGAAGAGACCAGAACCAAAGCCCCAGACCACGCAAAACACAAAATATGTTTCATACCTATGTAAACAATAACAATAATTAACTTATTAATTAAAATCATTATATTTTTCGATGTAAGATTTTCGACATGATGACCCCTTCCTTGTCTTACGGTGAAGAAAAACATCGTAAGGAAAATATGCATGTTTGAGGGAACCTAACAAGTTTTCGGAAAATATTAAGTCCGCCAAACCGCACTTTTCCAGCGTAGTGGACTATAGTCTAATCCTCCGCATTGCAAGAAGACTCATGACCCAGGACATTAAAGATGTGAATACATTATCTTTTTGGTGTAAATTTTCTCTGGTCTTATAGACACGGTTTGTTATTTTCAAACAGAAGAAGGAACTTCCAATTGAGGCAGTTTCCAAGGAGGTCATTTCACATTTAATTTTTTTTCAGTAAGTTAGTTTAAGTTTTTTCAAAATGGTTAAAATAAATAATACGTTCATATATAAAAGATACAATATAAATTGTATAAAAATACTGAAAATACGTAATGCTATTTAAGTCTTACCATTCTTTAGGACAATCACTGGGCAACAAACTTTTATTAAGAAAACATTCCAACAAATAGCAAGTTAACTGGATTTGTTGTAGCTCACTCAACGGAGTGATGCGCTTGTATTTCTTACAAGACTCCAACAAAGATGGGATGTATTTATCGAACATAACCGTCAACATTGCTTTCTCTGATTCATCATCACGAGTGGTTTCTATCCACGATGCTACAAACCTACAAGATATGTTCATGAAGATGTATGTGTAAATGTTTTAAGTTTTAGTGATAAATATTTTTGCAGGTATTCATATGGGATGGTTGTGAAATCGATGCACAATGCTGATTTCATCGTCATCCTATTTATACTTGTGTTAGTGTGTGTTTCACAGAATATCCATAGCTTGATTATAAGTTTAACCGTTCACAGACTTAAAAAATAAGGAGTTACTAAATATGGGTGTATTTTTAATAAAAATAATGACCCACAAGATATCAAAACAAAAAAAACTCACACTGGAATGTTTTCGAAATTAATTATGTATGACGTTATTACTGCAATTTATTTTTTGTAAGTTCATAATTTTATTGCTACTTACGGATTCCATCCTAAATCTTGTGGATTAATGTACAAAATACCAGCGCGAGATACAGTAGCCGGTGTTGCTGTTCGTAAAGTTGCTATTTCAAATAACAATCTCATGGATTTTGTTAAAGCGATGCGTTCGTTACTCGCTAGCGTCAACACCTATGTGAAATCGCAAATTATAAATATTAAAAGGCAAGCCTTTGTCATGTGTTGTTATAAAATTTTATAAATTTACTGTTTCTATCGATTGAGTGAACGTACTTATTTACAGTAAGTTTTAATTATTTTTCAGATTTATATAGGTACCTTATTATCATCCATCAAAGTATTTAAGCTCTCTATCCACATTGGATCAATATCTCCATCGAGCACGATCCATTTGGGACCATCGCCTGGCATATTCGCCATATCTCTCATAATTGTAGAAAAAAGCCCGTCCTTCCATTCTCTCGTTGCCGGATTTATAATACCAAACAGTTCATCATTGGTTACTGCTTTCGGATCCAAGTCGTTATAATACGGCTTCATTTTCAGCATTTGATATGTTCTGTGAAGGCATTGCCAGACCATAGATTTTCCTGTGCCTGCGAATCCGTTAATGAATACTGAATGTCGTACTGCAAATAATTCCACCAGTTGTACCATCTAAAAATTAATTAATTATTCAGAAAAAATACATGATTAATGATGCTTTGCGAAATATTTTCTTAGCAAGACATGCCTTCAAAATAAATCCAGGTTCAGGTTGAAGTTTCATAGATATGGCACCGTCAACAAGATTTTTTTCAAAATCTAGATCACGTTTCCTCGGTACGTCGAGTGCGGGGAACAAATCACCAATCAGCCCCATAAATACTGGCATATCATCTGTCACTATTTTAGGTATATTGAAATCTCTAAGGGCTCTCATCAGCACTTGATCTTCTGGTCTCAGTCGATCTCCTCTCTAAAAACAATCTCAATTATATATATATTTATAGTGACTAAATGTATATTAAAACCTAGCCAGAACCAGAAATCGCATTGCCCTACTTAAAAGAGAGAATCATGTGATTCAGACTAGTGGTTCTTGAGCTACAAACACAAAAAGTGGCATAAGCTTGCAACTGTGTTATGCAAGAAGGCCGGATATGAATCAATCTATAAAATTACCTTTAAAGATCCAGCAACAACAAGTACCGACTTAATAGCTCTCAATCCCCAATCATAATGATCTTGTTTGGACAATAGTTCTCGACACAGCGTGTATAATGTAATGAATTTACGCGCCAACAGACGAGCGTCCTGGAAACCCTCTGCTACAAGCATGATCTCGCAGATCAGCTCGAAATCTGGCACTACCATTGCACAAGGCCTAAGTATAACAATGCTTATTCAGTCACTTATCATAATAAATTAAAATTATAAACCATAAGTTCTTAAATTACATTCAATAATTATTATATATTACTTAATTAAAATGTCCCTATAATTTTTAATTTACACTTATATTTCTCTATTATTATATTTATATGTACTTAGATAATTTTGTTTCAGAGAACGCACCTAAATAATGCCTTTAAATTTTCTGGTAACTCCGTTCGACCAGCATATCCTGGATTCATAGTAATAAACATTCCAATGGTAGGAATAAGCGTGATGATTTCACCCATAAAATCAAACTTCTTTTTCTTGGCTTTTATAGCATCGAGAACACTTTTTACTTGAACTGATACAACGGACAGTACTTCAACTGAAATTCTGTTGAATTCGTCAAAGCAACCCCAAGCACCAGTTTGAGCAAGACCTGATGGGAATTATAGTATTTCACGATGATTCGTAAAGTTCAGCCTCCATCATGTAAGCCGATGAAGAAAACTTATCAAACGGAATTTTTCTAACTTATGTATTAAAAAAAAACCGACTTCCAGGCACGGAAAAGTAAAAAATAACTAAACGGGGGTTTTTATTTAGAATAGATACTTAATCAGATATTTTTGAAGTCGGTGTGCTTTGATTTGTATTGGCTGGCGTATATATATATATATATATATATATATATATATATATATACGGTCGAATTGAGAAACTCCTCCTTTTTTTGGAAGTCGGTTGAAAAATTTTTGGCTTTTATGAAAACTAAAACTATCTAATATACCTTTGTAAATATTTCCGCAAGACTTATAATCCATTTGTTCAGAACAGTTAAACACATATACCATGATACCCAAGGCTCTGCCCAAGTCTTTTGTGGTCTCTGTTTTACCAGTCCCCGCCGGGCCGGCAGGCGCTCCACCCATTATCAAATGGAGACTCTATGATCAAAAAAAATACAAAAACATTGACGATATTATCTAATGCCCGTTAGTTTTACCTCGGATCTATTTAAATTCTACCGAGCCATGGGAATGTTTTTAAAAAAGGAATTGTATAGTGCATTAGCAGGCAGTGGCAGAACAGTAGTAATGCGCACGCTTGGAAAACTGAGTAATGTGGGTTCAAGTCCCGGATCTCGAATCCGTGATATTTTCATGTGCGAATCATTTCCAACATGATTACCCCTGGGTCTTACAGAAAACATTGTGAGGAAACCTGTATATCTGAGAGAACCTATGAAGTTTTCGAAAGTCATGTGAATTCCGCCAACGCGCACTTTGCCAGCGTGGTGGACTATGACTATCCAGTGGGATGATAAAGGGCTGAATACATAGTGGATTTAAGATGGATATTTCAATAAAGAAAATATAAATAAAATAAATTTGCTTTCTCATTTAGATTTTCGTTTAACAACGTGGACATAGTTCAAAATAATATGATATACCTGTGTCAAAGTAATATAACATCTGTCTGTTAATGGCGTAATTACAAGACGAGGTGTATTTCCCAAATATTCATAGTCATACAGAAATTGGGCGTCACAAATGTTAGCAAAACAATTATTCAATTTCACGTCCCAACGATGTCTGAAATACAATGTTTAGCAGTTAGCATACACTAGCATGATTCAAATTTCACCACCAAAATAAAACAATTTTCATGACTCAAAAAAGTAAGTAACACATACTAATCTAATAAAAATTACCTCAATTGACTCTGCCACTGAAAAGCAGTTGATGTCTCTACTTTAGCTACAATGAGCTTTGCTACCACGTCTCTTGAATGAACATCTATCGTACAAATAGTCATTATCTTTTGCCTGTCACCTACAGTCAAGTCGCCCAATAGGAGCACAATAAGGGCATTAAGTTGGGCGATCTGTTTCTTTTGGTAATCTTTTAGCGCATTCTCATACCCTTCAAAATATAAATAAAATTGTCGTTGTAAAATGATTTTCTTTAAGCAATTCTATGTATATATTTTGTTACCGTATTAAAATTCAATTTTTTAAAAGAATACAATACCTTCTTCAAGTTTTTCAAAAGCTTGATTAGTTTCAGTAGTCCACCAAATTTGAGTGCCTACTAAAGCAGGTTGAGCGGGCCAGTCGAACACCCATTCATCGCGAGGTTTGTCTTCGTAAGATTTTACACTGTGCTCAAAAATATCTCGTAAAGTGTAACGCATGCAATCTGTTACACGATTTAGCCATATCTCTACCTTAAAAAGTAATTTAGATTCATAATATTCATACATATTAGGTTATTCAAATAAAGCCTGAAAAATTCTTTTGTTTTTACCTTTCCTGAGCAATCGCAACACGGCGCTTTGAACGGAACATGTTCTTCATTTTCCTTAGAGATCATTTCAAACGCCTGCTTACTGCCAGGCTTTGTAAATACCAATTTCGCCAAATTATCATATAGTTTTGATAGATGACGACATACCGCAGGAGGATTGTTACCATTAGATAAAATATCTAAAAAAAATCACAGTAAATTATAGCATCGAATTAATAATAACAAGCACCATGTATAGTGTTTGCGGACTAAATTAAATATAATAACCATAGCTAGTACAAATCTTAATAAAAATTACCCAATAAATCTGCTGAAGAAACGAAGTAAAATCGAGGATACGCCAAGCGTTTCGTTTCCAAATAATCATTGAGAGCTTTCTCGCAAAGGTTCAATGCTGCCATAAGCTCCTCTAATTTATCAAGCAGTCCAGGCTTATTAGTAGCTTGAACAACATTTGGTGTAGCGCCTATATCTTTAAGCAGTTCCTGCGAAAAAAATAAATAAAATCAGAATCACAATTAATGGTCTTTTCTAGTTATTAACATATTTAAATTTTTAATAATGTTACATAAGTTTATTTATGTTTGATAGTCTGACCTTAAATGTCTTGTCAATATTATCAAATCTCTTCGAATCCTCTGGTAATTGAGCTCGTATATCATCAGAACCAACAAAAATACTCTCAAGATACTGCCATTTACGTTGAACTTCAAACCAAAGGGCTATTACTGCGTCTGCGGTGCCAAGTTTCTTTTGCCATGCAGTAACTTCTTCTTCGTAGAAACCAATAAATTTTGACGACATCATATTTTGCACTTGGTTCTGATAGAGAAATACAACATTAAAAAGAAATAACCATATCATATATATATATATTTATAACCATAATAACTAGTCGAACTATTTGAAAAAAGTAAAAGAAATAAAAAAAGTAAAGATAAAAGTGTTAATGCTTATTGCTTCTATAACCTGATTGTCTTCAAGCGTCTCAACAAGTTCTTCGCTAGCTTTAGGTAATTTGGTCCCTGTTCTATCGTGAACCAAATATTCGAATTCCATGATCGCCCAAGTAGCTTCCAGTTCCCTGAATAAATTATGAGCATATAAATTTTGTTATTTTTTAATGCACTTTGAAGAATTATAGAAAAAATGACGTGGGTAAAGGTAGACTTATTTCGATCGAGGTACATTATATTTATTAAAGGAGATCTCTTCCAGTTAATCCATGTATGTAGAAGCAATTGTTTGAGAAAATTAAATTTAAGGAAAATTATTAATTCAAACTTAGGCTCTTCTTAAATTGTTAAATTCCAGTATAGATTATGTGTCTTCGAGGTATTTGCTCCGCAAGGAATTCAAATTCAAATCTACCTCTATATCTACATACCTAAGTATAAACAATTTAAATGGAATTAAAACACATCGTTAAAATATAATTAAGGTACATAATTTACTTGAGTGTTTTTTCCATTGCAGCTTCTTTGACAGACTTATCCACGATAGTTTTAACTTCTTCCTCGTATTTGTGTAGATTTAACTCTAATAAATCTGCTAGTGTAGTATCATCATCGATGTGGAACTTCACCTGGTAAAGTTATAAATGATTTTAGAATGGGATTCTTTAACTACAAAAAATAATAAAAAAACAAACATTAAATTAGTACTTACGTGAAATTATTGTTTTCTTTTTCTTTTATATGAGTCTTAATTACTTACAATTATAACTACAGATTTATGCTACTCAGAGAAATATTTACAAAATATATTCGGACAAAATGAGATTGCTATTCTGCATGATACACTGAGATTTTCCCCTTGTCGGTATCAATTGCAGCCCATTGTCTCGTATTTCTTGTACTGTATAAGATCTATTTAGTTTCTGATACTTATTTACTGTACAAACATATTCTTGCAATTTTGGTCTTCTAAAATCTTGTAGTTGGAGATATTTTTTATACTCAGCTCTAACAGTTGTCTCAGTTACTTTTTTGCTACTATTTTCTAATGAATCCTTTGGTGAATGAGCTAAATCATCTAAGGTTTTGAAGTCGTCTAAAATTTCGGTCAGCGAAACACGACTTTGTACTTTATGTTTAAATGAGAATGGTGAAGATTGAACATGCTTAGTTTCGATGGACAAGATGAATGAGTGTGCGGCTTTCTAATATAAAATAAATATAACTAATTAGATCTTATAATAATTCAGTTGAAATTCTAAATACTTAATTATAATATTAAAAAACACTTTACCTTCGTCGCCATCATCAATTCGACCCAATGTCTGTCTTTAATAGATGGATTTTGTAGATCAGTGACAGCGCGTAGAGAGGTCATTAGGTTCTTTATAGTTCCTTCTATTGAGATATATGGTTCCCTAAAATATAGTAAAATAAATATTAGACCTACCTTAGAGAGACCTATGAATAAAGATATCCCAAAAACTAAAGTAACAATTAGAACTTAGGATCCATTGCTCACCATACTCTCATTTCTTTGTCTAATTGCCTCAAGTCCTTTGTAAAACGTTTACACTCTTGATCCATACCGTCGGCATCTATTTTCTTCCAGGGTGACTTTTTCCAAAACTCTATAGTACCCATTACCAAATTATAGTAATCCCAAAGTTGCTATAAAATAATAAAGTATTTATTAGTTTTGGTATCATATATAGACAATATTTAATAAAATATGAAATTTATTTGACCTTAGCTAGTTTTAATTCACGTCTACATTGCTTCAAATTTTTCTCATCCGGTGGTTGAATATCGAATAATCCACAAGATTTCTTCAAATTTTTAACAATTTCTTCGAAATGTTCCAACTCCTTGTGAACTTTGTCAATTTGTCTGTATGGTTCTTTGCATTTTTCGAGGAAAATCTGTGTCGAAGATTTATAAAACATGACAAATAAAGTTTATTTATAAACCTATACACCACAAATGTTCTGAATATTATGTCCTCCTGACCGGTTTTGGCCACGGCGGACAATCTCACTAAGACTAGTCAACTCTGCAAGAGATATTATAGTGCACAAGTGTGCCCGCAGACAAGTGCAAGTGCACTCTATTTCTGTAACTCTCATACTCCACGACAATTCTAAGACCGGGAACAACAGACATGATCAGTGAGAGGTGAGGACGCCGAACCGACTTGGCCCGACCCGGGATTCGAACCCAAGATCTACGTATATGCAGCCGTACGAGCCAGACACTAGAACTCAGAGGTAGTCAAGCAAAGGATATAATATCCTAATCACAAGCTCACCTCTTTCATCTTGAACTGATCGCGGTACATGGCGATGCGCAGGTTGATGAGGGCGACGCGCTTGGCGATAAGCGCGGCCTGCGCCGCCTGCATCGGCGCCACCTCGTTCTTCATCACCGTCGCTTGCTTCACCAGGTTACGCCACTTCTCGGGTAAAACGTCCAGCTAGATAACATTATTATTACATAACACGAGAAAAAATAATTTTATTAAATAAAACTATTTTTTCGCGGTTTTATTTAGTTACGGTTATTGAAAATATAGTAAGGTAGCCTGCGTATCTCAGAGAGCTTTTTGTAAGACATGTGAAGTCCGCCAACCTGCACTTTACCAGCTATAACTTATATTGAAGGGACGTTAAAAAGTGGGCTAAATACAATAATGGTCACGGGAGATACTGTTTCATTTAAAATGACAAATATTAACGTGATTCTAAGATAATATTCTTGTAAAAAACCATTATAATATATACTTTTTATTAAAAAAGTTAGTGTTATTGTTTTGACCAAAAAAGCTAAGTCTTACCAAAGTATATACCGAATATTGATGAGATGGCGTATATTTCTTATATCCAGAGGTAGCATTAGAAATATATTAAACAAATAAATTAATATAAAATGTAATAAGAAACGTACAAGTTACTAATATGATATACAATAAAAATAATTAACCATAATATAATAATTATAATATTTACATAATATCTTATTTTTATATTTGCTCTTATTTGTTTTTATAAGTCTATTTACCTGTTCATACGTTTCTTCAGGGAATTCTACGCCATATTCCTTAAGAACGTAAATGATATCTCGAAGCGGTTCAAACATCTGATCAGTGCCAGCGTCCATTTTAGCTTTGACCTCGTTTAGAACACCCATTACTTTCAACAAGCCCTCGTAGTCATCCTCTTCTAGCTCTACTGATAATTCTTTAGACGCATATGTAATGAACTTCTCTAGATCATTTAGACTGAAAATTGAAAAAAAAACCGACTGGAAGCAATATTTCTTTACCTAATAAGGTATAAATAATTCTTGTTACGTATGATAATTATTATAATTTGTATCTGTGTTTAGTTTATTGAATCAATTTTAACTTTATTATTACCTCGTCTGTACATGGTCCTTTAGATTCTGTTTATATAAATTACTCCATTTGCAAATAATATTCATAATAGCTTGGTTTAGCCTCTTTAGATCTAATTTCAACCAACCGTTGCATAAATATTCTGGCGGCAGCGCAGATACTTCAGCGTACATAGCATTGAATTTGTCTATCTATGAATAAAATAAAATAAGCTATTAATAACTTTTATAACAAGAAACCACAATTTTAAACATTTTGAAAGTAAAAAGTTAAAAATATTGCATTTCATAAATTGAGCTCAATTTCATAATATTAAAATTAGATAAAAAACAGCAAAATTTTGGTCATAACTTATTTTTTAAATAATTCAATTTTAATTAAAAAACTAATTTTTCCACCAAATATTATTTCTATACCTCTTTCTGATATTGCTCGAGTTTAGGCTTAACCTCAGGCGGGTCGCAGCCGTTGTCAAAGCGATACTTGTCGAACTCCTCCGGAGGGATCACTCGCCCGTACTTCAGGAACCCCGTCAACACTTCCTGCCTATCTTCCAACCAGAGCGGTGCGTATTTCTCATATTTCTAAAATGAGATATAAATTACAGTTGTAATTTTTGAAAAATTGATTGCGCTATGGTAGAGTTATTAATAATGTTTTCATTCTAAAAAGAGCAGGACAATAGCGTGAAATAGCTAGACCAGCGTGAATTAGATATGAATCTAAGTAATTCACATCATTATTATTTTTTCAATGTTATCAATCTTGAATTTAATATTATCAACTTACCGAAGCATATTGGACAACATCTGTGATACTATTCTCAACTCTTTTTAAGATATCATGGTACAAGTCGATCATTGCATCTTCTTTCTTTATATCGTCTACGAATAGTAAAAAGGTTTAATATATAGCAATATATATTATCTTAAAATTACTCCATAGTTAAAGTTATAGCAACCAAACTAAAAATCGCAAAACTCAAATTAATGTTTCAAGAAATCCTCATATAAATCATATAAAATGTTTACATAACCTTCATAACTGGCGATCGGAACGATGGGATCAATGCGAGGGAACATGGTGGCTTGGAGAAACATATCCTTCATCATCTCCTTAAGTGTGTCATACAAACCACCGGAGTCATCCAAGTCCAAAGACGGAGAGAAATAAATATCTGTGTGAATAAAAAGGTACAATGACTTCATCACAAACAAGAACAATTCCACTTCCACATTCAAATATTTTATTTAATAGGTTTTTGTTCATTAAGGAAATTTGCAAACATATTGCTTTACGTACAAAAAAAAAAAAACAAGCCAAACGGATCAGGTCAAAGGAATTATCAATCTTTTAACCGAGATTGTAAACAATAATTGTCAATAGCAGCCCGAACTTGAAAAAATTGTGGCATTGCAACTCGTATAAGAGATAGTGATTATTATAATAGAATAAGAGAAGCACTTGTCCTAGTACACATACGCCAGAACTAAGATACGTCTCGTATAAAGATGTTCGCGTCTATAAGGTTTAGATGCGAACATCTTTATACAAAAAAGAGTACGATTAACAAACCTGGATCCCTTAGCTCTGCTACTACTTCTAAGAACGCAACTCTGGGACCTTTCTCTAAATCAGTATTCTTTTCAAATAAATTCAAGCTGGCCTGAATAGCTTTCATGACTTGAGTAGAAACCTTTAATATTAAAATCAGTATAATAATTATTTGTTGAAACAAATATATATTTTAATGTGTGAACATTTTAAATTTCATTCATATAAAATTATTTCAACTGCATTGTATTAAAAAAGATACATTTCCAAAAATCAAATGCGAATACATACCAACGAGTCCACATACTGCACGTAGGCCGGCCAACGAGCAGCTCGGAACGCTTCTTCTTCCATCTCACGGCGTTCCTCCTCGATATCAGCTAACTCTTCAGGATCCAACTCTTCTTCTTCTTCCGCAGGCGATTCTACTTCCTCTCCTAATTTGACGATGAAAATAAAATTGAAAATTTTAAGAAATAAAATAAGAAGAAGTGTAGTATCACATTTTAATGTGTTATTGTTCACATCACAATATAAAAGCGATATACTGCTCTAGTATAAATAACAATACAATGTACAATTACAATGTAAAGTTAACCAATATAATCTGAACTGACCTGCGTCACGACGCTCCTGTCTTTCAAGCTTCTCAGCTTCCTTAGCCTCTTTCTTCAAACGTCGCGCTTCTCTCCTCTCAAACTTAGCTTGAGCTATTTCTTCCTTTTCTCTGTTCCTCTCTTCTCTAGCTTGTCGCTTTGCTTCCCTTTCTTCCATCATTTGTTGTATCTTCTTAGCCAGAGCGAGTCGTTCTTCTTCATCCATTGTTGTCTCATCAACTTCTTCCAATTCTTCTTCTTCAAAATCCGACTGAAATATAACTTATTTAAAAAAAATAATTATAACGAAATAATAAAAATATTCTTATTACAAGTTTTTTGTACCTCTTCTTCTTCTATTATATTGAAAAATAATTTATAGTTATCTTTCAATATTTGCTGGAACTCGGCATGACTTTGTAGGATATTATTGCGACTGGAAAAATGCACAAATAATTATATTATAAAATTGCTAGAAATCTATGTAAACTAGTGTCATGTATTAGTTTAATTAGTCTAATTATAAAATATTTTATATCTTTACATTTGTTATTCTAAAACTTACCGTGTAATTAATCTAGGATGTCTTTCATTAACCGCAAGCAACTCAAGCTTTTCAGGATTGTCCTTACGGTTGTGTAAAGGCTTGTCGCCCCAAGCCGCTATATTAGACAAACCTCGCCTCACGTTATTCTGAGCTGTTAACACTCGCTCTTGCAACGTATTTATTGCTGTATATACTTCTGCCATCCACTCGGTAACTAGATATAAATAATTCAAATGTAGGCGAAAATATTCCTATAAAAGCTTTTCATAGTGAAAGTACTGTCAATAACAAAACAAAACATAGAAGATATACTTACTACAAAAATTAAATACGAATTAAAATATACGCACAATCATCGTTCCAAGTCAGCTCCTCGACCCCCCTACCTAGCAGGTTGTCTATGGCTGATATTTCCTTTTCTATTAAGGCGACCTCTGTTTCGTGGCTGCCTTCCCGTATGGCGTTGTACCAGGCAATAGCTCGGTTGAGACGATTCATGTCATACTACACATAGGAAACATAACGTGTACATTATTTCGTACGCTTACACTCATATTTGGTGTCTTTAAAACGCAGCTACAAGAAAATAATAGTTATAGTTATATATTATAAGTATTTCTTATGGACCTGTAATTTTTCATTTCTTGCATACAATTCTAATCCATCTTGCGGTATACCTTGCTTCTCCAAATATTTCAGATACCTAATTTCACGTAGTAACATTACTAACTGAAAATAATAACAATTAAGAACAAATTAGCGCTAGAATAGTTACATTCAAATTAACATTATTAAGGTAATTATATGATATATTTAAACAAATTTACCTCAGGGCTAAAATTATTCCTAACAAATGGTGGATCGCGGTAAATGAGATTCTTGGCCAAATGCATTTTGCAAATGTTGGGCACCGTCGCGCACCACTGCTTGAACTGCCGGTCCTCCAGCTGGTTCAAGTAGCCGAGCATCTCGTGATGCTTCTGCTTTAGATAAATTGCATTCTCGCACTCTGTTATGCTATAAACCCCAAATCGGTATATTAAAATTTTAAGTATTACGTTCATGGCCTAATGGACTATAAAACAACGAGGAAGAAGCTTAGATGCATTATACTATGTATGTTTTAAGCACATGGACTTTATCAATTGACTCATTTAAAGATTTTAGCAGTAATGAAAAAGAAATGCAGAGTATTATAATAAATATTAAAACACAAATTGTCTCATAAATGTCAACGGTTTATAAATTTCTTCAAATATACATTGATTCCAATTAATTCATAAATGGTAGGTAATTTAAAAAAAATTATATCGATAATAACTTACGGGTCTTCAAACAAAATGAAATCTTCCATCGGAGCTTGAATCCTTCGTCTCAATTTATGAATCCACCAAATTATACCGCTTATTGGAGGCAAATATGGGTCTACCATTGGCCTTTCTACTCCTTTTGGGTTTAATTTCTGCAAGAAATTTCATGTCTTCTTAAGACATTCTTTACTTAGCAAAATAAAATCTTTATAAAATTAGAAGATATCTTTTGAAGTTTTAACATTCCAACTTTTATTTCATTAACCGTTTGAAAACTTACCGCCATTTCTTCGTCATATATCTCTTTGACGGAATCCAGGTTTGAATGCATAAAATCAAGCAATTTCGCTACTTTTGGCTTTAATTCACTCTGTATTATCGGACGACGGTATAAATCACCAATTATTTGGAAAAACTGTAAATAAAAGCATATTAATAAAGTAACGTTTTATAGGTTTCTAATCTACCCTAATATCCAACTACTATATGTATATTATTATATACTATAGCAACAAATAAAAATGTAACAACGTTCATAATATGTACGAGCAAAACAATCTTCGATTACATTATTATCATAATTCTGTATGTATTAAAATATTATAATATGTTACACATTTAACTAACCTTATAAAAATGTTCTAAATCGTTGCATTCATCGAGGCCCTGTGAAAATAAAGACGCAAGTCGTCTATCAACGTCCTCCAACACGCCCATGTGTTTGTTATAGTCGGCCAAGAACCTCACGTCTTCAGGATCCGCCGGGTCGTACGTTATGTTGCCGAGATTTTGATATATAACTGTATACTCATCTAATACCTGAAATTTGTAAATCCACAATTACATTATATCTTTTTACTTACCTACACTGATATTAATATTCACGTTTAGTAATAAATTAAACACTTTATCAAAAGTGAAGAATATATAAAGAGGTACTAACTTTCATAATTATAATATATTTTTTTATAACAATAATGTTCTTAAGCAGAATTTAAGCCAATTAGGTACCATACCTTAATACACTCCGTACTCAAAATCTTGCCCCTTAGTCCAGAAAATTCCACCTTCTCCAACTTCAATATTTCCACTGTAGCTTCGATAATATTATCAATCATTTTAAGTCTTTTCATATACGTGTTAAAGCGCATAAAAACTCGATCAAAGTCAAAAGACCAGCGCACAGGCATTACGCCAGCGGGGAAAAATGTATGGACTTTATCACGATTCATCTCGTATGTTTCTCTGGTAAAATAAAAAAATACAAGTTACTGGTAATTAAGTGAAGTTATTTTTCTTTCTCTCAAGACAGCAAGTATATTTTAAGAATCGACTAACATTGTTTTGTAAATACATTTAAATGTCAGTCTTAATATTGTAAAGATTTATTTCAATAATGTATTTCAATAGAACAGTTTAATATTTCACGGGTCACGAGTTCTATCCCGTAAACTGCACGTAGTAAATGTTGTATTAGCCCTGAAATATTTTTATTTTTTCAGTCAAAGTATAATATCTTGTTTATACTATATTTATAATTATATATGAATTTACTCGTATGTAATTTTTCTTGCATTAAAGCTTACATGAAATGATTGAGAATGCCCACAGCTTTCCTCAATTTCAATAACTGCTCGTCTGCGTCTCCTTGAAATATCGAGGTGGGATCGATAGAGTTGGTGCATTGTTGGATAACTAAGTTGCATACTTCACGTAACAATGCTAGAAACATATCATTATTATGACAAAAATGAAGGATATAAGGAACACCTACCAGAAATTTTAAAAACATCTTTTCAAAGCAAACTAAAACAAAAAACGACTTCATAGTCCAGTCAATTAAGCAAAAATAAGGGATCAATCTCGGAATGAGAGACAATAAGCTGTAAACTCGTATACAGCTTTAATTTGGTGTTCTAACAGTTGTCTCAAAAGTCTCACATAGTCCCGTGTCTGCGCCGTAAGTTATTCAAGGTCAAAGGTCACAAAAATCAGTTTTTCGCGATTATCTCGGTTTCTATAGCTCCAATGATATTAACATTTATTACAAAAATTGTAGAACATAAAATTTACGACGAATTTAGTTTAGCTAAGCTAAGAACACTCTTGATTAAGTCACCTTTCAAACAAAAGAACTAAATTAAAATCGGTTTATCCGTTTGGACGCTACGAAATGATAGACAAATACACAGATACACACGTTAAGCTTACAATACCCCTCTTTTGCGTCGGGGGTTAAGAATTATAAAAATCGGTTTTCAATTGCCGAAGATGTATAATTACACGAAAAATTATTTAACTGAGTTGAGTACTTATTATTCATGGACTTACGTATCAATTTCTCCACATTACAATAGTATCGTGAATTTCCCCAAAGCAGGCCAATGCAATGGAACATTGGCCTTATGAGAGCTTTAGCATCAGAGAAATCCGTGCCTTCAAATGTCTCAAAATGTTGTACTAATGGTTTTTGATACACGTAAATATCCCTGCACTCTACAATTGCTGAAAGTTAAATTAGCTTGGTCCAGTATATTAAATGATGATAAAATAGATTTTGTATTAGCAGTTGTGCATTACAAGTTATTAAAGTTGTTTACACTCAGACCAACTCTCACTAGAGACAGAAGCAGCGATGATGCTATATTTTCATATCAGACACGAGGCATGCACTTCATAGAACTTAAAAAACATAAGTTGACCTTAGTATGTAATTATTAATTTCATAAACCATTTTCGATTCATAATTATAGCCAATATAATTAATATAGACAAAAAGAACTCTGAATTGAGAACCTCCTTTTTAAGTAGATTAAGTAAAGGAAATTGCAAGCACATTGTATATGTTATATACCTACTTTACTTTTTTTTATATAAGTTGATTTTGAACTACCTGCAACGATATTAGTGAGCATGGACTTGAAGCAAGCGAGGTAGACGCTACGCGTGGACTCCAGGTAGTGCGCCATTCGCTTCACCCGCGGGTCCCGCAACTGGGAGTATATGCCTTCTAAGTTGCGCAATCTGTGCGCGTAGAACTCTATGTCCGCAATAGGTAAAGGAAACTTGGTCCTTTTAAATGCTAAAAATATGAATGACAATTTTTAAAAAACAGCAGTAAAAACTACCTTCGAGCATGAATGTTGTAGTGTAAAATTAACATCGAATATATTTGGATTAAGAAGATTTTCCCCACCTATGTACGAATCTTCCTGTAAAAGATCATGAACTTGTTGTGCCCATTTTATTATAGCTCCTTCGATGTTTGTTTTCAAGTATAAGTCAACATCTTCGGAATCGCTAAAATAAAAACAATCTTTCCAAATATCCAACAACATTAATCATGAGCAATGATCAAGCCCATAATAAAACGGGATATACCTTTCCTTCAACCTTGCTTCAGCGTGAAAAATATTTTCTACTCCCTCTGGCATTGCAAGCATTATTTGGCTGGTCATTTCCCCTTTAAGCTATGATAGTCACAATATTTAGTAAAAATCTAAATCCACAGCAATGAAAAATTACTTATAAATTCAAGTGCTACAATAATGTACAAAATAACAAAAACTTGTTTGTACTATTGTGAAAAATATTGTATAATCGTGACTGTCAGTGGGTCAATTTTGGATTATCAATTAAGAATTAACGACCGAAAGTCGCACGTTACCTGATGCATTAAGTTTCTCAACTCGTTTACATGCCTTTTCATATCATTCTTCACTATTTTTGGCCAACCTTTTTGATTTTCAGGATTACAAAGCAAAGGACCTATAACTTCATCGGCCATTATACTTATATCCATGAGTACATTTCCCGAAATCTCGCCTATTGTTAGCGCCTACAATATAATTATGATAATTTTTGTGATATTATTATCTAATATTAATTATAGTTACTATTTATTTACCTACTATTATTTAATTAAAAAGTTACGACGCTAAATTTAATTTTTTTAAATATGAATGGTAAAATGATATGGTTTTTATATATGAATGGTAAAATGGTATTGCTGCATGGGACAAGATCATCATATTGTTAGTGTGTTAAGATGGCCGTAATGCCAATTAATATAATAAGTGTTCAAAATTACCTTACGAAAATTAGCTTGTGTTATTTTATCGTCAATATTCCGCAAAAAATAGATCATTTTCCCTCTGCTGATTGGCGGAAAATTCGTTGCACATGTCAACAAACCCGCTGTGTTAATACGAAATACAATAATGTCGAACTTAGGCATCTCGAAAAATTTGAATAAAATATGCTGAAAGATATAAGTAATAATATGTTTATATAAAATGCTTTTTCATTTAAAGTTAGTGTGTATAAAATTGCTAAATCATCTTCTAAAGTGTAAAGGATTAAGAAATTTCTTGGACTAGAATTGAATTCGTTGACTTAATATGATCCCATTTTTGTAAATGTAGTTGGTATAATTTATAACAAATGCAGTTTGTTTTGCAGTTAATTCAGGTTGCAAATGATAATAATATGAAAAAATATGAAAAAAAATATTTATCCTCGACACTCACGATAAGTGCAATAGGTGTAAGGCAGCAGCCTTTAATACTTGGTTCGACTCTGAAATCGAGGAATCTAGAAATAAAGGCACTGGCGACGCCGCTAAAAAAATCTAGTTTACTAGACGCGAACTAATAAAGTAGATATAAAAGACAATTTACCCTTTCATCTCCTGTAATGAATTTTGTCCATTTTTCAATTTTTTGCTTGAGAGACTTTAAAATATATTCGCTCATAAACTCTAAGCGAGTATCAACATCTTCCTTCTACAAAACAAAATTTATTTATCTATCTATACATATAATAAAACTGTAGAGGTTGAATGTCTATATACATAGAAAAAAAAATGCTAAAAACCGAGTCAGGGGGATGTAAAAAGAGAAATAGAACAAATCCAGATTTTTTTTTTTCAATTTTTTTAATTCTCTATCTGTTTATCTGTTTCTATGGGCTAATAAATAAATAAAACTTATATACAGCTTAGTACACAACAACTTATATACCTAATTTAGT
The DNA here is from genome assembly GCA_033884665.1 of Argynnis bischoffii washingtonia. NCBI lineage: Eukaryota > Metazoa > Arthropoda > Insecta > Lepidoptera > Nymphalidae > Argynnis > Argynnis bischoffii. The sequence continues at coordinate 8,656,980 of CM066625.1, read as the reverse complement.
AAAATTTGGCATGCTGATAACTTAATAATGTACGGTTCCCGTGGCTAGTAATAATAGTTTTGTTTAATAATGGTTTGGTTTTTGTTCTCCTAGAGGCGAACCCGAGCGAAGCGAGGGTGACCCACTAGTCATATATATATATATATATATATATATATATATATATATATAAGTTGAGGTAATTCTAAAAATATATAATTTTTTAGTAGAATTAAAAATAAATTGATTAAAAACTCACATCACCCATCTCGCCAAAGAACTTTCAGTTATAATAATAATAAATTAAAAATAAATTAATTATTAAAACTTCTTCATTATTAATAAAATTTCAATTGAAATATTTAATTATTTTTTCTTTAGTTATTAACTACAATTATCTTAGAAAATAATATTTATACTTCCACATCTTATGGTTTTCTGACAATTCTATTATATCGTTGCATAGCAACTTGAACCAAATTTCGAATTACCAGTAGAATGGGGTTATTTGAGAACCGTGAGGCTATTGGAAAAAATAAAAATAAAAGTGCATCCCTAATATTTTTTAAATCTGTGAACGCAGCTATAACTTGTTTCCATTCAAGTTACCCAAACAGAGGAGTTAATTTATCAGTCGTCAAAGGAAATATAAAAAACCCGACTGCATAAAAACTAACTAAAAAAAATGAAAACAAGTTGACGAAGAACATACACGTTTCATTCTTTTATGTATGTATGTGTCGTAAGACGTGTCACATGTACGTCTCGGGGCAACATACATGTTCAAACTAAATACTTAACAATAAACCATAATATTATACCCTGGCATAGCTACATTTAATTATCGAATTATTTTTTCCCATTACTTTCATTAAGTAAAATATTTTTATTTAATTTATGAACATAGATGATTAACTAAAATGTGTGAACATCAAAGCCAAATAGATTTTTTTTTACGAGAGCAATAAAATGATTGTCACTTGTCTAGAGTCAAATTGCCAGTTGTCTATTTTCGCGCCAAACAGCCAAAGTTAACAAATCATAAAAAATTGTTGCAACTGTATTATTAAATTGTCGTTCCCGTTGTTAATTATTTTATTCAATTGGTATTATTAAATTTAAAGCTTTCAAAGTATGGAGGGATTTGATGATCCCGGTGTATTTTTCTCGGATAATTTTGGTGTAGATGAAAATGAATCACAAGATCAAATTAACCTACAAGCAGTTAAAAAGAAGTTTAAAGAATTTATTCGACAATTTCATACCGGAAATTTTAATTATAAATATAGGTAACGTTAACTTGTATTTAGAAATATAATTTACGACTCAAAACAAAATGTAACAGTATATCTTGCAAAAAATTGCTTAACTTTATATATTTTAAGGGATGCTCTAAAACGTAACTACAATTTGCGCCAGTACTGGGTTGAAATACATATTGAAGATCTTTCAAGCTTTGATGAAGTATTAGCTGAGAAGCTTTATAAAAAACCAACTGAACATTTACCTATACTAGAAGAAGCAGCTAAGGATGTATGATGATGTTTATTTTCTTATATATCTTTAAAAAAAAATAAGTTATAACTTATATATGTTTCATTGATTACTTAATTTCAGTTAGCTGATGAGCTAACTGCTCCAAGACCAGAAGGCGAAGAAAAAGTTGAGGACATACAAGTGCTATTGTTGTCTGATGCTCATGCTTCTAATTTGCGAGAACTTAAGGTAAACTCTGTATACTATTATTTAAAAGTAATGCATCAGCTATGTAGAAATTGTCATTACGTTCAAAAATTATTTATTTTTTGTTTAGTCTGAAACAGTATCAAGACTTGTGAAGATTCCAGGCATTGTGATATCAGCTTCAGGTATCAAAGCTAAGGCGACAAAAATATCAATTCAATGCAGGTCTTGCCGAAATGTGATTCCAAACTTGCCTGTAAAGCCTGGTTTAGAAGGCTATGTGATGCCAAGAAAGTGCAACACGTAAGTATAAATTTTAGGTGTTAATAATAAATTTTGTGTGTTTTATTAATTGCTAACTGTACGTTGTTTTAAGGTTTATTCAATTTCAAAGTAAATTATTTTCAGGGAACAAGCTGGTAGACCAAAATGCCCTTTGGATCCCTACTTTATTATTCCAGACAAATGCAAATGTATAGACTATCAGGTATGTTTTACAAGAAAATAAATTATATTTTCAAGCATTCCACCATAAGGACAAAATGTTGTCAACTTTTATTTTTGTTTAATAATAATTATATATAAATTATTTTATTTTATTTACATAAGGTTCTCAAACTACAAGAAGCACCAGAAAACATACCTCAGGGAGAAATGCCACGACACCTCACAGTGTACTGTGAACGCATGTTATGTGAGAGAGTGGCTCCAGGGGCCAGAGTAACTGTACTGGGTATATACTCTATTAAAAAGATTGCTAAAGTTGGGGTAAGTAATAGTAAAATAAAGCACAATGACCATGCCACCTTTGTTTTTATTTAATACTAGCGACTCACGCTCGCTTCGCTCGCGTTCGTCCCTTGGTATGTTTTCACAGTTAGCTATGTTTATTCAAAAATAGTAGCTTGCTACTTCTAAGATATTCATTTAAATTATATAGCGATTTACGTTACGTACGTACGTCATTGCGTACGCCGTACGCGGATTTTGTTCACAATTTCATGGGTTTTCATTTTTTTTTCGCAGAACCCTGATTCTTTTTCTAAAATAAAAGTAGCCTAAGTTACTCCTTATAACAGCAGCTATCTGCCAGTAAAAGTCCCGTCAAAATCGATCCAGCCGTTTCGGAGATTAGCCAGAACAAACAGACAGACCGACAAAAATTGTAAAAAATGTTGTTTTGGTATGTGTACCGTGTTTACATCCATATGCATTTAGAAAAAAGCGGTTATTTTAATATTACAAACAGACACTCCAATTTTATTTATCTGTATAGACTAGTGACTCACCCTCCCTTCGCTTCGGGTTCGGGCCATACATTTTTCTAGGATGTTATATAGCCTATAGCCTTCCTCAGTTAACGGGCTATCCAAAGAATTTTTCAAATCGAATTAGTAGTTCTTGAGATTAGCACATTCAACCAAACAAACTCTTCATCTTTATAATATTAGTAGATTTTGCACTGTCAGGACTTTAAATGATTTTACTTTAAGGATGAACTTCAAGTAAGTTCTTATTATAATTGTATAATGTTCATACTTTTAAGAAACTTAGAGAGAAATAACTTATAACACAGTAGAGAATGCCATAGTATGATATGTGATTAAATATTAATTTTACTTGTATTAGTAAAATAATCCATTGAACTGGCTAATTTCAATCTTATTTATTTAACGATATTACTGTACCACAGATCTATGTACTATTTATAATAAAATTTATTTAAATATAATCAAATACCAAATTAATCTTGCTTTAAAATTGGTCCAGTAGTTTTTGAGTTTATTCATTACAAACATACAAAAATACAAATTTTAACTCTTTTTAATATTAGTGCAGATGGTATTATTATTGGAAATTATAATTTAATTATATTTGTAGAGAGGAGATCGCGAGCGGGGCTCTGTAGGAGTTCGTGCATCATACCTTCGGGCGGTTGGACTCTCAGCAGAAGAAGGAGTTACTGGGGGACTCACTCCCTTCACAGCTGAAGAGGAAGAACAATTTAGGAGACTGGCTGCCTCACCTGATATTTATGATAGAATTTCTAAATCTATTGCACCTAGTGTTTTTGGTGCTGTTGACATGAAAAAAGCTATTGCGTGTTTGTTATTTGGAGGTAAATATTACTCTTAAAAAAATAATTAATTTCCTCCTGACCTACTTCGGCCATGGCGGCCCATCCCACTAGACTACCCAGATGCGCAGGAGATATTATAGTGTACAAGTGTACCTGCAGACATAATTGCATTCTCTATTTCTTTTCCTCTCAAATTGTGATGGAACGATACTTTGACATGGCCTGTGAGAGGTAAGGCGCAGGACCAACAACTTTACGTATTCTGAGGCACACGATTTCAATACCACCAACTTCCTAACTCCAGGCTACTACTGAGAATATCATTACAGAAAAAATCGGTAATTAAACTTGGCCTGACCCGGGACTCTCTTCATATCTGCAGCCGTACTGCACTATACTGTACTATTAAATATTTTTTTTTTGCCTTACTGAACAAACAAATAAAAAATATTAAAATGGTTTTGTAAAAGTTTAACTCTAAGCAAAAAGTTACAGTGGACCACCATGTGGAACTCTTTAAAAATTAATCCCAAAACTTACTTTATAAATATTCCAATAATAAAATATGTAAACCAATGCTTTAGGATCCCGAAAACGTCTGCCAGATGGACTTACAAGGAGAGGAGATATCAATATACTGCTTTTGGGAGACCCGGGGACTGCTAAGTCTCAGTTGCTTAAGTTCGTAGAGAAAGTAGCACCAGTGGGTGTGTATACATCTGGCAAGGGCTCCAGTGCAGCTGGTCTCACTGCATCTGTTATTAGAGACCCGGGTAGTGTAAGTATTTATCTTTTCAGATTTTTCGCAGATTTATTTTGGTTTTTGGTGCCTGACATTTCAAATGCTTAACCGCAATCATGGTTAAGGAAGAGACTAAGGTTATAGATGTCTCAAAGGTCAAATATACTTGTTACAGACAGTGCCTACCCACAATTTTACAAAATTATTTAAAAAATTGCACCATATAACCTTACAATATTTGTTATTTTAATTCTAAACATTTTAATATTTTTTTTTTGTAATAAGTATTATAATTAAATAAATATATAATAAAATTTGAATAAATAGAATATTTAAATATTACAGCGCAATTTCGTAATGGAAGGCGGTGCGATGGTTCTAGCGGACGGCGGCGTGGTTTGCATCGACGAGTTCGACAAGATGCGAGAGGATGACCGAGTCGCCATACACGAGGCCATGGAGCAGCAAACCATATCCATTGCCAAGGTAAAGTAGAACTAGTAATTTTATAAATGCGATTGTGTGATTTTTAATTTTTCTTTCTTTCGCACACCAAAAAACATTGACATGTTTATTTTTATTCTGGTATAGATATTAAGTTTTACTATAGATTATTATAAAAAGCTATGTAGAGATGGGTTGCTAATAACTGTCTCTAATCATATTTTTTTATGATAATAAATTAATGTTGAAACAAACAAACAATACATTTTTAAATATGTAAACAATTTCATTTTGTTCAAAAATAATTATACAGCAGAAAAACCAACTGAAATATAATTTTTTTTTAATTAATAGGTACTTTCGCTAAATATTTTCAATATTTTTCTCTAACATTAAAGGCTGGAATAACAACCACATTAAACTCACGGTGTTCCGTGCTCGCCGCAGCCAACTCTGTGTTCGGGAGATGGGACGACACCAAGGCAGAAGATAACATCGACTTCATGCCGACCATTCTTTCTAGATTCGATATGATTTTTATAGTGAAGGATGAGCATGATCAAAATAGAGACATTGTAAGTAGAAGACTTTGGTCCATTATTACATACCTATTAAAAAAAACATTTTTCACTGTATATAGTAAGAGAAAATGTAAAGTATATTATTCTTATTACAACAAATTGTTGTTTATTTATTGTTGATTATGTTAGGATCCAATAGATGACGCTGTCGTAGATTCTAATTATTAATTGTTCGTCCCTAGTTACGTTTTAACGTTTAGTATATAGATTTCTCAGAAATGAGATATTTTCCGGCAGTAAAAAGTATAGGATATGTTGACCTGGATAACCAGCTCTCATCATACCAAATTTCATCAAAATTTCTCATGATGCATTCCCAGACAGACAGAAAAAAATCTAAAAACTAGATTCAGCTTCTCTATCAATAATAATGACTATTTCTATAAATTTTTCCAAAAAATATTTAATATACAGATTCAACTCGTTTAAAATTTTATTATATATGTTAAGATTATATAAATTAGCTAAATTTTAATTTGGACTTGGTAGATAGTGCTATAGTTGAACTATTTCGCTTTTAAATCTTTTATTCTGAAAACATGTGCTGGGTGAGCACTTATTAATTTTAGCTCCGCTAAGTTTCTTTCGCCAGTTCTTCTCAAGACTAGCTTTTTCATCCCAAACCCATAATGTAAAAAATCACAGAAAAAAATTCAAATAATTGAATGCTGAATAAAATAATATAAAATTGAGCATTTTAGTTCCCTATAAATAATATCTCCCTATTTACAGACACTAGCCAAGCACATAATCTCAGTGCACATGGGCGGCGACTCGGCGTCGCGCACGGCGGCGGCGGGCGAGCTGCCGCTGGCGCTGCTGAGGCGCTACAGCGCGTACTGCAAGGCGCGCTGCGGGCCGCGCCTGGCCGCCGCCGCCGCCGAGCGCCTCGCCGCGCGCTACGTGCTCATGCGCTCCGGCGCCGACCGTCAGGAACGCACTGCGGATAAACGACTCGCTATACCTATCACTGTCAGGTATATGGCTTACTACCTCGCGTATCATGGGTGCTTAACAGTAGCTTATATTACTCCAGGTTATAGGGTATCTGTACTAAATTTCATCTAAATCCATCCAGCTACTTTAGGGATAAATATCTCTGGATAGGTCTTCAAAGTTGAGATAGATGATTCCCAATATGCTCCTGAAGTCATAAACATTTAATATTCTAACATTACAAAAGGCAGTGGTAGCCCAGCGGTAATGTCCTCGCTTGGGAAACCGAGTAAAGCAAATTCAAATCTCGGATCTTGCTGTAATATATTATGTGTTTATAGATGCTTATCTATTTATAAAGTATGGGAATAGATTTAACTTTTTTTTTACAAAAAATCTAGTTTAAATAAACCTTCAGTATCAATTCCCACTACAGTAATAAGTATTTCTCTTTCAGACAACTTGAAGCTGTCATCCGTATATCGGAATCATTGGCCAAGATGCAGCTACAGCCATTCGCGACGGAGACGCACGTGACGGAGGCACTCCGATTATTCCAAGTATCCACCCTCGACGCCGCCATGACCGGGAGCTTAGCTGGTAACTATCATTGTAAAATTACCTAAAATATAATAAATGTATCATTGTATTTTATCGTATCTATCTCATATTTCATCCATCTATATAATTCAGACATTTATAAAGTATATTAAAATATAAAATTAATGTTCTTTTATTGTATAAACAAATAAATATGTTACATTGAAGTGGTTTTATGAAACTTCAGGAGCAGAAGGTTTTACAACGGAGGAAGATCACGAGATGCTGTCTCGCATTGAGAAGCAGCTGAAGCGCAGGTTCGCGGTCGGCTCGCAAGTGTCCGAACAAACCATCATACAAGACTTTCTGAGACAAAAATATCCTGAAAGGGCTATTATTAAAGTCATACACACTATGATAAGAAGAGGCGAACTGCAACATCGCTTGCAAAGAAAAATGTTGTATAGACTGTCATAGATGGTTATTAAGATTCTAATTTTTAACTAAAAATAAGAAAGATTGTATTCATGTATTGTATTCAGCCCTTTTCATGTCCCACTGCTGGGCACGGGCCTCCCTTCAATACGAGGGGAATCAGGCCATAGTCTACCACGCTGGCCAAGTGCGGATTGGCGGACTTCACATGTCTTTCGAAAACTTGCTAGGTTTTCTCAGACATGCAGGTTTCCTCACGATGTTTTCCTTCACCGTAAGGCAAGTGGTAATCATGATAGAAATGATTCGCACATGAAAATATCAGAGGTGCGAGACCCGGGATTTGAACCCGCTTCACTCGGTTTTCCAAGCGAGCGCGTTGCCACTGGGCTACCACTGCCTAAGAAAGATTATTGACATTCAATCAGCTTGTAAGATCTGTTAGTTTTTTATTAGACCTGTTTGCTTAATTGATGTGGTTTTATTTGACACAATTACAGATACCCATAAAGTATAAACAAAAAATATTTCAATATGTAAACAAACATTACAGAATAAATAGATGTAGAAATTGAGTTTATTAATTAGGAAATCTTTAATTGATTTGTTTTCTTTAAATCACATATGATTAATATTTAACTATGTAGTATATATAAGATGCTAAACGATTAATTATTTCGAATTTAAAACTATTTGAAGAAGTAAAATGAAACAAATGATTTAGTTTTTTTTTATTTTTTATTTTAATAATTTCGTTCAGCTATATTTATGAAAAAATAAGACTATCACAATCGTTTTTTGAGTCTATAGGAATGATTGTCTAAGCGTTTAGAACGGTTTATAGCGCTGATAAAATACCAAAAATTACCTTTGTATCTTTTTAAATCAACAATATATTTTTAATATAAAGACATGCAATAACATTTAAAATTGAGATTCATAGTAATAGGAAGCATAACAAAAATTCACGTTACCAATCGATTTCAACAATTTTTATCTACTTATATGAACTAGCATAACCTTTGATTTCACATACCTTTTAAGGTTCAAATATAAAACCTTGTCAGTCCTATCACGTTATACGTATTATTATTTAGAATAAATTATTTCTAATAAGAAATAATTTATTCTGATATCACATCCCGAAACCTTCGTCAAGTTTTATCGTCATTTCAGTTATACTGAGAACATGACGTTATTCCTGTCATTACAACATTATTGGTCACCCGTAACTTATACATATTACTTACAAACACCATTCCTACTCAATGTGGCACTTCCTTTATAATTATCTATCTTGTAACGTGTCTAAAACTGCCTCGTAAGTCCTAATAGGCGACTATTTTAATAAATAATAAAATTATCAAACTATAAGTAATAAGTACTTTAACATAATAAGGTAGTGATTGACTAGGAAACAATTTCCACCATATTGGGATTCAAACAAATTATGTGCTACCTTGGCAGTGACAAAGACATAATAGCAAAAAAATAATACATATTTTCATAAGTAAAAAGGATTGGTCTATAATAAAATTGACTAGAATTTGAAAAATCAATTCGCCGAAGCTAAATTTTTAAAGGGATACTCCGGGTGGTTTTCGACTCCTTTCCAAAATAGAAAGTTGAAAATGCGACCGTCTTCTCCTTTATCCAATTTTTTCAGTCGATTAATATCTTCTGTCGTTAATTCAAAATCATACAAGTCAGCATTTTCCTGAAAATATTTGATAGGTATTGTAAGAACAGTATTTTTTTTAAAGTTATGTAGGTATACATAAAATTAATGTATGTACATACGTGTAGTATAAATCTATACATATAATAAAATTCTAGGCCGAATCTGTACTGTACTGTGGATATCAGAAGGTTGATACACTACACATATACAATTTTAAATACATATTATAAATATAAACACCCATGACTGGAGTACAAACATTCGTGCTCATCACACAAATTAATGCCCCAAGCGGGACTCGAACCCGCGACCGCTGGTACAGCAAGTAGGGTTACAACTGAGCCAAACGTGTCGTCAGTATGACATTTTCATCTTTATTTCAAAAGTATTTTTAATTTTTATATAATACTTACAGATAAATAAAATAAATTGAATAAAATTGAACTGTCTCTTTGTAATGTCAAAATAAAAGCTTTTTACTAAATGCGTATGAAATGCATTCGAACTTATAAGAAAAACACAATTTTTAAAATGTTTTTCTGTCTGTCTGATTTTGACGAGACTTTCACTGACAAATAGATGACGCTATAGGAGTAAATAAGGCTACTTTCAGAAAAAGAATTAGGGTTCCACTCAAAAAAATTAAAACGTTGTTAGGGACGTACCAGAGGGTAAGTCGCTAGTTAGCATATAAAAATTTACCTAATAAAAAATCAATATTACAATAAAATATTAATTCAAGTATGTCAAATAATATCACAATGATAAATTACCTTAAGTCTGTTCTCACTAGTGCTTTTGGGAATAACTACAATTTTCTGCTGAACTAAGTAACGCAATAGAACCTGGGCAGGAGACTTGTTTAGGCTTTTAGCTATTTCGTTAACCTCCGGATGCCCTAACAAGTCTGGAAACGCATCAGGACTGGAAAAGGACAAGTAAATTTCATTATTTTTAGTAGGCATGACCTAGTATTATGTGATATCTGTGGTAGGTATGAAATAGAGGTTTTTGATTATTTCTAGTGGGTATCGCACAGATTTATTCTAATAACTAATGTTTATACTTTATAGCTATTTAGTTTACAACTTTACCAGGCTACTTTTGTATGGGAAATAATAAAATCAGAATATGATCGAGGATTAAGAAGCTTCATTAAAATATGTCCAGTTCCAGTAACTGCGATAAAACGCACAGAAAGTATGCAATATAGAGTATATTAGGTATAGTAGAGCTTGTGTAGAGCGGTGTCGTTATAATTGATTGAATACGCCAATGTCCTAATATCACTATAAACGCAACAAAAATATAGACAGGTAGAGATTTAAAGACGTTTTCATATTTATTCTATTCGTCACGTCCAGGAGCAATCTTATAAGTACTATATTAGTCTACCGCAACGCTTTAACTCTAGACCCCTGTTGTATTAAAAACAGCCTGACGAAATTCAACATGGGTAAAATCCTTACCATCATATTCTATTCTAGCTATCAACTTAGAAAACTCACCTATAATTATACTTATTAACAAAGTGTTCCTTCGCGCCGGGGCTTCCCAGCGGCGCGTACGCAGTCACCACTATATCATATTCCGAGCAGAACTTCCTCAACTCCACCTGCTGGAAGTACGCGTGCAACTCTACTTGCAACACCTGCGGTATGTTGCTCGCATGCTTGATGATCTTTGCTATCTGCTCCTCGTTGAAATTGGACAACCCCAAGTTACGGACCTGACCGGCCTTCTGACATTCTTCCATTACCTGAATTATTATTGGAACAGTATTATAAATCAAAAATCGAAAGTTTATCAGGAAACGGCGAGTCGGATTTGGATCTAAATTTAATACATAGGAACGGGAGGAATGCATATCTTACTCAACAGCCATCGAGCGAAGCGAGATTTTTTTGAAAATGTGTACTTTAAACCTATTTAAAAAAATAAGTAGATCTTCAAATAAGAGTAAAAAGCGTAAAGCTCTCTTTAGCCTCTGAGCTCTATCAACAATATATAATAATTATTATTTTTTTGCAATATGATTAATTTGATACAAGTAATAATTAATTTGAGATTAATATAATGACCTTCCAAGTGCTGATATGATCGGTATCCATGTCCAAATCGTATTCGCCCGAGCTCTTCACCACCGGCGTCAGCGTCGCCTCGTCACATTGAAACCCAAAAGGCACGTGAATTAAATATAAATCCACGTAATCCATTTTTAACCGCTTCAGTTGAAGATCTAAAAACTTCTTCACGTCAGAAGCCCGGTTTCCAACATGAGGGAGCTATAAATGAAGGTAATATGATATTAACACGTGACTTGTTAACGTTTAAAAGATAATATATAAATTATATATATTATCATATTCATATTACAGGAATGATGTTACGTGAATAGTCGTTATCCTGTTGAGGGATTTTATATGGGAATTAGGTGTCTAAGAATTTTCATTGTTTACTGTTGAGGCGCTATAATACTCTGTTAATTTTTATTTAAATTATACCGATGTAAAATAAGCCTAATTTATATATTTTTATAACTTTTAAACTACGCAAAATTGAGACCTTGTCGTTTTCTAGATAAACACTACTATTACCTTCTTAAATAATGCATTCAGTTTATATTAACTCCCTTAACTCTATATAGTACCTATATACAAAATTTCTAAACTTCTCATGCAGTAAATTTGAAAATAATAAGCATCGATAAATGGATTGACATAGACACAAGACAAAAATCTGTAATGTTTTTTATGTTTAGTTTCTTTCTGAACATTTTAACGCATTGATGTTGCGTTTTTTTTTTGCCTTATCTTTTTAGTGAGAGGTCATTGGTTCGATTCCAGAAAAAATATTTGTATGGCAATACATATTTCATCTCTGTATAATTAAGATTGAAGCAGGCCGCCAAAGACGAACTATAAAATTCATTGCTCATTTCCTATTACGTTATATCTGTTTTACTATAGTTAAAAAACATAACTTACCTTAGTAGTAATAAATAAATCCTTTCTCGTACCTTTTCCGTCATCTATCCACTTTTTAATTGCATTACCAATAGCCTCCTCATTGTTATAATTAAAAGCTGTATCGATATGTCGATAACCTAAGTCTAAAGCTTTATATACAATAGACTCGATAACTTCTGAAGAAGCCTAAAACATGTGAAGTTTAAAAATATATTCACACGTAAAGCCTTTTAGCAGAATGTTTAAATATTAAATTATACTAACCTGCCATGTTCCTAAGCCTAGAGTAGGCATTAAATCAGCTGTTTGAGACAGTTTTACGTATTTCATATTTTTAACTATTTTATTATTACAGCGAAAAGGATAAGAAAATCTTCGTCTTCTTGCCCAATAATAATAATTAAAGTCTCTTTTCAAGAACAATCTGACAGACATGAAAAATTGGCAATGCGCCGAAAATTACTACTGCGCAACTCTCATAATCAATTTACAGAAATATTTCATTTGAATAAATCATATTTATGAATTTAAACCAAGTGAAAATATTACAAAGGAAATAAAACGAAAAAAGCTTATTATTATATCAATATCATTATAAAAATATATGCTGCAATAATGATTTATAATTTTGATTTAAATTTCGCGGCTTCTTCGTTCAGGATCCTAGCTACGTTTCTTGTTTAAGGTTTTACGAAACTTAAAATGATCGTTTTATGGATTACCTAAATTTCTTTTTTATTTATTTTTCCTTCTTTTCTAATATTTTAGTGATAGTTTTTTTTCATTTTATTTTCGAACGACTTAACATACGTCAATAGCTTGTTCAATGTTCTTTGAAGTTTTCCCTTTTACAATATTTACGGAAAGTGGCTATTGGCTGGAATTCCATTTACATCGTTTTTAAACCAATAAGAGTATTGTAAATCATGGATACAAATGTTTGCGAAAATTTAATTTGCCTATGAAAACCGACTTTGCGTTTAATGGCAGCATCGTTCAGTGTAAATGATTCCCGCCGATTGTTTATTTATATTTTTAAATACATTCATATAAAGCCATAACTAAATTTTATTAAATAAAATAATCAAGAAATATATCAAAATGGGAGTAAGTGTCGTACAAAAATACTTTGTTTAAACTATTTTTTTCATGTAAGAATAAACCAATATATTTCTGAAAATTCATAATTAAAATTAATGTACGTCATTATTTTTAGAAAAAAACAGTGGCTTCTGCAAATAAAAGCAAAGAAAAACGTCAAGCGCGAAAACTAGAACAACGTCGTATTGCTGATGGTATGTCATTTGTTACTTCTGCAAACAAACTGAAAGACTTAGCTCCAATATGTAAAGAGCTACTCGTTTACAGGAACAAAGATATAGAAATAGATATGTACATACAAAGAGTCACAGACTTGGATAAAAATGTTCTACAGTGGGCTATAGACTTGACAGAGAGAAATATGAAGAGATTGTAAGTACATTTTATTGCATTGTTGTTGTAATACTACATCTTTATTCTTTTTCATATTCACACTATATTCGCATTATTATACTTCTTTGATACTTTAATGGCCTGTACATACTTATGCAGATAAGTTATCCCATTCTAACATGTATGCTTTGATAATACTTAATAGACAGTAATTGTTTTTTTAATGTACTTACATTTAATAGTCGCAGTTTATTTCAATTTGACTTAGCAAATAATTTTATAGCATACTGGGAATTTCTTAAATATATATTAATATTTATTGAAATTAAAAAGGGTTTCCAATTTATATAGCTTTAAAAAATTCAAAAATAATAATACAAATATTTAAACACAGATATGAAACTTGTGCATGGGGATGGAACAGGGAGCGCAAAGTTGAAGAGATGACAGATGATGCAGCTTGGTATCTTATTGCCAAAGACAAAAACAATAAGCTTCAAGCATTCTCACATTTCAGATTTGATTTGGACTTTGGAGAGCCTGTCCTGTATTGGTGAGATACATAAAATTAAATTTTGTTTGATGATATTCAGGTCTTAGTTTAGGTATATTGAACAAATTAATATTTACAAGTATTATACTTTTATCCTCCCTATATCCTATGTATATATATTTTTACTATAAAATATGTACCCAACATTGTTATTGTACTTCAACTGTCAAAAATTTACACATTGATTTAATTATTTATTTTTTTTATTTTAATAAGAACGCAGGTAAATTATTATAGTTAGTTTTTAATCATCTAATTGAAACTTGTGTTTCAATCTCACATTACACAATATTTAATTACTATAATGTACACAATACATACTTACACATTATACATTATCTGTGTAATACATTTTGCTTACATTTAGGAATCATTTATAATTTTTCAACACACATATTATGCATTCAATGAACTCACATAAAGTCAATATTATCTGGTATGTCACAGGGGTATTAATAAATATCTTACATATTATTTACAGTATAAGACTAATACAAACAAGTAAATTATAAATTTCAATAAACCTTAATTAGTTTGTTTTTACTTTGTAAATCCATAGGAAACAATGAAAAAGACTAATATTTCTTCTGAATAACCTCTTTTCTAATAGAATTTCTTTAGGCCACCAACAAATGCATCGAGTGCTTAAGTATCTAAATAACTTATGAAGTATGTAAATAGTCAATGAGGTTATAACTATACTAAGTGCTCCGACATCTAGTAGTAGGTACTGTGTATAATTTAAGTCGAGAGCTGGTGATCGCATGTGACTAGCTCCCTTATGCCTTAAGACATATTCTATCCAATACACCGCAGTTTTCAATGGCGGCATGGGTCGATCAAGGAAAATATCCCTTAACTTAAGGGCGCGTTCTTTGTACCTGCAAATTTATAATTTACATATTTCAATAACCTTACTTCGATTTTTTAATAAGTGTCAAACAGGTTATCACTGTACAATTAACTACTTGTTTTTTAACCCCGGCCTGTACAATAACAATTGAATTCTCGGAATTTTGCACGGATTTCTTAGAAACTATCTGGAGAGACTACAAATAAACAAGAATCGCTAATTAGTTATCTTAAACAACAAGCATTCCCTCTTCTCTTTAAGACTAAGGTTATCAAAAATTATGTGATACTTATTTATCAGAGAAAATTTCAGTTCAATTTCTGTGCGTCTACCAAACAATGTATGTAAAAATGCGATTATTAACTTAAATTTTTTGAAAAACTTCTAGAACATGTCAAGGGCTTTAAATAAAATTCATATACCTGTGATTTGTCAGTAAGTCGTGAAAAGCTTCTTTCCAAGTTTCAGTAGTAGAATCTTTTAAAGATATAACTCGCGCAACGCCGCGGTCGCTCATAGCACGTCCGTTTAAAGCCTGATCAGCATACAGTGGCACCACTAGTGTAGGGACTCCACAAGCTACCGTCTCTTGCGTTCCCAATAAACCACCATGTGACACAAATAACTTTACGTTGGGATGACCTATAAAATATAATAAAAATATATGGTAGGTAATAAATACATAAAAAAACCTATTGTACTTATAGCGACTTTTGACGCAGAGGCTTGTTGAGAGTTTTGTTGGGAGTAAAAGAGTAGGTACTAGCGGGTTTAATTCTGGCAAATGTCGAATGAGCAGTGTACTATCTTATTCTAAAACTACAAAAGTTTAAAAACAAGCGTTTAAATGCTGTTTTAGGGCAAAAAAGGAGGAACTATAAAGAATTACGTAAACGACTCTTCGCTATAAGTGAACTGCGATCATGTTAATTGTTAATATTGACAAGGCGTAATTTTGAAATAGCGTAAAGTTGCTTATAAATGAAATAATCACTTACATAAAGTCTTATATTGAGGTATCCAATCCATGGTGTAAACGTTGTCAGGTACGGTAAGATTGCGTGCAAGCAATCTTCGATTCATCCGTACGAGGACCATTTGAGACAACTCTGAAATCGCACTGAATATCTGCGCCAGTTTCTCATTGGGAATAGTTTCAATACGTGACATAGAACCAAAACTCCAATAAATTACGCCTTCGTCAGCATTGTCTAAAAGGAGTTTTAGATCCTGTAAAATTGATATTTTATAAGAATATAAGAATATACCTACACAATGTTGTAGACGGGTTCGCGTACGCGCATATCTTATTATTTTGAAGGCACAAAAAATTAAATGACATTAAAACCTGCAATACCAGAACGGCGGATTTCGCACAGAGATAGATTATAGTCTGGAATAGCACATGGGTTACTTTTTATCCCGGAAAATTTTACGATTCTCGTGGGATAGTATTTTTTTTGTTTTTCACTAGGGACGAATCCGTGCGAAGTGGGGGTTAGTTATAAATAAAAAACAGCATAGTGTGATTATTGAGTACCTAATGAAATGAATTCTAAAAGGAATGACCTCTTTATAATTTCACTACAAGTATAGACTATCTATTTCAATAAGGTCTTAGGTCCTTAAACAATATGCGCGATAGACGGAAACCTGAATTCTATTTGGGTTAATAGATATGAACGCATCAATTATAATTGACATCATAATTTAGTGTTTACGTTCAGCAACACATCAACGAAAAATTTGAAGTGTCTTATCCTTTAACACCAATTGCACTTCCGATTTGGATTTACAATACTTAGTTTCAAAATATATAGTTACGTGAAACTTTTTGTGTTACTTTTATACTTAGTAGATAATATGAGGGTTCATCTGCAAAATTATATAAATAAACGATTTAGTTGTAAGCCTCAACGCCTTCCATCTTCATCAAAAGCCTTTCATCCAAATTAGTAAATATTTTCTGCTCTGGATCTGAAGCTGTTTTACTTAGTATGTCATTGCAATTGCATTGTCATGCAATATACATAGAGCAATATTATAAATACCTTTGGCAATGTTTGTGTGTTATCTAGATGTAAGCCGCCAACCTCCACTAAAGTAGGAACTAGTGGTCGTACTTCGTTAATACTGTAATGACTGTTAGCTAAAACTAAACTATAGTTTTGCGCTAATGTTTCTAACTTTGGACCAGGGCCAAAAAGTTTGTCAGCAATCACCTAAAAATTAAAATTAGTATAATTATTTTTTAGTGTAAAGTTTGTAACGTTGTGTACGTTACTCAGAGTTCTTGGAAGCAGGTTCCTGAAGGTTTTTGATATATTACCATCAACGGCCGTTAATAGCCCGCGAGTTTTAATCTTATAACTAACAACTTATTCTAGAATCACTCGAGTGCGTCTCTAAGTACGTTTTAAGTAGATAAAAATAGTCGTTGTGAGCGTAACTTAAGACATACACGGAAAGGTTTTTTGTAGGCTTTTGTAAGACCTAAAATTTTCTAGGACATCGTTTTGATGTACTTCAAAAATTTAGCCAGCGTTGGCCATGTAATCGTACGAAACAGTTTTTTTGACAAAACACCGTCATAGTACAGCTATTTTGTACAAAATATTTATAAATTATACACACAAACCTTCCTTCCTTTACCGCTTTTTCTATTAAATATATTAAAAATTTACGATTTTGTTTCATACTATGTATAGATATAGAGAGCGACTTGCGCTCGGTCGAAATTTTGCATTTTCTTATAAAAATGAGAGATTTTATATTAACTTTTAACCCGGCTACTAAGTTTTAAATGTAATAAATAAATTTTTGCACGAAGGACAAATCCTCCGAAACTGTTATAGTGTTTTCTCGTAGGAATGAGACATTTTCATAGAGTAAAAGGTATGGTAAATGTTGATCCGAATAACAAGATATTGCTACACAAAATTTAGTTTAAATCCGTTCAGTAGTTTTTGCGTGAAATGCACACAGATATACAATCAGACAGACATGTTAACAACCATTGTTTGGGGTCTGTATTCCATACTAAATACATAGCAGTCATAGTTCAAAAAATAAATTATGTATCTATTTTGTTATATTTATAAATTTCATATCGAGCAGGGCCTATGCATACCACCTTTAAAAACGCGACGATGCAACGACGTGTATCATAAATCTATATATGTCTATGCGTTATCTGCGCTGATATATAAAAAGCGAACTAAAAAGTTGAGAACAAGTTGACGAAGAAACATACTATTACGCAGTTTTTGTTGTGATACATAGTAAATATCTACTCTGTTTTGAAAAATAATCGTATCCGTAGGGCCTCAGTTTAAATACAACTAGGTATAATTAGTAAGTAATTTAGCTGTATATACATATATACCTGTGTCACTTTATACCATTACGTTGACTTATTTGATATTAATAATATATGACATACCTGTGACGGTATCTGTGATTTGTTCTTATAATAGATTTTTGCCCAAATAACTGCTATTGTGTTTAGAAATCGCTCCCACAAATTCATTCGTTGTCCAAAACCCATCATGTAAGCAGGTATATATGCTGGTCCTTCTGGGTTTCCAAGTTGTTCATTGACCCATGGTAAAGGTACACTTGACAACAGTCCAACTACAGGAGCTTTAAATCGATTTCCAAATGGAAGGAAGCATTCACTGCCAAATACCTCTACAATAACTAAATCAAAGGTTCTCGTGGAATTTACTAGGGCCTTTACTTCCGGATTTTTTGACACAACTTCACAAGCGTGAACACATTCTTTCATGATTTGTTCCAAATTTTGAATGGCATTTGGCTTTAAGGAATTGTGTTGTTTGGTGAGATTATTAGTTATTTCCGGTATAGTACCAGCTAGACTGATCTCTTCTACGTTGGAGGGTGGGGTTTTCTGTAACAATAATATTTATTCTTCAAAATAATGTAATATAATATGAATTACTTGCAAATAATATAATTATTTATTACAATAGCAAGACACATGGTTGAGAGCAAAGCGCGTGCCGTCAGATAACATGCACAACTATGTCAAAGGTCATTTATAATTGCTTACATTAAAGTTGTCATTCCTACTGACTATTAATTATACCATTTAATACTCTTATCAAATCTACTATAACATAATCATGATCAGGAATTATATAACAACAAAATGCAATGAAATAAATGTATATTACGAACAGATTGGAAATTCGTTTTGCACTGTTGTAAATTATGCTTAGAGTGTGTAATGAATTTAGATCAGATATTAAGATGATTATCTTTATATAAGCTAACTCCCACCAAAACAAAAGTCTCGGTGTTTCCTTAGTTTTGATCAGTCTTATTATTTTTCGATGTAACTAAAAAATATTTAAACTAGATTGGCAATTTACAAAATTAAATACTAAATAATATTCTCCGACAACTATTTTACTTCTTCGGGTAAACAAAAATGTTTTTAATGATACTTTTGTCTAAATCCTACCGTCATATTTTGTCAATAGCCGTTTTAACTATAGAGACGATCAAATAATTTGACATACGTACGTAAAGACACATTACTTCTAATAAAAATATTAACCCTGTCTGGATAGGTGGAAAAAAGGGCCGTTAACTAATAATAATTATATACATTAATTTTAAAGTATGTGCAAATGATTTAATTATTATTATTGTGTAAAAAAATCGTGATAATATTTTATGTTTCATTTTTAATCATTATTAAGGGTAACAACAGGTACTAATTGTAATATGTAATTTTTTGTATAGAAAAAAAAAGTAAAATGAATATGTACAGGAAATTGTCTGTACACTTGTATCCATTATGTTTTCATATACTCGTAGTATTGCGATGTATCCCTATTAGAAATTGGAGATGGAAATATAGAGTGTAATCTACAGATATATAAAATTGAAGTGTCTGTTTGTAATGTCAAAAAAACACCTTTTTACTATGTGCATATATACGGTACTAATAAGAAAAAAAACATTTTTTTTTTATTTTTTGTTTGTATATCTGTTTGTTCCGGCTAATCACCAAAACGGCTGGACAAGGCGGGCAGATAACTGATGTTATAAGGAGTGACTTAGGCTATTTTTATTTTAGAAAAAGAATCAGGGTTCCGCGCAAAAAAACTAAAACCCATGAAACTGTGAACAAAATCCGTGTACCTAGGAACGCACCTGAGCGTACGGAGTGTAAGTCGGTAATTTTATGATAAATACTTTATCACTGCACGCGATGCCCAAATGTGCACTCAAGACTTGTCTGACGCTAGTTTATTGGCCTCTTAATTTGTTATTTAATTATTACGTAGCAGTGACACACGAGCCTGGTAAATTTTGATAATATTTGACTGGATGTGCAATAATATTACGTTGTCGTTCTAGAGTGTAGCTGTTACTGGGTAATGGATGTTAAACTGATTTCTTGTGAATCTGAACAATTAAGAAGATCATTCATTCTATTTTAACATCATTAACATTTACCAAGTTTTAATTTCTTTTATTTAAAAGTAAAATTCATTGTATGGCAGCACAAATTTCATTAAACATCCAATTTAGGTAAACACGCTTTATCTTTATACCTTAACTACAGCTGCGAACAAGTATTTTTTGGTCAATGCATAAGAAAATCTACGTATCAGCCGTTAGACGACAACACTGCAATTAGCAATTGGAATTTGTTCCTACTTATTCTTACTTATCTCTGTTACGATATGTCGCTACTTCCTAACGGGGTCTGATAGACTGGAGGGCCGGAATGCCAAATGCTACAGTATTTTATTATTATTTGCGTACTCTATCAATAATAATTAATCCTTTATTTGACTAACCAGATAATGATTAAAATTTCTTTTAATGTTTACTTCTAAGAAAATTCTCTTTTATTTTTTCACAATGTTTTCAAGATGGAAATACAAACTACAATTTCGACAAAAAAAACATTCGATAATACTATTTTTACAATATAGTAGCGGTTCTTATTTTTATTTTATTACTATTCAAAACCTTATAATAGAAATTCATATTTATGAAAACAGATAATTTTCATTTATAATACCCTAAAAAACTTTTCAAGTAAAGTCTAAACTTAACTTTTGACTTAATGTTTGAATAACACGCCTTATTTTTATGGAGCTGATTAACAAACTAGACTAGTAGTCATCTGTTTTTTTTGAACATTTCTGGTCCTCACTACGATTCCAATATATGGAGTGACATTTTGAACATAAATATAAAATAATCTGTGTCTATATTCACTAGCTAAATACGGCACTTATTAACAAGAGATGACTAGTTAAGAGTTCTATCACAAAATGTACTGAGTACGACCGGCCGACGCATCGCATTTTCTAGCATTTTGTGCAGTTGTAACCACTATGTAAAATTTTATAATACTTATAAAAAAAGTATGTAATTACATTTCTTTTGAACTGATGTATATTCTGGTATAAATTTTACTTAGTAATATTAATGTCGTAAAGACATATTTACAGCTAATTCTGAACGTTTTTAGTAGTTTTTAAGATTATGAAAAGGATTTTTTTTTAGAAATCCAAAACATATTTTCAAATTCAGAGGCCGCTATAAACTCAATCACTATATGCCAGATATTATTATAAATATTCTTATGTTGTTTGCTTAATATAGTACTTCAATGTGTGAGCTTGAAAAAGTGAAAATTTTATTAAAAACTTGCTTCGGAATATTGGCATTACTTCAATTAATAATGAAAATTTGCGAAAAGCGAAGCCGCTATGAACTATATTAATAATTATTCTCCATCATACAATAAGTCAAAGTTGTCGAAGAGTTTCAATTTCTCTGAATAAGAACGCCAAAGATGGGCATTAAATTGAAAAATCACGGTCATAATGTAATAGGCCTCTTAAGATTAAGATTCGATGTTTAACTTATATTTATTTAAGATGATAAGTTAAAATTTTTAACTTATCATCTTCAGATGGGTACATAGTTTTAAACTGATAGACTAATCACTTAGTACATACCATAGGAAAATGAGTAATGACGGTCAAATGGTGATTCTTCCTGGCAAGTGCATCGAGGAGTCTGCCGTACATTGCATAGTGGCTCTTGGTGTTGGTCGGTAGGACAGCTAGTATGCGCGCCGCATGCACCGTCGCCGCGCAGGCCAGCACCAGCCACAGCAGCCGCGCGCTCATGCTTCTGCTGCTCGACACAGATTGCGATGCACAATGCGCTCGCTAACCCGCCAACCCGCCTGCCCCCACTGACGTCAGCCTGAAACCGCCACCCATACGCGACCTTTCACTACACCCGTCTACTAGATAGCTTGACTTTTCTCTTATGATACGCGTATTTATTCCGCACTCATTCTATTCAGAAGCTCACAATAACTCATAACAAGTCGTGCGTATTTTACCTCCTTCCTAGTAATTTCTTATCACTATATTGCTAAATCTAAATAACTTATAGTGCTAGACTTGTTACATATTACAGTATATCTATAACACTATGCAAAAATATTATTATCTATACATATTACATATAAAAAATTGTAACTAAGCTGAATCTGTAGCTACATTAAATATTTTTAGAAAATCTTATTGAAATATTATTATCGATACAGAGACCGAATCTATAATTTTTAAAATTTTTGTCTGTCTGTCTGTTACCGTATCACGAAAAAGCCACTGGAGGAATTTTGATGAAATTTGGTATGATGATAGTTAACCAACTAGATAGGTACTTTTTACTGCATAAAAATATCTCATCTCTGAGAAATCTATACTAAACGTTAAAACGTAAGTAAGGATAGACCAGAGCGGAGAGACGGTAAGTCGCTAACTTTTAATAAAGTCACCGTTTGACATTCAAGAAATCATCATATGGTGGTTATGTACTAGCTCTTCTTTGGTTCAGTAGATAAAGATTTGATTTTTATTAAATGTTATTTGATTTTGTACAGGTATAATATATTATAGAAAATTTAAATGTTTTCATTAAATAAAACTAAAAGAAAACTAAATTTTGAGAGTTACTATAAAATTACTATTTATATAATAAAATAAATATATTTAAAAGGTTAACAAATTATTAAAAACTCACCCACGCTTTGCTTCGGGTTCGTCCCTATACATAAACAAATCTAGCCCACGGGAACCGTACATTTTCCCGGAATGATATATAGTGTATAGTTTTTCTCAAAAGAGGGCTATCTAATGCAAAAGAATTTTTCAAATCAGAATAGTAGTTCCTGAGATTAGCGCGTTCAAACAAACAAACTGCATCTTTTTTAATATTATTTTAGTATAGTTATATTGTGTAAAATTTAATAAATCTTATGGAATATTACTTTTTTTTTGTATAGTTGGGGAATGCATTTACGCATACCACCTATCCCCCAGGTGGTTATGTGGGGCTCACCGGCTAGAAGAGCCGGTACTACCCACTAAACCCCAACTTTCCCCTCCCCTCCGCCTTAGTGGGACGCCGCGGGATCGCTTACGCATAACTACCGCGAATGGAATATTACATACGTTAACTACTTATGTAATATTCCATGAGCCCACCGTCTCCAATAAATTACCATGAACAAAGTCGACAGTATAATTTTGGCATACCAAATCTTTACCGAATTGTTTCTATCCCGAGTAAATACTACTATTGGTTTCATTTATATGTAAATACTAGCGACTCACGCTCGCTTCGCTCGCGTTCGCTTCGCTCGCGTTCGTCCCTTTGTACGTTTTCACGGCTAACTATGTTTAGCTAACATAAATAGTAGCTTGCTACTCCTAAGATATTCATTTAAATTATATAGTGATTTACCCTCGTTTTGCTCGGGTGCGTAGGCCGTACGCGGATAATTTCATGGGTTTAAATTTTTTTTCGCGGAACCCTGATTCTTTTTCTAAAATAAAAGTAGCCTAAGTTACTCCCTATAACATCAGCTATCTGCCAGTGAAAGTCCCGTCAAAATCGATCCAGTCGTTTCGGAGATTAGCCGAAACAAACAGACAGACAGACAGACAAAAATTGTAAAAAAAATGTTGTTTTTGTATGTAAAAAAATGTACCGTGTATACTGCATATGCATTTAGTAAAAAGCGGTTATTTTAATATTACAAACAGACACTCCAATTTTATTTATCTGTATAGATATAGCAACTTTCCTACAAATTTTACGACGAGAAAATTTATTAAGACGTAACTTTTTAGTGTTTATTTTTCGCCTTTATCGAAGTATTGCTTGTTTAATGGCAATTTCTAACCATGCTCTACCTTAACTTGATAGAAACAAACATCTGTATATACTATGCAAACATCCAACCCAAAACATCTGCCGTAGTAAGTAGGCAGTGTGATTCAATATGAATCACAGCGGTCAATCGTATCCGAGCGGATTCTACAATCTTGTGTATTTTTTATCATTTTCACCTCCAAGCGGATTGACTAAATTATCGATGAACTTACGTGCATACAGTATTGATAACAAGCATGAACCTACTGCAAATGAATGCATGGTCTAAAGATAATGCCTTTTTCCGTAAAAAATTAAAAAAAATTAAATGTAATTATTAATTAGGTATACAAACCGCCGCGCTGGTATGAAAAAAGTCGGACTACTATTATATATTCAAAGTTTGCATGTGTGTGTATGTATGTTTGTACTTCTTTACGCTGAAACAGCTGGATTCATACAACATACGGATTTGGATGAAATTTAGTACACAGATAGTCTATGACCTGGAGAAACACATAGGCTACTGCTACTGTTAGGCATCTAGGACGCAACCAAACGAGGCTAGGGTAAGTCACTAATCGGTAATAAAAAGTACAGTTTTTACTAAGATTGTCACTAAATGATGAACTGTTTCAGCGTTTAGATAATAGATTTTTCGAAAATGCTACAACTACATACCAAGCAACAGCAAATAACGATTTTTATCATACATATTGTATTTACTATAATATACTTATGTAATATTATTTAAACATACATAGTTGCAAATTTCACTTTTCTTCGCCATCAGTTACGAAGTGCAGATAGAGGAGAGTGGGCGCCGCCGTGGGCTGGGCCAACGCGTGTTGCGCGTGCTCGAGCAACTGGCGCAGGCTACACGCATGCGCTGCGTGCGCCTCACCGCACTCACGCACAACCCCTCCGCCTCGGCCTTCTTCAGGGCTTGCGGGTAAGTTTAACACAGCACGCCTACGCCTTTTAACCGACTTTAAAATGGAGGAGTGTATTTGTTCGTTTGTATGTATTCGTGTGGGTTCGTCCCTAGTTATGTTTTAAGGTTTAGCTCAGAGATGAGATATTTTCTCGCTTCGGCTTAGTTACAATTTTATTATATGTATAGGTAGATTTTCTTGTGCTGAATATCTTAAATTAATAAAAAATCTTATATGTTCCCTAGTCTATAGGAAAAATGCGTATCAGACGATATAATGTTGAGTAACTACATAAATATCAACTTATTATTTCATTCGTAATTGTCCGACTGCCAAAAACGACGAGGTACATGACTTGACGCATTATATCTTTTTTTTATGTATGATCACTGCTCAGACTACGCAGGTTTAAATTATTATATATTTAAATATATACTAGATAGATATAGATCCATTCTTTAAAAAATCTGAAAAAGCTATGAAATTTTAAGTATCTATGTAAACAACTCTAGTTAATCCTTTTAAACTAGGTACTCTTAATCTTCATACTATGAACTTGAAATTTTGCAATTGTATGTATGTAAATACATACATACATTTGCAAAGTTTCAAGTAGTAAATACTATATTCAATAATTCAATATCATCGAGTTATCCAACGAGTGAAGCTAGAATTTAGTCATAATAATTAGCATTAAACTACCTTTATTTGCTTTGCTGAATTTATTAATAAAGCTTTCTTATTCCACATTCGCTACTTCTACACTTATTATGGAAAAAAAACCATCTGCAAGGCACTTAAGTTACCATATCAAAATACTTGACACTACCATTAGACTAATTGCACTGTACTAATTGTATTTGTGTGCTGTTTGTTATTACTTTAGGCTGAAACGGCTGGACGGATTTGGATTTTGGATGAACTTTAATACACAGATAGATTATGAGCTGAAGTAACATATGGCTTAGGTACTATGAGTAGTAAGTAAAGTGTGACGCTGTCTGTATTACGGAAAAAAAACCATCTGCAAGGCACTTAAGTTACCATATCAAAATACTTGACACTACCATTAGACTAATTGCACTGTACTAATTGTATTTGTGTGCTGTTTGTTATTACTTTAGGCTGAAACGGCTGGACGGATTTGGATTTTGGATGAACTTTAATACACAGATAGATTATGAGCTGAAGTAACATATGGCTTAGGTACTATTAGTAGTAAGTAAAGTGTGACGCTGTCTGTATTTATAATATTTTAAATACAACGGGGAGCACCCGACCCACACCTTATAGTAAAAATAATTAATAAAAGTACCATACTAGCTACACATGCAATTATATATCACTTTATTTTAATTATATTGAGTGAAACATGCGTAAATAAAATAAAAAAAATAGCTTAGTCTGATTATTTGGTTGGTGTTATCTACTCCAATAAATATTACACAACAATCAATCAAGGTCACAGTTATTAACCTGCAACTAAAATATTATGCAATAAGTGAATATACGAGTATGAACATAGATCATAAAGAAATTAATGGAATTACTTATGTTTTATATACCTACATATATTTTTGTACCCTTTCCGTTAAAAAACGGTAAAGTACTCCATTTGAGAAGGTTATTTCGGCAAAGTTCATGCTAATTCTATTATGTAGGTATAAGGGATATTTTGTAGAACGTAGCGATCGATAGTATCTAGAGTGGTCGTTAACTTGTGACCTACGAGCTGCGTTCTCTGATAGACTTGTATGTCCTTTTTAACATTCTTGTTTCTATTACTATTTATGTAATTCATATTACTTTCGTTTAATTCATATTAATAATTTTGAAACTACTTTTATAAGTGAGCAGGTAAAACTTTGACGTATTAGCGACTCACCCTCGCTACGCTTGGGTTTGTCCCTCATCATACTAAATTTCATCAAAATCTGTCCAGTGGTTTTCTCGTGACGCGTTCCCAACACAGACAGACAAAAACTCTAAAAACTATACATTGCTGAATCTATAGTTCTCTATTTCAATAATGACTATTTCAATAAGATTTTCCAAAAAAAATATTAATGTACAAATTCGACTCAGTTAAAATTTTATTATATGCACTAGCGACTCACCCTCGCTTTGCTCAGGTTCGTCCTTAGCTTGCTTCCCCATACACACTTTCATCCCCATTCTCGCCCCCTATATAATAAACCTATCCCTATAAAAACTATTTCACTCACTCGCTTTTTATGAGATTTAAAAAAAAACTTATTTTAGTATTTTTTTTCTTTTAATTTTCTTCTATACAAAACTTGTCCTGTTTGACAGTAACAAACACAAAAAAAATAATTATCCAATTTTGTGCAGTCGATCGTGAGGTATGCGCGTACATACCTTTCGGTGATTCATTTTTTTATATAGATAGATAGATAACTAAGAACAATAAGGGCCTAGTGATGTTAATGCAACTTCAGTAGACCTAGTGTTATTACTTATTACTATGCTACAAGTAGTTTTACAAAGAATGAGTTGATTAAAATGCTATTTGTTAAATCTTCAAGCGAATCAATAGGAGTAAAAGTGGTTTGTAAAAGAAACTCGTATTAGAAGTTACTTGGTTCTAAATGAAAATACTTAAAAATTAAAATTTATTCGAGCGAAGAAGTTATAAATTATATATCAAAACTTTAACCTTACAGTAAAAGTATTGCTACTGCAATTCTATAGTAAGTAGTTAATGATAAATGATTGTACCTAATTAATAATGCGCCACTAATGAGTAATATTAGACTGGTTCTTGTATTCAAGTAAACCAGATAATATGTTTTAATCAAATTAGTCTCAATAATATAATCAATACCAAACAGTGTTGTCTCTATTTACCTTTTCGCCTAACGCTTATTCATTCCGTACTATGTTTGTTAAATTGACACTAGTTTATCTATTCGATCAGGTATAATGTCGACACTCGACATACATGCATTATCGTACATCCTATACATTAATTAAATTGGAACTGAGTCGAATCTATACATTAAATATTTTACGGAAAATCTTATTGAAATAGACATTGTTATCGATCGATACACAGGCTGAATCTATAGTTTTTAGAATTTTTGTCTGTCTGTTACCGCATCACGAAAAATCCACCGGAGCGATTTTGATGAAATGTGGTATGATGATAGCTGGTTTTCCGGGCCAACATATAGTATACTTTTTACTGCGGGAAAATATCTCATATCTAAGAAATCTATACTAAACGTTAAAACGTAAGTAGGGATGAACCCGAGCGGAGCGAGGGTGAGTCGCTAGTGATCTAATAAAGCGTAGCGCTAACTTTTATAACTTTTAATGATATTGAAGGTGCAATTGGAATCTTATTGCATTAAATTGTAGCTAAAACAGCTCAAGAAATTGAATGTTTTTTTTAATATTAATAAATAGAAACCGGACCTAATTGTTTATTTAATATCATAATATTTATAATATGTGAGCACGAGACGTTCGCGTGTAACGGGTAGACTGCACGCTGCAGATTACATGCTATACCTACGTCGTGTGTGGTCAGTACTCAGTGTTCGTCCGCTATTAAGAAAGAACGAACTACAATCAAAGCTAATTCGATACGAACGTCTCATTGCTAGATAAGGGCCTTCACTCAATGCAGCGGAAGGTGGTCTATAATCCCACACGCCAAAACGGCCAAATGCAGCCTTACCGATTTCACACGTTGTTTTATTACTGGTTTGGCTCTCTAAAATATTAGCATTCCACGATGTTTTTCTTCACGAGATTTAGATCCTGAGACCACAGTATTAAATCAATAAAGAATCCACGGTTTTATCAGGATCCAACTAAATTTAAATACATATGTACACCAAAATGTCAATTAGTGATAGCTAATATATGTACCGATTTGTTATTGTCGATGAATTGGTCATGTTTTCTTGACATATTTGACGTTAGTTTACCATATATGATTGCTTTAGCTTCAATATATCTGTTGGCAGGGAAGTAGACCGGCTCCCTGCCATCACTGGTCCACTTAGTAGCTACGGACCCTCCATAACAATATAATAATAATAAAAACGGTTTTATTAAATACAAAATGATTTTTCCTATACATACTTTACATATACATATTATGTTATTTTAATAGTTCAATAGTTTGCGGATCATGTCTCGTAGATACCTACTACTTAGTACTAACTACTACATAGTGATACCTACCGTGCCTCGGAGAGCACGTAAAGCCATCGGTCCTGCGCCTTAACTCTCACCGGTCGTATCGAGTAGTCGTCCCACCGGAGTATGAGAGTGACAGGAATAGAGAGTGTACTTTATGTCTGCGCGTGCACTTGTGCACTATAATATCTCCTGCGCAGTTGGCTAGTCTCAATGATATTGGCCGCCGTGGCAAAAATCGGTCAGGAGGACATTATTATTTTTATTATTATTACACACCTAGATTCGTAGCAAGGGT
The DNA here is from genome assembly GCA_033884665.1 of Argynnis bischoffii washingtonia. Lineage (NCBI taxonomy): Eukaryota > Metazoa > Arthropoda > Insecta > Lepidoptera > Nymphalidae > Argynnis > Argynnis bischoffii. Next base: position 8,627,439 of record CM066625.1, on the reverse strand, counting down.
AAAATATGTACATATATCTCCTACTGCATACATATTGCTTTGCTTCGTTTCCTTCTTCCCTTGTTTTCAGTTTTGATTGTTCTCTTCTTTTCAGTTCGCTTTTGTGCAGTCGTTTTTATTTTATTTTATAATCTGTATTAAATAAGTAAAACTATTATAGTACTTCTCTATTAGAAAGGAAATTGTTAAAATAACTATATGAATCTCTCTAAATTAATTAATTTCATCGAAATACAGTAGACCTTGTATATAAACAAAAGGATTTTTTAAACTTTAATTTACATTCAAACTGATAATTTTATTTGACTTTATATTAAATATAATTATTAATTTTTAGGTACACCTTAGATGAAACTAGCCCGTCTAGAGAAGAAACTACACACTATGAAATATTAAGTAAGACCACGGAACCTATGGAAGGCTGTGATGATGAACAGGATCAAAATCACGAATAAGACTTATGTAGACTACATTAGTCTTATTTGTGCCATATACATATGTATAAAATTAAATTCATAAATTAAATATGAAATAAACCAATGTTTATAGTAAGAGTTTTTCATTGCAATTCCACTAAATAGTAAATACAAACGATAAGTTTCTCATACAAAGATAAGGCGATGATTAATGAGCGCTAGTCAATATCAGAGAGACGCGACCGATCATCTGCTCTATTCTTCTGGAATAATCCAAATTCCCATTTGTGAAATATATTTAGACCCACTGCTGGGCACGGGCCTCCCTTCGTACTGAAGGGAGGCCCGTGCCCATATATATATATATATATATATATACTCGGAATCGGAATTTGGATTATTCCAGAAGAATATATATATATATATATATATATATATATATATATATTCTTCTGGAATAATCCAAATTCCGATTTGTGAAATATATTTAGACCCACTGCCCATATATATAATATTTTTTTGGAAAATTTTATTGAAATTGTCGTGTATCGATAATATCGTCGATACAGAGACTAAATCTATAGTTTTTAGAATTTTTGTCTGTCTGTCTGTCTGTTTGAGAAGACATTACAGGAAAACCACAGGACAGAATTTTTATACAATTTTGTATTTAGTGTCCGTTTAGTAGGTATCTAGTTGCCACGGCAAGGTATGTATGTGTGTGATATATGTACATTGTACAACGCAGCCATCGATAGTACGATCATGATGATACCATGTTAAAAACCTTCGCAAGAGATTCGCAGTAAACTTACATCATAATTAGATGAGTAGTACTAATGTATTTCAAACAGACAAACACATTTATATATAGGTATGTAGGTAATCATGAATTATAATTTTAACATAGAGATAGTAAAGTCTTCCAATGCTCGATTACAATTAATCGATTAGTCTTTGTTAAAAGGTCACATACATGAGAAAGTTTAGAGTAATCAGTTAAATTGTAACATATTAATTATTAGGTATATCTGTAATATCGTACATAGGTTTTAAGGTCAATTCATAGATTAGGTATTATTTACGATTGTAAATTATAATATTTAATTCATCTTACATCTGTTTGAACAAAAGACATCATAATATCCCAACGGTCACTACTTGATTGTAATTAGAACACAAAGGAATATTTTAATAAATGATATTTTATTTAAAAGAAATTTTAGCTGTACAAAAGCAGCACATTATAGCTGTATCTACTATCTACTAGGGACCAAGCGTCATTAATGCGCAATTGATTGAATGAATATATTATACTAATATTATAAGAGGTAAAGTTTTAGTTTGTATATAGGGGCAAAAAGTTTGAGAGTTTGTATATTATAGGGGCAATCCCTGAAACTACTGATCCGATTCTCAAAATTCTTTCACTCATACGAAGCTATATTACCGCCGACTGCTATAGGTTTTTTTTTCGATAAAAATGGGTTTACCGTGAAAAATTAAATAACTTTAATTGAAATCGGAAGAAAATACTTGATACATGTACTGCTTAGTTGGTACGCCGTACGTGTTGCCTAAATAGTTTTAAATAAAGCAATTAAATATTTGCTGAAAAGACCAGTAACTCAACCGAAAAAAGTATATAAAAAAAGTATAGTAAAGTAAGTAACCGAAATATCCATTATTCAGTTATCCACCAGAACTAGATTTAGCAGGATAAAATACTCCTATACAAAATACGAGTACAGGTATTTTGAGCAAATTCCTTGCAGATTTTAACTAACCAATAAAGTAATTATTTTTTATATGCATAGGTAATGTACATAAAATTCTATACATTAATGTACATTATGCCTACAAAAAAATAAATAAGAACTGTTACTCATCAGTAATAGGTACTTAATATAAATTGCTCTCATTATTTGAGAAAAGTAGTGGATAGTTTTTATATTTATTATGTACAATAATTTTATATGAAAATGAGAGTTAAGATGTTCTGAACAAGCTCACTTTCATTAGATAGATGTTTTTGTCTGTTATGTTTATCTATCCTTTATATATAGGTATCAATCAACTATAGTCTCTACATCTAAGGGCGTATCACATCTACTTTCATTAGATTCTTCGCTTGAAAACGAATTGCTTAAAGTAGCATTCAATTGATTTCCTTCCCTTATAGATTGTGCATGTCCTACGTCCCATGAATTGATTTCACTTGGAGACGAGCACCAAACTTCGTTTAAAATGTTTCTTTGTGGGGAAGTAGTTGAAGGCAACACTACTGCATGTGGCGGATTTATGGTCCCAGATTTTTCTCTTCGCTCTCGAGCTCTTCTATTTTGAAACCATATTTTGATCTAAAACAAAAGAGTATATAAATAATAATATTTATTTATCCGTATTATCCGTGTTTTCTAAACATACCTATAATAAAATTCTAACTGAGTCGAAGCTGTACCTTAAATATTTTTTGGAAAATCTTATTGAAATAGACTTTATTATCGATACAGAGACCGAATCTATAATTTTTAGAATTTTTGTCTGTCTGTCTGTCTGTCTGTTATCGCATCACAGAAAAACCACTGGAGGGGTTTGGATGAAATTTGGTATGATGATAGCTGGATATCCGGGTCAACATATAGGATACTTTCTACCGCGGGAGATTATCTCATTCCCACTGGAATACACGTTATAACACAACCTAAAAAATATTTATGATCAGAATTTCTTGAAACTTGGTATTAATGCTCTTCAATACAATTAAATAAATACGTTTTTTAGCGTTTTTTGAAATTCATCCCATAAATAGATAAAATAAGGGATGAAAATATGTATGAAACCTACCTTTTTAAAGTTTTTTTGTTGTAGTTTTAGCGCGAGCGAAGCCGCGGGTTTTGCTAGTACATAATATTATTTGATATTCCTGTGATTTCTATAATATCTACTGAAATGTGATGAATTATCATATTTTAATAAAATGCTACAAATTCTTGCACAAGCATACAACTTATACAGAACTCTTCTTTTTAAGGTTCCGTACCTAAAGAGGAAAAAAGAAACTCTTACGGCTTATAGGATCACTTCCTAGTCCGTCCGTCTGTCTGACAAGACACTTTTTTTCAGAAACCCGTGGAAGCATCAAGTTAAAATTAATATCAAATACTCAGGTTTGTAATTCCTAGGATCGGTGAAAAAATCCAACTTCTAAGTCAAAGCAATTAAAAAATATGGACGTTTATGTCGCATATTTTGATGGTCATTAGTGAAACTCGGAAGGGAATCACAATTTATAGGGTACTTCCCGTTGACCTATACCTAATTATAAAATTTTGCAAGAAGCAAATGAAAAACTGACAAATAATATCAGCCGAATAATTATCATTCCTCCGATTATCGGATCAATTATTATTCTTCCGATTATCGGAAGACTAGCAACAGTCATTTTATACTAACCTTTCTATTATTAGTAAATATATAATGGAATAATCTATACTATAATAAAGTAGTAACTTAGAGAAATCTGTACATGAAATATTTTTTAAAAACAATGACTGTAACGTATTATGTAGGTACACAATATAGAGCCAAAAATAATAGTAATGAATATTTTTGTCTGTTTGTGTTTCACGCAAAAAGTGAAGTAATAACTTATTACTCGGGTCAACATTTAAGATACCTTTTACTTCAGGAAAATCAAAGAGTTACATCAAAACAATGTACTAGAGAGTTGTAGGTCTTAAAAAAGTATACAGAAAAGTCTGCAATAGTATAGGTATGTCTATCTCCTAAGGTACACACACAATTACTAATTTTATTATACATTAAAGGCAATGTCGCGACTCACTAACTTATCAACATTCAGCCCAAGCCGATGATGATAGACCAGTACCACAAAAACTTTTTAAGAAAAAAATAAAAACCGACTTCAAAAAAATACTAAAAAGTAAAAAATAACTGACTGTTAGTTTTCATTTACTATATGTAGATACCTAATCACATATTTTCGAAGTCGGTGTGCTTTGATTTGCTGGCACCGACTTCGAACATATCTGATTAGGTATCTATAGTAAATGAAAACTAACAATCAGTTTTTTTTTTTACTTTTTATTTTTCCCTTTTTAGTGTAGTAGTAATAGCAAATTAAGAAAAAAGTATTTTAATAAAATATTCGCTTAAGCCGTTTAAGTTTGATGCCAATTTTTATATGAAGACTGACAAACTAAAATTCTCTTTTATTAATAACACTAAATTCTGGCTCCAAAATTTGATTCTAACGTATTAGGCTTGTCAAATCAAATAAAATGAGCCCAAACTCAAAGTATCTACTATTAGCCATAGAAGAGTTCCACCTATCCACCTTCTGGCCTCACCATCAAATCAGATTGACGATACCAAAATGAAAAAAACTCATTTTTTATAATACTTTCCTACTTTTCTATATTTCATTGTTAATACCTATATATAGTCTATTCTACACTAACTGTAAAAACGTACCTAGGGACGACCCCGAGCGAACTGAGGGTGAGTCACTAGTTCTATCATAAAAATGTTAAGATTTAAGAACCATTAAAACAGTTGTCTATTATCTATTGTCCAAAACCAAGACACTCACCCGATCATCTCGTAACTGTAGAGCTGCTGCTAAAGCTCGTAAAGCTGGTGGGGCTAAATAAGGCGCACGCGCATATGCCGCTTCCAGTGCCGACGCCTGCGCGCTCGTGAAAGGCACACGCGCATGCCGGCCGGAACGTCGCGCCCGACAGGCGTTAGGTCCGCCTATCGATATCTTTATTGTTTAATTTATATTTATATACATATATATTATTCTACTCATTTTAAAATAAGTAATATCAATTTTTACTGTTATAATTGATAGTTATTCGTAGCACTGTAAATCTATTGAATTTTATTAGGGTAAAGTGAGAGCGTAAAAACTTAAATTTCAGCTTTTCTTATACCAAATTTTCATTTCTGAACAATTGTATTATTGAGTTGATTTTAAAATAAAATAAATATAAAAATAATATTTACTAACGTGGAAGACGTGGAGGCTGATATCGCGTACAACACAGCCAGCTTGGAATCTGACTATTTTCTTCAGGATTTCTTGAATCGTTACTACTTAAAATTCTCTCGATACTAAAATCAGAACTACCGCACTTAGCACTAGACGGCACTGGCGAAATGTTCATTTTTTTATTCTAAATTAACTATCTAGGTTAACTATTATTGATGAGCTATCATCAACATACTGAGTAACAAAAATGGGTCACTATATCCTATTTGTTACTTTTATAGGTATACAGTAAGGGGTGGGCTTAATAAGCCACGCCTACTAGGGTTGGGGTTTCTGGGGTCCATGTTTCATAATAAGATGCTTATCAGGACCGCTATCAATGGTCCGCACGCACCAATGGTCACGCGAGTGTTGTGACGTTAGCTCATTCATACAAAACTAAATTGAATGAGAAATGGATACAGTACACAACAAAAGGATGTTATTACTTTAAGGGTATGTGGGAAAATTAATTTGTATTTTGTAACTTGTATTATGTTACCTTTGTTTGTGAATTATAAGATTTGTAATATGAGACAGTATTGTGATGGCTAATTAAAATTTTATTATTTTTTGGGAAAACAACAACAGTACTACACTATACAAACGTAAACGTAAATATAATTTTATGTATATTAATACTTTCTTGGATATACCTACGCGAATATTTGACATTTTAAATAAAACTAGCTTTTTGGATTTTTTTCGCGAATTTATTTTGATTTTTCTGTTTGAATTATTAGTCTCTCCCGTGACTATGACTGCTGTAAAGTATTCGAAACGTCGCGTCGGGAACCAAAAATCCAAATAAATTCGCGAAAAAATTGTAAAAGATAATTTTATTTATATATACATTATATATACAATTTATTTTTACAATAGAATTTAATTTAAACTAACAATTTATTAATTTTATTTAAATATGACTGCAAAATCTAGATAGTTTATTAATTCTTATCTACATAATATGTAGGTACACTAGCGGCTCATTCTCGCTTCGTTTGTGTTTGTCCCTAGGTACGTTTTAACGGTTAGTACTATACTAGTAGAATAGGTTAGTACTAAACTAGTAGAATAAATAGACTATACATTATATTTATACATTATACTAGCAATGCCCGCGGCTCCGCCCGCGTTCAGATGATAATAATACATCCTATACCAATTTCATTGCGCACCACATGATCGGTAAATAATGGCGGTGATTGACATTGCCACAAAGGTCCCTCCATTGATCTCATAATTTATTTAGTAATATTACACTTTTTAACCGACTTCCAAAAAAAGGAGGAGGTTCTCAATTCGACCGTATATATATTTTTTTATGTTTGTTCGTGGATTTTTTCGTCGTTTATGAACCGATTTTGATAATTCTTTTTTTGTTGGGAAGGAGATATCCCAAGAGTGGTACCATGATGAAGAAACCAGGATCTGATGATGGGATCCTAGAGAAATCGAGGGGAACTTTCAAAAATTGTAGCGGCGATTAGTGCGTTTGTTAACATAAAGAAGCGCGAGGTGCACTTGACATTAAGCGAAGCAAAGTTGCCTACGAGATGTCTCCAAAATAGTGAATTTTGTATCCACCTCTGACTTTTGAAGTATATGTAGGTCGGAAAACTTTAGAAAATTTGGTGATAGGTAATAGAATTTCCAAAATACTTTGAAGGAAAATTGTTTTAAGTAAAATACGAGTATGTTGAACACTTTAAAGATAGATAATATACCTATGAAATATTTTCTGTTTCACGTATTCGTCCGCACAAAACCCTTTATTTTTCCTAGTAATACTATTACTAACTTATCTATGTCGTCATTAAAATTAATATCGTAAATGGGTAAATATTTTATTTTACTTTAACTTTACAAATTTTTATGTTCATGCCCAAACGAATTTAGAGAAGAAGACTTTCTATCAATAGACTTTTAAAATGAGTTTATTATGTTAATATTGATAGGAGTTGGCAAAATATCTCGAAAGATAAAATCAGCTTTCTAGTTGAATAGGTAACCGTTGCTCAAGTGGCACATTATTTAATTTCCAAACCGCACCGCCATACAATGAGATATCGACAATAGTAGTAGATGTTAATCCATATAATTGTTACAAATGTAGGTACTCGTAAAATGTCACATTCTGGACCACAATGGACAGTTCACGAGTATTTAAAAATTGCAGATGCTCACAATAAACGCATTACAATAAACACAAATAAGTGATACTTGCTGCTTTACGTAGTATATTTCCTGGCCTGTTAATTTTTTTCAAGGTATGATTAAACTGTGACTGCCCCAAGGTTTTATATTTTATTGAAGTGAAAACTTCTATAGGCAGGTTTGGATGGGGAGTAAATTCATGTAAGCCATCATCGACATGGTCACGTGACCTAACACTCAGGGTGCCGTTATAAGATGTCAAAACCAGATAAATGTAAACAGTTTTAATTTACAAATTTTAATTAAAGATCAAACAACTTGAATATCCAAAAATAAAATGTTTGTTTATGGTTTTAAGTTTTCACTTCTGTCGACAGTCCTCATGAATGCTTTTTTTTCTGATTAATAATTCAAAATTCATACATAGTAAAGTCTAATAAATTTTGTACAAATAAAACTTTAAAACACTTTGTGTTAACAACATAATTTTTTTTCTTACGATTACAACTTAATTAAGAGCTTAAAGATATTTAAACCTTTAAAAATAAATTATTAACATCAATCTTACCTAGAGTCTAGATAATATACAGCGCACAGCGCAGTCACCCTAGGTGCAAATTATCAAATCATTATATTTATCAAATCCGCCATTTGACAGCGACATTGAAATTTTTTGTATGCCTCTTTTTTGTGTGCATTCAAGCTGAACTTAGAGTTTTTATCACCTACTCCCAAATGCAAACAAACAAATGAAGGTTAGGTGTTAGGTCATTTTTTTTAATTTAAAGTTTCATTACATTTTTAAAACACTAAACACAAACAGCGCAACAAAAACCATGTATGATTTATATGTGCACTGTGGATTCATAACTGATAAATAGTATTATGTGATCTGTGGCGATAGTTAATTATACATACATATACCTACATCTATTAAAATCACTTAATCAATCGTAAAAATCTACTTGCGTTGATAATATTGTTTCGAGACGATATTGGCTCGTCACTGCCAGGGCTCGGAAACCGGTTAATTTTTTGAACCGGTTTTGGCCATTGACCCCAAACCGAATGGCTTTTCGGCTTAAGGTTGCGGTTTACGTTCTTTAACCGGTTAAAGCGCAGAGAACGGTTTTGGACAAATTTAGGTTCCAAAAACGAAAATGAACCGGTTAAAATGACGTCGTGCGTTAATATTTGGCGTATCTTTGCTTGTTTAGTAAAAGGATACATTACAATAAGTGAAGACTTAGTAGCGAGCACGGTAGTGGTTTAGCGGAAAGGTTACTTTTTCAATTTACGAATTGGGTGAGTACATTTAATTATAATAAATAATATCATTATTATTATTTTTTCTCTATTATATACTGCATACATATGTTATTTGGTGGATTTTTTATGTATGTGTGTAAATTTACGTGTGTATGTATAGCGCATTATTTATATCTTTAGTTTGTAATATATGTATGTATTGATTTGAAGTATATAGCTTAAATATATTGATTATATTTTTGCGTTAAACTGTTTGTTTGTACGTATGTATGTATGTATATATATATATATATATATATATATATATATATATATATATATATATATATATATATATATATATATATATATAGGTGGTATAATATATACAGGGTGAATTTTTCAAATGGGCATGCATGGCTAAATCCGAAACTATGAGGAATAGCGAAAAGTACTCAAAGGAGTCTCGGGCCCGATTTTCATGAAAACTAAAAATGCATCATTGGATTTCTGAAAAATCAATTTTCCAAATTTTTTTAAAATTTTTGTCTGTCTGTCTATCTGTCGTTTGTTCCGGCTAATCTCTGAAACTTTTGACGGGATTTTCACTGCCAGATAGCTGATGTAATAAGGAGTAACTTAGGCAAAAAAAATGTGTCCCATACCGTCAGGTAATAGAGATATAGCAATACGCGCAGTAAATATAAAGCATGTAGGTAGGTATGTCTCAGACTGCATCTGTTATTCCATCATGTTGGTTTGTCAACTTGTTTCTTTATAATCCGCTTTTTACGCAGTCCTATTTTGGTTTTTGTCATTTTATTTTTTATTTACAGCCTTTAAGTTTTAGTTTAGTTTATATACTACTCTATATTATACTCTCTAATACTCTTGAAAACCTCATTTTAATACTTGGTCAGGAAGATAAAAAGTTTTTAGTTTATGCAAGAGTTATATTTTGATTTTTAATCATTTGAATACACATGATCAATATAATTCTAACGGTGTATTATTCATTAAGTAGTTTCAGCCCTTTAGGAGTTAGGATTTAATAGGGTTGGATATACATACAAATCAAATACACACATTCAATTACACAATCTATTAAAAGAATTTTATAATCTACTCCAATTATTAACAAAAAAGCAACATAAACGAAAAAGAAAAACTCAAATTATGCTAACAGATAACTCGCGAGCATTTTAAAACTTAAATGCCTGTATCTTTCTTGTACTCGCAAAGTACAAATTTAATAATCGCTATAGGGATCTTTAAAACAGGTTTAGCGGCCAAAAATATAACAATCAAATAATTTGGCAAGATGGAACGAACAACGATTGGTCAGAGAACAGGTGATATTAAAAAATGTAGAGCACACAGATAAAATAAACAAAAGTTACTGTATATAATAAACAAATAAAAAATAAAACAAATAAACAAGACGTAGATTTCCAAGACAGAAAAAAATGGTGATATATAAATATAAACCTACTGGCTACTACCTACCTACGTAGTAACAGAATTATAGATTATTTTAAATTTAAGAGGCCTATTACATTTTGACTGTAATTTTTCAATTTAATGCCCATCTTTGACGTTCTTATTCAGAGAAACTGAAACTCTTCGACAATTTTGACTTATTGTATGGTGGAGATTAATTATTAATATAGTTTATAGCGGCCTCGCTTTTCACAAATTGTCATTATTAATTGAAATAAAGCCAACATTCCGAAACAAGTTATTAATAAAATGCGCGACGGCACTTTTTCAAGCTCATTGATTGAAATACTATACTAAGCAAACCAAATGAAAAATATATAATAATATCTCATATATAGTGGTTGAGTTTATAGCGGCCTTGGAATTTGAAAATATGTATCGATTTCTACAAAAAAAGTCATCTTAAAAACTACTAAAAACGTTCAGAATTAGCTGTGAATATATCCTTACAACATTAATATTGTTAAGTAAAATTTATACCACAATATACGTCAGTTCAAAAGAAACGTAATTCTATGCTTTTTTATCAAATAATTTATTATAAAACTTTACATAAAAGTAATTACAACTGTAGAAAATGCTAAAAACCGCGATGCGTCATCCGCTTGAACTCAATACCGTAGAACTCAGTACATTTTGTGATAGGCCTCGTAAACAAATCCCTTGAGAAAAAAAAACTAAAAATAATTTACAAAAAATAAAAATCCCCATTGCGTAAAAAGCGAAATAAAATGAAGAGAACAAGTTGACGAAGGAACATAGAATTATTACGAGAGAACATAGGATTGGACATCCATACATACATATAAACTCAAGATAATGACGAAACGTGTATGCTCCGACTGCATAATAATAAGTTCCTTCATCAACATATTTTCGTCTTTTTAGTTAGCTTTTATGCAGTCAGGTTTTTTTATTTTTATAATATTTTGTAATTCGACTTTGGTATTGTAGGTATTACATTCGTTACTTAAATTTCAATCAATTAATCTCCGAGTAAAACCACTAAGATTTACGGATAGACGGACATGACGATATTGTAAGTGTTTCGTTTTTACCTTTTAGCTACAGAATCTAAAAATGTAAATGATTCATAATAACAACATAAAATTTAGACCCCAAATTACGTGGAGTAGCTTTTATAAAAAATGCTAAGATTATGTAATAGAACAAGTATCAAAGTTGCAATAAGATAAACTTAAATGGGACATAATAACGTTATAAACCTCGACGTGTACGAAGTAGGTACACAAATACGAGTGTACAACGAATTGTGAGCTCAGTTAGCGACCAAGGTTGCTGCAGGCAGAACAGCCGATTGGGTTTTAAAACATAATTTCTTTATTTTTTATACTCTGATATCACGCAAAGTACCTAACTGCAATTACTTTAAGTGCGTATAAAGGACAACAAAAAAATGTCTATTCCAGAATATTTTGATTTAGAAGGTGGAGACCGCATGCCGCGAATTGGATTTGGAACATGGCAGGTAATATTATTATTAATTTCAATTGTTTTGTTGATGACGTTCTTATATAACGGATATTTAACGGTAAGTATAGAATAGTTTATATATATAAATATATATATATATATATATATATATATATATATATATATATATATATATATATATATATATATATATATATATAATGTACATACATAGGTATATAAAAGTAGGTAAGTATTGTAAAAAATAAAAAAAATATATATATCCCTTACTTGAGAAATGATTTATTCCCCATTCAATCTTCCACCACCCTTATCACTCCCTTATACCTATATGATATGTTTTCCAGGATGAAAACTATCTTGTCATTCCCAGGTTCTCAAACTATTTCCATACCCATCTAAATCGATTCAGCGGTCACAACGGACAGACAGACAAAGTTACTTTCGCATTTAACATTAGTATGGATATATAAAACTAGCTTTTTAGTAGTGCTGGTCTATCATCATCCGCTTGGGCTGAACGTTGATAAATCAGTCAGTGAGTCGCGACATTGCCTATACCTATAATAAATATAATAAAATAGTAATTGCGAATGTTCCCATAAGAGTTATAGTCATTTTTTTTTAAATATTTTATGTACAGATTTCGCTAAGTTACTGCTTTATTATCTATATACATATAATAAAATTCTAACTGAGTCGAATCTGTACCTTAAATATTTTTTGAAAAATCTTATTGAAATAGACTTTATTATCGATACAGAGGCCGAATCTATAGTTTTTAGAATTTTCGTCTGTCTGTCTGTCTGTTACCGCATCACAGAAAAACCACTTGAGGGATTTTGATGAAATTTGGTATGATGATAGCTGGATATCCAGGTCAACACACAGGATACTTTTTACCGCGGGAGATTATCTCATTTCCACGGGAGTACACGTTATAACACAACCCAAAAAATATTTATGATCAGAATTTCTTGAAACTTGGTATTAATGCTCTTCAATACAATTAAATAAATACGTGTTTTAGCGTTTTTTGAAATTCATCCCATAAGGAGATAAAATAAGGAATGAAAATTTGTATGAAACCTACCTTTTTAAAGTTTTTTTGTTGTAGTTTTAGCGCGAGCGAAGCCGCGGGTTTTGCTAGTAGTATATATAGTATAGATACTCAACTAGATTGAAATGAAATAATGAATTGAAAATAAACAATTAAGTTTAATATTACCTGTACCGGTTCTTTCGCCTTTACACACGTATATCAAGATATCCCGGAGATTGACCCCATGTGCATGGTACTCTTTAAATACTGTTATCGCACAAGCAGGAGAGATATAAGTGTATGACTCATTTAACTCTTGTATCTTTACTAAATTTATAAATTCGAAAGGATGTTTGTTGGTTTGTCCTTTTTTACCCGACTGCGCGACGCAAAGGAGGGTAATGTGTTTATGTCAGTCTATATATGTATGTATGTTTCTTCCTATGTGGCGTTCTAGAGACCGAACGCGTAGGCCGATTTTGATGATTCACACGTCGTTAGATTCGACTTGGTAACGCGAGTTGGTATATAAAAAGAGTTAAAAATTAAAATGGCGGATTCCAGTCGTCAATTTGTGCGTCTTAAAAAAAAAATCGTCCAAACTAGTCGAGTGGGGTATCAAAATTAAAGTTTTTAAGAGGCAATCACAAAAATATATTTTTTTTTTTTTTTTATGAGATTCAGTGACAAACGAGCAGACAGACCACCTGATGGAAAGCAGTACCTGTCGCCCATAACACCTACGGTTCATGCACTTAGGTTTTAAGTAACAAAAATGCAGAACCACAGGCGCGTTGTCACTGTGAGGACTAAGATGATATGCCTCTTGCCTGTAATTGCGCTGGCTACCTTATCCTTCATACCGGAACACAACAATGCAATCATTGTTGCTTGGCGGCAGAAATAGATAAGGGGGTGGTACCCATCCAGTCGGACTCCTCAGGCTTGACAGAGTCCTACCACCGGTAAATACCATGGTAAAAAAAAGAGAGACCGGTATACCTGTTGCTAATATGTTTAAAAGTAATTTAGGGTAAAAAATTGCTAAATATAACTTCAAGTACCCTAATTGGTAAAAACTAAAAAGCTGTAAATTAAAAAAATATATTATAAAAATAAAAAAACTCGACTGCATAAAAGCTAACTAAAAGGATGAAAACAAATTGACGAAGAAATAAAGTATTATACAGTCGGAGACATACGTACATTGTACATAATATGTGCATACATCGTGCGGAAAGTATGTAACATGTACGAAGGGGCATTTTTAAGTTCGCGGAATGGGGGTAAGAAGTGGAAATAAAAGTATGAATTTATTTTTCCTTTTCAGATTATTTCGCGGATTTATTTTGATTTTTTGGTTCCCAATGTTTCGAATGCTTAACAGCAATCATGGTCACGGGAGAGACTAAAGTTTTAGACATCTCAAAGGCGTTATATACTTGTTATAGACAGTGCTTAGTGCTTACCCAATACCAAAATTTACAAAAATGAGTTTAAAAATTCAAAAATGGCACCAGAGTACCTTTGAATGTACCGTGTAAATGTAATGCGTAAAAAACCTGGTTATTAAAATACTTAAATAAAAAGAAATAAGTAGGTTGTTTATAAAGATGTGTTTGTATACTGTATAAGTTAAGAAAAATTTAAAAAATATGCTTGATGGATTTCTCGGAAATTTTAAGTAAGTACAATAGCTAATTACCCAAATAGCATTTGAATTACAATACAAATATTCTCGTGGGAAACAATTGTTAGAAACAGTTGCACTCCATACTGTCGTAGGATAAACTGGAAATTGCAGGTTTAATTTAATGTAAGGTGCGATAGCCGATATAGACGTTTCACTCAGTCTGATGTAAATGAAAAAAATACGACGCTTGATAACGGCATACATGCATTGTGGTAGCCACCAAAAGAGAGAATGAAAATAAATGAGAAAGTAGGTAATAAACGACACTACTAAAAGATATATAGTATTTTGAATACAGATTGGTATTACAAATATATTATGAATTTCCTCATTGCTTAGTACTACAATGTGGCTTGCTGTTATTGTTATAAACATGGTCGAGCCGGTTCGCTATAGTTTTTCTTTTTACATTATTTCGTTTTAATTTTATATAACGCTTTAAATAAGTTTTGAAAGCGTTCCACTTTGATTTATGTACGTTTGTAGTTGAGTCAATTATAGCAAACGGTTTTTCACAACATTCTGAGATGTCACGATAGTCGGAACAACACGAACACTTCCCACTGCAAAACGAATAAGTTTCACTGTCGTCATGATCCCCGCTGGAAGGAGACAGCCCGCGAGAAGTAGTTGCTGGACATGTGTTGCCATATGACCATTTCTCTTTCACAGTTTCAGCTATTTCAGGACACACATTTTTAAATGACATGATATATTGAAATTTTATTAATTTTGCGAACTAGTTAAGATTAGTCGATGCTTATACGCCCCATTTTGGAATATTTTTGTATGTATACCGATTAGATGTTGATACATATTTCAATTTCTAGTTTTTGTATGAAGTAGGTATTTATCATTGTCATAGGCAGTCTGATGTAAAGATTATAAAACATATATGATAAAACACAACCAGAAACTTTTTTCTAAAATTATTGTCTTTTTCGTTAATACATAATAAGTAATTGTTAGTTAATATTAGGTAATTCATTATACGTTTAATATTTATTAGGCTCCACCAGATGTTTTGGAGGAATCCGTGGATGAAGCTTTGGCGGCAGGGTATAGACATTTTGACTCGGCTCGTGCGTATGAAAATGAAAGTGCCTTGGGGAGTGCTCTCAACCGCTGGATTGGCGGGGATCCAGGAAAGAGAAAAGAGCTGTTTGTAGTCACTAAACTACCACCTGCAGGTATGCCTTTCTTAATATTGGTCATGTTTCATTGACTCGTGTGAACGAGAATCAAAAAAGATGTATGAATTAAAAATTGTAAATGAATATTCACATTTTGTAAAAATTTTAGCTCAGTAGTTTCGAAGATATTTTATTTTGAAAATATCTTATAAAGATATTTGTATTTTTTCTTAACTTTTTATTTTCAAGTTTAGCGCCTAAATAAAACAAAAAAAAATCTTGCCTGCATTTTAGGTATATTTAAAACAAATTATGCCTATAATATTATATAGGTACTACTTCTAGAAATATATTCTACGTTTATTATAAACTTTTAAGGTAACAACCCAGAACTAGTTGAACAATATTTTAGTTCATCGCTTCGTGACTTGGGATTAGATTATATAGATCTTTATCTTCTTCATGTGCCATTCGGCTTCGAGCATATTCCAGGAGATCTGCATCCAAAGAATCCAGATGGCAGCATGAAGTTTGATTATAAAACTGACCTTCTTGGCGTATGGAAGGTAAGTGGCAGTACCTACCTAAGGAAAATAAAATTTTTTAAACGTTAACTAGACCTTATTGACCATTAAAATATAAGCAACAAATGTATGATAAGTAACGCAACTGGGATATGAATTATTTATTAAATAATAAAAATATATATATTAAATTTGCGTGTTAAATTTTGAAACCTTATTCAAATGAAATACAATATACATATATTAAGATTTTATTATTAATAATAATAATAATAATAATAATAATATCCTCCCGACCAATTTCGGCCACGAAGGACAATCTCATTGAGATTAGCCATCTGCGTAGGAGATATGTGCAAAATTGTACGCGCAGACACAAGTGCACTCTTTATTCCTGTCACTCTCATACAGCATACTCCCGTGGAACGAATCCTCGACACGACCAGTGAGAGTTAAGGCGCAGGACCAATGACTTCACGTGCTATCTGACGCACGATGGCGAAACACCGCCAATTTTTCAACTCCGGGCTGTTACTAAAGCTTACTAAACATAAAGACTCAACAACTAAACTTGGCCCGACCCGGGACTCGAATCCAGGATCTCCGGATGTGCAGCCATACATGCTAGCCACTACACCAGCGAGGCAGCTCAATTATTTTATTACTTACTTACTGATTGAAATATTAAATATCTAATATAAAAATAGATTATATAAGTAGGTATACCTAACTATGTATAAACTATAAATTATTCATTAAAAATTATTATTTAAGTTTATAGTATTATTTATTATACTAATTCTAATAATAATCAAAAGGCACGTGATAACCGAAATTTTATTGCTTGCTTTTTGTATGATCACGTTCTGGTACCTTAGCGACAGACTATTTAGTGATAAACAAACTTTGAAGCTTAAACCAATATAGGTACAGGGTGAAGCAAACGAATTGGATAAGGAAGAAAAGTACCTCAAATATTGAAGTAAAAGATACAAAAACCCCTTTTACTTTTATAAAAAAAAACAGACTTATAAACTATTTGTCGATGTATTTTTTTTATCTACAAGAATGATCAACGTCATTGATAGACGGTAAAATGTGAAGTAACATCCCAAATTATAGTGTTATTTACCGCCAGAATTTATAAATTATACCTACTTAGCTATTAAAATTATAATGGGTGTATCATTTCTTAAGAGCAGTGAATTTTCGGAAAATAAAGATAGTAAAAGTGAAATAATAACAAAAAAAGTATACAATGGGTATCGAAATGATGCTATATACAAAGAATGTAGTTATCCTAAATGTGTGAAAAATAAACCTATTATTAAAGGTTCTAAAATCCTAAAATGTCCTGAGAACGGGCAAGTGAAAAGTGAACGTTACGACAAATTTTCTTGGACAAAAATATACAGATCTCCATTACCGAGGCGATACTCTAGTAATGATAAAATAATGGATCAAGCAAACTCATCCATAAAAATATCAGATACTGAAAGAAACAAAGGGGAACATTATACCAATGTGTTAAAAGTTACTGCACAAACTTCTATGACATCATTCATAAAAACAAAATCAAAAAAAATTAAATGTTCTAAGATATTGCCTAAATGCTTTTGCCCTTGTTGCTGCGGAGGTGAAGATCGTTTACAAGCGCTTGAAATACCATATAATAATCAAAGTACCACGGATTCCTATGAAAGTATTGATCTTAACCGAAGTTCTATAACTAGTTTTCCAATCAATATAGACGCTTCGCTTATGAGTATGATTTACTTGCAGAGGAATCAAGAGCAAAGATTTGCTGAAATTTACACAAAAATGTTAAAATCAATAGTTCGCAATGCATATAGAAATTTTTTGTACATATTTGCTTCAAAAATTGATGCTTCTGATAAAAATTGTCCAGAATTTACAAATGCTACTGTATTATGAGTAATATTTTTGATTATATACAGATTTATATTTTAATATTTTTTAAGATAATACAGATTTAAAAAATATTCTTAGTTTATTTTATGACAGTTGTAAGTCAACTTAACATTCTCACGTGACATAATAAGAATAAATAACTAAAATCTTAAAAATAAAATAACAATAACGTAAAATGAAATTAATACTTTTAATATATTTCCCCTACACACGACCATCATTTAATTGATGGTCTCGATAACGTACACCAATTAGAGAATGCATTTTCCCATGTTACCATTTCAAGGAAGACTAATATTATCATGGTAACAGTTTTAAAAACCATTTCATTTTGTTAATGTTTTTTTTGGTGTACATTCTGTAAAATTGAATTTGATGACCAATGTTTAATGGATAGACATACCGTGTCAATCAATTAAAGATGTCTGTAAAATAATAAATAAGGAGTTAAATAATAAACAGACAAGATCGACGACTGACAGAGAGCCATATTTTAATATTATGGCATATTATTGTAAGAAACCACCAAGAAACCTAAATTTAAATAGCTCATTATCTAGACCTTATAAAATAATTGAGAAAAGCTCTGCACAGCAAACTCATCACAAAAAACATAATAAGCAAGATCAAAATGATATACAAAAGAAACTAAATGAGGTACAGCAATCAAAAGAAATGTGTGACGTAGAGGAGCATGATAGTCACAACATTAATCAAAAACAAGGTTTTTACGAAGCAAAGTCTAAGCAACAAAAAATGAAATTTAAAATACACTCCCTATAAAAAATATTTTTGTGTTGCTTAGGAAAAAATACGCGTAAGACAAAGAAATATAAAGCAAAATCTAGAATCGATAAGAATAATGATCAAACGATTAAATTAGATGAACGTAAAGATTTCCATTGTCAGTATAATGTTAAATCTAATCATAGTCTAGAATTACAATCTTATGCTCTAACCAGATCGTCATCAAAATTATCTAGTACAAGTGATAGGAATTTAAAACAACATCTCCGTCGAAGAAATGAACATATTCATACATTTCATACTCTTAGTAACTTAAAAAATAATAAAAAACATAACCGTATAAAATTTAAGCGAAATAATGTCGTAATACTTAAAATACCTAAAACATTTGACAGTAAGATTTCATTAACAAGGACAACAAATGAAAAACCTTTAATAATATATGACCAACCCTTAAACCAACCTTTAACCGCTTTAAATCTGAATTCATTTCGGAAATCCTCGGGTAAATTATGTGGGCCAGGGGAGATTTTTGTCAAAAATAATTTTTAATAAACACCTTATTATTCAACTACATACTTAAGTTTTTTTATTGACTTATTTACATATTTTTCCCTTTTGTATATTTTTATTGCTAATAAAAAAACGTGAAAACCATATTTAAAAAAGTCAATAGCTTATTGTCTTCGCTTCTTTAGCTGTTTTTTAAATTTCGCATTTGAAAAATATTGTACAAATTCGTTCTGTTTCGCTTCTTCTTTTCAATTTGAATAAATCTTATATATTTAAACAAGCAATTCTTGTATATTTATTTCTTTATTTCTTTATACCAGCGATCTCGGAAACGGCTCTAACGATTTTGCTGAAATTTGGTATATGGGGGCTTTCGGGGGCGAAAAATTGATCTAGATTAGTCTCATGTCTGTCAAAACGCGTGTTTTCGAGTTTTCATGCGTTTCTCTTTTGCATTATTCTACGCAGAATATGGTGGATAATTTCTTACACTTCGACTTAAGCATCGTGGACAAGCGGCAAAAGCACAAGATTGCCAGGTCAGGGTCCGGGTTCAAATCTTGGTCGGACACAAAGTTTTTACTTCACTTTTTTTTTGTATTTATTCAAGTTTTTATTTTTTTTATTTTTAAACCAAATTAAAAAGAATATTGTACTTTTGACCAAAAACTCCGAGCGAAGCTCGTCCGCCCAGGTATTTAGAAATTAGTTAAATTCGAAAATCGCGACATCTATACAACTCTCTTAGTAACACTTAGTTATAGTATTATAAAATATACCATCTTTCAAAGTGCCATGACAGGTAACATCTTACTCCGGTTTCGTAGATTATAATTAGGAATTTTAAAGCTTTTTCCCGCTACCAGTTTAATTTTTAAGAATAAGAACAAAAAGAATTGCAATAGCTACCTACCGACATCTGCTCATTCCTTCCGTACTAGCAAGTCCTACTTATGTTCATTATGTAAACTGTAAAATAATTATGTTTTAAATAAAGTATTTTACTAAAGTGTATTATTAATGATTTGTTTATTTAAATGACTGAATGATGATGAATATGATAGGAAAGGCCTATGTTTAGCAGTGAACGTTTTATAGCTGAAATGATAAATTCTATTCTAATCGGAAACCTCCCCTAACGATTAGGATGAAAATTTTATTATATCAGTTTACGTTTTGCTCTTTAAGTTGTATAGATTATCATCTAAAAATACGAAGCTCGGTCGTCCAGGTACTCTTTTATTAGGGTGATGCCATTGTGGGGACAGGCTGCAATAATTTCATCAGAATTCAAACCCAATAGTTTAGTCGGAGCGTTGATGAATCAATTAGAACAAGTTACTTTAAATATAGGTACATAACATTTAGATATTAACTTCTGAGGTATATTAAAAATAGATTCAACTTTTTCAGGCTATCCTTAAGTTAAAGGAATCTGGACGAGTACGTAACGTAGGAGTGTCTAACATGAATGAAGAGCAACTCAACCGATTATGCACTATAGGCAAGCCAGCGT
Source organism: Argynnis bischoffii washingtonia (assembly GCA_033884665.1). Classification (NCBI taxonomy): domain Eukaryota; kingdom Metazoa; phylum Arthropoda; class Insecta; order Lepidoptera; family Nymphalidae; genus Argynnis; species Argynnis bischoffii. The sequence goes on along the minus strand of CM066625.1, from coordinate 8,606,504 downwards.
GCTTGCAGATTGAAGTGCATGTTCTCTGCCAACAGAAATCTATGATAGCCGTCGCTAACAAATTGGGCATTCCAGTCGTCGCGTACTCGCCTTTGGGTTCTAAAGCACTAGCTGATGCTCTTAGCGCCAAGAATGGGTAATTTCCGTGTTTTTTTTTTGTATATCAATTTTACAAGCTTTTATTTTTAATATAAGCATTTCAATCAGTACCAAAAACTAATTCAGACATATCAGAGTGGTTAGTTATATCATCATCATAAACTTTGTGACCTTACTGGTTACTTTAGTTTTGTAATTTTTTTGTAGAAATGTGACCAATTAATATTATTTACAGGCGCACATATCCAAACCTTCTAGAACTATCAGAAGTTCAACAAATCGCAAAGACACATTCACGTACGCCGGCACAAATTTTACTTCGCTTCTTACTTCAACATGGAGTAGCTGTGATTCCTAAAAGCACTAATCCAACGAGAATCAAACAGGTATATGAAAACAAAAACGCTAGCTGTTATTTCATAATATATATATATATATATATTTATATATATATATATATATATTTATATATATATATATATATATATATATATATATATATATATATATATATATATATATTTTAGGGGCATTGTTTTTATTTTTTGTTGCGGCTATAAGTATCTATCACTTCAACCATTTCTCGTTTATTGTGATCGCCGCATATTAGACTAGAGTAACCCACTAAACTCTGCCGCTGTAATAAATTGCAGGATTTTTTAGGGGTATTTGCAAGAGATTCTTAATATGATTAAAATGTATTTAGCAAATATCAAATTGTAACAATTTTTGTTACAATTTGATATTTGCAAAAAACGCTTTTAAAAAACTAAATTATATTTCTAGAAACTTTCTTATTAAATATCTTTCTCTAATATTTACATAAAGCTTCACAAATTTTAAATTTAAACATTATAATGGTTTTCAATTCTTAGGTATTTTTTATTATGTCAGTAAAAAACTACTTTATTTGCGGTCGGCCGCTTCGAAACAATACATTCTGTGCGGCAGTTCCCAATGCCGCATTTTGTCTTAGGAAACATTTTAAATTTCAATTCAAATGCAAACGTGCGAATTATTTTTATTAGTACAAAGTATTTAGTAAATACCTATTTATATTATAATAAAGTAAAATTCATGAATTTGTATGCACGAAATAAACTCTCAAACTACTGTTATACGGTAAGCTACGGGGCTTGTCTTATGGGTACGAGATAGTTGATACACTTCATATTATATATAAATTTAAATACGTACATATTATAAACTAGCAGAACTCGCGGCTTCGCTCGCGATCAAACTGCGAAAAATACGAAATTTCATGCAAATGTATGTCCAAGGAATAAAAAGTTTCATACAAACTTTTATCTCCTATTTCACTCCTTTGGGGGTTAAATTTTAAAAAATCCTTCCTTAGTTTGGCCTGTGCGTTGATATATCAGTCAATCTGTTGACAGAATGTTTGTTCTCCAGTCACCCATGACTGGAGTACAAACATTCGTGCTCATCACACAAATGAATGCCCCAAGCGGGAGTTGAACCGGCGACCGCTAGCACAGCAATTAGGGTCACTACAAAGAGAGCCAAACATATCGTCAAATATTTTCGTTTATTTGAAAGTGCAAATCTCTGGACTTACTAGTCCGATTTGTTAAAATCTTTTTGAATTACATATATGGCCTATCTAACGAGGAAGTTCATGGTTTATCGAACATCACACTTCGATGCTTAGGAATGAAGCCATTGTACACCAATAAAATAACGGGGCGGAGCCGCGGGAAAACTCTAGTTAATATATTGCAGAAGTAATATAAAGTTACTAAAAACTTTTAAGAAGATTGTGAAGCTGTAAATTTTCATACATAAAGCGATAACGTCCCCTCCCGTAAGTTTTTATTGTAAAGAAATATTGCGTAAGATAGAAGTTATTAGCATCTAAATATCAATTTTTGACTTCAAAACTTTCTCAAGCGTTTTAAAAAAAAAAAAGAAACTAAGCTGAATTACTAAAACGAAAATAGTACAGACCCAGATTAAGGTGTACTGAATCTAATGAGACCAAAATTATCTCATTTCGTAAATGTTTAGGGGGGTGAAAACGTTATCGCCCAAGACAATATTTCAAAAAGGAAATGTAGGTAAATTGCCTCTAAGAGTTGCAACTCTCTCTATCGCACCATACGGGTTGGCAAAGCGAGCAGTATGAACTTTAAAACGTAGATGAAACAACATTAAACAGGAACGGTAGAGTGCAATATAAACAAGATTGTTTTTAAATCATTATTTTTTCAGAATATCTCTTTATGGGACTTCGAGTTGAGCGACAAAGAAATGCAAGTGCTAACTGCATTAGACCGCGGGGAGAATGGAAGAATCTGTGATTTCACGTTTTTCGTTGGCATAGAAAAGCATCCTGAAAACCCATTTAAAAAGCAATAAAATTTTATTTATCCATTGAATTCGTATAATCCAATACCTTTAAACGAGCAGTACTTGTATGTTTATTTATTTATTTATACATGTATATATCGGCGATCTCGGAAACGGCTCTAACGATTTCACAGAAATTTGCTATGTGGTGGTTTTCGGGCGTGAAAAATCGATCTAGATCTTAGTTCTATGTCTGGGAAAGCGCACGTTTTCGAGTTTTCATGCGGTTTTCTCTCGCATTATTATACGCAAAATATAGTCCATAATTTCGCACGCTCGGGCGTAACCATCGTGGTCAAGCGGTCAAGGCGCAAGATTGACAATCATAGGTGTCCGGGTTCGAATCTCGGTCGGATATAAGGTTTTTACATTTGTTTTTTTTTGGTATTTATTCAAGTTTTTAGTTTTTTTTTTGTTTTAAAGCCAAATTAAAAAAATATTGTACTTTTGGCCAAAAACTCCGAGCGAAGCTCGGTCGTCCAGGTTCTATTCATTAAATAAAAACAATATATAATACATTTCAATATTTAGTTAATGTAAAATGCTTTATTCAAAGTATTCTAATTTATCCTTATAGTATTACCTAATTATTATGATTATCATTATTTATTCTTAAAACAAGGGCAGATAAGAGAAAGGGAGTAAAACTATAGTGAACGTTGTATTTTTTTTTTTATTTTTAAGACTACCTATATATTTTAAAAAAATTTATCTATAGGGCACCTCAATTTCATTTTATCTATTTGTCTCAATTTGGTAACCAATTACTCTAAATGATATTGTAAAAATATACCTACATCCTTGGACACTTTGTCAATCAGTCAAGTTTTTTCAAGTCAAGATTTTTAATACGTTCTTGTGAAGTCCATTTGTTAATTTGTGTTATTTAAGCCATTTTTGACAGCTTAAGTAATATGACATGTAGCACGACCACCTTATATAGACAAAACTGTTCAGAGAAACACTACCCGCATCCAGTACCGTAACTAGGGCGATGCCAGCGGTGCCAGCGGTTCCCAGGCACAGAGCGCAAACGTAGTTAATAACATACATACGATACCTATTACGGATGTAGCGCCTTACTATCAGCAGCATTATTGAGTATTTTGCCAAATATTTTTAAAGAGGCTTTTTTTAATTCTTTTATATATAATTATTCAAAATTCTATCTTTACCTATACTTAAACAAAAGTTTAGTTTTCGGACGATAGATTTCTTTATTGAGATTGTCCATTGTGTTGTCAGAGCCGGGTAAGATGAGAGCATTTTTTAAGGGCGCAGTTATAGAAGCCTTTACGACTTACGACACTGTCCGTATCTGGTAAATAAGAAAAGTGCAATTAGTTGAACTCTCTAGATTGAACGAAATAATAAGACCCGATTGTGTTAGGTTTGGGTTTGTTTATTTAACCTTGAATAATTTTAAATGGTTTTAGTTGGGTGGAAGGAATTTGAGAAAGTTAAATGAAGGCCATCATTCAACTTCTGTATTTATGACTCGAAACCTTAAAACCTAAAGAGAGAACAAGATGAATGAATGGAAAGGGTAATAGTAGTACCTTATCAAATGGAATTCAATAAAAATGCTTAACCTGTAAAGGCCCTTAAGTATAATGTTACTCGCCGCGACATCGAGCGCCTTTGTACAACCTCTATGGCACAGGTACTCAAAGTGGGGTACGCGAACCCTTAGGGGTTCACCATTTGACGGTAGGGGGTTTGCGACAAGATTTATGTAATGGCGGCTGGATTACTAGTGAGTGTCACTCCAGAACAGAAAGTGAGGCTGGATTCGAAACCCATTTATGGTCACAACCGAGAGCATAAATTTTGGTTTGAGTATTAAGCAATAGGAGTCGTTAGTAGAAATGTCCGCAGAAAAAAATCTTCAAGTAAATTTAAAAGGAATTTCTTTAATTGACTTTTGGGCAGCGAGACAGGAAGAATACTTATCCCGAACTCTCACAAAAGCAAAGCGGTGAATTTCCATTTACCTTCGGGGGTGTTTTCGGTTCGTTGTTATCTGGGAACGTCAACAGGGGTACGTACTACGTGGGGCCATAAGTTGTAAGTAACCCTGCTCTATGGTGTTCGTCTACACGGGTGCCGGGTGAATAAACGTTGTGTGAAAATAAAAATTCTAAAATTACAAAAATATAATCCTGAGGGCCAAATGAAATATTATTAACTAAACAAAAAAATAGGCACCTTAACGATAGAACACACAGAAGATTTCATAAAAGAACAAACATTAATGAATATTTAAAAACACCTAGTAACAAGAAAAATTATAAATGTCGATTAAGGGGGCTATCTTGAGGGTACATTTTTGTTTATTTATTTATAAATAAACAATTATATATGGCAAACAATCAAGAACAAATGACGAACAAAATCCTGGGGGGCCAAGTTTGGTGAGCCCACAGTATGAACTGGTTCGAAATAACAGTAATTTAGATTAATATTTTTTATTTAATTAAAGCAATCTAAATTAATATTTTAACATAATAAATATTTAATCGTAGCAGAAAAATGACTTTGTTATTTTATACTTTTTTTAGGTTCGTAGCGTAGGTTAGCTATAACCAACAGTTTGAACTCTATAAAATAACAGATAAGTAATAATAAAAACTGATCAAGTGCGAGTCTGGTTCTCGCTATATATAATATCTCGAGTCGATAACACCAAATGCATGTTTGCGGTACAGAACCCTCAGTGTGCGAGTTCCAGTCGTACATGATCAGTTTTTTTTTTACTTTCCAACTGGACCCCATATTCTCGCATGCCTTAGGGCCCCGGAATGGGCTAAGACGGCCCTGAGGCCAGTGTTTACCCGTAGATACGCCCACAGAGTTCATTTAATTATTATTGGTACATCTTTATCCAATGAAAAACATAACATGTAAAAAAGCAAGTCTAGCAACGCAGTCTTCTACCGCAAAAAGTTTTGAGATCTAATGTAAAACCAAGTCGGTTAATTTTTTTAGTACCTATACATATATGGAAGAATCAATTATCTATCGTACAACCTTGTAATAAATTGTTACCTAATTAATTAAATAACAACATTTTATAGAAACCATATCAATATTAGAAGTCTTTATTTTTTAAATAAATAGAATGACTTTGCAAAAAACTAATTTTAATGTGTATGCATAAATTTGACCCACTAGCGGTAAGTTCATTTAGAGCTATGTATTTAAAATTTTAACATAATAGACTATTCTTATTAGGTATGATTGTTTCTGTGCGATTAGCTCCTTCCTCGGCCTCAATGCAATGACGTATTATTAATTGAGAATGACCTACATAAACATAAAGTTTGTTTCATGAATTATATTTGCACATTATAAATCATTGTACGTGCCGACAAGGTGCGTGCAACTTAAGTCGGGTATAGATTATTATACCTTATTTTTAGTACCGTCCCTTCGAGTAGCTAGAATTCATGACTGCAGATTGTAGTCCTGGGTTTAAGGCGATTAGTGTCCCCGATGGCCTTGTGTGTCTGGGCGGGGCTTAGCGCGCTACACCCGCGCACCCCGCACGAATACATCGAACAATCCACGCACTATGCACCCAGAACACCGATCAAAGAATACGCCACATAAGCGCGCGGCATAGTTTACTGTCTTCGAGCGATACAATCCGAACAGAGTCAGAGATGCAATGCTAGAATTATCGTACTATATAATATAATTAATCATAATCCTATTAATAGTCTAAAATATTGTCTAAATCATTGAAACTGTAAAATATTCACAAACGATAATTTGTTAGGACTTCCAAAGAAATATACAAAAAAATAGATGTATGTATGTATGTTTGTCCACGCATTTCTCCGATACTAGTAATCGGATCTTGATCATTATTTTTTTATTTGCTTACATTTATTTCAACTTAGGGAATAGTAAGAATTTTATCAAAATCGGTTCAATCGTTTTTATTATATAATTTTAGTATATAGTTTTAGTAATACTACTTATTAGAAAAAAATATTTCAGTTTAGCTATTATATCATAACAGATATGTATGCATATTTTAAAACAAATTCGGCTGGCACTGATTTCGAAAATACATTAGTAGGTATATAGTGATAGACAAACCGCGTTCAGTTATTTATTTATTTATTTATTTATTTATTTATTTATTTATTTATTTATTTCAATATACATGAACAGCTTAGATTACTTAATTTGTAATGTTACAATTAATAGTAAGGTACATTTAGCATGCTATAATATGTTATATAATGCAAAATGAACTCTAAAACTAAGGCTAAGCTAGCAAAATACGTTGAAACGCTGCCCTCCGTACTAGTTAAACTGTATGACGGTAGGACAGTATTCCTCGCGTAAACTCGCTCCCTCGCTTGTAGTGTAAGCAAAACATTAGGATGCAACATCTATTTGTTACATAGAATAATTTAGTTATATATTTTTTTTTTGTTTGTTTTTTGGATATTTTACATGTTTTACGGTTCTTATAAATATAAAAAAAAAATATTTAAGAAAGAATAATAATAATATAGTGTACCTAATGTATAATTTTTATATGTATGCGTATATAAGTATATTTGTATATGTATAATGTGTATAGAAGCGTGTGCATGTGATCATGAGAATGTAAATGAATGTATATGTGTGTTTGAAGTGTGAAATTTCGTATTAACCTTATATTATGCTTATGTTGTTGTTTTTTTTTTTTTTTTATTATTATTATTGAACTAAAGAAGTTATGTACATGTAGTTCAGTAGTAGAAAGTTTTATGCCGATTTAATTAAGTTTTCAGTATCATCATATGACAATGTTTTAAGATATTTTTTTACAGTTTTCTTAAATGTATAATTGTTTAAATTTTTCAATGAGATGTTTTTAGATATTTTATTATATAAAAATGGTCCCAGAAATTGATAAAAATGTTGCGCGAAAGCCGTTTTAGTACTTGGTAAATCATAAACTAAGTCTTGTCTTCTCTTTTGGTTACCTATGTGAATTGGTTTTTTATGTTGATGCCTAAGTATTTCCAATATATATACCTGCCTTACAGTTAACATTGGTAGTTCTTTATAGAGTAAATCCGTAGGATATTTAAAATCCTTGAAATACATTACTTTCAGAATCGCTCGTTGAGCCCTTTCTAATCTCATTAGTGAAGTTTTACTTATTCCTCCCCATACAGCTATTCCATATGATAATATTGACTGGCACAGAGCATAATAAATTGAGCTCAGGATTTTTACGTCACAAATGTATCGTAAAGTTCTAAAGATATGGATTAATCTTCTAAGTCGGCTATTTAGAACTTCAATGTGATTCTTCCAAGAAAGATGCTGATCAAATATTACACCCAAATATTTAATATTATTAGTTCTAGTTAATGTTTCGCAATTGCATTTCGAAGTAAAAATATACGGATCACAATAATGTGCTTTCAAGTTTATTATATCTAATTTGGGTTGTTGATTTGATCTAATACTAAAAGTTACATATTTAGTTTTAGATATCGCCTCTTTACAAGAACAACATGACATCTCATAAAAACGTTTTTTTTTATTATTCAAAACCGCGATATCGAGTTTTATTTTCTACAAAAATGCGGCATTTTAAAAGTGAATGTTCGAGGAGCTATGAGTGAAAAAGACGACACGGCCGTGGCAAATGGCGTTATCACATTGTCTCTTTTGGTGTGGCGCACGACTTCGACAACGCGCCGCGTTAGTTTGCCCCACACGCGCAACAAGTGAAGTGCTCTTGCTTTTCACAAAAACGTGGCATCACGAGTATACCACGTTTTTAGGTGCAAAGGTATGTTTCTTGGTGTTATTTACTTTAACTTGAGTAATGTGATATTAGTTATTTAACTCGTTTTTGTTGTAAAACTCGTGAGTATTGAGAATGAGATAATGAATATTGTCACATTATTGATGAAAAAGTTACAAGTTATCTTTGTGATATCTTTGAATGTAACCATGTTGTTGATGAATCGTTTTCGAATACTATGGGTTATTTTATTTTACATCATTATTTTTGAAAACATTGAAGTTTGGGTTTGTTATTATGCTAAAATGTTACATTATACATGCTAAAATAAAGTTACTTCTACGAATTTGTTTTTCAGATGGCATCACGATCTAGGAAGTTAGTTCAATTAGCTACAGGCGTTAAATATAATTTAAGTGTACATGTAAGTGATTCAAACTCTCAGATAGATATTTTAACACAAGACGAGAATGAAAATGCCAAAAGCTCAACCAATACTTTGCAGACATCAACAGAAGGTATTTTTTTTACTTGTATTGATATTTTTTTGTTCTAGTTATGTTCCTATAATTTCATTATTTCAATCCTCTTTGTAGACAAAGACATCGCAGTAGATTCCATCCGACTTCGTAGTGATTCGAGTAGTAGCAGCGGTTCCTCTAGTTCTAGCAGTTCTTCGAGTTCTAGCAGTTCTTCAAGCTCTATGTATCAAGGTAAGTTAATTTATATACCCACTATTCTCACAAAATCCGAGGGTAATTGATCAAATCAATTCCGCACCACTGCACTTCAAGAAATTGATTGCATTTATAACGTTTCAGACAGCGATGACTTAAGAAAGGATCCTGATTATGAAGCCCAACCAACAAAACGTGCTGAGTATTCTTCTGATAGTGACGTGGAACAAAATATCACTACAAACTATAATAACATTTCGAATGATCAAAATTTGGTATCATCTAATATGGTTTTAATAAACATTGAAAACTACGAGGAACCACTTTCGTCTACAAACGAATATGCTATGGTATTTAACGATCTCGGTGTCATCGAGAACAGTGAATTTTCTGCGATTGAAAACGTAAGTAACGGAAATGCTGTAAATCCAATAATATATAATTCTAGTCCAACTAAAACTGGTAAAAAAAGAAAACTAAATGAAGCAAACTAGAAAGTCAATGTGGCTAAACGACTGAGAAATAGTGGGAAGCCTTATCAATCTACCAAATCAAAAAAATCATGGCAAGTCGTTAATTGAAACCTTCTTGTAAATATAAATGTAAATAGAGGTGTGAACGAAATAGCTACCTGTTTACAAATATCTAGAGAAAATTTCCGCAACGGCTGAAGACCTCGATGTTGTTTTTTATTCAGATAATTCTGCCGGACAACATAAAAATAAGTTTATGATCTCAATGTACACTTATGCAGTCAAAACTCTGCCAAATCTCAGATCAAAACCAAACTCAGATCAACAACTCAGATCAACAAATACCTCGTTAAAGGACATACGCAGAACGAGGGCGATTCAGCTCACTCTCAAATAGAGAGAGACGTTAAAAGACAACTAAGATCAGGGCCAATGTATACACCTGACGCATTTACCGGGGCTATAAAGGCGGCACGGAAAAAAAGCGAGCCATTTCATATTAATGAAATGTGCTTCGATGATTTTTTTGATTGGAAAAGTATATGCACTCAAATGAACTTTGCAATAATGAAAGATGAAGACAATAATACTGTGAAACTGGCTGGACTGAAGATGATGAAAGTTCAAAGCTCTGATCCCGATGTCATATTTTTCAAAGAATCGTACGCTGACGAATTATTCAAGAAAGCTATAGTGTTGAAAAGAAATAGAAATCATAATAGCCAAAGTATTAATTTAGATTTGCAAAAGGCCTCTCTTCAAAAACCTGGTCTAGCAGACAGAAAAAAAGCTGATCTCATGGATTTGGTCAATAAAAACCTCATTCCTAGATACCACAAGCCATTTTACGAATCGTTGTAATAAGACTGATAAGTACAAAGATTTTTTTAATTGTATTTTTTAGAAATATTTAATTGTTACATTTAAATTGAGTGTTTTTATTAGAGAATTTGTGATTCTATGTTTATAAAGGGTGATAGCGATGTTCCTATTTTGAATTTCTAAGTACTATAAAACTGGGTGCCATATTTGTGTTAGAAGACGTTAATTATTATTAGCCATTGTTGTGCCTTAAACTAATTTCATGGTGTTAGTAAGTTTTTTGTTTTCGTAAATTTCTATTTTTTAAATACAAGATCTTTATTTTGATAGTGTGTTTTATTTAACTTATCACACAGCCTTACACCTAAATTTAACATCTTCAATGTGATATATCAATATGTTACAAGCATTTTGTGACATATTTTCATTAAAAACGTGACATGTGCGTCTGTGTTTTTTTAAATCAGTTTTTTTTTACTTATTTCATATTAAACTGTGTTTTTTTGCTTATTTTCCGAAAGCACATTAATTACCCCAACAATTTAATTGTTTTCCTACAGTTAAATTATCAATATTTTAGAATTTATCAACGCTTAAATGTTTAAAATTGCTCTCCTGTAAAGTTGTGGTTTAAAAAATATCACGTTGTTCTTGTAAAGAGGCGATATATTTAAAGATAGCAAATTCTCATCCAACCATCTAGTAACCAATCTAAAATCATCATTCGCATTTTTGCTAACTTCATCCCATGAACGACCATTAGATATTAATACTGTGTCGTCTGCGAAAGATATCAGTTTACTATTTCTTAGTGAAAGCAAACATAGGTCATTTATATAAACTAAGAATAGTGTAGGACCTAGAATACTTCCCTGGGGTACACCATATTTGATATCTGACTCATCACTTTCAGCGTTTTCTATTTTAAAAGTTTGTTTTCGTCCAGTCATATAGCTAGTTAATAATTGATGTGGCAAACCACGTATTCCTATTCTTTCGAGTTTATTCAACAGTAATGGAATCGAGACAGTATCAAAAGCTTTCTTCAAGTCTAGAAACAAACCCAAGCATTTGGAACGACTATCTAAATTGTTCACTATGAGAGATGTCAGATTTTTCATGGCATCTATTGTAGATAAGTTATTCCTAAATCCGTATTGATTGCTACCTAATATATTGTTCTGTTGAAAATATAATTTTAAACGGTTATTAATAATCTTTTCTATAATCTTAGAAAGTACTGGTAATAATGATATAGGCCTATAATTACAGATATCGTTCCTATTCCCTGACTTAAATATTGGTATGATAATTGCTTTTTTAAGTGCTGTTGGAAATATGCCTTCTTCGAAGCAAATATTGCAAATAGTCACAATCGGCTCAGCCAAAACATTAACGGACTGTTTAAGGAACAAGGAGGTGATGCCATCCCAGCCGCATGAGTTAGTATTTTTAAGCGACTTGATAGTTCTAATGATTTCCTGCTTATTTGTTGGTGTAAGAAAAAATGAATTACAATGATTGACTTTACTTACTTGTTTGATTATAAGTTTGTCCTCAGTCATGTGGGTTCTTCTCATAATATTATTTGCCAGATGTGCACCAGTATTAGCAAAATAATGATTAGCATAATTAAGTGATTCTTTTGGATTACTCTTTATGGCAAGAATCTCTGATGGAGTATGTTCATATTTATTTAGGTTACATATTTCTTTGACACAATTCCATTGAATCTTCGGCTTAAATTTATTTTGAATTAATTTATTTCTGTAGTATACCTGTTTCATATTATTTAAGATTTTACGACATGTGTTGCGATACCTAATATAGCTAATTTTGAGAATATCATTATATGGATCTTTGCGTAACTTGCTGTGAAGTCTGTCCCTATGCTTGATACATCGGATTAAGCCGGGGGTGATCCAAGGCTTAATGTTCCTTTTCCTACTTGATAATTTTAAATTCGAACTATATAAATTGAGAGTATTCATAACTATTTCTAGGAATATATTAGTAGCATCGTTAGCATTCTTATCATGAAGTATTTCTTGCCATTTAATATTTTTTAAATACTTTATAACGGAATCGTAATCTATCTTTTTACTATATTTAGTTTTTGAATGTTGTTTTAAAGACTTTTGTGACAAAGAGACGATAACGCAAGCATGATCTGTTAAGGTTGACTGGCAAACTACTGTAGTAATTGGAAGTTTGGTTTTAGCCAAACAATGGTCTAGACAGCTTTTATCGGTAGTTAAAAAATTATGTGTTGCTCTTAAACCATACATAGCTGCAAGATCCAAATAATTATCACCCTTAGTAGACTCATATCCATCCTTAATATCGATATTTAAGTCTCCCATTAAAATAATATTACTTTGATCAAAGTCTTTAAATATTTTTTCTAGAGATTGCGTAAAATTATCCAATTTAGTAAATTCAAGAGGTCTATAAGCACCAATTATAACAATGTCATCAAAAGATGCGACCAAGCATGTTAGTTCTTTAGTATCTACCGGTTCAGTTACTTTTACATTAAGTGATTTTTTTATATACATCACAACTCCATCATTTTTATTAAGATTTTGTTTTGTGTAAAATAGATGATAATTTTTCATTGTAGGTAAAATATCGACTTTGGATAGCCAACACTCTGTTAATATTATAACATCTTGTTCAATAGCTAATCTTTCAAGAAGAACCATAAGCTCATCAAAATTTCTGTTAATACTTCGTATGTTTTGTGTTAATATGCATAAATCACTACTAGAGTTTTTTAATATCCTTTTACACTGTTCCGCATCGTCAATCACTACTGATGTGCTAATATTGATATTATTATCAATATCAGCATGCAATTTTTCGATATTAACCATACCTAAAACCGTAATATATGTTCATGTAATATTCTGTAGTGATGACATTGTATGTGGAACAGGCTTAAGGATATTATTTTAGAACCATTTTTCTTAAATATAAGTGATGTGATATGCATATAAAATTGTGCAATTTGGTGAATAGGGTGTAAATGTATTTGTGTATGTATTATGTAGGTGTGTTGAGTGATGTAAATAGTACAAATTAAAGTATCCAATATAAAAATATAAAATAACTTAAAACAAAAAGGAAAACTAAAACCATATGTAACATTAGACTTACGTACTAGTCACATATTATTTTCTAATGTAGATTTAATATCTTCGATTTGTTCTATAGACTTAATAAGAATAGCTGGATCACCTTCTTTTTCTCTTATGTATATTTTCCCTCTTGATATCCAGCTAAATTTGAAATTGTATAATTTTTGCGACTGGCGAGCATGGAAGAGTAGTTTTCTAGCATGGGGAGTTAAAAATTCATTAATATAGACACGATCTTTACAATCCGGGTCACCGAGAATTTCCCTATTTATTTTGGTGGTATTTTGCGTATTGTATTTTTTGACATGGTTTAGTACTTTATTTCTTATTTGTTCGTTTTGGTATTCAACTAAAATTGGTTTTTTATTTCCTTTTTTTAGTCTAAAGCATTGTTTAATGGTAGCTTCTACTGGTTTTATCCCAATTACGTCGTGAAGTTGTGTTACCATATCTAAAATATTTTCATTTTCTTTTACTGGGGTACTAATTTCAATAAAGGAACTACGTTGATTTCGTTGTATTTCTTCTAACTGTTCCTCTAAAGCAGTAATTTTCTTGATAGCTTTCTGGTGATCATCTTGAAGAAGCTCCATAGACTTTTTCAATTCATTATAATGTTCTGTTGTTAGCACTAATTTTTTTTCTATGTAGTCATTGGAACATATAATTTTTTCATTTTGATCCTTAAGTACATTATTTTGCAATTTTAATTCTTCAATGCTTTTAGTAATACTTTCAAATTTTGTTTCTTGGCCTGATTTTATTGTTTCTATCAGTGTATGTATGTCATCTCTTAACTCTTCAAATTCACTGCGTTCTTTGCGTTTTCGGACAGCAACAAAGGATTTTTGGTCAATTTTACTAGTACTTGCCAACTCCGGTTGAGAAGAATATATTCCATCCTTGTTTATAGGGGATCGCTGCATCTTATTATTTTGCATATATTTATAACTTTTTAGTATCTTTTTTTTGAAATCGGTTTAATTTTTTTAATAAAATGAAATTCACAATAATATAACATGAAAATTTTAAAAATCTTTTAACTTTAATTTCTTCACATAATCTTTGTTACAGTTACGTTCTTAATTTTTACATTAAACTAGTTAAAATATTCTACAGTGTCCAAGCGCGTACTTCACTACACAATTATCTGTCTGCGAGCGATTATTCTTTGCAAGGAAACAAATAAAAATACTTGTCACACATGCATAAATACAACGTAAAATAAATAGTCGAACGCGGATAGAGAAAAAATTGACACAGCCTCCCCGTCTGAGCGCCAGCGCGCGATTGCCGCCCGCGCCCGCGCAGAGCACCTCTATAGCTTCGAGATTCGAAATTAGCATTTTCAATTTTTAATGTAGAAAAATAGTAATTAGCTTACATAAGCGACATGAAGTTTAAAGTACAACAGATCATTTATTTTTTAGTCTTAAAATTTTGCAAAAATTCGTAGCCGTTTAGGTACAGTAGGCAATTCAAGTCAAAAATATACCATTTCTTTAAAAAAAAAAGTAATAGATATTTTTGTACCACGAAAAACAAAATACTTGTCAAATATTGTTTAAGAGTTGACGATTCATATATATTTTTTTCAAGCATTTCGGTCAAGTCATAAACGAGAAGTAGGCTTTAGAAAATACCTCTTTGACGGCACTAATCGCCATAAGTTTCAGGCCTAAACAATAACTGGATTTTTCTATTATGAAATAGCAAAACCCAACGATGGTTCAACATGCATTACTAAGACTAAGGCACGCCTCAGACTTCCAAAAAAATTTTCTCACCGTTGGCCATATAAATTATTAGAAAAAATTATACTTTCTTACCGAACTTAAATTGTACAGCACTGTGGGTAGTAAGTGTATCAGGGTTGAAACTGAAAAAACCTAACGAGAAGGATTGAACGGGAGCAAAGCGTTACCTAGTCCGAACAAAGTCCCGACCAAACTCACCTGTCATAATCCGAATTTCGGAAATTCGAATCTATTACCTGCAATCTAAACCAAATTCGAATCCTGTTTCCTGTTAACTGTTTATGATATTCTATACGTACTAAATTCTGATATCACTGAAAGACGTCATGTAGAATTCAATGGTTGACCTTTCACCGATGATTTTGCATTACATTTATGAATAACTAAACAATATAAGAGTAATGCACCTTAAAACTTCACATTCGTTAATTAAATATAATAATGTAAGTTACACAAATATATAAAAAAATATTACTGGCCCTTTTTATTGGAGTCCGTCCCCCATTGACCATAGAGTTCAAATATGCCAACAAAATAAAATATCTATCTATAGTATCTTAAATATTGACCGGGGATATAAGGTACCACCATGCAAAATTTCATTTAAATCGGTCCAGTAGCTTCAGAGAATAGGCCGTACAAACAGACAAACAGACAGAGAAACAAAAAAATTGAAAAAAAAACTGGATTTGTTCTATTGCTCTTCTTACATCCCCCAGACCCGGTTTTTAGCATTTTTTTTTCTATGTACAGACATTCGAACTCTACAGTTTTATTATAGTATAGATAGATAGATTAATTAATTAATTTTTTTATGACTTAGAAAATAAAAGCACCTTCACCATCTTCGAATACTGGCTAGTAAAAAATAATATAAAAATAAAAAACCTGACTGCATAAAACCTAACTAAAAAGATGAAAATATGTTGACAAAGGAACATAGTATTATGCAGTTGGAGACATACACGTTTCATTCTTGCCGCGATATGTACATAGATATGTATGTATGTCTCCGATTGCATAATATTATATTCCTTCGTCAACTTTTTTTCATCTTTTTAGTTAGCTTTTATGCAGTCGGGTTTTTCTATGATATATTTTTTTTATTAACAACTATTTATATAAATAAATTACCTCTTAAAGACCGGTATTTTGATACCCAACTCGATTAGTTTGGAAGTTTTTTTTAAAGACACACAGAAATTCGCCATTTTAATTTTTAACTATTTTTATAGCCTATGGACACTCACGTTATCAAGATGAATCTATTAACGATATCAATTATCAATCGAAAACATCAAAATCGGGCATACGCATTTGGTCCTTAGAGTGCCACAAAGGAACAAACATACATACTTACATGCGTAGGCTGATAAAACACATTACCCTCCTTTGCATCGCGCAGTCGAGTAAACATAAATAGGATACTTACTTTATATGTGATGTAATGTTTTGCAATATATAAATAAACTAGCGACTCACGCTCGCTTCGCTCGCGTTCGTCCCTAGGTACTTTTTCACGGTTAGCTATGTTTAGGTATACATAAATAGTAACTTGCTACTCCTAAGATATTCATTTAATTTAAATTATATAGCGATTTACCCCCATTTTGCTCGGGTACGTACGCCGTACGCGGACTTTGTTCACAATTTCATGGGTTTTTTTTTTCGCGGAACCCTGTTTCTTTTTCCAAAATAAAAGTAGACTAAGTTACTCCCTATAACTTCAGCTATCTGCCAGTGAAAGTCCCGTCAAAATCGGTCCAGCCGTTTCGGAGATTAGCCGGAACAAACAGACAGACAGACAGACACAAAAATTGTAAAAAATGTTGTTTTGGTATATGTACCGTGTATACATCCATATGCATTTAGTAAAAAGCGGTTATTTTCATATTACAAACAGACACTCCAATTTTATTTATCTATATAGATAAAAATTGGATCCTCAATTACATATTAATGTTGAATGAACGACTGTTTAATTTTAAAGAAATTTCCATAAAGATTTTCAGTTCGTTTTAACTTTACATAAAAGCTAGTCGTGTCATGATTAATAAAGTTAAGTGACTATTATTAATTATCGGTGCTTTTATTTTAATAAAATTTTTCATCAATATTAATAATATAATTGCTTGAACTATGGCGGTTATATTTTATGGAGCAGTGAAACTTTATTATTATCTCAACGAAGAGATTGCTGGTATACTTAATATACTTTCTAACTTAATATAAAAGAAAATTGTAGTAAATAATTTGTTTGTTTTTTTCATAAATTTATAGGGTAATAATGGGGGTGTAAAAAAATTGTAATTTTATTGTCTCAGATCATAGAACCGAAAACTGGCCTTTGATGCGCACTCCATGGCCTGGTCTGGTCATTCTTTCACTTTATCTTATGACCGTTTTAAAGTGGCTCCCAAAATATATGGAAAATAGATCACCTTTCGACCTTCGCAAGTATATCGCCTTATATAACGCTATCCAGATTGTATGCTGTGCGTACGTTGTTTACCAGGTGAGAAAGTCATTATTCACAACTGTTTACAAACATAAGGCAACTTCACATAGGTATTAAATTCTTACATGTTTACTCTGTGTGTTTTAGGAGTAGGCACTTGATTAATTTTTACCCGACTGGGGCGAAACCCAAAGGAGGGTATGTATCTGACCTCCATGTACAAGTCCATCCGATCGTCTGATCCTATGTTGACTCTAGTTATTAAACGGCTAACTGATTGATTTCGGTAACGCGAGGATATGATACGCATAATATTATTAAAAATCAAAATGGACGATTTCAAACATTTTCTTCTCCCAAACTGCAATTGATACAGAAAATGATTAAGAAAAACATTAAGGGTTTTAACTTTTAAGTTATCACCAAATATATAATTTAAATTTTAAACCAATTTAGGAAAACTAATTGTTAATTGTTAAATAAAACTTCAAATATATAACTGGACTAAACTGAAGAGATTATTTACAAAATTCTCTAAATTAGCCCTTTCTAATATAGCCTATCTCCTCATTTTCCAATATGTGTCATTTGCATAATTTTTTTTACATTCTAGAGTATGGTATTGGGTTGGCTAAATCATTATAAATTAATATGTCAGCCACTTGATGATGGACCCTTGGATACAGAATTCGCTTGGAAAGTGTGCTATGCTTACTTTATTATCAAAGTTATGGATCTACTGGACACGGTACATACTGATTAGTGATTACATAATATCTACATATACATACATTATAATATATAATTATCTTCTTAATTTTATTTATAATCTATTATAAAAACATTCCAGGTATTCTTTGTGTTAAGAAAAAAACAAAATCAAGTATCATTTCTCCACGTGTACCACCATTGTGGAATGGTAGCGGTCGCTTGGGCAATGGTAAAGTGGGTCCCAGGTTTGTACTTCGAAGCTATCTGTCGTTTATAACCCTTATTAGATAATAATAATGGGTGGGTAGATACCCACCCATAGGCCATAGTCCGTTATCCATTTCACCTACGGATTTATTTTCTAGTCTATAGACCTTATTATCCCGTATCTCATCATAGGGAGAACATTATACAATGCTTCTGAAATTCCAAAGCATAAATACTTCGCTTCTTACTCATTTAATAAGATGCGCGAAATCAAATCCAATTAATATGGCATTATTAGTGAGTAATAGTTTACAAATCTATATAAATAAAAATTAATGTTCTTATGTTTGCCTCTTATACGTTCCTAAAACATTCAAGCTTAGGGATGCACCCGAGCGAAGGGAGGGTAAATCGCTAGTAAATCTATACATATAATAATTTTTTAACTGATTGTGAGTCGAATCTGTACATTAAATATTTTTTAGAAAATCTTATCGAAATAGTCATTATTATAGATACAGAGGCCGAATCTATAGTTTTTTTGAATTCTGTGTCTCTGTGTGTGGGAACTGTGTTCCCTGAACGGGAATCTGTGTGTGGGAACACATCGACGAGAAAACCACTGGATAGATTTTGATGAAATTTGGTATGATGTTAGCTGGTTATCCTGGACAACATACCTATAGGATACTTTTTACTAAAGGAAAATATCTCATTTCTGAGAAATCGATACTAACCGTTATAAAAACGTTTATACGTACTGTTTACGAAATACCATTTTATTTAAATGCATAAACACAATAACACACAAATTAGATAATTAATTTCGTCAGCTACTATATCTTTCGCAGGTGGTCACACCAGCATGGTGGTGCTAATAAATTCATTCGTACATATAATTATGTACTCATACTACCTTCTGACGACGTGGGATGACAGCTACAAGAAATCTTTGTGGTGGAAGAAACATGTTACCCAAATTCAAATTGTTAGTACCTATGTAATTCATCATAATTTGCTAATGAGAAGGGTGTACAATTTACCCAACCTCAAGATAAAATTAACGATTATTAGGTATAAGTACATACATACATATTTTTAAAAAATCTTTAAGGTACACAAAGTGGAACAAACTAACAGGACATGGATCATTTTATCCTTACCATTGAAAGAGTTATACTTATTTTTTAAAATAAAAGAATGTTTCCTTTCAATGATATATTATAACTTGATATCTTCAAAATTTTAGGTACTTTTCTTCGAAACAAATGAGTCGTTTGTTCTATCCTGTATAATAAAATCTCATATTTGAAAAGTTGAAACTATATATCAACTATACACATATTGTAGGTATTGTCACCATTTGTATTGTGACAACACAATAACTTGATACTATCGAGTTGATCTCCTAGACCCATGGTATGGATATTACAACTCTTGGTTGTAGAGGAAAGACATTGTTGAACATCATGGGTATACAGGTTCACTCTATTTAAATCACTAATTTAATCTACCCACTTATCGAAATGCGTCGAACGTCGAGTTGTGATATAGTAAATATAATTTTTCGCCCACGACGATCTAAAACCCAACTAGATGCAAGTCGAGGCTAATCTTCTATATTTTTGTTTGTTTAATAATATTTAGGCATATTGGAGATACTAATCATATTTTTAGCTTTTTAATAAAATTAATGATAAATTATTTTTCAATTTCAGCTTCAATTTACACTTCTGCTGTTACATTTCTTATTGTTGGTGTTGGTCCCAGAGTGTGAGTTCCCGCGCCAGCCTGCCTACATACTTATCCCACAAAATCTATTCATGGTCATCTTATTCAGTGATTTCTATTACAATACATACATTAAGACCAGCGCAAATAAAAATAAATAAAACTTTAATTGAACATATATTATCCCATGTTTGTCTATACATATAATAAAATTCTAACTAAGCCGAATCTGTACATTAAATATTTTTTGGAAAATCTTATTGAAATAGACATTATTATCGATGCAGAGGCTGAATCTATAGGTTTTAGAATTTTTGTCTGTCTGTCTCTCTGTCTGTGTCTGTCTGTTACCGCATCACAGAAAAACCACTGGAGGGATTTTGATGAAATTTGGTATGATGATAGCTGGATATCCGGGTCAACATATAGGATACTTTTTACCGCGGGAGATTATCTCATTCCCACGGAAGTACACGTTATAACACAACCCAAAAAATATTTATGATCTGAATTTCTTGAAACTTGGTATTAATGTTCTTCACAATACAATTAAATAAATACATGTTTTAGCGTTTTTTTTAAATTCATCCCATAAGGAGATAAAATTAGAGATGAAAATTTGTATGAAACCTACCTTTTCAAAGTTTTTTTGTTGTTTTAGCGCGAGCGAAGCCGCGGGTTTTGCTAGTATATAATAAATCTATGTAATGATTTTCGCGGATACGCGCATCACTTGAACAAAAATGGACTGATTTGGCTATTTTTACCCGACTACGGCGTAGCCCAAAGGAGGTTTATGTGTTTGACCTATGTGTATGTATGTCTGACCCTATGTTTCCTCCTTAACCGTTAACCGAAACAACGACTTAACCGTTTTTTTTTTCGTCCGAATTAATCGAGTATAAAATACAGGGGAGGGAGTATCAAAATACAGGTTTTTAAGAGGCGATTCCAAAAATAAACACAGCTTATGTTTAAAAACAATTTAGGATAAGAAATTGTTAAATAAAATATTTTTTTAACTAACCAAAACTGTAAATAAAAAAATAAAAACCCCGACTGAGACTAAACACGTACAATACACGTGGCAAGACTCGCAGCTAGTATAAAACATGTAGGTAGTAGGTACCTACATATGTCTTCGACTACATAATATATATTCTATGTTTCTTCGTAAACTTGTTCTAATCCTATTAGTTCGCTTTTCGTAAAAAGCGTACAGTCGGGTCTTTTACTATTGTAAATTAATTCTTTATAAAAAAAATATTATAATAAGGTTTTTAGGAAAAAAATTGGAAGATGTCTGAAAAATTGAATATTTCGAAAGAAACTGTAAGTTCTTAAACCAACATTAACTAACTATGGACGGAGCAACTTCTTATATGATTATGTACATAAAATGTTATATTTTTTTATATTTATAATATGTATGTATTTATAGTTATATATTATGTATAGGTTATATAATTTGCTGTGTAATGTTTTTATAAACAGGTAGGTACTTCGTTTATATTGTTCAATGCCCATTTCCGTGTAATTCTAATCATTGACCCTCCGTCATAAGTCACGATTTCAAGGTATTTTTATAAAATAAAATAAAACTTTATATATGTTTCATAAATAGGTATATTTGTGATTATTCCAATTGTTGTATTTTGACCGACATTAAAATTATTATTTTATACATATTATTACACTTTGTAAATAATCATCGAAATTATGAAACTATATACATACATACATTTATTCATTTTGAGACAGCAGTGACTAAGGCACAATATATTAATACTAATTAATAATTATATAGGTACTATACATAGTACTTAATAAAACTAAAGCATAGTGTGATGTTTTCATCATCTCTCTTCTCGTTTTTCTCTTTCTCTTTATCTTTGACAATATTTTAAACAACCTTAATAACCGAAACGTCACAAATTACAGTGCCAAATAAATAAAAATATTAAAAATTAGAAATAAGTACGAATTATTAACTTATTATCACTGGCAATAATTTAGTTTCTTCACTTTCTAAAATAATTTTAAACTACGCTAATAAAAATTAACCAGATCACAAAAAACATCCAATTAACATATAAAGGAAAACTTCTCTTTAAAATACTTTCTTCACAAAATAACGTACTAATTCTTATTCCTCAAAGAAACGATTTATTGTGTGCAAAAATATTAAACATATCCATACATATTAACAGGGGCGGACCGTGTATTTGGAAGGCCCTGGGCTAACACTTCTTGGGGGCCTAAACTAATTATGACTTTGTCTTTATAAAACTTATGATGATTGACGAAATTAAGATAACACTGTTTGGCTCCAGGGTTATTAGGCCAACCTTTTATGGCCTTAATTTCCTATTTGTTATTTTTTTTTATTTAAATAATTTTTTATTTTATAAATTTACAATATTACCCATTGTTTTCAACAAGGAGCCCTGGGTTGCGGCCCAAAAAGCCTATATATAGATTCGCCCCTGAATATCAAAATATGTACTAATTCGAACTTAACAATATAACCGACGGTAGAATAATTGATATATGAATAATAATCCCTCATTTAACTAAGTTTAGCAACTAGATTATGTTTGACTAAATCAATTACATTACCCTGGCTGAAAGCGTCAATGAGAGCCTTGGTCAAACATAGACTGCTCGTACCACCTTCTACTTCATCTTCGTCATGTGATACATTACTAGCAAACTCCTTCAAATTTCCCTTTATTATGTCTATGAGATCGCTATTGCTTATATTAGGAACTATTTCGAATTTATTCGCATCCAGTAGGGATTTAATATCGACTTCCTCAGTATCTACTTCTTGAGTATTATCCTCTCTTGTTCTTTGTCGTTTCACTCGTCGCGTCTTTCGTTTCTTATCTAAGTATATTTTTAATACTGTGTCTAATTGTAGGAACAGCACTGCCAGTGGCGTGTCCGATATGTCGTCCTGAAAGTAGTTATAATTTCAATGTTAGAATAATAATTATATTTAGAACTAACGACTTACCCTCGCTTCGCTCGGGTGCGTCCCTAGGTACGTTTTAATTTTTTTGGCCGGAACCCTAATTATTTGAAAAATGAAAAGTAACCTAAGTTACTCCTTATAACATCAGCTATTTGCCCCGTCAAAATTAGTTCAGTCATTTCGACGATTAGCCGGAACAAACGGACAGAAATTTTAAAAATTGTGTTTTTCTTATAAGTACTGTATGTAATTTCATATGCATTTACTAAAAAGCTGTTATTTTGACATTACAAAAAGACATTTCAATTTTATTTATCTGCATAGATTTGTCGGACTATATCGGACACTTAATATTACTAGCGGTTCGTCTGAATAAATAATTTATTATTATAATAATATCATTAAAGGTACCCTGCACATATGTCAACATATTTAAAAACAATATATTTATTGAAAACGTAAAGCTAAGGCTCCTATAGAAAATTCCTAGTGTTAATTGTATGTTTATCACAGTTTTTCAAATAGGTAATTATTTAAATTTGTTCGTAAACGTATTTTTATCTAATCATACAGTCTAGTACAGTCATTTGCCTAAAACCGAACTAGCAGTTCCAAGTTCCAACAATCTCAAAAATGTGTGAAACTAATCACTCTTCATCATCAATCTATTAGATACATTTTAATTGCGAAGAAAGAAACATTAATACAATCCATCGATTATTTCAGCATCTATTAATACAGTAACAAATACTAAGAATTGCCAACTATTATTACGATAGCAATGCCAACCGATTAGTCATTATATAATTAGTGTGTCACATGGTCATATTATTAATACACTAGCGTCCCTACGTGTCATTCCCATTTATTATTTTTATTAGCGACAAACAAAATCAAATCTATCCCACGGGAACCGCACATTTTTCCGTGATAAAAAGTAGCCTATTCGTTATTTTGATGAATTAACTATATTATTGTAAAGTTTCATTAAAATCCAATCAGTAGTTTTTGTGTACTAAGCTGTATAAGTTACTATAGTTTTTTAACTACCCCACGGGAACTCTTTAATTTTCCGGGATGAAAAGTATCTAAAATGTTGACCGGGGATATAAGGTACCACCATGCAAAATTTCATTTAAATCGGTCCAACAGCTTCGGAGTTTAGTCCGTATAAACAGACAAACAGACAGAGAAACAAAAAAATAAAATAAAACTGGATTTGTTCTGTTTCTCTTCTTACATCCCCTGACTTGGTTTTTAGAATTTTTTTTTCTATGTACAGACATTCGACCTCCATCTACAGTTTTGTTATATGTATAGATTAGGAAAATAATAAAAAAGTATTGGACTCTTACAATTAGTTAGACTTAAGCTTTCTTTTGAGTATTTCAGTCTACAGTTGCCGTCGCGTCATAATTTTACAGAAACTACTTATGATCCCAGACATTAGTGCAATGTGAATCGAAATTTATTGTAACCTAAATTAAGAATATGCGCCTACTATATACAAACTAACATTCACTGTACCCATATATCTAGGTATATACTTCGTATATATTTAAAACAAAGGATTAATTTATAAAAAAAAAAATTAAGTAACCTGCATTCTTAATTTCACAAATTATAGCGCATAAATAACAAACCTTAAGAGTATATACATAACCTATGTATACTCTAAGTAACAAACACTTATTTACTAAGTAGGTATCGTATTTATGACTTAATATATATAATCATATTATTCTCTTATTTGGAAACTAGCGACTCACGCTCGCTCGCGTTCGTCCCTAGGTACGTTTTCACGGTTAGCTATGTTTAGGTATACATAAATAGTAGCTTGCTACTTCTAAAATATTAATTTAATTTAAATTATATAGTGATTTACCCTCGTTTTGCTCGAGTGCGTACGCCGTACGCGGATTTTGATCACAAATTCATGGATTTTGATAGGAAATGTATAGAAAATAATTTTCTTAGCAAAAATATTCACTCGCTCTTACTGAAGCGGCTGCCTCGCGCGAAAAAACGGGAACCAATACGAATATGACACGCGGATGATAGGCGGTTGTACGCGGATGATATGCGTTTAATACGTGGATGCTACGGTCACTTTAACCGTTATGTACGGGCATGATCCGCTGTTGATACGGTCCAGTGAGCATAGTAGTCCGTGTCATGCTCGTTTCCGTGCCTGATACGTTCATAACACGGTCATGGTATGAGACGGTGTAGTGGATAGACACCCTTAATGTAGATTTCTCAAGAGATAAGATATTTTCCAGCAAAAAGTATCCCATATGTTAACCCGGATAACCACCTATCATCATACCAAATTTCGTCAAAATGAAGAACATAATCTTAGAAAAAAAAAAAACTTACGAGCGAAACGAAAGGCAGATAAAATAACAATAATTTTGCAAAAAACATACAAGACTAGTTATATAATAGAAACAAAAAAAAATTAATATTTTTATAAAACCATTATCGCCAAAGAACCATCTTATAATCTATGTTTCACTTTAAAATATAACTTACCTCATTTGGATTAACTAGCAGTTTAGCAGTTTCTTGCGGCAGATCTTTACAAATTTGTGCTATTAATATTTTTATAAGTGCTTCTGATACTTGTGTTGAATTGTCTTTTTCCTACAAAATAGAATTGCTCAATCATTAACAATAACATAGTCTCATATATACTATACATGTGGTATACATTATATAATGTGTAGGTGATTTAAAATACAGCACTATATGGAAATATCTTTATACTCTTTTGTAGTTCCGCTTACAATTCGCCTTAGAATTTGGTACTACTACACATATGCAACTGCTTTGTAAGGACATGTTACAACAACGATCTATCTGAATTTAAGACAGATAAAAACAGCTATTATATATTACATTTACAGATGCTAATTTTATGAAAATACCTATCTGTTTATCTTTCCATACTTATATGACTGAACGGATTTCAATAAAATTTGGCAAAAACTAAGATTAGATTATGGGGACTGACATAAACATTTTCACTATAGATACCATGCCGGCAGAACCACTGCCAAAAAATACTATAAATAAATAATTTAATAACTTTCATCTGCTTTTAAGTTTTACTATAAAAATAACTAAGGTTATTTTAATTATAAACTAACATAAAAAATATTAAATTTATGTTATTGTAATTATTACAAAAAAAATACAAAATTACATGTGGTAGCCAAATATTGAATGTAATATTTAGATCATCTATATTTTGCACATAATGCCACCATCCTTGAGGAACCAGAAGAGCATCACCTGCCGTCAATTCCACCATACGCCCTCCTGTTAAACCTGCCACAGATATTGAATTTGATTGATTATATATTATATACATAGTAATAAGTTATTTACCAAATCAAAGCATTCATTGTTACCAATGAAATCTTACCAATAAAGTCATCCAGTTTATTAGGACAGTAAAAGTTCAATTCACTATAGACACTGGATTCTTCATATGGCACTCTTGTGGGTTTCAAGCCTCCTGTTTCAGGTGGGAAAAGAATCCACCTTTTCCTAAAAACAAATTCTAAACATTAAAAAATGGATACACACTTTGGTATAAAGTGAAGTTGAGTTTAAGTTCAAATAAAAATTAAATAACTCACTTACTTTCCATAAACTTGTGCAACAATATTATAACCATAAGTATCTTTATGAGCTGGAGTATGAGCTCCTTTGCTGCCCACCCACATAGTGGTATCTGTTGCTCCTTTATCAGGGAAGCCAAACTGTTTCCATGATATTTCCTGAGAATTAGTTTTATCATATCATAATATAATACATAATATGCCACGAACTTAAAAATATTAACGACTCCTTACCTTAACTAATTCATTATCATTACTAAACCATTGATGAATATACTTATAATCAAAGTACATCCACTCTTCACTGGTAGTCAAATTATCAATAAAATTTTTAAAAGTCATATTTTTTATCTTGCATCGTCTTTCCCAACAAGGTTCTTCAGAAATAAAGTTTTTTTTTAAACATCTAAATGGTATTTCCCGGTCTTCGAATATTAATGACCATTTTTCTTTACTCCAATGACATAAAGGCCAATCAATAAATTTTCGAAACACTAGAGGCAATGAAGATTTTGCAGTAGACTTACGCATTAAATCCCCCTCCGAAAAACTCATGATGTTTAATCAACTTTAGCAATTTTTTATTTGATTATAATAAAAAAATATAATTTTCATCTAACTTTAGTAAATACTGAACGTAACGGAGTAGCAACTTTCACGACACTGGATCATGGATAACTATTGAAAAATCAAAGAAATACCAAATTATTTTATTTCGATAAAAAATAATGTTTGCATTTGCTATAGCTTTATTATATTAATCATGATTCATGGATGACATGGATGCACAAAAGTAATTTCCTCTGTGCCCTGTGAATTGTGAAAGTTAAAAGCATGGATGACAAATAAAAGTTAAAAGTTTATTTATATTTCATCTATGGTCTGTTTATATATTTTTTCGATCACCACAAAGTAATAGCAAGTACGCACCGGTACGACTATCCATCGACTTTCGTTTACATATCTTCGTATGTATGCAGGATTTGGTCTGTTCCACTTATTCCAAAGTTTTATCTACACATATTAAATAATGACAAAGCATAGTCTGTACATGAAATATTTTAAAAATAATGACTATTACAGAATGTATGCCCTAAAAACGACAGATGTTTAAATTTTTGTCTATTTGCATATCATACAGTCTGATTGCTGTTTACGCAAAAAGCGTTGAACGGATTTTAACTAAATTTAGTGTAGCACGAGCTTATTATCCGTTGCTTCAACTAATTGTTGAACTAGCGTAAACGTACCTTTAGGTTCATTTACATCTGTTCAACATTTAGTTAAAGCAACGGATTGTCGTATGCAACACTTTTCAACAATGTTGTTTGGTCAACATTGATCAACGTCTATTGCAGCAACAGATTCGACAGTTCCATTTTACATACATTCTACAATTGTATACAGTCTTGTTTACCGAACAAGTCGTTGCGGCTGGGGCTTAGCCTTAATTTTGAATGAAGCTATTCGGAAAGAAAGGAGCAAAAAACGATGGTGGAAATGAGCAATGTTTAGAAGTGGATGCCGAAACAGTTAACTAAAGGACGTACTATAAGATAATGGATTGTTATTTAACAATTTTATAAGGCTATCTACCATTTAACAAATATCTATATTCTATGTAACATTTCTATATAGTTTGTGGTTTAGCCTGAGTAATAATAAAAATTACACATTGTTTTTTATTTAAATTTTATATGTATATAAAATAAGAATCAGTGTAGCATGTATTTTTACGTTAATATTATTTTAAAATATTTACAAATTATATTTTATGTAAAAAGAATTTTATTTAAAATAAAAAGATAAACAATCTTAAGACCGAATTTTTATTAAATAATATAGGACGACTTTTTAATAAAGAATCATGAAAATCGTAACATGTATATGAAAAAATTCTTATAAAATGGAGCGTTTTCTCCTTTTTTGAAACTCGGTAAAAATTACGAAATGACCAAAAAATATGATTTGTAGAAGCAATATTGTTAAATGAACCCATTATCTGTGGATAAAAAGCAACACGTTTTACCGGTGGTAGGACTCTGTTTTACCGGTGGTAGGACTCTGTCAAGCCTGAGGAGTCCGACTGGATGGGTACCACCCCCTTATCTATTTCTGCCGCCAAGCAACAATGATTGCATTGTTGTGTTCCGGTTTGAAGAATAAGGTAGCCAGCGCAATTACAGGCAAGAAGCATATCAGCTTAGTAATCACAGTGACAACGCACCTGCGGCTCTGTATTTTGTTACCTAAAACCTAATTGCATGAACTGTAGGTGTTATGGGCGACAGGTACTGCTTTCCCATCAGGTGGTCTGTCTGCTCGTTTGTCACTGAATCTTATAAAAAAAAAACGTTTCAACAACTAGTATTTTGTAGAATGGTCTACGATCTGTTGTAAGACTCATTCAACAAACGGCAACAGTGTTGTTTTCAATATTATGTTGCTTTCCTCAAAATCGCCTGTTGTTGAATAGATGTTAATACACTAAGAGTTGAATAGATGTTAATACACCACTCTGCAGTTGCAACAACAGTCAGCAATTAATCTGTACTAATATTATAAAGCTGAAGAATTTTTTTGTTGGTTTGTTTGATTGAACGCGCTGATGTCCGTAACTATTACTCCGATTTAAAAAAATATTTTTCCAATATATAGCCTGTCAACTGAGGAAGGCTATAGGCTACATATCAACTCGAGAAAATGTACAGTTCCCTTGGGATTTGTTTTTGTTTAGGGACGAACCCGAAGCGAAGCGAGGGTGAGTCGCTAGTTCGAAATAAAGCCACAGGGCTACATGGACGAGCGCTTGGTTTGTTAACTGAATGCTTATTTTCTATTGGTCTATAATCTATACTCTATAGTATTGACTCATCCATGGTATTGAAGAATAAAAAAAGTGTATAGTCTATGATAATCATAATATTTATCATAGACAAGGAACGATATTTATTTTTATTTGTAAATACTAAATTGTATTTTGAAAAATTATAAAATACCTAAAATCTAAATTCAATTTTTGATTAACTTTATTAACCTCCATAATCTATGTTATTAACATAATATGGCTATTTGTAGAATTGTGTAATTATATTCATTTACTTAAGCGTTTGTTTGTTTTTTTAAGAAAAGATTTAAGTATTTAGTAAGCGTTCTTAAAACAATGAGTGTAGAAGTAAGGTCATCATTTTTCTCTCCGGCTATTTCTCAAACAACTGTAAAAGAATCTAGTAGTGACATTTCTGATGAATTACTGGAATTAATCGATGAACTTAACGAATCTCTCAATAATTTTAGCTTACCAACAGCTGTTAAATGCGTTTATAATCCAAGTATTTATGCTAGGTATACTTTTAAAATGTACATTCGGAAATATTGTAATACTAAGAAAAAGATAATGTATTTTGGAATGAATCCTGGACCGTGGGGAATGTCTCAAACCGGGGTTTGTATTTATGATACCATTCAAAGTCGTCCATGGTCGTCTGCTATTAAATTAGCATGACATATTTACTAATTTGAAAGATTTTATATGTTCATTATATAAATTTTAAAGAAATTATTCAACATTAATTGCATTAATTTTGTTGAAATTTAATTATTAATCATATTATGTGACAACATACATTATTTGAAAATATAAAAAATAGCTTCCCTTAGTTATTTTCCACAATACTAAAATGGTATAAGTAATTTTTGTTTTAAATAAAGGTTCCATTTGGAGAAGTGTCAGCAGTAAAAGATTGGTTAAAAATAGAAGGACCTGTAGGTAAGCCACCAAATGAGATTAAAGAACGTCCAGTTAATGGTTTTAACTGCAAAAGAACTGAGGTCAGTTAAATTTCGAACTGTTACATATTGTAAATTATAAAATATGTGATAATTTATAGTATTGTAATTTACAGATTAGTGGCAAAAGATTTTGGGGATTAATTAAAAATATATGTGGAGATCCAGACATATTTTTTAAAACAAGCTTTGTCTATAATTATATAAACCAGCAATGGATGAAATGCAATGGTTGTAATCTTACTCCTGGAGATTTTAAAGTGAATACTAGCACTGAATTCCCATACTTGCTATATTTTATAACATCAATGTATTAATTTGTACAAATATTTTATTTTAGGTATCAGAAATAGAAGGTCTCTATAACATTTGTGACCCTATTTTTATTAAGGTTTTAAAACTTTATGAAGTAGAAATTATAGTAGCAATAGGGAATTTCTGTAAGACAAGAGCTGAGAAAGCACTAAAAAAATATTTACCCTCAAGTAACATTAAGGTGAGGGATATATTCTTAACGTATTTATAACTAGTGACTTTCTTGATAATGGTTGAAAATTCAATATTAATTTTTTTTTCTCAAAATTTTTGGTTTTGAATGACCTTTACAAAAAAATATATTTAAAATGTTTTTAATCGAGATTTTTGAATTTTAAGTACTAAATCGTGTTTTTAAAACTGTGTAGATCCTTTATTTTTTATTGAAAATTTCTATTTTTAACTTTTATCTATCATGCACATTGGCGTATCTAGGGTTATTTTTCAGGGGGCCTAGGCCCCAACTACAAAAAAAAACATCCAAAAAAATTTTAAATTATTACTTAAAGATTGCAGGGTTTATAACTCAAACCTTCTATATGGTCTTAAAGTAACATGACAAATTTCTCAGTATTGTTTGTATTAATTTACTTTTGCAGTTAGAACTTTTATGAGAGCTCAACATTTTTACCTACACTGTTAAATTTATTTTTTAACCAACTTCCAAAAAGGAGGAATCAAGGTTTTATGTTTGTTTGCAGGTGTGTTTTTCTATGTATGTTAACCGATTTCTCGAAGACCGCTCAACCAATTTTGCTACTTTAAGCTGTATTGTATTAGGGTAGATCCCGAGGTGATCCCATAAAATTATATTTGCCATACAGTATACCGTTTTCGAGAAAATCACTAAAAACCATGAAATTTCAAGTATGTTAACAGATTTAATTTGACTTTTTCACCAACTTCTAATTGTCATATCGACAATTAGTCAGTCAGTCAGTCTCCTAGTAAATAGTTTGAATTTGGGCTTATTTGGTTTAATTTAATAAGTCCAATACGTTAGAATTGGATTTTAGAGCTCGGTTTACCCGACTTACAAAAAAGAGATCAAGACAAAATCATGAAATTTGAGCTATGTTCACAGATCTAATTCGTCTTTTTTACCTTCGTCTAATTCAATCTAAGTTTTTGTATTTCTGATTATAATATAGTTATTTCGTATCATCGAGCTGATATGATGGTGAGGCCAGAAGGTGGACCGTGGAACTTTTCAACACTTACTCGGACCTTCCATAATTACTTTTTTTTCGATTTTAAAAATTAAA
Source organism: Argynnis bischoffii washingtonia (assembly GCA_033884665.1). Lineage (NCBI taxonomy): Eukaryota > Metazoa > Arthropoda > Insecta > Lepidoptera > Nymphalidae > Argynnis > Argynnis bischoffii. The sequence continues at coordinate 8,574,320 of CM066625.1, read as the reverse complement.
AAAAGAAAAAAAATCGCTATTTATTATTATTAGTGTCGTTTGTTGACACTATATACTTTATTTTACATATTATAAATTGATTTCGAAATTTTTTTGTTCTGAGTTGGGATCAAATTTTTATTAATTTTTGTGTTCTTTTAAAATAAATTATAATTTTTGTCGTTAAGTTTTTTTTATCCAAAAAGAAAAATTTTGAAAAAAAAAATCAATTTCGACCGCTATTAAGAAAGTTATGAGTCCAATAAAAGTGCTGTTTTTTTGGAAAATTCGATATTTTTTGAACCAGGGATCAAAAAAATATCAAAATTTACCAGGAAGCCTCTTTGAGAAGTACTAAAAATACCAAAAAATTAAGAAAATCAAAAATAAATTTTTTTGAAACCGTCCGATTTGCCGTGGATTGCCCCACACTTCATTCATTGAACAAATCAAATAATATCTTTATGTAAAATCTAAGACTATCATTCGATTATTTTCATTTTGATACCCAAAGGTGGGTATTTACATATATCGTTACATTATTTTGTAATAATACATTTCTTTTATTCAATTCATTAAAAAAACGTTATTTTCGTCTCAAACCAAATTTGATCCGTTTTCTTTTAATCTTTCATTAATATAAAAGTGTGAAATGTGCGCGGCAAATTCAAAAGTACGAAACGCATTTGTTTCAATAAAATGTGTCGTTCAGATCTATGTCAATAGATTTGTATTATTGATATTTTCACGTTATTTCTAATATTTGATAAAAAAATATTTTAGATACTTGCAAACAAAAGTTTTACTTAATGCCATTTTCTAAGCATCAATGTAACAAAAAGAACATCACAAACGATGCCATGAGCAATGGCGAATGACTTGACAATGAGCATGGAATGTGATGTCACTACAAGCGCGCGAATTTGGCAGTGCTTATTATTTCTATGGTTTGAACAGCTAAAATATTTTTGAAGTAAAACTTCTTTAGAATTGTTTTTATTTAAAACTCGATGACACGAAAATGCAGCACTAAAAAGAGACAAACACGTAAATATATATTATAGGATTAAGCCGGCGAGAGAATGAGGTAGAATATATTGCCATGTTGCCAAGGTTATCGTTGTTATTGTCTGACAAATATATAATATTATATTCTTTCCGTATATGATATTCTATAAATATATAATTGTAATATGCCTTATTTAGTTATTGATTTGTTTTAATTTAATTTAGATATTTGCTAAAGAAGTTTTACTTCAATCAAGCGTAAAGGTTACACTCACCCATTTTAAAAAAAAATATGTAGATGTTACCAATCTTACTTATATTCTTTTGGACGACACGTTTGGCTCAGTTTGTAGTGACCCTACATCCTGTGCCAGCGGTCGCGGGTTCGAGTCCCGCTGGGGGCATTCATTTGTATGATGAGAACGAATATTTGTACTCCAGTCATGGTTGTTTATATTTATAATATGTATGTATTTAAAGTTATATATGTGTAGTATATCAACTATCACACAGATAACACAGACTTCGTAGCTTACCATGGAACTAGATGGTGCTGTGTGTTAAAGTCCCAACATATTTATTTATTCTATAAAATCATAAGTTGAATTAAAAATTATAATATATTCTATCCTTACTGATAATTTAAACGCTTTCATATTTTATAAATTATTAAATAACTTACGATAATTTAATTCAAAATTATTTCAATTAAAAAATGTAAATATATTTTTTTAATATATATACAATAAATATTTAACTTATGAAGTTTTTTGGTTTAAGGTACTTTGTTTATCACATCCAAGCCCTAGAACGGTAAACAACACAAATTGGGATGAAAAGGCTTTACAACAATTAAAAGACTATGACCTTTTAAAATATTACAAGGAAGAATAAAATAATTTTAAATATCTGCTTCATATCATCAAAATGTGCCACTATCAACATTCCGTCATGGTTTTTTAAAACTTACGTTTAGTGCACCACAATAAAACGAGTTTTTATTATATATTTTTTTATATAGAGAAGAGCACAAACAATATAGAAATGCTACGCATGAGAAGAGTATATAATATAACAACAATAGAAGACAGGTAAATGAATATAACAGTATTAACATTGAATGCCCTAAAGTTTCACTTGAAGGTCGCCGAAAATGACAATCATTAACAATGAACCAATGAACATGTTAATTAGTTGTATTTAAAAAATTATTACTACTGTTCTCATAACCTCAAGATATAGCGATATATGTATATAACCTGACACCTTAGGACACCATACCTATTGCGGATAGTTTTTGTTTAAGTGACATCTGAATTCATACCAATTTTAGCATGCATCGTTATTTTTATTTATTTTTTCTTGGTACAGGCAGCACACTAAATTAAAAACTTTATTTGTTTTCAAGCAATCTCCCTGATGGTGATGAATTGTTCTTGTAACTCAATCTAAATAATAGAGTCTGCAAAAAAACATAATTTAATTTTATGTCAAATATATAAATTATAATTTAAAAAAGTTTTTTTTATTTCGCCATCCTGTCAATGTGCGGGGAGAGACTGTGGCGGCCTTAGGGGGTGGCAAGCAGGGCAACCGCCCGGGGCCTCGCTCTTGCAGGGGCCTCGCGACTTTTATGCCTTATGCCTTACAATACAACATTATAGGTAGAAAAAAATCTGTATGGGTCTCTATATAAATAAATAAAAGGTCAAGAGGTCAAGAAGCTACTTAGCCCGTGAGACCCTTCAGTGACTGAAAGTGACATGTTATTGCATTCTAAGCCTAATCCGGCTGAAATATTTTTTCAACATCGTCTAGGTTGCCGCTGCTACCTAGCGATGATAATGGTGAGTACACAACAATATTGTCAATTCATCGCTGCTGCCATCGTCAACACTATCCAGCCAAAAATACGTATCTAAATCTATGTCCACATCCGTGAGTGGTGGAATTGAAAATCTGAATCTTTAGAATGATCCAGGTTTATGGCCATCAACAATTACTGATGCGCAACGAACTGATATTTCATTGAAAGGTCCAATCCACGCTAAGACAGAATTTTTCTCGTAAACGATAGTGGACGGTGATTCAGTGAATAGGTTCATTATATATTAAGTAATGGCGAAAAACTGGACAAGCGCTGAATAATTTATCCACAAACAAAACATGCCATTTACTGCTTTCCCTGTCAATTGTTCAGAATAGAATATAAAGAATGAATCTAGTCGATTGCACAAAGATTGTATGTTAAAATGGTTAAATTAGAGAACAGATTATGAATGCTGTACAACTGTTGACTCTTTAGCCCAGAGTCTAGCTTGTTCTCATTGGCCGTCCAGAGTGGAGCGCAAGAGCCAAGTGTTTGAAAGGGTAAAAGTGGTCAATCTGCAAAATAACGGGGAAACCCACTCTCGAGCACTCGCGATGGTGAAACCAGTGCACACTTTTCGACACGGTTAATTAGCCGACCACGCTGATGTTGTGCTCGAGGCATTATGCCGCTAGTGGGAGGCAAGTCACCGTCCGCTAAATATTGAATCTGAGACTGCTGAGAAGGCGGACGTCCGGTAGTTTCATCCAATAGCCCAGTTTTGTAGACCATCCAAGCTCCATTCCATAGACCCTTTTTAGTTTTCCATATTTTCCATAGTCCCTAACGTATTATCTGGACCATATTTGAGCAATTCCTTATGGGTTACTCAGAGATGGATCCCGGCTGATGCATCATGTTAAGCATTTAAATCTCTTAGGGGGCTCTGCGTGTTGAACCCGTGTCCTCACATAAGTCTTCCAAACTACCGGGTTCCTTCGAGCTCGTGAATTCTAAAGAGATACAAATAATGTCCACTATCATGGAAAAATATTCAAAATCAGCTTGTAGAATTAATGGCAAGTCACACAAAGACTAAAAATGTTGACAAAATAATAAATTTGTCTTTTTTGTGCTTGTTAAATTTTCTAAATTTCCAATATACAATTTTAAACTCTAAAGTTTTAACTTGTCTTAAGCATCATCATTAAAAATATTTTGAATTCACATAAATTTCATAAAGGGCAAGGGCCTCGCAATGGCTAAGGCTGCCCCTTGGAAGAGATTCCACGCAGAATATGTGGTGGATAATTTCTTACACTCGGTTGTAAGCATTGTGGTCAAGCGGTCAACGCGTAAGTTAGACAACATATATGTGCGGGATCGAATCCCAGTTGGAATACAAAGTTTTTTTACTTTTGTTTACTAATATACATGTCATGACATGTTTAAAATCAAAGACTGTTGTCATCATGATCAAAAAAAAAAACTAAAAACTAGAGTACCTTCCACAGACCAAGAACACTATATCAATTCAATTCAATTCTTTTGTTTAGTGGTTTCCAGAAGTGCCAGTTGGGTACAATTTACTTCGCCAATGTCGTGTAGAATGGAGAAAACACGTTATATTATGAATGACCGGTAAAAGAGAGAAAAAACATCACTAGATCTGATTACATGTTGAAACGGCAATTCGTTGTAAAATCAGGATTTACAACAGACAACACAATACATAAATATATATTCAATTTTGTTACATTTAATATATGTACACAAAAAACTACATAATGGATTAAACACAAACAATTAACATTAATGGGACGGGGGACTTTAGAAGGAAGAATGTTCGATGTCGTAGAGAGGGTAGAGAAGTTTGGGAGAGCTGAAGAGGATATGAGAAGGGGAGCCTTTATTCACACAGGGAAGGCCACATACACACAAGGAGTGGTCCCTGACTCTAATCTAGCCAAGGAACACTATATCCTGTTTTTTAATCTCAGAGTATGGAGGGTAGAGGTAAGGAGAGTCATCTTAAATGGGAGAAAAGTTGAAAAAGTGTCCAGTTGTATGCGCTAAATAACGGTTCCAAAATCCTCCACAATCGCGCTGGTGGATGCACAGGGTATGGTATGAATGTAGCAATCGTAGATGAATTGAAGTATGCCGAGTTAAAAAATTTAATGTCATTATCGACTAAAGTAGTTAATTATTGAGAATTTCAACAACTTACGTTGTACAAAATATTGTGGTAAATATAACCTTACAGAATTATTATAACCAAACGTGCGTTTAGAGTGATTTTATTTCGTGAACAGTAAATAGTACGGTTATTGATATATAAACATTTAATTTTATGAAAAAGTGAGTGAATAACAGAACAGTTATGGGTAAAATTTGTGCTGTGAAAAGTTGTCCAAGTGGACGTAAATCCCAAAACAAAAAAAATAGTTCACCTTAGCCTCTTTCGTATTTCCAACCAACAGTATGTAAATCAATTTTTTATAAATTATGAAATTATAAATTATGAAAATTAAATAAGCCGACATTGAAAAATTTTTATAATTTTTTTTTCGAAAAAAATGATTTCAAAATGATTGAAAAAAAAAATTTTTAAGTGCAATTTTTTAAAAATAATTTTTTTACTTATAATTGTTATTAATTCAAAATAATCAAAATTGTCAAATGTCTGCTAATTTTAGTGTCGTGAAAACCTTGATGCTAATGTGGAGCCATCCTAATTTAATACATTTTGACGGACACTTTTCCATATAGACAGATGACCCTCCTTACCTCTACCCTCCATATCTCAGAGACAAAACTGACATTACGTGGGTTTAGTTGTCAGTTTTTTACAATTCTTAAATAATGATGTACCTACCTGTCATCCATGGTACCTACCTCTATCGAAAATTAATGTTAATAAAGTCAAGTATCGTTTTTTTTAAGTAAGTTATCCCTAAATAATGTGTAGGTACTTATTTAAAACGTAACATTACAAAATTAATAATGTAAATTTAATTTTAATAATGTTAATTTTAATGATACTCAATTAATGAATATAATAATTAATGATTTAAAATTAATAATGTTAATTTTAATTATACACTTTTGAATATAAAACTTAGAAACGAATCGTCTAATAAAAATAAAAAGTTAGGATTCAACAAACTGGTATCGTAGGTAAGCATTGCACAAGAGCTGGCAAAAATATTTGTAAATTTGACATTTGCATGTGTCAATTTAGTCTGAGACTTTTTGTTAACAGATTTTATAGTACCTATATTAGTGTTGCCGAAATATCGATAGTTTCACTATCGATAGTTTTCATCTTAAACAGCCCTACTATCGATAGCTATATCAATAGTATCGATGTTATCGATAATATCGATAGCTGGAAATGTAACAATACTATCAAACGAGGGCAATGATATCGATACTATCGATAGTATTGCTGCTAATGAATTATAAATTATTAATAGTATCGATAGAATCGATACCATCAAACTTCTGAAAAATAATACTATCAATAGTATCGATACTATCGATTCTATTGAGTTTTGGACTATCGATAGTTGCTAATTTTTCGATAGTATTAGGTAAGTTTTACCCTAATTGCCTCTTATAAATGTTGCCAATTTCATAAACATAAATGTAACCATGTACATAAAGTTTAAACCGAATAAAATTAAAAAACCACATTTAAAATATTGCTATGCAAGATGTATGTTGTAACTATTATATCTGACCTGTGAACTATGTACAATACTATCGAAAAATGAGCTACTATCGATAGCTGAAACTATCGATACCATCGATATTATTTTATTTTGAAACTTCAATAGTATCGATTGTATCGCTACTATCGATAGTTTATGATCTGTGAGCACCAATACTATCGATATTATTGTGGTCTGTCAATAGTATTGTCACATTTCAATCTATCGATTGTATCGATACTATCGATATTTTGACTAACGGTCACTATCGATTAATTATTGATATGCTATCGATAGTCGACTATCGATCGGCAACACTAACCTATATGTCAAATTTCAAAACAAGATAAACATAACCTATTTAAATCATATCACTAATGTAACTTATTACTATAATTTGGTGAGAAACTATCCCATTAACTTTCTTTCACTAAATATACGTAATAATTAATTTGATTATTATATGATAATCATAATGGTTGATTTTATGAAAAGAGCACTTGAATTGGCATCTGAAGCTTTAGAAGCACAGGAAGTGCCAGTTGGTTGCGTTTTTACCATGAATGGGGAAATTATTGCTGAATCAAGGAACACTGTGAATATAACCCATAATCCAACAAGGCATGCTGAAATGAATTGCATTGACATTTTATTAAATTATTGTACCGTAAATGAAATAAATTATGAAAGTTATTTTAAAACTGTAGTTGTATATGTAACAGTTGAACCTTGCATTATGTGCGCAGCAGCATTAAATAATTTAAAGGTCAAAGAAGTCATCTATGGCTGTGCAAATGACAGGTTTGGTGGAAAAACAGTGGTTAAAGTTAGTGAATTTTATGAAAAAAGCTACAATATTTCTGGTAATTTATTAGCTGATAATGCTATGTCTTTATTAAAATTATTTTATAAAGGAACTAATCCAAATGCTCCTGATACAAAAGTCAAAAAGAAAAGTTTGTAAAAATATTAGTCACTACAAAGTTTTAATTATTACTTTGAAGTTTGACATATGAGCCTGCAAAGAACCATTTTTAGAAAATGTCAAACAGTACAATTTGATATTTACCAAGATATTTAAATCAAATTAATAATTTGTTGCATATGGCCTTAAGTACTGTAATTATAGAACTTAAAAAAATAAATAAATCATACTTACTCTTAACATATTTTTATTTTAATTTAAAGGGAGACAAACTTAATACATGCACTTACAATATTTACAATTAAATATGACATGAATAATTATTTGACTTGAATAATTTAGAATTCTCTTTCTCCAACTTAAGTCACCAATTTTTTGAAATCATGCACCAAGTATCACAAATAAATTGGTAAATTAAAAAACTAAATAAAAAAATATATAATAAAATTCAAGTGAATGTATGTATTCAGCCCTTTTTAACGTCCCACTGCTGGGCACGGGCCTCCCTTCCGTACGAGGGCCAGGCCATAGTCAGGCCATAGTCTACCACGGTGGCCAAGTGCGGGTAGGCAGACTTCACGTCTTTCGAAAACTTGCTAGGTTCTCTCAGACATGCAGGTTTCCTCATGATGTTTTCCTTCACCGTAAGGCAAGTGGTAATCAAGTTAGAAATAATTCTCACATGAAAATATCAGAGGTGCGAGACCCGGGATTTGAACCCGCTTTACTCGGTTTCCCAAGCGAGCGCGTTACCACTGGGCTACCACTGCCTGAATGTATGCATTAACCAATTTCAAATTATTTACAGTTTGTAAAGAATAGTAAAAGTGCTTTCTAAACTTAATAGTTTTTACATCTATGTGTGAGGGTGTTTATCATACAACATCATTTAATCAGAAGATATTTTAAAACTACATTGTGCTTTCTTTGACATAAAATAATTCATGCATAATATTTATTACTTTATCTTTTATTATTAAACAACTATGAATTATGTATTTGTATAAGAAAATTAATACCTAAATAGGTAATTAAAACTAAGCCCTGAGACAGCGCAACATACTATCTTATAATGGGTACTAGACACAGTTAAACTTATCAGTTAATAAAACACTATAACAACATTTAACATTTAGATGAAATAATATATTAAAACTCTTAATGTAGTATTCTTATCTTTATAACACTGCATAAATATAAAAGTGAGATCAGATTCATTCAATGGAACAAGTTTGTTATTAGCAATAAAATGGGAATAATAGATAAATCCTGCTATTATTTGTGATAGTTTATTTTATTTTTTTCAATTAATAACAATAAAAAAAATATATACTTTGTTCTGACAAGAATAAGTAAAGTTTAAAATCAAGGGCAATCTAATCAACAACAACCACATTTTAATAGCTTATAACTCATCATCTAGAAGAATGTTACTATCTAAAGGAATAAAAACTTACTAATTAAAATATTGTTGGTCCACTATACCTAAACTGAGATCTCACAATTACATTCTTACAGTCTCCAAATGATAACATGAAATAGGACAATTGTAAACCAAAGGCAAGAATTTACATATTCCATGTTATGAATACTTTGTCATTTTTCAAGAATTGCTACAAATAAAACTGTCAATTTCATCGCATCAAATTAATGTAAAGTCAATCACTTGGACTGTGGAATCCATTGACCAAAGGTTGGAGGCCATTCTCAACGTGTTCACCATTTGCTGGTGTAGGATCAGTGATGTCACCATTTTCCACTGTTGCTTCATGTTCTGGACTAGAACCACTAGAACTGCTACAGCTGTCTGAAGTAGAGGAACTGTCACTCTCAGAATCTTCACTCGAACCTTGATTTCTTTGTCTTAAATGGTCATTCTCAAGCAACAGTTTTTCATTTGTTAGTTGAAGCTCTGCTATTTGCTGTTCTTGTTCCTTTAAACGGATCATTATATCAGATAAAGAAGGTTCATCTAATGATCCAGAAACTATAGATGCACCAAATGTGTCTTCATCAGTTAACATATCATCCTTATCTGCTACTGATTCATCTTTATCTGTAGTATTTAGATCTTTGTCATCTTCTATATCTTTAGCCCTATTGCGTTCACTTCTTTTAATTAAATTATCATATTTAGCTTCAAGTAGAAGATATTCTTGAATTAATTCATTCTTGGACATATTAGATAATCGCTCACATTGAGCATCTTCATAGACACTTGAAAATTCTTTTGTTAAGTACTCTTCTTCATCCTCTGGTAGTGAGAAAAAATAATTTTCTTCAGAATCAACACTAAAACTGGAATCTCTTGTACGGGCAGATGGTGTTCTGAAAAGATTAAAATTATTTTCTGGTTCTGGCTTATGAATTTCCATTAAGAATTGGTTGTTATTAAAAGGTGCCTGAGTTTTTGATAAAACTATTTTCCGGAAGCGGTTGTTTCTTTTACTATTATCAAGTTTTCTTCTTTCTTGCCAAGGCATTTTAGAAAATGGTTTTAAGATTTTTCTTTTAGATTTCCCGCGCCTTCTCTTTTTTTTAGCACTTCCTTCCACTTTACGTTTTGGCACTTCTAATATAGATGGCGCTTCCACTAAGACAAGGGATCGGGTTGGATCGCCATCTTTTATTTCTGATATGTTATTATCATCCATTATTTAAAATAAAAAATATACACAACACAATTTATAAATAATACAATATTTTCAACGACACTTGCACTTCAATCTGTTAACCCTGACGTATCATCAATAATGAACCTTTTTTATTTATTAGGATTCGAACTAGACACGACATCTCTAGTTTCGCCATATTTATTTTATAAGCTGCTAGTGATATTGGACTCCTTTTGTAAGCCTACTTTCGTGTTACCCATAATATAACAATATTGCCAGTATTAAATAATATTGCGTATGTGCTACGTGATAATAATTTTATTAATGTTTTTTATGCAATAAATGTCGGATTAATAAAAATCTAAAATTTTGTTCTTTTTCTTTATTTAAGGTAGCAATATTCAGGTACCTAGTAAAATCTCATCGTCCATTCGTAATTTGTAAAAACTTATAAACGAAGCGGTGGATAACTTGCTAAACTTACAATAAGTTATACAGCTTTTCCAGTGATATTAAAAACTGTACCCAAGCTACGTTTATAGCAACTAGTATTCATTATATATTATTATAAGCGTGGGCGTGAAGCCAAAAGATACACATTAGAGGTGGCCCACCTGGTTTAGCAGAAGGTTTTCCACGTTTGTTGCTCTGATGTTCTACTAATATTAGAGTAAACCGTGAAAGTAATTTCTTAGCTGTCGTATAGGTAGAAAACCTTATAAAAAATTATCTCCAATCCCATGGTTGCATTGGAGGGGGGGGGGGGGTCATCTGGTTTTATTGTTTATTGGGAAGATTCCGTTGAGTTTTTGTGAGGATTGTAATGCACGTGGTATGGTTTAATACATTTTCCAACGTTAAAATGGTTATGTACTCCATGTTATAGAAGAATACCTATGTAGGTATATATAAATCCCAACGTGGGTTCACCTTGTCGTGGTGAGGGGGCTCATTAGCATCCGGCAGTTCAGCCGCCATGAAACGCAGAGTCTGTGCGGCACAGGGAGGTGGCTCACTTCGGTGGGCAGTGTGCCATGCGGGTTGTTTCTGGTACTTCTCTGATAGCAGAGTAGCCTGTGGAGCAACCCCATGCTTGTTGTAATCTGTTTCGGCAGATCTGCCTTCGGGGCGTCGTAGTTGAGTGCGTAAGCGATCCTGCGACGCTTTAAGATTCTGTTAGGTTTTACTGAGTACTACTGGCTTTTCTAGCTGGTGAGTCCCACCTATTTGTTTGCGGATGGTATGCCAAAATGCATTTTGCTAGTCCCAAAAAGTTTGACTTGTCGTTGACATTACAATTTACACATTTAAAGATGTCACTTGTCAAGTTTGCACTTGTCAAATGAAAAAGAGAAGAAAGAGACAAACGAAAACAATATTGTAATTTCAAATTTGTTTAAAGCAAAAAAAAAAGCAAACAAGTTACAAGACACGAGCAAAAGTGCAAATTCATAAAATTTGTATCTAGCTGTAAATACTAGATATTTTTTTTATATAGAAAATGGCTGATGATATTGTTTTTGAATTGTTGCATTCTGAAATAATAAATTATACGTTGGAACAACCAAAAACCAGCAATGATAGTAAAGTAAGTAGCTTTTCATATTTAAAATCTTGTTTAGGTAAACGAAAAACAACTATACATCTAATAATTAATATTACTATTTTAATACAAATTTCTCAGGAAGTCGATTTATCTGTTGTGGAATATATTGGTTTTGCTGCTGGTTATAAGATAATGGAGAGATTAACAAGAGAATGGCCACGTTTTAAAGATGAATTGGACACCATGAAGTTTATTTGTACAGACTTTTGGACATGCATTTATAAAAAACAAATTGATAATTTGAGAACAAATCACCAAGGTGTTTATGTGCTTCAAGATAATGCATTTAGATTTCTAAACAACTTTTCAAATGGGCATCAGTATTTGGAGTATGCACCAAGGGTAAATTATTTAATTTCTACTTCTTATTTTACATTAGCAAAACCCACGGCTTCGCTCGCGCTAAAACTACAACAAAAAACTTTGAAAAGGTAGGTTTCATACAAATTTTAATTCCTTATTTTATCTCCTTATATGAATTTCAAAAAACGTTAAAACACGTATTTATTTAATTGTATTGAAGAGCAATAATACCAAGTTTCAAGAAATTCTGATCATAAATATTTTTTGGGTTGTGTTATAACGTGTACTCCCGTGGGAATGAGATAATCTCCTGCAGTAAAAAGTATCCTATATGTTGACCCGGATATCCAGCTATCATCATACCAAATTTCATCAAAATCCAAAAGTAGTTTTTCTGTGATGTAACAGACAGACAGACAAAAATTCTAAAAACTATAGATTCAGCCTCTGTATATGTAGATAATGATGTCTATTTCAATAAGATTTTCCAAAAAATATTTAAGGTGAAGATTCGGCTTAGTTAGAATTTTATTATATGTATAGATTATAACTCTGACATAATACATATATGAAAGGATTGACAAGATTCTTACTTATATCAATAACACTTGTTTTATTATTTGCTTTTATAATATGATGGAAAGTGAAAAATACAAAAGATAATCATTATTCTACTCTGCTTAATTGACAAGTTAAATAAGTAATAATTAGAAAAATAATTCACTAATTTAATTAAAAGCTTGGAATTTTTTTTTTTTCAGTATGTGGCATACACATGTGGTCTGATAAGAGGTGGTCTGGCTAATCTCTGCATCAATAGTGTTGTGACAGCTGAAGTTCAGTCAATGCCTTCCTGTAAATTTCATATACATGTTCAAAGAACTTAAAAATAATACTTTTAAATTTACACATTGTTACATTTTATATTCTCCTTTATATGTAATGCTTTATCATAACACCTTTAATTTAAGCAACTCTGACCGTTAATTTTCCTTAATAGTCAATAAAAGATTGTATAAGTTATGAAAGTATTAGTAAGTGGAGGTTTTCCATGAAGCAGGCTTAGCATTATCATAGATAGTAGCAAGCACCATTAAAGTGCCTATATAACATAAAGCAACAGTAGTCCCGTAGAGAATACGGTCACATAAACCACCCTTCAGCCAAATTGGTTTACCATCTTCACACTGAAAAGAAATGGAAAATATAAATACATATTTTGATGTATCAAAAACTCAAATCAAAGTTTAAAACACACCACAAATGCATATCTTTAACTTACTAATATTATATATCCGAAAGTGACTGTTTATTTGTTACCTTTACAACTAAACGGCTGAACCAATTTACATGAAAATTAGTATGGAGATAGTTTGAGTTACTGGGAAGGACATAGCATAGTTTTAACCCTGGAAACAAACCCTTAAGGGGGTAGAAGTTTGTATGGAAATCCAGAATCAATCATTTCTCAAGTAAGAAGTGTAACTCATATACTTATGTAATATATAGTCCCTATTCCATACTAACCATCAAAACATACCTAGGGAAGAACGCGAGTGAGTCGCTATTCGCTAATACGTTAGTACTAGTGAGTCACTCAGGTTCGTAAAACACTAATGTTTGTGTATCTATCTTATATATTTAAACGAGCAATTCTTGTATATTTATATCTTTATTTATACCAGCGATCTCGGAAAAGGCTCTAACGATTTCGCTGAAATTTGGTATGTGGGAGCTTTCGGGGGCGAAAAATCGATCTAGATTAGTCTCATATCTGGGAAAACGCGTGTTTTCGAGTTTTTATGCGGTTTTCTTTTGCATTATTCTACGCAGAATATGCTCGAAAATTTCTTACACTCACACATAAGCATCGTGGTCAAGCGATCAAGGTGCAAGATAAACAATCATAGGTGTGTTCGAGTTAGAATCTCGATCGGATACGAAGTTTTACTTTTTTTTGTATTTATTTAAATTTTAAGTTTTTTTAATCTAAAAAAAATAATACGATATAACAAATAAGAACACCGAGCAAAGCTCGGTCGCCCAGATACTGCCATATTATAGTAGATAATCTGAGCCTTCAGGGCCTATGCAGAAGAAGTGTTTTTGACGTGCTTCCCACGCGTTTGTATCGACACGAGTGATTTTTTTTAAATTAATAATTTCAGAATGTCTAGATGACGTACTTTCATGATAACTTGCATCTATGAAACGTTTATTAAACTTGCTGGACGAAGGTCCTTAGAAGTTTATCAACACAAAATACGGCTCTTTTAAAAAATGTGGCGTGCATATAATAGGCCCATAATATATACCTAGTACCTACCGATGAGTTAGGAAACAAGTCTCACTCGGACCACATATACCTATTGGCTATGTCGTTTGTATATAACAAATATGTGAATATTTCGCCTCGTATATTTATCCTTAATATAGATTTCCAAAATATATAATATGAAATACAGTACGTCCAGAAACATTTAGAATATTACTTACTTGAAAATCCGCTTGGATTTTTTTTAATTTAACTAGTGTACTAGATTGCCTACTAAAAATTCTTGCAGTGTTTTTGTTTGCTATGGATGTTGTATTCTAAAAATAAAATTGTTTAGCATTATAAAGCATCAAAAATCAAGCATGACTCTAACATGGCTGTACCGACAGCCGGATTTTAATAGAACAGACCTATTAAATAACTAGGATTTATTTAAATACATACGCTGTATATGCTACGTTTAATTTCAATTGAGTAAATCGAGAAGATAATACAATGCAAAGATATTAGATATTGTTTAGTACTTCTATTTACAAACGTGGGCAACAGTACCAGTTTTTAACTTACTCTCAAAATGCCCATCATCTTTGTTTCAATCTAAATACTCTAAACTTTCAAAGTAGATATTAAAAATGGTCTTTTATTAATATTATATTTTGACTTTCGACAAAAATAATATCTGTGACAGCTCTTTTGTAAAATGCCAATGCTTTAAAATAATTAGGAAATCAACCTTTTTTTAAATAAATAACGTTAAACGGTGGCATCGGCGTGAGACGGATTTCAAGTAGCCTTTCCAGTTTTCCCGCTTCTGAGTAGTGTTCCGGAACTGTTCTTAAATTTTGACTTCCACTTTTCTTCGCTTCGCTTCGCTCGGATGTTTACCTGATGAATAGTTATTGCAAGTGTACCTTAGAAAATAGGCTTGAGAGTGAGAACTTTTCTGTAGGCTTTTTTAAGACGTACAACTTTCTACTACATTGTTTTGATGTATCTCTTAAGGTTCAGCCAGCGTTAGCCATATAAATATTTTAAGAAAGCTCAACAGAACCAGTTATTGTTTTCCCAAAGGAATCAAACATTTTTCTGCAGTAAAAGGTATCCTGAATGTTGATCCGAGCAATAAGTTATATCGCTACACAAAATTTAGTTAAGATTGATTTTATACTTTTTGCTTGAAATGCACACAGATAAGCAGACATACATACAGACAAAAATTTCAACAACTATTGTTTTTGGCCCCCTAGTTTTTTTTTTCTAAATTTTAAATTTTTATTTTCACATATCGTTTGTTCTTGATTGTTTGCTATAAATATTTTTTGTTCGTAAGTAAATTGTTTGTTTATTAAATTATTTGTTTGTAAATAATTAGTCCATCGTTACATTCGGTACCGTTTAGACGATAGTGATACGGCTGAAAGTGAAAATTAATCAATAATGTATATAAATATTTAAAAATAAAGTTATTTTTACTTTAATGTTGATTTTATTTGTATGTTGTTTTATTGTATTAAAAATATTAATAATTCCTTACTAAAGCATTAACAACATGAATGAGCGTTAGTTAGTTAGCAAGCGTTAGTGGGCGGAGCTAGACAGTTTTCTGTCCTTATCAGTTTGTATGCAAATGTGGGACAGAGAAAGCGCTTTGTATGGTTTACTCCGTGAATAGAGTAGTAGGTATGTATTCAGGCCTTTTTAACCGACTTCCAAAAAAAGGAGGAGGTTCTCAATTCGACCGTATATATGTTTTTTTTTTTTTTATGTTTGTTCGGACATTTTTTCGTCGTTTATGAACCGATTTTGATACTTCTTTTTTTGTTGGAAAGGAGATATCCCAAGAGTGGTACCATGATAAGGAAACCAGGATCTGATAATGGGATCCCAGAGAAATCGAGGGGAACTTTCGAAAATTGTAGCGGCGACTAGTGCGTTTGTTAACATTTTCATTAGGTATTTTAAAGCACTACTATTTAATGAAGGTCTGGAGTTGATCTGATGATGGACCCGAAAGATAGTCGAGGGAACTCCTCAACGATTTACAGCAATTACCTGGTGTTTGGGCTTGATTAATTTGTATTGATGATACGTCTACACTAAAAATGGAAAAATAAAAACTTTTTAAAAAAAAAATAAAAACCGACTTCCAGACACTGAAAAGTAAAAAATAACTAAACGGGGGTTTTCATTTAGAATAGTCGGTGTGCTTTGATTTGCATTGGCTGGCACCGACTTCGAAAAAATCTGATTAAGTATCTATTCTAAATGAAAACCCCCGTTTAGTTATTTTTTACTTTTCAGTGCCTGGAAGTCGGTTTTTATTTTATTTTTTAAAGTTTTTTAACGTCCCACTGCTGGGCACGGGCCTCCCTTAAATACGAGGGGGATCAGGCCATAGTCCACCACGCTGGCCAAGTGCGGATTGGCGGACGAATAGTAGGTAGTCTTTAAATATTCATTAAGGTCATCTTCTGAGCAAACGACCGTCCAACATTCGGCTCCTTCCTTCCCCACCTCACCTCTAGAAAAGATCGTAATAAATACTAGCGGCATCTATAGAATAATAGTTAAAACAATATTGCACATGTTATAAAATACAGACCATAGAATTTAAAGAGATGTTAGTGTAATATTCACCGTTGAACCGAAACAGAAATATTTTATTATTATTTAATTAATTTATTTAGTACCTCGGCAGAAATATTTTATTATTATTTAATCTATTTATTTAGTACCTAGATCACGTCAATCACACACCAAATGACATAATATTTATGTTCTAACAAATACAATATTTGTCATTAGAGAACGCACTCTATTATAGAATTTTGAGAAAAAAAAATTAAATAAAACTATAGATAGTTATAATATTTTTATGCAACGAAAAATAGCCAAATTACAGTAATGCGGGTACTGACCAGGCTTTCTTTGAACATTACTGTTATTTAATGCCAATGAATAACTGAGTCACAAGTTCTTGAAAGTGGCTGCTTATACCTATTATATAATATTATTTTTTATTTTATAACATTATTTATTGTATATGATAATATTTATTTATTTTATAATATTATTTATTGTGTATGCCACTTCTATTACATGTACTAAAGTTTACAAGCATTCTTTCTTCATAAGCGAAATGTCATAACAGCCGGAAGCGAACACGAACGACGCAAGTACCTACCCCGTGGCCCGTACGAAAGGTCGACTGCCGTCCGGTCCCCGCCGCCCGCGCAGTATCTCACTCGAAAATCTATACAGATAAATAAAATTGGAGTGTCTGTTTGTAATATTAAAATAGTCGCTTTTTACTAAATGCATATGGATGTATACACGTTACATATACCAAAACAACATTTTTTAAATTTTTGTCTGTCTGTCTGTTTGTTCCGGCTAATCTCCGGAACAGCTGGACCGATTTTGACGGGACTTTCACTGGCAGATAGCTGATGTTATAAGGAGTAACTAAGGCTACTTTTATTTTAGAAAAAGAATTAGGGTTCCGCGAAAAAATTTAAACCCCATAAAATTGTAAACAAATTCCGCGTACGGTGTACGCACCCGAGCGAAGCGAGGGTAAATCGCTATATAATTTAAATGAATATCTTATCTAGGGACAAACGCGAGCGAAGCGAGCGTGAGTCGCTAGTTTTCTAATAATTTCTGAATATTGGTCAAAACAAAATTGAAATTGATCTTTTAAAAAATATTAAATGTGTAAAATACCTATTTTGAAATGATCTATCAAATGGTGTTAACTATACTTTAATATGAGTTGTAAATTCATGTGTTCATGCAAAGAATAAGAAAAAAATTCATGATTACAGCAATACTTTAGAATTTTATTTCTTTAGTAGTGATGACCTAAAAAACCTATATTAATCTTGTAATATGACCGCAAAATTTCAACATTTTATGATAGATATAATTTTTTATTTTTATTTTACATTCATTAAATACTGGCACATTTGCTCCTAAATATCGTCGTAAAATGCGTTTTGGTAGGGGATTGCCCTTAATGTTTGTTCTTTTATAAAATACGTTTGTTCTGTCGTCTAAGTGCCTATTTTTTGTTTAGTTAACAATTTTCATTTAGCTCAATTATTATTCAGAAGATATAGTTGTGTTGCACATGCGTCAATTTTATTTTTCACGTACATAATTAAATGTAGTAAATCTTAACAATGGGGAATAATTTTACCTTTTTCTCCCGTCAGATGTCACGATCTTCCCTTTTAAGCAATAGCACACTTCGACATTGTGCGGCAAAGTGCGGCATTATGCTTTGTAATGAGGAAGATTTCTTAAAAGGAGGGCGGCAAAGGTATTGCCTATTTATATTTAGTCTGAGGTTAAGTAATTTATTATGATATCTCTTTTATACCAGGTTTTTTGCTTCTATTGTGTTCGCATCTTACCTGTGCAAGGTATTCTACTTGAAGATAGACCAGCTGAAGAAAGAATTGAGAAGAAGAGGTGCATCCTGCGGTGGTCTTGAGTATAGATGTAAGGCCGGTTTAAAACTGATTAAACCAATCCGTTTAAAACAGAAAAAAAACGGTTTAAAATCGAAATAAACCATTTTTCCGGTTTATAACGGTTGGTGTTGATGACTATATTTTTCTTAATCATAACTATATTTTATTGATTTTACCGAGCTAGGGATATGACGGAGTTAAACGGGCGGCATTGTGTTAACACCTCCTGGTAAAATTCTAAGAAATCACTTGTTAACTGGCACACCGGTGTGCCGGCGCGACTCTCGAGCTCGACAGGTTAATTATGTCTTCTAATCTAGTGTGTGTAGGTAATATAATTAAATAAATAAATATAGGTAGGTAATACCTACATACTCATACAATAATTGTTATTAGATTGGGGGGTATATTTGTATTCATTTTTGTTATTACGAATGAAATAAATATATAAAAATAAATACATATATTTTCGTGTAGTAGGTAATATATGTAGGTAGGTACTTTCTATTGATTTTCTATATACTAATAATTAAAACGAAACATGACGTCAGATGACTAAAAATTGGCCACAAGGAAGTGTAAAACACAATTCTTTTATTTTTGTA